>OX336388.2:1307290153-1308540153 GCA_946902985.2 Meconema thalassinum | reverse complement strand
AACTGCCGCACGTGGGGAATGGAAAATCCCCACGCTTTGGTCGAGTAAAAATGTGATGAAGGGAAATTATCATGTTTTTCACCCCTAAGTTCACGGGGCGTCCCATTTAACTTAGCCAGAGTGAAGTGAAAGACCACTTTGCCTCACGACGTTGGGTGTATCCTGTTCCAGCTCTCAGGCCAAAATGACATTTCTTGCCAGTGACGCGAATTGAAGCCCGCCTCCTTGCGTAGTGGCTAGCATTCTTGCCTGTCGATTCCCGAATCTCCCAAGAAATTTAATTCTGGCCTGAGGGCTGGACCGGGGTACAAAACTGAGAAGATGGGGGGTTCGATTCCTACCTCAGTAATCCAGGTAGTTGTTTTCCGTGGTTTCCCCATTTCTACTCTAGGCAAATGCCGGGATGGTACCTTACTAAAGGCCACGGCCGCTACCTACCCAAATCCTACCTCAATTACAAATACACACACTGGTACAGACATCACAGTGACACAGATTATCAGACAAATTCTACACACACCCAAGTACACGGGGGCTACATGACCATGATGTCACAAAGCCCCTAAATGAATCAACAAACAACAACGGGAATTGAACCGCCGAGAATCTGACCCGGACCTCAGGAGTGACGTCACGAGATGGTCGTCCATTGATGTGTTGGTCATCTCTTGTAACATCGTCCTCCTCCTCCTCCTCGTTTTACACGCATTAGGACTTATCGACGTCCCAGTTATAGCCGCAAATTCCACCCGCAATATTAAGGTACCATTCTAGACATTACGTGTAGAACAAGTAGTTCCGTGACGAACTAAAGAGCCTACTTTCCTTAAAATTTAAGATACATGCCAATCTATATAGACCTATCTAGAATTATGACGAAATCAAGTTGGTAATACTAACATTTCTATTTACTGCAGTTAGAAATACAATTGAAATAGTGTAGTCTAATAGAGTAACTTACTACAGTTGGCAGACCTGGTGACTCGGAATATATTCCATCTCTTAAGGTATAGAATGTATGTCTACCCCTTATTATTCCCGTGTTCCAACGGGGTCGGGGATGAGATGCGATGGAAGTCTTTGTGGCGATGGTTTTTACGGCCGGATGCCCTTCCTGACGCCAACCTCATGAGAGGATTTAATGAGAGATGAAATGAATGATGGTGAATGAAACTGGGCAAGGATGGGGAAGGAAGCGGCCGTGGCCTGTCAGAAGGTACCGTCCCAGCATTTGCCTGGTGTTGAAAATGGGAAACCACGGAAAACCATTTCAAGGACGGCCGACGGTGGGGCTCGAACCCACGCGTCTACCGAGTCAGCAGAGAGCTTGCTCCCATGACCTAATGCTGTGCTTTAGCCAGCGTAGCCACTACTGTCGGTTCTTAAGGTATAGAATACACATACAAAATTTGGTTGACGTCTAATGGATAGCATGGACGTTACATGCAGTTAGACATTGGATCTATCAGATCTATCATGTTGGGAACAATGTCATGTAAGTGATACTCAGAATTAATCTGAATAATTACGGTCTAATGTTGTTGTTTGAGTCTTCAGTCTTTTGACTGGTTTGATGCCTCCCTGTCCTGAGCTAATCGTTTCATCTCTACATAGCTACCACACCCTACATCCGAGGCAATCTGTTTAACATATTCTAACCTTGGTCTACCCCTACAGCTCTTGTCCTCGACCCTTCCTTCCATAACTAAGCATGCTATTCCTGGGTGTCTTAATATGTGTCCTACTAACCTATCTCTTCTCTTTATTAGCAGTCGCCAGAAACATCTCTCCTCTCCCACTCGTCTTAATACTTCTTCGTTTGTAACCCTATCTACCCATCTGATCTTCATCATTCTCCTGTAACACCACATTTCAAATGCTTCAATTCTCCACTTTTCTGCTGCACCAATAGTCCAAGTTTCACTTCCATACAGTGCCACGCTTCAGGCAAAGGCTTTCATAAATGACTTCCTAATACCTAAATCTATATTCGATGTCAACAGATTCCTTTTTTGTAGAAATGCTTTCCTTGCCTGAGCCAACCTACTTTTTATATCCTCTTTGCTTCGTCCATCACTGGTTATTTTGCTTCCTAAGTAACAAGTCTCCTACTTCCTTCAGCTTTTCACCTGCCAATTTGATGTCCATAGAGGTTTCTAATTTATTTCGGCTGCATTTCAGTATTTTTTGTTTTACATTTATTAATTTTCATCATGAATTCTTTTCTCAAGACGGAGTCCATACCATTCAAAAACTCATTCAAATGTCATCGGCAAATCTCCGAGTTGAAATTATTTCTCCTTGAATCTTCACTCCCATTTTACCTTTTACTCCAATTTCCTTCATTGCGTGTTCAATGTAAAGATTGAAAAGTATGGGTGATAAGTTGCAGCCTTGCCTTACACCTTTCTGAATACCAGCTTATCTCTCATGTCCTTCAGCTCGAATGACTGCTGTCTGGTTTCTGTATAGATTGTGTATCACCCTCCTATAACTGTACTGTGGGTTCGAGCCCCACCGTCGGCTGTCCTTGAAATGATTTTCCGTGGTTTCCCATTTTCAACTCCAGGCAAATGCTGGGACGGTACCTACTGGCATGCCAAGGCCGCTTCCTTCCACATCCTTGCCCAATTTCATTCATCTTCATCCCTTCTGACGTGCAGGTCGCCCACGGGCGTCAACTTGAAAGACCTGCACTCGGCCTCTCTGGAGGCTACACGGGGGGGAACTGTACTTTATTCCAATTGATTTAAAAGAAACAATTTGTTGGTATAGAGTTACATGTAATTAATAATTGAAACTATCAGAAAGCTTAGAATCATTTTGGCAGCACTGAGGTATATGAGTTACTCCAAATTAATCAAGAATGTCAGGTACTATACGTGTGCAAAGTTTAGAGCTGATGGCTTGCATACTTGCTATAATATTGATATTAGGATTAAACAAATGGAGTATTTATCAACAATTGGCAGCCCTGCTGGTTCTTACGATTACGCATAGTCATTGCTGTTATGGTACACAAAGCACATACGAAATTTGGTTGAAATCCATTTGTTAGTATAAAAGTTATATGCATTTGAAAACTGGACCTATCAGCAGGCTCAGAATCGTGTTGGCAGCACTGATGTATATAAGTTACACCAAACTAAGGTAGAATGTCAGGTACTATACGTGTGCAAAGTTTAGAGCTGTTGGCTTGCATAGAGAGAGCATTTATTAACAGTTGGCATCCCTGGTGGCTCTTTAGAATACGCACAGTCATATTTGTTGTAGTGCACATAGTCCATACGAAATTTGGTTGAAATCCAATCGATAGTATAGAAGTTACATGCATTTAGAAATTGGAGCTATCGGCAGGCTTAGACTCATGTTGGCTACACTAGCATGAAAATGAAAATCCACAGCCTGCATCCAGTCTCCGACCGGGTCAGGAATGGAATGAATGAAGCCCCCATCTAGCGGCGAGGATATGAACTGTGCCGGCTGCCGAGGCCTGACGCACTCCTCTGGGGCAATGATTAGATGAATGACAGATGAAATGAAATGATAGTGGAGAGTGTTGCTGGAATGAAATTTTGACAGGGAAAACCGGAGTACCCGGAGAACACTAGCATGTATGTATGGACTTCTAATCTGGAATGTTATTGTTATATGTGTGCTAATTTTGGAATAGTTCGCTTGCATAACTTCTGGGATATCCAATATAGAGCTCAAATTTCAATTGCGATTGTTCATCAGTTGGTAGCACTGACGTAAATTTCAAATATGGCCGTGAGATATTCTGGTATAGATCTTCACTCTCACGAAATTTGGTTTCTTAGTTGCAGTCGTTTAGGAGTTGATAGGTGAGGATACACAGATGGACAGATTGCCAGACAGACACACATTTTCCATGATCGATTTCATAAGTTTACTTTTTCCTCAGTTTTGCAAAATGAGAAAAGTAGGCTAAAAACCTGGCGAAAATACACATTCAATGCCTGCTGTATTCGAACTTCGGACATCCGAATTGCAGCACTTCATTGCATCATAGTGTGATTTAATACGTTCGGCTACGCTGCTGGGTATCACACCAGTTATCACTGTTTGTCTCTTATCAACACTTGTGTAAATTTACAAAATGCATTCTTATCAGCAGCCTAGTTTCAGAGTGTTGATCAATATTGTCCGGCCTATTGATGGATCCTCCACCGTGCACAGCCAACGCGTCCATCACAGCATTGTTTTTCGCCCTTAGCGATCGTTAGCGCGTACATTTCTTTTGATTTTAATAATTCGTCATTCTACCCACCACGGTAGCTACAGGCTCAAGACCATATCCGGATTTATGTATTTATTTATTTATTTATTTATTCATTTATTTAGCGTATGGCTTTTAGTGCCGGGAGTGTCAGAGGACATGTTCGGCTCGCCAGAGGCTGTAGCTACTTTAGTGCGGACACCCATGGGGTGAGCTGCAAGTTCCGTTCAATTTCAAGTAGTTCCAACTTTCGCTAACATATGTCACTGGCACATAGTGGTGAACGTTGGAACTTTGATAGAGCATTTCAACGAAATCTAACCTGCAAATTTAGCTTCACATAAGTTTAATTAGTTTCAGGTTCTTTTACATGCCATAATCTATGACATGGGACCGCCGGCTTTACTTCCCCTCCGAAAGAAGGCATACTGAAGGATTTTAACGCTCTTAAAAATCAGACGACTTCGACCAGGTTTGAACCCACGATCTTGGGCATAGAAGCTCAGCATGCTACCGACTACGCCACCGAAGTTTTCAAGACAAATGGGTTCAAACTCCATCATCGGGCGCTCCTGACAAAGCTTTCCGTGGTTTCCCATTATAATTGAATTAATATAAGTCATTTAATCAGTGTTGTCTGATTCTAACTTTTTATAAATTTATGTAATCTAAACATTGCTTCCTTGTGTGTGTATTCTGCCCGAAGGCAGGTCCGTACCTCCGGAGAGGCAATCCTGAGTTGGAGTTTACGTGCGGTAGGGTGGCCAGGTCCTTTCCGCTCTTCCTTACCCTCTCCTCGCCAGCAGTACGTGGTCCCCAGAACCGGCATTCCATCCAAGTTCCGACCACATCCAATGTTGCTTAACTGCGGAGCTCTCATGGGATCCGGTGTTTCGACATGGCCAGGCCGTTGGCAAGTGTAATTCATAAACATCGTACACTCGTATTAAGCCTAGGTGAACAGGATCTGAAGATGAACGCTTAACGTTCGAAACATGTCATCCAATTAAGTATCGGTATCCCATTTTGTACATAAAAGCGTTTTTTTGTAATAATTAGGGAGTGGAATTTTATGTAATTACATATTTTTTTGCGTTCGTGTTAGCACAATTTTCGAAACGTGTTATTCTTAGTGTGCTTCCCCAAGCGTAAAAACGTATTCTTATTTCACATAAAAACACATATTTTCAGATTTTTTAAAATGTAAATACATATTTTTAGAAAATTATTACCGTACAATCAGCTTGATCACTCATGCTTCAAAGATCCTGTCTAGAATAATTTACAAGAGGATAGAAAGCCAGATAGAAACGAAGTTGGGTGAAGACCAGTTTGGTTTCAGGAGAAATGTAGGAACAAGGGAAGCTGTACTGAGTCTTAGGCTGATTTTGGAAGGTAGAATAAGGAAATATAAGAGAACGTTCATGGCTTTTGTAGACTTAGAAAAGGCTTTTGATAACGTTGATAGGACTAAATTGTTGGACATTTTGAAAACGAATGGAATAAAGTACAGGGATAGGAGGGTGATATACAATCTATACAGAAACCAGACATCAGTCATTCGAGCTGAAGGACATGAGAGAGAAGCTGGTATTCAGAAAGGTGTAAGGCAAGGCTGCAACTTATCACCCATACTTTTCAATCTTTACATAGAACACGCAATGAAGGAAATTGGAGAAAAATGTAAAATGGGAGTGAAGATTCAAGGAGAAATAATTTCAACTCTGAGATTTGCCGATGACATAGTCATCTTGGCCGACACGCCTGAGGATTTGAATGAGTTTTTGAATGGTATGGACTCCGTCTTGAGGAAACAATTCATGATGAAAATTAATAAATTTAAAACAAAAATATTGGAATGCAGCCGAAATAAATTAGAAACCTCTATGGACATCAAATTGGCAGGTGAAAAGCTAAAGGAAGTAGGAGAATTCTGTTACTTAGGAAGCAAAATAACCAGTGATGGACGAAGCAAAGAGGATATAAAAAGTAGGTTGGCTCAGGCAAGGAAAGCATTTCTACAGAAAAGGAATCTGTTGACATCGAATATAGATTTAGGTATTAGGAAGTCATTTTTGAAGGCCTTTGTCTGGAGCGTGGCACTCTATGGAAGTGAAAATTGGACTATTGGTGCAGCAGAAAAGAGGAGAATTGAAGCGTTTGAAATGTGGTGTTACAGGAGAATGATGAAGATCAGATGGGTAGATAGAGTTACAAACGAAGAGGTATTGAGACTATTGGGAGAGGAGAGATGTTTCTGGCGACTGCTAATGAAGAGAAGAGATAGGTTGGTAGGACACAAACTAAGACACCCAGGAATAGCAAGCTTAGTAATGGAAGGAAGGGTTGAGGACAAGAACTGTAGGGGTAGACCAAGGTTAGAATATGTTAAACAGATTGCCTCGGATGTAGGGTGTGGTAGCTATGTAGAGATGAAACGATTAGCTCAGGACAGGGAGGCATGGAGATCTGCATCAAACCAGTCAAAAGACTGAGGACTCAAACAACAACAACAACAACAACAACAACAACAACTCCATAATAAGCCCATTAATCGGCAATATTTGTTACTGAATACATTTTAAAATGATTCTCTATTATGAAATGATGCAAATGTCATGTTACCGAATGTGTAGTGGCTATTTATAGACTTTCCTCTGGAAGTTCAAACACTCCCAGGTCAGCGAAACGCAATCGCGGAGAGATAAGCCGTCGGGGAATACCCTCCTTGCCTAAAAACACATAAATTGGTGTTTTTTTTTGTTGGTCTTCCGAAGAGGTGACCTTCAATCCACGTGCTAGCTCGAAGGGAAATCCCTTATTTCTGATGAATAGCTGACGCAGTACACTGGCCTTGCATATTCTTGTCAGTGTGTCTTGTGATGTGAGTGAGTCAGTCAGTTCGTATTGATTAAATCAGACCATTTTTCAGCACCGCTATTTAAGTGAAGTGAATTAGTGATTGATGAAAACTGATAATGCCGAAAATAAAGCCTAGTATTCATTCTCGTTTGCAGCAATATGTTGCTGAATTTAGTGGAATTTTTACAAGTAATGGAAATACTCTTTTCTGTAAAAAATGTGGGAAATCTGTAAATGCGATCTCAAGTCTTACAGCATTTAGCAGGTAGTAAACATAAAATTGCCGCTTCACGTGCAACCTCTACTGGACAAGTTCTTTTAGGCGAAACAGCTTCCTCTTCTCATACCCCAGTTTCAAAAAGTTCCGAATATTATGCAGATTTATGCAAAGCTTTTCTTTCATCAGATATTCCTTTATATAAATTGAAAAGTCCAGAGCTTAGAACATTTTTTACAAAATACACTAATTTCGAAACACCAGCAGAATCAACTTTAAGAAAATTGTATGTCCCTGCGAGTTACGAACAAATGCTAGGAAAAATCAGAGCAGATGTGAAAAAATAAAATAAATGGGTAAGCATGGACAAATCACCTGACTCTAGTGGCAGGAAAGTGGGAAATGTTGTGGTAGGTGTGGTAGAAAATGATGAAATTGTTTCCAAGCGGTGCTTCCTATTAGCATGTAGAGAAATATCAGCATCAAATCATGTTACGATGGCTCGCTTATTCAATGAATCTCTGCAGTTGTTATGGCCGAATGGGGTGAACTTTGATAATGTTTTACTCTTTCTTACGGATGCTGCTCCTTATATGAAGAAGGCAGCAGAAGATCTGTAAGTCTCCCAAACATGATATATGTAACTTGTACAGTACATGGTTTACTCAGAGTATGTGAACTGGAACCGGTACGTGCATTGTATCCTGAAGTGGACCAATTAATTTCAAACGGCAAAAAAGTGTTTGTAAAGGCTCCAACGAGAATATATTTATTCAAAGCTAAAAATCCAGATCTTGCACTTCCGCCTAGACCCATAGTTACTCGTTGGGGGACATGGTAGTGTATTATGCAGACAATCTTGAACATATTAAATCAGTGATAGATGAACTAAATAAGGATGACGCTGCCTCAATTGAAATTCTTCAGAACTTACTTAAGGACAGTACATTACAAAATAAATTATCTTACATATCTGCAAATTTGATTTTTTTGTCACTCTATAAAAATATTAGAAACATCAACCGACTTGTTGACTGAGACAATAATTAATGAGGTGTATGACATTGAGAAACAAATTAATGCGCTCAAAGGTAGAAGCTATTACACAGAAATTTAAAAGCGTGTTCGCAAAAAAATGATGGATTTCATAATATGTGTAAAATTGCTACAGTTTTGCAAGGGCAAGTAGACATTGGTGACATTGAAAATTTGCATGTCAGTGACATTCCTTTGATGAAATATGCAATACTATCTTCCTGTGAGTTTGAACGGTCCTTCTCCCGGAATCTTGCATTGTTCCGAGACAACCGGCATCGGTTCGTGATGGAAAACTTGTAGAAAGTTTTCATTGTTTACTGCAACAGCGAGTTCTTTTGAACCCTCCAGTGTCTCAACATGATGGCGAGTGAATTTTTCAATAAATATATTTTTAAATACCAAAACAAAATATTTTTGTTTTTTTATTGGATATTTTCATTTTTTTTGCTACATAAAAAATAAAATATTTTCTAGATTTTTAGCACATAAAAATCCTTTCCCTAGTAATAATACACTGGCGGAAAAAAATATCCCAACACCAAGAAGGGGTTGTGCTAGATTAACGAACGTTGGTAGGCGTGTTTATACATCTGAAGGATGTCGTTGATTCAAATCTCATTAGCGTGGCACTAGTAGAGGCCCCTTGACGTTGCACATCAGGTTTGCTTTAAATAAGGGCTGCACTGTGCGAGAGTGTTAGTTACCTCTGAGAAAGGATGGAGTGACTGTGAGTGGGTCAAGAATGCCTTTACGACGATGAAGTGACCAGTATCAACACCTCACTGCGTTTCAACGAGGTCGTGTAATAAGGATACGTGGAGGTGGGTCTTTCTTCCTCGCTATTGCAGAACGACTTGGCAGGAATGCCTCCTCTGTGCATGCGTGCTGGCAGCAGTGGTCACGAGAAAGTACGGTCGCAAGAAGATTGGATTCCGGACGTCCCCGTGGCATTTCCGAGAGGGAGGACCATCGTATTCGGCGTATGTCTTTGGTGCATCGGACGGCGTCTGCAGCAGCAATTCGAGCGGCAGTTGGCACCACAGTGACGCAACGAACTGTTCAAAATCGGTTACTTGAAGGAAGGACAGCTCCGAGCCAGACGCCCTGCGGCGTGCATTCCACTTACCCCAAACCACCGCCGTCTGCGATTTCAGTTGTATCAAGCGAGAGCTCATTGGAGGATTGAGTGGAGGTCCGTTGTGTTTTCCGATGAAAGCCGATTCTGTCTTGGTGCTAGTGATGGTCGAATGTTGGTTAGAAGAAGGCAGCGTCGACACACTGGACCTACACCGGACGTTCTGGTCTGGGGAGCAATTTCCTATGACAGCAGGAGCACTCTCGTGGTTATCCGACGCACCCTGACTGCAGATGTGTACGTCTGTCTGGTGATTCGACCTGTTGTGCTGTCATTCATGAACAGCATTCCCGGGGGTGTCCGACAGGATAACACACGCCCCCATGCCGCTGTAACCCAACGTGCTCTGCAGAGTGTCGATATGTTGCCTTGGCCTGTTCGGTCCCCCGGTCTGTCCCCAATCGAGCACTTATGGGACAGCATTGGACGACAACTCCAGCGTCATCCACAACCGACATTAACCGTTCCTATATTGACCGACCAAGTGCAACAGGCATGGAACTCCATCCCACAAGCTGACATCAAGCACCTGTACGACACAATGCCTGCATTCAACAGTCTGGCGATTATACCGGTTATTAATGGTACAAAACAACAGGTTAATGTCCGCGCGAGAAAAGTCATCGACTCATCGCATATGCGCCATCCATTAATCAATTAAATATGTTACCTCGCCAAATATATTGCCGAAATTTTCGTACTCTAAATTCCTTACATTCCTTATTTCATGGTGTTGGGATATTTTTTTCCGCCAGTGCAACTCGTTTTTTTTTTCAGGTTTGGGCATATAAATACTTGTTTCCCGCCTAATTGGGCACAATTTGTGTTGACCGACTGGAAGGCATTCTTTAATAAAATAGTTCCCATTATCAACTCCAGGCAAATGCCCGGATCGTACTTTCTGATGGGCCACGGTTAGTTCCTTCCAATTCATTATCCAGTCCCGCTCATCTTCATGATAGAACACACAGTCCATAGGCCTACAACAATATGCGTCATTTAAAGATACACGTTCTATAATCAACATTTCACTGTACCTCAATATTAATATACTAATAGGTTTTCCTAGTTCCTAATTATGTTTACAGAAGTTAACTTATTTGAAGTTTTTTTAATTTCATTTTATTTAATTTCTTTAATGACATTTAAATGCTTTTCAGTTGTTCAAAACGATTGTACACAAATTGTAGTGGGTGTTATTCCCTACACCTGAAAAAGAAAATACATTAAATTAATACGCTTCGAGGGATCAGACGTCTTGCGTATCTTTTCATGTTATCTCCTGCCTTCTGCACAAGGCCCTAAAGGAGGCATGGTGTATGTAGCCCCACCACTAAAGGTGCTCACGGCTTGTTTAGTTTGGGTTCGGGAGTTGGCAAATTCGAGGGGTTCCTGAGCTGGGCCTGTTTTTCCCCTTTTACCATTGTCTTTGGGGCAGACCCTATCCTGTCCGCCCCTCCCCGTTTTTCCTATCTGCCTTTCATGGCTCTATTTCCTTCTGAGTCCCTCAGTCCTCATTCTTCGAGGGTTGAGAGAATTTCTTTTCTGTCTTTTATTTCCTTTCTTCCTGTTTTGCCCATTTGTTTTCTACAATTTCTAGTATTTAAGTTGGATGTAGTTGTAGTTGGTAGTTTTCATGTCATTGTCATTTTTTCACGGTATTACCATATCATTAGGGGCCGAAAATCTAGATGTTAGGCCCCTTAAAACAAAAATTATCATCATCATCGCATACGAGATCGGGTCTTAAGCTCGTAACCAACTGTTCACTTCAAATTTGACTTCATCGGTCTCATCTCTACTAACACGTCATTTAAAGAGCAGATCTCTCTCACTCTGGTGCATTTCCAGAAACTTTCTGGTCGAATCCATCCGGGTTCTGCTTGTGGACATCTCACTCGGTAAGAGTGACAATCATGCATAGACCTCCTGGTAGAGAAGATGGTCTGTTAGGATCTTTGCCATGGATGAGCGACGAGTTTCAATCCAAGGAGATAGCCGAATTAGGATGTACACCACTTACTATTTCTATGTTTACGGGATCAGGGGTGAGTTTCGGTAAATGTATAGGGGATATGTGGTTTTTACGGCCGGATGTCCTTCCTTACACCAGCCTCATGAGAGGAGTTAATAACATGAAATGAATGTAAGGTGAATGAAAGGAATCTGGGCTGGAAAGAAGAGGCCGTGGCCTATTATAAGGAACCGACCCAGCATTTGCATGATTTTGAAACTGGGAAACCCTCCAGGGGTTCACAACTAGTGGGGCATGGGTTGGCGACCACTGGATTCCAGCGGAGTGTGACATTGCTTCCACTTACTAGTGCCAGGCTCCTCTCTGTCTTCTGTCCTGCCAACCTTCCTTGGTCAACTCTTCTTCTCTTCCGACCCAGACGGTATTAAGGTATTCGAGGCCTAGGGAGTCTTTCAATTTCGCGCCTTAATTGGCCCTTGTCTTATCTTTCCTGATCCCTCATTCTTCGAGGGGTCAGAGGTCTTGTTTCTCTTTTCATATCTACTGCCTTCTGCTCAAGGACCTAGAGGAGGCAGCGTGTTGGTTGGTTGGTTGGTTGGTTGGTTCCTCAGTTTAGGGGCAGCGACAACGCGGTCATGTAGCCCCGTGTACTTTGCGTGTGTGTAGAATCTGTCTGATAACCGGTGTTAATTGTGATGACTGTATTAGTGTGTGTTATCTGTTTCTTAATTCAAGTAAGGACTGCAGGCTTTGAATTTTTCAAGTAATTTCTACTTTTGCCACCAAACGCCACCGTTAACGACTACAAGTTCAGAACGTGGCTACTAGACGCCACCGCAGTCGGCTCCTGGTGATGAACGTAGGAACCTGAGCGTTGTTTACAGTTTTAACTTATTTTAGCTTCACACAGATGTAATTAGTGGAAGGTTCTTTAACATGCCATAAATCTATGACATGGGACCGCCGGCTTTACTTCCCCTCCGAAGGAAGGCATACTGAGGGATTTTTAAGAGGCAGGTGTGTGTAGGTCCACCACTTCTGGTGCACCCTGGATAGTACTACATCCTCAAGGGCTCACGGCTGGTGAGCTCGGGAAAAGGCTACCCTGAGGGATTCCTGAGCTTGGGTCCGGTTTCCCCACCACCACTCTTTCCATTGCCTTTGGGGCGGACCCTCTTCTTCCCCCCCCCCCTTTCCTATCTGCCTTTCATGGCTATCCTTCCTTCAAAGTCCCACAATTCTCATTCTTCGAGGGTTGAGGGCATTTATTTTCGTCCTGTCTTTTATTTATCTTTTTACTTTATTTTGTTTTCCATTTGTTCTTCTAGTCTGTAGTTAGTTTTACTTCTAGTTCCTACAGCGAGTGCCCTCCCTACAGAACAGAGCTCTCCAAAGGCCGTGCCGCGAACAACTCACAGTCACATTTATAGTATGTACCAATCACAACAGCGGGTCGTGAAGACCTGGATGCTGTCATAGCATGCATTACATAAGCAGCTGGCAAGATACCTTCGTTGTGATAATTAAGACTTGCTGTGAAGTATAGTAGCCTGCCTCGTATCCCGTGAACATGATTAGGTATTGAACAAGACATCGAATTTTCTTAGTGGAAACTTATCTTCTCACGAAGAAGGTTTTTAGTAAATGTGTTCGTAAGTTTCAGCGCCTGGTGGCTTCGGTGGCGTAGTAGGTAGCATGCTGAGCTTCTATGCCCAAGGTCACGGGTTTAAACCCGGCCAAAGTCGTCGGATTTTTTAAGAGCGTTAAAATCCCTCAGTATGCCTTCCTTCGGAGGGGAAGTAAAGCCGGCGACCCCATGTCATAGATTTATGGCATAAAAAAAACTTCCACTAACTACACTTGTGCGAAGCCAAAACGTGTATATTAGTTCCAACATTCGCCGCCAGGTGCTGACTGCCTAGAAATTATCGTCTGCAGGCCTTACTTGAATTAAAAACAGATAACACACACTAATACAGTCATCACAATTAACACCGGTTATCAGACAGATTCTACACACAGCCGAAGTACACGGGGCTACATGACCGCGTTGTCGCAGCCCCTAAACTGAGGAACCAACCAAACAACCAAGTTTCAGCGCCGTGCCATTTTTACTTGTGGGGGAACCTCAAACAAAAGGTATACAGAGACAATCCGCGTACTCTGGTGGCTCTTGAGAACGAAATATCAATGAGGATGAATTACAGCGAGTGAACTAAAACTTCCCATGTTGGTGCAACGTGTGTTTAGAAATATTGAAGGACAGCATTTCGAGCAACTACTCTGAAATTCATGTAAGTAATGATGATTATTATTAAATACGTTAAAGAGTGAAGATGTATTAAAATAGTTGTGCGCTATGCTGCTGCTAGCGCCAGTGCCTTGCTCGACACTTGGCTAGCCACAGAGCCACGGCCGTCACACGGCCTTCTTGAGTCTCCGTTCTATATGGAGGGTTTTCACTGTATTTTAATTTCATCTTTACTATCACCCAAACCAGTAGGGGCTGATAAACTAGATCTTAGACCCCTTAAAAAAAATTCCTCTTCAAAATGGGAAACCACGAAAATATTCCAAAGAGGAACGACGTTGGGGTTCGAACTCGCTTCTACTGAGTTCACAGATAGCTTGACTCCATGCCCTAATGCTTCTTCTTAGCGTGCATAGCTACCCCTGTCAATAAATGGAATTACTGTATTGAATGACTGATAATCGTAATTTTATAGTTTACTTTATGCAATTGCAATTCACTTGGATTCCTTCCTTCTGTTAGTCTATTGCTTGTGTCAGCGGTATTGTTCGCAGGGTAAGTACCGATTGATATGGCGACTCGATTCTTCACAACCACCGATAGCAACAGGACTTCAATTTCACTCAGGTAATTTAAAATTCCACATATCGTCATAACACGAACTAATAAAGTAAGTCACCTATTACTTTCCAGGTTTATGACCCAGTTGAATAGTTCATAAAACTAAGGTTTATTTCTTACAGCTGGGCTGTTTGTATTGCACTTTTATTAGTTTCATGGAAGCTTACAGGTGTATTTTGATCATGTGTTTTATCGATATTGGTCGCTCAAGACAACGGCGAGTTCACTGACTGGAATTTTTCTTGTATATTTCTTGCTTTTACTAGATGTCGGGAATTTGGTATATTAAACTCGTTTACAGTGACATCTATAATGCTTGAATAATTAATAAAATATAGTTATGGAAAAGATTTCATGAAGAAAATCAATAAATGTAAAACAAGGACAAGTAGTTCCGTTAAGAACTAAATACCCGTAGTCTATTTTCATATTATCTACTGGTTTTCTCTCCCGCCTATTAAAAGGAATTTCCAAGTGAAGTACCAAATGCTTTTTGATCACGATCAACATTGTGATGATATAATAGCATATAATTTTATTAAATTGCTTTACGAAATTAAGGATGGTGGCTGTGCGAAATATTAAAATGTTTTTGATTATTTTGTTGTAATTCAGCGATCGAAGTGAAAGTCTGTACAATGAACCAACGCAAATAATCTTCGTCTACTGGTACATAACTCAATAGCCTAAATATAAAACAATCCAACATGGTGTCCATGCGATTTATTTCACCGATTGTCAATATCTACGAATTTATTACAGCAATTCAACTGAAATTCTGTGTGTTGTTAGAGGTCATAAAACACGTTTACCTTCAATAACCTGATGAGCACTTAACCAACATGGCGAACTTTCTGGCGACTTGTCATCCGAACGCAGTGAAACTTGGCACGCTATATCTTTATACAATACGTAATATACTGATGTCTAATGGAATTCAATGAAGTATTAGAAGCCATATGTTAGTGTCGCCTAGTAGTTTATTGTAATGCAATGCTATTTTCAGTCGGACAACACGATTGTGCCTTAGGGAAATCTTTGGCCCAGTCTGCATAGAGGGAGTGGGAATGAAAAGGAGGTCTCACGAGTAATGCCAACATTCCGAGAAAATATTACACTGTTAGAAAAAGGTGATTGAAATTTTCTGGAAATATTCGAAGAATGGACAATGAAAGACTTACTAAAAGGATATTCAAACACGCCTCCTCATTGTTGTTTGAGTCTTCAGTCTTTTGACTGTTTTCATGCAGCGCTCCATGCCTCCCTGACCTGAGCTAATCGTTTCATCTCTACATAGCTACCACACCCTACATCTGAGGCAATCTGTTTAACATATTCTAACCTTGGTCTACCCCTACAGATCTTGCCCTCGACCCTTCCTTCCATAACTAAGCTTGCTATTCCTGGGTGTCTTAGTATGTATCCTATCAACTCTTCATTAGCAGTCGCCAGAAACTTCTCTCCTCTCCCACTAGTCTTAATACCTCTTGGTTTGTAACCCTATCTACCCATCTGATCTTCATAATTCTCCTGTAACACCATATTTTAAATGCTTCAATTCTCCTTTATTCTGCTGCACCAATAGTCCAAGTTTCACTTCCTCCTCATTAAAAGTAAAGAATAACTGGATAATCGAAATTGAAAATGACCTTCAAGAAACCAACGTAACAGACGAAATGTTATGGGGCAGGCCTAGCTTCAGAACGTTGGTGAACCAATATCATTTTGATGCAAACCCCTGGATGAGAGCCACCACTACATGGACAGAAGAAAGAATGAAAGAAAGAAAGAAAGAAAGAAAGGAAGGAAAGAAAGAAGAAGAATCATATTGAGAGAATGAAATTGCGCTCCTTATTTGGGCATAACTTTGTAAAAATAAGAATAATTCGCCCTCCGGGTCCGTATCGATAATCTCACGAAAAATAACAACAGAGACATGTCATAGTATTGATAAATGGAAAATCCGCCTGATCAATACTAGAAGAAGTTATTTAATGAAATATTAAATGACGTACATGTTTCGGAATATCAATGATTCCATCCTCGGCGTGAAAAATATTATACGATAACAAGATGTTCAGGAAAGAACATATAGCCTACTTTCTCCTAAATGTATGGGTATAGTTATAACTCTTTGTCTTTATCATCTCCTAATTTCTTCCAATTCGAAGTGCAAATTGGCACACTGGATTTGAGGAGTGGCGTTCAAATAATTTACCACAGCATTTTGCAATTTCATCAGTAAACACTCCAAACAACGTAGGTATTCAGTTTATTAACACCGACTACTTACAATAATTTAAACTTCGTTGCTCTAAACGTATCACTGGGAGAAACATATTTAATATAACTATTACACAGCTAATTTGTAATCGCGCACGGCTAACGAGAAAGACAGGCCATGGCGCGTAAACCAAACTCTTCTGTGACGTAGGCAATGTACCGGCACTGCTTGATGATGCTTGTACGTTTAAGTCGAGAGCAATTCATAAGCAGCAGAAATGCGATATTTTATATCAATCTTCATAAAATGGACGCAGTTTAGATGTTCCGTGTGTTTTCAAACACGATAAATTATACTGTAAAGGTTTGCAAAACTACGCCTATTGAAGTTACTCCTTACAAAAATCCACGCGAACTAGGATTCAAGGGTTCGTTGTGTCTTGAATAGCTGCAACGAACAGACTACAGTAAGTCGAGTTGTAGATTCTGTGACCTTCGTTGTGAGTTAAATTATGTGCACATTAGTATAATTAGATCAAAGAATCTTGCAGCACAGTATAGATATCATTAACTTATTGTTGTTTCAAGGGGCGGAACATAAATTAATTCGTTTATAGAAGAGATCTGCGGAATACACTACCCACCGACTAACGACTTGTATCAATACCTTCTATGAAGACGAGTGATAAATGAATACCAACGTTTATACAGGTTCAATGATGTAGACAAGATGACTAGGTACCACACCGGCAGTAAAACGAAGACCAGGCAGTGGTGCAACAGAACTACATTGCTGACGTCACGAAAACTCACCAGAGCCAGTCATTCTCGTTGGCCGTGATAATCGCGCCTTATCTTGGGGATGTGTACCCTCTATCGGCAAACATAATAACCTTCGCAATTATACTGTAGACATGGGTTCACTAACTGGCCGGTAGAGAGCATAGCTCTCATCTAGAAGGCTGTGGTTACCAATAACATAGTTCAAGTAATTACTCTTAGATGTCACTCCGGTGGTGAATGTTGTTTTAATTAAATATATATTTTCCATTTCAAAATGCACCATATAATGCTTTATTTTATAACGTCTCAGTACTCAAGAAATAATAAATATAAAAAAAAATCAAGGAAAAAAGTCCAACTCTGATAGGATTTGGACCACGGCCAGCCTGATGAAAGACTAACGCGCTGACCACTCAGCCAATCGTGCACACTCTAATAGATCGTTATGAACCAATACATATACCACGTTATAGCAAATCATGACTTGGACTAAACGTTTTCTTTACTGGAGTATATTTTAAACCGAGTTCATTTCATAGAAAGTTCATATATTTGTTACCACTGGCCTATATTGCATGCAACATACTGAAATTAATAAAATATAGGTCAGAACGAGAGATCAGCTGCCATCTTGTCAAATAACCGAGATGACTCAGCTTTTTAAAATCACTTCTAGACTATAATATTAAAATATAAACTTTTAATTTCAAACGGGCCACGTCGTTTCAAACAGATAAAACGATTCTTGGTTCGATAGTCGGAACTGGTGGGTCCCATGTTATGGATTATCAAGTTTGCATAATTCACACGGCCGCCATTCTGAAATGGTACGGTTGATGACCTCGTAGTTTAGGCACAAGACGCGCCTCATATGAAGGAACGTTGTTACCAAATTTGGTAAAGATCCGATTATTAGTTTGGTTGTAATGCATTATTACATTTTGACCATTTGAGTGGCCACCATTAAGTTTTGGTAAAGATGGCGGCAATATAAAACATGACACTGAGGTGCCCTTTGCCAGTTCTACCTCTGTACCTAATTTCGTTCAATTCGGTTTCACCGTGTTCGAATTGATAGGGGGGGACAGACATTCAGAGTACACACAATCACTCACACACACACACACACACACACACACACACACACACACACACACACATACACACACACAGACAGACACACAATTTTTGGCCCTGTAGTGATCTCATAAGTCTACTTTCATTTTTTGCAAAAATCGAAAGTAGGCTAAAAACTAGTTAAACATTGTCAACAAATGGATATCCTTACACTGTCTATATTAATGAAAAACTTGTGAACATATGAATTGATGTGCAATTAGACAAACTACCTTAAATTACGTCCTTAGAAAAAAGAAGTCTCCTATTAATATATTTTTCGAAATAATAAATATACCTCTGGTCACCTCAAGACCTAAGTGGTCTCTTCGATGTTTTGACCTGTGACGAGGCTAACGTGCCAGGAAATAGTTCCCACATTTTCTGCATGTTTTGGCGCACAAGCCCGTGTTACTATGTTTCCAGGATTTCCTTGGTAAAAATCTATGAATATTTTATTTTTATTTTCACGTTAATTGGTAGCTTTACCAACTTTGCTTTTCATGTGATGAACTGTGTGCGTGAACATAGTTCTTATTGTTAGTGGTATTTGGAACTATAAGCAGAGTAATTCAGTACGAATTTGATATTATATTACATTTTGTATTATAATTCGATTTTATAGCGAATCAGGCTCATAGGTTGGCAACACTGTTACGAATGCTCCAAGTTCACCATGGTTTCCTCAAGTAGACAACGTGTTCAAACTGGAGATGTAAAGCTTGAATCACCAATAGAATACTTCAAAGGTAATAAAAATGGAGCGAAGTTGAGTAAAAGGAGCTAACAAATGATTGTATATGTACTGTATATACAGTAGTAGGTTGAGAGATGACAATCTAGAGTTTCCATGCCGAAAACACAAGAAAAGTGTGTGCGAGAGAGAGGAGATGAGCGGAGGGATATTTTCCTCAGGACTTGACCTGACCAGGCGGATTTTCAATTTATCAATTGTATCAATCAATACGAATATACAGTATCAATTTACAATTTTTTTTAATGGTTAATGTGTACGCATTCTATGATCATATTAATAAATACAACAACAAATGTCCATATGTCTACTTCACCGAATTTACTCTTAACTTAAGAGTAAGTTACAACAGCATAGCGTTTCTTTCCTTCTCAGCCATCAATATTTTTCTTTAACATTCTAATCCCTTTATCATTTGGGGGTGATTTAGGAGATGCAGCCTTAACTGAAGAGGTTGCAGGAATACTCCTTAGCATTCTGACCACGTTGCTGGCGGTGAAAAAATCTTGGGGCCGGTTTCATCAACCTTCGATGAATGCAATTGGGCAAGGATGTGGAAGGAAGCGGCAGTGGCCTGTCAGAAGGTACCGTCCCAGCATTTACCTGGTGTTGAAAATGGGGAAACCACGGGAAACCATTTCAAGGACGGCCGACGGTGTGGATCGAACCCACGTGCCGTTAAATCCTCAACGAGAGTTGATGAAACCGGCAGTCCTCCTATTGGTGGCGTTTGAGAGAGCCCTAAGGAAAACCTTGACTGATGCTTAGACTAAAATCTGCAAGCAGTGTTGTCATTCGAGTCGCAGTAAACATATCCCGGGTTTGGTTCAAGGATATAAAAATCAATGGCCACTAAAAGCACACATGCTGTGGTGGTGACGGCATGTTCTTTGTAGGAAACCATTCACAGGCTGCCCTAAATATAGCTGGGTGGGCGACGCGAACAATGGACCACTGCGCGGCGCGACGCGGCGCGGCATCTTGATATGCATGCGTGTCCTGCTCCAGCGATGCGGTGACTCCACTCGCTACTGAATCTCCAGCAGTGGCGTAACTACGGAGGGGGTGTCAAGGAGATCAATCCTCCTCCTGAGTCAAATAATAAAAATGACATTTGTAAATTTTTGTAAAAATTTTGAGTGGGATTGGTGAAAAATGATTGGATTATGTAAGTTTATACTAATTTGAAAGCATTTATTTTCACTCGTGTAGGGCCTACTGTACATGTTATAGCGTTACCCTAACTTAACATTTATTGAATGAGCACATTTTCAGCTGTTACGTTAACCAGAGAGATGGCATTGAGGCGGGTGTGGCACTAACTTTCCTCATCCCTTTTCAAAAATACACCACTTGTCAGTTACCATTCTCGGATGAGTGTGTCATTTTGGAAAGTGAATACTATTCTGTTCTTTTTGCTGTTTTAAGTTAAACTTTGTCTGGAAACTGTAGTTCAATGTCGGAGAATAGAAAGGGCCAGAGGATTTCGCGAAGAAAATAATTTATTATTATTTATTTATAATAATTATTATTTATTTCCTTCCAAAGTTTCTCCTGGAAAGAAAATAAATGGTTAATGGCTGCATTAATAAAATTATATTTTATTTCAACACAATTATTGATTTTAGAGAATTTGCACATTGATAAGTGCAAATAGGCCTACATCGTGTCGGCGTCGGTGGCGTAGTTAGTAGCATGCTGAGCTTCTATACCCAAGATCGCGGGTTCAAATCCGGCCGAAGTCGTCAGATTTTTTAAGGTCGTTAAAAATCCCTCAGTATGCCTTCCTTTGGAGGGGAAGTAAAGCCGGCGGTCCCATGTCATAGATTTATGGCATGTTAAAGAACCTTCCACTAATTACACCTGTGTGAAGCTAAATTGTGTAGGTTAAGAATGTAAACAACGCTCTTAGGTTCCTACGTTCGTTGCCATGAGCCGACTGCGGTGGCGTCTGGTAGCTAAGTTCTGAACTAGTAGTCATTGACGGTGGCGTTTGGCAGCAAAATTAGGAACTATTTGAAAAATTCAAAAGTCTGCTTTCCTTACATGAATTAAATAACAGATAACACACACTAATACAGTCATCACAATTAACACCGGTTATCAGACAGATTCTACACATACCCAAAGTACACGGGGCTACATGACCGCGTTGTCGCAGCCCCTAAACTTAAGAACCAACCAACTACATCGAGTCAAACGCTAATGAAATAAAATACGATAAAATGTAGATAGGAGGCTTTGAAACTTCGGGATCATACATTTGCTTTCATTGATTGTGTCTCATTATGCCCAAGCCCTCATCCCCCACCCATTGTAATTTTGACTTAGCTCATCCTCCTCCAGAAGTAGCCTAAACTCTAGTTACGCCACTAATAATAATAATAATAATATCGTATAACCTCGGGTGCCAGGTACAAGCTTTCGTTGTTCCTTGAAGCACTATGAAAGTGAAGGAGGTTAGATATCTAAGCTCCTTGAACACAATAGAGCTTTCTAGTAGGGAAATGAGGAACTTTGAGTTGGCGGAAACCCCCGAGATTAATTTTGCCATTATGAACACGGCCTACTGAATTCAAATGGGTTCTTTGACATGCCAACATCGTATGACGTGCGTGTCGTAAATTTTTGCCGCCATTCAAAAATCACTTACGACAGCCAGGAGCGAACATGCAAGCTTGTGGTTAGTAGACCGACACGATAACCACTCAGCCACCGTGGCAAGCAGTTACGCCACTGATCTCCAGCAAGTCCGATTCTGGTATAGATCCAGTCAGACAGCAAGAACAGTGACGGCACGTGCATTCCATTATCTGCTTCAAGTACAGAATCTCTGTTATTGAGTGATAACGCTCACTGTACACTCTTCATACCAGAGTTCGGAGATGTGCTTTACTTGTGTCTTACTCAACAATTCGACTCTAAATCAATACTAAAAATAATATATTATTTAAACGAACGTCGTATTAGATTCAGCTGGCGATGCAGCCTCCATCAGTGAAACAATATTGTTAAGTGCCACCCCCCTAGTGGCACTTATGTTAACTGGATTACGGTGGGTAGGAAGCACAACACCAATTACTGCTTAAAGAAGTAATTAACTTTATTGCGGCCAGAAAATTACACTAGTCAGCAAATACAAGCAATTAAGAGCCTTATTCCAGTTTCCTCAAGTCTCTTCCTTGAGCGCTCTTGGCCCTTCCACTTTTCAACAGATCACAGAAGTTAATCCGTCCTAATGAGTACGGTGGCCTTGACAGAAACTACATGCAACTTCTTCCTAATGTGCGCCTACTACAGTACTTACGAGCACTTGCTGCGCGCTGTTCACCAGCTGGGAGAAACAATGTCACTGGATTTCGATACCACAATATCTGACACTCAGTGAAACACACTCACTCAGAACACGGCAGTCCCCTGTATGTTCCTCACTTCGCCGCTACACTAGGGGTTTCGCAAGTCACCACACTTCTGTCGCTCAGAATAATCGCTCACACTAGCTCGTAAAACACAACAACAACCCCTGCTTGTCAGGTCGCACTTATATAGCAGGCCGGTGACTCAATACATGCTTCCAGATCCATCCAGGGTTCACGGCTTCTCGAGGTTTCCATCGCTGGTCCAGTCACGAATATTCTGGACTATCCCTTTGTCTTAGTAGCCCTGTTGCATAAGGCACACGCAATACAGGAGGCAGGCCACAGCCCAGCCCCTGGGGCAGTTGTGACTCAAGCGGCGAGCGATGACACAAACTCACAGCCGTAACACCACCCCCTTCCTAAAAAGGCTGATCGTCCCGATCAATCATTGGTCGTCTGTGTCCCTCCGTAGGCTGCCAGGCGATCTCGATGCACGACTTCATCTTCGCCCTCGGGCTCCGCTGGATCCTGTAGACGACATCGTTGATCCGTTTCACGACTCGGTACGGGCCCTCCCAGGACTTCTGAAGTTTGGGTGACAGGCCTTTCTTCCGTAATGGGTTGAAGAGCCAGACCAGGTCGTCCTCGTGGAATCCGCCGGCATCCGTCTGCTGGTCGTATCGGGTCTTCATTCGGTCGGTCTCGATCCGCAGTTTCCTCCTCGCGAACGCGTGCACGTCCTCCAGTTGGTCGACCAGTTCTTGACAATACTGGCTTACCGGGATCGGATCATTCCCAGGTCGGCCGAAGGCAAGATCGACGGGTAGACGGAGCTCCCTCCCAAACATGACCCGGGCTGGTGTGCACCCGGTTGCTTTCTTGCACGGCGGCGCGGTAGGCCAGGAGAAATAGTGGAAGATGTTTGTCCCAATCCCTCTGGTGCTCGCTGACGACTATTCGGAGATGGTTCTCGATGGTGCGATTGAATCGCTCTACCATCCCGTCGGACTGAGGGTGTAGCGGCGTCGTCCTTGTCTTCCGGATTCCCAGCAGCTGGCATAGGTTCTGGAACACCTGCGATTCGAAGTTCCTCCCTTGGTCGGAGTGCAGCTCCAGGGGTACTCCGTACCGGCTGACGAATTCCTTCACCAGGGTCTCTGCAATCGTCGCGGCTTCTTGGTTAGGGAGCGCATACGCCTCCGGCCATTTGGTAAAGTAGTCGCTGACGACTAATATGTAGCGGTTCCATGCCTCGCTTAACGGGAATGGCCCAGCAACATCGATGGCCACTCTCTCCATGGGGCCGCCCACGTTGTAGGTCTTCAGTGGACCCCGTCGTCTTCGTCCTGGGCCCTTGCTGGCTGCGCAATCGTGGCACCTCGCGCAGTGATTCTCCACGTCTGTTCGGCATGCGATCCAGTAGAACCGCTCTCTCAGCTTCTCCAGGGTCTTTTTTTTATCCCTAGGTGTCCACCAGATGATCCTCCATGAACTTCCTTCAGGACTTCCCCGTCATTGCCTTTGGAACGACGACTTGTTCCCGAGATGTCTTCCCGTCGGTGCTCTCCCAGGTACGGCAGATGAGGCCATCCCTTACAATCAGCGAGTCCCACTGGGCCCAGTAGGACTTAAACTTTGGGCTGCAGTCACTCACAATGTTCCACCCGGGTCTGGGGACACAGGCCCTCTTCCATTCGGCTATCAGTCCCAGGTCATCATCTTCTGCTTGTGCCCGCGTGAAAGATTCGCGGCTCCAGTTCCCTTGAAGTTCCACAGTAGTCCGTCGGCACAGTATCCCGGTGTTCTCCTCCCTTCGGGCACAGAAGGTGCAGTCTTCGGGGCACGGTCTTCGGGACAGGGCGTCGGCGTTAGAATGCAGTTGGCCTTTCCTGTGCTGAATCTCAAAGTTGTACTGTTGAAGCCTCACTAACCACCGCGCGAGTTGACCCTCGGGTTGCTTGAAGTTCAGGAGCCACCGCAGGGACGCATGGTCGGTCCTGATGAGAAATTCTTGCCCGTACAGGTACTTGTGGAAGTGTTCAATGGTCTTCGCGATGGCGAGCAGCTCCTTCCTGGTGACGCAGTAGTTCCTTTCTGGCTTTGACAAGGCCTTGCTGAAGTAGGCCACTACTCTCTCCTCGCCGTCCACTACCTGCAACAGGATTCCCCCTATGCCAAAGTCGCTGGCATCGGTATCGACGATGAACCTTGTTCCAGGTCTGGGGTAGGCCAGAATAGGCGCGGTGCACAGAGCTTGCTTGAGTTGTTCGAAGGCACTGTGGCATTCTGCTGTCCACGTGAAGAGTTCGTCCTTCTCAGTCAGTCGATGTAAAGGTTTGGCGATGTCGGCGAATCCCCTCACGAAGCGACGGTAATAAGTGCAGAGTCCCAGGAAGCTTCATTAGTTGGGACTTGTCCTTCGGAACTGGCCACTCCCTCACAGCTGCGGTCTTCTCTGGGTCGGTGCGCACCCCTTCCTCGGAGACGATATGCCCAAGGTACTGGACCCGCTTCTGGAAGAGCTGACACTTCTTGGGGCTCAACTTCAGCTGGGCAGCCCGTAGCTTCAACAAGATCTCCTTCAGGTTGCTGTAGTGCTCCTCGAAGCTTCTCCCCAGAACGATGACGTCGTCTAGGTAGACCAGGCAGGTCGTCCAGTGTAGTCCCCTCAGAATGGACTCCATTAGCCTTTCGAAGGTCGCAGGGGCGTTGCACAGACCGAATGGCATGACGGTGAACTGCCAGAGCCCGCTGCCCACAGAGAACGCCGTTTTCTCGCGGTCCTTAGTGTGGACCTCCACCTGCCAGTAGCCACTCTTCAAATCCAAGGTGGAGAACCATCTTGACCCTGATATGGTGTCCAGCGTGTCGTCGATCCGGGGTAGAGGGTAGCTGTCCTTCTTCGTGACGTCGTTCACCCGCCTGTAGTCCACGCAGAACCTGGTGGAACCGTCCTTCTTCTTCACAAGCACGACCGGAGAACTCCAAGGACTATGTGATGGCTAGATCGCCCCTTGCTCCTTCATCTCTTCTACCATCCGGTCGACTTCGGCTTGCTTGGCGAGCGGGACTCGTCGGAATGGGGCCCTAATCGGTGCGCTGTCCCCAACGTCGATTCTGTGCTGGACCAAGCCTGTCCTGCCGAAGTCTTTGCTCCCCACGGAGAAGACGTCCTGGAATTCGCGTAGCAGGTCCTGAAGTTGGCGTGATTGTTCCTCGTCTAAATGGTCCTGGGATCCTTGGTACAGCTTCTGTAGTTCTTCTGGCAGTGTGCGTCTTCTTCGGTTGTCCGTCTGCAGGTGTCCGTCCGTCGTGTTGGTGATGCGGGCAATCCAGGTAACGGGCTCGCAGACTCCTAGGTTGGTGTCCCGGTGAACCGTAATGTCGTAGTCGTTCAGGTTGGACAGGCGGACGTACGGCCGAGACGTCGTGTTGATGAGGGTCTTGGCAACTAGCAATCCTTTTGTCTGGATGTCCTCATATTTTGGCTCGATGACAGCCGCCACTCCCTCAGCAGTTCCGTCGACAATTACGGCGGCGCTGACCTCCGTCCTGGCAGGAACGATGACGTCCTCTCTCAGCCTTACTCGTCGTGCGGTGACGGCCTCGTGTGCTGGTTGCAAAGCAAGTTCCTCACCTCCGAAGTGCAGAGTGTTGGTACTCAGGTCCAAGATGATGATGTTCTGGTCCAGGAAGTCCAGTCCGATGATCACTTCGTTTGATACGTCAGCCACAAGCACTGGATGCTTTATCACCCGTCGACCAATGACGAACTCCAGTGATGCTTCGCCATGTACCGGCGCGGTCTCTCCGGTCGCGGTTATTAGCTGGAGGTTCCTTTGTGTGGGTTGCACTCTCCACTTCGGGATCACAGTGGGATTGACGATGGTCCTCGATGCTCCCGTGTCGATCAGCATGGGCCAGCTCACTCCGTTGATGACTCCGTCGACCATCAGGCTGCTATTGTCCCTCCGTAACTTCGTCACACGCACTTGGACTGCCGGGGCTTGACGACTGTCACAAGCCAACCTTTGCCCCCCAAGGCTGGCTAATACTCGTTTCCCTGGGCCGCGCGGTTTTCAGACGACTGATTTGCCGTCGGATACCCTCGGCGGCGGCGATCACCGCAGTCCTTGCTCAGGTGGCCTTTCTTACCGCAGGCCCAGCAGGTCGGTAGTCCTCTTCCGGGCCACCTCTCCGGTTGTCTTCCGGCTGTGTCGTTGCTGGTGGTGCCGCGACTATCGAAGAAACGGCTTAGCGCCTCCATCAATTCGTCGGCCAGGGGCTTGGTCTCGTTGGTTTTTGCTGGTTCGTCGACGTCCATTTGACGCACCCGCGCGTGCATTCTGGATGCCTGTTTTGCCGTCTCGAATTCAAGTGCGTGGCTCAGTGCATCTGCCAGGGTCTTATTACGCGCGAGTCGCAGCGCCTGTTGAGTGTCCGAGTCCCGTAGCCCGTCGGTGAAGGTCTGCGTTGCTATCTGCTCCAGAAAGTCGGCCGGCGCTGTTGGGTAGGCGAGCCTTACGAGGCGTGCGATGTCCATCTCGAACTCCTGCAGGGTTTCCGCGTTCTTCTGTACCCGGGTCCGGAGCTGCATCTGGTAGGCCTGCTGAAGATGGCTATCTCCATATCGGGACTCCATATGGGCGATCAGTGCAGCGTAGTCCTGGGATCCAGTCGGGATGGCCTGAAGGACGTTAAGGGCGTCGCCTCTCAGCGCTACAATGAGAGCTGTAGCCTTTTCTGTGTTGTTCCAGTTATTTATGGAACAGGCTGCCTCGAACTGACGTAAGTAGGTGCTCCACGGGACCTTTCCGTCGAAGGTTGGGGGCGTCTCTCTACTATGTCCCGTTCCTGATATTCCCGGTGTAACGGTGGGCGGGCGTTGGCGCAGCTCGGCAACTTCCTCTCGTAGAGCGTTGAATTCCTCTTTCACCCCCGTCAGTGGGCGTTGGCGCAGCTCGGCAACTTCCTTTTGTAGAGCGTTGAATTTCTCCTCCACCCCCATCAGCGGTCGTTGGCACAGATCGGCAACTTCCACTTGCAAGGCGTTGAACTTCTCCTCCACCCCCATCAGCGGGCGTTGGCGCAGCTCGGCAACTTCCACTTGTAAGGCGCCGAACTTCTTTTCCACTGCTGCGACTTCCTCACGTAGGCCCTGTTCTAATTTCCTTTGGCTCTCCTCTAATTTCGTCAGCAGACACTCTTCCAGATTTTTCTGGCCATCCAGAAATTTGGCGGTTAGGTCCTCTGCTAACTTATTCTGGCCGTCATTCAGGTCCTCTGCTAGCTTATTCTGACCTTCTAATTTGGAAGTTAGGTCCTCGGCTAAACTTTTCTGGCTGTCTTCCATCTTCTTCAGGTCCTCCGCTAACTTATTTTGGCCGTCTTCCATCTTCTTCTGGCCGTCTTCTAGCTTCTTCTGGCCGTCTTCTAGCTTCTTCTGGCCGTCTTCTATGCCATTTAACTTTTCTAGCAATGCTGCCAATTGCGCCTCCATTTTAGTTGTTTGCCTTGTAAAGGGCATGCACTCACAGGAAAATTAGAGAAAATGACCTGCTCGGGTTTTGAAACCAGGACCGTCAGGTGTTGTGCTTGAGTTCGTAATCCCACTTCTGACACCAGTTGTTAAGTGCCACCCCCCTAGTGGCACTTTTGTTAACTGGATTACGGTGGGTAGGAAGCACAACACCAATTACTGCTTAAAGAAGTAATTAACTTTATTGCGGCCAGAAAATTACACTAGTCAGCAAATACAAGCAATTAAGAGCCTTATTCCAGTTTCCTCAAGTCTCTTCCTTGAGCGCTCTTGGCCCTTCCACTTGTCAACAGATCACAGAAGTTAATCCGTCCTAATGAGTACGGTGGCCTTGACAGAAACTACATGCAACTTCTTCCTAATGTGCGCCTACTACAGTACTTACGAGCACTTGCTGCGCGCTGTTCACCAGCTGGGAGAAACAATGTCACTGGATTTCGACACCACAATATCTGACACTCAGTGAAACACACTCACTCAGAACACGGCAGTCCCCTGTATGTTCCTCACTTCGCCGCTACACTAGGGGTTTCGCAAGTCACCACACTTCTGTCGCTCAGAATAATCGCTCACACTAGCTCGTAAAACACAACAACAACCCCTGCTTGTCAGGTCGCACTTATATAGCAGGCCGGTGACTCAATACATGCTTCCAGATCCATCCAGGGTTCACGGCTTCTCGAGGTTTCCATCGCTGGTCCAGTCACGAATATTCTGGACTATCCCTTTGTCTTAGTAGCCCTGTTGCATAAGGCACACGCAATACAGGAGGCAGGCCACAGCCCAGCCCCTGGGGCAGTTGTGACTCAAGCGGCGAGCGATGACACAAACTCACAGCCGTAACAATATCTTACATACACTGCTCGAGTCCAAGCTCCGCGAACCTTAGAGTAATGTGGATCGCGGTCGATGCATAGAGACATGCGGGGTTCACAACCCGTGCGTAGTAACAGAACCAAATACATTGGTCGGTGAATTACTCACTCATTCGCAACAGTCTGGCTGCGTGGCTCAGGGGTAACGTTGTCGCTTGCTGAGCCCAAGGTTGCAGGTTCGAAACCTGGCGCAGTCAGCTGGCATTTGAGGGTGCGCAAATGCGAGGGAGCCGTGTCAGTACATTTACTGGCACGTTAAAGATCCCCTTCGGGGCAAAATTCCGGCACCCCGGCGTCTCTAAAAGCCAGGGTAGTTAAAAGGGACGTAAAACCAATAACATTATTATTATTATCATTCGCAACAGGGCCCGGGGCGTGGTGGCGCAGCGGTCAAACTGTTGGCCCTCACCAGTGGACTGGGTTCGATTCCCGGTCAATGCATGTGAGATTTTCGAAGTGAAATGCCATGTCCTGTGGTTCGGATTCAACGTAAAAAGGAGGTCCCGTGGCTCATAATCACAAGATTTACGGTCACGTAAAACTATGATCTTCCTTTCCTTTTTCATTCGCAACACCTGTGGTATAGGCAACAGCCCTATGTTAGCAGTATTGGAATAGACAGGAATACCAGGTAACACGGCGGGGTGTAGACAGGCCCTTCTCTTCCCGCCTGCCACGGGTATGTCAACAGCCCGCCGTGTTATCTGTAAAGCTCTGCGCGCATACGGACTTTTTGGCATGCGGATATAGTTTGCATGGCTGTGCGGATAAGCCGCGGATAATGTTTAGGGAAAATTTGCAGATAGTTTTAAGAATACAATCCGAACTTGTTTAATACCATCATTAGGACCCGGATGTTTATGACATATCATAAGCCTATTTTTCCGTTATGCTTTTTTCATGACAAATGTAAGATGATGATTTAAGCTAATCTCATTGAAATTATGTCATTAAGCATAATTAACACTCCAAACAGGAATGGGTTGCAATTCTGGCTGTATAACATTCATTTTAAACATAGCACTTGACATACATAGCCTAAGGGAACGACTTTTCCCTCAAATGTCTAAATGTGTTGCTTTATTATGCTTTATCTATGCTTTATTGTAATGTCAGTAGATTCGGATAACAAACGTCGAAATGCCGAAAAACGTTGTGCGGGTGCGGTGTGGATGCAGATAATAGTTGTGCGTAAGCGAGGTGGATGCGGATAACAGTAGTGCGGTTTCGGGGCGGATGCGAGGTGGAAGCGGGTAACAGTAGTGCGGATGCGGATAACATTTTGTTTATCCGCGCAGACCTCTACTTATCTGGTATTCCTGTCTATTCCAATACTGCTAACATAGAGCCGTTGCTCAAGCCACTGTGGTGTTGCGAATGAGTGATTGACTTTTTTTTTGTCGTATAGCCTCCTGAGAAGCCGAGTGCAGGTCTTTCTAGTCGACGCCCGAAGGCGACCTGTGCGTCGGAATGAGAGATGGAATGGATAAAGATGAATGAAACTGGACAAGGATGTAGAAGGAAGCGGCCGTGGCCTGTCAGAAGGTACTGTCCCGGACATTTGCCTGGTGTTGAAAACGGGAAACCACGGAAAACCATTTCAAGGACAGCCGACGGTGGGGCACGAACCCACGCGTCGACCGAGTCAGCAGAGAGCTTGGCCCCATAACCTAACGCTGCGCTTTAGCCAGCATAGTCACTACTGTCGGTAGTGAGTGACCGACCAATGTATTTGGTTTTGTTACTACGCATGGACCGCGAACCCAGCACGTCTGTCATCATATATCGGCATCGTCCGCGATCCACATTCCTCTCAGGTTCACGGAGCTTGGACCCGAGCAGTGCATTTACCATGTGAATCAGCTGCCCCTAATAATATTGTTTTATGCAGCCCAACGAACGCGTGTTATCAAGAAGGTCGACATGATCGTCTCTGCTGCATCCCGTATGGAACTAATGCACTGCAAGCATATCCCGCAAGCGATACTGAACACTTCGTCGTGCACCGAGATCCCTTTCCATCTTACGCAACACCTCACACGCTCGCCAAACGTCAGAACTGCTGCAGCGATTCAAGTGGAACGTATGGCAACATCCTCCATACAGGCCAGACTTAGCGCCATGCGATTATCACGTGTTCATATACGCGGATGATCGAGCTATTGCTGCTCAAGCAAACAGCTTAGAGACTATAGAAGAGGCTCTTTGTGAATTATCCTACTACTACAGAGGAAACCAATTGAAGCCTAATCTATCTAAAACTCAGGTATGTGCCTTCCATCTTAAGAACAGACAGGCGTCAAGGAAATTACAGGTAACATGGGAAGACACTCAACTAGATCACTGCTCAACACCTAAATATTTAGGTGTAACATTGGATCGTGCTCTCACCCATAAACAGCATTGCATAAACGTCAAGCAGAAAGTGTCAGCTAGAAACAACATCCTTCGCAAACTGTTTGGAACCAATTGGGGTACACAGCCAAACACGATGAGAACTACAGCCCTGGCTCTGTGTTACTCCGCTGCAGAGTACGCTTGTCCTGTTTGGTACAGTTCCAGTCATGCTAAACAAGTTGACACTTCTCTTAATGAAACATGCCGACTTATCACTGCCTGTTTGAGACCAACACCACGAGATAAAATCTGCTGTTTGGCTGGAATCGTCCCACCAGATATTAGAAGAGAAGTTGCAGCCAGGACTGAGAAAACCAAAGCAATTACCTCATGCGCACACCCATTTTACGGATATAAACCTGCCCATCGACGACTGAGGTCTAGGAGGAGTTTCCTGAGTACAACAGAGGATCTACATGAATCTGCTAAGTCCACAAGGTTAAGATTATGGAGTTCTGGCTTCGCACTGGTGTTGGTAGATCAAGAACCAATATGTTAAAGTGGGGGTTTCCTGGCACATCCAGGCTATGTGATTGTGGTGAAGTCCAAACTACAGTCCATTTCATGAACTGCATTATAAGTGTCCTTTAAGTTGCAAAATGGAGGACTTGATGGCTGCGACACCTAATGCCCGTGACTTGGCAATATTTTGGACAGAAACGATTTGATATGTGCATTGTTAAGTACCATATTTTTTAAAGGTAAAATGTATACTTCTGATACGAATAAATAAATCACGTGTTCGATGAGGAGGTGAAAGCAGCAGTATCCAGGTGGTTGCATAGCGCTGGAGGTGATTTCTACTCGTTCCAGTAAATGTTTACAGTCCCTTGGGGACTATGTGGAAAAGTGAACTACATTGTATGTTGTCATAGCCGTGTTGCCTATGTGTATGTGTTTTTTTTTGTTTTGTACTTTTTTGCGTTTGCCTTTTAGTGACGGGAGTGTCCGAGGACATGTTCGGCTCGCCAGATTTTGTAGCCGCTTCTACGCGGACACCCGTGGGGTGAGCTACATGTACCGCCGCGTGTGGAGTGTTGTCTGGGGAGGAAAGTTTGAATGTAAGGACTAGGAGTTGGAAGGAAGCGGCTGTGGTCTTTAGTTAGGGACCAACCCCGGCATTTGCCTGGAAGGAACATGGGAAACCTCAGAAGACCATCTTCAAGGTTGCCGGCGGGGGGATTCGAACCTCCTCGCCTCCCGGATGTGAGCGACTGTCTGCAGCCATGCCGTAACGACCACGGCTAACTCACCCGGTATGTGGTTTAATAAAGGGCCATAACTGGGAAGTATAACTTACTTTTTAATCGTATAATTGTCTAATTATCCTCATTGACGACCAGCTCGCTATTGAAACCCAGTTGGGTGGTTATGTTTACATTCCATATCTGTATGCTGCCAGGTCTTTCCCAGCTCAAGGCACAGCGTTGTCAACTCTTCATCGTAGCTACTGAGAGCAAGCAGCGAGACTGGACATAACTGCGTGCAATTGTGCAACTCTGGAGACCTGACAAGCGAACCAGTAGCCAGGACCGAACTCTGGACTCCTCGTAGCATGCTATTGGTCAAGAACCATCAGTTATTGGTCGGCGCGTGCTACTGCCTAACGTTTGATTCGCCGCTCGTTACGGAGGAAAGTGAGAGAACTATACTTGCAGACATCGACGAGCACATAGCCTGATACAGCGTTCTTATGTGGTACGATTCGTCATTCACTGATAGTATTATTCCACGGGCCTATTGAAGAGTATTTGCTTATTCTTTCACAGAATATATCATATTGGCAACAGGAAGACTGCATACAAGTCGGTCCAACGGTTTTCGTGTTACATGTATATACGTTGAGATTAACTGTCAAAGTAATAACGCGATATTTCCCCACATGGTGGCTATGCCAGTTGTCAGCGTTCTTCTTTACTAATACAGACTATACGTAGATCTCTGCGCGGATAAACAAAACGTTATCCGCATCCACACGACTGTTATCCGCATCATCGTACACGATTGCGCTATAAGAATTACCATTAAACCAATCCTAAAAATAAAAAAAAAATAAAAAAAAAACAACAACCAAAACTCCCCACAGGTGACTCCGGCACTGATTGCTCTATCAAAATGTTCCATTAACATTGATCTTCTTACTAATTGACAGTGTGCCCTATGTTCAGTGAACCAGTAGGGCAGAGGTGTGTGGCTGGTCCATGGAGGTTGGGGCCAAGGACCAAGGGACGCTTCTTTTAGCTGCCAGTGACTCACTTCTCTTGTTTGGAAAACGCCTCGCCGCGACGGCTGTTTATTTTTAAAGACCTTGCATACCACACATCCAGACAGTCGGACAGTGAAGCAGACTTCGGGGAAGTGTAGCATAATGGTTAACAGAAATAGTATCTATTAACTAGTGATATAGCGGTACTAATGAGCAGCAAAATGCGCAACGTCCATCATGAAACATGGCGTTAATTAACAACTGCCCTCCCTGTAATCTCCCAATGATCTTCACTTTCTTCATTAGGATACACTCTTAATTATATTGCTGTATTCGGCTCCGTTCATAAGTCACAACCGGTTAATTTACAAACACATGGAGGCTGTAATAAATACAAGCTAAAATACCTGTCACTCATGTGCTGATATTTCACGTGGAGAACTGGTTGTCTCGACCATTCGGAGATTCGGGGTTCGATTCCAGTCGCTATCAGCGACCATCCAATGTGCCCCACCCCTTTATCTCCTAATCCCGTATTTTAAGTCACCAGGCACCTTTCCTGTACTAAACCTACATAAATACAAAATCTGAGGGCTGGAAAGGGACTCTACAGTCGCGTGAGGCAAAACTGAAAATTGACGGGCTCGATTCCCACCTCAGCCTTCCTAGAAGGGGTTCCCACTTCAAAATGCCAGGATGGTACCTAATTTAAGGCCACGGCTGCCTCCTTCCCAATGCTAGTCTGTTACAAATACACACACTAATACAGCCATCACGATGACACAGGTTATCAGACAATTTGAACAAACACAAGTACACAAGGATATATGACGATGATGTCGCAAAGCCCCTAAATGAACCAACAACAACTCTTTGTGTAATAGCCGGAGCTACAGAGCGCTATGTGGATTAACTCGAAAACTCTACAGCTGTGTTTGGAGGTGCACTTGCACGTGTCTGAACTAGACGTATTATCTATTTCAGACTCATAAAAGTTCCAATGATGATATTTGGCATGCATTGGCTGAGATTCATTCCATACAGGTACAACTGTTCAGTCCGAATTACGCATCCGATGCTCCTTAAAACTTGTTGACTTTTTTTTAGCTTTTCAGTCGGTCAAGACGATTGTGTCCAAGCTACAAAAAGCTACAAAAAGTCAATTTTCATAGGAAAAATCTCTACATTTAAAACTTGTTGGCACATACAATCTCACGGTAGCAAAGAAGTGCTGGATATCGACTTAAACTGCTGATAACACATTTTTAGTTCTGTAGGTTATCTGGCGCCGTGATAAAATGTGCTCATTATGTCAACTCCTGACAGTTTACAGTTCATTGACTGGCAGTGTTGCCAATCTCACGATCGTGTAGTTCAAAATTCATGCCAGTACACATCAATAGGCCTATAGAATTCTGTTTGTTTCGTTTCATTATTAGACTATTATCCATTTCATTCAACCTCTACATCAACTGTATGTTGTCAAATCTATTTCGGCAGATCTGCATTTTACTTGCAGTAGAAGGAAATCAGAAATTTCAGTAATTATTCCGAAAGTTTAGTGGTGGTCCGTTTTAACTGTAAATGTTAAACGAGGAGAGATCTCTACTCTCATACCACATTTTCAAACGTTTTAGCTATTTCAATATTTTTGTATTAAACCCCTTCAAGTCAAAAGCTATTTAGTACATCACATGGAAATTCCTTTTAATAACCGGGAGACTTTTGAATGGAAAAGTCGAGTAGGATATATGAAAATAAGCTATTTAGTTCTTCACAGAACTACTTGTTACGCTCAGGAATGAGGAAATCTATTCTAATATTTGAAGTGGTGTGTTCGATGATTGATCAACATTGTTCGTACTTTGCTACATCTCTCTTCCATATCTGTAACGAATCATTTATTTATTCCATATTAATATAATAATTATTAAGAAACATTTGATGTAGTTCATAGTAATAGCGCAGTTTGAGAGCCTTGTTGCGTTGGTAACCATAGACCAGGGTTTCCCAAACTTTTTCTGACCATCGCCCACTTTCGAGATTTATAATTTGTTTTCGCCCACCTCATTTCAAAAACGCACAAATCTTAAAATTACTAACATACATTCAAATGCCTACATATGTAATGGGGCGTAATGAGAGATATGTGGGAATAAATTAACTTAAAATGATGAATGAAATGAAAATGAGACAAAATTAAATTATGCACTTGTGTTCTATACTTACCTTTGGAGTACACTAAAAATGATATGATATGATATGATATGATATGATATGATATGGTATTAAAGTGCAACGAAGACGAATTACGTCTAATGCGAAAGTGAAGGGTACATCAATGTCTCTTTCTTTCAGGAATTCCTTTAAATAAAACCAAAGACTATATGAACACTTGAGAAGTTGAGAAATGGGGAACGCAAATATAAAATGAAGGATATATTTTGTCTATATGTATAATTTTGTGGTAGTGTAATTGTATATTGTCAGGGTGGAAATTTTTTATGTTGTCATTCTGAAGTGTATTTGTGTATTTTCATTTTGAGTGTAACGTATTTAGATATTTTTTGGCAGAGTGCATTGAAAGAAATAATGTTGTCATTTCATGTAAAATCATTTATTTCAAGGGGCGATTTGTAACGATTCGATCCCCAAGCTTTTATATTCATAATAATTAATCTTTTTCGTTTTATTTATATATATATATTAATTTTTTATTAAGTAGTATTCCATGCTACAAGATTTTATCTGTCTGTAAGCAGCTCAAATCATTCTGAACAGATTTTCATTTACGAATGGTTGTAAAGTTAGTTGTCAGAGAGACGTGGGAAGTGACAGGTTCGCTTGCATTTCTACAATTGATGTTATTTCCTGAAGAAGGTCCTAGCGCGTGACAAAGGCAGGCGATGCGGTTTCCGGTCACTATTAGTGCCGGTAGTGGTAAATGTATTCTCAACCCCAAAAGAATGTAAGAAACCCTTGCTGCTGTGGAGAAATAACTTAAGAAATGACATTATTCAATAATGGAAATGTCAGTAGTTCTGATGAATATTGTTCATTAAGGAGCAGTGACTTATAGACTGTGTCTAATTGAAAGGGTAGGACTTTAAGAAACATTCGCACCCCCAAATGAATGTAAGAAACCCTGGCAGCTGTGTCGAAATAACTGAAGACAGGGCATATTCTATAATGGAAATGTCAGTAGTTCTGATGAGTATTGTTCGTGAAGGAGCAGTGACTTATAGACTGTGTCTAATTGAAAGGGTGGACTTTAAGAACCATATTATCGACAAAAACTTGAAGATGATATAAATACAGGAGCTCAAGCCAGAGGAGGAACACTTATTATTATTATTCATTCAGTCACTCCAGTAGTCCTACGTACTGGGAGTCAGTTTAACGTGAGTTGGGAGTCGCCATCAAACCGTCGTTCCCTGAGCATCGATCATCCAACATTATACATTCAGAGGAAAATATTAGCGAGGCATCATGCAGGAAGTACTACAACATGTCAACTTCGGGACGGATCAACGAGGACATCAGTCATATTATCTATATATATGACAATACTTCAAGAGGTGAGCGAAGATCATGATTTATCTCACGTCTCTCAGGCCATGTAAAATCAAGCTTGTGTTCATTTTTAGTTAAATACATTCATTGTCCTTTATCTGTTGAGCCGCAGTAAATTTTCTTTAAATTCAAATTTGTAACTATTCTTATTGTGTTTTTCTTTTTATATTTCTTACCTAGATTCATTAAATTCATTTAAGTCAATGTCAGGACCCTCATTTATAGTAGTTAGTAATATTATATAAGGCAAACCCAACTATCCTTCATAATGCTGAATCGGTTTGAGTACTACGGTTTCACTTCGACCGGGGATAAGATATCTTGTTTTCTGCCAATGAGTAGCTGTGCAATCCCCTTCTTTTGACTATCTAAAGTCTGGCGCCCATATCATATCATATCATATCATATCATTTTTAGTGTACTCCAAAGGTAAGTACAGAACACAAGTGCATAATTTAATTTAGTCTCATTTTCATTTCATTCATCATTTTATGTTAATTTATTCCCATATATCTCTCATTACGCCCCATTACATTATGGCACCTTAACGTGGCGCTCGAAAACGTATTCAGTACTTATGAAAGGAAGGTATAAATGTCAGTGCAAGTGTGATTTTGAGGGAGTGAAGTGATTTTGGAAGGGCAGTTTATAAACGATATATTTCAAAATGTCGGAGGAGGAACAGAGGAGACTGAGAAGTAGAAAGAAATGTGAGAAAGTTAACTATACAGAGATGGACGATGTTAGCAGTGAGGCTAGCAGTATAGAATACAGCACTACTAGGTTAGAGGTAAACCCTGAAAATAACCCCGAGATAAGTTTTGAAGCGAATCTGGAGACGAATCCGGAAACTAGTCATGAATCGAATCCTGAGACTAGTGGTGGCAGGGAGAAACAGAAATCTCCAGATATTCCGGAAGATAAATTCGAGGCAATCATGAGGGCGTTGCAGAATAATAGTAGGGAGTTTAAAGAGGCTATGACTAAGAAATTTGAGAAATTAGATAACGAGATAAATAAAAAACTAGATAGCGTTGTTATGGCGAATGGAGAATTAAATAGGAAATATGGGATATTGCAGAAGAGTATTGAGGGGGTGAAACAGGAAATCAGAGGTGAAATTAAGGAGGTGATAGAAGTGAAGTCTAAATATATCATAGATAAAATGGATAAACAATTAGAAGCGGTAGAAAGTAAGATTGAAAAGAAAATAATTAATCAAATTGAAAAAAAAAAAATAGCAACTCAAGGTGAGAGTGTTAGCAAATTAGTAGAAGCAGAATCTAGGCAGGTGAGAATAGAGTTGGGGGACAAGATTGAGAGAGTCGAATCTGAATTTCATAGGAAGGTAGAGGAAAATCACTTGAAAAAATACCGAAAATTATCAAGAGATTCAAGAGAAACAGAAGGTATTGAGAAGTGAATTAATGAATAAAGAAAGTAATATTCAAGAAAAGTTAGAAATGGTGGAAAAGATAGCAAGTGAAAGGATAGCAGAAGTTGAGGCTAGATTGAAGAAGCAGATAAGACAGGGAGGAAATCAGGATAGAATAATATATTCAGGCAGTGTGAAAGAGACTGAATTACCTAAATTCTCTAATAAACAGGGGTGTCCTATGGAGTTCATAGACCAAATAGAGGATAAATTTAAAGAAAAATTGATAGATGGCCAAATTGAGTGGAAAACGGTAGTAGAATTATTGGACCAGGCTTTTGTAGGGGAAACGAAGGGATGGTTTGCAGTATATAAGCATACTTTAGTGAATTTGGAAGATTTTAAGTGTAAATTTAATGAAAAATATTGGAATGAAGAAATACAATCTCAAAGGAGACAAAGAATTATTTTCGGCATGTATCAACCGAAGGGAGGGAGTAGCATGACTGAGTATTTTCTAGAGCAGGTATTAGTATGCAAGTATCTGGACGGGATGACCCAAGATGGAGATGTAGTGAGGCTTCTCCTCAAACACTTTCCATACAGAGTAAGAGAGGCTGCCTGTATGCAAAAGACCACGACTATCCAAGAACTAGAGAGATTGTTAGGAAGATTTGATTCACTCGGAGGTGCATACGATATGCCGGTAGGGCAGAATAATCAGCAAAATAATCATGGTAATAATTCAAGACAAGGTAATAATCAACAGGATTATAATGGCAGAGGCCAATACCAGAATAGAGGTGGTCATCAGGGAGGCCAAAGACCATATTATGGTAACGGAGGTCAGAATAACCAACAAAATGGTAACTATAATAACTCAAGACAAGGTAACAATGCGGGGTCGAATAATAATGGACAGCAGTCTTACCAACAGAGAAATGGTGGTAGAAATACGGATAAATCTGGTGAAGACAGGGGTAATATTAATAACTCACGTCAAAACCACACTCAGAATAACGGACCTAATACAAGTCCGGGGACTAGTTCTTTAAATGCCAACCCGATTATGACGTAAGGTCGAGTCATAAGTCTGCATATCTTCCGGTTCACACCATTATAAAAGAGCCGTATGACCTTAATATTCGTGATGAATTACTATTTGATTTATGTGATGTATCAGAGGAACCAATTAGTAATAAATTCAACTCAGTCGTAGAATTTAGAGTGCTAGGGGCGCACATACCTGTGCTTATTGATAGTGGGTCGTATATGTCGTGTATAAGTGCTAAATTTTATAATAATAGGAAAGAATGCGGGGTAACTCTGGAAGAGATTCCTATAAAGTCTACTTTTGTGATTACGGCTGTCGGGAAGAAGTCGCATATCATCTCTAAACAAGTAATTATTCAGATTGAAATTCACGGTAAGATAGGAACTCAAGTTTGTTTGGTAATACCTAACCTAGTGTACGCCGTAATATTGGGTAGTAATTGGATGTCACAGCAGTCAGTTCAGCTGTGTTATCGAAACGGTACGATATCATTTAATTGGATAGGTGAGGAGGTAGTCATGGCATTCAGTGATCAAGGTAAGTTAAAGAAAGGTCCTATAAATACATGTACGATTGAAGAAGTAGCATCGACTAATGGACTCACGTTTAAAAGTGAAGTAGAAGGTATTTTTGCGGGGGCGTCTCTTGTGAGAGAACCTCAAAGTGTACATTTCTTGGGCAGTGTAATCACGAATGATTGTTTGGAGGACACATTACGTGAGGCTGTATTGAAGGGTGATGTGGTCGGGGATCAAATGGACCAAGTGTTTAATGTTTTGGTGGAGAATAAGAGTATATTTGAGGATCGTATCGGGCTTGCAAATTGTTATGAACATTCACTGAATGTCCATGATAGGAATATATTTGTAGGACACCGTTATCCCGTGCCGTATCGTTTCGTAGAAGCTGTAAATAAACAGATAAATCAAATGTTGCATGATAATATCATTGAACCTTCAATTAGTCCTTATATTAATTCACTTATAGTAGTTCCTAAATCTGACGGTAAAGTTAGACTCTGTTTAGATGCCAGAAATCTCAATAGTCATATATTTGAAGACCAATTAAGATCTAAAACAATTGAGGAATTAGTCCAAGGTTTTGAGGGGAAAACATGGTTCACTTGTGTTGACCTGAGTTCGAGTTTTTGGCAAGTAGCTCTGAGAGAGGAAGATCGACCCCTGACGGCATTTGCTTTCCAAAATAATTTATTCCAGTTTACTCGCGTCGCTTTTGGTTTGAAAAGTAGTTCGGCTGCCTTAATTAGAGCTTTAGGGATCGCTCTGGGCAACGATATAGACAACTTTGTAACGGTATACATCGACGACCTAGTGATTAGCTCTAGGACATTTGAGGAGCACTTATTGCACTTAGACTTGGTATTTAAAAGATTAGCGAGAGCTGGGTTCACTCTCAAACTAAGTAAGTCTGGTTTTTGTCGGAGAGAAATAACATTTCTCGGTCATACGGTCTCTGCAAACGATGTGAAACCTGAGGAAAGCCGTGTAGTTAAGATTCTAGGTACTAAGTCTCCTAGAAATGCAAAAGAACTGAAATCGTACCTGGGCATTTTCAACTATTTCCGTCGATTCCTGGTGAAGTATGCCTGTATGGTGGAGCCATTTCGAGAATTAATTAAGACAGGTAAAAAGTGGCAGTGGACTGATGTGCACGAAGAAGCCTTCCAGGCACTCAAGGTAAGTTTTGAGAAAGCTGTGGTATTGAAATACCCTATGGTTGATAAACCATATGTGCTGATGACGGACGCATCCCACATTGGTATTTCAGGTGTTCTTTGCCAAAAAGATGAGGAGGACAATCTGAGAATCGTATCCCTAGCGTCAAGAGGTCTTTCTGCTGCGGAGAATCGATACACCATAACAGAATTGGAATTTCTAAGTATAGTGTACAGTTTAAGTAAATTCCGGATGTATGTTCTTGGCGGGAGATTTGAAATTTTTACGGATCACCATGCTTTAGCCTTTATAGATTCATGTAAATTAAGTAGCAACCGTATTAGCAGGTGGATTTTGGCACTACAAGAGTATGATTTTAAGATTCAGCATATCAAAGGAAAGGACAACATATTGGCTGACATATTATCTAGAGATGTTAATTTAAATTCAGGGGATTCAATTGTAAAGGCGGACCAAGGTGTATTGTTATGTGCATGCTTGGATCCTACCAATAAAGAATCGTTGAAAGTATTAATGAATTTACTTCTAAAACAAAGAGAGGATGAGGTATTAAGTGAACCTTTGTCAATATTGGAAAGAGGTGAGTTGGAGTATGTGAAATCTGGTAGATTCACGTACAAGTTAATGGACGGTTTTCTAGCACGTAAGTGTGGAGGGGAGAAATGGGCTATATGTGTACCTAAGTCTCTGACTGAAGAACTCATATGGTTCATCCACAAGGAATTAGGGCATTTCGGGGCTAATAAAGTGTTCTACGAAATTCAAGAGAACTTCATCTGGTGTAGAATGGGAAGGGAGATTAGGACTGTGCTAGCAAGATGTGATCTCTGTCAAAAATCTAAATTTCCGAGTAGATATTTAATGGGTAAAATGCAGGCCGTTCTCACAAGTAAACCCGGGGAGTTACTTTGTGCGGACCTATTTGGCTCGATTGTGAAAGGTCAATTTGGCTACGAATACATCTTTGTAATAGTTGATGCATTTAGTAAATATGTCAAACTATATGCTTTAAGGAAGGCTACCGGGAAAGCTTGTAGAAAATTGGTAATTGAAAAGTATGTACCTGATTTTGGTCTTCCAATCAGGATTCTAACTGACAGCGGACCTCAATTTACGTCTAAACACTGGAGAACCAGTATGCGTGAGGCCGAAATCACACACGTTCATTCTTCAGTTCGTTACCCACAAGGGAACCTTTGCGAAAGGAAGATTAGAGATTTAGGACGTCTGCTGCGGGCTCTTGTGCATAATAAGCATTCTTCTTGGGTATCTCAGCTGGGAAGAATTGAAACTTGGCTAAATGCAGTTCAACATGAGAGTACTGGTATGACTCCTAATGAAGTTCATTTTGGAAGGAAGCCCCAAAATGAGTTAGCTAGAACTCTAGGGTTGACTGAGATTCAACAACCTGGAAGGGATATCATTATCCAGTTGGCGAAAAGAAACTTAGGAAAAGCAGCAGAACGTAGATTTCGCCAACAAATAGGAAAGAAACTGGATCTATTCGAACCTGGTGATCAAGTGCTATTACGAGTTCCGAGGCAATCCAGTAGTCTAGATAAAACTATGTTGAAGTTCTTTTTAGTTTACGATGGCCCGTTCACTGTGATGAAAAAAATAGGGAACTCTGCATATGTATTGGAGAACAATGGTGTACGCTTATATGGTACGTACAACGTAAGATCTTTAAAGAAATACGTATCCTAAGAGATACATGGTGGCAAGTATAGTGTATAGTGAAATGAGTGATGGTTTTGAACGAACAGGTGAGTCGAGTTATTAATAACCTGTGTTATTATGTGTCCGGATAAGAGCAAGTAGAATACTTGGGTAAATATAATATCAATTGACGGAAATTTCATGTGTATGTGGGGTAATTTCATGAGTAATACATATGTACTGACATTTGGGTTGTTTTATGAGTATTGCTAATTGTTCCTTGTTTCTACATTTACATATTAAGCATCACCAGATTGATTCATTGCAACTTCGTAATTCTTTTAAAGAGACGAAAGATAAATTATGTAATTCGTGAAAGTAATCGTGTGCAGTGATGTGTATCGAGTGATATTGTCAGTAGTACAACAACTATGTATTCCTACACTAGGCTGACAGAAACATTCTACGCTCATTAGCTATAAAGCTAACACGTATGATATGCATACGATATCTCAGTTATTAAAGTGAAACGAAGACGAATTACGTCTAATGCGAAAGTGAAGGGTACATCAATGTCTCTTTCTTTCAGGAATTCCTTTAAATAAAACCAAAGACTATATGAACACTTGAGAAGTTGAGAAATGGGGAACGCAAATATAAAATGAAGGATATATTTTGTCTATATGTATAATTTTGTGGTAGTGTAATTGTATATTGTCAGGGTGGAATTTTTTTATGCTGTCATTCTGAAGTGTATTTGTGTATTTTCATTTTGAGTGTAACGTATTTAGATATTTTTTGGCAGAGTGCATTGAAAGAAATAATGTTGTCATTTCATGTAAAATCATTTATTTCAAGGGGCGATTTGTAACGATTCGATCCCCACGCTTTTATATTCATAATAATTAATCTTTTTCGTTTTATTTATATATATATTAATTTTTTATTAAGTAGTATTCCATGCTACAAGATTTTATCTGTCTGTAAGCAGCTCAAATCATTCTGAACAGATTTTCATTTACGAATGGTTGTAAAGTTAGTTGTCAGAGAGACGTGGGAAGTGACAGGTTCGCTTGCATTTCTACAATTGATGTTATTTCCTGAAGAAGGTCCTAGCGCGTGACAAAGGCAGGCGATGCGGTTTCCGGTCACTATTAGTGCCGGTAGTGGTAAATGTATTCTCAACCCCAAAAGAATGTAAGAAACCCTTGCTGCTGTGGAGAAATAACTTAAGAAATGACATTATTCAATAATGGAAATGTCAGTAGTTCTGATGAATATTGTTCATTAAGGAGCAGTGACTTATAGACTGTGTCTAATTGAAAGGGTAGGACTTTAAGAAACATTCGCACCCCCAAATGAATGTAAGAAACCCTGGCAGCTGTGTCGAAATAACTGAAGACAGGGCATATTCTATAATGGAAATGTCAGTAGTTCTGATGAGTATTGTTCGTGAAGGAGCAGTGACTTATAGACTGTGTCTAATTGAAAGGGTGGACTTTAAGAACCATATTATCGACAAAAACTTGAAGATGATATAAATACAGGAGCTCAAGCCAGAGGAGGAACACTTATTATTATTCATTCAGTCACTCCAGTAGTCCTACGTACTGGGAGTCAGTTTAACGTGAGTTGGGAGTCGCCATCAAACCGTCGTTCCCTGAGCATCGATCATCCAACATTATACATTCAGAGGAAAATATTAGCGAGGCATCATGCAGGAAGTACTACAACATGTCAACTTCGGGACGGATCAACGAGGACATCAGTCATATTATCTATATATATGACAATACTTCAAGAGGTGAGCGAAGATCATGATTTATCTCACGTCTCTCAGGCCATGTAAAATCAAGCTTGTGTTCATTTTTAGTTAAATACATTCATTGTCCTTTATCTGTTGAGCCGCAGTAAATTTTCTTTAAATTCAAATTTGTAACTATTCTTATTGTGTTTTTCTTTTTATATTTCTTACCTAGATTCATTAAATTCATTTAAGTCAATGTCAGGACCCTCATTTATAGTAGTTAGTAATATTATATAAGGCAAACCCAACTATCCTTCATAATGCTGAATCGGTTTGAGTACTACGGTTTCACTTCGACCGGGGATAAGATATCTTGTTTTCTGCCAATGAGTAGCTGTGCAATCCCCTTCTTTTGACTATCTAAAGTCTGGCGCCCATATCATATCATATCATATCATATCATTTTTAGTGTACTCCAAAGGTAAGTACAGAACACAAGTGCATAATTTAATTTAGTCTCATTTTCATTTCATTCATCATTTTATGTTAATTTATTCCCACATATCTCTCGTTACGCCCCATTACACATATAAGTTGAGAAATGAGGATTTTTACGGACATTTTTTCTTAATAGTGTTACGTGTTGCCCCTAGTGGCAAGTTTGTTAACTGGATTACGGTGGGTGAAAGCACAACACAATTGTTCCTTTAACGAAATATTAGCTTTATTGCAGGCCAGGAAAAATACACCACACAATAAGCACTGAATCTCACTTCATAAGACACTACTAGTCACTATAGCTTCCTCACGTAGCCTACGTTCATACTACTGTCCTCGCTATTAATACCTGCAACTCTGCCTTGTACACAAACTACAGTTATTTACGATAGCCAGTCACTCACCACTACACACTGCTTCGCTGTCCGCTGGCTAGGGAACAGCCCACTGCTTTTCGCAATTCACCACAATGTCTCTGTCACACTAGGTAAGTACACACTCCTCAAAACTCAGTCCCTCCGTATGATTCACGCTGCCTCGCTGTTTGGAGAATCAGCCTCACTTGGATTTCGTAACTTCGCACGTCACGTCGCCACACTACTCTCGCCCAGGTAAAACACGCACTAGCTCAAAAACACTGTCCTCCCTCGCTGGTGAGACCGCTTTATATAGCAGGCTGGTGACTCAATGAATGCTTCTAGAACCGTCCAGGGTTCACACCTTCTCGAGCTTTCCGATACGGGACGGGCCACGAACCTTCGAGACAGGGGTCTTTTGTCCTCGCTGTTCGTTGCGTAAACTGCTGGGTGACACAAGAGTACAAGGGTAGCCTGCGGCGAGCTGGAGTTATGTGCGAGGCAGTGAAGCAACTCAGCGCTCGTAACACCAGGTAGGCATACATCATGTTTATTTAGGTATAATTATGTACATTAAAAAATTACAAATAATAGGTCTAAAAAAGGAATAACAATGAAATGAATTAAAGAAAAAAATTAAAGCTACATGAATTTGTATGTCTAATTAATTAAACAACATAAATACCTATGTCTAATTAATGTGAGGGATGGATTTGATGAGTTTCAATCAATTTGTTGATGTCAGGAGTCATTTTTGTTAGAAAAATTCTAAGATCTCCTCGCTTTTCAAATTCTAAGCTATTTCTAGATTTCGTGGCAAGATTATTTGACATAATTACATTACTTGTTTGCAATTTTATTTTATTCTTTATTCTTATAGGCAAAAACTTCTCGGTCATATTGTATATATAAAAAACTGAATTATTTGCCCACCAATTCTTTTTTCAAATCGCCCATCGAATTCACATTCTGTCAGTTTCGCCCATTGGTGAGCTAAAATCGCCCACTACTGGGCGAATTCGCCCAGTTTGGGAATCTCTGCCATAGACTATAGGCTTAGATCAATGGCGCACTTAAACTAACAGTTTCGAAGATATTTGAATTAAGTAACTTTTTAGGGATTTTTGTTTACACTAAAATTGTATGTTGATAGTAGCCTACTGATATTTAAAATTAAGAAACTAGAAGAAAAATTGAAATTTTCAACGAATTTTAATAATTTAGGGACTTTTAGTCTAACACTACGAATTCGTACAATCCCGTGACTAATATGCGTACTAACTTGCACAATTTCCAAGATATTTGAACTTATTAAATTTTTAGTAACTTTTTAGGGATTTTTGTTGACAAAAATTTTATGTTGGTAGTATTGATATTTAAAATTTTAAATAACACTTGAAAACGCTATTAGAAAAAATGAACAACCTTTAGTAATGTAGGGACTTTTAGTCTAATACTACTAACTAGGCCTGTCTCACGACCGATTGGTGTACCAACTTCAATGATAGTAAGTAACATTATATTTGAATTGCAGCCAGTGGCCATAGCGGGGTATTTAAATTGAACGCCCGTAGGCTCCCCCATCAAGTTCAATTTTAACTACTGTAGTTCCAACTCTGGCTACCAGAGATGCCACTGTCCCTGACACTTAACGGCGAACGTTGGAACTTTATAGAGTGTTTCTAACCAAATAACCTACAAATTTAGCTACACACTACCAATTGTAGTGGTAGGTTCTTTTACATGCCATAAATCTTCCCCTCCGAAGGAAGGCATACTGAAGAATTTTAACGCTCTTAAACATCCGACGACTTCTGCCGGGTTTGAACCCGCGATCTTTGGCATAGCAGTTCAGCATGCTACTGACTACGCCACCGAAGCCAACATAATAGATGTCTCTACTGAACTAGAATACATAAGACTAGATGACGAACACTTGTTGCTATGGTAACCACCGGATCCCATGTCGGTTTGGTTGGTTGGTTGGTTGGTTCCTCAGTTTAGGGGCTGCGACAACGTGGTCATGTAGCCCCGTGTACTTTGGGTGTCTGTAGAATCTGTCTGATAACCGGTGTTAATTGTGATGGCTGTATTAGTTTGTGTATCTGTTTTTTTAAATTTAAGTACAGACTGCAACTTAGAATTTTTCAAATAGTTCCTACTTTTGCCGCCAAACGCCACCGTCAACGACTACTAGGCCTAGTTCAGAACTTAGCTACTAGACGCCACCGCAGTCGGCTCTTGGCAACGAACGTAGAAACCTAAGAGCGTTGTTTACATTCTTAACCTTTCCAATTTAGCTTCACACAGGTGTGATTAGTGGAAGGTTCTTTAACATACCATAAATCTATGACATGGGACCGCCGACTTTACTTCCCCCCCCCCCCATGTCTGTTTATTATCCATGCTAATCACAGATAGACTTCCAGCCCTCAAACATATCCATGATAATAATAATAATCATCAAACACAATTATATCTTAAGAAAAACTTTTCTTTTTTGCTTTGTGCATCTTTTCTTCAACTTTTTGTTTGTTGTTGCTTATTTTAGAGGCTGTGACATTGTGGTCATATACTCCCGTGTATTTGGCTGTGTGTGTAATTTTTATGATAATCTATGTTATTGTGATGGCTGTATAAGTGTGTTTGTAAATTGGGAATGAGGCAGGCGTGGCCTTAAGTTAGGTACCATCCCAACTTTTTCCTGGAGTAGAAGTTTGGGGGGGGCACGGAAAATCACTTCTAGGATGGCTGAGGTGGGAATCGAACTCTCCTCCTCTCAGTTTTGCCTCACGAAGCTGAGTGTATCCCGTTCTAGCCCTCACACCAGAATGAGCCGAGAATCTAACTCGGACCTCCAAGAACGCTAGACATTCCACAGCCACATGGGACACTGAATAACTTGGATGATATCACTCCGTGATACCAAGGTCAAGCCACAAGATACACACAAGCTTTTACGATTTCATAACGACTCTAGTGATAACAGTGTGTCAATATTATGCTGTCTGGCGAGAAGCGTGAATGAAGACGGACGGTATTGGAATTGATGGATCTGAGCAGCGAGGGACTTTGCTGGTAATAGAAAAGTAAACCCACAAGGACTTGAACTACTTGAGATAAGCGAGCTCTCGACAGAGGCAGCGCATAGTCCAGATTGGAAACACTCCACAGTTACAGTACTTGAGTCAAACCTGGAAATTCACTACACGACTATGATACGAATGCCTAAAACAGGCGTTTCCAACCTGATACTCGCGAGCACCAAGGCGCTATTTAAATGAAATTTGCACAAGTTCCCCTGAGATCCATTCATCAATTCATTCAAATTCTGTTGAGCGAACTGGAATAATAGTGTTTTCATTACAATTTTTTAATCAGAAATGTTATCATTTTGGGAACTAGTATTTTTAATCTACAGTACAAATAATTGGACATTGGTTGGTTGGTTCCTTAGTTTAGGGGCTGCAACAACGCAGTCATGTAGCCCCGTGTACTTTGGGTGTGTGTTGAATCTGTCTGATAACCGGTGTTAATTGTGATGACTATATTAGTGTGTGTTATCTGTTTTAATTCAAGTAAGGACAGCTGACGGTAATTTCAAGTTGCGGACTTGGCTACCAGATGCCATCGCAGTCAGCACCTGGCGGCGAACGTTGGAACTAATATAGCGTTATCTGTTCTAACCTACAAATTTTGGCTTCACACAAGTGTAGTTACATCTATGACATGGGAACGCCGGCTTTACTTCCCCTCCGAAGGAAGGCATACTGAGGGTTATTTAACGCTCTTAAAAATCCGACGACTTCGGCCGGGTTTGAACCGGTGACCTTGGGCTTAGAAGCTCAGCATGCTACCGACTGCGCACTGAAGCCGCCTAATTGGACATTCCTGTTATATGTGTAACACGAAAGAGGCTTATTCGACTCGACTGTCCACATAGAAATATATCATAACTGAATGAAGGGGCGGGCATCAATTCCACTCGGTCGAACATAAATTCCCCAAGATTTTCCTTAATTCCACTCGGCCCTCCAAGGGACCCAAAAATGAGTTCCTCAACTCCGCTCAGGCAAAGGGGCTGTCCCCAATGACATAAACAAATGTCATTCTTGAATGCAGCTGATTTTTCCGTTCTAGGCTGGAAAACAGTATTTTCAGCATCCGTAGCTGATATCGAAAGTATTTTTAGGTACAAATTATACATCTATTATTATCTAAATTTAATTTTGTCTGACTAGCTTAATAAACATACAAACATTTCATTATGCACATGGTAAAAACAATGTATAAAATTTGTAGAAAAAAATAGAAAACTTGGCAGACTTATTTAAAAGAATATTATGATTAATTTTAAATCACTTGCATTTTCTGCCATATAAGTTATAATGTGCCCAACACTTTATACCTGATTTAGCGAGTGAGCGGACTTGACATCAGAGCTGTTGACCAATGGTACAACAATGTCTCGCGAACACCATCACGCCATCGGTCAAGCGCTCTGATGTCAAGTCCGCTCACTCGCTAAATCAGGTATAAACATAATACACAAAGAACTAGATATGAATCACTGTTGTTAAATAAGAATATAGACAGGAAATTTAATAAAATAAGAACAATCAGCATCTTAAAATCACTTTACTTCATTTCAAACTATACAAAAAACATTAGATGAAACTCTTTTCATCCCCTAAATATTTTGACTCGGCCCTTGGTATGCGTGCAGGAGGGTTATGGCATTTGTTTACGTCATTGGGGATAACCCCTTTGCCTGAGCGGAGTTGAGGAACTTATTTTTGGGTCCCTTGGAGGACCGAGTGCAATTAAGGAAAATCGAGGGGAATTGATGTTCGACCGAATGAAGCATGCAAGCAGTTGCAGCATGCCTGGTGAGTGCAGCATCCTTAGCTATGTCAGTACTTCTGAGAGAGAGAGAGGCAAAGGAAATAGAGGAGCATATTTATTATTAACCTATTATTATTATTATTATTATTATTATTATTATATTGGATTTAATAATGATCGGGTACTTGGTATTGCCTCGGGGTGGTGCTCACAGTCTCAGAAAGGTTGAGAACGCCTGGTCTAAACCATGTCCCCCTAGGACCTTACAACTGGTGGGATGTGGGATGGTGACCACGGTACCCCAGCTGAATCCGACGTTGCTTCCACTTACTTGTACCGGACTCCTCTCTCCCATCTTTCATGTCGGCCTTACTTGGTTAACGTTTGTTCTCTTCAAACCCATCGTTATTATGGTATTCGAGGTCTAGGGAGGCTATCAGTTTCCCACCTTAATTGACACTTGTCACATCTTTTTTGATACTCTCATTCTTCGAGGGGTTAGGAGACAGGGTGTGTGTCGCCTTTTATGGTGCACCCTCAAGGGCTCACAGCTGGTGAGTTCGGGAGTTGGCAACACCAAGGGATTCCTGAGCTGGGTCCTGTTTTCCCTTTATCCAGTAACTTTGGGGTCTCTTTCTTCTTTCCCTTTTCTATCTGCCTTTCTTGACCCTTCTTCTTTCCATGCCCTACAATTCTCATTCTTTGAAGGCTGAAGGCATTTTACCCTGTCTTTTATTTCTCTTATTCCTTCCTTTCTTCTTCTAGCCCGTAAGTTAGTTGTAAGTTATATTTAGTTTTAGTTCTAGTGTTCATTTCATCATTTTTCATTTTCCCCCAAACCATTAGGGACCGATAATCTCGATAACCTCAATGATAGGCCCCTTAAAAACAACAATCATCGTCACCATCATGGTTTTCATGAGGCCCGGTTTCGATCCTCAACTCTGCCATGGAATTCAATGTTGGTTTGAGAGCTGGAATGGGTGCACGCAGCCTCGAGATGTCAATTTATATGAGGTGGGTTCGATTTCCACCTCGGTGATTCAAAATATTTTTCCGTTGTTTGGGGAATGATACTGTAACTTAAGTCCACGACCGTCTCCCTCCCAATCCTAGCCCTAAAATACAAATTCACCTACTATTACGGATTATCAGACACAATTCAAACGTGCCCAAGTACACGGGGCTGATGTCGCAAGCAATTACACGAGCGGATGATAGAAAGACTCCCCGGTGCGTGTCACGCAGTATTCTGGCGACCACACTGCACTGCTTATTTCTTCCAGACCCTAAAAACTGGCGTACAGTGTTGCCACACTGCTCCTCACACCACACGTGCGCAGATTAGAAACACTTGTTCAGTACGAACAAACACGGGGCCATTTATTTCGATGCGGGGTACTGTCTGGGTCTAGTCACTCCACCAGCGTATTGTGAATCGGTTAGTTTTAAAAACCCGTTCAAAAACCCGCCAGTAACTCTTTTTGACAGTTTCATTTTATGTGACAAAATTAAAGTCGAAGGAAATCACGCAAGTCTTCTGTACACAATGGATCGTACACATTCCCTTTGGTATTGAAACTCCGTGAGTCACTGACCTGCCTAATGAGGAGGACATTAAACGTTTTTGGAATCCCTATACGGTATATATAAAAATGAAAGTTTGTCTGTGTTTTCACTTTCACTGAGAAAACTAAAAACACCACTGGAAAACAATGGACAGAAGAACGCAAGAAATAACATAGCGAGTTCATGAAGAGATTCTGGGAGTAGTAGAAGAAGAAGGAATAGCCATTAACCCAAGTTAACAAGTTCACGGAAATTTGAGTTTTGAACGCGTTTCAGGCTGTTTTATGACCGTTATGTGCTAAAACAATAATGTTGTCTGTCTGTATGTCTGTCTGTCTGTGTACAGTTATGTACGCGCATCACTAGAGTACGGCTGGATGGGTCAACGTAAAATTTGGTACAGATATCTATCAAAGGCACGAGACCTGCCATTGATGTAAGTCTTCTCCGTACTTCTCATAAAAAGGGAACTACCCCCTTAAAATACATGCTGAAATAGGCGTAGAAGGACGATACAAGCTCATTTTCAGCCCCTCGGTGTCCGAAACAAAATTTCAATTTGATTGCTGTAATAGATTCGTAGATATTGAGAACCGTCTAAATATTTCGGATGATAATGTTGGATTGTTTTATAAGTAGGCCACAGTGTTATGTACCATTAGATGAAGAATATTACAGGTTTATTATTCAAGCGTTCACTTCAATCTTTTAGTGGGCGTGGTGGCGCAGTGGTCAAGCTGTATGCCTCTCACCAAGGCGGACCGGGTTCGATTCTCGGTCAATGCATGTGAGATTTTCGATGTGAAATGCCATGTCCTGTGGTTCGGATTCCACGTAAAACGGAGGTCCCGTGGCTTATGATCGTGAGATTAACGGTCACGTTAAACTACAAGCTTCCTTCACTTCAATCACATGATTAGGGAACAAAAAATTTAAAAATAATTTTAAAACTTCGCACAGCCGCCATCTTGTTGTTATGAGAGAAATTGAATTGAACCAGATGCCAGTAGATTAAATCTTGTATTAAATCTTAAATCTTAGCAAGTTTCACTGCGCACGGTTGAATCTCGAGAAAATGCCGTTTACATATTTTAACTTCGCTTGGCCGCCAGGTTGGTTTTAACTTACCATATGTTAAGCATCACATAGCTGAACTTGGCTGAGTATTCTCTATCACCGTACAAAATTTCTGGGTGATACCATCCATAGTTTCGGAGATATAGAATGTCGGTGAAATATTTCGCACAGCCACCATGTTGGATTGATGAGACATATTAAAGTTTAAAAGGGCTCGGTCGGGATCGGACAAAATATTACTATGTCCTTACTGAGTTTCATTGAAATCGCTCCAGCCGTTTAGATTTTATTAGGGGGACACACACACACATACACGCGGACAAAATGTGATCTCATAAGCCTATTTTTTCATAGATGAAAAGAGGCTAAAAATTAGCTTTTAATTCATTGTGCTGTAGAAAAATGTATTTCCGTGTACAGTAGTTATACACTCCTACAGTACAGTATATTTAAGGTTCATTTTTGTTTAGGCTTATCCACAGGAAAATGAACCTAGCGTGAATATTGTTGTGTTGGACGGCACATTTACACAGGGCTGGGAGACGTTGCCAATCATTAGGGAAATATTGGAAAAGAAGAGCAGTGTGAGATGCGAGGTATTGCAAGTTCAACGATGGTAGAGAGGCACGCATTGTAATGGTTTCCTTTGCCCTCACGTTGAGCGACAAGTGTAACTTTTTGCTAGCCCACACGTTGAGCGACAAATGTAACGGTTTGGCTGCCCCAAACTGTTGGGTGATAAATGTAACTGTTTACCTTTGCCTAAGCTATGTTGTTTTAATGGGCGCCAAGACCTCAACGCAATGCTGAAATCTAAATTTGTATTTAACAACGTCTAGCTCTGGTAGAACACCTTCAACAATCTATTCACTCAGATCGTGGTATGATTTGATCATTAACCCAACAAACAATTGTATCAGGAGAAGGAATTGGTCTATATCTAATGCTACCTACTGAAAGCAAAGATTGCATTGTAAAAGAAATGAATTTATTATATAAAACAAATATAGAAAAATTAATAATAATAAGTATGAAATTTAAATTAGAGCGTTGCGATTTTAATATTACCGATAGAAAATTACGTGGAAACGGAGTTTGATAAATTGATTTTACTCCTATTTCCAAGCTATGAAGTTACTGAAATATGAAATGTAAAACAAAGAGAAATGAGAGATTGCGTATTTCTGCGTCATTTGCGCTTACCACTGGAAATTGCTAAAGCATTTCCCTCGTACTTGATGATGCTGTGTGCTTCCCACAGTCTCCTGGACGTCGTCATCTCCGTCGAAATTTGATGATATTCTGGTAGATTAGATAATTCTATGGTCCGTACATCGGACCCAAACACTCGTATAACCACACTGGTTAAGTTTTACAAAAGTTAGTTGTTCACTCCACGGAACATCGGAGCGACTCCCGCGTCCAACCGTACTGCTTTCGTCTTACACAGAATGTCTCACAGAATGTCCTGGTTTCACGCCGGGCCGAACGATATATGCCCACGTTGGCTCCCCACTCCAGTCTCAACTTCCAGCTTACGTGGTCTCCACTGATTGGCTGAGCACGCCGCTACTTCCCCTCCTCTGGTTCATTACACACGGCGGGAGGGAGAAGTCGTTTTCCGTTCCAACAATTCGCCTTTTCTTGACGATGCGACCCAGCCTAGCGTAATACTTCCTGACAAGATTAAGCTTGTATTTGAATTTCCAGTGAGTCATGTCCCTCAAATACCCTAACTGACAAAAACTCCGTAAAATCCCGTAATCAAATAATTTTCTATGATATCGTCGTTCGTAATAATTTGCATGATAGCGTTTTCTAAGACATAGAAAACCTATCTGTATGCTTATAATTTTTATAAAATGCTCCGAAAATATCTAAATAATAATTATAATAAATTATTAATAATAATAATAAATTAACATGAAAAATTCTCTTGGCTGAACAATTTGCCGCATAAATAAATATAGAATGGCTTCCTACTGACTTATGCCAGTGGCATAAAAACCCCTCGAAAAACACGTTACATATTCGCCTCGGATCATCGGATGATTTACCGTGACGACGGTCCATTATCCGATTATCCCAGACACGTTAATAAACCCCATCCAAAATACATATTACATAAATGAAATCACCCTAAATCACAGATATATATACACTCATAATTTTTCTTCACGCACTTTTCGTCAAAGTTTGTTGTCACTATGGATTGCACTTTGCAACCAGTCCAATGTTTTACATATAGAATAGTGTTCCACGGATATTTCCGCCTCTCAAATTTCTCTATGTTGGAGAAATAGACATAATTAATGTGTGAGCACTATGTATTTATGTCATATCACACGCCTTGAAGGTGTTCTGATATATGTATATCTCCCTAGAACTTCCTAATTTCACTGGAGGTTCCTTCCTTATTGTGAAATTAATCCCATTTATCACAGAGCACACGATCACACTATTGTGGCAGCGCCTCGTGACCATAATACTTAATCTCTCTTTAAAGTAGATTAAATTAATATTGACTTCTGAAAAAAAAAAACAGTAAATGCGCATTACATATAACTCCAAATATTTCTGTGCCGTAATCGCCCTGTCTTGTTAAGTTCCCGTAGACCATATTCTACTTAATACTAGTTCTCAACACAGACCCGTTCTCCTCACACAAATAATACCATTATACAAATTGCCTTAAATTACACACTTACAAATCTTACATGGCGAGGCCGTAAACAGAAATCACGTGTGCTGATATGTATGAGTATCATGAAGGACTGTCTCGCATTCTGATGGCCCATCTTTTGCCTCGTGGACGCCTTAAGCAAAAATACCCTGTTCAAGCGCTCACCCATCTCTTGGAGGCAAATGGGAATTCACCAGCGCTACCAAATTCTGGCCTTGGTGTATCGAGACATTTTAGTGCTCAAGAGCATCCGACAATCCCGTCATATTTCCCTGTACCTTAAAAACTCTCATTTACTTACATACTACCCCCCTGTGCGACTTCTGATACGCCTGCCTGGAAGACCATCTCCTCCCACGCACCAAATACCACACTTACTCATTTGATAGGCTGGCTCGCCAGCTAATCACACTCACTTTATGACACATATTTTCGTAGACTATGTATATTATACGTCCCGTATAATCTGTTTCCCTCACTATTCTCCAGCACATATGCTGTTTTCCCAATACGTTTGGAAACTATAAATGGGCCCTCGTAGAGATAAAAGAACTTGGACATGACTTTCTCTAGCTTATTTGACTGTTTCGGCACTCTAAGTAAGACTCTGTCTCCCGGCTCGAATAGGTCAAATTTAGTTTCTTTTTGTTGGCGAATTCTCTTTTGTGCTGAATTAGATAAATTCTGTTTCGCCAACTGGACAATGTAATCCATCCCCGGTTGCTTACCCTCATTTAATCCCAACACCCTCGCTAGTTCATTTTGTGGTCTTTTTCCGAAGTGAACTTCGTATGGCGTCAATTTCGTGCTCTCATGCTGGACAGAATTCATCCAAGTCTCGACCTTGGGAAGATGTCCAACCCAGGCCGCATGCTTGTCCTGCACTAGGGTCCGAAAAAGACGAGCCACTTCCCTTAATGGACGCTCTGCAGAATTACCCTGAGGGTACCTTACAGAGGAATGAACGTGTGTTATACCAGCTTTCTGCATACTGGTTCTCCATTTCTTTGCAGTAAACTGTGGTCCACTGTCAGATAGTATCCTGAGAGGAATGCCAAACTCAGGTACATACTTATTAATGATCAGACGGCTACACGCTAGTCCCGTGGCTTTCCTTAGCGGATATAGCTTGACATACTTACTAAAAGCGTCAATAACTATAAAAATGTACTCGTAGCTGTACTGTCCTTTAACGATCGGGCCAAATAAATCCACACACAGTAGTTCGCCGGGACTACTGGTGAGAACTGCAGATCTCTCCCCCACTAAATATTTAACTGGATATTTACTCCTTTGACAGGTGTCACACTTAAGCTAAAATCCTCCTAACATCCCTTCCCATTTTACTCCAAATGAAGTCACGACCAATTTCATAGAAGACCTTGGCAGCACCAAAGTGTCCTAATTCCCTATGAATGAACCAAATTAGCTCCTCCCGCAAAGTGGCAGGAACACATATTGCCCACCGATTATTCCTACATTTCCTTGCAAGAAGCCCATCCTGCATCTTGTACGTGAACCGTCCTACTTTCACATACTCTTCTTCACCTATTTCCAACCTAGCCAGTGGCTCCTTTAACTTAACGTCATCACGTTGCTCCACTAGCATATTACTCAGTGTCTGTAACGATGCCCTGTTGCTACTGTCCACACATGCACATATTAAAATACCATCCTCTGCTTTAACCACAGGATAATCCCTACATAAATTAGTGTCCCTCGATAGTATGTCTGCAAGAATGTTATCTTTACCTTTAATATATTTTACTGTGAATTCGTATTCATGCAGAGCAAGAATCCACCTACTAACTCTGTTAGAACTGAGTTTACAAGTCCTCATATACAGTAATGCATGGTGATCTGTGTGGATCTCAAATTTTCCCCCTACTAAATACATTCTAAATTTCCCTAAACTGAAAACAATACCTAAAAGCTCTAACTCAGTAATCGTGTATCTTTTCTCTGCTGCTGTCAGTCCTCGCGAGGCTAAAGATACAATGCACAGATTACCCTCATCATCTTTCTGACATAATACTCCAGCAATGCCTATATGTGAAGCATCTGTCATAACCACATATTCCTTATCTTTTAAAGGATATTTCAGCACTACAGCTTTCTCAAAACCTTCCTTTAGCGCTCTAAAAGCCTGATCATGCTTGGACTCCCATCTCCACCGAGTCCCACTTTTAAGCAATTCCCTGAATGGTTCTACCAACCCTGAGTATTTAAGAACGAACCTCCTGAAAAAGTTGCAAATTCCCAGGTAAGTTTTTAACTGTTTAACATTCTGTGGCACCTCTGCGTTATGTATCTTATTAACCCTACTTTCTTCTGGTGTTACACCTCTACTCGACACTCTATGACCTAAAAATGTCACTTCTGACTGACAGAATGACGACTTAGACAGCTTCAAAGTGAACCCTGCCTGATCTAACTTCTGAAAAACTATATCTAAATGACGTAGATGCTCCTCAAAACTGCGTGAACTAATTACCATATCATCTATGTAAATGGTTACAAACTCTCCTGTGTCATCCCCTAATGCGATGTTTAAAGCCCTAATTAAAGCTGCTGAACTACTCTTTAACCCATAAGGTGTTCTACAAAATTGATAAAGGTTATATTTATGACTAAAAGCTGTAAATGGTCTATCTTCGTACATAAGTGGCACTTGCCAAAAACTGGAACTCAAATCTACACAAGTGAAATACTTCTTCCCCTCAAATGTTTGCATTAATTCCTCTATTGACATAGATTTCAGCTGATCTGAACTAATTCTACTGTTAACCAAACGAGCGTCTAAACAAATACGAACAGTGCCGTCGGTCTTGGGTACCGTGATCAAAGAATTAACATATGGACTGTTAGAGTGCTCAATAATCCCATCTTCAAGCATCTGGTTAATTTGTGCCTCAACTGCACTGATAAGCGAAAGGTACAGGATATCTATGTCCTGTGAATACTGACCCATCAATAACGTTCAATGAATGTGTATAGCAATTGGCCATACCAATGCGATCCTCAAAAACTCTCCTATTACACAATAACACATCATAGAGCCGAACACACTGTTCATCCTCTATATTTCCCTGAAATGCAGCCTCACGTAACGAGTCCTTTAGACTACCGTTCGTAATCACACTGCCCACAAAACATGGAGAACCCCGCTCTACGGCTGGCGATATCTCATTTAAAGTACAAATCACACCTACAATACTACTCCTCTGAATATGGTCATTGAACGCTACTTCTACTTCAGAATCTCCCCATTTAAATTTCAAACTCCCTACATCATAACATAAGTTACCAGACACTCTACTTAGCCACTCTGAACCCAAGATAACACTGAATACTAAATTTGGAATTACAAGGCAAATCTGCTTCTCTATATGGTTATTAGGCCTGTTTGCCATGTCTTGATGAATGCAGTACATTTGCATTTGTCTGTTGGCACAGGCTAGAGTAAAATGTGGCTTTCCACCGATGTCTCAGTCTCACTCATGGCTGTGATTATATGGAAGCTACTGAGGTATGGGTGGTGCTTAGTAATAACATTCAGGTCACAGTCAGTGCCTGTGGATTCTGTGAAAGGTTCTACTCATAGGGTTAGTACTGCTATACTGACTCAGTGAGGAAAGCAATGGCTAACTACCTCACTCCTCTTCTGGCCTAGTACGCCTCAATATAGCGCTGCCTTGGGTTTTTGTGGGCATCTACCCACATAACCTAACAGCGGTGCTTTTTGAGGATCCAACCAGCCTTCAGGCTGACTACCTAACAGACAGATATGATTATTAATTTTAATGTCTACTAAAACTTGCTTAGAAATTACTTTAGACCTCTTCCCAACAGCTGTGATAACAAACGTGCTTTTAACGGGCATCTCCTCAAAATTTACTCCAGTTTCTTTCATTTTATCATAAAATGCACTACTTATGCAACTCTTCATACAACCACTATCAATTGAAACATCTGTGTACGCCTCGGACACGTTAAATTTAACTATGGGGCTCTTACTAACCACTTCCTGAATAATACCTTCATCATTTAGTTCATGTAATAATTCATTTCTTACATTTAGGTCATAGGGTTCCTGTATAATTGTATGGACAGGGCATGCTACAGACTGAGATTCTGACCTTACTTCGCAGCCTGGTTCGCGTTTAAAGAACCGCTACAGCTGGCCGTAGTACTACTAACTACTGAACTGGTCTGGTTGTTCTGGGCTGTGTTGTCATTGTTTGGCTGTATATTACTACCACTAGGCTGTCCTCTTCCTTGACCCCTATTCTGGTTGTAATTATTGTCATTATAATTTCTCCCTTGATTTCCCCTGAAATCATTGTTTCTCCCTTGGTTTCCCCTGTAATCATTGTTCCTCCCTTGATTTCCCCTGAAATCATTGTTCCTCCCTTGATACTGATTACCATAGCCATTTCCTCTGTTCTGATTTAGCTGATTATTATTATTTCTATTTTGAGCGTTGGCCCCTTCGCCACCGTTCCCTTGAACTTGTTGATGCCTGGCTTCATTAGGTCTATTATTATTATTACCCTGGTTCCGATTGAAATTGTCCTCATAACCCCCTCTCCCTAGTGCATCAAATGTGCTTAACAAATTTTCTACTTGTGATATAGTCTTTACATTATGGATACAAGCAGCCTCCTTGATCCTATAGGGAAAGTGCCTAAGTAGCAACCTCACCACATCACTTTCCTCCTTCAAGTCATCCAGATATTTACACACTAATACCTGCCCTAAAAAGTATTCGGTCATGGTGGAGCTTCCTTTAGGGTTATATTTACCACACACTACTCCCTCACGATGCTGCGACTGAATGACCTCATTCCAGAACTTTTCACAGAATTTCATTTTAAAATCATTAATATCAGTAAACTTGTCTCTGTAGACAGCAAACCAATTCCTCGTTTCCCCCACAAACACTTGTTCTAAAATTTCAACTACCTGGCACCACTCAATACTACCATTTTCCAACCTCTCCCCGAATTTATTTTCTATAGTGTTCATGAACTCCATTGGGCACCCCTGTCGATTGCTGAACTTACCCAGTTCTACCTTCCTGTGTGTGCTATTCACAAAAACTGGCCTATTCTGACTATTTTCTTGCCTGATCCTAGCTTTTAATTTTAATTCTAATTCTGCGATTTTCTCCTCAGCCTTCCTCTCAATACTGTTTACTGTTAATTTAATGTTTCCTTCTGATTCTTCTACTTTATCATATAGCTTTGCTTGTTTCTCCTCAATCTTGCTAATGCTCTCTCTATTACTCTCTCTTAAATCATTTACTTCTGCAACTATTTGCGAGTGGACTTTCTCAATTCTACCCCCCAGCTGTTCCTTAACCTCTTTAGTAGCTACCTGAATTTTGTCAATTTCTCCCCCCAATTGCTTTTTGACCTGCTGTGTTTCCAGTTGCACTAGTTCTTTTAAATTTTCAGCCTGTGTGCTGATTCTAATTTCCAACTCCTCCTGTACTTTTCCTAATTTCTTGTCTACATCTGCAATGATCTCTTTAACCTTCTCTTCCATTACTCCTCTGATTTCTCCTCTAATCTGTTCCATTTTCACACTAATTTCCTTACTGTTTTGTTCTAATTTAGCATTTAAAATTTCAGTACTCTCTCTATTTTCCCTACTGTTTTGTTCTTGTTTAGCGTTGTTTTGTTCTAGTTTAGCGTTGTTTTGTTCCAGTTTTGCATTTAAAGCGTCTGTACTTTCTTTATTTTCCCTACTGTTTTGTTCTAATTTGGCGTTTAAACTATCGCTCAATTCCCTATTGCTCTCTTTATTTTCCCTATTGTTTTGTTCTAATCTTGCATTATTCTGTTCTAACTTTGCACTTAAGGCATCACTACTAACTTTGTTCTGATACATAAACTCGAGAAGTAAAGTTTTTAATTCTGGTTGGCCGCCTACACTCCCTGTTTCAGTATCGGGATTTACCTCCGCTACCCCGGTACTACCATTACTCGACATACTGCTCGTATCATCACTCTCCCGTTGATGACCACTTCGTAACCTCATCTGTTTTTCTTTCTCATCCCCCATAATGATATACATTGATACAGACAAATAACCCCCAAAATACAGGCACAGAAATATATACCCTTCTCCTTCCACAAATGTTATTAGGTTTTCATCCCCAAGTTGTCGGCGACAAATGTAATGGTTTCCTTTGCCCTCACGTTGAGCGACAAGTGTAACGTTTTGCTAGCCCACACGTTGAGCGACAAATGTAACGGTTTGGCTGCCCCAAACTGTTGGGTGATAAATGTAACTGTTTACCTTTGCCTAAGCTATGTTGTTTTAATGGGCGCCAAGACCTCAACGCAATGCTGAAATCTAAATTTGTATTTAACAACGTCTAGCTCTGGTAGAACACCTTCAAGAATCTATTCACTCAGATCGTGGTATGATTTGATCATTAACCCAACAAACAATTGTATCAAGAGAAGGAATTGGTCTATATCTAATGCTTCCTACTGAAAGCAAAGATTGTATTTTAAAAGAAATGAATTTATTATATAAAACAAGTATAGCAAAATTAATAATAATAAGTATAAAATTTAAATTGGAGCGTTGCGATTTTAATATTACCGATAGAAAATTACGTGAAAACGGAGTTTGATAAATTGATTTTACTCCTATTTCCAAGCTATGAAGTTACTGAAATATGAAATGTAAAACAAAGAGAAATGAGAGATTGCGTATTTCTGCGTCATTTGCGCTTAGCACTGGAAATTGCTAAAGCATTTCCCTCGTACTTGATGATGCTGTGTGCTTCCCACAGTCTCCTGGACGTCGTCATCTCCGTCGAAATTTTTATGATATTCTGGTAGATTAGATAATTCTATGGTCCGTACATCGGACCCAAACACTCGTTTAACCACACTGGTTAAGTTTTACAAAAGTTAGTCGTCCACTCCACGGAACATTGGAGCGACTCCCGCGTCCAACCGTACTGCTTTCGTCTTACACAGAATGGCTCACAGAATGTCCTGGTTCCACGCCGGGCCGAACGATATTTGCCCACGTTGGCTCCCCACTCCAGTCTCAACTTCCAGCTTACGTGGTCTCCACTGATTGGCTGAGCACGCCGCTACTTCCCCTCATCTGGTTCATTACACACGGCGGGAGGGAGAAGTCGTTTTCCGTTCCAACAATTCGCCTTTTCTTGACGATGCGACCCAGCCTAGCGTAATACTTCCTGACAAGATTAAGCTTGTATTTGAATTTCTTGTGAGTCATGTCCCTCAAATACCCTAACTGACAAAAACTCCGTAAAATCCCGTAATCAAATAATTTTCTATGATATCGTCGTTCGTAATAATTTGCATGATAGCGTTTTCTAAGACATAGAAAACCTATCTGTATGCTTATAATTTTTATAAAATGCTCCGAAAATATCTAAATAATAATTATAATAAATTAATAATAATAATAAATTAACATGAAAAATTCTCTTGGCTGAACAATTTGCCGCATAAATAAATATAGAATGGCTTCCTACTGACTTATGCCAGTGGCATAAAAACCCCTCGAAAAACACGTTACAGCATCTTCTTCAAGAGCACTAATCTTTATTATGGTGTTTGAAGCCATTTCCAGTGTTGCCTTAGTAAACAAAAGTTTGAAGCTTTGAAAAGCATCAAACTTCTGGTTTTGAACACTAATCCTGATATGATCAGCATTGTTCTGAGTGTTTCTCTCCTTTGTTTCAGAAATCAGCTCCCTTCAGATGGCCTGAAAAAGGCATAGGATCAGTCTGGGATTAGACAATTCTACTCATCGAACGGTAAGTAGCCGACGTTTCCTTACCAAACATACCTGCTCCATACGTTCAGCGAGTTAAGGACATGTTTCTGAATGTGCCTCTCGGTTATTAGTGCGTGTTCTTGAATGTTCATACAGGTGCATGTGCATGTCAAGACAGTATAATGAGTAATCGGCTGAGCAACTGTAAAGAAGACGTAGACATAGACGGCTGATTGGTCAAGAGTAATGAGCTGAGGATTTAATAAAGACTATGTATCCATTCTCCCCCCTTTTTTTTGTAACACATACAGTGCGGTATGTATAGTAACTAACAATGGAACTCTGGTACCGTCTACCCTCCAATCGGATTGTAATTGGCAGAGGATACTCTTGGAAAGTTACCCTTCACGATGGTGGTAAAAACAAAACGGCTAAAATAACCTTAAGCGATTTAGAGCGATTGAAAAGACGTGGAACAGGGAGTCGGCTCGTGGAGATGGAAGGCAGTCGTCCGCATGCTGCCTTGTCGAAGCGACCAGGCAACCGCCAATCTTCCATTCCCACGAACTGACTCATGTGTTCCACGTATTTTCGATCTTTATGATTTAATTGTAAACTTCATAAATGTTTCATACTTTAATCTTCATACTATTGATAAGAGTTATTATGAGTAACATTTTACGGGAAATGTATGTACATACTGTACAATATTAGGCCTGGCAGGAAGTAGATGGTCACGACATGCCAGGCATGACACATGGACACCAGAACCTCAATTTGAAAAAGAAAAACAATGACGCACATCAAAACTCTTTGGAATCTGGCATGTCCAATTGAAGGGTTAAACCGAATAGCCAAACAAGTAAAAAAAAAACCAACAATAGGCCTATGGCTTCATTTGTGCTGAATGGAAGACCTACTATTGTCTCAGCACATTGCACACAAAGGAAATATATTTTTACAAGGATAGTTGAGAATACCTTTGGACTAGTCTAGTCTTCTTAGTTGAATACAAATATAAAAAATATTTAAATCCTCAAATACGATTATTTATTATGTAGATCCTAACAAAGTACAACTCAGTATTGCATGCCAAATATTAAAGGTAATTAATTATCTTGAAAAAGCATTGGACTTCTTGTAGAATCCCCAATATTTCACACTCGTAATAATCCGCCTTGTCTGCTTTCTGGAGACAGCAATAATATCCATACGTGGAGCTAGCCTTGAAGAAGAACAAGATGTATTTATCTCAAAAAGTCAATTTTTGGACTTGTCTTTTTTTTTCTTTCTTTGGAATGAACCCTTGAGTTGCATAGCAGTTTACTTGGCTTTCAGTTATTTTCCACTCATGTTCATTACTGGTTGTTCTTTTAATTCTTGATTTCTTTTACCACTGAGCATTTGAAATTCCATTTCGCTCTATCGACCATTTGCAGGCACCTCAAGAATGTGCCACAAGCCTTTCATCAATACATTCCATGTGATGTCATTCCGATTCGTGTAATTTTGTTACGATGACCACACATGATACCTAACAGGTTAAATGACCAAATAATTTCATGGAAATACAGTAATACCTCTCAAGAATATTTCGAAATTTTCCATCTAAACACTAATATTTATTAACTGTTCAACTAATGCAGCATTTCCCTCATAAGCGTGGGAGAACATGCTTTTTGTTTCATATCATGCCATGATGACCAACCTTTATTAACCTGGAGACAATTTGCATCCACATAGATTTTATGTTCGACCCTGACTATTATATGTCAGAAAATTGTATCATAATGATGGTCATTATTGTAACAGTGCTCTCATCCCCCCCTTCCCTATTCGATAACCCAAGGTGTGATAATAATAATATTAGCATATCAAAATTATCATTTAATTACTCGCTAGGTCAGCTGAGTTCACAGCAAAAACAAGAAGTTCCGTGAAGAACTATACAGCCTACTTTTCATGCCAATGATTATTCTACAGAATATGAACCTATCTAGAATAGTGACGAAATTAAGTTGGTAATATCGAAATATCTAATTAGTTCAAAATATACCTGGTATAATGTAGCCTAATAGAGCACTACAGTTGGCAGCCCTGGTGACTGAATATATTCTTAGTTCCATCTCTTAATGTACAGAATACAAAATTTGGTTGAAGTCCAATGGACGTTACTTGCAGTTAGACACTGGATCTATCAGCACGCGTAAAAGCATGTTGCCAACAATACCATGCGTGTGCTGGTCAGAAATAATCTGAAATATTATGATATCTTGTTGTGCCAATTTTGGATGAAATCCATTTGTTAGTATAGAAGTTATATGTATTTTAAAATTGGACATATCAGCAGGCATAGAATCATGTTGTCAGCACTGCCTTGTATTAATTACTCCAAATTAATCTAGAATGTCAGGTGCTATACGTGTGCAAAGTATAGAGCTGTTGGCTTGCATACTTTCTGATATATTGATATTAGGGTAAAAAATATAGACAGCATTTATTAACAGTTGGCAGCCCTGATTGCACCGAAGAATACTTATAGTCATATCTGATATGTTACACATAGCACATGCGAAATTTGGATGAAATCCTACTGATAGTATAGAAGTTACATGTAATTAAAAATTGGCCCTATCAGCAGGCTTAGAATCATGTTGGTAGAACTGACGTATATAAGTTACTCCAAAATTAATCAAACATGTCAGGTACTATACGTATGCATAGTTTAAAGCTGTCGGCTTGCACACATTCTGATATATTGGTATTTGAATAAAAAAAATAGAGAGAGCAATTATTAACAGTTGGCAGCCCTGGTGGCTCTTAAGAATACGCTCAGTCATATCTGTTTATGTACAGATATTACATACAAAATTTGGTTGAAATCCAGTTGATAGTGTAGAAGTTATATGCATTTAAACATTGGACCTATCAGAAGGCTTAAAATTATTTTGGCAACACTGTCATGGTTGGCCTCCTGGAAATTAAACTGAAATGATATTATCTACATGTGTGCCAATTTTGGAATAGCTCCTATGCATACCTTGCAGGATATCCAACATGGAGCTCAAATTTCTAGTGCGTTTTTTCATCAGTTGGTAGCACTGACATCATTTTCAAATATGGACGTGAGCTATTCCGGTGCACATCTTTACTCATACTAAATTTGGTTTTGATTGCTGCAGCCGTTTAGGAGTTGATAGGGGGGGACACACACACAGCCAGACAGACAGAAGGACAGACAGACAGACAGACAGACAGACAGACATACATACATTTGCCCGATCTCATAAGACTACTTTTTCCTCATTTTTGCAAAATGTGAAAAGTAGGCTAAAAAACCTAGGAGCGAATGTTCCGATTTGCTTGGTTTTCAAGAACACCCTCATTGATTTAGGAAAAGAGATTAGGCGGGACGAAACCAATGTCAAGACCAGCTTGTTGAGTAGAAGGCTGGATGCGTACCTCAGCAGGCCGATATTAAAATGACCCTGCCAAAAGATGAGGGAAAGGAACAGAATCAAGGTATAATCTTCCTACCGACTGCACGCATTTAAATGAGATAATCAAGTCCCAATAACAATATATTATAAAATCAGAAAGATGTTACATTACTACAGATTCATTCACCCCTTACAGCACTAACAAGCCTGAACAATATAGTGATTAAACCTATACACTTCTTAGTCTAACATATAAATGCGAACACTGTGATTCCCAGAAATTAATGCCCAACAGGGACTAAATAATTGTCATTTGCCCGCATGGCAAATTACGCAGTTACATTTCAGGTTAAAACATGAATTTCAAAATGGATCCGGAAGAAGAAGAAAAAAAAAGAAAAACAACATGAGAAAAGTAATGCATTCTCAAAATACAATGCTGCATCAAACAACCGAAACGCCCCTTAATGGAACGGAAAGGTCTGACAACCTCCACAGTCCAGCATTGACCTTCCCGTCAAGGCTGTCTGACCAAGAATTAAAACCCACGAGGTTCCCATCCAGTTAACCGGAAATAGGATAATAATAATCCACCCTGCAGTAATTACATATAAAGGTACCACCAAAGTATTACTAGACCCTCCAAAAGATTACATACTAAAGTGCTAAAATAGACTTTATCTAGTTAAGCTTACGGACCGCCGACACGCGGTCTTAAAATGACGTTACAAAATTTAGCAGTCAAAGTTTGTATTGATCGTCCTTGGTTATGCCCCTTAGTAATTAAATCATGATAGTACCACCTGGTGTCTTCGAACCCTCCGGGGAAAACTGCACACACGTTTTCCCCGGAGGCAAGTGCTCAAGAGTCTTTCTGTCAGCAAACTTCCTCACACACTGTCTTTCGAGTCACAGATTCCACCCTTGTATATCAGCGTATCCCCACCACAACCCTCCAGTAGTACCAACTGCGACCAGTAACACAACCGGCCAAAACAAAGCCAGAGTTCAAGGTCTTGAGTGGGTACTATAGAATATCTCCCCCACACAGGTTACTGCCTAGAAACCTTCCAGGAGCTGAGACGTTACACAAAGTCCTTTGTAAGATTGTTCTCAGAATAAGAGCTTGGCGAATGCAGCTGACAGTAAATGTTCGCTTTTCCAAAGTTTGCAGACACAAAGCTCGATTTATCTCCCTTTTCAAGTGTCTATCGTCGATAAGCCTATAAGTGACAGCACACACAAAGGCACAAATCCTGGCAGAAAGAGCTCGGCGAACCTATTTCACAAGCAGTCAGGCCTCGGATTGGCGAAGGAATTCTCAGAAGGGGCCCGGTGTATGCTCTCATGATAACCTGGTTAGACCTGGACCTCCTGCTGCGTCTCGAAGATAAGATGAACATGTACCGATTTGCAAAATTGGTACATCCTCCTCCTCCAAAGGAAGACGATGGGGAGATGATGAACAGGGTGATGGTGTCCAGCTGGTCTCGTGGCAGCTGAAGAGGCTACTCCAATCTCCGCCAGCGGACCTTGAAGTAGATCTCCTCGGGTAGAATGATGCCATGGGACCTAGATGGTACCTCCAAACTGGGCCCAGATTGGTAGTACACGTCCCACATAGTGACCACTGAAACACTCATCAGAACAGCAGCGTATGGTCCAAATACAGTTCCCTTAGAGGGAACAATCGTTCCAGGCCAGCCAACCAGCCCATAACAGCTGAAGTTATCCCAGGAAGGATAAAAAAAAACATCACACGAAGCATTAGTGTGCCATTGAAGTTCACTTAAGAGTCTTTCATATCACAAGGGATACTTGATGCTTCAAACAAGGTTCTGCGCAAAGAGATAGTGTCCAGGGCATAATTAAAGGTCCACTGAAGTATGAAAAACACACGAAAGGGGCAACCAACTATACGATATGACTGACGTTAACAAGCTTAATTGAAAGTTCACTACAATACTTAGCAAAAATAACTAAATCAACTTATATCAATCAATTTTTGACTAAAACATCCAGAAACCATAATATTTACAAAATTTCAGATATTTTCCCACCAAAATCCCTGAAATTTTTATGGACAACACCATCCAAATAGAAATAACGCAAAGGGGAACCCACTGGTACCCTTTCCAAAACAGTTAAACATATTCAAAAGTGAATTTACATTTAGCAAAACCGAAGGACCATTTTTCTGCGACTTCACGAAATCAGGACAGCACATAACTATTTCCAAAATTCACAATGACAATTACATTAACATGCCGCACGGGGCATTCCATCAGAACTACATTTACTATACCGCCCGTGGCTTCGCTCAATTTAAATACACACATCAAAAAAAGTTTTGCATCACCTCGGTTCCCAGATCTCCGGCATATAGACGTTGACTGTGTATATTGTATCCAAGATACAGTCCCTTTGACTGTTCATAGATGTCACTAAAACTGCTCAAAGATGTAAACAACCATGCATGAGCAGGGCCTATTAGACGGAGGGGGTACGACAGCCGATCAGTTCCAGTCATTCCACCAGGACGAAGGTACGCTGCTCATGTTGTCTGTAGTTCTACCATGCCTAGAAGGTCAATACCGCAGTTCGATCGCGTCCGCATTGTTACTTTGTGTCAAGAAGGGCTCTCAACAAGGGAAGTTTCCAGGCGTCTCAGAGTGAACCAAAGCGATGTTGTTCGGACATGGAGGAGGTACAGAGATACAGGAACTGTCGATGACAGGCCTCGCTCAGGCCGCCCAAGGGCTACTACTGTAGTGGATGACCGCTACTTACGGATTGCCGCTCGGAGGAACCCTGACAGCAATGCCACCATGTTGAATAATGCGTTTCGTTCAGCCACAGGACGTCGTGTTTCAACTCAAACTGTGCGCAATAGGCTGCATGATGCGCAACTTCACTCCCGACGTCCATGGCGAGGTCCAGCTTTGCAACCCCGACACCATGCAGCGCGGTACAGATGGGCCCAACAACATGCTGAATGGACCCCACAGAATTGGCATCACGTTCTCTTCACCGATGAGTGTCGCATATGCCTTCAACCAGACAATCGTCGGAGACGTGTTTGGAGGCACCCTGGTCAGGCTGAACGTCTTAGACACACTGTCCAGCGAGTGCAGCAAGGTGGTGGTTCCCTGATGTTTTGGGGTGGCATTATGTGGGGCCGACGTACGCCACTGGTGGTCATGGAAGGCTCCGAAACGGCTTTACGATACCTGAATGACATCCTCCGACCCATAGTGCAACCATATCGGCAGAATATTGGAGAGGCATTTGTCTTCATGGACGACAATTCTCGACCTCATCGTGCACATCTTGTGAATGCGTTCCTTCAAGATAACGACATCGCTCGACTACAGTGGCCAGCATGTTCGCCAGACATGAACCCTATCGAACATGCCTGGGATATGTTGAAAAGGGCTGTTTATGGACGTCTTGACCCACCAACCACTCTGAGAGATTTACGCCGAATTGTCGTTGAGGAGTGGGACAATTTGGACCAACAGTGTCTTGATGAACTTGTGGATAGTATGCCACGGCGAATACAGGCATGCATCAATGCAAGAGGACGTGCTACTGGGTATTAGAGGTAGTGGTGTGTACTGCAATCTGGACCACAAATGCTGAAAGTCTAGCTGTATGATGGTACAACATGCAATGTGTGGGTCTCATGAGCAATAAAACGAGCTGAAATGTTGTTTGTGTTGATCTCTATTCCCTTTGTATTTAAAGGTTCCGGAACTCTTGGAACCGAGGTGATGCAAAACTTTTTTTGATGTGTGTACATTACAAAATTACCTACCGCACTGAAGGCATCACACAGAGCTCGTTTTGATATGCACACAAACACAAATTACATGTCTTGCTCAATTTTACATGTTCCTGACCCACACTGCCCTCAGTGGCCTCCAAGGACAGGAGGAACAGAGACCACAACATCCTATCACACAAGCATACTAGCAGCAAGACAAATAAAATAAGGAAAAAAACCACGTCACCCACATAATTCACACACACATTCACACTTTAATAATAAGAATGCCCTTAATTCCATCGGGCTGTCACCCCGATATTTCTCCCACTCCATAACTGCCTACGGGCTCTGTTCCCGGCGACAACACTAAACATAAATAACCCTAAATTCCATAGGACAACTTGCGAACCAGGAAAACAGCACGAGGACTGCAGTTCATAACCTGACGTGAATTATTAAAACAGTATGCACTGTCATTCACACACTACACAAACAAACACCGCCCTGTCCTTCACATGACAGGTCCTCTCCCTTATGACACCGGGAGGAACATCACTCTTGCGCCACCAAACCCTGGCCATCACGACAAAATCAGCTCGGTACCTGAGCTCCCCCTCCGGATCAACACACGACCCCACAGAGGGTAATTAACATCTTCCCCCACAAAGGCATGGCCGCCTCAGAAGATGACAGTACAACACATTACCAAAACATAAATACACATTCGACACAAGGTAGGGCACCCACCAAGCGTCACACACACCCTAGTGCACGTGGTTCACCTTCCAATCACACAACACAAACATAATCCCGAAAATTTCTCTAACTGGCGTTACCACAGACTACAGACGTCTCTAACTAACAACGTGTGTCACCTTCCATTAATGTTCACCATTCAAATACCGGGTGACACTCTATGACCACACTCAAATCGAACCCATGATGCTTCAACGCACCACTGTCATCAAAACGTTCTTAAAACATCAACTTCACGAAGCTACTTAAAATCTCAAAATTCACAACCTCCTTGACTAACAACACGTGTCTGTATCTCCCCAAATTCTAACGCCAATAAAATTCCTCCCAGAATATCAAAACTAATTTATTCAGAATTACAAGTCACAGAAATGACCGATGTTACATTTCAAAAGGCACGAAGCAATTAAAATCTTCAAAACAAATCCATAAATCCAGCTCTCACCAAACCACATTGGAACCTCGTACTAAAAAAAAACTGCCAAACTACCAACACTCTATTACTCAGAGAATTTAAATTATTTTTACCACCAAAGATGATTACCCCAGTAACTACCCAGGACACTAACTGTCACTAAGGCTCACAATCGATCAGAACATCCGGTGGCAACAGCAGACCTCACACACACCCAAGGTGACGGGGCTACACCAAATTTTAACGAACCCAGAACTTTTCAGAGTTGAGACTACAACAGAGACCCTAGCGGTCTAACAGATCAAGGCTGCAAGTTATAAATAACTAACCAACTAATGCACTGAAGCACCCTCAAGTGAAAACTCCAGAATCAAAATATCAAAATATGCATGAACGCCTACAACAGCTGATTGTGAAGTGAACACACCCAAGCTAACGGGAGTCTACATGAAATCTCACGAACCTACAACCCTTCAGAAATGCGACCACAATAGAAAAACCTAGCCGCCTAACAGCAAGAAACTGCAAGTTATGAATAACTAACGAACCAGCCTATTTCAATGCCATCGCAAACGAAGCATTGCAACCTCCCAAAAATCTCAAAATCAGACTAGTGAACACAGCAGCCGACATACAACGACAACTCAGCATGCCACCGCAGGATATCTCCCTAAAGGAAAACTTTCACCAACCGAACTACCAAATAATTTTTTTTATATACCAAAAATCAACAAGTATTCCCATAGTTAGCAACTTCATCACTGGAACTCGAACACAGGACTCCAGTTCCTAACATTCATCCATCATCCATCACACATCCTTCTCAAACATCTCATTATAAGATTTTACCACCCATGACAATAACCCGTTACTTTCAATTATGCAAATTAGCAATCGTACAAATATCATGAACACAAAATACCCTATGGTATAGAAACACTTACCGACAGCTCACCAATCGTGGCTCGACTCTCCATACAAACTGGACGAGTGGCCTCTAAATACCCCCAAAAAAATTCGCCTTTCACCGAGATAACGATGTCCCATACCTATAGTCACTCGACTCGGGCAAATACTATATACACCCTGCCCGGGCCCAATCAAGATGGTACTCACACCCCAAATTAAATGGACTCCTGACAGTAGATCCCCATACGAAGCACATCTGCATAATAGGTCCATTTTCAAAATGCAACTAATACAACTAATATAAAATTAATAATAATCCATCTTACGTTACTGGCAATTAGGCCTCAATTACTCCCACCCAATTCAAATTGCAAACTTGCATCAATTCATCCACACATGACTTTCATTCAATCAGCAGGATTAAAAAAAAAACTAAAGGATTACCAAAGAAAATAAATACAATTTTGACCACCAAAGAACACCAGTTCGATTCCTAGTCAGGGCAGCAATAAAATTCGCATCACACACACTCTTTCATCCTGAACACAATCAACCACAGAAATACATTCATGCATGCACCAGACATACGTGCTCCCTTCCCTGGACAATCCTAAAATTCCCCATTTACACCAGTATGTTAGTTTTCGGATCGTCAAGACACTATAACGCCAACGGAGTATCAACTCACGTAAGGACCTGATAAAACAACCCAAAGTTGTAGCCCTGAAATCACAGTTCTCCTTACATCGTAGAAAAACGTCCTAAAACGAAAGACACGAATCGGGGGAAAATATTTATTTACACCCTAAATGAGATGCGACGTGAAGGTGACTGCCTCCCAGAAATATCCCACTTAGTAAGTCACTCAACGAAAAACACACTAAGATACTGAATATTAAAGCCATTTAATACTTGACCAATTTAGATGACAATCTAACCTTAAAATCCCATGTCACAACAAGACAATTTACTCGCCCCCCCCCCCCCCAATTACTAGGCAAACTTAAACATAAATCAAACATACGTAAACACTCACCTGATTCATTTATACTGAATTAGCACACACGCAATTCGACACTTAACATCATTCAAAACACAATTACCGAACGTACATATAGACAGCAATTCGACCATTTTCCAGAATTAATTTAACGCAGAATAAGTTGACAATACCAAATTTTAATACTCTCACGGTCCAATTTAATTTGACAGAACTACCAACAGCGAAATAATTAACCCCCAGCTAAAGAAATGACAACAAAACATGAAATGTTTGGCCTAATGAACAGCTGATCACTACCAATTATACCTCACACGTATTATGCACAGCGAATTGCAGAATTTCAGCCTTACATCACTAACAATTATTGAGAATAATTACAGATTTACCCCAAGGAACCTGCTGATGATAAATCCACACACGCAATTCACATTTTTACCGACATCAGGTGCATAAAATAATAACTTGGTCACAGTCGCCGCCATGATGGTTCGAAATCACTACGTGATTCAACGGGCGTGCACTAAACGCACATCAAAACAGACACTAAGTTATTCTTACTGGAAATACAAGTTTATCAATTTCAGCCTATTTTCAAGAGAATTTAAAACGTCACTAATTTAAATTTTACCAAAACTACTTCCAATCAGACAAACATTTTATTCTTTCCAAACACGTGACACAATTTAGTCAAAACAACACTTCCCGAGGTGTACATTAGCACAGGCGCAGTAAAATTGAGCTGGACTAGTTCCTACAAGAACAGAAAGAATTTACAACCACCCCAAAACATACAAACAGCATATCAAAACTCACCACGTGTGAAATTCCTTCAGCCGGTCAACTCGTCAATCTGGCAACGCAGCGCCGCCATTACTCTCCCGTCAGTCCTGACTTTCGTCCAGCGCACGTGATTGCCACTTTCGGCTATCTGCTCGTCTTAACAGCTGACGACAGAATTGTTCATTTGGTCTTCGGTGTACACAGCAGGTTATTTTACATGAAATCAAAACACAACAGATATTAGGTTCTGCTCTAATTACTAGCCTACCTATTGGAGAAAAGATTAGTAGTATGGAGGACCCAATCTACATTAATTAAGTTACTGAATTTAATTTTAATTAATTACTGCAATCAGTCAGCAGGAAAGATTATTTGTTAATGGCAAGATCACAGAACAAAACCACGCTCACTGCTACCATTGTAACAGTGCTCTCATCCCCCCCTTCCCTATTCGATAACCCAAGGTGTGATAATAATAATATTAGCATATCAAAATTATCATTTAATTACTCGCTAGGTCAGCTGAGTTCACAGCAAAAAAAACCTAGGAGCGAATGTTCCGATTTGCTTGGTTTTCAAGAACACCCTCATTGATTTAGGAAAAGAGATTAGGCGGGACGAAACCAATGTCAAGACCAGCTTGTTGAGTAGAAGGCTGGATGCGTACCTCAGCAGGCCGATATTAAAATGACCCTGCCAAAAGATGAGGGAAAGGAACAGAATCAAGGTATAATCTTCCTACCGACTGCACGCATTTAAATGAGATAATCAAGTCCCAATAACAATATATTATAAAATCAGAAAGATGTTACATTACTACAGATTCCTTCACCCCTTACAGCACTAACAAGCCTGAACAATATAGTGATTAAACCTATACACTTCTTAGTCTAACATATAAATGCGAACACTGTGATTCCCAGAAATTAATGCCCAACAGGGACTAAATAATTGTCATTTGCCCGCATGGCAAATTACGCAGTTACATTTCAGGTTAAAACATGAATTTTAAAATGGATCCGGAAGAAGAAGAAAAAAAAAGAAAAACAACATGAGAAAAGCAATGCATTCTCAAAAAACAATGCTGCATCAAACAACCGAAACGCCCCTTAATGGAACGGAAAGGTCTGACAACCTCCACAGTCCAGCATTGACCTTCCCGTCAAGGCTGTCTGACCAAGAATTAAAACCCACGAGGTTCCCATCCAGTTAACCGGAAATACGATAATAATAATCCACCCTGCAGTAATTACATATAAAGGTACCACCAAAGTATTACTAGACCCTCCAAAAGATTACATACTAAAGTGCTAAAATAGACTTTATCTAGTTAAGCTTACGGACCGCCGACACGCGGCCTTAAAATGACGTTACAAAATTTAGCAGTCAAAGTTTGTATTGATCGTCCTTGGTTATGCCCCTTAGTAATTAAATCATGATAGTACCACCTGGTGTCTTCGAACCCTCCGGGGAAAACTGCACACACGTTTTCCCCGGAGGCAAGTGCTCAAGAGTCTTTCTGTCAGCAAACTTCCTCACACACTGTCTTTCGAGTCACAGATTCCACCCTTGTATATCAGCGTATCCCCACCACAACCCTCCAGTAGTACCAACTGCGACCAGTAACACAACCGGCCAAAACAAAGCCAGAGTTCAAGGTCTTGAGTGGGTACTATAGAATATCTCCCCCACACAGGTTACTGCCTAGAAACCTTCCAGGAGCTGAGACGTTACACAATGTCCTTTGTAAGATTGTTCTCAGAATAAGAGCTTGGCGAATGCAGCTGACAGTAAATGTTCGCTTTTCCAAAGTTTGCAGACACAAAGCTCGATTTATCTCCCTTTTCAAGTGTCTATCGTCGATAAGCCTATAAGTGACAGCACACACAAAGGCACAAATCCTGGCAGAAAGAGCTCGGCGAACCCATTTCACAAGCAGTCAGGCCTCGGATTGGCGAAGGAATTCTCAGAAGGGGCCCGGTGTATGCTCTCATGATAACCTGGTTAGACCTGGACCTCCTGCTGCGTCTCGAAGATAAGATGAACATGTACCGATTTGCAAAATTGGTACAATTATAACACTAGTTTTCATTATGAAACAGTTTCTCCCACCAATCACAGCTCAAGAAACAGTTGTTTGACCAATTAGATAACGATAGCATAGCACCTGCGCTGCGTTCCAAGGCCTTTTAATTTAAATTTCACTGCGTTGCCTAGTGTCATAGTGGGGTAATCGAGGAGGCCATGGTCAAATACATGGCATTATCTGCGTCCCATGCGCTCTGTTCAGTACATAAAACTGGCGAAATCTCGACAGATATTTATGAATAATTATCGTCGAACATAAACAGTCGTATGTATGCAACTCGCCTATAATGGTAATTAAGACAATCCTACGGAAATTATAAAACTCACATACTCTCGATTTATAAACATACTCTTGTTTTAATTATTGCCATTAAAGGCTCGTTGCATAATGTACTATTATAATCTAGCATGACACATTTTTAGATTATTTTCAAGGAATCAATAATACCAATTACTTATTATTAATTTCAATATTTGTAACATATCTGATTGTATTAAGTTTTTTTAAAATATATTTTTCTCATCTTTTTAGTTTTTAAGTTTGGTATTCTTTTCATTGGCTTTTTCCTGGATGGCATTGCATTTTTGCAGACAATATTGCTACAATTGTATATAGAGGATTTTAAATTATTATTATTATTATTTTTCCCCTTCTGTAGTTTGTTAAAATGGTTGGAATGAATTCAATTGGCGCATGCTCGCAATTGTTTTAGTTTGTTAAGATCAACATACACATAACTGAAGAAGGGCACACTGGTAAAATTTAATTAATTAATTTCTGTTAATAATATATTATTGACTACGGTGGAGTAAATAAATCCAATACCATTAGCATAGCTGCCAACTTTCCCGATTTATACGGGAGACTTCTCCGGATTATTCAATTTTTTCGCCCAATTTTAGCTAATTATTGGCAAACTTCATACATTTGTTTTAAAATCACGCGATTTCAGCGTTGTACGTGATCGCCCGGATGTCGGTTAGTTGGCCCCTTTCAAATAAAATATCGATGTTTATTGAACTATATGACAATCGATATACCGGCACGATGCTCGGGTTTAAACAAACATCGCACATTTCTCATTGTCATTTGTTCTCGCGCGCTATGGTCGTGTGGATGCTTGTGTTACCAAGTGGTTTATTGTGTTCTATATTTGTTTTTTGACGCAAGTGTGTGCTTCCAGTATTTATTGAAGTGTTTATACTGAATGTTATTTGGGTACCTGAATACGTACTAGAGTTAAACAGCCCAAAACATGTAGAATCAGCTGTTTGGACTCTGATTTCTCCTGATTTGTATACCCAATTCTCCTGATTATTGGTTTTGTAAGGTTGGCACCTATGCATTTTGTATTGCCTTTAATTCAATTGTCAATAAGGAAACTTTTAAGATATGATTACGTTAAGTTCTTACTTCTACGTAGTATGAAGATGTTGTGAAAGTGAATGGCGAGTGCTTGGTGTTTTCCTCTCATCGCTCTGACCACAAGCTCGATCACTTCCCCAGTCTCGATCAATACAAGGAAACCTAATGCTGTATCGATCCGTGCATGCAAGGAAACTACCTACCGGTAATTGACGTAAGAAAAGCAACGTCTCAAATCTACAAATATATTTATCAAATATGAATTATTGAGAGCTAGGACATGCTTTCATTCACTGTGCCAGTTTCGTGTTCAGACTTGTGGGGTCCAATTGATGACAATTAGCTTGGTCCCCAAATTCACAGTAATAAATCATGTAGTGACATGCATTCTCGGCTGTCCGGGTTCGATTTCCAATTAATGTATCAATGGCCGGTGCAATGGATTCCATGTAAGTTAAAAAAGAAGTCTCGTGACGTTGATTGAGTAGTTAACTTTTACATAAAAGTATAGGTTTCCTTACTTTCTTTCCCTTTTCCTTCCTTCCCTCCTTCCTTCCTTTTCCTTCCTTTTCCTTCCTTCCCTTTTCCTTCCTTTTCCGTTCCCTTTTCCTTCCTTCCTTTTCCTTCCTTTTCCGTTCCCTTTTCCTTCCTTCCTTTTCCTTCCTTCCCTCCTTTCTCTTTTTTCCTTCCTTTTCCTTCCCCTTTTCCTTCCTTCCTTTTCCTTCCTTCCCTCCTTTCCCTTTTTCCTTCCTTTTCCTTTCCCTTTTCCTTCCTTCCTTTTCCTTCCTTCCCTCTTTTCCCTTTTCCTTCCTTTTCCTTTCCCTTTTCCTTCCTTCTCTTTTTCCCTTTCCTTCCTTTTCCTTCCTTCTCTCCTTTCCCTTTTCCTTCCTTTTCTTTTTCCCTTTCCTTCCCTTTCCTCCTTTTCTTTCCTTCCTTTTCCTTTTTTCCTTTCCTTTCTCTCTTTCTTCCTTTTCCTTCCTTTTACTTTCCTTCCTTCCTTCCTAGGAATGGGGTATACTCAACCTAGTAAAGCAAAAACTGAGAAGAGGTGGGTTTGATTCCCACCTCATCCATTCTAGAAGTGAATTATCATGGTTTCCCACTTCTGTTTGTTGTTTCATTTGAGGGGCTTCGACAGCTTGCTAATTTATCCCCGTGTACCTGAGTGTTATATAAGTAGATAAGTATGATAATCTCTGTTATTGTGGTGTATAAAGCAGTGTCTTTTTAATTCAGGTGAAGATTGGGAATGAGGCGACCGTGGTCTTAAGTTAGGAAGCACGGAAAACCACTTCCAGTGTAGCTGAGGTGGGAATGAAACCCACCTCTCATCAGATTTGCCTCACGAGGCTGAATATACCCCGTTCAGCCCTCAGATCAGAATTAAATGTCTTGGCAGAGCCGGGAATCGAACCCAGACGTCCAGGGCAACAGTCAACAATGCTAGCCGCTAGTGGCCATTTCCCACTTCCACTCCAGGCAAATGCGGGAATGTTCCCAACTTAAAGCCATGCGTGGCACCTTCGCAATCCTCGCCACAATTACAGTTCCACTCACTACTACAGTTACTATAGAAACACAAGTAGCCTATCAAACGAATCAACACGCACTCAAGTACACGAGGTTGATGATCAGTAAGGTTCGGATGTTAAGGAAAATTCATATTAGCCTACTTTCGATTTTTGCAAAAAATGAAAGTCGACTTATATGATCAACACAGGGCGAAAAACAGTGTGTCTGTCTGTGTGTGTGTATGTGTGCGTGTGAGAGAGTCTGTGTGTGTGTGAGTGTGTGTACTCTGAATGTCTGTCCCCCCCCTATCAATTCGAACACGGTGAACGCGAATTGAACGAAATTTGCTACAAAGGTAGCACTAGCAAAGGACACCTCAGTGTCAAGTTTTATATCGTCGCCATCTTGACGGAAACGTAATGGCGGCCACACAAATGTTCAAAGCTTGAATCAAATTACGACTAACCTAATCATCCGATCCCTACCAAATTTTCCAACAACATACCTTTATGGGGGGAGCATACTTTGACCAAACTAATAGGTCATTAGGCTAATATTTTGCGGATGGCGGCCATCTTTGTGTGAAAATCGATTCCCCCTATCAATTCGAACACGGTGAAACCGAATGGAACGAAGTTTGGCACAGAGGTAGCACTAGCAAAGGGCACCTCAGTCACATGTTTTATATCACCGCCATCTTGACGGAAACGTAATCGCGGCCACCCAAATGTTAAAAGCTAAAATGTAATTACGACCAACCTAATAATCTAGTCTCTACCAAATTTTGCAACAACATATCCTTATGTGGGAAGCATATTCTGACCAAACTGCAAGATCATCAGCCCAATAGTTTGCAGATGGTGGCCAAGTATGTGTGCAAATCGATTCCCCCTATCAATTCAAACCCGGTGAAACCGAATTGAACGAAATTTGGTACAGAGGTAGCACTAGCAAAGGGCACCTCAGTGTCATGTTTTATATCGCCGCCATCTTGACGGAAACGGAATGACGGCCACCCAAATGTTAAAAGCTTAAATCAAATTACGACCATCCTAATAATTTGATCTCTACCAGATTTTGCAACAACATGCCTTTTTGTGGAAAGCATCTTATGACTGTCTACAAGGTCATCAGCCCAATAGTTTGCAAATAGCGGCCATGTATGTGTGCAAATCCATTCCCCATATCAATTCAAACACGGTGAAACCGAATTGAATGAATTTTTTTACAGAGGTAGCACTAGCAAAGGGCACCTCATATTCATGTTTAATATCCCTATAGCACGTTGTATTTCAACAAGCTACTACAACCAACATTCGATTATACTCCTTGAAAAGGACAAAGAGTTATAACAATAGCCATGCATTTAGGAGAAAGTAGGCTATATGTTCTTTACTGAACATTTGTTTTTTTCCTGAGCTCAATTTACCCGAGATCTGAAAAATAAGTTTGAATGACGGGTCCCTGACCACGTTTAAAGCAATTTGATGTTGCCTATAAATGCATATTTCGGCCACTTTCATTGTTTCGGTCATATTGGATCATATTTTGGTGATATAAGGTCATATTTGGTTATAATTTCAGCATTTTTGTTTAAATTGAGGCGTCGTTAACAAGGTACGTGTTATCTGTGTCGAGTTTCAAACACAGGATTTCCGAATAGTGTAGTAGATATATTTTTCTTTCTTTTCCCGGAACAGCCAGATAGCAGGTTTAGAAGATCTAATTCCAAGAAGGCGCTCCTCTACGGACGTATTTTAGCACATCTTTCTGGACAAGTTGGATTGCGACACTGTACGCATGAGGTCACGGAACATGACGATAGTGTGCTTCTAACTTTCAACAGGATGTCACTCCAATAGATATACGTATTTAGCTCAGAAGCAATTAGCAAACAAGGAAATTGTTTTTATCCATATTGGTCCGTATTGAATTTAAATTCCACTAAATGACTTACTCTTATTTCCGTCTTTTCAATACTTGTAATATTATTAGCACTGTTTAGTACTGGTATAGCCTATGTTTCGAACACTAATGTTGTTGTTCTTCATCGTCCAGATATACACATTGTAAACCCTTATAGGCATAAAATACATTGCAAATACACATAGTCCATTAAAAAATCACTTGTAAAATCGAAATATCACATGACCAATACACTGGAAAATTGTTTTGGCACTTAAGACGTTTACTGTATGTTAGTGATACTCTACCTATCCCAAAAATTCATGTCATATTTCATAGATTTTTAGGTCATATTTTATATTTTAGGTCATATTTAGCTAGTTTTTAGGTCATATTTTATATTTTAGGTCATATTTAGCTAGTTTTTAGGGCATATTTTATATTTTAGGTCATATTTAGCTAGTTTTTAGGTAATATTTTATATTTTAGGTCATATTTAGCTAGTTTTAGGGCATATTTTATATTTTAGGTCATATTTAGCTAGTTTTTAGGGCATATTTTATATTTTAGGTCATATTTAGCTAGTTTTTAGGTAATATTTTATATTTTAGGTCATATTTAGCTAGTTTTTAGGGCATATTTTATATTTTAGGTCATATTTAGCTAGTTTTTAGGGCATATTTTATATTTTAGGTCATATTTAGCTAGTTTTTAGGTCATATTTTATATTTTAGGTCATATTTAGCTAGTTTTTAGGGCATATTTTATATTTTAGGTCATATTTAGCTAGTTTATAGGGCATATTTTATATTGTAGGTCATATTTAGCTAGTTTTTAGGGCATATTTTATATTTTAGGTCATATTTAGCTAGTTTTAGGGCATATTTTATATTTTAGGTAATATTTAGCTAGTTTTTAGGGCATATTTTATATTTTAGGTCATATTTAGCTAGTTTTTAGGTCATATTTTATATTTTAGGTCATATTTAGCTAGTTATTAGGGCATATTTTATATTTTAGGTCATATTTAGCTAGTTTTTAGGGCATATTTTATATTTTGGGTCATATTTAGCTATTTTTAGGGCATGTTTTATATTTTAGGTCATATTTAGCTAGTTTTTAGGGCATATTTTATATTTTAGGTCATATTTAGCTAGTTTTTAGGGCATATTTTATATTTTAGGTCATATTTAGCTATTTTTAGGGCATGTTTTATATTTTAGGTCATATTTAGCTAGTTTTTAGGGCATATTTTATATTTTAGGTCATATTTAGCTAGTTTTTAGGGCATATTTTATATTTTAGGTCATATTTAGCTAGTTTTAGGGCATATTTTAGATTTTAGGTCATATTTAGCTAGTTTTTAGGGCATATTTTATATTTTAGGTCATATTTAGCTAGTTTTAGGTCATATTTTATATTTTAGGTCATATTTAGCTAGTGTTGCTAGTTTTTAGGGCATATTTTATATTTTATGTCATATTTAGCTAGTTTTTAGGGCATATTTGCTTGCATATTTTGTACTTCTTCAGGTGTTAAACTTCAGAACCCTAGTGATCAGGATGTCCCTAGCCTCTACAACTACATTAGCAACATGGGCAGTCAGGTAAAATCTACATTTTCTCTTTATTAGTTTAAAACGATACAAGCTAATATACGGCCCTGACTAACAACTGAAAATGTTCTTAGTAAAAGAAAAAGTGCACATTGTTGTGGTCGTCTACATCTCTTCCACGAGGGTAAAGTTTTTTTTTTTTTTTTTTTTTTTTTTTAGCGTATGGCTTTTGGTGCCGGGAGTGTCCGAGGACATGTTCGGCTCGCCAGTTTTGTAGCTGCTTCGAGACGGACACCCAATGGGTGAGCTACAAGTACCGTTGGGGAGGGAAGGTGGGAAGTTGGAACGTAAGGACGAGGAGTTGGAAGGTAGCGGCTGTGGCCTATAGTTAGGGACCAACCCCGGCATTTGCCTGGAAGGAAGATGGGAAACCACAGAAGACCATCTTCAAGGTTGCCGGCGGGGGGATTCGAACCTCCTCGCCTCCCGGATGTGAGCGACTGCCATCAGTCATGCCGTAACCACCACGGCTAACTCACCCGGTAGGGTAAAGTTACAGCCGTGCACAATCTTAAAATTATCACTCCCGAATTCGCCCGGTTATATTTATGGCCAGTCCTATTAACCCGGGTGACTTGTGTCATTACTCGACCTTGAGAGCTTCTTCAAGTATCACCGAGCTTGGCGGACAAGAGAGAGCATGGGCAGAAAAAACCGAAGAAAATCTTCACTCAGGATAGCCACTATCAGTGCTGGGTTTCGAACCTCTGATCTCCAGACTTACTACAACTCCCCAATGCAGACGTGGTGTGTGAATAAACCCCCACGGTTACTGCACTGGATTTTAGAATTTTTATTGTAGTGGCTAGCACTCTTGGCTGTTACCACGGAGGTCCGGGTTCGATTCCGGCTCTGTTTTTTATTATTTATTTATTTATTTATTTATTTATTTATTTATTTATTTTGCGTATGGCTTTTAGTGCCGGGAGTGTCCGAGGACATGTTCGACTCACCAGAGGCTGTAGCTGCTTCAAGCAAACACCCATGGGGTGAGTTACAAGTTCCGTTCAATTTAAAGTGGTTCCAAGTTTCGCTACCAGATATCACTGACACCAAGTGGTAAACGTGGAACTTTGATAGACCGTTTCAACGAAATCTAACCTAGAAATAGCTTCACACAAGTTTAGTTAGTGGAAGGATCTTTTACATGCCTTAAAAATCTATGACGTGGTACCGCCGGCTTTACTTCCGCTCCAACGGAAGGCATACCCAAGGATTTTAACGCTCTTAAACAATCCGACGACTTCGGACAGGGTTTGAACCCGCGATCTTCGGCACAGCAGTTTCCCGGCTCTGTAAAGAAGTTTAATCGTAATCTGAGGGCTGGAACGGGGTGCACTCAGACACGTGGGGCGAAACTGAGAAGTAGCGGGTTAGATTCTTACCTCAGCCATCCTGGAAGTGGTTTTCCGTGGTTTCGCCCACTTCTACTCCAGGCGAGTGCTGGGATAGTTCCTAAATTGAGACCACGGCCTCCTGCTTCTTAATCCTCATCCGAATTACAAATAAACACACTAATACAGCCATCACAACAACACAGGTTATCAGACAAATTCCACTCACTCAAGTACACGGGAATGCATGACCACGATGTTGCAAGCCACTAAAATGAATTATCAACAACTGAATATTTATTACCCTTTTATATAAACTGAAATTCTTTGTAATGTTCATACATTCCAGTAGATATGAACTGCCGAAAATGACGCTTGGATTGTAGTGTAGATAGTTTTGGCCAAGCTCACGCTATTGCTGCTTGTAATAGAATTATGCAGTGTCTTCACGGAGTTGCTGAATCAGATCCCTCAGCTCTCTCATTAGTATTCAACGTCGAGTACTCTCAAGTGACAGCCGGTTTGCTGGCCGCGCAATTCCAGCTTCTTCAAGACACCACAGATAGCACCTTGGGGTGTCTGAGTGGCCGTAATGTCGTCGTAGCTACATCACCTTGACCACAAGCCCTTGTAGAACAGCTACTGATATCATGAAATCACAGAATCGTTTCGTTGACAAGCATTGATGGAATGGTTCCTGTAATGTCTCCAAGCAAATAATAATAATAATAATAATAACAAGATGTTCAGTAAAGAACATATAGCCTACTTTCTCCCAAATGCATGGGTATTGTTATAACTCTTTGTCCTTTTCAAGGAGTGTGATTGAATGTTGGTTGTAGTAGCTTGTTGAAATACAACGTGCTATAGGGATATTAAACATGAATATGAGGTGCCCTTTTCTAGTGCTACCTCTGTACCAAATTTCGTTCAATTCGGTTTCACCGTGTTTGAATTGATAGGGGGAATCGATTTGCACACATACTTGGCCACCAACTGCAAACTATTGGGCTGATGTTATTGCAGTTTGGTCAGAATATGTTTCCCACATAAAGATATGGTGTTGCAAAATTTGGTAGAGACTAGATTATTAGGTTGGTCGTAATTACATTTTAGCTTTTAACATTTGGGTGGCCGCGATTACGTTTCCGTCAAGATAGCGGTGATATAAAACATGACACTGAGGTGCCCTTTGCTAGTGCTACCTCTGTACCAAATTTCGTTCATTCGGTTCCACCGTGTTCGAATTAATAGGGGGAATCAATTTTGACATAAAGATGGCCGCCATCCGCAAACTATTAGGCTAATGACCTATTAGATTGGTCAAAGGATGCTCCCTCCATAAAGGTATGTTGTTGCAAAGTTTGGTAGAGATCGGATGGTTATGTTAGTCGTAATTTGATTTAAGCTTTAAACATTTCTGTGGCCGCCATTACGTTTCTGTCAATATGGCGGCGATATTAATCATGACACTGAGATGCCCTTTGCTAGTGCTATGTCTGTACCAAATTTCGTTCCATTAGGTTTCACCGTGTTTGATTTAATAGGGGGAATCGATTCTGACACAAAGATGGCCACCATCCGCAAACTATTAGGCGAATGACCTATTAGATTGGTCAAAGGATGCTCCCTCCAAAAAGATATGTAGTTGCAAAATTTGGTAGAGATCGGATGGTTATGTTAGTCGTAATTTGATTTAAGCTTTAAACATTTGTGTGGCCGCTATTACGTTTCTGTCAATATGGCGGCGGTATTAATCATGACACTGAGATGCCCTTTGATAGTGCTATCTCTGTACCAAATTTCGTTCCATTCGGTTTCACCGTGTTTGATTTAATAGGGGGAATCGATTCTGACACAAAGATGGCCACCATCCGCATAGCAAAATTTGGTAGAGATCGGATTATTAGGTTAATCGTAATTTGATTTAAGCTTTGAACATTCATGTGGCCGCCATTACGTTTCAGTCAAGACGGAGGCGATATAAAACATGACACTGAGGTGCCCTTTGCTAGTGCTACCTCTGTACCAAATTTCGTTCCATTCGGTTTCACCGTGTTTGAATTAATAGGGGGAATCGATTCTGACACAAAGATGGCCACCATCCGCAAACTATTAGGCGAATGACCTATTAGATTGGTCAAAGGATGCTCCCTCCATAAAGATATGTAGTTGCAAAATTTGGTAGAGCTCGGATGGTTATGTTAGTCGTAATTTGATTTAAGCTTTAAACATTTGTGTGGCCGCTATTACGTTTCTGTCAATATGGCGGCGATATTAATCATGACACTGAGATGCCCTTTGATAGTGCTATCTCTGTACCAAATTTCGTTCCATTCGGTTTCACCGTGTTTGATTTAATAGGGGGAATCGATTCTGACACAAAGATGGCCACCATCCGCAAACTATTAGGCGAATGACCTATTAGATTGGTTAAAGGATGCTCCCTCCATAAAGGTATGTAGTTGCAAAATTTTGTAGAGATCGGATGATTAGGTTAATCGTAATTTGATTTAAGCTTTGAACATTCGTGTGGCCGCCATTACGTTTCAGTCAAGATGGGGGCGATATAAAACATGACACTGAGGTGCCCTTTGATAGTGCTACCTCTGTACCAAATTTCGTTCCATTCGGTTCCACCGTGTTCGGATTAATAGGGGGAATCGATTTTCACACAAAGATGGCCGCCATCCGCACACTATTACGCTGATAACCTATTAGATTGGTTAAAGGATGCTCCCTCCATAAAGGTATGTAGTTGCAAAATTTTGTAGAGATCGGATGATTAGGTTAATCGTAATTTGATTTAAGCTTTGAACATTCGTGTGGCCGCCATTACGTTTCAGTCAAGATGGCGGCAATATAAAACATGACACTGAGGTGCCTTTTGTTAGTGCTACCTTAGTACCAAATTTCGTTCAATTCGCATTCACCGTGTTCGAATTGATAGGGGGGGGACAGACATTCAGAGTACACACACTCACACACACACAGACACACACACACACACACACACACACACACACACACAGACTCACACACACACATACACACACACAGACAGACACACTTTTTTCGCCCTGTGTTGATCTCATAAGTCTACTTTCATTTTTTGCAAAAATCGAAAGTAGGCTAAAAACTAGCTGACCCGTGCGAGAACTCTTGCATAATGGGTTGTGTGCGCCCCCATGTGTACAGACTACCCGCCCGGCTCTAGTGCTATGCGGGATGTACGCGATTCAGTTCTGCCAGGGGCTATCGTCTTGTTTATTTGTTTAAAAGTACTTAATAAACAAATTAATATATTTCCGTTGACTTTTCAAGAAACACAAGATTTTTCCTATACTATTGAGACGATTTGGAAGACAAACCACACCTTCTGGTTTAGGAGCTTGAGTTTTGTGAAACATACACCTTAGCCTTAGCGTATTATATAATAAGGTACGACCGGAGTAGTACGTACATTAACGTGCTAGGCCGTCTCTGGAGTAGGAAAACTAGTGGGATGGAAACCCCTCGTCGCCATCCTTGAAATGGTTTTTGCATGATTTCCCATTTGCATGTCGGACGGTACCTTGTAATAGGCCACGGCCGCTTCCTTCCAACTGTTCATCGATTTAATTCGTCTTGATATCATTTCATCTCATTACAGTAACTTCGCGGATGAAGTTGGTATCCGGAACAGCATCCGGCCGTCAAAGGCAATTTTTACATAGAGACTTATCTCACCTCTTAAAGAAAGCTTTCTTCAATAGAAATAGGCAAAACTGAAAAATGACTTCCATCACCTCAATTATTATATTTTAATTGACGCCCGTTGGCTCCTCATCAGTTCAATTTCAAGTAGTTCCAACTTACGCTACCAGAGATGCCAATGTCATTGACACCTAGCGTCGAACGTTTGAACTTGATAGAGCGTTTCTAACCAGCCAAGTAACCTACAAATTTTGCTACACACTACCAATTGTAGTGGTATGTTCTTTTACATGCTTTAGCCTAAATCCCCCCTCCCGAAGGAAGGCATGCTGAAGGATTTTAACGCTCTTAAAAGTCCAACGACTTCTGCCGGGTTTGAACCCGCGATCTTGGGCATAGTAGCTCAGCATGCTACCAACTACGCCACCGAAGGCCCCTCAATTATCTAACCTCATCCCCGACTCCATAGAAATAAGTAATAACGATAATAATAATTATTATTGCTATTATAATTAACCCGTAACTAAAATACATATTTTTGGAATGCGGCTCCCTTTCATAGACGTATTCACGTCAATAATAATAATAAGATAAATGTAACAGTAATAGACTCTTAATATGAATCAGCCCATAATTTAAAAAAAACTATTAGAATGCAGCTCCCTTACATAGACGTATTCAAGTGGAACCTGAACCCAGTAGGAGGGTCTCTTGTCAGAAGCACGAAAGAAGGCACTCATCGATGGAACTTAAGGGAGGAAATAAAGGCCGGTAGAAGAGTCAAAAAGTCGCCTCCGTAGCGTAGCGGTCAGCATGGTTAGCTGCCGCCCCGGAGGTCCTGGGTTCGATTCCCGGCTCTGCCACGAAATTTGAAAAGTGGTATGGGGACTGGAACGGGGTCTACTCAGCCTAGGGTATTCCAAATGAGTAGAGGGGGTTCGATTCCCACCTCAGCCATCCTCGAAGTGGTTTTCCGTGGTTTCCCACTTCGTCTTCGGGCAAATGCCGGGATGGTACTGAAACAGTATTTTGCTATTTACTTGAACCCTGATACGACAGCGAGACATATTTTGAAATTATTGCTTGGCATTAGTTTGACTGCAGGCTTGAGAAGCAGTACGCTTGTTATTCACTAAGGAGATGGATAGACAATCCCGCCACGCTCTTGATCACGTGCTCAGGTCATGCTCACTGACTTAGTCCTGCAACTATTTGATACATATATGACACGATAATCGACTGGGTTCGATTGTCCACCTCGATACAGGAGTGATGCATCTTGGGTAGACTGCCAGCTGAGACGTGGATGAGCAGTTTTGAAACGACAGACACTTGAGTTCAGTGACATATGCAGTGAACATGTTATCGCTGTAGTAAGAAAGTTCCGTTTATCACGCAGTAATACGAGTGTTCTCTACTCGCGGCGCGGATCGAACGGGTGAATTGCTACCATAGCAATATGCGGTTGTCCGTACTTCTGGTGTGTTTGATATAACCCAGAGATTAAATATACCCGAGTGAGCTTAGCTATTGCACAGACTTGTTAATACAGACTCCTCGATGAGGAAATCTACTACGTATATATTTGAAATGCAGGAAAGCATTAGTATTATCAAGAACAATACGACTGGATTTTATTGTGAGAACCTAGCTGTTGTAGCAATGATGGGCTAAACATATCGTGCAGGAATGTAATGCAGATGCAGAGTTGATCATTTGGAGTGACATCCTTATTACCACTACAATGAAGAGAAAGAAACGTTGGGGAACGTTAGTTCTGATCCAGAGGTTTTAAAGTAGCCAAGAATGAAGAAACAACTCCAAATGAGCGAAACTACTTTATTGATAACGTCGAGGGAGCCTTGTACAAGCAATATGCAGGAACTCCGTTTCGTAGACAGTAGTTTTCGAGTTAGGAGGAAGTTGGTTCGGCGACTTGCAGCTCCAGCCATGGACTACTCGGGGATGACGTTTCAGTTCCTGAAAGGAATGTATATTCCTATACTTTCTTCAATCTCAACCAGAACTTCTCCCAAGGTAGCTGGAAAACTTTTCTTCTCTTGTAGGCAGTAGACCTTGTCACTTTTAGTTCGATACTTTTCACCAATATTTTATTAATTAGTATGAAATTCATTCGAAGACTAGATTTGGTTCTTTTTTATCATTTCTGTCGGAGAGTGTAATTTTTTGTGTAGTTAACAGTAGACGTGATGCTATTTAGAGCATTACTTTGTTGCTTTTGTTTTGAAAATTTTGGAAATAAAACCAAGCATTGAATTTTGTTGAGAAGATATCTGCAGCATAATTAGGACCAAGACGACGATATCTTTGTATAAGAATAGCAATTAGGAAGAAGATGGCCACACAATCGTGCACTTGAACTATTCCAAAAATATTTCAGTGATACTATTCGTATGGACTTATGACATTCTAGTAGAAATTCTTTCTTTTAGAAATGATAGTGCATTTTCATCGTTATTTTCCATGGTTATGGAATTATGGAAATCGTCCAGCGAAAACAATTATGAATTGATTGCCAAGGCATTTGTAGCCTACTTTCATATTTCTTCTTGATTAAAGATTTTTCTTTAAATGAAATATTTTTGTTCGTTCAGTTTTTAGCTTGTGTTATTTCAATTCGTTTTTGGGAAGACTCTTGGATAGATCATCGTTTGATTTAATGGTTTGCGTGTATCTATTGATATGATAATAGACTCCTTTCCATGGTGTAAGTCTCACGTGTTTTCTTCTGAGTAGTTGAGCCATTTTTCGAGTTTGGATAGGCGAAACTGAAACGACTATATTTACTAGTGTCTATTTACAATTTTTTCTCTCATATATAAGTCTTTATGGAAATAAATATATATAAATATATTGGAATTGTGAACTAAATTTAACAGTTCAAACTCGTATAACAGAATTTGTCGTAGACTTAAATGACGATAATTTATGGAAATAGATAATACAATTTATCTAATAAATTGTTGCTTCTTGTTTAGTGAAGTTAGAAAAGAAGTAATCTGTGGCACTTCTATATTCGTCTATGATAGGGCATGATATTTTCAGAGCAATTTTTGAAAGGTTTTAAGTTTAATAACGTTTGGGATTAATTCTTGACAGCTTTGGAAAGCTGAATTAAGGTATTGCAATTTTGTGCATACGATTTATTGTGTTAGTGAAGCGAATATTTGACATCATTGGATGGTCAATATTAATGTTGTATATTGTACTCGTAGTCTTTTGAGAAGACATTAACGTTGTCATCGCGTTTTAGTAAGAGTGAAATTAGCTTTTGAGCTATCACTAATTTGGATAGGAAGTTGTAGTTATCGTGAATTGGAATCACGATTGTTTCTCTTATATGCTTGTTTTATTCAAGTAACCCTACGTTTTATTCTTGCCTAGTAGGATTTGCCGGAGATGAATTGCTTATATCATGACACACATATTTAAGTGACACAGCCACTTTTCGAATAACTTTAATTAATTCATGCAATATAATACATGTGATATTTTAGTAATTTTAGCAAAAATATACTGCATTCATTGAAGCACCTAAATAGTTAATAAACTATTTTCATAACTTGTAACACTATTCGATTATCTTAATTGATTGTTGAATGCAACGAATTAAGAGAATGATAACCTTGAAACATACTTGTAAAATTAAATGGAGATGAACAGCGTTTATAACAAAATCCTAATTAAGGATATAACTTGTATATAAAATGTAAAATATGTATAAATCTTTAATAAGGGTATAACATCAGTGCATAATTTAATATTGTATTTTTCTTGTAATTTGTTCAGCGGATGATATATTTAAACACTGCGTTTTAGAGCAGTAAGATGGGGCGTTATTATAGGCGTTTATTTAAAACTATTTTTTCATCATTTGATCTAAAGAAGCTTTTCTTTAATTTTGTGTCTAATTGACGGACATACATCATTAACCAGTCAATAAACTGAATTTAATTTTAAAAGAATCTTAGAACGACTGGTGTTTTCTATTAGAAAAGGGGAGTGCGTTAGGAGGACCAGTGGGCAGTTTTTCCTTGAGTTTGCTTAAACTTAACGCCCGAGATATTTTCATTTTATTTTAGAGTCTCTTGTTCGAGTTCTTTTGAGCTTCGTTTCATCGTAATTTTACACACCACTGGCATCTTCGTACCGCATTCTTTAATATCGACGTATCCTGATCCCTGGTTGATCCTAGTTGGTAGGTTTTTCAGAGGTCATTTCAGCCGGGAACTTCTAGAATCTACGATCCAGCTTTTCCATCGGATTGCAACAGGTAAGACCACGTGGATTACGGGTACATCTATATATGGCGACCCAATCTATGGGGCTATCGAATTGGCATTCTCGATTTCTCCAATGCTAAACCCATGTGTGAGAATCCATTTTTATGAGATTATTGAGTTTAGCAGTTTTCGAACGATGTAGTCGTTAGCAAAATTTTCTTTGGCACTGCTACGATTATACACGTCGAATTCGTTGGGAATTCACGTTTCTTCAAATCGTGAAGATGAGTTTACTCAATCTACCTGGCATACAGATAGAATTATCGCCATTGCTTAAATTTATTTGTTTTGTGCGTGCCTAGTAAAATGTAATTTGATTGATTACGACATGACCATAAAAGAGATTTCTAGGAAATTTTTATGGATCAGCGTGGTCAGATGGGACATGACATGGGGCCATTTCTCACTCCATGCTTGTCGGCCATTTCGTGTTAGTTACCGGCGATGATTATTTGTAGATCATCTGTAATAATAGAATCACTTTCTTTAATAATAAAATAAATAATTCATAATTTCAACTTTAATTTAAACCGTTTCTAATATAAATCACCGTCGTTGCATTCCTCCTATTTTCTTATAGACTTAATTTATATAATAAGTTTAGAAGCAAAACGAAATTCAATGCTTGTATTGGTGAAAAGGGTCATTCTAAATGTGTCAATTCTGCTATTTGTGTATTGCTTCCTGTGTTTTCTATAATTGTATTTACCATGACAGCTGTGTCAAATGAGGACATTGCCAATATGTTGAAGGCAATACAGGAGAAGATGGGCAGTCACGCCAATGAATTAGCTGAGATCAGGAGTAATTGCCAAACTAGTTTTGACAATATCAACTCCATTGTCAATAAGAATACTGAATTAGTTCAGGAATCTGTAGGGGACATTAATCAAATGCACTTGTCCCTCAAATATCTTCAAGATAGTAATCGTAAGATTGCAGCTAAAGCTAAAGATATAAAAGAAAAGATAAATGATGTAGAAACAGGCATCGACAGTGTGACAGCCGATGTCAAACTTGTTCAACTTGACATTAGTAGTATTAATGTAGAAGTTAACCATGTTAGATCTAATGTTGCATCATTAGAGGTAAGAGCCATAAGCACCGAAAATAAAATAGATTCAACTGAAGGCAAATTAGATGCAATGCAAAGTAAAATAGATTCAACTGAAGGCAAATTAGATGCAATGCAGGGTAAAATAAATTCAACAGAAAGTAAAATAGATTCGACTGAGAAAAAGATAGATGCCACTCAGGCTAAAATTAACCTAACGGAAGGCATTGTAACTGGTATACGAGCTAGTATTTCTACCATAAAGGAGGATGTTAGAAATATTAAATCGGAACTAGATAGTAATCAGAAAGAAAATAAAAATAGCTTAGATGCATTGCAATTGCAGTTTTCAAACGAAGCAATTGCAACGCAAGAAACTCTAACCAAATTAGAGGGTGATATGGCCCAACTTATGGAAAAGGGTGAAGATCACAACAAGGTCTTGAGAAAGGATATAGAGATCGATCTCAAGGCTATTGTTAACGATCAAGTGACCATCTTAAGGGGGGAAATCACAAAAATAAGTGAAGATGTCATTAAAAGCATTAAATCATATTTTGAATTAAAGATTAACAGAACAGAATTAAGACTTAACCAAGATATTTCCCAGGCTAGAATAGACACTGATAAACGAATCGATTCAGTTCAGACTATGCAGGTCGAAAGTGTTACTGTTCTTAGGGAGGATTTAGAAACGCAGATTAAAGGCGTAATTCTGAAAGTAGACCAAGTTAAGATAGATCTAAACTCAGAGCGTGAAAAGAAAACATCAGAATTAAACGAGATTAGACAAGAGTTTCAAACGTTCAGGTTAATGGATCACATAGACATAAATAAATTAAGAGCGGAAATCAACTCACAATTGGAAACGTTGGGGAAACCTATAAATTCCGATGGGGAAGGAACGGTACACCATTTAAGGGACAGGATGGATACCACCACGCCAGCTAGAAACTATTTAGCGAGGTTGAATAAGGCACATGAAACAGAACAGAGTCATGCTAGATCAGAGATCCCGAATGAGGCTACGTCAGAAATAAATCCCAGAGATTTTAGGATATCAACGCCTAATGACAGATCTAATGTCATGATAGTGAGGAATTACGAGGAGAAAATTAAGAAATTTTCAAATACGGAGGGCTTGACTCCTATTGAATTCATTAGAAATCTACAAGATCACTTTGCGGAACATCATGTTGCAAGGGACAGAGAACTGCGGATTGTTGAGAAGCATCTGGCAGATGCACCGTTAAATTGGTTCCGTGCTTTCCGATATACTTTCGATGAATTCGAACAGTTTTCGGAAGCATTTATTAAAAGATTCTGGTCGATAGAGATACAACACGCAGTGAGGGCGGAAGTATATTCAAGGAAGTATAGTAGTACTGGACCCACCAGTTATTCTGAATTCTTCACATCTCAGTTAGCCCGCCTTAGATATCTTCAACCCCCATTGAGACAGGAGGAAATTCTCGAGACAATTTCACGCCAGTTACCGGTGGAAGTTAGAAGGAATTTAATCTCATCAGGCGTAGAGGATTTAGCGGCAATGGACGACTTGCTGCGTAGGCTAGACCATACTTCTATGTCGCCTACCATAGTTAAAAGCGGAAGGACGGAAACTAAGACCGTGAACGCGGTAGTCGTTGATCAAACTCAACAAACAGAAAGGTCAAATAGGACAGGATCTAGATGGGAAGGTCCGATGAGGAACAGTAGAACGTATAGTCGAAGATTTGAAGATAGAAACAACCAGCGACCATATGGAAACTACCAACAGAGATATGATCGAGACCGGGATAGACCTAACCAAACAGATCGTAATCAAGAAAGATATAAACCTTACGAAAGTAGAAATAGGAATGATCGGTATATGAATGGAAATCAGGAAATGGAACAATACCAACCTAGGAACAACAGGTATCGAAGTTATCAGAACAATAACCGATACTACGATAATAGGGATAGACAAGGCCAGTATCAGCAACAGAATAGAGGTCAACAAGGGTTTGCCAGATACAAAAACTACCGAGACAAAAACTATCATAACCAGGAAGATAAAGAACAGTCTAGAAAGGACAGGGATAAGCGTGAGGAAAGGAAGGATCGAAGGGACACAGAAAGTGAGCCAGAACCTAACACTAGCCATCACACTAGTGATAATGAAAGGGGTTCACAGGAAAAGAAACGCCAATTACGAAATCCCGGAAGGATTAAACAGCCAGCCGTCTCCATTTGACATAATTATACAAGATGTTTATGAGGTCACGGACGAAGATTTGTTATACGAAGAAATGGAAGGAATTGTGAGTGAACCTGCTGAATTGCCTATTATTGAAATCTCTGTGGGCAACCAACATTGCAGGTCTCTTATAGACACGGGAGCGGTCATTTCAATCATGTCCGAAGATTGCCTTTTGAAATGAGAAAAGGAACAACAATTTACCACATTGCCAGCTTCATCGATTAAAGTTAGAGGACTATTTCAAGATAAGTCGATGAAATGCAAATTACAAGTCCAGCTGAAGTTCAGTATAAATGAAAGATGTTTTGAACATATTTTTGTGGTGCTCAAAAATATCAATTTTGAAATAATCCTAGGGATTGACTTTATTACCCGTGCCAGAATTACCATTGACATGGACAGGAGAATTATCAGGTTCCCAGAGAAAACTATTAGGAAGATAGTACATGACGATATTGATTCCAATGAGGATGTGGAAAATTTGATCAGGGAAGAAGTTTTAGAAAATATAATAAATCAGACCGAGCAAGAAAGAGAGCATTATGCACTTTACGTCGAGGGATCTACAGAAAGTATTTCAAGAGAGTGGAATAAAACGCAAAATGCTGTTCATTAACGAATACCTAGAATGGTGTAATAAAAGTATTCGCACACTTTTATTAGCTAGGTTGGGAGGAGGATGAGACAGTATTTTGCTATTTACTTGAACCCTGATACGACAGCGAGACGTATTTTGAAATTATTGCTTGGCATTAGTTTGACTGCAGGCTTGAGAAGCAGTACGCTTGTTATTCACTAAGGAGATGGATAGACAATCCCGCCACGCTCTTGATCACGTGCTCAGGTCATGCTCACTGACTTAGTCCTGCAACTATTTGATACATATATGACACGATAATCGACTGGGTTCGATTGTCCACCTCGATACAGGAGTGATGCATCTTGGGTAGACTGCCAGCTGAGACGTGGATGAGCAGTTTTGAAACGACAGACACTTGAGTTCAGTGACATATGCAGTGAACATGTTATCGCTGTAGTAAGAAAGTTCCGTTTATCACGCAGTAATACGAGTGTTCTCTACTCGCGGCGCGGATCGAACGGGTGAATTGCTACCATAGCAATATGAGGTTGTCCGTACTTCTGGTGTGTTTGATATAACCCAGAGATTAAATATACCCGAGTGAGCTTAGCTATTGCACAGACTTGTTAATACAGACTCCTCGATGAGGAAATCTACTACGTATATATTTGAAATGCAGGAAAGCATTAGTATTATCAAGAACAATACGACTGGATTTTATTGTGAGAACCTAGCTGTTGTAGCAATGATGGGCTAAACATATCGTGCAGGAATGTAATGCAGATGCAGAGTTGATCATTTGGAGTGACATCCTTATTACCACTACAATGAAGAGAAAGAAACGTTGGGGAACGTTAGTTCTGATCCAGAGGTTTTAAAGTAGCCAAGAATGAAGAAACAGCTCCAAATGAGCGAAACTACTTTATTGATAACGTCGAGGGAGCCTTGTACAAGCAATATGCAGGAACTCCGTTTCGTAGACAGTAGTTTTCGAGTTAGGAGGAAGTTGGTTCGGCGACTTGCAGCTCCAGCCATGGACTACTCAGGGATGACGTTTCAGTTCCTGAAAGGAATGTATATTCCTATACTTTCTTCAATCTCAACCAGAACTTCTCCCAAGGTAGCTGGAAAACTTTTCTTCTCTTGTAGGCAGTAGACCTTGTCACTTTTAGTTCGATACTTTTCACCAATATTTTATTAATTAGTATGAAATTCATTCGAAGACTAGATTTGGTTCTTTTTTATCATTTCTGTCGGAGAGTGTAATTTTTTGTGTAGTTAACAGTAGACGTGATGCTATTTAGAGCATTACTTTGTTGCTTTTGTTTTGAAAATTTTGGAAATAAAACCAAGCATTGAATTTTGTTGAGAAGATATCTGCAGCATAATTAGGACCAAGACGACGATATCTTTGTATAAGAATAGCAATTAGGAAGAAGATGGCCACACAATCGTGCACTTGAACTATTCCAAAAATATTTCAGTGATACTATTCGTATGGACTTATGACATTCTAGTAGAAATTCTTTCTTTTAGAAATGATAGTGCATTTTCATCGTTATTTTCCATGGTTATGGAATTATGGAAATCGTCCAGCGAAAACAATTATGAATTGATTGCCAAGGCATTTGTAGCCTACTTTCATATTTCTTCTTGATTAAAGATTTTTCTTTAAATGAAATATTTTTGTTCGTTCAGTTTTTAGCTTGTGTTATTTCAATTCGTTTTTGGGAAGACTCTTGGATAGATCATCGTTTGATTTAATGGTTTGCGTGTATCTATTGATATGATAATAGACTCCTTTCCATGGTGTAAGTCTCACGTGTTTTCTTCTGAGTAGTTGAGCCATTTTTCGAGTTTGGATAGGCGAAACTGAAACGACTATTTTTACTAGTGTCTATTTACAATTTTTTCTCTCATATATAAGTCTTTATGGAAATAAATATATATAAATATATTGGAATTGTGAACTAAATTTAACAGTTCAAACTCGTATAACAGAATTTGTCGTAGACTTAAATGACGATAATTTATGGAAATAGATAATACAATTTATCTAATAAATTGTTGCTTCTTGTTTAGTGAAGTTAGAAAAGAAGTAATCTGTGGCACTTCTATATTCGTCTATGATAGGGCATGATATTTTCAGAGCAATTTTTGAAAGGTTTTAAGTTTAATAACGTTTGGGATTAATTCTTGACAGCTTTGGAAAGCTGAATTAAGGTATTGCAATTTTGTGCATACGATTTATTGTGTTAGTGAAGCGAATATTTGACATCATTGGATGGTCAATATTAATGTTGTATATTGTACTCGTAGTCTTTTGAGAAGACATTAACGTTGTCATCGCGTTTTAGTAAGAGTGAAATTAGCTTTTGAGCTATCACTAATTTGGATAGGAAGTTGTAGTTATCGTGAATTGGAATCACGATTGTTTCTCTTATATGCTTGTTTTATTCAAGTAACCCTACGTTTTATTCTTGCCTAGTAGGATTTGCCGGAGATGAATTGCTTATATCATGACACACATATTTAAGTGACACAGCCACTTTTCGAATAACTTTAATTAATTCATGCAATATAATACATGTGATATTTTAGTAATTTTAGCAAAAATATACTGCATTCATTGAAGCACCTAAATAGTTAATAAACTATTTTCATAACTTGTAACACTATTCGATTATCTTAATTGATTGTTGAATGCAACGAATTAAGAGAATGATAACCTTGAAACATACTTGTAAAATTAAATGGAGATGGGCAGCGTTTATAACAAAATCCTAATTAAGGATATAACTTGTATATAAAATGTAAAATATGTATAAATCTTTAATAAGGGTATAACATCAGTGCATAATTTAATATTGTATTTTTCTTGTAATTTGTTCAGCGGATGATATATTTAAACACTGCGTTTTAGAGCAGTAAGATGGGGCCTTATTATAGGCGTTTATTTAAAACTATTTTTTCATCATTTGATCTAAAGAAGCTTTTCTTTAATTTTGTGTCTAATTGACGGACATACATCATTAACCAGTCAATAAACTGAATTTAATTTTAAAAGAATCTTAGAACGACTGGTGTTTTCTATTAGAAAAGGGGAGTGCGTTAGGAGGACCAGTGGGCAGTTTTTCCTTGAGTTTGCTTAAACTTAACGCCCGAGATATTTTCATTTTATTTTAGAGTCTCTTGTTCGAGTTCTTTTGAGCTTCGTTTCATCGTAATTTTATACACCACTGGCATCTTCGTACCGCATTCTTTAATATCGACGTATCCTGATCCCTGGTTGATCCTAGTTGGTAGGTTTTTCAGAGGTCATTTCAGCCGGGAACTTCTAGAATCTACGATCCAGCTTTTCCATCGGATTGCAACAGGTAAGACCACGTGGATTACGGGTACAGTACCTTCTTCAAGGCCACGGTCACCTCCTTCCATCTTCCTTGCCTATCCATCCTGACCATCCATTACCTTCCCTCATGAGGCCCCTGTTCGCTTTGCAGGCGAGGCCGCCTGGGCGAGGTGCCAATCACACCTCACCAGTAGTATCCACTCCGATTAGATGTCCCCAGCTCTAGGACACTGCCCGTAGAGGCGGTAGTGGTGAGTTCCCTCGCTGAGTCCGTGGGTTCCACCAACCTGGAGGGTAAACGACTATGAAAAAAAAAAAAAAGAGTCAAAATAAAATTGGTTATTAACATACAGTCCATGGAGGCTTAAAAAAAGCAACAACCAATCACAACAACATGGGTGTAACGTTCCCTCTGACGGATGTGGTTCTAGAGGTACCGCAATTTTGGAAATACAGGCCGGTAGAAGAGAGAAAAAATGAAATTGCTTATTGACATGCTCTCCATCGGGGCTTTAAGAAAAAACAACCAAACACAACAACAACATGGGTGTAATGTTCCCTTTGAGGGATGCGGTTCTAGATGTACCGCAATTTTGCCCTGAAAGGGATCTTAAACGTGACATTAAATCTCGAATGTAAGCACTCCCAAATACTAACCGACCCTTAATGACGAACAGTTTATGTTGAATCTGACACACAGGGGCCTCGAACTGTGGTCGGTGTGGTGAAATGGTACCGCGCTGAGCTATTTCACAGTTAACAGCAATACGCGCGCTGGAGAAAGAAGATCTGGGAAGCATTTTAGATGATGCTCTGTATTAGATCGTCCAGCACCAGACGGTCTTTGACCCTGTGGGAGAGGAGCGTGACCTCGCCCCGAGGACGAACCCGACACCGCACTACTTGTTGATACGCTCTGTGCGGAGCGGCAACACAGGCCTACTTGCCCCTGGAGAACACATGCAATGTCTACCGCATGGTGACCAGAACACCTCGAAATATTCGGAGTGATAAAAGTACATGGCCATTGGCTGCGTTAATAAAATTATTATTATTACATACACATGATAAAGTATCGTTATGTACGTGATTTTTGATTCAGTCATAACTACGGGGTCTTTCATATAAAGTAAGAACGCCAAGCGGCGGGTTTGTTATCCGCTAGTGTGGTGGCCTTGACCGAGCTTGTGGCGAACCGTGGCCCCCTGCTCTAAGCGTGTGTACAATCCTCTATGAAATATTACCTTATAAAAGTTGCTGGAAGTGTCGTCCTTCCTGGGTTATAGAAGCATTGTATCTGGTAACCACATTTTGGCTGACGCGAGTGAGTCATGCCACTGTATTTTTTCTGATTTTTTATTTTGTGTTTTTTATTGAGCACTGAACCAGTAGTGTCAAAGTTGTTTGCAATTACGTGAATCTGTGTTAGTGAAGGTGGCACTTCATCAGGAAATTGCTGAACAAATGCATCACGTACCCGCCGAGCCGAATCGTAATTAAAATAAATTTTACATACAAAAATGCGATGTTGCAATGATAACTGTCTCAACATGTTAGCAGCTGTGGTTCAAACTGACGACTGACAACACCTGCACGCTTATTGCAAGGTCAAGTTTGTACTAAGCGCGCGCTTTCAATACTACAGCAGAGGGCCGTGGCGCGTCACAAGCTCGGCCAAGCCGGCTTCAGCAGCGAATGACAAAATCGCCGCTCGCCGTTCTTCCTTTATATGAAAGACCCTGTAGATAACGAACCTTTACTTTCTAAATATTTGTATGTACCTTAAATGGACTCCCTTAAACCAACAAATTGGCTCTCAAAACGGGGGGAGGAGGAGGTTATCGGCCCCTAATAGTCTGGGTGAGCGTGAAAATGACAATGAAATGGAAACCAGAACGAAAATTAAGTGAGACTGAAAATACTTACAAAAGGTAACTCAGATTGAAATGACTCACAAAATGGAGAGAGGTAATTCTTAACGGGAATTTAGAAGGAAAATACGCACAAAAGGAATGGGGGGGGGGGGGGGGGGGTATTTAATGAAATCTGTTGTTTGTGAACATAGAGTAATATTGATCATTTATTTCAGGTTATTTTTCACATTCTAGTAATTGGAATGAGTTTGTATTGACCGACTGAAAAGTACAATATTTATTTGTTAATAAGTAAACATTGAAAATGGCTTCACAGCTATCTTTACTCTCTAATCGGCCATTATGATTAATATTTTTGCGTATAATCCCTAGAATATAGCCAAACATACTGTATTTCTATATACTTGTTACTCCCATAGAAACCGTTTGTCTTCCATCCGGTACCTACTTGAAATGAAAATCCACAGCCTGCTTCCAGTCGACCGACTGGGTCAGGGAATGGAATGAATGAAGCCCCCATCTAGCGGCGAGGATACGAACTGTGCCGGCTGCCGAAGCCTGTCGCAATGATTAAATGAATGACAGATGAAATGAAATGATAGTGGAGAGTGTTGCTGGAATTAAATTGTTGACAGGGAAAACCGGAGTACCCGGAGAAAAACCTGTCTGCCTCCGTTTTGTCCAGCACAAATCTCACATGGAGTGACCGGGATTTGAACCAAGGATCCAGCGGTGAGAGGCTGGCGTGCTGCCGCCTAAGCCACGGAGGCTTTTCCGGTACCTACTTATATGGAGCATATTTATCACTATGCTAAGCAGGAAACGCCCTCCCTACTTTAATAAGAATTTGATGTGACAGCTGCTTGAGAATGAATGCACCCTTGTTGAGTCCAGTCCAGTCCAATGTCCACATTCCCTGTTTAGGACGTGCAGCCGACCTACCTGCCTTCTTGTGGTCAAATAAGGAGGTCCCACTCCAAGGTCACATGGGTCCAAACATGGAGAAACCTCTGCGTTCCGGAGCAATCCTCCAGGTATGGAGCTCCCACCTTGTGTTATATACCGGTCCGGGAACAGGACTCGCCCGCCTTAACTTACTCCTCTCAAGGAAACAACCTGCTCTGGGCAAGGCAAGGTTGCCTAATTTTAGTTTCTAGGAACATCGTGATCACGAGCTCCAAATACTCGAACAAAGAAATTCAATACATTCGTCAATTACTACATTCGGTTTTCAGCAGGTGATTGATTTATGTTGTTGTTGATGATTCTTTTAGGGGCTTTGCGACATCGTGGTCATGTATCCCAGTGTACTTGGGTGCGTGTAAAATTTGTCTGTTAACCTGTGTCACTGTTATATCTCTACTAGTGTGTGTATTTGTAATTGAGGAAGGATTTAGGTAGGAAGCGGCCGTGGCTTTAAGTTAGGTACCATCCCGGAATTTGCCTGGAGTAGAAGTGGGAAACCACGGAAAACCACTTCCAGGATGCCTGAGGTAGGAATTGAACCCGCCTCTTCTCAGTTTTGCCTCTCAAGGCTCAGACCGAAATAAATGGCTTTGGCAGGGAATCGAATCCGGCCCTCCGCGGTGACAGCCAAGAATGCTAGCCACTACGGATTGACTTATTTAATTAGATCAGTCAGTAATACTAATAATTTGCCGACTCTGAAATGATCTGGTATTATAGGCTAATGACACTGAAGTGCCGGAATTTCACACTAAAGTGTTCTTCAACGAGTCTAAATTTACTGATAGGGATTTTGCATTTTGATGTGATGCCATTGAACTCAGCTGTGATGAAACCTTCGATTTTGAAGCCCAGCCCTTTCCCAGTCAGAAAGTGAAGCAAGATAAGAAAGATGTTCCAGTAGTTGGGCTGTTTTAATTCTATGTTAACCGAGATTTTACTTGAGCTGCCTCTTCCAAAACTCACATTTCCTTCCCTCCGAGACGATGTACCCCTAAACTTTATTTGGATCGATTGAACCACACGAAACGTCGTGGAAAATAGATCAGCTGTTTCCCCACGATACTATTATTATTGTTATTAAACTCGGCTTGGAGACTGGTTACATGACCAGTTAATCCGTGGCGTAGCCATGCTCTTTAAATCGAGGGTTGCTGCTCAAGTCCTGAGTTTGTAGGTTCGAATCCCGGTGCTGACAGCGGCTATCCTGAGTTTGGTTTTTCCACACTCCCTCCAAGCAAATACCGGGATAGTAGCTTACTTCAAAGTCAGGGGCACCTAACCCATCCTTGTCCCTAATACGCTGCAGAAATTAAAATTGCAACACCATGAAGGCATTGGTCGTTCGTGTTGATTTTCAAGATATGGAACGATGCCATGTGGTTTCAGACCCATTGGATTGATGCTACAGGTCTCCCCACATGATTGGTCGCGGAGGAATCAACTCCAGTATACGGACTCTGGTGTAGCGTAGTTGACTTGCAGTCTGTGCAGTGAAGTGTTCCCCGTCAAACGTGCCTCGACGACAGAGAAGAGCACGCTATCAACAACTGTCGCCGTTTGAGAGGGCTCGGATAATTGGGCTGTGTGAGGCTGGAGTATCGCTAAGGACTGTAGCTGCACGTGTTGGTTGACAGGCATCTACGGTACAACGTGTATGTCAGCAGTGGTCAAATGAAGGTACCCACACTCGTAGACCTGGCACAGGCCCAGCGCGACAGACAACTGTGAGAGGGGATCGCCGCATCATTCGGATGGCCCGGATGGAACCCCATGCAACAGCAGCGCAAATTCGAGCAGCTGTGGCACCCCACGTTACACAGAAAACAGTTGGTAATCGCCTGCGTGCAGCTGGCTTACGATCCCGTGTCCCTGCAGGTGTTCCATTGACTCTACAACAGCGACGTGTAAGGCTGGCCTGGTGTCGAGAACGATCGACGTGGGTTGACGAATGGCATAGGGTCGTCTTGAGTGATGAATCGCGCTTCTGTCTTGCCCGCAGTGATCGCCGGAATCGTGTGCGCCGACGTACCGGGGAGAGGGCCGCCCAGACCTTATTGTCGAGAGGCACACAGGGCCAACACCAAGTATTATGGTCTGGGGAGCTATTGGCTTTAATGTGAAATCACAATTGGTGCTTGTTGAGGGCACTATGATTGCTCGACAGTACGTTGATTGGGTACTCAATCCAGTGGTTGTCCCTATGATGGCGAACATTGCTAATGGGATGTTTCAGCAGGACAATGCCCGGGGTCACACTGCACGCATCTCCAGAGAAACTCTCCGCGACATCACAACCTTAGAATGGCCCGCTAGATCCCCGGACCTCAGTCCTATTGAGCATGTGTGGGACATAATGGGTCGACAACTGGCCAACCGTCCTCAGCCACCCACAACTCTGGAACAACTGACCCGTGCAGTGCAGCAAGCATGGCCACAATTCCTCAGGAAACGATCCAGGGCCTTATTGACTCCATGCCTCGCCGAATTCATCAATGTATTGCAGCTCGTGGTGGGCACATCCTGTATTGATTGTTGTCCAAACTTGCGGTCAGAGGGACCTGAATGTGTTATCATCGAATCACAACCGAACACTCGTCCTGCATGTTCAATTGCAGCAAAGTAGCACCACTCCTTCTGGGTGTTGCAATTTCCATTTTCTTCAGTGTACGGTTGTACACACTAATACAAATTCAACACACACCCAACTACACGGGGTTAATGATCAACATGTCCTAAGCTCCTCGAATGAACCAACAACGACTAAAAAACTTAAACAGTTCTGGAAGAATTCACTTCATCTGAAAATTAAAAAGATGAAACTTGCGCAGAATATGGCTCGTCTGCCATATTACAGCTTCATGCCTCATGGAGCTGGTTTTGTAGTCCTGGTAGATCTGCTTTCTTACCCCAATTCTATCAACAGACAAATTTAGGGGATTTTACATGTTGAGTGTAACGTTGCTTTTAATTGTATGCATCAGCGGTGTTTGAATTATCCTGGAAGGAGTTTTAATTTCAAACAATGGGCCCTATTTCAGCAAATTACAATTAAACATTAAGAAACCAATCTAATAAAACAGCTGAGAAATGAAATTTAGTAAAATATATACAGGATGAAATGAAAAAACTGAAACCGTGTGAGGTTTATATGCAATTTATGAACGAATACAGCGAGAATAGGCAGGCATTTATGACCTTACATTAGGTAGTCTCAATTCCATCTGTTTGTTTCAACATCACAACCATCCATCACGGCTTCAATAACAAGTTTGAATAGGCATCTTCAGAGTGTTTTGAAATTTATATTAAAATATTTAGAAACTTTTTAACCAAATTATTTGTAAGGATATCCTTTTTTTTTTAATTTCAAATTGATTCTGTTATTTTACATTTTACAAGAATATTATCCATTAGATTTTATATTGTCATCGTTCTTATTCATTGTTTTTCCAGTTTCTTCATTTCATCCTGTATATATTTTACTTAATGTCATTTCTTAAAAGTTTTATTAGATTATTTTCTTTAAGGTTTAATTCCCATTTGCTGAAGAAGGTCCATTTTTGAACCGAAACATGTACTGATTTGAATATAATTTGTTTCGATTGGCTGAGCGTTTTAATTAATCTATTATTATGGTGTTTGAAGCCATTTTTCAGTGTTGCCTTAGTAAGCAAAAGTTTGATGCTGTTCAGTTGGTCAACACGATTGTACCCAAATGAGATGGGTTATTCCCTTATCCTATAAAATACATAAGATTATTTCTTAATTATTTATTAATCTCATGTATTTTTTCAGGATTAGGGAATAACCCACCTCATTTGGGTACAATCGTGTTGGCCGACTGAAAAGCATCGCACTTTTTTAAATCTATTAATCAATACAGCAGCTCTCTCACATGTTCCTATAATTGTAAACGTTTTTGCTTCGGTTTTTAATGTGCCATTAAATCTTCTAACGTAAAGCTGTCGCATTTAAACACCCTCGGATAGTGCTGAGATTGAGCCCGCAATCTTGATATCTGAAAGTCAGCACTCGAGCAGCTGTTTCAGTCAGCACGTGATAGTTTAACCAACAGAAGTGTTGAAAGGGTGAAGGTTAATTTGAAAGTTATCTTCTTCACTCCCGCAGTGTCTTTCCCATCTACTGTTTACTAACTACTGGTTATTTTCCTTGAACCTTTTGCACATTAGATGTGATAAGATTCGACCCGTGTCGGCGCCTTCTTGATATCCAAGGGTCGATACATTGTGTACAATCGATATAACTCCGTGGTATTTGTAAATAACTCATCAATGGGGACAAACACGCGACTTAAGACGGTCTCCCTCTTCAATTGTAAGCACGCAATTCCTGCTACATTTCAATATTTTCATCTCCACTCGTGTAATATGGAGCCCATTCTCTCCAGCTAATTGTTCATTTTAAAACGAGAGTCTGTTGGTCTCCATGTCTCCTTGATAGCAGACTGCTTATCCAGTCTGAAACGCCCAGAAAGACGATCCGCCGCCTTCTGCAGTTTCGGGATACGTATTGAGAACCCAGTCTCAAAGATTGTGGGTTCGATTACCGGCTCCTCCAATGAAATGCATTCCTGGTCTGAGGGTTGAAAAGGAGTACACTTAGCCTTGTGCGGCAGAAGTGAGGAGAGCTGGGTTCGATTTCCGCCTCTTCCATTCTAGAAGGGGCTTCCACTTCAGTTCCAAGCAAATGCTGGGACGGTGCCTAAATCAAGTCCACGACCACCTCCTACCCAAATCCTTGTCCCATTTACAAATACACTCATGTGTAAAATCATCACAATAAAACAGGTTATCAGTCAGATTCCTCACACACCCAAGTACACAAGGCTAAATGTTCGCGATGTCCCAAACCCAGATATGAATCAACAACAAAACAAGGGAGTAATAATAAATAATTATATAATCGGTTGAACGTCCCTTTAGAGGGGCGTGATCACACAATGGTCAAGCTGCTTGTCTGTCACCAAGGCGGGCCGAGTTTTACTCCCGGCTAATGAATGTAAGATTTTCGAAGTGAAGTATCGCGTCCTTTTGTTCGGATTCCACGTAAAACGGAGATCCTGTTACTCATAATAGTGCGATGAACGGTCTCGTAAAACTGTCGGTTGTTGTTAATAATTCATTTAGGGACTTTTGCGACATAATAGTCATTTACCCATGTGTATTTGGGTGTGTGTAGAATTTGTCTGATAACCTGTGTTCTAGTTATGGTGTCTATAGTAGAGAGTGTGTGTTTGTAATTCAGGTGAGGATTGGGAAGGAGGCGGCCGTGGACTTAGGCTAAATTAGAAACCATCCGGGAATAGAAGTGGGGAACTCGCGGAAAACCACTTCCACGATGGGTGAGATAAAAAAACACCTCTTCTCAGTTTTGCATCACGAGGCTGAAGGGACCCCGTTTCAGCCATCAGACTCAGACCAGAATTAAATCTCTTGGCAGAACGGGAATAAATCCCGGACTTCCGGGGCGACAGTCAAGAATACTCGCAGCTACACCAGGAAGTGGATTCTCGTAAAATTACAAGCTTCCTTAACGTTCCTTTAATTTTTTCTGGTTTTCGAGGTGCCGTAGTGTAGGATTAAGTTATAGCAGTTTGCTAGAGGGGTTCTATATCCTGCCAGTAAATCGATCCTCGCAAATGCCAGGAAAGCTTTACTAATGCTTTACACTGCCAGTTACTCATCAGCAGGGCGCGGATTTTGATGACCTAAAAATGTTTAAGAAATTATCTGTAAAAAATTACTGCAAAAATCCAATAAAATGACCCAAAACCTTATAAAAAATACCTATAAGTTTGAATGAAATTTTACAACCAATTCATTCATTGAGTTAATACAGGCAATATTTATGTTACCGACATAATGTCAACACACAATGAAATGCAAACATAAACGTTCACCTCACTCAACCTACTTTGCAGAAAAGAATTGAAGGGTTCATTCTAAGTCTAAAAATTAAATTGTTCAGAAACTTTAAAGAAAACCAGTATAGCTTCATTTGTGCCGAAAGAAATAAATAGTGCTTTTGGACCTACTATAGTCTCACTAACAGCGTTACATTGCACATAAAGAAAATATATTTTTATGAGGATAGTTAGCTTGCCGCGGTGGGTGAGTGGATAGCGTGTCGGTCTACTAACCCCCAAGGTTTCAGGTTCGCTCCTGGCCGTGGTAAGTGATTTCTGAAAGGCGGTAAAAAATACGACACGCATGTCATACGATTTTGGCATGTCAAAGAACCCATTTGAATTCAGTAGGCCGTGTTCATAATGGAAACATTAATCTCGGGAGTTTCCGCCAACACAAGGTTCCTCATTTCTCTACTAGAAAGCGCTTTAGTGTTCAAGGATCTTAGATTCTAACCTCCTTGACTTTCATAGTGATTCAAGGAACAACGAAATTCGACATGCAAGCTACCCTCTGGGTGTCAAATAACAAAGCTTGCACCCGGCATCCGAGGCCATACGATATTATTTTATTATTATTATTATTATTATTATTATTATTACCGACAGTAGTGACTACGCTGGCTAAAGCGCAGCATTAGGTCATGGGGCCAAGCTCTCTGCTGACTCGGTAGACGCGTGGGTTCGAGCCCCACCGTCGGCCGTCCTTGAAATGGTTTTCCGTGGTTTCCCCATTTTCAACACCAGGCAAATGCTGGGACGGTACCTTCTGACAGGCCACGACCGCTTCCTTCCACTTCCTTGCCCAGTTTCATTCACCATCATTCATTTCATCTCTCATTAACTCCTCTCATGAGGTTGGCGTCAGGAAGGGCATCCGGCCGTAAAAACCATCGCCACAAAGTCTTCCATCGCATCTCATCCCCGACCCCGTTGGAAAAACGGGAATTATAAGGGGTAGACATACATTATTATTATTATTATTATTATTATTATTATTATTATTATTATTATGAGGATAGTTGAGAAAACCTAAAAAAACTTTCGACTAGTCTGTTTTTTGCCAAAAACTTAGTTGAATACAAAAATGAAAAATATTTAAATCCTCAAATACGATTATTTATTATTTAGGTCTAAATCCTAACAAAGTGCAAGTCATTATTGAATGCCAATTAGGCAATTACATTCCAGGTAATTAATTATAGTGGAAAACCACTGGAAAAGCATTGGACTTGTCTTATTTTTGTAGAACCCCCAATATTTCACACTCGTATATAACCGGGCCTGTCTGCTGTTTGAAGACAGCAATAATATCCTCAATACGTAGAGCTAGCCTTGAAGAGGAACAAGATGTATTTATCCCTAAGAGTCAATTTTTGGACTAGTCTGGTTTTTGAATGAGCCCTTCAATTTCACCATTAGTAGATAAAATATCCTCGCTGAATTCCGAAATTATTTGTATGTAATGTGCAGCCGTAGATGGCTTTAACTTGGGCATTTTTATATACATTCGAAATTACAATCTCAGCCGACAACACATATTCACTCAGCTCATGTATTGCTGCACCGAGTTACTTAACCAGACTGCCATTACTGTGCCGTTCCATAGGGAAGGCTCTCCCTGTATAATGGAAATGTATGAATTAAGTATCACGGAATGAGCGTCCAGCATCGTGCACTATCCACTCATGATCAATAAGCTATTACACAAGATAGGGGAAATTCAGTCTTGGAAGTCCCCTATTCTGGGGAAGCCCGCTAAATGTAAGAGTCCACTCTTAACTCAGGACGGACAATAGCACATTCCTGTATTTCACTTTGGAGGAAGAGCGAGTTTAGTTGGAGAGAGTACTGGAATTTCAGTCGGATGTAATTAGTTTGGTGTTTGTAACTGTTCCGCTTGGCTACTCATCCAGTGATGGCAAACACAACCAGAGTTAATCCCCCGCAATCTAATTCCCAATTAAGGATAGAGATCCATCTGGTAGAGATGAAACATTGCAAACATTTTATGTCAGTCGTATTCAAACTGGTGTACACGTAGTCAACCCCCCTCCCGAGCAGTGGCGTCACTCCGGGTTGTATTTGGGGGAATTAATTCCCTTTCCTCAGAGCCAAATAATGAAAATATGAAATTTGATGACGTTTGAATAAAACCAATCTTGATGGCAAATGATTGGTTTGTGTTTGAAATCATTTCTTTGCACTCGTGTAACAATTTTATTGTTACCCTAACTTAACACTTCATGTATGAGCAAAATGGTCAGCTGTTCAGTTAGCCAGAGGGGTGGCATTGAGGTGTGGCACTATCCCTTTCCAGAATAATACACCACTTGTTTGTAGCTGTCTTCAACAGCCCAACGTTCATTTTTGTACCCCATTTCGACCTTACTGACCTCACTGTTCCACGCATTAAAACTTTAATAACTAACAAACTCAGTGGCATATTTGCCTGGCCAAGGCGTCTGCTTCTGTTGACAAAATCAAAACAAAACACAGAATCTTCCGGAGAAAATATTTATCTGTAAATTCTGGCACAGTTCTGTTCAAAACAAGCTCAGATAGTTAAATATTAAGTAACAGCAGAAATTCAGGCAATATTGAGTTATATTAGTTTAAGCACTTTTCATATGTTCATTTTATACAATAAAATTAATACATGTAAATCAAAAATTATGGAATGCAGCTGAAATAAATTAGAAACCCCTATTGACGTCAAATTGGCAGGTGAAACGCTAAAGGAAGTACGAGACTTTCCCTACTTACGAAGCAAAATAACTCGTGATGGATGATGCAAACAGGTTATACGTAGTACAGTCATTGAGTTATAAGACTTGACGCCTAGAGGATAGGCCACCACACGACCCTGTATGTTGCAAACGCTGACCTCTTCGGACGACCGAAAACTGCGCCCACGTAGGAGTGCTTTCGGGCGAGGAAAGAGAAAAAAAAAACATGGTGCGAGATCAGGTGAGTACGGAGGGTGGGGCAAAACTGTCACCTGTTGCCTTGCAAGTTTCTCTTGGACAAGGACAGAGCGATGTGCAGCAACAGCCAATTCTTTGTACACCAAAGCACAGGTCGCTTATGGCGAATTTCATCGCGTAAACGGCCAAGGATCTCCTTGTAGCGGGTTTTGTTTACCGTGCACCGTCTGGTAGGAATTCCAAGTGAACGATTCCATTTGAATCAAAAAACAGGTCTAGCGTCACCTTGCCTGCCTTGTCGTGTTTTTTTTTCTGCCGTGGTGATGATGGCGTTTTCCAGGTGGCTGATTGTCGTTTCAGTTGCGGATCGTAAAGGAAACACCATGTTTCGTCTCCCGTTATTATCAGGTTGAGAAACGTTGGATCATCGTCAGGTCCGACTGGCGCATTCAAATCACCGTCACAACAACGACCGTACATCTGCTGCCAGTGCATGCACTCAACTGTCTCTTGCAGGGACAAGAGACAAACTGACATGGTACCATACTACGGTGCCACCTATGCTCCACAACACCCGTCATGCGGTCAGTCTCAGAACTTAATGACTGTACCACGTAAAAAGTAGGTTGTCTCAGGCAAGGAAAGCATTTCTACAGAAAAGAAATTTGTTGACATGAAATATAGATTAGGAAGTCAATTTTGAAAGCCTTTGTCTGGATCTTGGCGCTATGGAAGTGAAACTTGGACTTTTAGCGGAGCAGAAAAGAGGAGAATAGAAGCGTTTAAATGTGGTGTTACAGGAGAATGATGAAGAGCAGATGGGTAGATAGAGTAACAAGTGAAGGGATAATAGACGAGTGGGAGAGGAGAGATGTTTCTGGCGACTGCTAATGAAGAGAAGAGAAAGGTTAGTAGGACACAAAACAAGACACCCAGGAATAGCGAACTTAGTTATGGAAGGAAGGGTAGAGGACAAGAACTGTAGGGGTAGACCAAGGTTAGAATATGTTAAACAGTTTGCCTTGGATGTAAGGCGGGGTAGCTATGTAGCCACGAAACGAATAGCTCAGGTCAGGGAGGTATGGAGAGCTGCATCAAACCATTAAAACAACTGAAGCTTCAACAATAATTACATTTATTATAGGAATGACTGATCAGCATAGAATATGTTTTATTTAAAATATGCACCAACAACAAAGTACACAGGTGTGTGCAGTAAAAGACTCAAAGAGAGAATTTAAAACAATTACATTTTCTCAGTAAAAATCATATTATTGACCAACTGGTCACCACTTTTATTAGCCTAATCAGTAATGTTTTCTCTCCTCATCTCGTAGTGATTCACGACTGACTAGTTCGATAATTAGTCCGGTTCCGTGGCTAAATGGTTAGCGGGCTAGGCTTTGGCCCGAAGTGCCCCGGGTTCGATTCCCGGCCGAGACATCAGGGATTTTAATCTCCAGGAGTTAATTCCCGTGACTCGGGGACTGGGTGTATGTGCCGTCTTCATCATCACTTCATCCACATTACGACGTGCAGGTCTCCCCCGGGCGTCAACTAGAAAGACCTGCACTAGGCCTCTCCGGAGGCCCCACGATCATCATCATCAGTTCGATAATTTGGTTTTCCAAGGGATATCTTAGCTGGGCCCATTTATTCTTTTTCCGGTGACCTTGGAGTGACCCTCTTCAACTCATGTCCCACGAATGTTTCAGCAGTTCAAGAGTGGCCCTGAAGAAAGAGAGTTTGAAGATCTAAATTCACCCAAACTATAGAATTAATTAGTCGAAATGAATGGAGTGATATTCAGAATAAATCGAAATTGCTTCTTTTCGTGAACAGTCTGAAAAACAAAGTTTTCTCATTAATTTATTTTAGGGCTGTGCATATTCGAACATCAGATTATTTATTCCAATATTTCATTGGAACATACGAATAGTTCGACTGTTGGAATTATTCTCAAATCAAATATTCAATGTATTCGAAATTTGAATCGAACTGTTCAGTCAATAAGTTAATACAGTGATTCGATGAACAAGCCGAATTATTCAAATGTTCTAATAATTATTATAAATATAGAAAGAAAGAAAACAGATAACAAATGATGTTTGTTTTGGATAATTTATTTATAAGGATCTATCAGGCTGAATGGGGAATGGATTAACCCCCATATGACGCCTTGGATTTCTTCCTGCCTCTAACAACTCATCCATTGGACATACGTATTTCTTTACACAAATTGCTGTAATTTCCGGGTACTTACCATCTTCGAATAATTCAAATATTTGAAATGTTCGATTTATTTCAATAATCGACTATTCTTAATCCTCGAGTACCAAGTATTCGGACATCTGCATTGTTCGAACATTCAAATAATTTATTCAAATTTCGGATTGGCAAATACAGTTTTCGAATGATATGTATCGCCTTAATTTTTTACAACAAGGGATCAAAACTCTGAGTAAAACCGTAGCTTATCTATTGGGAACAAGTTTATAACCTCCCGAAACAGTTTTACTGTCTTTTTTAAATAGTTAACTGTGAAAAACTACCTATAAAGTAGCATCGAGACGAATCATTTGGACACTTCTATAAATAGGTTCTGGTAAGGTTTGAATATGATTCCCCTTGTAGTGAGTGTGGATGCAGCCAGAGTAAGCTTGAAGTTGTGCTGTACAGTATACGTAGCAAGGGGAGGGAGAATTGCTGCTGCTAAAATCTCACGGCGCCCGGCGTTAGAATGAGATGACTTTGCCCTGTATGGCGACCTTCCACCAACAACCAGCACTATCTACGATGTGAACTGTGGGAAGCCAAGTCGCTCAATAACGAACCGAGTTTACTGTGTCTGTTTAACCGATATAACTGGGGATCCCAGGATATGGAGCTAAACAAACGGAACAAATTGTCCATTCCTCCTTTTTGCACTTATCGTGTTAACTTTTCATTTTCCGCGTGAGTAAAATAATATGTGCTTGCATACGAAAAGGCGTCATTTCCCCGGCTTCTCGTTTAGGAGATATTACAGTGTAAATCATGCACATTTGCATTTATATGACTATCAACTATTATTATCGTGTTGGGAGCCATTTTTCAGTGTTGCCTTAACAATCGAAATGTAATGTTTTTCAGTCGGTCAACACGATTGTTCCCAATTGTACTGGGTGGTTCACTATTCCTAAAAATAATATTGCTTACATGAGATTAATAAATACATTATATTTATTAATGTCATGTAAATTGTTTTCAGGATTCGAGAACCACACTTTGCAATTGGGTACAATAGTGTTGACTGAAAAACATTACATTTCGACTGTCAACTAAACTTAATTAGGTTAGTCAACCTACGATCAACGTTGAATTTTCCAGCATATTTTGCCAGATGATGAACAACAGTAAATGCCGAAAACGACTAATAACTACGGTACTTGCGTGCCTCCCAACAAGGTGAACTGGGTTCGATTCCAGGTTAATGTGGGATTTTAGAGATGAAATTCACCTCCTGTGGTTCGGACTCCACAAAAATTGGAGGTACCGTACCAATGTTAATGACTAATGTTCACGTAAAAATACAAGCTTTTCTCCTTTCCAGGAGTATACAACCCAGAAATGGTGTTAAATGTATTCCCATCAACTAGACGCTTTTCGTACACAGGCACTTATACTTGATAGTCGATAGTAAGATAACAGAAAAGTACACGGGGCTGATGACCAAAGGAGCTGAGCTGATGACCCTTAATCGAACCAACATCATCATGTACATTTTGTTCCTTTGACTAACACCAAGTGTTAGTCCTAGACGAGGTGCATGATCTATAATCTGTGCAAATAAAAATTAAAAATGTCACAAAAAAACTCATAAAGTATAATTGCGTTTTTACACGACAAAAGCGAATAATGGAAAAAGTGTTTCCCTGTCTGTCATGTTCCATCAGCATGCCAGAGCCATATGGGATATTTTGATGTAACTGAGGTAGGTGTCGATTGAATATTAGGATTCATTTGATTCGAAATTTAAAATTACACTAAATGGGGCCATGGAAGATAGAATTTTGTAACAAATCTCCTTCCCCTTTATGTACATACAAGCGTGGTATTTTGTATATTTTCTCATGTATTAATATTTATTTCAGGTTAGGGTGTTTAAATACTTGCTTTCCCGCCTGGGCACAATTTGTATTGACCGACTGAAAAGCTCACTATAATAGAACTAGGCAACACAGAAAAATGGCTTCTAATAACCTACTTCGAAAGTTAATAATGTACAGACAAAAGGTTTACGTTATTTATAGAGATAGTCTCAGTGCCCATGTCCTGATTCATTCGGAGAATAAACAGTGATGTTGTTTTACTCTGCCGAACTTTGTAGCTGGACTGTGATGTGTCTGTCTCAACGTGTGATCCATCGACTCGTTTACGACTTTGTTTATACTGCTTTATCTTGCTCTACATTCATGAGTACGAGGGCAGTTTGTTCTTCGTCTGTCCTCCTCGTAAAGGAGCTAATCTCGAGAGGGCTAACATGGAGCATAGAATTTTGTAACAGTTGCTTTAAGGACTTATTGGAGACGGATTGGACACAATTTAAAAATGATTTGCGCAGTGTGGTACAGTTGATCATGTTCTGACCTTCACACCCAAGATAGCGGGTTTGATCACGACTTGGTTGGATGGATTTAAGGGTAGTCACACGTTCTTAGATTTACTGGCACGTTAAAAATCCCTTCGGACACGTTTAGGTTAGGCATACGGTCGAAACATTCCTTGACGGATTACCATCAATCCCTGAAGGATCAGGGTCTTGTTGGGCCCCAGGTCGATCTGGGTATAGTTCTGCTACTGATCAGTAGGGTTGGTTGTTAATGTACGGTTGCTCGTTTTTATTTGATTGTTCTTTCTGAATATATATATATATATATGTATGAATTACAGCCGAAAGGCCATAGCTTGGTATTTCTGATTGAACGCCCGAGGGGTCACAACAAGTTCAATTTCAAGTATAGTCAAGCCATCATTACTTCCGACTTGACGTTTCTGTGTTACCCTAGAGTTATCTGGCGGTCAGAAGGAAAATCACTTTAACTAGAGACTAGACAATCAAAGGCAGCCATTCAATTCGATATATCACGACAAAATGATTTTCGTTTGCGATGTCGCGATTTAGCGAACGAAATTCTAGCCTAGCACTGAAACGTCAAGTCGGAAGTAATGATGGCTTTACTATAGTTCCTACTTTGGCTACCAGATGCTACTGTCACGAATACCTAGCGGTGAACGTTGGAACTTGATAGAGCGTTTGTAAATAGCCAAATATTACCTACAAATTTTGCTACACACAACCAATTACAGAGGTAGGTTCTTTTATGTGCCATAAATCTATGACATGGGCCCGCCGGCTTTACTTCCCCTCTGAAGGAAGGATTTTAACGCTCATAAAAATACGACTTCAGCTGGGTGCGATCTTGGGCATAGCAGTTCAGCATGCTACCGACTACGCCACAGAAAAAAAAAAAATATTATATGTCAATATCGAAGACAATTATTGAAATTATTACATCCCCATTTAATGATTACTATAACGACGCACGTGGCTTTTTAGTTCGATTTTTCAGGGGTCTAGCAGACCTCTCACGCCACCAGTTGTGCACCAACTCCTGCAAGTCACCAATTTAAGGTTAATTCAATTTGATGTAGGTGGCGTACACCCGTCTTTAATATTAGACTCCTCGAATGTGTGTGTGCTTCTAAATTAAACCACAGACTGTCGCAGAAACATCTCGCTCGGGTTATTAAGGCCAAGTCATCACATCTTGAATGCTTATTTCATTTTAATGAAGTTTGTTACCATAGCAACGAATGAAGATGGCGCTGCGGTGAAATACATAATTAAACTGTGGCAAGCAAGACGTGGCCATGGCTGGCTGAAATTTAACTAGATCACGTCACTGCTTATGGAGACGCTGGCTTTGCGACATCTGAAGTTGCATCACAGATTATTGTGTGATTAATGAGTCCAATACGGCACGACCGCCAGCGAGTAGGCTGCAGGAGGCCATTGCTCCTGTTGTCTGCACTGCTCAACAAACAGCTGTACTGGGGTTACCGAGTTATCGGGGGCAGCCAAGCTAAAGTCGACCTTGCGTTCGCAGCCAACTGTGATCACTTTTCAAGACTTCTCGCCACGTCTGTAAGGGCGCTGCAGTAGCTGGTGATTAGTGGCAATTATGCATACGGTCATGATGCGAGGGCAAGAACAAAGCTTCCCAGCTGATACTGCGCTCAAGTCGGACGGATCCCGTAATGCTATCAGCATAACAACCAAGGAGAAGCAGAGAAGTGAAGGACGCGACGGGAATGCAATTGACTCTAATTAGTTGGACTTAGACATTTGAAAAATAGAATCCAAACTCTCCCAAGCCCATGAGCATCAATGAAAGGATCCAACGAAGGACGTTAGCCTTAGGATGCACCCATCCATCCCCCAACTTTATGATTTATGGAATATATGCATGTTCCAGAAGGCCTGTATTTATTAAAGGAATACAATTCTAAACACTCTCATTGAAAGTTATGAATACCGGTATTCAAAACGACAGAATACATATGATATAGTTGAAATTCTAATTCAAATTGTTCCACCTAGTCAATCCAATTTAAAAAGTATTGACTAGGTGGAACAATTTGAATTAGTTTCTTAACTATATTGTAAGTCAATACGGAACAAGCAATAATTATAAAAGAAACAATATGGTCTTTTTTAAAGCTTATCTGAATAAATATGAGCCTTTCTTGAATTTCAACACATTAAAAAAAATCAATACTAGAGGTTTTGTCCGCACATGTGACATGTGGATGCATTAACGTCAATGAATGAAGTTTTATTGTAAAACGCAGGGGATAGTGCCGGTGCCCAAGGAAATGGCATGCATGTCTTATTCTGTATTCATTTGAATTAGCGAGCGTTTCGTTCGTTCAAGTTGTCGACATAGTTTCGCCTAGCAGAACTCAAATACAAATTCTCAGGTTTGCTAACTTTTCTGGTGGCATTGCGAAACGTCGTTAAGTTATTTTTGTACTTAATTATTTCGGGTGCAGGGAATATCCTTACCAAGTTTATATACAGTATGTATGCAATGTAGTCTTGACGGTATGACATCTTGTTCATTTTATTCACCTTTTTATTTCGTGGTGTAAACTAAAATTGTGTCAAAGTTGTAACGCGCGTCTTCTACAGTCACACAGTTCAATACTGTGATTGCATGAAACTTGTAACAGACGTTGCTGTCTGTACTAGCAACGTTTGAACGATTTGTTTGCAAATTTTAATTTGCTGGCACCACCAAGATAATTATCACCAGCCACCACTCGTAAATAGCCTAAATGGGTCACGATATTATTAGTAATTAATTAATAATCTTAAAATAGGGTATCAAATTTCTCCTCTTCCCTCCATCACGGAGATAAAAATTTAGCTTGAATGAGGGGACATAAAGAAAGTTACTGGCCTTTCACACACACACGCCATTTTACCATGGTTATGCTTTCACAAGAAGTCCCTTGGGATGCACCTCAATTCATGGCATATTGTTGTTGTTTATTCATCGCGGTCATTAGTCCCGTGAACTTTATGTGTCCAGAAACTGGTATCAGTGTTGCCTATGTGTGCTTAAAAACAGGTCTAGAATTGAACTGAAATTAGATATGATCCCAGCGTTTGATCGGATCAGAAGTTAGAAAACAACCATGGAAGCCACTTCTAAGGTCTAACCCATGTGGCTGAGTGTGTCTAAGGAAGTGATGACTCAAGCTGGCTCAAAAGGGTGATACCTAGCTGCGATAATGGATTCTCTCCACGGGGATCAATTAGGAAAATCCTAACAGGGGAAATTGCGCGCCCCACTCCGAACTGGACGTGAAGGTACTGTATATATTGTCGGAATGTGTCAACCTGTGCTGATCTTCAATGTGTTCTTCTTTATACTCTTCTTATCTCAAAGACGTATTCAATACCTATCATTAGAAAGGTTTGGCATTATTTCAGATTCCAAGCTTTCTTTAGCCTTGGACTTAAAGCTCAAGTTGGGTCATTTTCTTTGCGTTTCACAGTTACTTTTCAGATCTGCACGTTTTAATTTTTATGTTGTAGCTTCGTAAAAATGTCTTCGTATGCAAGTTATAGCTTGCACTGTGAGCTTTAAAACGATATCGTGAGAACCAAAATGCTTATATACTGTATATTCTGCTACAATACAAGGTGCATTCGTAAATAAATGGGTACATGCCCTGATTATGTCTAGGGAACTCCATGAGGTCCAAATGTACGTAGCTGTGTTCCCAAACTCATTAGCGTAAGCTGACTGGACTCTTTGATTCCACCCAATTAGCGCAGTCAACCATTCCGGCCCAAAATGTCACTAGATCACGTATCTAGTCGAGCCAGTCAATTGATGGTCTGTGGCTCGAGACAACTAACTCTCGCCCTAATAATCGGATATGCTGTAATTATATTTTCTTCGGCTCTGTCAATTACCTAGTCCTCAAGAACACGCGATCACGAACACACACGTGGGCATACTCAGTGTCATATTACAGATGTTGACGCAATGCCTAATTGAAGAGCGAATGAGGTAATGGATATGCATTTCCATACAGCAGGACTGTCCTACTCGTACTTGTTATGTTGTGCGATCGATTTTTTCTCGCCAAAATCGATCGGTTACGACCGCATATCCTCCCACCCGTATACAAAATCAAATATAGGAAACATCATCTGCGTACAAAATTAAAATAGTACATTATGCAACGAGCCTATAATGGCAATAATTAAGACACGAGTATGTTTATAAAACGAGCATATGCGAGTTTTATAATTTCCATACGAGTGTCTTAATTACCATTATAGGCGAGTTGCATACGACTGTTTATGTTCGACGATAATTATTATAACTACAGTATTTTATGTTCGAAGATAAATATTCATAAATATCTGTCGAGATTTCGCCAGTTTTATGTACTGAACAGAGCGCATGGGACGCAGATAATGCCATGTATTTGACCAAGGCCTCCTCGATCAACCCACTATGACACTAGGCCAGGCAGTGAAATTTAAATTAGTAGGCCTTGGAACTGAGCGCGGGTGCGATGCTAACCTTATCTAATTGGTCAAACAACTGTTTCTTGAGCTGTGATTGGTGGGAGAAACTGTTTCATAATGAGAAATAGTGTTATAATGACCTTCATTATGATACAGTTTTCTGACATAAAATAGTCAGGGCCGAACATAAATGCATTTAAATAATTAATTTAATTTCTACCAAACTGTGATCTAAAGTAATTACAATTTTATAATTTCTCAAAATGTCATAAAATGTCCTACATTGGTCGGAACATTTTAAGGAGACTGCCGTTTCTATCTCTTTAATGTTAGTAATAATTGTTATTGGTTTGACGTCCCTTTTAACCGCTGCGGCTTTTAGAGACTTTGTCCCGAAGGGGATCTTTGACGTGCCAGTAAATCTACTCCCTCGCATTTGCGCACCCTCAAAAGCCAACTGGCTGCGCCAGGAATCGATCCTGCTGCCTTGGACACAACGGGTTACCCCTGAGCCATGCAGCCAGTATACTGTATAATGTATATAGCTGTGTTCAGCGTTCCATAAAAAAAATGTATATGAGAGATGTTGCCTGAACCATGTGACGTAGATCAAAAGTTTATACTTACCAGTAACCTTTAAAATATAAAATCGGTACATCGGATTCAAAATTAGATTTTTACGAGAGGCTAAACATTGAAGAAATAGTAGTCCTAAGTGAAACATTTTTTTTAAAACTTCCTTGATTTTCAATATTTTTCTGATTTTACAGGTTCAGTTTGTACAATGAAGTTTTATTAAACAAAATATTAGTTTCAATCGGCATGTTCGTTTTTAACACTGACAAGAGAAGCTATCACTCCACTGAAATACACCATATTTTGGAGATGGCTTCAGCCTGACCCATAGCCTATGTCCGATATAGGACATGCCGTGTTTATCACTTTGAAGTAAAATTACCATGAAGCGTTTCACTGCATACTTCTCTGTCGGGGATCATAATCCCGAGTAATTCTTTGAAGAACACTCCCTCAAGCGCAGCCTTCCACGAAAAATATGACATCTTCGTGCAATTTTTGGAATTTTAGATTATGCCGACCATGAAGTGATCGTGGTTGACTAAGAATGATTCCACAATAGACGAGTTGATCAGACCTGCAATTCAGGAACGCCAAACTGAGTTCATTTGTTTGTTTGTTTGTTTGTTTGTGTCTTTCTTTCTTTCTTTCTTACACGTTTTGCCGAAAGCAAATCTATTCATATCTGTCTATCGGTGTGATCGTTCAATTATCACGAAGAACAACTCAATAAATTTTGATGAAACTTAGGATTCATTAGATTGAATTTTCACGTCCGCAATGAAAGGATATATTGTTCTGAAATTTGCGCTGCTTGGAATGAATGTTTCCTGGAAACGAACGTGTGTGTCTAGTTCATTTACTACAGCCTTTCGTTTTGTGCTCTGTTGTAGAGCATCAGGAATTGAACAAAATACTGTATTCTTATTTTAGATTTTTGGGAGAGTGATTTGTTTGTATGCAGATTACCGTGTATTATAAGCGCCATATCGCTGAAAGACGATGATACCTTGAGCGGTAAACACGGGTGCGCTATAAGTTACTGAAATCTGTTGGATTGTTGCAGTATACTTACTAAGTGGCTGCAGTTTTGAAATAAAACATATAAAAAAATATTTTTAGTTGAAATTAGTAGGCCTATGTTATTTTTCTTCATTGTTGAAATTGTTGATTTATTTAGGGCCGTGAAGTCGTGGCCAATAGCCACAGTATCTGACTGCCGTGTTATGAATGCAACCTGAACATTGCAAACAATATGCGTAACATCTTAACAGTATTTCGTTGCGCCATACCCGTACTTGAAAATATGACCCAAGTCGTGTTTTTGAACCCGAATCTGTTGCTGTTTGGGCAGATGCGTTTAGCCACTCGCACCAATACGGCCACATTTGGGTTCGAATCCCGACTGTGATCATAATTATAAGTCTAACTCAACAGATATGACCACTCCATGGGGAGCCATGCCCTAAAGTATGTAGTTGTTGATTCTTTCAGGGGCTCCGCAACATGTAGCCCCGCGTACTTGGGTGTGTGTAGAATTTGTCTGATAACCTGTGTCACTATGATGTCTGTACTAGCGTGTGTATTTGTAATTGAGCTAGTATTTGGGTAGAAGCGACCGTGTCCTTCTGTTAGGTACCATGCTGGAGTAGAAGTGGGAAATCATGAAAAATCACTTACAGGATGGCTGAGGTAGTTTTGCCTCACGAGGCTGAGCGTACCCCGTTCCAGCCCTCTGATCAGAAGTACATTTCTTGGCAGAGCCGGGAATCGAACCCGGGCCTCCGCGGTGACAGTGAAGAAAATACTAACCACTACGGAACTCCCTAAAGCCTATTGTAAGTTAACAGTACTTGTTTCTCAGCCATTAACACCAGGACCGTTAAGAGCTATGACTTAAACAAACAATAATATCGCTAATAGACGATGCGCGCTCGATAATTAGAGCAGCATCTTCTTGTCTGGAATCACAAGTAATCCTAGTTTGCTCAGGGACGTGTGTAGTCGTTCCTCGGGGATAATGAGCCGGTATCAAGTATTTAGGTCTGTGTGTACATTTTGAAATTCCTATATCAAAAGTCCTGGGTTCAATTCCGACACTGACAGCAAATTTAATTCTGGTCTGAGAGCTAGTACGGGGAACACTCAGGCTCGTAAGGATAACTGAATCTAGTGGAGTTCGAGTTCCACTTCGGTTGGTTCCTCAGTTTAAGGACTGCGACAACGCGGTCATGTAGCCCAGTGTAGCCTACTTTGGGTGTGTGTAGAATCTGTCTGATAACCGGTGATAATTGTGATGGTTGTATTAGTGTGCGTTATCTGTAATTCAGGTAAGAACTGCAGACGATATAATTTCAAGTTGTTCTTACTTTTGCTACCTAATGCTATCGCCAACGACACCTAGCTGCGAACTTGGCTACTAGATACCACCAAACCAGCACCTGGCGACGAACGTTGGAACTTAATAGAGCGTCAATCAAATCTAACCCACACATTTAGCTTCACACAATTGTAGTTAGTGGAAGTTTCTTTTATATGCCATACATCTATGACATATAATTTACCGTGGGTTCTTATTTTTACTCCATACGAATACAGTACTAGAATAGCCAGGGTCAGATGACCTCGTAGTTACGCCCCTTAAAACATTAACTAACTAGAATGGCCATCGCCTAACTATTCGTAGCCCCAAACAACACATGCTTGCAGACGCCATGCTATCAGATATATTCCACATCCACTCAAGTACACCGGTCTGATGACCAAGATTTTACAAGCCTCTAATACGAATTAACAACAATTTGTGCTGTTCGATGATTCGTATTTCTGATCCAGCAGCTATTTTATATTTTCATACAAATCTTGTACTCTTGATTTAAAAATATACCAATTGTTTAAAATTATAAATAATTGTGACGTTTTGCAGTCTCGAAAACCTTTCCGAAAGGCCAGAACAACCTACTAAAACAGGTAGTGCAACGGCAATATCGGAGGTGAATGTCCTCGAAGGATGCAGAAGTCATGCTTAACTTTCTGGCAATTTACCCAGAGAATCAAACAGATTATGAACAGTCGAATAATTTATTATTCTCTTTTTTAAGGGAGTAGTTAATAGATGTATGTTTGCGTCGCCTGTGGCTGCTTCATGAATCTGTTGTCGACGTAAGGTTTACGCCATGTCTTATAATAAACACGACATTGACTTGTTTTTGCTCAGGCTGGGATAACACCTGTCCATGACCCAGCGACTCACCTGCTGGTGCTGTGACGTCACATCTCCGGAAGTGACGGCACACTGCTCTATTGCGAGCAAGTCACTTACCTTGACTGTATGTCAGTAATTATCACCCAATCCATGTGCTTCGTAAAGCCTGGCTCCTCTCGTGTCCGTGCCTTTCCCTCAAATCAAGTACTTAATATGGCATTCTTTGGTGATAACTTGGGCTAGGATGTATACGCTGCCGAAGTCAACGTCACTTCCGCTCCGTTGCTAAGCAACTGGAGCAATACATCATGGCTCCCTTGTAGCTTGCTTCAGTCTTTGAGCCGTCATTATTTCCTATTTGTATCGTATAAAACTGTACATGCATGGATGTCCAGGGGCAAGAAAGCATAGAAAAGTATATTTTCCACAGTAATTTAACATAGTTGTCCAGTAAAGTTGTAAAATATTGCGTACGTGATGCACATTAAGTCTTAGAACATATGTCGTAGAGGTGTGGCCTACGATATTTGCCTTAAATTAAGTGAAAACATGAAAATATAACATTTCTGGAAATTGTGAATCACGTCCCGTATGAATGACCAACACTACGGAAAATAAAAGTACCGTAGGCCCTACCAGTAAGTGACGAATAAAATGAACGTAAGGTCTATCAATGCATAAGGGAACAGTTTAAAATATTTGGATGAGAGTTTAGGCCAAATCTCAACAACAGCTAGAGAAGACAAAAAGACTGCATTTCAATACAATTTGTGTGTTTACCACAACGCCGCGTTAGTCTGAAAACTAATCAAATTAACAAAGCCTAACCTGTGTGCTCACTTACTGGTTAGAGAAGTCTACAATTAAGGCCTATCGTCCTACCTCATTCTAAATAATGGGGCACTTTTCCTATCCTAGCTCTAAATATAATCACAACAAGACTTGCCACCCCATCACTTCAGAAATAAGCAGTATTCATTGGCTTGAATGATGTCACTATACGGTACTGTAACTGTGTTGCAGGGTGTAGGCCTACATGATAATTGTTTTCTGAAAGTGAAAAAAAAAAAAGGCAGGAATTTTCAGTCTGGGATAGGCCTAATTGTTATTTGGAAACACAATTCACTACTTAAATACATTAAGTGAAAAATCACCACTCAGAAAAGTTGTGGATTAAATTTATTGGTGTTAGTGAATCAGATGTAAGGTTATGTAGGTTGTCGTTTATAATACTTATAGTACAAACCATATTTAATTACAATTACACTCCCCACATGAACCAAAAACCCCTTTATGTGACATATATGTCCTAAATATCTCTCTATATTAGATATACTCTATCCACTAAATGATAAATATTTATAATCTGTAGTACCCGCCATGCAATTCTTGCCTCAGGAGTGAAGTCAACTTTATTCATACTATCTCGCAAAATTCTCGTACTTTATCCATAAAATTTAACTTCTATTTTGTAGCTCCAACACTGTAGATGACCTTCACGGGAGGCGTTTGCCTTATTTCACGCGTATTACACATTTTTATCCTCAAAATTCAAGACGCTGCGCAGCGTTAATGCAGCTTCCTATGTATAAAAAACCTAGCAACCAGTTGTTTGGGTCCAATGTGGCTGCGCCCATGCGGTTGCTAGGCGCGTCACTTCGGCAGCGTATTCATACTGATAAGTGACAAAATACGAGGGTGGATTGAAAAGTCTTTGTCCTTCAAGGGGGCGTGGTGGCTCAGCGGTCTAGCTGTATGCCTCTCACCAAGGCGGTCCGGGTTCGATTCCCGGTCAATGCATGTGAGATTTTCGAAGTGAAATGCCATGTCCCGTGGTTCGGATTCCACGTAAAAAGGAGGTCCCGTGGCTCATGATCTCAAGATTAACGGTCACGTTAAACTACAAGCTTCCTTCCTTTTCTTTGTCCTTCTTCTTATTATTATTCTGTCTTAACCGTTATGGACGTTGGCTACCACCATGACTAACACCTTCTTATCCTGTGCAATCCTGAAGAGTTCCGTGGAAGACAACCCAAACCATGTTCGTAAATTATCCATCTAAGTTATTCGTCTCCTTCCCGGTCCATATTGACCTGCAATTTTACCCTGAAGTATAACTTGGAGCAGACGGCATTTTGGATTCCTCATCAGGTATCCGAAGTATTCCAATTTCCTCTTCTTAATTGTGTTTAACAGCTCAGGTTGAATGCTCACACGCTGAAGAACCTCGGCATTACTCACATGTTCTGTCCACGATATTTTAAGAATCCGCCTGTATATCCACATTTCAAAGGCTCGAATCTTCTTTTCTGTAGCTACCGACAAGGTCCAAGCTTCAACACCATAAAGAAGGGTGGAGACAACATAACACTTCACAATTATTTTCTTAAGCATCATACTGAGATCTCGACAGCATAGTAGTTGTTTCATTGTCATGAAGATGGATCTAGCCTTCTCTATACGGCATCTTATTTCAAACGACGGATCCCAATTCTCATTAATATTCTGTCCTAAATAAACCAAACTCGCTCAACCTGATGTCCATCGACCAAAAGGACTTGTGGCAATGCTGGTTTTCGCGATGTTATCATATATTTTTTCTCTCAATGTTGAGGTCAAGGCCATATTGTTTACTCTTTTGATACACCATAGTAACAATCTCTTTAAGTCCTTCGAAATTATTTGCAATCAATACAGTATCATCTGCATACCGTATATTATTAATATAATTACCATTGACCTTAATACCTTGTTGAATACCATCAAGTGCCTCAGAAAAAATCTGTTCTGCATAGATATTAAAAAAGAAGTGGCGAAAGAATGCATCCCTGTCTCACACCACGCATATTTTTTTAGCCAAACAAGAATGCATACAGGTAATTACAAATATACGTACTGCTCTATGTGCCTTACACTATTTTTCCACATTTGTTCGGACATTTGTCCCATCGCAGCACTAAATTTGAGATGTCCCTGTGGTAGAATTCATCCGGATGACTGTGGAACCATAGGCGGACTGCTGTCTTGGCGACATCGTTGCACATGAATCGCAGTCCTGGACCATTACAATGCGACACTACATGTGGCAACCAGAACCGCCAACAAGCTCCGGTCATTTCACTGGGAGAGTCTGGACCATCAGTCCGGACCTCACCACTAGTGATTTCCACGATTTTAGTCCGCAATACCTACCACTTACTATTCCCGTACAATGTATGCAGTCATCACTATCATCATCATCATCATCATCATCATCATCATCGTTGACCAGCTTCAGTTTCCCGGGTGTGGTATAAGAGTCCCCTCCATCTCTGTCGATCCATGAACCATTTTTCGTTCACAATCCTCTCCCAATCCTAGCCTCTCTCCTGTACATCCTCCTTCACCAGAGCTGTCCACTGTTTTCTAGGTCTGCCAGCTGGTCTCTTCCCATCTAGGTCTCTTTTATACTCCCTTCTAGCAGTTTTATTGGCACTCATTCTCTTCGCGTGGCCAAACCACTTAATTGTGTAGCCTTCAGGATATTTTGTAGCGTATAGTCTTCTATTCTCACCTCTTCTCTGATTTTTCATTCCTGATTGTGACTTTCCTTTGCTTCTTCTGGATCATAGTAGACTACGCAGCAACTTCATTTCTGCTTGGAGTTTCAAGTTGTCCTTCCTGGTTAGCGTGGTGTTTTTTTATTTTTTTTATTTTTAATTAATTTTGGTATTTGGCGGGTAAGCCATACAACCAACCGCATTATGAAAATGGAAAGATACAGAGATGTTAGAATATAAAACACTGGCATTTATGCATATTGTCCATTTGTTTTGTAGTAGGAGCAAGTACCTGCAAAAGGAAGCAAACATAAACAATTCAGATTATAACACTGAGGGAAACAAGAGAGATAAACAAAACCCTATATGCGGAGGTCAGTGTCCTTCAAATACTGGATTACTGCGAGGTAGGTCTCTCGGTGCTGAGTAGCCTAGTTAGTAGGGTAGAGATGCGAGTTGCATGGCGATGATGCAGTCCCTGGATCCTCTTGAGAAACGTAGCCTGTTGCGTTCGGAATCGCGCACACGCAAAGTAGTGTGGTGGTTTCCAGGCTGTATGTGAGGATTGGTGTGTAGTATGATTTGTACAATATCACCTTGGTTTTGAGTGGCACTTGTTTATCCCAGAGTAGTTGTCTTACTTGGTGGTAAAAGTGCATTGCTTTGCTGATTCGATTGTTCACTTCACAGGTGGCTAGGTTATCTTTGGATACTATACTACCCAAATATTGAAAATGTATATACTGTAGTATAAAAATAAATAAATAAATAAATGAAAAAAAGATACGAGCCTTACAGTAGTCGCATATGATGTGTAACATCTGACATGTTATCCTACTCGTATACTACACAGCTTGGACATTCTTAAAATGTTAATTTACGCTCCGTTTTCCTACTGGTACTATGATGAATGTATAGATTGAATTGGAGATATGCTACTGTCTCACTTGTTTGAACAAACATCGCATATTATATTGTAAATGAAGAGGAGGAATGAAACCATAGTCTCTAGTCAATCTATATAGAGTACTACTAGAAATAATGTTCAATACAATCAAATTTCCCAACTCCTGCTTGGTGCAAAACATTGTAATAAAAGTTAGATAAATCGTAATTTCATGTAGATTCTGTTAAAATGACGCATAATTTTATGATAAATATAGTTTAAATCGATAATCTGGGAGCAAAAATAATTGCCGGGACTGGGGTTCGAACCTGAGACCTCATGATGGGCAGACCAACACGCTATCCTCGCAGCTATTACCGCCACAGATATTTAGAGCACAAGACCGTTACTTATTTTTACGTACCGCCATGAAAGGCTAGCCCAGTTCCCTTATAAACACATTGATGAAAAAATCCACAGCCTGCTTCCAGTCTCCGACTGGGTTAGGAATGGAATGAATGAAGCACCCATCTAGCGGCGAGGATATGAACTGTGCCGGCTGCCGAGGCCTGACGCACTCCTCTGGGGCAATGATTAAATGAATGACAGATGAAATGAAATGATAGTGGAGAGTGTTGCCGGAATGAAATGTTGACAGGGAAAACTGGAGTACCCGGAGAAAAACCTGTCTGCCTCCGTTTTGTCCAGCACAGATCTCACATGGGGTTACCGGGATTTGAACCACGGAGCCAGTGGTGAGAGGCCGGCGTGCTGCCGCCTAAGCCACGGAGGCTGCATAAACACACTGATATATATTATATTCATAACAGCATTACCGCAATGTGGGTTAATATCTGAATAGCCATTGTGCAGAAACATAATACTGGCATTGTCGACTATTTACAATGTTTCATATTAAAGCATATCATCATTTAATTACTGATACGAAAACTTTTATCTATGTGGTTTGTGTTTCAATCAGTTGACACCAGAGTTCGCATAACTTTGCATTGAAAAACACGTTAGTCGGGGAGTGGATTCCCATCACTTTTATCCTGAGATTGATAACAGACCCTTAATAAATCATAATTGTTTTCAGCAAATATGATATAATGAATATTTTCACACCAAAGAACGACAACTTGAAGATTATTTATTGTAGGAATACCTGTAATGGGGCCTCCAAACATTGGAGTAAACCTTATGCTATAATACGTCGTGGTACCAATTTCCGCCACCTCGCGCACTCATTGTTTCCTGTTACACTTTTCCGTCAATCCAACTTACGTCTTTTTTTTTTTCAAAATCACTCCCACAATAATATCCACTCCCGGCACTAAAAGCCATACGTTAAATAAATAAATCCAGCAACCAAGCCGAAAGATGTTAACTTACATATCAAGCAAGTGACTGACTGGCTGAGTGCCGAAAAAATAAATGTATTGCCCAATATTTAATAGTGATTATAACTAACACACTTTTTTTTCAGGATTGTTATTTAGTATTCCCTTTTAAGAGAGCGTGTGAACTTCAACAATTTTCATGACAACCCAAATCCTCTTCATTCGTGCACTATGTTTATTCTTCCGTTCGTCCGTCCACTTTTTTCCTGGCATCTTTGGTAGGAGTTCTTTATCAAATTTATGTTACATTATGGTTTTTCTAAATTTAACCCGATCATTCATGTCTTGCATTGTGAGGTTTAGCTGCTTGAGGGCTTCCTCAGTTTCCTCTATCCATTTGTACTTGTATTTACCGTTGAGGGTGATGTTGAAAATTTGTTTTGTAATTCTGTGCTGGTCAATTCTGTAGTCTATATGTGTTATTAACTTCCGTATTTATTTTATATTACAAACATTGCACCCTCACCCAGTAATTTGGGCAAATTCGTGTTGACCGACTGAAGAGTTACCACTAACATCTGAAAGACCGGTATGGTCAGGAAAAAGGGAAAATTAAAGATATCCTTGATCTCGAATTTCATAACATGGTCGGTTAGGACGAGAACAAGAGACAACCAAGTAGGATCAGCATGAAATATGATATAGTAGCCTGTTTCAAGTAAGTGGAAGCAATGCCATACTAACACTGAAGGGGGGGGGGGGGGGGTGGGGTGGGGGGGGGGGGGGGTCGTCATTGGTTGACAAACCCGTAGATTTTTCGCAGACGTATTTAAGATGTATGCATACAACCGATTAAGATCAGTGGCATAACTTATTTGAAATAACGTACTCTTGTCATTTATACATTTCTGATAACAGTAGTTGCCTATTTTTTCGGTTTGTTAGAATGTGTATATCTTCTCATTTCGTTGCGACTCAAGTCTCTATTCCTAACCCCGCGGCTAGGCCATGCGCGTTTAATCTTGCAGCATATCCGGAGATCTCAGGTTTGAATTCCGGTGGCTATCCAGAGTGTGGCTTTTCCCCGGGTTTCCGCACACTCCAGGCAAATGCCAGAATAGTACCTTACTTCAACTCCTGGGGCTCCTACACTATCATTGTCACTACTACATTTATCACAAGTTATCAGACAAGTTCAACACACACCCAACTACACGGTCATGATGACCAAGATGTCCCAAGCCCCTTTGAAGAATTAAAAACAAACTCTATTACTATCACTGCAATTCCTAGTACCGTACTAATGTTGGGACATGGTGTGCCGAACATCTCGAGGACGGTATTGAGAACTTCGTACCGGGCATAGTCAAGACAATAAATTAAATTAAATGTTAGATCCTCTTGCTTCACGCCTATCAATCACCTTGTCGGAGCCAGGCAGTCTTCTATTCACGGAACTATGTTCCTACCACCACTTTCACTCTTCATGCTGTTGTGGTAATGATGTTGCATGTAATTGCCTCACCTAATAGCCCACTTCATAGCTTAAAACTCTGGTGCAACTTAATTGGCCAGTAGCTGCTGTGTTAGTTTCATTATTGTGATATTTCGCTGTGGTCCGTGGGAGGGACGAACCAGGCCGGACGGTTGTTTTAGACGAGTGGAAAATCATAATGGAAGCCTGGAGACGAGCTACTACAGTACTGATATCGCGCCAGGAGTTGGCAGTTGGGTTTGAACTGCAGATGTCTTCCGCTCACTGCGTATCGTGCATTCAAAAAAACATCTAGTTACTACTTGCTTCACTCACTCAGCACATACCTTCTTTCATTGGCTGCGTGTCATGTGCTGCGATAACAACGATTGACATGCAGGAAGCCGATATATTTAGGTCTGGAATAGGCGTGCCGCGCATGCGTCAGCTGCCCCATGCGGTCCGATGTTGGACAAAACTGTCCTCCGCTACTGATGAAATACAGTCATTGGCAAATATAATGGCGTTCTGTTCGTAACTATGTAACGTGTACATCCGCGTCACATAATACTTCGACGTGGACTGTACTGTTCTGTACGGTGGTGTCACGTGCTGAAGTCTGGAATTCCATTACATCAGACTGGTTGTGACAACTGTGAAGCGAAAGGGTGAGAGAGTGACTGCGTACAGGCTCACCTGCAAGCTTCAAGGTCAAGGGCAATCGTCTAAAACAAACGTCCGTCTTGGTAGTCGCCAATGCGTTCTTACAACACTATTCTGTGGCTTCCTACTCCCAGTGATAACTCCAGTCCCAGATATACACAAATACACAAGTTTCCGTCCGCCTACGCCTGATATGGATGTGTCCTTGTGTTTGCGATTGCTAGTAAGAGTATACAGTACATATATTATTTTAAATTATGAAAAGTTTTGAATCCAGTTTGATGTATTTTCTTTGTCCTTGAAAATGTTTGTGCCAATGTGATCAGTAAGGAAGGGCGTGTTACAGCTGTTCTCCACGTAATGCAGTAGTAGGTGACGAATAACAACTTCGCATGTCACGACACTGAGGAATTGAGTGAATGTGTACCCAAATCTTCCTGAATTACATCATTCTATAGCTTCTTACTTTTAATGTTTCTTGATCTGTGTGTCATTTTTCATTGTTTGAAACCCGAACCAGAGACTTACATAAACATATTCCATGGAGCATATTTTATGAACGAGCTCGTTTCATTCCTCCCCAATCAAATACAATGTTCGGAGTGCTGTATACCCTTGCCTTGACAGCTGTGCCCAGAGGTTTCTTCTTGTTCCCGAACAGGTGATAATCACTTCGTGCCAAGTCGGGAGAGTATGGTGGATGTGGGAGCACCGTGAATCCCATTTGATCAATGGCAGCGGTGGTCTCTCGACTAATGTGGGGGGCGGGCATTGTCATGTTGCAGAAGCACACCTTTAGCCCATTTTCCTGGCAGCTTAGTTTCGATGGCATGACGTAAGCGCTTAAGGGTTGCCACATATGCTGCACTGTTAATCGTGCCCCCCATTTCCAGCCAGTCAATGATGCTCTTTATGTCCTAGAACACTGTCACCATTCGCTTGCAAATTGATGGCACTGTTCCACTTTTCTTTGGCGGTGGACTTCCACTATGCTTCCATTGCATGGTCGCCGTTTTGCAGATTTGACAGAACTGGACACAGCTGTCAAGGCATGGGTACGCAGCACTCCGAAAGAATGGTTTCAGGAAGGTCTGGAGAGACTGACACATCGATGGCAAAAGTGCATTAAGTTACAAGGAGATAATGTTAAGAAGTTGGACGTAACAACTGATGTGTAATGTTCTTCATTTGGGTAGAAAAAAATAAAGTGTCAAACAATATACAGGGTCTTTCATATAAAGTAAGAACGCCAAGCGGCGGGTTTGCTATCCGCTAGTGTGGTGGCCTTGACCAAGCTTGTGGCGAGCCGTGGCCCCCTGCTCTAAGCGTGTGTACAATCCTCTGTGAAATATTACCTTATAAAAGTTGCTGGAAGTGTCGTCCTTCCTGGGTTATGCAGGCATTGTATCTGGTAACCACATTTTGGCTGACGCGAGTGAGTCATGCCACTGCATTTTTTCTGATTTTTTATTTTGTGTTTTTTATTGAGCACTGAACCAGTAGTGTAAAATTTATTTACAATTACGTGAATCTGTGCTAGTGAAGGTGGCACTTCATCAGGAAATTGCTGAACAAATGCATCACGTACCCACCGAGCCGAATCGTAATTAAAATAAATTTTACATAAAAAATACGATGTTCCAATGATAACTGTCTCAACATGTTCAGACTGGCGACTGACAACACCTGCACGCTTATTGCAAGGTCAGGTTTGTACTATGCGCGCGCTTTCAATACTAGAGCAGGGGGCCGTGGCGCGTCACAAACTCGGCCAAGCCGGCTTCAGCAGCGAATGACAAAACCGCCGCTCGCCGTTCTTACTTTATATGAAAGACCCTGGAGTCCGCCCTGCGTAGATTATGGCCTTGTCAACTACGAAGAGCACCAGCGAGGAGGGCTCCTTTCAAATCCATCCACTTGGTTAAGAGTTTGTCACTTCTACTCCAGGCAAATGCCGGATTGATACCTAACTTAAGGTCGCAACCGACCCTTACCCAATTATACGACTACTACAACCATCTCACTGACACAGGTTATCAGGCAGATTCCACACACACACCCAAGTGCACGGGGCTAAATGATCTCAAAGTTGCAAGCCCTTAAATGAATCAACAACAGCAGTCGCAAACACAAGGACATAAATGAACACACACACATGAGTTACAGCCAGACAGGAAGTTCTGTATTGGTGCGTAACTGAAGCTGGAAGGAAAAACTTCACTCAATGATCGCAAGAAGGTATGCCCGGTCGGAGCTCTTCCTGGCTGACAAGGACTCGACGCACCTAGCAACAAGTTGGACCTCCTGTAATCCTCTGCACTGCTGCCAACCATCCAGAAAGACTTAATAATTTGTTTTGTTGTTTCATTTGAATGGCTTGGACATCGTGGTCATTTAGCCCCGTGTATTTGGGTGTGTGTAATTTTTGTCTGATAACCTGTATTATTGTGATGGATTATTAGCAAGTGTATTTGTTGTTGTTGTTTAAGTCTTCAATCTTTTGACTGGTATGATGCAGCCCTCCATGCTTCCCTGTCCTGAGCTAATCGTTTCATCTCCACTTAGCTACCACATTCTAACCTTGGTCTACCCCTACAGTTCTTATGATTCTACCCTTCCTTCCATAACTAAGTTTGCTATTCCTGGGTGTATTAATATGTGTCCTACCAACCTATATCTTCTCTTCATTAGCAGTCGCCAGAAACATCTTTCCTCTCCCAATTTCTTAATACCTCTTCATTTGTTGCTCTATCTAGCCATCTGATCTTCATCATTCTCCTGTAACACCACATTTCAAATGCTTCTATTCTCCTCTTTTCTGCTGCGCCAACAGTCCAAGTTTCACTTCCATAGAGCGCCACGTTCCAGACCAAGGCTTTCAAAGATGGCTTCCTAATACCAAAATCTATGCCAACAGATTCCTTTTCTGTAAAACTGTACATTATTTGTAATTCAGGTGAAGATTTTGAAGGAGGCGGCCATGGCCTTAAGGTACGAACCATTCCGGTATTCGCCTGCAGTAGAAGTGGGAAAACCACGGAAAACAACTTCCAGGATGACTGAGGTGAGAATGGAAACCCCTTCCTCTCAGGTTTGCCTCACGACGCTGAGTGTAGCCCGCTCCAACCCTCAAACCAGAAATGTCATGGCAGAGCCGGGAATTGAAACCGGACCTTCGGGCGACAGCCAAGAATGCTAGCCGCTACACCATGAGGGGATCACTTAATAATTTAAAATACCCACATAGAAACCTAAAAATATATTTTTCAGATGACAACCTCAAAGCTATTTCACGCAATGTATGTCTACCTCTTATTAATTCCGTTTCCAACGGTGTCGGGGATGAGATACGATGAAATGCTATGTGGCGGGTGGTTTTTACGGCCGGATGCCGGATGCAACCTCTTGAAAGGAGTTAATGAGAGTTGAAATGAATGAAGCTGAATGAAACTACTAGTAGGCAAGGATGTTGAAGGAAGCAGCCGTGGCCTGTCAGAAGGTACCGTCCCAGCATTTGTCTGGAGTTAAAATGGGGAAACCACTGAAAACCATTTCAAGGACGGCCAACGGTGGGGCTTGAATCCACATCTACCGATTCCGCAGGTAGCTTGGCCCCATGTCCTAGCGCTGCGCCTTAGCGAGCGTAGCTACCGCTGTTGGTCTATTTCACGCATTAAAAACTTAAAATAAATATTTTAGAAAATTTGGTCCCCAGGATTATTCTGAATTGGATGAGGGTTCTCAGGCTCCATCCTCTGTGGACAAATGTTCACTCAATGTTTGAATAAATATCGTAATACGAATTTTGAATATCTCATCAGTAGACTACAGCACGTTTCTTTCTCGATAATTGTTTGTTGTTGTGAACTCATTTTAGGGGCTTGGGACATTTTGGCCATCATCCCCGTGTAGTTGGGTGTGTGTTGATCTTGTCTGATAACCTGTATTTATGTAACGACTGTAGCAGTCTGTGTAGCTGTATTAGAGAAAAGGATGGGGTAGGCGCCTCGAGACTTGAACTAAAGAACTATTCAGGCATTTGCCTGAAGGGAGTGTGGATAAACCCCAGGGAAAAACAAACTCAGAATAGTCGCTGTCAGTGCCGGGATTCGAACCTACGATCTCCGGACGTCCTGCAGCTGCCCGAGCTGTCGTGGTGCACGATTTGACAAGCACGGCTTCGCTGCAGGATTGTTATCAGTCTAAGGTTCGGATTTTTAGGACCTCGAGAAACGAGAAATATGCAGGAAAATATGCCATAAAAATACTGAAATATGATTCAAAAAAGGTACAATATAACCTAATATATTTACATGCTTTCTAAAAACACGTGTTAATAATGCAGTGAAATTTTATTTTTATTATTAATTCTACATTCAAACCTAAAAAATTGTTAATATATACACTGATTTCATGAATATGCCTAGATAAAAATGTTTTCCTCTAATTTTTATTGCAGAATGTTTCAAGAGACTCGCGGAAAGCAGCGTATTCGTCACCCTTTCTCGCGTTAAGAACTGCCACACAAATCACATTTCCTGTAAACGAAAAAGAAAATGCTCTGTCAAATACTACCAAGTTTAGTTACAGTTTAATATTTTCTGATAGTCTGCCACAATTGGCAAGTTATCTTTTTAGCCTACTTGCGATTTTTGCAAAAGAAAAGTAGACTTGATGAGATCTACACAGGGCCAAAAATTGTGGGTCTGTCTGTGTGTCTGTGTGTGCGTGTGTGTGAGTGTGTGTACTCTGAATGTCTGTCCCTCCCCCTATCAATTCTAACACGGTGAAACCGAATGGAACGAAATTTAGTACAGAGGTAGCACTAGCAAAGGACACCTCAGTGTCATGTTTTATATCGCCGCCATATTGACGAAAACGCAATGGCGGCCACCCAAATGTTAAAAGCTTAAATCAAATTACGACCAACCTTATCATCTGATCTCTACCAAATTTTGCAACATTATACCTTTGTGCATGAAGAATCTTTTGACCAAACTAACAGGTCATCAGCCCAATACTTTGCGGATGGCGCCCATGTATGTGTGCAAATCGATTCCCCCTATCTATTCAAAACATGGTGAAACCGAATTAAACAAAATTTGGTAGTCTACAGAGGTAGCACTAGCAAAGGGCACCTCAGTATCATGTTTTATATTGCCGCTATCTTTATGGAACCGTAATGGCGCCTGCCCAAATGTTAAAAGTTTAAATCAAATTGCGACCAACCTAATAATGTGATCTCTTCCAAATTTTGCAACGACATACCTTTATGTGGGAAGCATATTTTGACCAAACTACAAGATCATCAGTCCAATAGTTTGCAGATGGCGGCCATGTATGTGTGAAAATCATTTCCCCATATCAATTTAAACATGGTAAAACCGAACTGAATGATTTTTTTTACAGAGATGGCACTAGCAAAGGGCACCTCATATTCATGTTAATATCCGTATAGCACGTTGTATTTCAACAAGCTACTACAACCAACATTCAACTATAACAACACCCATGCGTTTGGGAGAAAGTAGGCTATGCGTTCTTTACTGAACATCTTGTTTATCATTTAGCGCCGCGCACGCACAGAAACCTTGCAGCGGCCAGCGGATACCATATTTTAAGTCCACCACCTGCCCCTAAAGTATTACCCAAATATGACCTTAAAACATCAGTATTGATGAAATATAACAATAACAATGAAAATTACCCAAATATGAATGTATATGCTCTGTAAAACCCACCTAAAAAGAATCAGGATTATTGAACTCCTGCTAAATTACAGTTTTTAATGAACATGTAGTCAAGGAAAAAATATGGCATTTCCTAAACATCCGAACCTTAGTCATCACGAATGTTGATTCTGTTAATATTCAACAAAATAAATTACCAGCAAGAACCATAACCTTGGGCTAATTGATTGTGGGTGGGGTGTGAGTAGGGGTGAGCTCACGCTAAAGTTTATTAGGGAGGATCCAGAGGGAGCTGAAGTATCGCTAGTTCCGGTGCCTATTCTCGACACACCTCTCCGTATGTCGCCTGTCGTTATCACTTTCCAAGTGTGTGGAGACGTAATCAGTTGTCCACGTACTTTCTCCGAATTAGCTTTAGCAACATTTTGATCCGGAAGTGCGGTCGCGATGACCCTGTCAAGGTCGTGCCGCTAGACACGCTAGCCAAGGCCGGACGGGGTCGTACAGGTGGCTGGGTCGACACAACGCTCGTTTCTATTTACTTTAACACCTTCTCCTCTCATGAATATTCTGCAGCGTTGCCAAAAGTTATATAATGCCACGAAATGAGTACACTTAAACAATAAAAATATTGATATATTATGGTGTCTGAAGCCATTTTTCAGTGTTGCCTTAGCAAAGAAAAGTCGGTCAACACGATTGTACCAAAATGAGATAGGTTTTTCCCTAATCCTGAAAAAACGAATAACTTATCTCTTGTGTCTTATAAGTGTCCAACCAAACTTTCTCTTCTCTTCATTAGCAGTCGTCAGAAACATCTCCTCGCCCACTCGTCTTAATACCTCTTCATTTGTTACTCTATCTACCCATCTGATGTTAATCATTCTCCTGTAACACCACATTTCAAATGCTCCTATTCTCCTCTTTTTTACTGCGTCGGCAGTCCAAGTTTCACTTCCAGAGAGCGCCATGCTCCAGACAAAGGCTTTCAAAAATGACTTTCTAATTCCTCAATCTATATTTGATGTTTACGTATTTCCTCTCTGTAGAAATGCTTTCCTTGCCTGAGCCAACCTACTTTTTATATCCTCTTTACTTCGTCAATCACTGGTTATTTTGTTTCGTAAGTAGCAAAAGTCTGTTGCTTCCTTGAAATTTTCACCTGCCAATTTGACGTTAATAGGGGTTTCTGATTTCTTTCGGCTCCATTAAATTATTTTTTCTTTACTTTTATTGATTTGCATCATGAATTCCTTGCTCAAGACGGAGCTCATGCCATTTAAAAATGGTAATCCCAGAAATATGGAAAAAAATAAGTAAAAAGAATTAAAATTATTATGGTGTTTGAAGTCATTTTTCAGTGTTGCCATAGTAATCGAAATTTAATGTTTTTCAGCCGGTCAACACGATTTTACCCAATTGTAATAGGTGGTTACCTAATCCTGATTATCCAGGATTTGGGAACTACCCATCACAATAATCAGGATTAGAGAACCACTCATTACAATAATCAGGATTGGGGAACCACCCATTACAATAATCAGGATTAGGGAACCACCCATTACAATAATCAGGATTCGAGGAAACCACCCATTACAATAATCAGGATTGGGGAACCACCCATTACAATAATCAGGATTGGGGAACCACCCATTACAATAATCAGGATTAGGGAACCACCCATTACAATAATCAGGATTAGGGAACCACCCATTACAATAATCAGGATTAGGGAACCACCCATTACAATAATCAGGATTAGGGAACTACCCATTACAATAATCAGGATTGGGGAACCACCCATTACAATAATCAGGATTAGGGAACCACCCATTACAATAATCAGGATTAGGGAACCACCCATTACAATAATCAGGATTAGGAAACCACCCATTACAATAATCAGGATTAGGGAACTACCCATTACAATAATCAGGATTAGGGAACCACCCATTACAATAATCAGGATTAGGGAACTACCCATTACAATAATCAGGATTAGGGAACCACCCATTACAGTAATCAGGATTAGGGAACTACCCATTACAATAATCAGGATTAGGGAACCACCCATTACAATAATCAGGATTAGGGAACTACCCATTACAATAATCAGGATTAGGGAACCACCCATTACAATAATCAGGATTAGGGAACTACCCGTTACAATAATCAGGATTAGGGACCCACCCATTACAATAATCAGGATTAGGGAACTACCCATTACAATAATCAGGATTAGGGAACCACCCATTACAATAATCAGGATTAGGGAACTACCCATTACAATAATCAGGATTAGGGAACCACCCATTACAATAATCAGGATTAGGGAACTACCCATTACAATAATCAGGATTAGGGAACCACCCATTACAATAATCAGGATTAGGGAACCACCCATTACAATAATCAGGATTAGGGAACCACCCATTACAATAATCAGGATTAGGGAACTACCCATTACAATAATCAGGATTAGGGAACCACCCATTACAATAATCAGGATTATGGAACCACCCATTACAATAATCAGGATTAGGGAACCACCCATTACAATAATAATGAGGATTAGGGAACCACCCATTACAATAATCAGGATTAGGGAACCACCCATTACAATAATCAGGATTAGGGAACCACCCATTACAATAATCAGGATTAGGGAACCACCCATTACAATAATCAGGATTAGGGAACTACCCATTACAATAATCAGGATTAGGGAACCACCATTACAATAATCAGGATTAGGGAACTACCCATTACAATAATCAGGATTAGGGAACCACCCATTACAATAATCAGGATTAGGGAACCACCCATTACAATAATCAGGATTAGGGAACTACCCATTACAATAATCAGGATTAGGGAACCACCCATTACAATAATCAGGATTATGGAACTACCCATTACAATAATCAGGATTAGGGAACCACCCATTACAATAATAATGAGGATTAGGGAACCACCCATTACAATAATCAGGATTAGGGAACCACCCATTACAATAATAATGAGGATTAGGGAACCACCCATTACAATAATCAGGATTAGGGAACCACCCATTACAATAATCAGGATTAGGGAACCACCCATTACAATAATCAGGATTAGGGAACCACCCATTACAATAATCAGGATTAGGGAACCACCCATTACAATAATCAGGATTAGGGAACCACCCATTACAATAATCAGGATTAGGGAACCACCCATTACAATAATCAGGATTAGGGAACCACCCATTACAATAATCAGGATTAGGGAACTACCCATTACAATAATCAGGATTAGGGAACTACCCATTACAATAATCAGGATTAGGGAACCACCCATTACAATAATCAGGATTAGGGAACTACCCATTACAATAATCAGGATTAGGGAACCACCCATTACAATAATCAGGATTAAGGAACCACCCATTACAATAATCAGGATTAGGGAACCACCCGTTACAATAATCAGGATTAGGGAACCACCCGTTACAATAATCAGGATTAGGGAACCACCCGTTACAATAATCAGGATTAGGGAACCACCCGTTACAATAATCAGGATTAGGGAACCACCCGTTACAATAATCAGGATTAGGGAACCACCCATTACAATAATCAGGATTAGGGAACCACCCATTACAATAATCAGGATTAGGGAACCACCCATTACAATAATCAGGATTAGGGAACCACCCATTACAATAATCAGGATTAGGGAACCACCGATTACAATAATCAGGATTAGGGAACTACCCATTACAATAATCAGGATTAGGGAACCACCCATTACAATAATCAGGATTAGGGAACTACCCATTACAATTGGGTATAATCGTGTTGACCGTCTGAAAGAAACCATTAAATTTCGAAAACAAATTAATGTAGGTCTACTATGTGTTGCAAATAATATAATTAAAAACGATATTTTAATAATTATGACTAACCTTGTGATAACGATGCATTTAGATATAAATCTTAGGCCTCGCCGCTCCATTTTCTTGTGATATTGTGAAACTTTCCCTGCAGGGAAGTGACACTCCCCCCCTTATTTCCCCTTGCCTTCAGGTATACAGTATCTGATTGCAGAAATACAAAGAAACAGGAGAGAAACTCCTAATGCAAGGAGGTTTACAATTGATTCACTGCTGAGCAGCCACGTTGCCAATTCTCCGAATCGATTTTCGGTTGCCTGACTCTCGAAATCGTCTGCATGAATTATAGTAGACCTGTGGTACACGTCGGCAGACGGCATATGGCCAGGTTTGAATGACTTGACGATGTGAAGAAGCAAACTTCATACAGTTGTTTTGATGCTATCAGTGGTTTTCTTGTAAGGGAATCCCGACTTGTAATTTTAATGTTTTTCCTTTCAATCTCGGAATTTTCCACAGTGAAATGTCAGTCCTGCCAAACAAAAAGTCACACCTTTGTTGAGCCCGGTTATATAGGTGATACATTCCGGTATAAATACTGAAGGATCGCATATACAAAGTGGCATGCTTTGAGATAAGCTCAGCAAAATAATCATTCATAATCATTTCATGGAGTGTTAAACAGTAGTGTTGTTTACAACCTTTGTTTAAAATGAGATACAACCAGTGTTTCTACAGCGCACTCTTTAGAGATTGCCGACCTCCTCCCCAGAGATTTCAGGAAATGAATCAAAATAAACTCTCAGGAAAGATGCATGCTATATGCAAATTAAGGGAGATTTACATTATAAATTATCGGGACGTGCATAAGCGCCCATTCAATATCATGAAAGAAATAAACTGCAGTTAGTTAAATTGACTAATTGAAGCATTAAATATGGTAATTTCCTATGCCAAAAGCTTGTTACTAATGTGGATGTTATATCCTACAAACTCTATAATTTTCTTTAGGATGTTTCTTTAATTGTAATAGTTTTTTTTATTTCAAATTACACGACTACGTTGTTCTAAGCTTCAACTAACTGTAGAATATTGCATTGCCAGTATATTTTAAGCATTCTTACTTTCATTTAAGAATTGTAAAAAGAAACTTCAATACTTGAAAATAGGTGGTGGTTGTGATTGTTGTTTTAAAGGACGGGCCATCGAGGTTATCTACACGTTCTTTCTTTCTTCCTTTCTTTGGCTTATCCCAATTAATTGGGGTCGCCGGAGCTAACCAGACTCATTTTGGATTTGGCCGGGGATTTAAGGCCGGATGCCCTTCCTGACACTGCGTGATTTTTCAGTTGAAAATTCCACCCCGCTGTCACCGAGATTCGCACCCTGGCCGTCCGAGTGAAAGACGAGCAGCTAAGCCCCTGCGCCATCACACAACGAAGAATATTCTCTCTTCTCTTGAATTTCGTTGAGGACGCTTTCCCTGGTTCTTTTGTCCACCCAACTTATTCTCAACATCCTTTTCCAGTCCTCTTACTTCAAATGCTGCCAGCCGTTTTGCCTTTCTGACTTATGGTCCAAGTTTCAGATCCGTAGGCCTATGCTCCTGACAAATAATTTAGCGAATATTTCTCTTTCCTGGATGTTATTATTCATTTAGCGTAGGGCTTTTAGTGCCGGGAGTTTCCGAGGACATGTTCGGCTCGCCAGAGGCTGTAGCTGCTTCATTGCGGACACCCATGGGGTGAGCTACAAGTTCCGTTCAATTTCAAGTAGTTCCAACTTTCGCTACCAGATGTCACCGGCACCCAGTGGTGAACGTTGGAACTTTGATAGAGCGTTTCAACGAAATCTAACCTACAATTTAGCTTCACACAAGTTTAATTAGCGGATGGTTCTTTTGCATGCCATAAATCTATGACATGGGACCGCCGGCTTTACTTCCTCTCCGAAGGAAGGCATACTGAAGGATTTTAATGCTCTTAAAAATTCGACGACTTCGACCGGGTTTGAACCCGCGATCTAGGGCACAGCTCAGCATGCTACCGACTACGCCACCGAAGCCGCTTCCTGGATGTCAATGTGTCTACTCGTCAGAAGACCTCATTTACTGTCGGAAACTTGCCTGGCTAGTGCTATACTCTCTCCAAGCTGCGTCTACAGTACTGTCTTGGGAGCTAGATGACAGAAACTAGTGGCTTGTTCCCACTTTTTGGCAGCGACTTTGAAGTTAGTACTATGTTTGTCAATAACTAAAATCTTTGATTTCTGCACATTGATATTGAGCTGTGTTACTGACCGTGTTGAGACAACAGTACGATAGTTTAACTTGGGAAAAGCCATTTTAGCCTATAGGCTAAATACAGGCAAATACATCAAATATATTTTAAAAAGCTTCAAAGGTAAGAAGATTACCAATAAATTATCTACAATCGCAATGCAGACAGCATTTGAGTGTGCTTAAATGTGTAGTCACCCCTGAGGTCCAGTTCGATTCCCGGCTCTGTCAAGAAATTCAATTCTGGTCTGAGGGCTGGAACGGAGTACACTCATCCTCTTGAGGCAAAACTGAGAAGAGGAGGGATCGATTCCTACCTCAGGCATCCTGGAAGTGGTTTTCCGTGGTTTCCCACTTCTACTCCAGGCTATTGTCAGGATAGTACCTTTCTTAAAGCCAATCCTCACCTGAATTACAAATGCATTCAATAATACAAATTAAATTTAGAATTAAATTTCTTGGCAGAGCCGAGAATTGAACTCGGACCTTCGAGGCGACAGTCAATAATACTAGTCGCTGCACCACGAGGTGGTCAGGAATGATGTGTGATGCGCTTCGTATGGGGGATCCCAGCGGCGATCCGGGCACGGCGACCAAGGGCCCGCTGATGAGACTGATGAGACTGACTTGGTGCGCCTAGGCGAAACTTCTCAAAATACACGGTAAAACCCTAGAAGAATTGCTCACACTCCTTAATTTGTCACAAAACCTGACATACTAAAGGAGCAAAGTTTCTGGCTTACCAGAAAATAAAATGCAATTTCCCCAACATTCTAGCCCTAATGACAGGTAATGCCTGAAACTGGAGCCTTCATAAACATCAGATAGATATGCTAGCCAGAAAAAGATTTCTCTCGGATATCCTAAAATATCAAGTTTTCATGCAAAATGTGGCCCAAGTGATGCGTAAAACGTGTAACTAACAATAAACTATTCCTCGTGTTATACATTTCCAACAGTTTGTTGACGTTGTATGAAGACATATCATTCCTGTTACATACGCGAGGAAGAAATACCAGACATTCTATCAGTTAATTGAGTAACATTAACTTGTTACATATCCTACTGACTCATTGTTTTATGTGTTAAGTTATTATGCTTGTTTACGTCTATTGTTACGACTTTGATCATAAATGTCCTTCCCATGATGCGTTTAATTACCTAAGTTGTCAAGTTTATCGGTTGACCTCAGCTCGTCGACAAAAAAAAATACCCCTTTGTAAACCTGTAATGTACGTTAAGAGTGGGAAAGCGCTGGGAGCAGTCATAGCAACTAACGTCATATTATATATGAGTTTCAGCCAATGGCCATAGCAGGGTATTTTAATTGAACGCCCGAGGGCTCCCAGCAAGTTCAATTTCAAGTACAGTAGTTCCAATTTTGGCTACCAGATGCTACTGTCGCTAAGACCTAGCCAAATATAGCTTAACCTACAAATTTTGCTACACACTACCAATTGTAGTGGTAGGTTCTTTTTCGTGCCATAAATCTATGATATGGGCTCGCCGGCTTTACTTCCCCCTCGAAGGAAGGCACAATGAAGGATTTTAACGCTCTTAAAAATCCAACGACTTCGGCCGGGTTTGAACACGCGATCTTGGGCATAGCAGTTCAGCATGATAATGAGTACGCCTCTGAAGCCGATATAACTAACGTTATAAAGAATAGTATACAGCGTAACAGCTTAAGCTTCCACTGGTCGGCGTTACAGAGGATGGATACGTTTTTAGGGGTTGTTGGCTGGAGCCTAGTGGGGTTTATAACGTTTCACCGGATACTGTTTTCGGCATGTTCAGGGAATTCTTTGTCTCTCTGTTGACCGTCAGGACCACGACCAAAAAGCCCGGAAATGTTCATCCAACATTACGTACTCTCCATAAAGATGTGGGAATATTTTGAGTTAAGGCAGCCTGCCAAGTTGGAGTCCTGAAGTCGCACGTGATCAGGACAGGCCGTGTTGTCGATCGTAAATCGCATTTCCCCATCAGTGACGTCACTGTCAGCCGGTGAGCACATCTGTACATCCCTCCTGTCGACGTTTCTTGGTCAGCTTTTGTTCTCTTCTGACCTCCGTGGTAGTAGTGGGGATGTTTCACATTCCCACCACAATTGGTCCTTGTCAGGCCTCTTCAATTTTTTCTATAAATTCAATGCCCATTGGCGCCTTGTGTTGAATCATGTTGTTGGTTCTGCACTGGAACTCCCAGTCACAACAAGTATAATAGGCGAATGTACGTTCTTACATTGCATACGGGAAGTGACAATTAAGCTCGCGTGTGTCCGTGCTCCAACTCCACAAAAACAAACTACAGTAATGTATTTTTTAAACACTGATATCTCAGCAGCATAATTTGTCACACAAATGGCACGCCAAATCCGTGTAATTAGCTCTATTGCGTATGATTAATGCCAACAGGCTAATACAAGGGGCATCAGTTAGTGATATTCTAGAATGACAAGTCTACTCTGTCCTACAGACGGCTATAATTTACTTACACATTTATGTACATTCAATAGCAACCTAGCACAACTCGACACTATAAATTTGATTTAAATATATCTCGACGAATCCGGGCGAAGGAAATGTGTTGACATGATCAACATTAGCAAGTTGTTTTTGGCTGAGCATAAGCCCTGTAAGGAGCAAGTCAAGAGGAGGTTACGATTTACAGAGTTGCTAACAATTGAAATAATTTGCGGGTTATAATTTATCTTGTAGCAGTTTAATTTCCTCTAGAGACTTGACTTATATTATAAGGTGCGTTCAAAAAGTAACGAGCCGGAGGCTGGAATGCGCAAACCGGTGACGACATCGGCTAATCGTGGCGTGTGTAACGAGGTGTGGTTCCGACCAGACCGTGGAAGGTCACAGCCCGTCGCTAGAGGGCACGCGTGCACGTCACGTGACGATACAAAGCGAGCAGCAGCATGCATCAATCGCCCAACTAAGACCAAGGCAGCAGGCCATTTGACATGCTTCCTGGTGTGGTTGAAGACTGTGGGGCACCCATTGGGCACACACTTTGCGCAAGTGCAGTCGTTCCTTCATGATGGTGTGCACACTTTCGACGCTCAATCCGACCACGGCGGCTATGGCGTTCACTGTCACTTGGCGGTCCTGGGTAATGAGTGCATCAACCAGCTGGACGTTGTCATCAGTAATGCAGGGGATGCCCCAGACCGGGCATCATCGGCTAACGACACCTGTCCTTCCCTGAAGCGCTTGTGCCAAGCCTGGACCCTTGCAAGGGACATGCAGTGTTCGCCGTACACTTGTGACATTCGGCGATGAATGTCTGTTCACCCTACTCCTTTCGCTGTCAGAAACCGAACAACACCTCTTTGCTCTTCATTTGACACCTCCATGTCACTGTTTGCAATGAGACTGGTAGCGTTGGACGATTGATGCATGTTGCTGCTCGTTTTGCATCGTCACGTGACGTACACGCGTGCCCTCTAGCGACGGGCTGTGACCTTCCACGCTCTGGTCGGAACCACACCTCGTTAAACACGCCACGATTAGCCGATGTCGTCACCGGTTTGCGCATTACAGCCTTCGGCTCGTTACTTTTTGAACGCACCTTATTTGTGCATAGAGAGTGGCGTACGTAGGATTTCTTTCTGGGGAAAGGGGATGGGGGCTGTTTCATGCATACAGTAAGGTAGTCGTGCACATTATTAAAATGATATTTCGATTATTATTCATAAAAAGCAATAATTAATTAAACATTCTCTTTGTATAAAAACTATTTTAATTATATTCTTCAGCACAGTAAAAAATGAAAAAATATCATTTAAAAATATAATGAAAAACAGTAGTCTAACTAAATATTAAGACTGAAATGATGCAGTGATATAATGTCCATACGTGATTGCTAATATTATTGATATTCTGTGAGAGAAAATGTTTTGCTCTCCATGTTCTTACTGCCATTAGGCTACTATGGACTCCCGAAAAATGCCTATCTTTATGGCTTTATCTGCATCATTCGTAGGGATGAATTGCAGAAACTCCTCATATACTGAATTATCTTTAATGAAACTGATGCACAGTGACACAGATATACACATTTAAAGCATCCAGTAGTAACGTGAAAGAAGTTACCGATCGCACACTTCAACAGCAAAACTGATCCATGGCTGGCGCCAACGCTGAAGGAGTCGAGTATACAGTAGGTCATTTAACAAGTGAAGAACGCGACCACATTTAAAATATATATGGGAGTAAAGAAGCCTCAGGTGAAAAACAGGTGATATGGGGGACAATAAATGGATTCAAGTAAACAAATGCCTTTCTTTGGTGGTCGGGGAGGGAGGAGGGGTTGGACCCTAAACGCCAGCCCAATCGGTACGCCACTGTGCATAGAATCCTATTATTCTTAGTCTGTGGATACCAGCGACATTAGCGCCAGCGAAGAAAGTAATAAACCAAGATATTATGACGTAATTTAAAAAACAGAACCTCCGAACTTACAGGCGGCTACAACTTACTCCAGTAGATGGCTAAGTTTGCTCCTGTATATACTGTACGTCTTAATATGCTCGCGTTCACAGATCCAGTAAGGTTGGCAGATCAACATTAACAGAGAATATCAGTTGATAGCTCATTAGCAATAGGCAATATGAAGGATGATCACTCTCTATACCTTTCCTTCTGGTGGTTCTGCAGATCGAAGCCGCACTTGCCACAGCCTATTGTAACAGGTGACTAAGGAGGCAGGATGTGTGTGTAGGTGGTAGTGGTGTTGGTGGTGTAGCCAAATACGCATGGTGCACCTGAACAACACTAAGCAGTCCACACCGTCAAGGGCTCATGCTGAGCTGGGTCCATTTCCCTTTTATCGAGTGAGATTGGGGTGGCCGCTTCCTCTTTCCCTTCTGTCTTCCTAGCTCCCCTTCCTTCCAAGACACCCCATTCCTCAGGCTAGACCACCCCATGGCGCAATGGCTATTATTATTGACTGTCGTCCCCGGAGGTCCGGGATAGATTCCCGGCTCTGCCAAGAAAATTCTCGTCTGATGAATGGAATGAGGTACACCCTGCCTCGTGAGGCAGAATTGAGAAGAGGTAGATTAGATTTCTACCTCAGCTACCTTAGGAGTGGTTTTTCCACTTCTACTTGAGGCAAATGCCAGGATGGTTCCTACTAACTTAAGGTCTCAGCCGTCTCCTTCCCAATCTTTGTCTCAATTACATTATTACAGATATGAGGATAACACCGGTTATCAGACAAATCTTACATTCACCAAAGTACAAGGGACTAAATGACCACCATCTCGCAAGCCCCTAAATTGACTAATAATACCCGTGGCACTACAGCCCGTGAAGGGCCTAGGCCTACCAACCGACCGCTGCCCAGCCATTTGGCCGGCAGATATTGGGGTGACGCGTGATCAGCGCATCAAGGCCCCTCGGCCGTTAATCTTGGTTTTCGTGATCGGGGCGCTGCCTCACTGTCAGACAGCTACTCAATTGTCCTCACATGGCTGAGTGCACCCCGTTCCAGCCCTCACGTCAGTTTCTACCAGTTTCTAAAATCCCTGACGGAGCCAGGAATCGAACCCGGGGTCTCCGGGTGAGAGGCAGGTGCGCTACCCCAACACCACGGGACCGGCAAATTAACTACTAACAACAACAAAAACAACAATAGCAATAATTCTTCGGGATTGAGGGCAATTCTTGTATCTCTCTCTTTATTTCCTCTATTCTTTCTTTTTGTCAATTTGTTCTTCTAGTAGGCTACGTAAGGGAGTTTTATGTTGTAGTTTCATTTCAGGGACTTGTACCTCGTGGTCACTCAGGCCCGTGTATTGAGTGTGTGTGTTTTGTTATTCTTTTTTTATTATTATTTTCTCCTTTTAATATAGTTTGTCTGATAACCTGTGTTATTGTGATGGCTGCATTAGTGTGTGCATTTGTAATTGATGTGAGGATTGGGAAGGAGGCGACCGTGGTCTTCAGTTAGGAACCATCCCGGCATTTATCTGGAATGGGAAAACCACTTCCGAGATAGCTTAGGTGGGAATTGAACCTTAACTCTTCTTAGTTTTGCCTCACGAAACTGTGTGCACCGCGTCCCAGCCTTCTGAGCAGAACTAAATTTCTTGGCAGAGCTCGGATTCGAGCCCGGACTTCTGGGGCGGCAGCCAAGAATGCTAGTCGCCTCAGCACGAAGTGGTCTGAAGTAAGGTTTAGTTAGTTATTGTTGTTTTACGGGGCGGAACAGTGAGGTCATCTGCCCCTAAGTTATTTTTTGCGTACTTTTCACATTTTGCAAAAATGAGGAAAAAGTAGACTTATGAGATCGGGCAAATGTGTGTCTGTCTGTCCTTCTGTCTGTCTGTTTGTCTGTCTGGCTGGCTGTGTGTGTGTGTCCCCCAATCAACTCCTAAATGGCTGCAGCAATCGAAACAAAATTTGGTAAGAGTAAAGATCTATACCTGAATATCTCAAGGCCATATTTGAAAATGATGTCAGTGCTACCAACTGCTGAAAAATCGCAATTGAAATTTGAGCTCCATGTTGGATATCATGGAAGGTATGAATAGGAGCTAATTTCAAAATTGGCACACGTATAGATAATAACATTGCAGTTTAATTTCCAGGAGGCCATACATGGCAGTGTTGCCAAAATGATTATAAGCCTGCTGATAGGTCCAAATTTTAAATGAATATAACTTCTACACTATCAATTGTAATTCAACCAAATTTCGTATGTGCTATGTGTACATAAACAGATATGACTGAGCGTATTCTTAAGAGCCTCCAGGGCTGTCAACTGTTATTAAATGCTCTCTCCATTTTTTTTTATCCAATTACCCATGTATCAGAAAGTATTCAAGCCGACAGCTTTAAACTATGCACACGTATAGTACCTGACATTCTATATTAATTTGGAGTAACTTATGTACGTCAGTGCTACCAACATGATTCTAAGCCTGCTGAGAGGTCCAACTTTAAATACATGTAACGTCTATACTATCATTTGGATTTCAACCAAATTTCGTGTGTGCTATGTGTACCATAACAGATATGACTATGCCGATTCTTAAGAGTAATCAGGGCTGCCAACTGTTAATAAATACTGTCTCTATTTTTGTTACCCTAATATCAATATATCAGAAAGTATGCAAGCCAATAGCTCTAAACTTTGCACACGTATAGTACCTGGCATTCTAGATTAATTTGGAGTAACTAATATAGGCCTACGCCAGTGCTGCCAACATGATTCTAAGCCTGCTGATAGGTCCAATTTTAAAATGTATGTAACTTCTATACTAACTAATGGATTTCATTCAAAATTGACACAATAGATCATATTATTTCATATTATTTCTGACCAATACGTGTATGTCATTGTTGCCAACATGATTTTACGCGCACTGTTAGATCCAATGTTTAACTGCATGTAACGTACATGCTATCCATTGGACTTCAACCAAATTTTGTATTCTGTACTTTAAGAGATGGAACTAAGAATATATTCAGTCACCAGGGCTGCCAACTGTAGTTCTCTATTAGGCTACATTATGCCAGGTATACAGTATTTCGAACTAATTAGAAATTTCGATATTACCAACTTAATTTCGTCATTATTCTGGATAGGTCCATATAGATTAATAATTGGCATGAATCTTACATTTTAAGAAAAGTAGGCTCTTTAGTTCGTCACGGAACTTCTTGTTAAGTTATACAGTAGTACCGTACTAATAATTATTTTCATTGTCATCCTTATTATTGGGTGCAGATAACCTCGATGTCCCCCCCCCCCCCCTTAAACCAGCAATCTCCATGAATCCCCAATTCTTCATGACCTAGGTAGCACTGCGGAAGGGAACAGATCGCTTTAGTATGCTTATTCCACAGTTCAACCGTAGCAGATTGTACCATTGATTCAAGGTGGTCATACACCAATAAACTATAACCGAACAAATCGAGGCCACTGCTTTCATCACTGTCTGTGAAATACATTGCCATTTTGAGCGAAGTAAATGTTACCGTATCCCATAAATCAATCAGCCAGGAAATTTGCTCGAAGAGCCCATGCACGCATGCAGATATTGCTAGACTGGCGCACTTTCACCCCTCTACCTACTTAGCCAAGCTGTCTGTTTGTCTCTCGGTGGGGGAACTACCCACAGATTATACTACTACAGATGGCCAACAGCCATGCTAATTTTTGGCACCTAAGACTTCAGCGCTGACTGGCGTATGGCACACACTACTACTATAGTAACATGCAGACCCAATGCGCCATCTATGAGCAGAACTTTTAAACAGTAGCCTCCCCATCCCCTTCCCGGTCCCGCAACCCGTTGTGCAATTGACGTCCGAAACGGGGGAGGAGCTTACGGTCAGCTGTTTGCAATATGGCGGCGAGATAGTGACGTGAAGTAATTGGGTGTGCGTTTGTTATGGCTTCTAATTTATGATGGCAATATACTACATATTTTCTTTCATTGATAGAAATATTTTTATAATCAATTTAAGTGCAGTGCCTAATTACTACCAGTTAAAAATATTACCCACATGTAGATAGTTAATTTACTGTCTGCTGTTAGCCTACCTATATGAAGCCTGTACTTGGGAGCCCAGCGGTATCGATGTTTTTATTAATTTCACAATATATATATCTCACATAACACAAAGGACGACTCCCTGATAATAAATTGAATCAAGCAACCCTGAATTTGTATGAATGTTTTGGGTTCAAAGAAGCGTTACTTGGGATGCTCAAATCATATTTCAATATTGCAAATATTGACCCACATACTTGCTGTTCAAAGGCAAGAATATTAATTTATTAATCTCTTGCCACATGCAAGTTAAAATGGAGGCATCCTCTTTATCAATATATTTAATTAAATATTTAAAATACAGTTATTTAACAAAGCTGGAGTCTCCATTTGAACTTGTCTTAAGCAAACGGAACAGATCAAAAACTACACTTTAAGCCAAACCAAATTCACTCCTCAGCTCGACATAAACCATAATACCAATTAAAACCTATACAAAACATACTCTCCTTACTGTTGTACAACTTTCAAACCAACTATTCGCACTCAAAACTGAAAAACTCTGAAATGGGAACTAATTAAAGTTAGAATAGCCTAGGCCGATCCGGTCTCCTGCTACATTACCGCATATGTTTACTTAACATCACTATAACTTCAAAATTACGGCTACGTGACCTATCTGCCTGAGTAGTATAGGTGTTACCGGCCTGCCTGGGATGATGGGTCACCAAACCGGTACTTAAAACTAAGATTTTACATTTTAATTAACTAAATTCAACAGTAGGGAGGTCATAGCCAAAAACACAATTTAAGCCAAATCATACTTCAATGACCTACATACTTGCTGTTCAAAGGCAAGAATATAAATTCTCTGGCAAATTAAGGCTAGGAACAGCATTTTTCTTAAGTTTTCTAACCATTCGGCTATTGTCAATCGGAAGAACCCCTAAAATAAGTTTACGAAGAGCGGATTACATTCTATGTACGGCACAGAAGTAATAGGCTACAAGTTTATCAGTATTTTTGATGTCCATGTGAATTCAAATTAGAGACAATAACTATCAATAATCAACAGTACCGGTGGAAAGAAGTCGTCTTCAGAAAAATGCAGACTGCACACTGTCATGTAACATGTAACACGTTTTCCAATTAACAGCGCCGAAGCCCATCTTTCTCTCTGAACTTTTTGTACAGGAAAGTAGTGAAGATATTTCGTACCCGTTTTATACGATTTGCAACCGTATACAGAGCAGTACCTCCTCGAATTTGACAAATTTCCTTCTGTTTCCATCACGACGTCAATGCTTCACCATCTAAATAAACCTCACCAGTCACAATGTTACAGCTTCAACATTCTACCGCGTGGCTGCGCCATCCAACTTTTCTGACGTCAATAATATTCTCATCCTAAATGCTCTCCCCACTTCAATATTTTCGAAAATCACAATCTTAATAGAATATAGCATATGGAACGAACCATCCAGAACGATCTGATGAGTAGGGTGCGTGTGGGTTGCCTATGATCGGCAATAGGTTACAAAGTTTGGCAATGGGAGAAAAATGACGTGATGTGGGTTGCCTATGCATTGGCGTACTTACTGTAGGCTGTACACTTTTTTGAAAAATTTTGGTCCCGTTTCCCAACCTACCGATGAATTTCTATCCAGCCTGCTGTTTTGGGCTCTATTGCAGGCCATAAGCTTCATTTTTATCCAACTCTGAAAACTCTGCCATGACGCATTACGCGTCCAGACAGGGAGGGTTGGGGGTGCAAAAATTTCGAATTTGGGGGACGGAATGTCAGTCATCGATCGGAAGGGGTTGATTTCGTGTCACCACTACTTCTAAGGACCTTTACAGCCCTTTCAGCGATTAAGACGTCGTTTCAGCCCTTAAAAAGGGCATGATTCGAAAAATCATACAAACGGGGGTTGCAGGGGAAGGGGTGGTGACAAAGGCACAGTTCCTTTTTTGAAACGTTAGGGGAAGACCCCCCCATTAGCAGCACTGATAAACATCTCGATTAAAACCTTCCTTAGGGGTGAATCGAGAAGGGGTGGTTTGGTCCCATGCCAGTTGAGGGTGTTAGGGGGTGTGGACATTGCCGGAGGCCTTAAGAACTTACTGCAATCAGCAACTGAGGACGGTGTACAGGTTTTCAGGTTGTTAAACACACCCGGTACCTTCTCAGGCGCCTCCAATGGTAGTCCATGTTTAGGGGATGATGAAGGGGGTTGAAAATGCCCAAACGTCAAATGTAACGATTTCAACGTGTTTGTGGAACTTTTAAGAGCAAGACTCATTCATTTTCGACTGCTTTGGCAACCTGCGAGAAGTCCTGCAGCGTTTTTCGCAAACTTTAATTTGCGGTTTTCGAAAATGGGCTGGTTTTCGGGGTGCTACCCCGTAACTACTCAAGTTGGGGAGTTGTGCTCAAGCATATGCTTGGTAGGCGTCAGGACAAACGTCATACTGAGATTTCGAGTTTGTAGGTCAACTTTTCAAAATTTGGTGGCCTTTGAAAAAAGTGGTGCTTTAATTTTTTTGAGCAGTATATCATGAGATCCCTACATAAAGTAGTGAATATACGGCTAATTGTCTTCGTGTTGTGCAATTTACAAGCATTTTGAATACGGTAATTAACATCGCTCATTCATTGACGAAATTGCATTTCAAACAACACTTTCAAAAGAAGGATGTTATATATTTTTACCATATTTTACTCTCTCTTTTAATTGCTTTCTTTTGTCGGTTGAAATGAATCCTTGATTGGCATTAGCTCGCTCTAAAGGCACTTCCTTGACATGATGTTTATTAAATTGGTGCGTCTTGATGTAAACAGCGTTATGATGTGAAAGGAACTGCAATTAGAGTGGTGATCTTATTACATTGCGGGCCCTGGCGTGTCTTTGTTCTATCAGCCTCCCCTTTAGCCATTTCGTAACTCACTCTCCCCCGCACTCGAGGAGGCCTCTCCACTTGCCGCTCACCTTCCATACCTTGTGCAGGGACTGAAGTACTGAAGCATACAAGTTCACAAATTCAACAAGCCTGAAGGCATCTCTTCTTGGAGGAGAAAGATAGGCCTGCGTGAAAAAGTTAGAATTATTTTGTATGCAGGAGACTCGTTTTAATCCAAACTCCGAAGAATGTGATTAACATTCAAAATACGAATAAACCAAAAGTTTTACAGAAAACACTTCTCTGGTAATCGCATCCGAGGCTGGTTAGATCCCCCAGAAACAACCTCATAGGTTATGTGGATACAAAAGCCCAAAAACCAAGGCAGTGCTTTAATAAGGCAAACTAGGCAGAATGAGGAGAGGGGAACTTTACCATTACTATCATCCCGTAAAACTTCGATAAAATTGTAGATGCGAAGGACATTTTGGGTAACAAAGCAGAAATTACAAATTGTGCCCAATTACATTAGGCGGGACACACCTTCACAATATCAATTTAAATAAACAAAACCCATACTCAAAATCAGGAGTGTACTTACTAGCATGCCAAGAAACAGGATATAAAGCAAATTACGTAGGGCGGACAGGAAGGAGGATGGACACACGTTATAAAGAGCATAGAAATTCTATCAAACACATGAAACGTTCAGCAGTATGCGAACACATGTATGACACCAGACATAGCTTCACAAATATAGAAACAGATCTAAGAAGATTACACTACAAAAAGGCAGGGAACTTAACGCAAGGAAAGCCATAGAAATTCATTTAGCTTAAGTAAACAACCCAGATAATCTAAATGAACACACATTCCTGGATAGTTCACCCCTATTCACACTATTAGGCAACAATCCCCCCAATAAAAGGGTAATAACATAACGAAAGAAGCCAGGTAACTAATAAAAAAGGGGGATAACATTCGAAATATGCTAAGCAGGAAGGATGTACACTGTACCATATTCTCAATAAACCAAGGCCTAAGTTAGGCAGTATTAACGAGCTCAAGAAGCCCCTACATGGAGCGCTTAAAGATGACTCGTTAGTTAATGCAAGACGGGGAAGAGAAAGGACGTTAATAGTTCATATCGCCTTTACAATTGGCATACATCACCCCAGGTTAGATCATTGCCGGCCATGACACAAACTAATTAAACCAAGTAAAGTTTTAAGTAGCAACAACAGATGGCACGGACATCATTTAGACGAACCGTTTATAACACAGAAGAAGAAGTAGATAACACCACTGGTGATAGGCTATGGAGTTAACGAATCTCGTAACATTCAGTCCGAGGCAGGTAATTTGTGGTCCGAGGGGAGCTTTGTACGAGAACGGACGCTACATAGGACTCAAGTTTCGAATACCAGATAAGTTGACATAACCTTATTCAATTCTAGTGCAGTGTATCATTTGTGTATTCGCCGCACAAGATAGTATAATACAATCAGGCCCCTAGGAACGGTTGATTTAGAACATAAATAACAAACTAGTGTAGACAACATTCGTGAAGTTAGACACAATAATAATTCAATAGATCACAGGTTAACATACTCACACTACATTAATAATAACGCAACAACCATAGAAGTGAGCAATATTATCTATAAATAAGTTTGACGTGTTACACAAGTTCTTACAAAACGTATGCAATCTAAACATTATACAGTATAGACTACTGTATATATGTGTGTAATTCATAAACATCGTACACTAACTAAGCCTAAGTGAGCAGGGGCTGAAATGAACGCTTGACGTTTGAAACATGCCATCCAATTAAATACCCCATTTTGTACATAAAAGCGTGTTGTTTTGTAATAATATTTTATTTCTTTTAGGTTAGGGCATTTAAACCCTCGTTTCCCGCCTAATATTTAATGCAAATAATGCGGTTCATTTCACTAATATTTGAGCTCCCATTATAGGAAAGTTATTTCTAACTGTATTTTACACATATAGCTACATTGTGTTCACTATTCTCAAAAAGAGACGTTTGTGAGTTTGTTTTTTGTGTTGTTTTGAATAGACGAAATCTTCAGTTTCATTTATAGCTTGGCTGTATAATAACAGAAAAATATCAGTCTCGATCTCGACGAAACCCTTTCGGGCTTGAACATGTTTTACTGTTCTTCTGAACCTTCACCGCCATTTAAGTCTTCTTACCAACTTTGAAATTAATCCTAACTCCAATTTACGTAAAATCGCTAAGTGTACTGGAAAAGCAGCTGAACTTCATCAACATTTATTTCTGTGTGAAAGAGGATTTAAAAGAATGTTTTCTTTATTTAAATAATGGAAAATGTATAGTATTCTGTCACAAAAGATTCTCTAGATCTAGTGACAAAATCGCAGAATAGGCAACGATCTTTATATAAACATTACTGAAGTCAGTACCCGCACCTTTCTATAATAATAAGCACAGAGCCAAGTTTTGTAAGCAATGTAAAGAATGGTCAATAAATCTCTGCTTAGTATAAAACAAAGTCCCCGATTCTTGGATGTCACGGGTAATCTCGAGCATCACTGGATGGATTTTGATGCGGTTTTCACCATTCTATTAAGGATATCTCGAGGAAGGTTTCTGTAGTAAACAATTTATTTATGATCAAAGGAAGCCAAGCAGTAACGATTTCAGTGAAAAAGTAGAAAAAAAACTGGCATCCGTGCACTATTTAAGCTTACGCTGGGCAAACCGTTAAAAATATCAATATGTACTATGTGTGTAAGAGAGCCTCCGTGGCTTAGGCGGCAGCACGCCGGCCTCTCACCGCTGGGTCCATGGTTCAAATCCCGGTCACTCCATGTGAGATCTGTGCTGGACAAAACGGAGGCATACAGGTTTTTCTCCGGGTACTCCGGTTTTCCCTGTCACAATTTCATTCCAGCAACACTCTCCATTATCATTTCATTTCATCTATCATTCATTTAATCATTGCCCCAGAGGAGTGCGACAGGCTTCGGCAGCCGGCACACTTCATATCCTCGCCGCTAGATGGGGGCTTCATTCATTCCATTCCTGACCCGGTCGGAGACTGGAAGCAGGCTGTGGATTTTTTCACTGTGTGTGTAAGAATGGTTCAGTATGAAAAGTTTTACAAACAAGTCCGGGAGAGCATATCTCTATCTCCAATACATCGCCCACTATAAGATCTTTTACGTTTTCATTTCTTCCAACAATCTCCATGCAATTACTGAGGCGACAGTTTACGAGATAGCTAGGGGAAAAAAACGCTTATCGCGTAATGCATTCATAACTGTTCCCGGGTGAATAATATATCTAGTATGGGCTGTGAAAGTCACTGTACAGTGTTTTGTGATTACTGATTAAGCATGAAAGAACTCATCCTCTATATGGACACGAACCGCAGCGGCAACGACTGAAGTCGAGGAAGAGTTTCCTTAGAACACCAAAGGATCTTAGAACCACTGCTGAAAAAGCTAGGTCGCAAATGTGGAGGGCTACGACTAACCTCCCCCCTGGTAGGGAAAATGTTTCTGAAACTCTACCTCCTGGCTATGACGAGGAATGGACGACTTGGAAGTCCCTGAATAGACTGCGCTCTAGAGTAGGCAGATCAAGGGTTAATATGGCAAGATGGGGTTACATTGACCAGGATGATATTCAATGTGATTGTGGAGAAGACCAGACTGTTCAGCATATGGCTGAGTGTCGACTGTGCCCAGCATCCTGCACGGAAGATGATCTTCGTCGGGGAGCACAGAGTGCACTGGAAGTGGCTAAGTTTTGGGCAAAGATAATATAATAACTGTGTTATATGTTTAAAATGTATGTTTCTGATACGAGAATAATAATAACTGATTAAGCCTACTGGATATATATCATATTCTCCAATATTAGGCCTATAGGGGAGCAACCAGGTGGACGATGTCTCATTTAACATTTTAAGCGCTGAGTTACCAGTTGGCTGTTTGCTACCTCAGTGCTGAGTGTCTTCATCCGCATGTAAAAGAAAATTTTAGAAGCCGTAATTTATAACTTATCAGGGGGTTGATGGGCTTAAAATATATGTATGTTTTGGGTCTTTATTAATTAAAATCACAAATCTTATGTTTATATTAATTGTTATTTTGGGGAAGTGTGTGTGTTGTTTTTTTTTTTTTTGTGCCCACGCTTGCATCATCTCCATCCTGGGTCCCAAGAATGAAAGTAATTCCTAAAACCAGTAGGCAACATATATGTTGCTCCTTACTAACTGTTGTAACTGAAGGATTCTTTCTTCTGAAATCACAATGCGGCGAGAAGAATTCGCTTGTTTATATCACTGATGAACTCTAGCTGTCGAGGACAGACGTTTACAAAATGATACGTTAGTTACCTCCGGAACCAAAAATCCAAACTCAGGTAGTACTGGTACTATATAATGCCGAATAGATAGCAGCACATACAGGCCGGACGTTTGTTTTAGACGATTGCCCTTGACCTTGAAGCCTGCGGGTGAGCCTGTACACTGTCACTCTCTCACCCTATCGCTTCACATTTGTCACCACCGATCTGATGTAGCCTAATGGAATTCCAGACTTGAGCACGTGGCGACACCGACTTGCAGACAGTACAGTCAACGTCGAAGTATTGTGTGACGCGGAAGTACACGTTACGTATTTACGAACAGAACGTCATTATATTTGCCAATGACTGTATTTTAGTAGGAGTGTGAGACAGCTTTGTCAATCATCGGACCGCTTGGGGCAGCTGATAACAACACCGGTACTGCAGTAACTCGCCTCCAGGCTTCCATTAAGATTTTTCACTCATCTAAAACAAACGTCCGGCCTGTACCAGAGATTGATCGCACACAAGATCAAACGGGAAATATGAAAGAAAGAAAAAGTTCTCGTGTGCCGTCTCTAGGCGAACGTAGCACTCACCGGGTTAAGGGGTGATCGTGCCCACCCATGCCCATTCAGGGGTGACACCCCTGGCACCATCCCTTGTTCCAACCTCGTCACTGTTATATTGAAGATTTATCGTTGTCAGCCTCCTGGTGTAGCGGCTAGCTTTCTTGGCTGTCGCCTCGGCTCTGCCAAGAAATGTAATTTTGGTGTGAGGGCTGGAACGGGGTACACTCAGCCTCGCGACACAAATCTGAGAGGAGGGGGAGGGGTTGAATCCTACCTCAGCCATCCTGGAGGTGGTTTTCCGTGGTTTCCCACTTCTCGTTCCTAACTTAATGCCACGGCTGTTTCCATCCCAAGCCTCATCTGAATTACAAATTCACACTACTACTACCACCACACTAACAGAGGTTACCATACATATTCTATAGCACACACGCAAGTACACGGGGCTAGACGACCACAATGTCCAAGCCCCTCAGATGGAAGAACAACAAAAGGAATGATCGTAAATTGATTTGGATCTCTCTTCCTTCTCTGCCGTTATTAATTTGAGTCTGGTGTAGATTTTCTGCACCTTGGCACAATCAAATATCAGCCAGTCGTGTTTTTAATGCTGTAACATGTAGGCCTATACTCACTGTATTAAAGTCCCTCCCTCGCAAATGCAACTTATGGCGCTTCTGAAATAATAGTGACGGTAAGACCTAAAGTGAACTTCTTTGAGGATATGACGTAATGTTGGGTGGTCCGATGATATCACTCTGTCCCGCTACGTGCTGGACGCTATTAAGTGGTTAATGGAATCGCTACTGATCGAGTGGGTGTTGGTCGTCCTGGTTGGAGATACACATTCAGGGTTTGGACTGACCTAGAAACTAGGAGAAAATTTGGCGGTCCATCCCAAGCCCCTAAAGGAAGCATCAGACTGGCTGCGTGGCTCAGCGGTAACGTTCTCGCTTGCTGTGCCCAAGGTTTCAGGATCGAATCCTGGCGCAGTCAGTTGGCATTTGAGGGTGCGCAAATGCGAGGGAGCTGTGCCAGTAGGTTTACTGGCACGTTTAAGTTCCCTTTCGGGGCATAATTCCGGCACCCCGGCGTCTCTAAAAGCTTCAATTGGTAAAAGGAACGTAAAACCAACAGCATTATTATTATAAAGGAAGCATCAACAACTTAAATACTTTACTCCTAATTGTTAGCCACGTGAGTAGTAGTAGTAGGTAAAAGGGACTTAACAACTGTATTATTATTATTATTATTATTATTATTATTATTATTATTATTATTATTATTATTAAGGAACCTCCAGTTTCCGTAAAATCTGAGCAACCAGCCGTGGAATTTCGATTCCTGAAAATCCCCCGTAACTTAATCAGGAATCAAACCCGGAGCGCAATGGTGGGCGGCAAGCAGCTTGATCGTTGCGCTATTATTATTATTATAATAATAATTATCAATAATAATAATTATCAATATATTACACTGAATTATTGCAGGTAAGTCAGGTGATGAATTCAATGCACTGGGTTTTGGAGGCCAACACTTGAACGACTGTGCCACTCAGCCAGACACAATTTTGATTTCTGACCTTGGTAGGCCGCGTGTGGTATCTTCAAGATGTTGCTGTGATTTAGCTGACATATGATCCCATTTATATTTCTGAGTATCAGTTTTTAGGCGTGATGGTGTCTAACTACTTGCCTGTCACCCCTCTCACAAAGATGGACGGAGCTCGATTCCTAATTAATGCATTTAAAGTTTTTCTCAATGAAATATCGTGTCTATTGGTTCGGATTCTACGCTGGAAGGAGATTCCGTTGTTGTTAATCGCAAGATTAAAAATCACGTAAATTGTGTTTGGGGTGAGGTACACTTTTATGTTTTTGATTTAATAAAAAAATAAAAAATAGCTAACCAATTTTTTTTAAAAATATGTAAAAGAAATTTCTCGTGCTCTCCTACTGATTCTATGTAGGATCCGAAGAGTAACTAAAATTAATAAATAAATGAATGAATGAATTAATTAATTTTATTAATTAAAAATGCCTCGTGCTGTCCTGCTGATTCTATATAGGATCCGAAGAGCATGATCGCATTTTTCTGTTGAGAGAGTGGTAGTAGTGAAGAGATATCGGCAAACAGTTTCCGTCATGTTAATGTTGAGAGTGTGGCGGCAGTGAGACTTGGAATCTAGCACCCTGGCCGTCACACCCCGCCGAGTCTTGAGGAAAATAAAATTAAACGGAGATATGTTGGCGATATTCCCGGGCGGAGAGTATGGATTGTGGACCGCAGTGCGGCCCGCCCGGGCTTAGGGTCCCTAGGGCGCGTGCGTTATTAGGCGCCTAGCTGAGTACTGATTAAATCACCGTTATTACAATACTGAATCCCATTTGTCGCCGCTTCCTCTTCGCACTCACCAACAGCGCGGCAGATTAACTAACATCCATAAAATACGGCTCCGTTTACGAAGAAAATTCTGGTGGGTCAATGATAGTGAGTTCAGACGCCGAGATTGCGGGCTCCCAGCTGATAGTAATAATAGGGTGGATAAAACTACAGTCCTCAGAATCGAACGATATCTGTTCATTAAGACCTCTTATATTACATTTGGTGTTTCAAAGACAAATATATTTAAATCATACCCACACACCGCTCGATAGAGGTTTGGTACCACTGCTGCGTGGCAGTGCAAGCGGAACGTCGAAATAACATAGTAGCTCGCCTAAATCGCTCCAGCTCAAATGAACGACTCCACGTAGTGGAGACATCATCATCATCATCATCTTCATATATAAATGCTAAGGTGTATGTTTCATAAAACTCCAGCTCTTAATCCAGGTGCGGATTGTACCAAATTTTCCAAATCGTCACAATAGTACTGGAAACATCTTACATTTCTTAAAAAGTCAACTGAAATATATTTATTTGTTTATACAGTGCGTTTAGAGAAATAGCCCCTGCCAGAACTGTGTCGCGACAAACCCGCATATCAGTAAAGCCAGGCGGGTAGTATGTACACATGGGGTGAACACAAGAAACCGATCGTAACAAATGAGGGTTCAAAAGAAAGAGAATTACCTGCAGCAATGACGAATTGCACTCTAATTTCATAAATATTGACTTAAAAAAACAAAGTGCGTTTAAAGAAATAAATAGGATGACAGTCCTTGCCAAAACTGTGCCGCGTCGAGCCCGCATACCAATAAAGCCGAGCTGGTGATTTATACACACCCGAGAGTTCTCGCATGGACCCGCTCGTTATTATTATTATTTTGATTATTATTTCCTGTCCCGAATATTTTAATATCTAATGGTTAATTCCTCTGGCTCAGGAGTTGGGTGTTTGAGAGGTCTTCAGCATTCGTTTCACCCTCATCACGACTCGCAAGTTGCCCACGGGGATGAACTTACAAGACCACACCAGGTCTCCCCGGAGGCCACAATACATTATTTATAATAATAATAATAATAATAATAATAATATACCAAGGGTTAGTTCTTTACTCCATTTGGTAGTAATTTAATAGGGCTCTCATTATCCTAAGAAATGATAGGTTTACATGAAATTCAGATGATTGAAAATTTTTCCTGGTAACGTCCGATAAGTTATTATAATTTGTTATCGTTTCATTAGAGGGGCTTGGACATCGTTGTCATTTGTGGAATTTTGTCTAATAACCTGTGAGACGGCTCTATTACAGAAGTTTGAACATTTGTCATTCAGGTGAGGATTGGGGAGGAGGCGGCCGTGACCTTAAAGTATACTTTGTTCTCTCGAGCATGTGAATTGTATCAAGCATCATTATACTAAGCTTTTTTTTTTTTTTTGTGGTAAGGCTAGGCTAAAATTTATGTAAGGTGCACTAGATGGTAATCATACGGATATTTTGAGGTCAGAAAATTAGAAAATTAATAGACTACTAATTTTAATAAAAGAAAATTCAGAATAAAAGTAACATTGGTTTATTCAGGAACCAGTGGCGTAATTACGGAGAGTGATTAGGGGGATCAATCCCCCCAGAGCCAAACATTTTTAAGAAAACTTTAATTTGATGAATTTTGTATTTAAAAACATTTTCGGATTGTTGTCAGACGATTGGATTATGCACGTTTTGAGAAAAAATTATCTTTACTTGTTGTGTAAAATATTTAGTGTTAGGCACATACATTGAGAGGTGCAAATGCTATCGTGATCAAACATGAAAAAGTGTAGGTTTGCTTTCATGGATTGTCTTATTTTGCCCCCACACAAAGCAACAAACAAAAACAAACACATGGCCAAAGCAGAAACCATAAGCAAAAGCATAAAACAAACACAAAATCAAAAAACAAACAAAAATTCAAAAGCAAAAACAAACGAAAATTCAAAAGCAAAAACAAGCACAAAATCAAAAACAAAAACAGATAACCGACATAAAACCAAAACAACAAAAAACACAAAGCAAATGAAAGAAAAAATAGAAAAAACAAAATCAAAAACGCAAGTAGTTCAGATTTGATTTCGCTCTTCCCCCTCCAGAAGCAAATCCTACTTTCGCCACTGTCAGGAACACTTAACTCAAGTTTCTTCACACACTGAGAATAGCAGAATGTTCACCTATTTAATTCATCGATATTAGAATAGAATCCAAGAAAACAATATCCCAACCTCCTTACGTATTTTTTAATAATTACCAATTTGTATTAATTTTCCAGATCCCTACCCTCGAAATATCATCATATGGTTACCACCCAGTGCAGAATAAGTTACTTTCTAGATAGGCGAGGCCCTTTCGGCCCTTAATGACGCGGCGCCCCTGATTTCTATGTCCTGCCCCCAACCCAATATCACCTTAGTTATAGTGTTGGTCTCCATATGCCGCAAATAGGAGCACATCTCTCTTTATAAATCTGTGGCAGAAGTAAGACTCTCGGGTATGTAGTATACAGCCGGTGAAATGTCCTCACCATGTCGTTTACCTCTCGGCTATTACTTTCTCTTCCACCCTAATAGACCTGCCAAAATTTGTTGTAAAGAAGTATACTGTCCCTTGGTCCTTCGGGAAATCTCAAGAAAATGGTGCGTAACATTGAGGGGAGGGAAGGAGGCAGGCAGGGAAGGAGAGCTCTTGAAATGGAGCACGGAAAGAAACAGTACAAGCTAAGGCAATCCACCTCCACCACCGCGAGCTAATCACCACAAGTGCTATCGGCAAACGGAACAAGTTCGTTGAGGAAAACAGTGCACACTCCAGTTTCTGTGAATACCATTAGCCATCGTTAAAAAAAAGCTGCAGTCTTTTCTTCTATATTAGTTCTAGGAAATACAAATTATTATTATAACAGACCACTTCGTGGTAGCGACTAGCATTCTTCGTTGTCGTCCTGGAGGTCTGGGTTCAATGCCTGGCTCTACCAAGAAATTTCATTCTAATCTGAGGGCTGGAACGGGGTTCACTCAGCCTCGTGGGGCAAAACTGAGAAGAGGAGGTTTTGATTCCCACCTCAGCCATCCTGGAGGTGGTTTTCCGTGGTTTCCAATTTCTACTCCAGGAAAATGCTGGGATGATTCCTAACTTTGGGCCAAGGCCGCCTCCTTCCCAATCCTTACCTGAAATACACTCACACAACTAGCCTACAGACATCGAAAATACACGGGTTTTCTGACAATTCCCACATAACCCCAAGTACATGAAACTGCATGACCATAATGTCGCAAAGCCGCTAAATGAATCAACAATTTGTCATATTCTGTATTATTTTCATGAGATGGGAGCCTTAATCCGGTTTGGAGCCCCATCCAAGTGGCGCCGGGTTTATGCATATGTAATGTTACTCCCCCAATGAAGAACGCTGACTGGATATCCCTACGGCCTGTCGCTCAGTGGACGGTAAATATTTAACGGTCGTCCTTGTTTCCCACGAAGTCGAGTTGACTGAGATAAAGGCCTGGCACCCGTCCTGCCATGCCCTGCCCTCAGCTGACGTCACACGTTAAGTCATCAGCGAGTAATGAAAACAGCAAGTTCATCAAGCCATGCTGTGAGTAACTTTGGGTTGGGCCGGAGGATGTTTGGCATGGGCAAACCCCAAATTGTTGATCATTTTAACTACTCGGTAGCTGTCCGTGAAAAGGAAAGATGGAAACACGTAGACTTTTTGAGAATTGGAGAATGTGTCTCGGGGCAGTGAGTTATTTCGGCATAACACTATTTGGTACTTCGAGAGTTACAGATATCTCGTCGATGTGCATTATGTTGCTCTGGAGTGCCCACATCATCCAAGAGTTGGATAAGTGTTGATGGGTGTAAACCAGGCGTCCTCAACTTGGTGCTCTTAAAATGCAATTTGCTGCTTTCTTCATACGAGCCAAAAAGTGCTCGCGAGCACAAGCTCCCCTGTTCAATTCAAATTCGGTTGCGAAAATGGGAATAATAGTATTTTATTACAAGTTTTGACAGTCAGGAATTTTATCATTCTGTGAAAAAATATTTTTAAATTACAATTAAAAAAGGACATCCCTGTTTTATGAATCTTATGAGTAACACGAAAGATGCTGATTCAAGAGTCATGCAGTTGCAGCATGCCTGGTGAGTGGTGAATTATTTGCTATTTCAGCACCCCCGAGGGGGAGAGAGATACTATAGATAGATGGGAAAAGGAAATATAGGCGTATGCTTGTTTTATTATTATTATTATTATTATTATTATTATTATTATTCGATATAATGGTGCTCAGGTACTTGGTATGGCATGAGAGTGCTGTTGCGGTCTCAACAAGGTTGAGAACGCCTGGTGTAAATCGTCAATGGTGAAGACTACCCCCAGCGCACCTGCCCGAAATGCATGAGATTCGTTTTCGTATCCCGCCGGCGCTGGCAGTTTCATTTTCAAGTCTTACTCTTAGAGAACGCTTTTCTAAAGTCACCTTATGACATGATTGTATTTCTAGCCCTCTAGTATCCACGTATGAAGTCAGATGTGAGTCTGTGGTGAATGTTTTTTTCACGGCCGGATGCCCTTCTTCAAACGTCTTCTTCAGAGAAGTTAAAGATGAGGTGAATGATTCTTTAAATGTTATTATTATTATTATTATTATTATTATTATTATGTACGCAGTTTACGATACAGCCAAATCCTCAAACTGATCGATAGAGACGATGTAATGGCTGTTTTTTTTAACCGTTTCCGGATCTTTACGTAAACCTTTTGTTTTTATAATATATCCCAACTACTTTATTTCTCTTTCAAATAAGGTCTTTTTTTTTGCGTATGCACTTAAAAAGTTTCTTAAATTGGTCAAATGCTCTTCGATGGTACTACCTGTGACCTCTATGTTATCCATACCATTTTTATACCTTTTAAACCTTGTAAAAGTTTTTTAATTTGCTACGTGTCTATACAAGCATAAAGCAGCGCTTTGCGGTTAAGTGAGAAAATGTTTATTTCACTCCAAAGACGATATTGTCAAGGCTGTGAAGGAGAAGGGAAGTGACGCTTCGACTAGGCTGTGTAGTGTAGATACTCTGAAAAGAGAGAAGAATGGAGCAAAGGTATTAGCATTTTGTGGTTGAATAAATATTAGAATTAGGAAGTGAGTGTATTCAATATTTATGATTTGACCCACGGACCGTAACAAATTTCTTCCTGAAATTAAGAAGAAGGAGATGAGGTAGAACCTCAACCCTCGAAAAATGCAGACTGAGGGACTTGGAAAGTAGTAGAGTCATGAAAGGAAGACAGGAAATGGGAAATAGGCGAGGGTTCTACTCAAAGCCATTGGAGAAAGGGTAAACAGATCCTGCTCGGGAATTTTCTGGGGTCGCTGATTCTCGAGCTTTTTAACCGTTAGTTCTTGAGGCAGTAGTGTTATCCAAGGTGTACCATACATGGTGGGCTACAAATACACTGTCCCTTAAGTCTTAACTTGTATCTACGTCCAATGTTGCAGAATCGAATCCTGGCACAATCAGTTGGCAATTGAGAGTGTGTAAATGCGAGGGAGCCGTGTCAGATTTACTGGCACATTAAATATCCTCTTTGGTGCAAAATCCCGGCACCCCGGCGTCTCTTAAAAACTCAGTACCGTAGTTAAAAGGGACGTAAAAGTAATAACATTATCATATGTTGAATCTGACAATAGGTAAGTATACAGGGTCATCGAAAAAATAATGCCAACATTTAAAATAACTATTATAAAAAAGTATTCGAGGTAATTCAATTGTTTTAATCTTAAAATGTGTGGAAAAAGATAGATTTTTTCATACCTTAGTATGTTTCGATATGTGCACCGTTCGTAGCTATGCAAATGTCTAGTCTGTAGTCGATTTCTTTCCACTACGTGCAATCATTTCAGGAGTAACTGTCAAGATGGCGGCAGACATTCGCTCCCGCAGGTGCTCCCGATCCACAACAAAACTTACTTATCCAGCTGGCGTTCAGTGAAAGAATTACACGTTTAACATAAAGGGTTTCGGTGCTATATTTTTAAAAACTGTTGGCATTATTTTTCGATGACCCTGCATTAGGGAGGAAAACACGAGGCCATATTAAGGTGGGAAAATGTAAGACACCGTAGGGGTCGGAAGAGAATTAGAGTTGAAGAAGGAAGTACGACAGGAAAGTAAGTAGAAGCGGAATCCCGTGGACTCTAGAAAGACTCAGGGAGGGTTGAAATACTCGGTGTCCTTTAATAACGCGAAGTTTAAATAACATACCGCGAAACCTGCCTTCAACGGAATCGAATGGGGCTCACAACATTTTCCGCTAATCCGCGAGGAATGGCGCATGGGTATTTTTGACCCGACGCCTAAATAATCCTTTATATTTTTATTTTGGTCAACCTTCATTTCCTGTCGCATACTGTACCTTCCTTCCTACTCTTGAACTTCACCCTGCAAAGAAGCATGCCTTTAGCTTTTTAAACACTCAAGTTATTTCTATATTATTTACGGTCGGGTCAGATTTACCCATGGTGCCAGTCCTCGCGTGACAATTTTCGACTTACGTTAGTTGGGTCAATCTGTAAAAATTAAGGAGGATGATCCAACTATTTTGGTGCAGCACAATCACATAGCCCACGTTCTTGTAGATCCATGTTTAAGGTCTAGGGACACATTGGTCAACAGATCCTTTGTTCAAAAAATCCAGACCACTGCTTCAAGGCCAATTATACTGTGACGAAAATTATTGCCATTTTTCTGCATGTTAAATTTTAAAAAATATAAATAAGCCTCATTATATATATATATATATATATATATATATATATTTGCGTGTGACCTCCTGAGAGGCCAAGTGCAGGTCTTTCTAGTCGATGCCCGTGGGCGACCTGCGCGTCGGGATGAGAGATGGAATGGATGAAGAATGAAACTGGGCAAGGATGTGGAAGGAAGCGGCCGTGGCCTGTCAGAAGGTACCGTCCCAGCATTTACCTGGTGTTGAAAATGGGAAACCACGGAAAGCATCTCAAGGACGGCCGACGGTGGGGCTCGAACCCACGCGTCTACCGAGTCAGCAGAGAGCTTGGCCCCATGACCTAACGCTGCGCTTTAGCCAGCTTAGCCACTGCTGTCGGTATTTTATATTGGGGATGGTTCATAGGAAGATACCAGGTGTAAAATTACGTCATTAAAATACGCACGACTACGACGAAAAGGGAGTGACACACTATGGGTCAACATGACCCGGCGCCAGTCCTCCTGTTATATTTTTCACGCCAGTTCTCAAGGGTTAAAGATAGGTTTCCGCTCAACAGAGGTAGGTCTATACTAAAATAATTCAACCATTAACATGTACATAATGGACGTACCGAGAAGAAATACCTTAGCTATTCAATCTTGTATTTACATGTATTTCTGCTTCAGTACTGTATCACTTTTACTCTCGTGTTACTCTCAACTCCTGCTTTAGAAGCCATAGTAATTGCTGTCGAACTATGTCAGTAATATAAGTTGTGAAGTGCTCAGTTCAAAACTGAATTCTAAGCTGATTGACAAGGGTCGAGACAAGGTCAGCCATTTGTTGATTGACAGCTCATTAAAGCAAGCGTTGAGAAAACCTTGGGGAACAGGAAACAGGCAATTAGCAGTATACTTTGACGTTAAGTTAGAGAACATAAGAAGGAAGACCTATTTCACATTCCGTGTTAGCTACAGAACAACTGTTACAGTAGACTAGGTAGACGTTCATAGGATGCCTGAAACATTTCTAAACACTGCTGTCCGGAACTTGGAAATTTACCGTTAAAATGTGTATTTTGTTTTCCGTTGTCCACACATCACAGTTTCCGTTTAATAAAGGGAATTTAAACAACCCCCCCCCCCCCCCCTAAGTGCACCGGGCTTTCATATATTTCCCTTTAAGATACGTTTCCGATGACTAAACAGCCCGTTGAAGGCAGATTTTACTGTAGGCCTACATCCAGAACCCTAGAATGTCTGTGTGTATTTCTTTATGTGCTTGTTAATTTTTGCTGTAATGGAACAGTTCTGCAGTGCTGGTATGCAAGGTCTCCTGGCAGATTTTATATATCTACTAGCAACCCGGCCCGGCTTCGCCCGGTCTTGAACGGTTTACCCAGCATAAGCTTAAAAGGCGTACGGACCGGAGGTCCCAGACACAATTCAGAAAAGCCGAGGCAAACAGCAAAACTCCACACACATAATACTCTTCTCTGAAGTCTTAACTCCACACGACGTAAGAACACTTATAGTGGGCGATGTATTAAAGTTAGAGATACTGTATGCTGTCGTTGACTCTTTTGTAGAACTTTTCACAGTTCTTACACTCATAGTATGTTTATAGATGTTTTTTAACGGTTTGCCCAGCGTAAGCTTAAAAAGCGCACGGACGGCAGGTTTTTCTTCGACTCGATTCACTGAAATCGTTACTGCTCGGCTTCCTTTGGTCATAAATGAATGTTTTTCCACAGAAAATTTTCTCGAAAAATTCTTTACAGAATGGTGAAAACTGCATCAAAAGCGATCCAGATTACCATCGAGATTACCCGTTACATCCAAGAATCGGGGACTTTGCTTTATACTATGTAGATATAGGTAGTAACAACAACAACAACAACAACAACAACAACAACAACAACAAGAGATAGCATGCACCTCCTACTACTTCAACAAACATACCGGGGAGACTCACGCAGGCCGCACACGATGTTACTCGCTGTATAATCAAACTAGTCCGTCGCCATTAACGGTGTCTTGTGGCTTCACTGGGACCTTCTCCGCAATTAGAACGCGATGAATAAAACATAATTCAAGCTACCACTGCGATAAAAGGTTTAATTTTCATAAATTACGACCAGTAGTTTAAGGTTATTAGATTTTAGTCTAACTTGCTTGGACTTGGAATTTTTAACTAAAAAGAGACAGCGCTGAAAATCCAAACTTCCCAACATGATTCTAGGCTCCGCTTTGTGTGAATAGAAGTGATGAGACGGTTTTAGTTTTAGTATGGTAACACCGACATCAGAGAGTGTTAATATGCCCCTCTAAAACATGACTTCCTATAATTCAAGTTACCTCACCCAAAAGCGCTGATACACCTGTGTTTGCCATCGTATACGTACTTACTCATAGTCAGTGCAGGTTCGATTTCCACCGCAGCCATCTTGGAAGTGGTTTTCCGTGGTTTCCCATGTCTACTCCAGGCAAATGCTGGGATTCCTCTTAAAACAATACGCCTATCCTTACAGATCATAAAACATTTATATTGAATTGAGTAGGTGGTTGTTAAAAGGGACCTGAGTCACCCACCAAATTGGTCGTTTTGAGTAAGTATCAGATTCGAACTGGCGGAGGGTAGATACACATTTGAGTGTCAAAACGGTCCTAATGTCGGCCTTCTATCATGGTGTAACACACCATATGTTTGTGGATTTGATTGTAAGAAGGAACCTCAGTCATTGACTCACGTCCCTTTTAATTTTGTTCTTTAGTGTCGTACATTAGCCTACGGTGTTTTAGTTTGTGAACGTTACAATATATTTTGTTCGGCAATACAATAAAAAGTAATGATTTATTGAGGCACAGAAATAAGAAATTGACTTGATTGTTAAAAGGTACCCAAGTCATCCTATTATAAAAAAAGTTTTTCTTCTTGAAAAACATTGCAACGGTCATGGAGCAAGTTGCCCTGCATTCCATTCCCAGTTAACTATATCCTCAAAAAATCTCTACTTCTTTGGTGCAAAATTCGGAGGACAGGGCAGTTTTTTGTGTTTTTCTCTGAACGGTCCAGGAGTGTCTTAGGTCCCTTTTAACAATCACCCATTCAATTATAGTGAATGTTTCACCCTTCCATGAGTCTTCTTCTGCCCTTTTTACTACGGTAAAAAACTATTCTAATTAAAACTTCATGAAAAAGCTATATCTGGGTTCAAAATAAGCTGTAAATAAATCGATATCTCTACAAAAAATATGTTTAAAAATTAATTGAAATAATATTATTATGAATTCTGTTAATGATCTCAATAGCTACTGAAATATTCTCAAAAATGACGTGCAGTCAGTTATCAAAACTGGAAACTTCTTGAAATATTTTCAAAATAATGTGCATTAAGTTATCAATACGGTAAAACTTCTCCATGAATTGTATTGATAGGCGTATTATATTAAGAGGAATATATAAGTCAGTTTCGAAAAATATCTTGCATTACCTATCATGAATGTTATTGCTTTTACGAAATGCTGGGATGGTTCCTAACTTAAGACCACGGTCACATCCTTCCCAATCCTATCCCCAATTTACAAATACGCACACTAGTACAGCCAACACAATAACACAGGTTATTACACACAAATACACGGGGCTGTATGACCATGTCGTCGCAGTCCCTAAACTAAGCAGCAACAACAACAATAGCAGAAGGAAGCTTGTAGTTTTACGTGACCACGTGAATCTTGTGATTATGAGCTACGGGACCTCCTTTTTACGTAGAATCCGAACCACAGGACATGGCATTTCACTTCGAAAATCTCACATGCATTGACTGGGAATCGAACCCAGTCCACCTGGGTGAGAGGCCAACAGCTTTACCGCTGCGCCACCACGCCCCCCTAACAATAACAGAATTTCTGAGCATGAAATAGAGTCAAGATTTCGATGCGGTTCATACCAAAGACTGAAATGTAATGCGGGCTAGGCGCGACACAGTTCTGACAGGGGATATGGACTTTATTCCTCTTGAAAGGTCCTCTGTACCTCCGGCACCCCACTAATTTGGGATACCAATATACCTATCGTATCCTGTGCGCAGAGCAACTGTAATACCCTCCCCCTCCCCCCCCCCTCCCTCCCCACACACACACAAAATAAATCATCAAGCTTGACAGACGATTTGACGATGAGTGCAGACAGACTTGAATTTCAGGTATATACAAGGTCATCATTTTAAATTCCCCCTGTATGCACCGCTAGGTCGGTAAAAGAGACCTTGGCAGGCGCAGCCTTATCACCTCAATGAATTCGCGCGCTGAGCCCGGCAATGCTGCAATAAGCTGTCGGTATCTCCGATGTCGTAAGATTGTGAGGTGCTATTTGAGCCAGCGAGTGGGTGTCAGTGAGAGAGCTTCCCGAGTCTTGATTGGTATCGGAGGGGAGACTAAAATTGATGACCCGGTATATTTATTTAGATAGAGATTAAAAGGTGACTTGTCCTGGTAAAGAACCTTAGGACGCTTATATCTATATTCATCGAACACGTTAAAGTACGATTTACCAAATGAGGATTTTGTTGCAAAGAAAATTAAAAACAATATCTTACCATCATAACGGAATCGTAAAATACAACTAGACTCCAAATATGTACCTCCCCGCCCCTTCCCCCCTCTCCCCCCTGTCCATGAGTAGCTTGCGAAGGCGAAAAATCGATCAAACACGAATTTTCTTGTTTATTTCGAAGAATATAATAAATATCCTGAGCGTTTCTTTTCTCGTCGAAGTAATACGCGTTCGCCGGGAACCTCTATTTTCACCCCTAAATATACAACCTGTCGAAAAAGGCTCGGACATAAGTCCTTCGATTTTATCAAGAATCACCCATGATAAGTTTCATCTTGAAAATCAAATGGTTTCGAAAAATTCTATTTTTCAACCCCATGTTATGACAATATTTCCTGTGTTTCACATGAAAGAAGAATTTAAATTTATAGGTTCAGAGATTACCGAGATATGAGTGAATTGAGAAACATTGACTTTATATATACAGGGGTTCAAAACTTATCGATTGTACGATTCTTAACACCTTTCTATTTTTAAAATTTTATGATACACTGCGCTTAAATAATAAATAAATAATAAATATTCCTGGATCAATCTGTGACCAATCTCGATGGAGGACAGATTTTGTAATAAATCGTGCAGGTATGTCCGTATTATAACTTGCATATCCATAATAGTATTACTGGTTCGCCTCCTGTCTTGCCATAACTACACGCGACTGTTAGAATTTATTACAAGAACGGAGGCTGCTTTTCCATCATTAATGTTGGAATATATTGTCAACAACCTACCTAAAACATATAAGGAAACGTAAATAATGTGCACAGTATATGTTAGACATAGCTATGTTTAGACAGTGCTCGTAGTTCCATTTCGGGCGACTCCCTGTTAATTTACAGACATGGCGCTGCACTCGGGCGAATGTCAGCGAGACTAATAAACACACAGCCTCGAGCAATAACAAACGTGGAGTTATATTACCTTCTGTTTAGCTTAGCCATCTTGTGTGTTCAAACATCTTGTGAGTGCTGAAAGACTGCTATCTTTGTCTCCACATTGGGTTGTAGCTCTTTGGTGCCAAATTATCTGAAAAACATTCGCATGCTACTTGGGCTGGATTTAGCCCTAGTGGTCCTGCATACAAAGCCTTCTTTTAGGGCAGGGCTTCACAGGGTGCACAGAGCACTTTCCACGTGCGCAAAGAGCGTGCGCTACGAATGTTTGTGCTCTATGAATTACAAACTCCAGTAGTCGAAATTTGATGTTTTTCACTCGGTCAACACGATTGTACCCAATTGTGATGAGTTATTCCCGAATCCTGAAAAATATTCACATGAGAGTAATTTCTTTTTCAGGATTAAGGAATAACCCATCACCATTGGGTACAATCGTGTTGACCGAGTGAAAAACATCGAATTTCGATTACTAAATAGTTTTTAAAAATATTTATATAACCGCCTGAATCAATACTTTAATGAAAATAATTATTAATAAAGTTGTTCTTGGTACATGTTCAGGGACTAATTTATTATCAATTTTTGTCCTCTTCATCAGAATAAATGAAATAAATTGAGAGGAAGGAAGGAAGGCAAATAAGCGGGTTAGAAACCATGGTTAGGAGAAAATTAAAGAAAGAAAGAAAGAAAGAAAGAAAGAAAGAAAGAGAGAAAGAAAGACGGGTGGTCAGGAAGCCATTTTTGATAATTAGTCCCTGAACATGTACCAAGAACAACTTTATTAATAATTCTTTTCATTAAAGTATTGATTCAGGCGGTTATATAAATATTTTTATGTTCGACCCTGACTATTATGTGTCTGAAAACTGTATCATAATGATGGTCATTATAACACTATTATTCATTATGAAACAGTTTCTCCCACCAATCACAGCTCAAGAAACAAATTTTTTGACCAATTAGATAAGGATACCTTCGCGCATGCTCTCAAAATCCAACATGTCTGTATAAATTACCGAAAGTGCACCGTCCAAATGTTCGCGTAAATAAACTGGTGAATATGAGACAAGAAATAGCACTGTACCTTAATATACCTAAATCCAATTTCTACTCGGCGCGTTGATTTCAAACGACTACGGTGACAGTTTTGCTGAATACTGGTTCACGATCTGCACATCTGGCATTGAAGCACTTAGAGCGCATGCGTCGGCCGGCCAGAGAGCTTGGAACAGGGAGATGTGCTACCTAGCGCACCACCCGAGCACAAAATTCTAGTTACTGAACAGATATTTATGAATATTTATGTTAAAACATGTAATAAAGTTATAATTATCGTCGAACATAAACAGTCGTATGCAACTCGCCTATAATGGTAATTAAGACACTCGTATGGAAATTATAAAACTCGCTAAAGCTCGTTTTATAAAGACACTCGTGTCTTAATTATAGCCATTATAGGCTCGTTGCATAATGTACTATTAGAAACTTTTTAAGCACATCAATACGGAACCATTATGAGTGATTTAAATAATAAAATTCGATTACTAAGGCAACACTGAAAATGGCTTCAAACACCATAAACTCCAATAGTTAAATAAAGGATTATTTATAGTTTCTCTTCAGTTGTTTTGCTCTGTTATCATTATTTTTTTGGCGAGGGTGGGGGTTGTAATTTTCATTATTATTTATTTAATTTACTTATATAATAAACTGATTTCCAATGTTTTGCTGAATCTCTCTGAAGATCAGATTATTAGCCTATTTTCAATTTTGAAAAAATAGGCTTATGAGATCACCTTTTGTCCGTGTGTGTGTGCGTGTGTGTGTGTGTGTGTGTGATTCGTGTGTGTGTCCCCCCCTAATAAAATCTAAACGGCTGGAGCGATTTCAATGAAACTCGGAAAGTTCATAGCACTATTCCCGGCGACCTCGACCGTGCCCTTCAAATTTTGTTACAACTCACCAATCCAACATGGCGGCTGTGCGAAATATTTCACCAGCATTCAATATCTCCTAAACTATTACCGATATTACCCTGACATTTTCTATGGTGATAGAGGGAACTACTATACGTTCACTTATATGACTTTTGAAAACCTGGTAACTACAAAACCAACATGGCGGCCAAGCGAATTTGCGACTTTTAAATAGACGTTTCTCGCGATTTGACCAACCAAACGCAATGAAACTTGGTACAGTATATGTTTATATACATTGTAATGCACCGACATCTAACTTCGTTCAATTGTTTACATAATCACAAGATGGCGGATGTGCGAAATATTTCACCGGCATTCTATATCTCTGAAACTATTAGCGGTAAAACCCTGAAATTTTGTACGGAGATAAAGGTTACTACTGGAAGTCCATCTATAAGACTTTCAAAAACCGGTTAACTACAAAACGAACATGGCGGCCAAGCGAATTTGAAAATTTTAAATAGACCTTTCTCGCGATTTAATGTTCCAAGCGCACTGATACCTGGCACAGGAAATATTTATACACATTGTAATCCACTGGTATCTAATTTAGTTCAATTGTTTACATAACCTCAAGATGGCGGCAGTGCGAATTTTAAAATTAAGTTGTTATTTATTGTGATGTAGTCATGCGATCGAAGTAAAAGTTTGAATAATGAACCTACGCAATAATTTTCCTTTAATGGTACATGACTCTATGGCCTATTCATTTAACAATCCAACATGGCGACCATCCGAAATATTTAGACGATACTGAATATCTACGAATCTATTTTAGCAATCAAACTGCATTTTTTAACGTTCATAGGGACTATGAACTTAAGTTCACCTATAGGACTTTAAATAACCTGGTGATCACAAATCCAACATGGCGGTGACGCGAATTATAAATATTCACATGGACGTTTCTCGCAATTTAACCATCCGCGTGCAGTGAAACTTGGTACAGTAAATCCTTATACGAATGTTAATCCACTGGCATCTAATTTATTTTAATTGTTTCCATAACCTCAAGATGGCAGCTGTGAAATTTGTTTAAATCTCCTTGTTTTTTCTTGTGTCCTAATTATGCGATTGAAGTTTGAATACTACACGTTCACAATAATCTGCATGTAACAGTACATAACTCTAGGACCTACATATATAAAATCCAACATGGCGACCATTCGAAATATTTAGTCGATTCTCAATATCTACGAATCTATTACAGCAATCAAACTGAAATTGTGTATGTTGATAGTGGCAATTAACATAAGTAGGATATATGAAAATAGGCTGTATAGTTCTTCACGGAACTACTTGTTTTTAATAATGACTCTGTAAATTAAATATGTTATGGTCTTCCGTGTCATACAATTAATGCGCAAGTTTTCATTCATAGCTGACAAAGTGCCCCCCCCCCCCCTCCATCTTAGCAAAAACGAGCAATTTCCTCAATTGTGTTAAGCGTTGAAGGGTTGAAGGGCGCGGAAAGGTTTCATATTGTGAGTCTTGGAGAGCTCTATCAAACGAAAAAAAAAAAAAATTGAAAATCACTTCCAGCCTAAATGTAGTTCCGAAAAAAAACCAGCCTAAAATCGCTTGTTTCTTTACTCGTTTTCTTTCTGATTCAAATCCTCGATTAATTATAGTACATTATGCAACGAGCCTATAATGGCTATAATTAAGACACGAGTATTTTTTATAAAACGAGCGTATGCGAGTTTTATAATTTCCATACGAGTGTCTTAATTACCATTATAGGCGAGTTGCATACGACTGTTTATGTTCGACGATAATTATAACTTTATTATATGTTTTAACATAAATATTCATAAATATCTGTTGAGAGTCAGCTACTGGAATTTTGTGATCGCAGAGCGAGCGTTGGGTGTTATACCTTCGTCTTTCAAGAGCTTTGAACGGCCGACGCATGCGCTCTGTGGGCTTGCAATGCCATATGCAGCCATATGTTTACATCAGCCGTCCCTCAGTAATATTGTCACCGCAGTCATTTGAAGACAATGCGCTGTGTAGAAATTAGTGTTAGTGATTTTAAGGTACTGTGCTATTTCTTGTCTCATATTCGCCAGTTTATTTACGCGAACATATGGACGGTGGGTATTCCATGTCGGTAATTTATTATAGTTCGATGTTGTGTTTATGTCCGACATGTTGGATTTTGAGCGCATGCGCGAAATTATCGTTACCTAATTGGTCAATGAACGAGCTCTGATTGGCTGGAGAAACTGTATCGTAATGAAAAACGGTGTTATAATGACCATCATTATGATACAGTTTTCAAACACATAATAGTGAGGGTCGAACATAAACTTATTTAAATAACTCTTTATTTAATGTGTTCCTTGGTTAAATATCCTCAGTTCTTTTTTGATTTTTTGAAAAATCTTTACCCCGGAAGTAGTTATAAGGGCTTAAGTGAAACTCTGCATTGACTCGCACTAGCGCTTGTAGTGTAGAAAAGGCAAACTGATAGATGTTTTCAACATTGAGTTGCTTGCTTGAAGGGCTAGAACTGTTTTTTTTAAGTTGAATGTCCATTCCACACCTATCCATTTAACAGCCTTGCCGTGTCAAGTTGACAGCACCGTGGCCGATAAAGTGACGTCACAAAGACTAGACCCTACGAATGTTGACAGAACTGGGAGGGGAGGTTGGGTCGCAGAGAGGGCAAATGCCCAGGGGCCCGGGCCCCCCAAAAAATGAATTTAAAGTTTAAAATAAGAGTTTTTCCGCTACATTGAGGACCATCGAATCATGGATTTGTTTCTCAGATCTAGACGATGAATACTTGTTAACATTTCTAACAAGGTTATATTATAGACGAGCACGTGTTTACACCACTTGCAATTTGCATGACGATAGGTCTGTAAACCAGCCTCTTTATAACTTTGTTGGCACACAAAATTAGCTATTATTGCGGGGATACAAATCCAGAACATGATCGACGGCAATGAGATGCGGGTAGTATCTGCGCACGCCCAGTTAGTGGCAAGGTGCCTGGTAGACCGTCACACCTACTGCTGTACAACGCAAATTATATCACGCAAAGTTTGGCTTGCCCTCTAGCCCAAAAACATATCCATGTTGAGCGCAGAATTGCGTAATCGGTAAATGCTAGTAATCTGGCGGTAACTTATAGCTCTCTGCCCGTCACACGGTCCCGGCGGGGTTCCGTTCTATAGAGAAGGGCCCCGCTGTAGAAACGTCAAAGAAGGCCTCCAAATTATATATAGGTATATATACTAATCAAGCCCTAAGGCGCCTTTGACAGATATCTCTTCTGCAAAAAGATAGTGACAAGCGGACTAAACCGAGGAAAGAAGGTACTGTGTCCTTTGGACAGCGCAAGCAGGTCCACTATTAAAGAAGAAAGCGAAGTTCATTGCCAAATGTAACGAGAATTAACGTGGTCCTAGCGAATAAATACTGTAGATGATGATGATGATGATGATGATTGGAAACATTAGAGGAACTCAGCCCCATGTATAAAGTTTAGAGGAAGGCTTTGCCCATTTGCCGTGGGGAGTTGGCCATTTCACATAATTACAACTCGACAACTGAAGATAACGAAGCAATGTTTAACCTCTTTGCCGCTGCTCGTGTGGCCCTTATCTTGCGCTGACGGCACCACTCCACTCTCTCATTATCTTCCTGTATCTCATTCCCCACTTCCAACTTTACTTCATCACCTCCTTAAACACGGCGTGGGAACGGCAAGCCATAACTCCTTTCTGAGTACCGGCAGTCAACATCCGGGCCCTGGCTTAGTGGGGGAAACACACAGGCACAGGCAAAATCCATTATCATCCACTGGGGGGGGTTAGTTAGTTTGTATTTGCACCCATAAACACTAATACAGTATTCCCCCAATAGAAAAGAGAAGAAAATGCATCTATCCTTGTGATCTGATCCCAGCATTCTGAGAAAGGAAAGCGAGTGCTAGATTCGATATTGTATAGCCTCCGGAGAGGCCTGATGGAGATATTTGAGTTGACATCTGTGGGCAACCTGCGCGTCATGAGAGAGATGAAATTATGAAGACGGGCCAGCAGAATTAACAATGTGAAATTTAATGTTGGTTGGTTCCTTAGTTTAGGGGCTGCTACAACGCGGCCATGTAGCCCCGTGTACTTTGGGTGTGTGTAGAATCTGTCTGATAACCGGTGTTATTTGTGATGACTGTATTAGTGTGTGTTATCTGTTTTCAATTCATGTGAGGACTGCAGACATTATTTTTTTCAAGTAGTTCCTACTTTTGCCGCCAAACGCCACCGTCAACGACTACTAGTTCAGAAATTGATTACCAGATGCCACCGCATTCGGCTCCAGGCAACGAACGTCGGAACCTAAGAGCGTTTGTCGAATGTTTAATCTATATATAATTTCGTTTCACACAGGTGTAATTAGTGGAAGGGTCTTTAATATGCCATAAATATATGACATGGGACCGCCGGCTTTACTTGCCCCTCCGAAGGAAGGCATACTGAGGGATTTTTAGCGCTCTTAAAAAGTCCGACGATTTCGGCCGGGTTTGAACCCGCGATCTTGGGCATAGAAGCTCAGCATGCTACCAACTATGCCACCGAAGCCGCGAAGTTAATGTTAATGATTCGGCCGGGAATCAAATTGGGATCCTTTCGGACCAAAGACAAAGATCATAGTCACTGAGCCGGACAGTATTAGATTATAATTTTACCAAATCAAAATGAGAAATCACTATTACTTACGCAGCTGCCTCTCCACAGAAGTAGCACTGGCAATCTCATTTTCAACCCCAAGCAAACGTCGGATCGGTAACTTCCAAAAGGTACAGTCCTGCGCGGATAAACAAAACGTTATCCGCATCCACCCTGCATCCGCACGACCGTTATCCGCATCCGCACGACTTTTATCTGAATCCACTGACATTGCAATACTATTTTTAATTTATTAAATAAAGCATAATGTATTAACGCAACACATTTAGACATTTGAGGAGAAAGTCGTTCCCTTAGGGCTTAGACTATGTACAGTAGGCCTATGTCATGTGCTATGTTTAGCATGAATGCTATACATCCAGAATTTCAACCCTTTTCAGTTCGAAGTGTTAATTATGCTTAAGAGCCGGCCGGAGTGGGAACGGCCGACCGCCAGCCCAGCACTTGTTGTAACATGGGTGAAAAGTTTGTGAAACGTTTTATAAAGAAACGGGACAAGGTAAAATTATTTTGTTCCTATAGCCCGCTGTAATATTTTATACACTTTTCATCGGTGCAAAAGCATATCGAACAGGAATACAAAGATAGTTATAAAAAGTGTAGTTAAAATCACAATTCTCCATATAAAATAGAGTTCTGAACTGCAATTTTCCAAACCTCTTCTATGCCTTCAGGTGATGTTGAAAACAGAAACAAACTCCACTGCAAGACAGCTTATAGTTTTCTCTATTGTGCTACTGAATCATATTTTCAAATTAAGAACTCTGTATATGTTTAATCGTGATTTTAGAAAATGTAAGCATATTGAGTTGCTAATGCTAGCCGTGTCGAGGTGCTGGTAGTTCAGACAGTTTCCGTCAGATGTCACGTCGCAAAGTCCTGTCCTTGAAACAGGTCAAGACAGAGACAGAGATTAGTTGAGACATTTGGCCTAGGCCAGCTCAGGCTTTTCCCCATGCAGGGGAGTGGGGAGATCAGCACATGCCTCCCTTTCACATACAATGAGCAGCGGACAAGCTCATTCCACTACGGTATTGCTATTGTCTTAAAAGCTGCAATAGAACTTTAAAGTGCACGTTATACCTTTTACCGTGCAACAATTTTTATTAGTACTATGACTTAAAAAAAAAATAGTAAGGCTTTGTAATGAGCACGGATTGACTTATTGGTGAATACTGTGTTTTTAAATCAAATGCCCATCCTACACGAACAATTTTATCCCGGAAGAGGCTATACAATTATTAAAGTCTGGCGCGGTCAGCTGACATTTGAGGGTGCGCAAATGCGAGGGAGCCGTGTCAGTAGATTTACTAGCAAAATTCCGGCACCCTGGCGTCTATAAAAGCCACTGTAGTTAAAAGTGACGTAAAACCAATATTATTATTAGTAGTATTACTATTACAATTAAAGTGGGAGAAAAGGAAATAGGAAACTTCGACATCAAACACAATTTTCACTACCAGACTCAAGGGCAGCTTCATACTACAAGAAGACAAAAAGGATTAGCCTACAACGGAACTCATACAGAGATATGATAGACTTTTGGGAGAGTATTTTTTCCCGTTACTTGACCGGTTTTACAAACATTTCGTCCTTCCGGAGATTAGAGACTCAAAACAGAGTAGATGATATATGCCAATATGAAACTCTGTTTACATTATTATGTACCCTCTATTTTACTGAGTACTGGTAATGTTCCAGGCGCCGAGGAGTGATGTGTTTATATGCTGTAAAAAGATGAACGTCAATTATTTCGCAGTGTGGATTCACTCCCGAAATCCATTCCTCACTTCTGTGTGGTATAGCATTTTGAAATCGTTAGGACTTGAGTTCAGATTTTTAAATATATATTTCAAAATATATTATGGCCCAAATACGTATATTAAGAAACCAACGATCTATCCCGGCATTATTTTTAAGCCTGGTTTATTCTAATTCATCATCTGTTCTTGACGTCTACGTATCTACTGTCGACCAAAATATTATGTGCACTCGAGTTTGAAGGTTATTTGTGAAGTAACCAATAGACCTACATAAAATCCAGTAACATCATCATTTTCGTCGTTCTATTTTACGTTAGTTTATGTAGGTTTGGAATTTTTAATTTATATTTTAATAAACCAGTTATACAACATTCCAATGCACATAGTGTTAAAATTTGGATTCGATCTGATGACGGGTTTGTGAGATAATAGTTCGTAAATGTGACGCATGGTTGAAACATACTTTAAAACGAGCACTTTTTGTGTTCCAACTGCGATAAAAAATATTAAAATATAAATTAAACATTCCAAGCCTAAATGAACTAACGTAAACTGAACGACGAAAATGATGATGTTATAGGATTTTATGTAGGTCCATTGGTTACTTCACAAACCACCTTCAAGCTCGAGTGCACATAATATTTTGGTCGACAGTAGTCGGGGATTATATGATTCCCACGTTCCTTCACTTTTTGGGGGACGTAATGGTGTAGTGGTCAAGCTGCTTGGCTCTCACCAAGGTTCGATTCCTGGCAAGTGAGATTTTCGAAGTGAAATATCACGTCCTTTGGTTCAGATTCCACGTAAAAATGAAGGTCCCATAGCTCTGATCGCGAGATTAACGGTCACGTAAAACTACAAGCTTCATTCATTTTTCATGTCTACGTAATTGGTGGGGCGGGGGTGGAGACTACACGCGTATAGCATAATTTTTACAGCCATACTGTTTATTGATATGCCCTTTTAATACATACTGTGCTATGTATAAAACACCTCGTGGCGCAGTGGCCAGCAATGTTGTCGGCTACCTCAGAGGTCCCGGGCTTGATTCCCGGCTCTGCCAAGAATTTAAGTCTTGGTATGGTCTGGTGTGGGGTCTCCCAGCCACGTGATGCTAAGCGGGAGTCTGCCGGATGTTGTGGCTCATATTTATAATATTGGTTTTACGTCCCTTTTAACAACTGTGGCTTTTAGAGACGCCGGGGTGCCAGGATTTTGCCCCGAAGGGGATCTTTAACGTGCCAGTAAATCTACTGACACGGCTCCTTCGCATTTGCGCACCCTCAAATGCCAACTGACTGTCCGGGGATTCGATCCCGCTATCTTGGGCATAGCAGGCGAGAACATTACCGCTGAGCCACGCAGCCAGTCGCTGTGGCTCAGGACGCCTGTTAGTTGTCCCTTGATACAGCCAGGAACTCTAATCGGGTATCTACTGTATATCCCTTGTTGATCTTGAGGTATGTAAATAGTTCTTCATTATTCAAACCATTTATTGGGGGATAAAATGTGTATGACCCAAATGCACACTTCATCTCACAAATGTTATGGACTTGAGGTTCTTTACTTTTGTAGGCAACGCGGTCAGGTTGAAGTATACTCAGGCATAATCATTGGCCGAGAGTAAGATGGAGGAAACCCAGAGTGGCTTTAGACCACAACGAGGATGTGAGGATATATTTTTTTTAGTATGTGCCAAGTGATTGAGGAATACTACGAGAGGAATAGACTTTTGTATTTTGTAGATCTAGAGAAGGCGTACGGAAGAGTACCAAGAGAAAAGAAACTGAGGATTCTGAAGTACAGTATTATGGTATCCAGGGAAGGCTGCTACAGGCAATCAAAAGTACCGTATTTGTGTTTATAATGAATCTGCGGTAAGAGTTGATGCTAGGATGAGTTCCTGGTCTAAGTTGTTACAGGAATAGACTGAAATCTTTCACCACTACTACTGATTTTTTATATAGGCTATAATATTGTCTTTCGTAGCTTTTCAGTCGGTCAACACGATTGTGCCCAATGATGGGCGGGGTACAAGATATAAATATGTAAATACACTCATAGAAAAAGTTACATGTATTAGTTATTTATCACAATTGCCCCATTTAATTGCACCATATTTGTTCATGAATGGTGATGTGATAATCGTGGGAAACGGATCTTAGTTTTCTTTCCCTAGAGCAACTGAATTTGTAGTTTCTGGAAATTTCTTGGTTGTTGATGAGGAAAAGGCAATGCGAAAGGATGAGCTGAAGTCACTCTGTCCTGATAATAATATGCTATAGCTTATCGTTGAATCCTGTGTGATGAGAAATGTAATTTCAAAAAATGTATTCTACATTTCTTTAAATATCTCCTTTGTTAAGAATAAAAGAAAAAAATAACTTGTCATGGTTACTTACAAAAACACGAAAATACGTATAATTCTAGGAAATAAACAGCAGTTTTTCACCATACTACTAAGTTACAGGTATACTAGGGTGTAGGCTTCCTTACGTATCTTTTCGATGTTATCGTAAACTGAAATATTCAAACAAAAGTGTTTGAAAATTTACTTTTCAACTTTTTTCAGGAATTAGTTTAGTCTGAACGATTCTTTATCACAATTAAGGTTATTATGAAGATAAAACAAAAGTTTGGTGCTTTTCAGCCGGTCAACACGAATGTACCCAAAAGAGTTGTAATTTTTTTCAGGATGAGGGTATAACCCAACTCTTTTGGGTACATTCGTGTTGACCGACCGAAAAGCACCAAACTTTTGTTTACTAAGGAAACACTGAAAAATGGCTTCAAACCCCATAATGTCAGTATGAAGATGTTTATGAAAGTAAATGATTGAATATGCACAATCAAATGGAGCATGAGCAACAACAACGCCGGCGTGAAACCTTATTGTTGTTCGGTTTCGAACTTCGCAACATAGGCAGTTTTGTGTAAGTGAGATCTGTAAGGAAATGGTAGAGCTTTAAGAATAACATTTTAATTTCTTTCTCCGTTATCACATTAAGTATAACATACTGTTTTAAAGACCATCTCGTGGTGAAGCGTTCTTGTGTGTCACCCCCGGATGCAAGGCCTTAGAGAGTGGTGATGGGTCCTGGGGCTGGAAAATCCTGCCCTCCCCCACCTCTATTGCCAAATTATGTAATATTAATTTATAATCCTCCTAAATTTGCAGAAACTGATAATAATTTTAGAAATATTATTATTATTATTAGTAATAATAATAGCATTAGTAAGAGAAGCCGCCGATGGTAGGGGGTTGAACAGGCGTTCCTCCCCCCCCCCTCCCCATGCAAGATCCGGAAAATATTTTTATTATTAATAATAATAATAATAATAAGACGGCCGAGGTGGGATTCAAACCCACGCTCTCTCGATATCAGCGTGGCACGAGGTAGTGCGTTAGCGCTCTCGGCCACCGAGGCCAGTTAATAATAATAATAATAATAATAAGAAGAAGAAGAAGAAGAACCGCCGGTGTTAGAGGGCTGGACAGACGGGTCCACACCGGGCAAGATCCCGATGATGATAATAATAATAATAATAATAATAATAATAATAATAATAAAGACTTACCAAGATAATATAAAATATGCATAATAATGCAGTTAAACATTGAAACAACGGCCCATGGGTTCGAACGCACTTGTTTATCGAGTTTGAAGATAGCTTGGCACCCATGATTTTGTGCTGTACCTTAGCAAGTGTAACTACTGCGGTCGGTCACTGCGCATCCTTATAACACCTGTAAAACACGTTTCCCCGTGCGAGGACTAGTTCCCGTATTTTTTGAAACTCATTAGCGCATTTCAAAGTAATTGTTGCGGCATCGTGGTCATCTAGCCCCGTGTACTTGGCGTGTGTTTGGAATTTGTCTAATTACCCGTCTTATTGTGATGGCTCTATTAGTGTGTACAGTATATTTGTCATTCAGATGAGGATTGTGAAGGAGTCGGCTGCATTTGCCTGGAGTAGAAGTGATAATAATAATAAAAATAATGTTATTGTTTTACGTCCCTTTAAACATCTGCGGCTTTAGGAGACGCCGGGGTGTCGGAAGTTTGCCCCAAAGAGGATCTTTGACCTGCCAGTAAATTCACTGACACGGCTCCCTCGTATTTGCGCACCCTCAAATGCCAGCTGGCTGCGCCAGGATTCGATCCTGCAATCTTGGGAACAGCAAGCAAGAACGTTACCACTGAGCCACGCAGCCAGAGTACAAGTGAGAAACCACGGAAAACCACTTCCAAGATGGCTGAGATGGGAATCGAAACCACATCTTTTCAATTTTGCCACTGGAATGCCCCATTCCAGCCATCAGACAAGAATGAATCGAATTTCTTGTCGGCGCCGGGAATCGAACCCGAACCTCCGGGGCGACAGCCAAGAATACTAGCCGCTACATCACGAGGAACGCCAAGGATATTTCAGTCACTTGTGAATTCCGTAATCCGTAGTTTAACTATTAGCTTATCTATAGCAAAATATTTCGGCCATTCAATTGGAAGTACCGTAGCCTATACAGACTATCACTTCGAACTTCCTGGTCTCGATATTCGTGAGGCACATTGCCACGAGATTGCATTTCTCCGTGTCGGACCCCGGGGCAGTTTGAACTTTCTCGCACGCGCGACCTTGAACCACCCCTCACAGTAGGGGGTAATCCGTGCTGATACCTATGTACGGGCCATGCAACTACTAGGGGAGAGCGACTACAACGAAACTAGTGGCAACGTTTTGAAATGAAATGTGAAATAGGATCTCACTACGGCCGCCTCTTAATGACATAATTCGAATGCTATTAGTTTAAATTATCATCCTACATTTGTCATGAAGAAAACGTCACGGAAAAAATTGTCATAACATCCGGGTCCTAGTAATGATATTCAACAAATTCGGATTGTAATCCAAAAACTATCCGCAGATTTACTCCAAACATTAACCGCAATTCGCACAGCCTTGCAAACTATATCCGCATGTCGAAAAATCTTGCGGATATCCGCATCCGCACAGGGCTTTACGCAATAGATCACAACCGCCTTCTTTCACTTCCCCAGATTCAGTTGTTAATTGATCTCTTACCGCCTCAGATGAGACGAATATCAGGAAGGGCATTTGGCCGCAAAAGTTTCATGCCACTGTGGTCTTCCTCTGCTCCGCTTTGTCTTGTTGTTTTATTTAAGTTTTGGGTATAGTGGTCAGCAGCTCCCTCATAATTGTATATATTTAGAAAATATGTCTGATAACCTGTATTATTGTTGTGTCTGCTGTATTGTGCGCCCTGTATTGACCATAGTTTAACCTCTACAGAGATAATCAGCTTTCAGTCGGCCTTAGCGGCTCGGCTGGTCTACAGCGCTGAAGGACAGCAACCCAGCTTCTCGATAAGGGAATAATAAGGGACAGAAAGCATAATACGTCATGACGATGGTTCTAATTCCTATCAATAGTGCAGTTCTTCCGTTATGTAGCCTATGTCCGTTGTCTCCATTTGCAATCCTGGGGCCAGTTTTGTGCTCTTCAAGTAGGCTAGCTACTGTGTGTTGCGCATCCGCCCACTTTGATTTGAACGTCCATTAGGTCTGACCATTTCCAGCTTGTACACCGCTTTAGTTCGTATCCCATACCCAAACATCACAGTTGACCTTCATGCATTTTTTCCTGGATCGGTGCGATGCTAAATCGTTTCTCTATGTTTCTCGTTGGAATCGTGATCCAGCCTCGTGCTTTTTGCTGTTCATCTGAACATCTTTGTTCCATGGCACTCAGTAGACGTTCTGCCTCTCTCGCGGCATTCGGTATCGTAGAGTGTGACAGTAAGGACGACAGTATGGTAGATCTTAGCCCTTCATTGACGTTCACCAGTGTCACCTGTCGTCGCTCACAATTTCATCCAAGCTGCATTGATTCTCGGGCGCAGTCCTGATGCATGTGGCTGTAGATTGTTTTGCACGTTTGAGATTTCCTCCTGGGCAACATTCCAGCACTCCGCCGCCGTTCCTAAAGTCACAACAGTTTTAAAGAGACGTTAAATCTATCACCAACAAAACCTGGTCACAAGATCGCAAGAGAAGCCACAGCGAGAAGATGAAGAGATTTTGGGAGAAGAGAAAGGCAATGCCATCAGCTAAATAAGTTCAATCGCGCTCCTTAGTCGGACATGACGAAGAAAGAAAGAAAGAAAGAAAGAAAGAATAAATAATAATAATAATATTGATACTATCCTACTTAAGATTCTAAAGGAGTTCGGCCTAGACGACAAAACCAGAGCGATCATCCAACAGACTCTCACCAACACCACTTCAAAAGTTAAGTTTAGAGGCGAGATTTCCAATGCCTTCGAGATAAGGACAGGAGTTTGACAGGGAGATGGTCTCTCGCCTCTACTATTCAACTGCGTTCTTGAGAAAGTTATCCGTGAGTGGCACAAAACAATGAGTGATGAAGGAGTCCAAAATGGAATCAGACATGGTCACAAGAATAAGAACCTATCAACTGTCTAGCCTTTGCAGATGACCTTGCGTTTTTTGCCGATTCGTTGGATACGGCAAGGAAACAGATGAACCAGTTTCAAACACTAGCTGCAAAGGCGGGCCTCCTGATCTCTTTCGAGAAAACAGAATTTATTACTAACATCAAAACGGCTCCAAAACATATTGATGTGAATCATGGGAAAATCAAGCGGGTTGTGAAATTTAAGTATCTTGGGGAATTGATTGACCTTACAATGTCCGAAAACGAGGCTTTTGCGTCACACTTGAATAACATTGAAATGGCTTACCATCCAACTAAGAATGTGTACAACAAAATGCAAAACTGAAGCACTACTGCACGGTCATCCGACCAGAAGCTTTGTATGCAGCAGAATGTCTCTCCATGAATAGAAAAGGCATAATGGAAAAACTGGAGACCAAGGAAAGGAAGATATTAGGAAAATCCTGGGTCCAGTCAAAGAACACGGCGAGTTCCGAAGCCACCACAACAACGAGTTGTACACTCACGTAGAGAAAATGACTGACGTGATGAGGAAAAGGAGGATTTCTTTTTATGGACATATAACCCGGAAATCAACACGGCTATCCAACAGAAGTTTTGCTTTTCTCCGTGAGAAAAAGACAAAGGGGGCCTGGTTCATTGAAGTAGAGAAAGATCTGTTGGAGACTGGGATTACACGTGAAGATATCCAGGAGCGCGCCCCACTTAGGGAAAACCTTCAGAAACATCGGAGTTTTCAACTTAATCCGAAGCTAAAAACCGGTAAGGCGTGGACGACAGAGAGAAGGGTGCAACATCGATTGCGAATGAAGGAGTACTGGGCCAACATTAAAATGCAGAAGAAACAGTTGACATGACGTGGTCATTAGTTGGCCGTAACGAGGGAAGAAGAAGAATATTGATAGTAATAATTATAATAACCAATTTTCGTAGGTATATGGATCGCCTGAGTGATATAATATCGCAGTGAGTTGTTGTTGTTGTTGTTGCTGCTGAATCATTTAGTGGCCTGCGACATCGTGGCCCTGAGACTTGTGTATTTGGGTGTGCTTGCAATCGTTATGTTACAAGTAGTCTTATGTTATTATGGTAACTGTACTCCTGTTTGTGCTTTCGGGGTCTAATAAAGAAAACTTTTCAGTCGGTCGACACAAATTGTGCCCAATTACATTAGGTGGAAAAACAAGTATTTATAGCTTACATTCTAACCTGAAAGAAATATTTCATAAGATATTAATCACACAATGTTTATTAAGGCAACACTGACAATGGCTTTAGGAGAGGAGGGAAACATGCTTCAAGAAACACAATAACACTACACAATAAACCTTTAGAAGTAGTCTCAAAATTTAAATACCTTGGAGTTACTTTACAAACAACATTATCATCCTTCAACTTCCATGTTACAGAGAGAGGCACTGCTGCAATAAAAGCCATGTATCATATCCAACAACCGCAACGAATCTCAATAGCCACTGCATTAACACTGTTCAAGACTGCTATAGCACCAAGAGCAACCTATGGCATTACATCATCTGGAACAAACTAACAATCACAAATCTATCAACAATTGAGAAGGGCAAAGCCCGTTACCTAAAACGGATTCTAGGAGTAGGGAAGTCAGCACCATCGAGGCTATCATATGTGTTAACAAAAGAAACCTTCTTCGTTGAGGACATAAGAGCACAATTCTGGCTACCAAGTACTAAGGCTTATGAAAAGACATTACACCTGTTAAAAGAGAAAACTAATGCCATATGGCCCGAATTTTACTCAACAGACGCCATGACAACATCGGAATGGAAGCAGCCAAATTATGAACTTAGACACATACTGACAAGATTTGCAACGCACGGCTTTCATCACAAGCTATGTCAGAACCTAAGATTTCATCAACCGGAAGAATCCTGCGTGTGCAAATTGTGCAATAAACAATGTGAGCGATATCCTGAACAAAACTGCCCAAACTGGACAATCTCAATAATAGGACTAGGTCAAGAATAATTTATGTACCATTATGCACATAGTGCGCTTTTCTTAAATAAATAATGATAAATATCTCGTGTAATATTTCTTTCAATTTAGGACAAGTAAATACTTGTTTTCCTGACTAATGTAATTGGGCACAATTTGTGTAGACCGACTGGAAAGCATTCTTTAATAGAATTAGGTAACACTGATAAATGGCTTCTATCACTTAAAGTTTTGAGGGCTGGGATTGAAATCACGGATAACCATTTCCAAGATAGCTGAGGGGGATATCGAATCTACCTCTCATCAGTTATCCACACGAGGTGGAGTGCAGAGAATCGACTGGGAAGGGAATGATACTCAGGACTTTTGGAAAAGAAGAACAATGGTTTTAAAAGAACTCTCTCAGGAAGAAGTAAAAACCAGTTGTCTGATTGTGATATCCATGACTGTCACTTAATATTCCCACAGTTGAGTGTGTGTCTCCCTTTCTCGAACTTCTGACCCCGCTATCTTCCTCTGAATCTGAATCTGGACACGGAACACCGTCTAAATGGGTCATTATTAGATTTCCGGCATCCTGTTGCATGCGGTTGTTTGGCTAAATTCGTGATACACTTCTGGGAATTGTCTCACTGTGTCGAGTTACTGAATACCTGAATAGTATAGTCGTGACGGTGGACAGATACCCAGTCGCCAGCCTTTCATCCCCAAAGTCCAGCCGCTAAGTTTCACACAAGTAATTATGGAGGTTCCGTGTCGCCTTCCTTTCTCTCGACATCAGACGTCCTGACCACTCACTCGTGGTATAAAGGGGCTGTAGCTACTTGGAAAATAGAAACTTAAGAGTGGCTCCCGTTTAAAGCCTATTTACCTTCATAACAAGAAGTTTCGTGACGAACTAAAGAGCCTACTTTTCTTAAAATTTAAGATTCATGCCAATGAATAATCTATATGGATCTATCTAGAATAATGACGAAATTAAGTTGGAAATGTTGAAATTTCTAATTAGTTCCAAATACTGTATACCTGGCATAATGTAGCCTAATAGAGCACTACAGTTGGCAGCCCTGGTGACTGAATATATTCTTAGTTCCATCTCTTAAGGTACAGAATACAAAATTTGGTTGAAGTCCAATGGATAGCATGGACGTTACGTGCAGTTAAACATTGGATCTAACAGCGCACGTTAAATCATGTTGGCAAAAATGTCATGCATGTATTGGTCAGAAATAATCTGAAATAGCCTGATAGTCTAAGATCTATTGTTGTGCCAATTTTGAATGAAATCCATTAGTTAGTATAGAAGTTACATGCATTTTAAAATTGGACCTATCAGCACGCTTAGAATCATATTGGCAGCACTGACCTATATTAGTTACTCCAAATCAATCTAGAATGCCAGGTACTATACGTGTGCAAAGTGTAGAGCTATTGGCTTGCATACTTTCTGATATATTGATGTTAGGGTAACCAAAATAGAGACAGCATTTATTAACAGTTGGCAGCCCTGGTTGCTCTTAAGAATACGCATAGTCATATCTGTTATGGTACACATAGCACATACGAAATTTGGTTGAAATCCAACTGATAGTGTGGAAGTTACGTGTAATTAAAGTTGGACCTCTCAGCAGGCTTAGAATCATGTTGGTAGCACTGACGTATATAAGTTACTGCAAATTAATATAGAATGTCAGATACTATACGTGTGCATAGTTTAAAGCTGTAGGCTTGCATACTTTCTGATATATGGGTATTTGGATAAAATAAATTGAGAGCATTTATTAACAGTTGGCAGCCCTGGTGGCTCTTAAGAATACGCTCAGTCATATCTGTTTATGTACACATAGCACATACGAAATTTGGTTGAATTCCAATTGATAGTGAAGAAGTTATATGCATTTAAAAATTGGACCTATCAGCAGGCTTATAATACTTTTTGCAACACTGCTATGTATGGCCTCCTGGAAATTAAACTGAAATATTATTATCTATACGTGTGCCAATTTTGAATTGGCTCCCATTCATACCTCCCATATCCAACATGGAGCTCAAATTGCGATTTTTCAACAGTTGTTAGCACTGACATCATTTTCAAATACGGCATTGAGATATTTACTCCTACCAAATTTTGTTTCGATTGCTGCAGCCGTTTAGGAGTTGATAGTTTGAGGGAGGGAGGGGGGAACGCACACACAGCCAGACACACACATTTGCCCGGATCCATCTCATAAGTCTACTTTTTCCTCATTTTTGCAAAATGTGAAAAGTAGGCTAAAAACGCTACCCCGGTGGGGCGAGAAACACTCGGTAAGTGCTAATCTTGTTCGCCGGTGGGTACGCGTTGACCATCGTGACTATACCATCATTTACACTGCTGGGCGAACTGTCAAATGTTGTGTCACTGCCAGTAACAACGCTCGCCGAACCTCAAACCATACCTGCTACAGTGTGGTACGGAAGGCAACTGAAAGGAATATTCGATGTGACGGACCGAAATGACACTTTTATACAGAGACAATACATTACACGTAAGTTCCTGCGACCCATGATGGTCCCCAGGCCATCACAAAAGAAGGGACATGGTTCTTAAAAGGGTGTGTGATCAACACGGAAGGCGATGCATGCATTGCAACATGCTCCAATGCTGGCCATAAGATTGGTAAGGCGTTCTTGATACGTTTTGTGGCTTCATCTAAGTTTTGCACCGCAGTGTAGCTTCCTTTAGTTTATAACAGAAGTCGGCAGACGATAATTCAGTGACGTCAGTCATATGACAGGGCCATGTTGATCAGAGATGAGGTTTCTCGTATCATCCATCAAAGGATTGGGAAAGAGGCGGCCTTGGCCTTAAGTTAGGAACCATCTCGGCATTTGCCTGGAGTAGAAATGGGAAACTACGGAAAACCATGTCCAAGTGCATCCCGTTGCAGAATTAAAGTTTCTTGACAGAGCCGGGAATTGAACCCGGACCTCCGCGGTGACAGCGAAGAATGCTAGCCACTACGCAACGAGGCGGACAGACACCACCATCCAGAAACACAGGTTATCAGACAAATTGAACACACTCCCAAATACGTGGTGCTCTTGGTCATAATGTCCCAAGCTCCTCAATCGTACTGTATGTCCGGTAACCCAACCGTGACTTGGATATGCAGTAACTGTGTGATGTTTGGCATTGTCTGGCGCATCTGAAAAACACTGTGGTTCGCTTGAATCTATATTTTCCTATCGGCAACATTCAGCATGTGTGGGGTGTGCAATATTCACGATGGCCCACATGTTAGCTACAAAGAGGCGTGCTTGTTCCTCAGTCACCGGATGCCGGCTAATGTTTAACAATGACTCCGTGTTGCCTTGGCGTGCAGGAATCCTCGTTCCTCTTCACACCACCAGAATACAATATTAAGGGAGCGATTTGCAGATCTTTGATCCTCTGCAGTAAACACTGCCCACGGAATGAGAATTGTCAGTGCACATGTTTGCGTGGAACAGTTAGTTTGCTGTCTCATGAATATTGAGCATGCCCTCTCTCTCATTGCATCGCCACTGCGGATGTAAGGAATAGCGCTGTGGTTCAGCAATACCGCCACTGGACGGTCATACTCGACTTCATGCTTACTTACTATTGCGAATTTTAAAAACTAATACACCCCTTTACCTGGCTAAATCCTTAGTTCAAATAAGTCAAGAGCATGATCGGAACAATAGATTAACAGCTACAACTCTGCAGATCCCTCAGCATCGCACAGTGAAATGTAACAAATCATTTTTTGTGGTACAGTAAATGCCTCGAAAATACATTTATAACAATTTAAGACTGGGCGAAGTACGGCAGAGGAGTATCAAGGCTCAGAAATCGTATATTCACTCATATTAACTGTGTAATTATTAAAACATGTATACGTTTATGATAAAATTGTAACAATAGTATTACTTCATAATAATTAAGTAGATAAAAACAGTTTTGTATATTTATCTATCTTCCTTAGTATTTAGACTAATTAGGTTAATTTAAGACTAACAATGAGTATAAAAGAAATATGTATGTTAGTTGCAGCTAAAGGGACTTTTAGTCCTAATTGTAATTAACTAAAAATAAATAAGTTACATTTCAATTTCATACAACCAGCCAATAGAGGGCGGAAGTTTGGATCCTGAAAACTGATAACTTAGGTGTGGTGCTTATAATAGGTGATTTGACTGCTTAGTTTAGGCACTATAAAATAATAGCTGCGATATTTTGCAAAAAGAAAGCATGTTTCTAATTGCAACCATCATGGGGTATTTACCCCCATATTATTATATGTTTTCTTTAATATTATTATTAATAATAATAATAAATACATTAAATTGCGCAAAGTATCGGACTAAAAATTTCTTATGAAAAGTGACAGTCAGTCTGAAAGACTAGACTTTGTATCATTTTAAATGCTACAAGTGCTGAAAAATGCTAGAAAGGCTGGAGGCAAGCCAAGGACTCTTGACATGTTAGAAAATTATCTGCATAATACTTATCTTGCTTATCGTGTTTCAAATTACTCGCGAACGGCAAGTGCAAACCAAGGGCAGAGCAAGGTGAAGCGCGCGGGATGCCGCACGCTCACTAGAGCGCGCGGGGTCGTGCCCCTTCCATCCAGTCTAAAAACACTTGTAGTGGGCGATGTATTGAAGATAGAGTTATGCTCTCGTGGACTTTTTTGTAGAACTTTTCATGCTGACCAATTCTTACGCTCATAGTATATCGATATTTTTAACGGTTTGCCCAGCGTAAGCTTAAGAAGCACACGGACGCCAAGTTTGTTTTTGACTTTTTCACTGAAATCGTTACTGCTTGGCTTCCTTTGATCATACATAAATTATTTTCTACTGAATCTTTCCTCGAGATATCCTTTACAGAATGGTTAAAACCGCATCAAAATCCATCCAGTGGTTCTCGAGAATACCCGTGACATCCAAGAATCGGGGATTTTTATCTTATACTAACGAAGTAGAGATTGTCGGGGAACACATGCACCAAGCGGTACTATGACGCCACACACCTCAGTGCATCTGGGTACATTTCGTCCAGTCACCGTAACGTAACGCCAGACCCCAGCGTAACGACGAAGTTGACAAGGTCATTTAAAATGATAAAATCCATCCAGTGGTTCTCGAGATTACCCGTGACATCCAAGAATCGGGGATTTTTGTCTTATACTAACGAAGTAGAGATTGTCGGGGAACACATGCACCAAGCAGTACTATGACGTCACACACCTCGGTGCATCTGGGTACATTTCATCCCGTCACCGTAACGTAACGCCAGACCCCAGCGTAACGATGAAGTCGACAAGATCATTTAAAATGATAAAAACAACACTATGCGGAAAGACGGCCAGAAAATAACTGATCTTTAATCACACAATACGGTAAAATAACACAAGTCCTCCTTTTAAAATACCTTGGTGAAATCATACAGTCCTCGGGACTAAACCGAATCGCCAATGAACAGAGAATCACCAATCTACAGAAGGCCTACAAGCTAACGTGGGCTCACTACAACAAGAAGTGCATCTCGCTAGTCGCAAAATTAAGGCACTATACAACGGTGATTCTTCCGGAAGCAACTTACGGAGCCGAAACAATGGTGATCGACGGTCATTCCAAAATTAAAGATATAGAAAAACAGGACAGAAAAATTATCAGAAAGATTTACGGGGCAATTAATAATAACGGTATTTGGATGAAGAGACCTCAAAACGAACTCTACCAAAAGATCCACACGATAACGGAAGTAATGAGAAAACGCCGAGCACAGTTTTATACACACATTTACAGGATGGAAAACTTCAGAACGGCGAAGAAATTGCTCAACGTTATAACACGGCGTAAGTGTGGCACGGAGTGGCTGACAGAGGTTCAGAGGGACCTACAACAGGTCAACATTGAAAATCTTGAGGGCCGCACCGAGTGCAAGAATAAAATAAAACAAGATGTTCAGTAAAGAACATATAGCCTACTTTCTCCTAAATGCATGGGTATTGTTATAACTCTTTGTCCTTTTCAAGGAGTATGATTGAATGTTGGTTGTAGGAGCTTGTTGAAATACAACGTGCTATAGGGATATTAAACATGAATATGAGATACCCTTTGCTAGTGCTACCTCTGTACCAAATTTCGTTCAATTCGGTTTCACCGTGTTTGAATTGATAGGGGGAATCGATTTGCACACATACTTGGCCACCATCTGCAAACTATTGGGCTGATGTTCTTGCAGATTGGTCAGAATATGTTTCCCACATAAAGATATGGTGTTGCAAAATTAGGTAGAGACTAGATTATTAGGTTGGTCGTAATTACATTTTAGCTTTTAACATTTGGGTGGCCGCGATTACGTTTCCATCAAGATAGCGGTGATATAAAACATGACACTGAGGTGCCCTTTGCTAGTGCTACCTCTATACCAAATTTCGTTCCATTTGGTTTCAGCGTGTTTGAATTAATAGGGGGAATCGATTCTGACACAAAGATGGCCGCCATCCGCAAACTATTAGGCGAATGACCTATTAGATTGGTCAAAGGATGCTCCCTCCATAAAGGTATGTAGTTGCAAAATTTGGTAGAGATCGGATGATTAGGTTAATCGTAATTTGATTTAACCTTTGAACATTCGTGTGGCTGCCATTACGTTTCAGTCAAGATGGCGGCGATATAAAATATGACACATAGGTGCCCTTTGCTAGTACTACCTCTGTACCAAATTTCGTTCCATTCGGTTCCACCGTGTTCGAATTAATAGGGGGAGTCAATTGTGACATAAAGATGGCCTCCATCCGCAAACTATTAGGTGAATGACCTATTAGATTGGTCAAAGGATGCTCCCTCCATAAAGGTATGTAGTTGCAAAATTTGGTAGAGATCGGATGATTAGGTTAATCGTAATTTGATTTAAGCTTTGAACATTCGTGTGGCCGCCATTACGTTTCAGTCAAGATGGCGGCGATATAAAACATGACACTGAGGTGCCCTTTGCTAATGCTACCTCTGTACCAAATTTCGTTCCATTCGGTTCCACCGTGTTCGAATTAATAGGGGGAATCAATTTTGACATAAAGATGGCCGCCATCCGCAAACTATCAGGTGAATGACCTATTAGATTGGTCAAAGGATGCTCCCTCCATAAATGTATGTAGTTGCAAAATTTGGTAGATATCGGATGATTAGGTTAATCGTAATTTGATTTAAGCTTTGAACATTTGTGTGGCCGCCATTACGTTTCCGTCAAGATGGCGGCGATATAAAACATGACACTGAGGTGCCTTTTGTTAGTACTACCTCTGTACCAAATGTCGTTCCATTCGGTTGCACCGTGTTCGAATTAATAGGGGAATCGATTTTCACACAAAGATGGCCGCCATCCGCAAACTATTACGCTGATGACCTATTGGTTTGGTCAAAGGATGTTCCCCCCATAAAGGTATGTTGTTGCAAAATTTGGTAGAGATCGGATGATTAGGTTAGTCGTAATTTGATTTAAGCTTTGAACATTTGTGTGGCCGCCATTACGTTTCCGTCAAGATGGCGGCGATATAAAACATGACACTGAGGTGTCCTTTGCTAGTGCTACCTTTGTACCAAATTTCGTTCAATTCGCATTCACCGTGTTCGAATTGATAGGGGGGGACAGACATTCAGAGTACACACACTCACACACACACAGACACACAGACACACACACACACAGACTCACACACACACATACACACACACAGACAGACACACTTTTTTCGCCCTGTGTTGATCTCATAAGTCTACTTTCATTTTTTGCAAAAATCGAAAGTAGGCTAAAAATGTTAAGTTTGATCATAGACCATCACGACAGCCTGGAAGAAAATGGACAGCTGAGCGGAAGTAGGAGCATTCTGAGAGGATGAAGAGATTTTGGGAAGAGAAGCGGGAAAACGCCAGAAGATAAAATCATGTATTCAAGTTCAATCGCTCTCCTAAAGGGGAACAATCGATTAAATAAATAAATAATATTAATAATAATGTTATTGGTTTCACGTCGCTTTTAGAGATGCCAGGGTGCCGGAATTTCGCCCCGAAGGGGATCTTTATCATGCCAGTATATCTACTGACACGGCTCCCCCACATTTGCGCACCCTCAAATACCAACGGACTGCACCAGAATTCGATCCTGCAGCCTTGGGAACAGCAGACGGTAACGTTCCCGCTGCGCCACGCAGCTAGCACTTGGTTTTAGAGGACCACGCGAATCCATGGAAGCTCTAGTCTTCGGTTTACAGGGGACGCGTGGCCGGCGCAACGATACCATGAGTCGTATTGATTTTGTTTTCGTCAAGGAGCGCCACTTCTTAAATCGAGCAATTACTCAATTGCCCTCTCGAGGCTGATTGCACCACGTTCCAGTCGTCACGTCAGATCTTTAATTTCTGGAGGGACCGGGAATCGAACCTGGAGCCTCCTATATAAGAGACAGCACCCCAACAGTACGGGGCCGACCAGGTCTGTACCCAAACATTCAATAATATGAGTAGTTGTTTACACACTCGGGATGGATGGTGTGCTATCACAACTTAAAAGTATCCCTGTGCTTGTCGGCTGGACTAATCAAACTGTTGTGACTCCAATTGAAACCCCCAAGGAGGAGCGAAGGAGCCCAAGGACGATCCAATCAGCGGCAGGAAATAGCAGAGATCTTGTGCCCACATTTCGTTTGTCTTGTCACATCCGCGGCTGTTGCAGTCTACAGTTCACTGACTCTGCTGCTTGGCACTTGGCTCCAACTCCAAGACATAAGGAGGATAATAGCGAAGTATGGCTCCTTTCGACGGGTAAGCTGAGATACGATGAAAATCAAAAGCAACAAAAATCCCTAATATCGAAATGTATTGTTTTTCTGTCGGTCAACATGATTGTAACCAATTGTAATGGGTGGTTCCCTAATCCTCGAAGAAATTACATCAGATTGATAAATACACTTGCCAACTCTCACGATTTAGGCGGGAGACTCCAGATTTCACACCACTTCTCCCGTCCTCCCGCTTAACATATTAAATCTCTCGTTTTTTTTTTTTTGAAAAATCCCAGGCGTAATTTCTGACTAAAAGTGCGAGATGACAAACTCCAGTCATTCATCGAACAGATCGATTTTACGTGTATAGTGTTCGATACCGCAGTTTCGCTCCATATCGATAATGTATAGATAATTCTCCATAACTACTCGAACCGCTTAGTTGGATTTGAATACGTTTCTCTTTGTTTGAAATAGAAGACGTTAATTCAGCGCGTGTTCCTAGAAGTTTTCGTAATAGCCTGAGGGTGAGAGATAGTTGAAGGTTGCGGAATATTGTATCTGTTTAACACGTGAAATTATTTGTGTATAACTTAAGATGTTGTTGGCATTAATATGATTTTTCGATTTGAGAGATTTTGTCGATTCCTCGGTAATATGGCGAAGAAATATGGTTAGACATTGATCGTCTTCAAAATCTCCCGATTTTTCAGTTTGAGAGGTTGACAGGTATACACTTGGATGACCAGTTTCGATCGTCAAGCGATCATCATCTGATCCTTTACACTTAGGTGGATAAAACAATGTCTACAAGTATGGGTGATGGTATTTATAATATACAAGCTGTACCCGGCATGCGTTGCAATGCCAATCAAAGAAAGTGTTGGCGTTGAAATTCTGTTTCTTGAAGTGCTTTTGGATACACAACATGTTAACTGCCTGTAAGCTATCGTAAAATGGATTTTCTAATTTAGAACCATTCGTGGGAGCGTGCACAACAACTTTCAAAAGTTTCATCGCTGTCACTCATTTGTCGAATCTACACGTACGCTACCTATTGTGAAATGGATTTACTAAGTCGAAACCCTTCCCTGGCGTGTACACAATAACTCATCAATGATTCATCGCAATCGGATGAATGGTATATGCACGTACAGGGGTTTTTGTTTAAACGATTCGTGCGCTGTCACTCATTTGTTGAATCTACTCGTGCGCTACCTATTGAGAAATGTATTACTAAGTCGATGCCCTTCCCTGGCGTGTACACAATAACTCATCAAGGTTTCATCGCAATCGAAGAATGTTTTATGAACGCAATAGGGGATTTTGTTGAAACGCTTCGCGCGTCGTCACCCATTTGTTGCATCTACTCTTGCGCTACTTATTGTGAAATGGATTTACTAAGTCCCCTTCCCTGGCGGGTACACAATAACTGATCAATGTTTCATCGCAATCGGATGAATAGTATATGAACGCATACCTGATTTTGTTTAAACGATTCGCGCTCCGTCACTCATTTGTTGAATCTACTCGTGCGCTACCTACTGTAAAATGTATTTACTAAGTTAGAAACCGTCACGTAAGTGTCCACAACATCTCACCCAAGTTTCATCGCTATCGGACTAATGGGATATGAAGACATAGGGGACTGTATTGAAACGCTCCGCGTGTCGTCGTTCATTTGTCGAATCTACTCGTGTGCTACCTACTGTGAAATGTATTTACCAAGCCAGAAACCTTCCTTGGAGTGTCCACCATATTTCACCCAAGTTTCACCGCTAACGGCAGAATGGTATATGACCTTATACGGGACTTTGTTTGAACGCTTCGCGCGTCGTCCCTCATTTGTTGAATCAACTTGTGCGCTGCATATTGTATAGGGGATTTACTAAGCCAGAAATTTTCCATGACGTGTACACAACATCTCACCCAAGTTTCATAGCTACGGACGAATGGTACATGTATGCATACGGGACTTGGTTGAAACGCTTCGCGTGTCGACGCTCATTTGTTGATTCTACTTTTGCGCTACATATTGTAATATGGATGTACTCAGACAGAAACCTTCCCTGGAGTGTACACAACATCTCACCCAAGTTTCATCGCAATCGGATGAATGGTATGTGAACGTATACGGGACGTTGTCGAAACGCTTCGCGCGTAGTCACTCATTTGTTGAACATAAACGTGCGCTTCGTATTGTAAAATGGATTTACTCAGCCAGAAACCTTTCCTGGAGTGTACACAACAATTTACCAAACATTTATCACTATCAGACGAATGGTATATGACTTTATACGGGACTTTGTTGAAACGCTTCGCGTGTCATCGCTCATTTGTTGAATCTACTGGAGCGCTACCTATTGTAAAATGTATGTACTAAGCCAGAAACCTTCCCTGGAGTGTACACAACATCTCACCCAAGTTTCATCGCTATCGGATGAATGGTATATGAAATTATATGGGACTTTGTTGAAACGCTTCGCGCGTCGTCGCTCATTTGTTGATTCTACTCGTGCTCTACCTATTTTTAAAGGGATTTACTAAGCTAGAAACCTTCCCTGGAGTGCACACAAAATCTCAGCCTAGTTTCATCGCTATCGGACGAATGGTATATGAACGCAAACGTGACTTTGTTGAAATGCTTCGCGCGTCGTAGCACATTTGTTGAATCTACTCGTGCGCTGCCTATTGTAAAGTTGATGTACTAAGCCAGAAACCTTCCCTGGAGTGTACACAACATTTTACGCAAGTTTCATAGCTATCGGACGAATGGTATATGAATGCATACGGGACTTTGTTGAAACGCTTTGCGTGTCGTCGCTCATTTGTTGAATCTACTCGTGCGCTATCTACTGTGAAATGTATTCACCAATTTTGAAACCTTCACGTAAGTGTACACAACATCTCACCCAAGTTTCATCGCTATCGGACGAATGGTATATGAACACATACGGGACTTTTTTGAAATGCTTCGCGCATCGTCGCTCATTTGTTGAATCTACGCGTGCGCTACCTATTGTAAAATGGATTTACTAAGTCAGAAACCTTCCTTGGAGTGTACTCAACATCTCACCCAAGTTTCATCGCAATCGGACGAATGGTATATGAACGCATAGGAGACATACATACCCACAGACAGACAAACTATCACGTTACATTGATTTTTAGCCTATTTTCAATTTTGAAAAAATAGGCTTATGAGATCACCTTTTGTCCGTGTGTGTGTGCGTGTGTGTGTGTGTGTGTGTGTGTATGTGTGTGAGTGATTCGTGTGTGTGTCCCCCCCTAATAAAATCTAAACGGCAGGAGCGATTTCAATGAAACTCGGAAAGTTCATAGCACTATTACATGCGACCTCGACCGTGCCCTTCAAATTTTGTTACGACTCACCAATCCAACATGGCGGCTGTGCGAAATATTTCACCAGCATTCAATATCTCCGAAACTGTTACCGATATTACCCTGACATTTTCTAATGTGATAGAGGGATCTACTATAAGTTCACTTATGTGACTTTTGAAAACCTGGTAACTACAAAACCAACATGGAGGCCAAGCGAATTCGCGACTTTTAAATAGACGTTTCTCGCGATTTGACCAACCAAACGCAATGAAACTTGGTACAGTATATGTTTATATACATTGTAATGCACAGACATCTAACTTCGTTCAATTGTTCACATAATCACAAGATGGCGGATGTGCGATATATTTCACCGGCATTCTATATCTCTGAAACTATTAGCGGTATCTCCCTAAGATTTTGTACGGAGATAAAGGGCACTACTGGAAGTCCATCTATAAGACTTTCAAAAACCGGTTAACTACAAAATGAACATGGCGGCCAAGCGAATTTGAAAATTTTAAATAGACCTTTCTCGCGATTTAATATTCCAAGCGCACTGAAACCTGGCACAGGAAATATTTATACACATTGTAATCCACTGGTATCTAATTTAGTTCAATTGTTTACATAACCTCAAGATGGCGGCAGTGCGAATTTTAAAATTAATTTTTTATTTCTTGTGATGTAGTCATGCGATCGAAGTGAAAGTTTGAATAATGAACCTACGCAATAATTTTCCTTTAATGGTACATGACTCTATGGCCTATAGATTTAACAATCCAACATGGCGACCATCCGAAATATTTAGACGATACTGAATATCTACGAATCTATTTTAGCAATCAAACTGCATTTTTAATGTTCATAGGGGCTATGAACTTAAGTTCACCTATAGGACTTTAAATAACCTGGTGATCACAAATCCAACATGGCGGTGACGCGAATTATAAATATTCACATGGACTTTTCTCGCAATTTAACCATCCGCATGCAGTGAAACTTGGTACAGTAAATCCTTATACGAATGTTAATCCACTGGCATCTAATTTATTTCAATTGTTTCCATAACCTCAAGATGGCAGCTGTGCAAAATTTTAAAATCTCCTTGTTTTTTCTTGTCTCCTAATTATGCGATTGAAGATTGAATACTACACTTTCACAATAATATGCATGTAACAGTACATAACTCTAGGACCTACATATATAAAATCCAACATGGCGACCATCCGAAATATTTAGTCGGTTCTCAATATCTACGAATCTATTACAGCAATCAAACAGAAATTGTGTATGTTGACAGCGGCAATTAACATAAGTAGGATATATGAAAATAGGCTGTATAGTTCTTCACGGAACTACTTGTTATATATATATATAGATTATTATTATTAGCCATTGATAAATCCCTTAAAGGGCGAAGGCCTCCTGCTAGCAGGGTAGATGTGAGATATTTCATGAGCTAGGCTGATGAACATTTACCTTAATAGGCCTACTAACTTTAAACTAGTAGTACTGAACTATTTACACTCTTATCCGTCTTCCCCACAAATGATCGTATATCGTATAATAGACTGGCTGCGTGGCCCAGCGGTAACGTTCTCGCCTGCTGTGTCCAAGGTTGCAGGATCGAATCCTGGCGCAGTCAGCTGGCATTTGAGGGTGTGCAAATGATGATGATGATGATGATGATTGCTGTTTTAAGGGGCCTAACATCTAGGTTATTGGCCCCAGATGTACAATGCGAGGGAGCCGTGTCAGTAGATTTATTGGTACGTTAAAGGTCTCCTTCGAGGAAAAATTCCGGCACCCTGGCGTCTCTAAAAGCCTCAGTAGTTAAGAGGGACGTAAAACCAATATTATTATTATTATTATTATTAATAATTTTTGTGGGGTAAATTTTACCTCCCTTACATTGTAAAACTTGTTGTGAAACTGCCTTTCTATAGATCAAGTAAGCTATTCATTGAACGTGAAGTACTGAGCATAAAATACTCCAGACACTTGAAATACTGTAATCCTCGCGGTTGTGAATGTATGACTAGAACTGTGACTTCACTACCTTATTCTGGGCTTACTCTCTTCACCAGATGCTCCTTAAGTGTTTATTTGGAGAGAAAATGCGTATTTCTCTTGCTCCGTTTGTGTGAAAGGCTGGATCGTGGCTTCTTCCATAATTCAGTAGAATCGTGTTTTGGTAGCTCAGTGAAGTACCCAACAGGGAAATGTTTAGTGCCTCTTATGACCTCCTTACAGCACGTGCGCTCCATTCCCTTGGGGAGAGATCAGAATTTGTCTTTGTAGTCAAATAGTCTGACTTGGAAATTAGCTTGAGTTCATCTCGTAGTATTTTTAATATTTATAAAGGAAATTTAACCGATGGTCAGAATACAGTGAAACCCCTCAAATCCGAACCCCAGAAATCCGAAATCCCGGGTAATCCGAATGAGTTATTTTCGACAATTTAAAGTTAGAAAAAAAAAAAAAAAAAAACAGAAACTTATTTTAGTCATAAAACAATTATATATTCTACAATATAACGCTATTTTAAATAATTAGTTGAAAAATGTACAAAGAAGTACAATTAGCATACCTAACAAAGTGTAAATGAGCCTACATACTTATTTCACCCAGGATTGAAAAACGGAAAAGTTGGTTATTGTAATTCCTTAGGTTAATCACTTTGCAAAAACAATGAAATGACAATAGAAAAACACAAAATATCACTTAATCTTTCACTTGAAATCAGTTATCTTCAATTGTCGAAGCGACAAAAACATTTCCGCGGAGGCAATCGTGCGCCAGCATCGCATACATATGACATCGTTTGGCGTGACTACTGCGTGTTGTTCTACGAAGCGCAATGCGATGTCAAGAGCAGATGCAGCTTCAGTATAAGTCACATTGTTTGTCGGAGTTTCTTCTTCCTCATTGTCGCTAACTTAACGTACAGTCCTATACCGTAACGAGGGCTGGTTATTATGTTATGGTTATTTTTGGCTAATCCGAACAAATTGAAATCCGAACAGGCTACAGCCCCAATTAGTTCGGATTTCAGGGGTTTCACTGTATTATATTTGAGGAAATTTATGCACTTGCATAATATTAGAACCCAGATTATTTTGTATTTGTCGCGAAAAAAAAAAAGAAAAGAAATAAAGAGCGTTTGTGTTTAATAAGTTTCTCGCAGGCACATCTTCGCATGCGGGAGTCCACGAGTAGGGTATACTCGCTCCTGAAAACGGTTCGGCTGCATGGCTACCGTTATTAGATTAATTTGGGCAATGCAATGGTCGAATGTAATGAACTCAAAGTTTACATTAGCCCTTTTTAATTCCCTAAATATAGGCCTAAGTACTGTAATATCAATAGGTATATCCTGAACTAGCACCTATAGATAGCGCACAGGAACTATGTGGGCTCATTTTGTTCTTTAGTTCAAATAATATACAATAGGCTGTTACACACGCTCTAGAATGAAAATTTATCGTAGCCTATTATCAACTTATGATTCTTCAAATTCGATGCGTATAGAAATCCAACGGAGGAAAATCAATGGAGTCCCACATAGAACAGGCATGGCATCTGGCAGAAAAGTTTCGCATAAGATATTACTATAAGATATCAATGCTGAATATTTATGTAGTCACTTAGCGACAAGCTGGAGGGGCGTTCCGAAGTGGATAAGTCTTCAACTAATATCGTTGCTTACAGTGATCGTTCTAGTTTTCTCGGAACATTTATTTAATGAAAATTAGTCTCACAAAAGAAAATAAGAAGATTTGTATGGCAATACTTATATGTAACACTCATATTGTTTAGTAAAAGTGAGTAAATATGCGTTATGATCGCTGTAAGAATGGCCAGTTGAAAGTACTGTATTCCATAAGCATCGCTTGTCAGATTATAATCTCACAGATGCATTGTCATGGTCTAGCCGCTAGTATCACTAGCTATTCCGTGGATTTCACCTGTTTTATCGGGGAGTGTCCGATATTGTCATTTTATGGTCGTATTTGTTCAGGGACTGTACATAAATACATGTATGTAAAATAAATGTTTGAATGTGTTATAAATACTGAAGTCAAAATAAATTACATCTTATCAAATGGACGGGTGAAAGGCAAAGTGATATGTCAATTTTTTTTAGAATGGAGAAAAGTCAATATTTGAATGCTAAATGGACAGATACACTTTCTAGCAAAATGGACTAGGTCGTAGTTCGACAGTAGCACCGATTTTTAAATTGTTGTTTTAAGTGGTATAAGTCAGACTTAGACCAATTTTCCGCATTTGATTTCAATAGGACAGATTTTGGACACCGAAAGACAATTTTAAAGCAAAATACACAAGTTTTCTTTTTTGCTCCAAAATTGAGAGTCAGTAATTATGTCAAAGGCTCAACTTACGCATAAAAAATACGGAAAACTGGCAGTTAAACAATAGGTCTACAATAAAATCAGAACACTAAACTATATAAAATATTTTTTTTTGTAAAAATATTTAGAAAACAATTTTTTTCAAAAGTTAGTTTTATACTTGGCCTTTCACTCGCCTAAATGAGTAATCGGGCCAAAGGAGGCTTTGAGCTCATTAAATATAAGGAATATAGATGATATGCGTGAGCAGGTATCGAACTTTGGAATCTTTAGCGTCAGCATTCGATTTTCTAGGCAAGGAGACTTGAATGGATTTGGTGCTGGATTCCAAGTTGTTGCATTTTCATGGCTTCGTTTTCACAGAAGAACTAGGAAAATATTTTTCATTTTTCTAAGTGTCACAAATTATCCACCAGTTTTTTCCTATCACTCATTTGGAAAGAACATCTACGAATGACATCGGAGCTGTGCATTTATTTAGAAAGATACTTAAGTGGTAGGCTGTGGATAGACAACATTGACCATTATTAATGCTATTTTTTGGTGCATCAATGCATGCATATTTTTGAGCTTTTTTCGTAGTGCGTGGACTTACGAGGTCTAAAATATTAGATTATATTTTGTTTCATACAAATAAAACGAGATCCACATCGTGTAGCGGCTAGCGTTCTTGGATGCCGCCCCAGAGGTCCGGTTTCGATTCCCGGTTCAGCCAAGTCATTTAATTCTGGGCTGAGGCTGGAACGGGGTATACTCAACCCCGTCAGGCAAAACTGAGAAGAGGAGGGTTCGATTCCCACCTTAGCCATCCTCTTTAAGTGTTTTATCGTGGTTTCCCCACTTCCACTCCAGACAAATGCTGGGATGGTGCCTAACCTAAGTCCACGGCCACCTTCTTCCCAATCCTCGTCTGCATTACAAATACACACAACTACTACAGACGCCACAATGGCACAGGTTATCAGACAAATAATTAATTCGTTAATTAATAAATATAGTCTATATATGACACACACACACAAATACACGGGGCTAATGACCACGATGTCCAAGCCCCTCAAATGATAAACAACAAAAATAAAACACGAAGCGTTCAGTATTCTTAGAAGACTATACAGTACATATTTTGTGGGCAATGTAATGCTCGCATTGACGGATAATTGGCCTATGATAGATTGAAATGATTGCCGATAGACAGTAGGCTATGTCTTGTTTTTGTTTTCCGGCCAGCGCTGTTCCGAATTGATCCAGGTGGAATTTTAAAGGGGCATTCCTATTTGTGAGGTGTGTTGTCAGCTGAACTGTGATCGCATGCTTGGAGACAGTTTTCTTCACGTTAAGTCTGTTCGGTAGAATATCAGGTGTCATCGTGCGATGAATTTCAAGTTGGTGCTACACGCTAGTAAGAAGCTGCTGGTGATGCATTCTGCTTGCATAAGCGACGTATTCACAGGGTTGCCAACTCTGCTTTGCAAAAAATTGTCAAGGAGTAGTGGAAGGTTGCTATATTCCTATGGTATCAATAGTGAAATTATATTCTTGTCGCTAACTGGGATGTCAACTGTCGCTAAATCCCCATCGAAATAATAATACGGTACATTTAAAATATGTTCTCACTTAAATTTTCGACAAGTCACTAGCCATCGAATCTCATCCCAGACTCCGCTGAAACAAGAATAGTTACGGGTAGTCACTCTTACATACATACATACATACATACATACATACATACATACATACATACATACCATCATCATCATCATCATCATCGGCTTTAACTCGAATCCGAGTATACATCATCTTCCTTCAGTCCAGTTTGTGGATGTGTTTACGGTGACTAAAGAGTTCAATCCTGGCATGGAACAAGCGTCCACACAAGTCACATAGTATTGCTGGAAGAGGACGTGGTTGGGCTGCTCGAAGTTTCCTAGCTTGACGCTTGGCCTCTTCATGTGTGCGTCGATCCCTTTCAAACGATTTTACAGTGTCCGAGATGGTACGGCGCCAAGTTGAGCGGTCTTCAGCCAGCATGTCCCAGGTTTGTGAATCAAGACCTGTCAATTTCAGGGTCTGCTTAAATTTGTCCTTGTACTTACATACATACATACATACATACATACATACATACATTGTCTTTTCTTCTTATAACTGTTGAGTAAGAACACATAGCTTACGTTAATATGAGCTATTTTGTAAGAATTGAAATGAGACCATCAGCTTTTGAGACTGATACTTCTACATAACGGGCACACACACTCATTCTAAGTCTTAGATGAAGAGGGCATTGTTGAGCTATTCTGTAATGTCAATATTAATTATAAAAATAATAATAACTAGCGGACCCGTGCGAGAACTCTCGCATAATGGGTCGTTTGCGCCCCCCACCCCATGTGTACAGACTACCCGCGTGGCCCTATTGCTATGCGGGCTGTAGGCGATAGAGTTCTCGCAGGGGCTATCGTATTGTTTATTTGTTTAAAAGCACTTTATAAACAAATACATATATTTCCGTTGACTTTTCCAGAAATGCAAGATTTTTCCTGTACTATTGAGACGATTGGGAAGAATTTGGTACAAACCACGCCTTCTAACTCTTTCTGGTTTAGGAGCTTGAGTTCTGTGAAACATACACCTTAGCCTTAGCGTATTATATACAGTAATAAGATAATGTATGTGATCCACGGTCCTCCGACCAATTCTTTGGTGATTTCTATCTCTATGGAACTTTAAGTGCTTCCAAAAGACACTTTCATAATAAATTAGACCTTGAAAGTTTATGCTAATGCATGTTTCTATTTAAAAATACATAAATATAAAACTATACATCTTTAGGTTGAATAGCTTGTATGTTAAGTTTTTGCATGTTATGATTTAGGTCAAGAATGAAAATATAATTGTATTTTGCATATGCTGCATATGTAAACGTTATGCTGTTTTTAAAAACTATTTGACTTTAAACAGCAGGATATTTGACCTTATTGTCTTTCCTCCTGTTTGCTATCTACGACATGATGAAATTGAAGACAAATCCTGGTATTATCCTACATAAACAAAATACCAGGCAATGGGCAATGCTGTGTAGTCGTGTACCCTCATAGTTGCATGATACTGTAGTGTTCTGTCATTAACCTGCATAACCGGAGTGTGTTGGTGTAGAATTAGAGTGAAGGTGTTCAAGAACTGAAGTCCATATGTCGATAGGAGAATCAGGCAGGAAACCACTGTTGTCGTTTTCCTTTCTTGTATCATCGGGTCCACTGGGTGTGGAATCTATGATTATTACCTGCGTTATTGAGGTGACTGTATTCTACTAGTTTGGGCACTTGATATTGGAGCTAGTCTTGGTAACAAGACACCCATGGCCTTCTCACTACAGCCAATAATAGATTAATTTCTATTTCTATGTTTGAGAAAATGTGCACAGTGTAGGCCTCCTATAATCAAATTTGAGATTTGCGTCAATTCACGCTTTGTTTTCAATTGTATAATGCACATATTCTTCATTATCAGTGCTATTTTTGGTGCATAAATGCATGCATATTATTGCGTTTTTAGTGCATGAGCTTCCGAAGTCTAGGATATTAAATTATATCTTACTTGGTAAAAATAAGAATAAAACACGAAGCATTCAGGTCTTCGAGAATCTAGAAGATAACAATGATAATTGTTTTTCTTTCTTAGAAGCATACGGATAGATGTTGAATTGAACTTGTTCTCTTGTTCTTACAGATCATGTCGGAGGGGGTGGAGGTGCGGGAGGCGGGACGCGCCCTCAAGGTACACACTGACACCCCTCATCTCGTCAGTCTTGGGGGTGGCCGACTCAGCACCGCCGTCACTCTGCACCCACTACCGGAAGGTAAGACTCATTTCATTTGGTTGACTAAGACTTGAAACTGAGATTGCAGTTGGGATTCGAGACCGAGTCTCCTGCTGTCCTGGTAGGCAAGTTTAGCCCCGTACACAGTTGCGAGCTCGCCACGACCATGACTCATTTCCAAGTTCGTTAGATGAAGATGGCTGCGGGAGACCCAAATCTTATAAACTACAGTAGTTTAGTAGCCTTGGTCATGGCCGTGGTATGAAAATACGACACCAGAGCTACCTAGTTGCCATAGTTAGAACCTTCATTAGTTTACACTTTCTCAATCCCACGACACTTTCCATCGACAGTCACTTTTTGCTTATCGATTAATGTTGTGGTGATTCTTCAACACTTCACACCTTCCAGTACCTTCCTTGTGGATTTAAAGCAAATGCTGTAACACGTAATTATTTTTTTAAGTATTAGAACTTTCTTTAAGTCACTAATTGAAGTTGTTGAATTACAATGTATGTCTACCCCTTATTATTCCCGTTTCCAACGAGGTCGGGGATGAGATGCGATGAAAGTCAGTGTGGCGAGTGATTTTATGGTCGGATGCCCTTCCTGACGCCAACCTCATGAGAGGAGTTAATGAGAGATGAAGATGAATGAAACTGGGCAAGGATGTGGAAGGAAGCGGCTGTGGCTGTCAGAAGGTACAGCCCCAGCATTTCCTGGTGTTGAAAATGGAAAACCACGGAAAACCATTTCAAGGACGGTGGGGCTCGAACCCACGTCTACCGAGTCCGCAGAGAGCCAAGAACGGTTTTAACAACTAGGAAAAGTCATAGCACAAAAACTGGCGGCTTCGGTGGCGTAGTTGGTAACATGCTGAGCTTCTATGCCCAAGGTCGCGGGTTCAAACCCGGCCGAAGTTTTTGGATTTTTAAGAGCGTTAAAAATCCCTCAGTATGCCTTCCTACGGAGGGGAAGTAAAGCCGGCGGTCCCATGTCATAGCTTTATGGCATGTAAAAGAACCTTCCACTTACTAAACGTGTGTGAAGCAAAATTTGTAGGTTAGGTTTGATTAAAGCTCTTAAGTTCCAACGTTCGTCACCAGGCGCTGGTTGCGATCGCATCTAGTAGTAGCAAAGTTTACAGCTAGGTGTCGTGGACGGTAGCATTTGGTAGCGAAAGTAGGAACTACTTGAAATTATCGTCAGCAGTCTTTACTTGAATTAAAAACAGATATACACACTAATACAGTCATCACAATTAACACCGGTTATCAGACAGTCTACACACACGGGGCTACATGACCGCGTTGTCGCAGCCCTTAAACTAAGGACTCAACCAACCAGCACAAAAGACGTGGTACGATGTACTTATTTATCTTAAATGTTTGTATCAAAAGTGTATTCGTAATATTTGCTAACATTTTGTGCGTTTGAAATTCAAACAATGAATCGATTACATTTCTCAGTATTTCATTCCCATAAAGTAAGAGGAATGTATTTTCTTTTTTCATTTCTCTGCTGTTGACGAATGCTGTTGTTGCTTCAGTTATGGCTTGGCTTCGGCCCATAATTAAAGCAGGAGATCTAGTTGTTTAGTAGGCTAATACGGTAAACGTTAGACAATTATAAGCCGGACCATTTTTTGCCCTGTTAGAAATCAGGGCATTCTTGACACGTCCATTTGAATTCCTTTTCCTAGTGTACTGCATCAAAAGAAATCGTTTAAGTTTTATTTTTAAACGAAAATACAAATTCTGAGATTGGCTTTAACAGGCACCAATAACGCGCAACCAAGCAGTTGATCAGTTTCGTTTTCTAAAGGAACATTTATCAACATAAGAATGGAAATTGGCACATGCATTCATGCATGATGTTCGTTTTGAACTAGGTAATTACTGTTTCATTTATATTTACATTGACGTCTAGGCATGTTTTCTGATCCACGGTAAGCAAGTTGGATAGTTTTAATTCCTCTTCACCATTACTGCTGGACATCGATTTAACCTTTTAACTGCTCTGTATTTCCAGACGAATAAACATCTCTGTGTTGAGTTATCTTCACACATCTTAGCCCCATTCTATATCAAGGCCCTAAACCAATTAAACATTTCTCCCTTCTCCTATTGGCTTTAATATTATATATTAAATTGAGTTATAATTTACACACATGTGCTCAAATAAGTTTCCTTCAGGGGCATACATAGAAGATAATATGCAGGCGCGTATTCAAGACGGGTGGGGGGTGGGGGGGGGGTGTCACAGGGGCCATGACCCCCCCCCCACAAATGGAGACCACATTTTTTTTGCAAACTCAAAATACGAAAACACAATAACCAGACAAATAAAATTTAACGAATTTTAACTGAAAAACAGTTTTTTTTTCATTTTATTCAATACTGAAAATATCTTTATTGCAATTATTATGTTCTGTTACAACTGTACATATTTAGGCCTACAACTTCATACCTGTTATATAAAAACGATTATTTATATAACAAAATCAACTCGTCTATTTTGTTTAGCAAACCTTGTGATTACCGAATCGATGTCTATAGTGTTGTCATAATGAATGTGCAGCAATGCACGGATAGGAATTTGGGGCTTTTTTCGCACCAAAAAATTTTGCCGACGTCCAAACTGCAAGCTTGGTTGGCAATTTAAGCTGTGACATTCTCCCTTTGTCGGTACCAACTCGACTTTCCGAAACTGTAACGTACCTTGATACTTTTCTCGAAGCTCGATGTAAAAGTCGCAAAACACGCCGTTGCAATTTGTACGAATATTTTTGGTGCGCTAAACGCATCAAATTTCTATCCATGTAGCTTGCAAAAAAATTGGTCTGGTTTTGTACGTTTGGTTATTTTGTGATTGCGTTGTTAGTGATACCATTTTTCTTAACAATTTCGATTCTGTAACCCCCCCCCCCAGCCAAACTCTAGATCCGCGCCTGATAATATGGTTGTTTTGTTGTCTTGTGGCCTCCTGAGAGGCCGAGTGCAGGTCTTTCTATTCGACGCCCGTGGGCGACCTGCGCGTCGGGATGAGAGATGGAAGGGATGAAGATGAATGAAACTGGGCAAGGATGTGGAAGGAAACGGCCGTGGCCTGTCAGAAGGTACTGTCCCAGCATTTGCCTGGTGTTGAAAATGGGAAACCACGGAAAACCATTTCAAGGACAGCCGACGGTGGGGCTCGAACCCACGCGTCTACCGAGTCAGCAGAGAGCTTGGCCCCATGGCCTAACGCAGCGCTTTAGCCAGCGTAGCCACTACTGACGGTGATAATATGTTGGGTAGGGGTTAGTGAATTTGCATATAGTAACACACCGTCTTATGTAGGGCGGCTACGGTGGCGTAGTCGGTAGCATGCTGAGCTTCTATGGCCAAGGTCGCGAGTTCAATCTCGGCCGAAGTCATAGGATTTGTTAAGAGCGTTAAAAATCCCTCAGTATGCCTTCCTTCAGAGGGGAAGTAAAGCTGGCGGTCCCATGTCATAGATTTATGGCATGTAAATGATCCTTCCAATAACTACACTTGTGAGAAGCCAAAATTTTGTAGAATAAGTTTGATTAATGCTCTTAAGTTCCAACTTTCATCACTGGGCACTGGTTGCGATGGCATCTAGTAGTAGCGAATTTCACAGTTAGGTGTCGTGGACGGTAGCATTTGGTAGCGAAAGTAGGAACTACTTGAAATTATCGTCTGCAGTCCTTACTTGAACTAAAAACAGATAACAGACACTAATACAGTCATCACAATTAACACCGGTTATCAGACAGATTCTACACACACCCAAAGTACACGGGGCTACATGACTGCGTTGTCACAGCCCCTAAACTAAGGAACCAACCAACCGTCTTATGTAGTGAGTAGCTCAAGGGCCTTTCTATAGGGGTACCAAATCAGATTTTTAGGGAAATATATATCTCCTATGTCCCTGCCTGGGTACAATAGACGATTAAAAGCACCACTAATCGGACTACCACACTACTTGATCTGTTGTCAGCCATTGAAGCGCATAGAAGTCAAACATTGCCATCTCTTTGAACAAACTAATAGCGTAATTCGCATCACCATATAGATTAAAAACGTAAAGTAAATGCTTGTATGGACTATCACAAAAAGGTACGTACGTCTATTTTCAAATTATATGGCCTCAGTTGGAATGTGGAACTAAAAAGGTGCGTGCGTAGCGACGAACCATTTCGTCTATAGCACTCTAAGGGTTAAATCTTGGAAGTGAGCCAGATTCGACCTGCAGTTGTGGACATGACCTATATGCTAAGTTGACTAAAGCTGGAACATCAATAATTAATTAATCAATCAATCGAATATGCGATCACGCGTTTAGACCAGACAGCGACTGTGAGTTGAATATTAGGTAGCATATGCATGCCAGAACATCAATAGATAACCGTAATTAGGAAGTATGACTCGCTGGTCGTAATAATATCACCAAGCTGGTTGTACGGACTGGTTGTCTACTCTGATTACTAACTGTAGGGAGGAGATAATACTCCCCCCCCCCCATACAAATATCTGCAAATAAATTCATCAAGTTGCTTATGAATAGTCGGACCAATGGTTGGCAGAAACTCGCAATTAAGACATGGTGATGTTTTATGGGGCAGAACATCGAGGTCATCCATTCTGCCATGAAGAGATAAAAGCAAGATGTCCACCTCGTGGCGTTGTAAATATAATTCTTGCCTGTCATCGTGGAGGTTCGCGTTCGATTCCCGGTTCTGCCAAGTCTGAGAGCTGAACGGGGTACACTTTGCCTTGTGAGCCAGAACTGAGAAGATTTTTTCGTACCCCCTCCCCCTACTCAGGGGGGTGCCAATGCGGGTGGTCCTCTGCCTAGCCGCTCTTGGGTCACGTGAAGCCGTGACGTAGGTAGTATGGCAAGTGTCGTGGTAGATACAAGCTAGCCACAGTGAATGTCAGTAGCCGTAGCGAAACAAGTGCTTTATTTCTTGTGTGTGACCTTTGTCTTGTTCCTAGTTTCATTTACGTGTTTTATAGGTGGTATATTGTGTATTGAATGTACTCCCCTTCAGTATGTACAATCGTCTGTGCACTAGTTGAAGCAGAATAAACTCATGTACGTTCCCTTACAATGGAATGTGCTATTGCCAAATGCCGGAACTATTAGAGGAAATCAAAAGACAACATTGATATTGTGTATAATTGCTTCCCAAGAGATACAACTCTTGTGAAAGCTTGGCTGGCAAAATGTAAACGAGGGGATAAAGTAAATATATCGTAGTCAATGCAAAAGTTTGCTCCGTCCATTTTACGAGCGATGTTTACTATTGTGATTTAGAGTATGAATTATTGGGCCTGCCACTAAGGAATAAAAGACGTCTCACGACGGATGCTGTGCCATCTCTTCATCTTCCTTTCGCCAGTATTCAAGAGCCCTACTCGGACATTAAGAACAGCCCTGATAATTAGAATGACGGGTCTCCACCGCTCATTCAGATAAGAATAAAAATGAAGATTAGCATGCAAATCTTTTCAACTCCTGAGCGTGTAGTGTAGGTCGTTATTTCTCTAGTCAGTATATACATATTATTCTACGAGTTCTGAAATCAGTGGCGTAGCAAAACAACGTAATTCAGATGAGGATTGGGAAGGAGGCGGCCGTGGCCTCAATTAATTTGGGAACCATCCTGGCATTCGCCTGGAATAGAAGTGGGGAACCACGGAAGACCACTTCCGGGATGGCTGAGGTGGAAATCGAACCTTCCTCTTCTCAGTTTTGCCTTACGAGGCGCAGTGTACCCCGTTCCAGCCGCCAGACCAGAATTTTAATTTCTTGGCAGAGCCGGGAATCGAACCCGGGCCTCCACGGTGACAGCCAAGAGTGCTAGCCATTTCGCGAAGAGACGGTTCAAAATAATAGGGGGTCCCAATTGTAGGTTGAAATTATATAAATTAATACCTGCTTTTCCAACAACAACAACAACAACAACAACAACAAAGTGAATTATTAGCAGTCATATGAACCCAGAATTTTGGTTTCATTGACCAATTCGGCAATAGCAACAAAATATAGGGGTGGATGACCTCGATGTTCCACTTGTTAAAACAATCACGACCAACAATAAAATAAATATAAATGAGCTGCAATTATTTCAATTGGAGGGATCGTAGGAAATGTTTGAGGTATTCTTTAGTTTACAATCAATCAATGCTTATTAAGTAGGTTAGACAAGTGTAACAACATCTCTCACTTTACTGGTCATTAATTTTTTAAAGTACCGGAGTCGTAATCTATTAAAATACCAAATGTGATATAACTGTGAAAGAAGAATGATAAAACAATAAAGGATAAGAAAAATAAAGGACAGGAGGAAAAGAAATGCCCTCAACCCTAGAACAATGAGGATTGAGGGACTTGGAAGGAAGGAGAGCCATGAAAGGCAGATATGAAAGGAAAAGAGGGAAGGGCCCGCCCCAAGGTAAGACGCGAAAAAGGGGACAAAACGGACCCAACTCAGGAATCACTCGGGGTTGCCAACTCCCAAACTCACCAGTTGTGAGCTCTTGAGGGTGTAGCATTACCCAGGGTGCACCAGAAGTGGTGGGGCTACATACACCCTGCCCCCTGGAGGGCCTTGAGCAGTAGGCAGGAGATAACATGAAAAGAAAAAGAAGGCTGTCCCCTCGATTAATGAGGTTATCAGGAAAGATGAGACAAGGGCCAATTAAGGCGGGAAGGTGAAAGACTCCCTAGGCTTCGGATACCCTAATACCGTCGGGGTCGAAAGGGAACATGAGTTGACCAAGAGAGGTCGACAGGAAAGAAGACGGAGAGGAGCCCGTCACAAGTAAACGGAAGCAATGCCGGACTCAGCAGGAGTCCCGTGGTCGCCAACCCATGAACATTTTGAGACAAATTTTTCAATATTTTCGCGGAAATGAATTGAAAAGGGGTCAACGAATAATGCATACGCTTGCATTAGTATTGCAACAGAAGTTCCCGTGCACTAATGAGGATGCTATTCGGCTGTATGTAACAACGAGGACATTATTAGAATGCGCTTCCTCAATGCCCTTAAGTCTCTCAGAGAGGCTGAAAGAAGGTCAGCAAGCAAACGCCTGAAATGGGCGAAATCAGCCTTGTAGAATCCCTGTGTTGGTGATGCCATGTACTTGTGATATTGTATTATACTGTGTATGAATTTCCTTGTGCTGTGTGATTGTCATGTGATATATAAATAATTAAAATAACCTCACGGAAATCTCTCATTCCATATACTGTTCCCTTCACTCACTACCTCCCAACCGCTGCTTGACATAGTAGCTACGTCACAGCTGCCAGCCAATTGCCGCGCGCTCCCCGACTTGGCCCAACCTTAGTATTTAAGTAACCTTGCCCCTACTTACTCCAGGCGAATGCTGGGATGATACCTAAATTAATGACACGGTTGCCTCCTGCCCAAATTCCAGCCTTGATTACAAATACACAAACTAAAACAATCACCACAATGACACAGGTTATTAGACATATATAAAACACACACTCACGTACATGTTCACATGGAATTCCTATTTTATGTCATGTGTATAATATATTCTTTCTGTATACAGTAAAACTCGTGCCTTTTTGTTTAGTTGCCAGAACTCAAAGATGTTGGTTGTTTGGCTTAGGCGAAGAGTTCCCGGCAGATTTCCGACTAAAATTATTTGGGAACCGCTGTTCCAAACCATGGATCAAGCTGATAAGTTCTTGGTTCGAATTCCACCTCAACCATTTAGATTTTTGTGGTTTCCCCCTCCTATACTCCGGGCAAATGATGGGATGGTAGCTAACTTACAGGTCACGGCCGCCTGCGTTCAAGTCCTACCCCAAACACAAATACTCACACTTGTACATGCAGCACACGAACGCAGGTTATACGATATATCTACAGGCCAGATAAATTAATTAGCATGATTTCGCAACAATTCCTACGAAAGTTGAACACCTCCCCCTGCCCCCTGTCAAATTTACACTCACGAAGAATTTAAAAATCCTGACAAAAACCCTAGATTATACCTAGGTATATAGGCTGAACGTACCCATAAATTTCCCCTACGCTTCACATAGCTGGAGTTCTTTGGAGGGGCTGCGGGGTTGGGCATACATCTCTCTGTGCTGAGGTATAGAACGTCTCTGTTGCCATACGAATATACCAATAATATGGTGCATCTGCAAAGTGACTTGCTGCCTCTGTCAGCAGGATAATACGTCAAGTCATTGCAAGAAAGAGCAAATCTAGCACCTTGTCACAGTTCGTCCCTCTGTAGCTTTTAAAATAATAGTCATCATAATCTCTATATAAAGAGTAAAGTTTCTTACGTATAACCGCGACTGCTGGCACGAATTTTGTCGACCTTCTGTTGTGTGTCCAGGATTGGCGTCCAAATGGCCATTGCGACCATTATGCAAATTAGGGGACAGTAAGTTATGCTATTATTGGGTACTGGATAGGCTATATAGTTTCCGAATACATTCGGGGTCGGAGGCACAGGGGCCTTTATTTGTTCGAACACTAAATTAACACATTCCATGTCGTTTCAAAATTCTAAACGAGTTTCAAACGAAAAAAGAAAAGTTTTCGCCATCAAGACACTAAATATCTTTTATTGAATTGAAGATTGTAGGGGAGAATCTAATCTGGGAACCGTGTCTGGCCGGCTATTCTTATAATGAAAATTTAGATATCGATATATTATTCTACAGTGCACAGGATAGACTATAGGCCTATAGTATTTTATTACTGAAAATATGGGGGGTCCAGAAACCTAAGGGAGTCCTGCATTATTTATGCATGTAAATTAATGGATTATGATAGTGAAAGGTATAGCGACAGCGGTAGCTACGCTCGCTAAAGCCCAGCGCTAGGCTAAAGGGCCAAGCTCTCCGCAGACTCGGCATATGTGGGTTCTAGCCCCACCGTCAGCCGTCCTTTAAATGGTTTTCCAAGGTTTTACCATTTTCAACTCTAGGCAAATGCTAGAATGCTTCTGACAGGCCACGGCCGCTTCATTCCACATCCTTGCCCAAATTCATTCATCTTCATTAATTTCATTTCTCATTAACTAATTAACCCTTTATAGGGCAGAATAGTACAGTAGTAAATATACTTTATTTGTATTTATTTATTTACATTTAATTATTTTAGCCTAATTATGATTATTATTAATTTTAATTTTTATTCTCTTTAACATTTTAATGCTCATAATTATTTTTATAATTTTACATTAAGAAGGTAAAATAATTAGAAATGTCATTTTATAACTTAATTTATTTTCAAAATTTATATGCATATTACGCATTATTAAACTATTAAAATTAAAAAGTAAAGAAAACTAGGATAATAAAAATCAAAATTAAAAATGCATTATTTTTATGATCATTTTCTTATTTTAACTTTTTATATTAATTGTTTTTATTGAAGCATTTATCTATCACCCCAGGTCAAGGAGATAAACTAATAATATTTGGTTTACAGAAACATCAACATTTCCACAAGAATTAGTTGAAATATGAGTGAAAGATTCAACCATCTGCATCTTGAACAATATAAATTGTCCTTTTGGTAGGTGGTTAACATACTGACCACTAACCTATAAAGGGTTAAATAATGAGGGGTAGACAGACATACACATGCTAGTGAAAGGTTTGAACGTGTTTTATACGGAGGAATATTTCAATATCTTTGTCGAAATTGTCCTACTAGGTTTTAGAAATGTATATATTATTTTGAGGATACAGCTTATATATGATAGGGAGCATGACATAATATGTCATTTGAAAGATCTAAGCGGGTTTTGCAAGAATAAATGTGTTTTTCCATTTTTGTCGTTTTTGTATTACACGATGGCATTTATCTTATATAAGTTATATAACAAGTAGTTCCGTGAAGAACTAAATAGCCTATTTTCATATGTCCTACTAATATTAATTGCCTCTATCAACATACAAATTGTCAGTTTGATTGCTGTAAGAGATTCGTAGATATTGAGAACCGTACTATTACATTAAGATTATTGTGTAAGGGTTTTATTCAAACTTCAAACGCATGATTAGGACACAAGAAATAAAAGCGGGATTTTAAAATTTCGCTCGGCCGCCATCTTGTGGTTATGAAAATAATTTAAATGAATTAGATGCCAGTCGATTAAAATGTGTATAAACATATACCGTATCATGTTTCACTGCGCTCGGATGGTTAAAATGCAAGAAACGTCCATTTGAATATTTAAATTTCGCGCCGCCGCCATGTTAGATTTGTGCTCGCCAGGTTATTGAACGTCCCATAGGTGAACTTATGCTTATAGCCTCTATACACTTACAAAAATTCAGTTTTATTGCTGTAGTAGATTAATAGATATTGAGAACCGTCGAAATATTTCGGATGGTCGCCATGTTAGATTTTAATATATGTAGGCCATAGAGTTATGTACTATTAGATGATGATTATTGTGTACGATCATTATGCAAATGTTGATTTATATCGAATGATTAGAACACAAGAAATAAAAACTTAATTTTCGAAATACGCACAGCCGCCATCATGAGATTACGTAAACAATTGAACTAAATTAGATACCAGTGGATTACAATGTGTATAAACATGTGCTGTACCAAGTTTCATTGCGTTTGGACCATTAAATAGCGAGAAAAGTCTATTTAAAACTTTCAACTTCGCTTGGCCGCCATGTTCGTTTTGTAGTTAACCGGTTTTTGAAAGTCTCATAGATGAACTTACTGTAGTGCCCTTTATCGCCGTACAGGCTTTCATGGTGATACCGGTAATAGTCTCAGAGATATAGAATGCCACTGAAATATTTCGCACAGCCGCCATCTTGAGGTTATGTAAACAATTGAACGAAGTTAGATGTCGGTGCATTTCAATGTGTATAAAGATATACTGTACCAAGTTGCATTGCGTTTGGTTGGTTAAATCGCGAGAAACGTCTATTTAAAAGTCGCAATTTCGCTTGGCCGCCATGTTGGTTTTGTAGATACCAGATTTTCGAAAGTCACCTAGGTGAACTTCTAGTAGTTCCCTTTATCACCGTTCAAAATTTCAGGGTGATATCGGTAATAGTTTCGGAGATATTGAATGCTGGTGAGATATTTCGCACAGCCGCCATGTTGGATTGGTGAGACGTAACAAAATTTGAAGGGCACGGTCGGGGTCGCCCGGAGTAGTGCTGTGAACTTACCGAGTTTCATTGAAATCGCTCCTGCTGTTTAGAATTTATTAGGGGGAGACACACAAAAATCCTCACACACACACACACACACACACAGACAGACCACGGACAAAAGGTGATCTCATAAGCCTTTTTTTTTTCATAAATGAAAATAGGCTAAGAATGGAAATGTATATCTGTCCGAGATTAATGGACTCCGACACCGTTTAACCGATTGCATTGACATTTTGTAGGGTTGTAGTGCACACCCCAAGAAAGGTTTTTGGCTATAATAATTTTAGATAGCCCTCTCCATTCCTTTCATTTAGGCCCTTTGGCACAAACCTACACCGTTTACTGGGCTCAAATCTACACCGTTTCACCGATCGGAACCGAATCTTACTTACTTACCATTTGGAACAAGACGAGTAACACTATCTGCTTGAAATTTTGGACAGCCTTCTCCATTCTCTTCATTTAGGCCCTTTGGCACAAATACTGAATTTCCATGCCCCATAAGCTTTATAATTTTATTTAAGGGCGTCATCACGAGGATGGGGACTTACAGCATTGGTGAGGATTCGTTATTTTACAGTATGAGCGGAAAAAATATTATTTTCCTTGCCTTTATGCATTTGATTCTTTTTGTTTGTTTTGTTTTAGGGTCTTTTTTTAATACTACGTGTGTTGCTTTTAGTCAACGAGCGTTTCAATATTTGTTTTTATCAGAGGTAGGAGATTTTTGGTAAATATAGCTTCAGAGTTGATTTGTTACTTATCTTCTAATTTTTGTCGGCGTAGTTCGTCATCATATAGAACGAGGATCCAGATTTGGTCATCTGGGTGATATGCGCACGGAGGGCATATTGAACATCTCCTGTGAGAAAGAATTGCATGTGGTATGCTGGTACGTTTTGCTCTTGTGTGTTTCCCATGATTAATGAGTGGCAGACAATGAGGTATAACATGGAAACAAAGCGTTTCCGGACCCATGTTCATATAACATAATTTCTTCGTCTACGTGTGAGGAATGTGTCCTGCATTTTATGCCGTACATTTTTGTTACACCCTGTATAAAAATATATTTAAAGAATGCTGGTTACCTAATTTATTATGGTGTCTGTAGTAGTAGTAGTAGTAGTAGTAGTAGTAGACCTAGCAGTAGTATGCACAGTATGCATTTGTAATTCAGGTGAGGATTGGGTTAGTTCGTCTCGTGGCCGCAAGGTGTCTCTGCGCTCCTATGAAAATGAAAATCCACAGCCTGCTTCCAGTCTCCGACCGGGTCAGGAATGGAATGAATGAAGCCCCCATCTAGCGGCGAGGATATGAACTGTGCCGGCTGCCGAGGCCTGACGCACTCCTCTGGGGCAATGATTAAATGAATGACAGATGAAATGAAATGATAGTGGAGAGTGTTGCTGGAATGAAATGTTGACAGGGAAAACCGGAGTACCCGGAGAAAAACCTGTCTGCCTCCGTTTTGTCCAGCACAGATCTCACATGGAGTGACCGGGATTGGAACCACGGACCCAGTGGTGAGAGGCCGGCGTGCTGCCGCCTAAGCCACGGAGGCTTCCTCTGCGCTCCTATGGGTGGTTCTTATTTGAGTGTATTATGTATTTTCTTTTGGTATTCGTTAGAGCCTCCTTGGCTTAGGCGGCAGCACGCCGGCCTCTCACCGCTGGGTCCATGGTTCAAATCCCGGTTACTCCATGTGAGGTTTGTGCTAGACAAAGTGGAGGCAGACAGGTTTTTCTCCGGGTACTTCGGTTTTCCCTGCCACAAATCTCATTCCAGCAACACTCTCCACTATCATTTCATTCCATCTGTCATTCATTTAATCATTGCCCCCAGGGGAATGTGACATGCTTCGGCAGCCGGCCCTCTAGATGGGGGCTTCATTCATTTCATTCCCTGACCCGGTCGATCGACTGGAAACGGGCTGTGGATATTTTAATTTTGGTATTCATTGTTCCCCTAATCAAAAGCATATATTATTATGAAGCTGGGATTCTAGGAGTTTAACTGTAGACTACCATTATCCTCTTGAAATGTTGCTGTTCGACAAAACACGCAAGGCCAATACAATGAAGAAAAAGGAATTCATTGTCCCTTAAAATGTAATAGTTTGGTTAATAATGCATACTAAGATTAAAATAGGCTCCTTAAATATTCAGTTATATTAGCGAAATTTCAGGATTAATCTATTATAAGCTACAAGCAGTATAGAGCCGTCGTACGCACCTACTTAACAATTTCAACACAATTTTTGATCAGATAAAAAGCACGCACAACGACTTTGATTGGCAATAATATTTTCATTATAACAACGACCTTCCTACGGGTTGCACACAATACGATACAGCGAGCAAAGGTACGATATACTAATATCCAATTGTGATCCCAGCAACGCCGGGCTTAAGAGCTAGTAGTCTATATAATTTGAATTCCACACATTACATTTACCCACTAAACGAGCGCTGCCAACCTCTAGTTGAAGAACTTTGCTACCACCACTACTACTACTACTAATGAAAATGAAAATCCACAGCCTGCTTCCAGTCTCCGACCGGGTCAGGAATGGAATGAATGAAGCCCCCATCTAGCGGCGAGGATATGAACTGTGCCGGCTGCCGAGGCCTGACGCACTCCTCTGGGGCAATGATTAAATGAATGACAGATGAAGTGAAATGATAGTGGAGAGTGTTGCTGGAATGAAATTTTGACAGGGAAAACCGGAGTACCCGGAGAAAAACCTGTCTGCCTCCGTTTCGTCCAGCACAGATCTCACATGGAGTGACCGGGATTTGAACCACGGACCCAGCGGTGAGAGGCCGGCGTGCTGCCGCCTAAGCCACGGAGGCTTCCACTACTACTAATAATAATACGAATACTACTTCTATTGTCAACAATACTAATATAGGTTTAACATCTCATTTGACTGCTATGATTTTAGAGGCGCCGAATTGTAAAGATTTTGACTGCTCTAGAATTCGGTCTTACAATCTTATGCACCGAATTCGAAAGCCCTGTCAACTGCACCACATAGCCGGCTAAAAATTAGAATAAGATGCTAGAGAAAGATCCATGACTGATCTAAAACGTAGTTCTCTTTAATTTAAAAAATATGCTTCAATTCTTTGCGGGTGGCAAGGATACACGATGCCCTGTATGTATTTGTAATACATGAAAAAGACTCATGTTGGTTTCTTTCGTTTCGTAGTAATTTTTTAAAGACATGAAAACCGTAATGTCACATTCTGGATTCGTGCCTGACTGATAACCAGTCCTTCTTTTACCGTAAGTACAGGTACATACCACCAAACTAACTGTGACGCACTCGGTCAACTACGTGATATTGACGACCACCACAACCAATTTACCTAAATTAATTAACTGGTTCTGTTACTTGTCTACGTCGTCTCCCTGTCGAATATCTTATTTTTATATTAACTTAAGTTCCTTGGTTTGAAGAAACTATGAAATGCTTCAAGATTTTCATTATTTTTATTGTTTTTATTTTGAAGAAGAGACTATGCTGTCTACCATGTTGTAAATTAAATAATGTTCGAGAGACTGTTCAATTCTGCCGTACACTACATCACGGGTAAAAACGTAAAAAAAAAAAAAAAAAAAGGCCGACCGTGGCAGGACTCGAACCTGCAATCTTCGGATCCGGAATCCGACGCCTTATCCATTAGGCCACACGGCCCTCCTTATTTATGTTGCCATGGTAAAGGATTATGACAAGATGTTAACTACTGCAATATACAGGGTCTTTATCAGTGGCGCCGAATCTTTTTATTTCAGGTCTAGCAGACACCCACCCCTCTCGTTCTGTGGGACCCCCCCCCCCCCCCTGGTTAAACCGGACCCCTACCCCAATAATTACGTTTTTACAGCTCATTTCGCACAGTTCTCCCCTTCTCTTCTCTCTCCCTTCTTTCCTTTCCTCTTTTCCATCTCCTTCCCTTTCCTCCTCTATCCGTAACCCCCCATGGGAACCCCCCCCCCAAGGGGACTGGGAGACCCACCCCCTCGACAGGTCTAGCGGTCGCTAGACCTCGACCATGGATTCGGCGCCCCTGGTCTTTATATTTCCTTGGCTAGGACATTCTCGCTCACGTGCTCCGCCAGTGACGCCTTAGTTGCCGGCTGCCGCGTGCGCGTATGTACGGCAGAGTTGGTGCTTACAATCAGTATAATGTATTTTTACTCACCTTGCTTACATTAGATGCTGAAAATGTTCCCCATCTGCTGCCAAACATCTACTTATGAAATTTCTGGTTATTCCGGTTAATTTAGCTTCACTGAGGAAATAACGACCTTTACGTCTATTTTTATCGTTTACTGAATCTGTACGTTTGAATCTCTTAGCCAGTTGTTTTATTGTGATTGTGTATAGTGCTGTAATGCCTTGTGTGAAATATTCGTCATTTGAACGTGTATATCTGCACAATACCTACATAAAGTGCAGGAAATCGTGCGCTAGAACAAGAAAAAAGTTTCGATTGAAATTTCCAGGGAGACCCATTTCTATAAATCGGATAATAAAACAACTGGCTAATTTGAGATTCAAACGTACAGGTTCATTAAACAATAAAAATAGACGTGAAGGTCGTTATTTCCTTACTGAAGCTAAATTAACCGGATTAACCAGAAACTTAATAAGAAGATGCCGATTATGTTTGTCAGCGGATGGGGAACATTTTCAGCATCTACTGTAAACATAGTGAGCAAAAATGCATGATACTGATTTTATGCACCGTATTCTACCGAACATACGCGCGCGCGGTAGCCGGCAACTGAGTCGTCACTGGCGGAGCGCGTGAGCGAGAATGTCCTAGCCAAGCAAATATAAAGACCCTGTATTTACTATTAATTTAGTTATAAGCATTCGTTGCTAACTTAACGTAGAATTCCCGTACATTTGAGACCCTTAGCTGTATCCACGAAGGTCCGAGTTCGATTCCCGGTTCTGCCAAGAAATTTAATTCTGGTCTGAGGGCTGGAATGGGGTTGTCTACACTCAGTCTCGTGAGGCAAATCTGAGAATAGGTGGGGTCGATTCCCTCCTCTGCTATCCTGGAATGGTTTCCCAATTCTACTCCAGGCAAATGCCGGGATGATTCCTAACTTAAGGCAAAGGCCCCGGTCACATTATGCCGCCTCTTCCCAATCCTCACATGAATATTACAAATACACAAACTACTGGAGACACCACAATAACACTAATTATCAGACAAATTTTACACATACCCGGGCTATACCTCGATGTCCAAGCCCCTCAAATGAACAACACCACAACCTCCTGGTGTAGCGGCTAAGATTGTTGACTGCCGTCGCGGAGATCCGGGTTTGATTCCCGGCTCTACCAAGTAATTTAATTCTGCTTTCTGGGCTAGAACGGGGTTCACTCAGGATCGTGAGGGAAAACTAAGACGAGGTGGATCGATTCCCACTTCTGCCCAGGCAAACACCGGGGTGGTTCCTAAAACAAGACCACGGCTGTCCCACTCCCAATCCTCACCTAAAGTACAAATACATCAGCACATACTACTACTACTACTACTACTACTACAACTGCTACTACTACTGCTACAGACACCACAATAAATTAGGTACGGTAACCAGAATTCTTTAAATATAGTTTTTATATATTCATACAGTCGCCTCCGTAGCGTAGCGGTCAGCGTGGTTAGCTGCCGCCCCGGAGGTCCTGGGTTCGGTTCCCCTGCTCTGCCACGAAATTTGAAAAGTGGTATGAGGACTGGAACGGGGTCTACTCAGCCTTGGGTGGTCCAAATGAGTAGAGGGGGTTCGATTCCCACCTCAGCCATCCTCGAAGTGGTTTTCCGTGGTTTCCCACTTCGTCTTCGGGCAAATGCCGGGATGGTCCCTACTGTAAGGCCACGGCAGCCTCCTTCCCCCTTCCTTGCCTATCCCTCATAATCTTCCTCTCCCTTCACGCACGAGGCCCCTGTTCGCTTTGCAGGTCACACCTCCCCAGTTGTATACACTCCGATCAGATGTTGCCAGCTCTACTAGGACACTGCCCGTAGAGGCGGTAGAGGTGAGTTCCCTCGCTGAGTCCGTTGGAGCCACCAACCTGGAGGGTAAATTCGATTTAATATATATATAATTATATATATTCATACATGGACCGAAAAATGGAAGAAAGCTTGTAATTAAACCTGACCGTTAATCTCGTGATCATGAGCCACAGGACCTACATATTTACGTGAAATCCAAAGAAAAGGACGATATATATCACTTCGAGAATCTCACATCAATCAATCAATCCCGGTCCACCTTGGTGAGAGAATAGCAGCTTCACACACCTATGTAGTCTACACTGTGTTAAATGACCACGATGACCAAGCCGTTCAGATGAGACACAATTGAGACGTTAGTTCCGTTTTGCTCAATAAATTAAGTAAATTAAATTCAAAGGTTAAATTTATTTGTAGGCTATGATTTGAAATATAATATACGACAGCAACGCAGTCTAGCGTATTGATTGGCGGCTATTGAGAAAAGCCAGGACCTTCTATAATACCGGACCTGACACTAGCGGCGGGACAGATGAAAGATGGCTGTCGCTGTTGGTGATTACATGCTTTGTTTATAAGTTGAGTCGTTTTGTTTACGATGTTATAGTGGTATGAATTTCGGTTAGTAATCGTCTCCTTTGATTATCTGTGCTTATTGATTATTGCTTAATGATATTACACGTTCGTGTAAGTAAATGTCTGCATTAGTGCTTCATAAATACGAGATACCGGTGACTTCTGTTACGCTTGTGATACCATCACTATTGCCAATCAGAGGGTAAGTTTGGCCTATATATTATTCTATTTAGGGTTTATAAATTATTAGTAATGGTAATTCATTATGAGCAAGCATAGTAATAATTAACGTATTCCAATTTAAGGCCTAAGAAGATCTGAAAATTGATTACCGTACGTATGAACATAACCTACTTTTTAAATTGCATGCAGTGTTCTCTCATCCAATTATACGCCTGCTAGTTCAAGGATATCAATCTTATCACGTACTTGGTGTGGATCCCGTTTTAATAAACTACCAGTAGGCTTACTCATGCATAGGCTATGCTAAAATTGTGGTAATATGCCTTGAAACTGTTGTGTGACTGGATGCAAATCCAATTATTATAAAGATAAGCCATTGGTGCCTATTTTCTAATTTCCTATCAGGGGAATTCAACCCACACCCAACTTCACGGAGCTGATGACCAAGAAGTCACAAGCCCATAAAATGAATTAACAGCAGACAAAATCACGTCATGACATCATTTGCCGTGAATTTTTTCCGCCCTTCAAACATGCTATTTCCTCGGCCGGGAATCGAACCCAGGATTATGGAGCAGACATAATATTCGCTGGTTCACCGAGGAAGCATGGTAGATCAGAATTGAGATGCTTATTTCTAAAAATAAAGTACCAAATTCGAAAGTCAAATCTTACAAGTGAGATGGAAAACACTCGGAACTAAAAAATAATTTTAACACTGTTATTTACCTGGAGTAGAAGTGGCAAACACTACGGAAAACCACTTCTAGGATAGCTGGGGTGGGAATCGAACTCACCTCTTCTCAGTCCTGCTTTACGATGTTGAGTGTAGCTTTCAGAGCCGGGATACAAATCCAGACCTCAAGGGTGGCAGCCAAGATTGTTAATCACTACACAGTGTGGTAGTCTCAATTTATATTTCCTTTAATTCGTGGTCTATGAAGATTTGAACAGGGATTTGTATCGCCCTTTCTTTCTTTCTTTCTTTCTTTCTTTCTTTCTTGGGGCAGATGACCTCGTACTTCCACCCCTTAAAACAACAATAACTAACTTCTTTCTTTCTTTCTGTCTCTCTCCAATTCTTGCCATTATGAATGGGCGTAGTCCTATAACGAAATAGGCTGATTAAAATATTGCAATTTTCTTGTCGCGTTGAATACGGAATATGTTCTCATCAGAGAGAGAGTGGATGGGCTGGGTAAAGCTCTCGCGGCTCATGGAGAAGATAAGCCTCTCATGAACAACGTGCTCGCTGGCGCGTAAACATAGCTTTGTTGCTTCAGGCTACACAAACTTATGTCACTGCCAGGCCAGACGGCTTCTCTAATCCTTTGATGGCATGAAACCGGAGGCACTCCTTTTTTGTAAATCTGGTGTGCTCAAAATACATTTCCATGTCTTTTTCCATTGATAAGGCTACTTAAATAGGGTATTGCTATTTTTATTATTATGTTGTTTTTCTAAGCATATTGTCATTACTTGTGCATTTGGATTATTAGATATTGTCCGTGTAACCTATACGTGTGCGCATCTATTTCCCTTAAAGGTTGGTGTGTTCCTCAGTTTAGGGGCTGAGACAACGCGGTCATGCAGCCTCGTGTACTTTGGGTGGGTGTAGAATCTGTCTGATAACCAGCGTTACTTGTGATTGCTGTATTAGTGTGTGTTATCTGTAATTCAGGTCAGGACTGCAGACGATCAATTTCAAGTAGTTCCTACTTTTGCTACCAAATGCTACCGTCAACGAAACCTATCTGCGAACTTGGCCACTAGATGCCACCACAACCAGCACCGGCGACGAACGTTGAAACTTAATGAGCGTTAATCAAATCTAATCTACAAATTTTGCTTCACGCAATTGTAGTTAGTGGAAGCTGGAAGGTTCTTTTACATGCCATAAATCTATGATATGGGCCCGCCGGCTTTTCCTCCCTCCGAAGGAAAGCATACTGAGGGACTTTTAACGCTCTTAACAAATCCGATGACTTCGGCCGGGGTTGAACCCGCGATTTGGGCACAGAAACTCAGCATGCTACCAACTACGCCACCGAAGCCCCCCACCTTAAAAGGGGGGAGATACATCTTAAAGAGCCCAAAAATGGTAATAAAATTAATTTTATGACTGGGACTATTTTCAAATATTGTACAACAAGTATATTTCTTTTGGTGTGCTAGGGGGCAGATGACCTCACTGTTCCGCCCCTTAAAACAACAATAACTACTTTCTTTGGTGTAGTGTTTCTAAATTATACTTGTAGAGTATAAGAGTATAATTCCTCTAGAATAGATCGAGACGCAATGGACTAGCTTCGGTCACCAGCCCCGCGTTCTTCAGTGAGTGGAATCTGAATGAATGGAATCTGTCTTGTTACCCTTGCTATACTGTAGTAACTAGCGGCTAGCATTCTGGGCTGTCGCCCCAGAAGTCCAAGTTCAATTCCCAGCTCTGCCAAGAAATTTAGTTCTGGTCTGAGGCCTGGAACGGGACACACTCGGCCTCGTGAGGTAAAATGAGTAGAGGTGGGTTTGATTCCCTCCTCAGCCATCCTGGAAGCGATTTACCGTGGTTTCCCACTTATACTCGAGGCAAAATGCTGGGACGTCATGTGGTTAAGATTCCGCGTAAAAATGGAGATTTCGTGGCTCAATATGCGAGATAATGGTCGCGTAAAACTAAAAGCCTCCTTCCTTCTCATCCTTCCAGACTAGAACTAGATGATTACTCGTTTGGAGTCCACCTCATTGCGTAGTGGCTAGTATTCCCGGCTCTGCCAAGAAATTTAATTCTGGTCGGAGGGCTGGATAGGGGTACACTCAGCCTCGTGAAGCAAAATTGAGAAGAGGTGGGTTCGATACCTACCTTAACCATCCTGGAAGTGGTTTTCCGCGGTTTCCCACTTCTACTCCAGGAAAATGCCGGGATGGTACCCGGATCTCAGGAGTGACATCCAAGAATGCTAGCCACTGCGGCCACGGTCGCTTGCTTCCCAAATCCTACCCCAGTTACAACTACAAACATTAGTACAGCCATCGCAGCGACACAGGTTACCATGCAAAATCTACATACACCCAAATACACGGGGCTACATGACCACGATGTCGCTAAGCCCCCAAAGAATCAACCACAACAACAGTATTAGCCTACTCGTTTGGCAATACGACGGTGGCACACAGAGCTCGTGCGATGTTAGCTGATGATCTCTGATTTATCATTTACTAGCCATTTCTCTTTCATCTTGGCCGTCCTCCAATTTGCTGAATATAGACGACATGCTCTCAATTATATTTAACATGCATGCATCTTTTCTTGCCAGATATACACATTGGTGGAATATTTGGTGACTTCTGTTTGTCTTATTGTGAGTGTTCCTAGTGAGGAAATAGCACCAAGGTCTGGGTCCAGCCAAATGATTATACTAGTTTCTAAAAACAGGCTCATTGTTTTTGTGTGATGCAATACGAGGCGTAACTCTAAAAATACCGCCAAACATCCTTGACTATGTTTATATACATTGCGCTAGACAGCTGAGATGGGAATCGAACCTACGTCTTCTCTGCTTTGCCTCACAAGGCTGAGTGTACCCCGTTTTAGGCCTCAGACCACATTAGGCCTACATTTCTTGACAGAGCCGGGAATCGAAGCCGAACCCCAGGGGTGACAGACAAGATTGTTAGCTACTACGATACGAGGTAGTCTCTTGATTAGGTGATGGGTGAATACCTGGGAACTCTGCCATCGGGAATAATCCCTGGAAATATTTCGCCAAAAATTCCCGGCAGGCTATTAAAAATATTTATGAAAAATTATCAGAGTCCGTCCGGTCGATTTTCTATCCGGTCGATTTTCTTCATTCTTTTTTTTTTTTAATGAAAGGTACTCATGCACAGATTTGTTATATATATATTTTTAATTTAGTGGGAATTTTTGAATTAGCTGGAACTGAAAAATCCAAATATTTCTTCATATCTAAAATATAGGAAATCAAAGTTTCTTTTCTTTCCTTAATATTTTACTGATGTTGGTTGGTTGGTTGGTTGGTTCTTAAGTTTAGGGGCTGCTGCAACGCGGTCATGTAGCCCCGTGTACTTTGGGTGTGTGTAGAATCTGTCTGATAACCGGTGTTAGTTGTGATGACTGTATTAGTGTGTGTATCTGTTTTAATTCAAGTAAGGACTGCAGACGATCAATTTTCAAGTAGTTCCAACTTTTGCCGCCAAACGCCACCGTCAACGATTCTAGTTCAGAACTTAGCTACCAGACGTCACCGCAGTCGGCTCTTGGCAACGAACGTAGGCATCTAGGAGCGTTGTTTACATTCTTAACATATACAATTTAGCTTCACACAGGTGTAATTAGTGGAAGGTTCTTTAACATGCCATACATCTATGACATGGGACCGCCGGCTTTACTTCCCCTCCGAAGGAAGGCATTCTGAGGGATTTTTAACGCTCTTAAAAAATCCGACGACTTCGGCCGGATTTGAACCCGCGATCTTGGCCATAGAAGCTCAGCATGCTACCGACTACGCCACCGAAGCCGCTGTTTACTGATGTTAATGAGTAATGAGATCACCTCGTGGTGTAGCGTCTTGCGTTCTTGGCTGTCACCCCTCGGAGGTCCGGGTTCGATTCCCGACTCTGACAAGAATTCTTAACTCTGACCTGAGGGCTGGAACGTGGTACACTCAGCAACGTGAGGCGGTTCCTACCTCAGCCATCCTGGGAGTGGTTTTCCAAGGTTTCCTCCACTTTTACTCCAGGAAAATGCTGGGATGTTACCTAAGTTAAGGCCACGACCGCTTCCTGCCCAAATCCGACCTCAATCACAAAAAATACACACACTAGTACAGACATCCCAGTGGCATAGGTTATCAGACAAATTCTATACACACCCAAGTACACGGGACTACATGACAACGATATCGCAAAGCCGCTGAATAATCAACAACAACAACAACAACGTCAATTGAGTGAATCAGATGTCAAGTCAATGATAAAGCAAAGTAAAATAAAGAATACGCCAACAAAATTTAAAATTTACAGTGTGGGAATATTTCCAATAAACCTTCCAGGAATATTTCAAAAATAAAAATAAAAAAAGTGCTCTCTTGAGGTTTCTGCACGGACATTGTCTATACTCAACAAGCTAAAAGTGGAGCGTGATGGCGAGGTGTACAGATGGGCATGCTGTGCAGAAGTTCATGCAGACGGAGTGTGTGGATCGTTAGCCAACTCATGTCACGATGTCACGTGATCTCGGCCGAACTGCTCGTTCCTGACTGACTTGTTTCTCCGCTGTGAGAGGGGAAATATTAGAAGTGTGCAGCTAGCTAGTACACATTTGTACAGTAGATGTCACCTCGCGTAATTGCATAGTCACTCACTTGTCGTTCGCCCAGGCAACCGAGGGTTGGATCCTTTCGACACCAGGGTGGAATTTTCACAGTAAACAAAAAAAAAAAAAAAAAACCACGTGGCGCCAGAAAGGGTATCCGGTGAAATAATTGGTCAGACCAAAATTAGAAAGGTTCGCTCCGGTGACACCAAACAATTGGATAAGCTGCAGAAAATTTTATCCCCGACCCAAAGAAACGGGTTAGAAATGCATACATTGTACCGGTTTCTATATAATGTGATCGCTTATTTACCGATTCATTTTAGGGGTTAGGGACAGCTAGGTTATCAGTCCTGTGCACTTGGGTGTAACTTATGTTGGATCTGTCTGATGGTGGAGGCTGTGGAGGTAGTCTGTGTAACTATAATTAGGAGATTGGGATCGGTGGCCTGGGACTTGAAATAAGGCACTTGCCTGGAGGGAGTGTGGGAAACTCCGGGGGGAACCACGCTCAGGATACCCACTGTCAGCGCCGGGATTTGAACCACGGATATCCGGATTACCGCAAATTCCCATCGCAGACGTTGCATGCGATTTAGCGCGTTTGGCTACGCCGCGGGGAAATGTGAATTAATCCGATACGTTGAATGTTGTTATAAAATGTACCTCGAAGCGAAATATTTCAGCAGTTACTGCGAGTCTCCATCAGGATAATGTGAGGTGTACTCACGTGAGCGTATCACCTGCCTATCGATTGTTACCGGTACTTAATGGATGGGAATCCCCTAGCAGTCATGAACAATGTTCCAGCCTGCTCCCACAGGTGTTCCCACAAATCGTGCCGTTGTGATAGGAATATGGACTTCCAGAGAGATGATATATGATGACGAGTTGCGCCATCGCTGATCCTTCCAACTTGTTCTGCGTTCATGGCTCGAGTAGATTTGTCCTCAACTTCTGAATTTTAGGATTTCGTTAATACTTAAGAGATTATTTCCATCCGAATGGTTTCGGAGGCAACCATTCCAAAGCACGTTGGGTTTTAGAAATGAATTACTACCACTTCTCAAAGCCATCAGTAGGAATTTTTCAAGGAGAGGGCCAGAACCAAGTAGTCTATACACACAGGCACGGCGCACTGGGTTATGCGGTACAAGTTGACAGTATGGTATTTGAGTGTATCATTATTGTAGAATCTGCCGTCAATGGAGAAACTTATACTTACAGGAACTTTTAGGAGAAGATGATGTTTCCATAAGGAAACCATCCAAATTTTAGGATGATTCAGGACCCCATCATCATCCAAGAGCGGTTTAAGGGCTTCTAAGTGAGCAATGAAATGTCACAGCACTGTCTTGCTTGGTAAATCAATATCATAGAAAGTGTGTAGATGATTTTGAAGAAGAAAATAAGAGAAAGAAATCCTCAATCAAAACTACGATTGATTGAAGCCACTGTGAACATCCGGTATCATGTTGTGATCATAGAAGCCCACCAACATCTAGTATATTTCATGTAAGGAAGGTTAGTTAGTTAGTGGAGTTTTAAGGGGCGGAACAGCGAGGTCACCTGCCCCTTGCAAGGAAGGTGTGTACGGTACTCTGATGAAGTTGTGAGGTCAAAAGGATACCCCACCAAGTGCTAGTGCCACAATAAAAGCTAATCCATAAAGTGTAAACTTATGCTGTTGTGCCTTCCGTCAACAGATGCTACACAAATAGTCACAAATTAAGGTGTTTTATTGCATTAGAAAGGAAACTAAACAAGCTATCAGGAAATATAATGTGGATTGTATTACTTTCATTAGATTTCAAATATTTCGAAAAATATTCGTAAAAGTGTTACTTTCTTAGCATCTGTCACATTAAAACATGAAATATCTTAATCTGATGGAAAAAAATCATCGATTTGATATTAATGTTTCCGACACTATAAACAGTAGACTATATAAGTCCATATATTTTATGTCGCAGGTCGTGTGGTGCTGGGTTCAGGTCCTGCAGCTGACATATCAGTACAAGGAACTGGTGTGGAGCCTGTACACTGTCAGATAGAGAACATCAGTGGGGTGGTGATGCTGTTCCCCATGGCCGAGATGACTGCTATAGATGGGCTCATGGTGACCACACCTACTAGACTCACTCAAGGTAATGATGGGTAATACCATTCCTTGGCTACTGGTTCTACTATTTATAAGCTTCTTCTTTGTAATTGTAGACTTCTACAGCATCTCTCTCTCTAGTTGTCAGCCATGTGTCTGGTTGGCATGCTAGAATACTCAGAGCAATAAACCAATCGTTTTTGCAGGCTGCATGATCTGTATTGGCCGCTCCAACTACCTGCGCTTCAACCATCCGGCCGAGGCTCGCCTCATGAAGAGCATCCTGCCCAACACTCGCATATCCATGGTGCCCCTCAACTTCTATCCTGGTAAATGCTTTCTTATTTCCATTGTATAAGTTACCAATAAAATTGATGATTTGGTAGAGAACTGCTCATTTCCCTGTTAAAATAATAAAGTAAAACCAAAAACAAGTTGATATTTCTATATCGTCGCTGAACTTGCAATACCGTGTATCTGATAATGATCTTCTTTCCCATTATTTTCCTTAACGGTACTATTAATGACGCCTCCCAACTGTGTATGGATGTGCCGTCTAACAAAACAATTCAAGTTTGGTTCATTTTCCTGTGTGTAAATCTAAAGGAAAATGAGTTTTAAATACATTGTACTGTAGAATAGTATATAATTATGCTCTCCTATAGTATAGTATATTTAAGGTCATTTTCCTTTAAGACCATACACAGGAATATGAGCCTAATGTGAATTGTTCTGTTGGACGGCACATCAGCACATGGCTGGGAGATTGGAAAATAATGGAAAATAAGAGCATAGACAGATATGCGGTATTGCAAGTTCAGCAACGATATATCATTCATAGTTCAATTTCCTTTTTAAATACAATTTGAGAATTTGACAGATCTCAATCATAAAATACAATTTAAAACAGAAAAGTAGTGAATGTTGTATATAAATATATGATTTTGTTTTTAAACAAAACTCAAGTACCGGTATAGTAGTTGCTTTTGAAATTGTATTATATGTAATGATCATTATGAAAAACATTCCAAGTGAATTATTCAAGCACCTAACTTTTGTTAGGAGCTCAAAATATTGTCTGATTTCGTCTTACTGAAGAAATAAGAGAGCTGCACACAAATAATATATATTTCTTTTTCAGATAATTCTAAGGACTTCCCTGTGGCATCTGTTTAATTTTATTTTTAAAAATATTGTTATTGTCTTAGGTAATGATTTCATCACTTTCCATTTTCTTGTGTCAATACTCATCAGTCTGAAGACCAAGCACCTCCATTATCTCAAATTTTTGGCATTATCAACTATTTAGATGACTTCTGTAAAATTATTAAAAAGCAAGTTTAAGTGTGGTCCTCTATTTCACCATCCTGTATTAACTACTGTACTTCAATCCCTTTGTGTTAAATGTTTTTTGAATTGGTGAAAGTCTATAGGTCAAGGCTTGGGAAAAAGGTCTATCCCAGAGAATGGTAGAGTTGTGATGCAGTTTGTTTCGTATTGCTAATTTTGTGTTTGATGGTGGTGTTAAAAAAAACTTATTTGGAAATAATCCCAAGAAGTTGTTCAATAGAATTAAAGAAAATAATGCAATGAAAATAAATCTTCTTCCTTACCTTTGCTAACCTAACTACAGTATTTAAATTTGTAGAGGCTGTATGTACGGTTGCAACTGATTTTATGACTGTTTCAGTATTTCTTCTCATCAATAGGCCAACTGTCTTATTTTGGTTTATGTTTAATTCTATCTTCTCTAACTCTTGTTTTCCATAGATCTTATAGCCAGATAGTAATTACTGTTACTGTACTGCAACTGCTCTTTTTCCCTCACCCTTCATCACATTAATAAAGATTGTAGTTAATTCATTAGAGGAGCTTGGGGCATATTAGTCATCAACTCTATGTATTAAGGTGTATCTTTATTTTTCTGATAACCTGTGATTCTGTGTTGTCTGTAATAGTGTAATTGAAGGAAGGAAGCTTGTAGTTTAACGTGACCGTTAATCTCGCGATCAAGAGCCACGGGTCCTTCATTTTACGTGGAATCCGCACCACAGAACATGGCATTTTACTTCGAAAATCTCTCATGCATTGATCGGTAATCCAACCTGGTCCACCTTGGTGAGAGGCAAACAACTTGATCGCTGAGCCACCACACCCTCTGTAATTGTAATTATTAGGTTTGGGAATGGGGTTGGTGCCTTAATAGTTGAAATACCAGACACTATTGCTATATTTACATGGACACACTCAAGTTAGCTGCTGTCAATGCCGAAGTTTGAACCTCCAATCTCCGGATTTGCTGCAACTCCTCGTTGCGACCGTGGTGAGAAAACATCTACCCTGTCAGACTCCACTATCTGTTTAAAACCTCTTGGATCTTCTGATATTAATATGGTAATTTAAATTCCTTCATCTGCTTATCTCTCAGAAAAGGGTATCGTAATATGTCGTGTTTCTTGTTCTTGTTTCGTTAGGTGTCCCCTCCCCACATGGAAAAAATACTTCAGAAGAAACACTGGTTTCACACGTGTGTATGTGTCTAGGAATGGGAAGAAGTGGTCGTGGCCTTCAGAGGGGTGCCATCTTCCTGGAGTAGAAGTGGAAAATCAGAAAATCACTTTTAGGATGGCTGAGGCTTAGTTATCCTCATAAAACTGATTGTAGACTGTGAATATTAGCTAATGGCACATGCACACGCAATGAGTTTTGTATGCAGGTAAGTCCTTGTGCTGCAGCGTGATTGAGAGGGAAAAAACATTCACCTGGCTTGTTGTTAAGGAAATATTCATATCGGCTCGTACTGTAACAGTAACAATAACTGTATTGCATGTTAGTGCGACTCCATGGAGCACAGTAGCAGTGACCCCCTCCACCTTTCCCCTCTTAGGCTCTCGGGTTTGCACCATCAGGTATGAATCACAGTATACCCCATTCCAGCTCTCAAATCAGAATTAAATTTCTTTTAGAACCAAGAATCGAACCTAGGAGGCAGGAGTCTCAATACGCACCTTTAGACCTCAGAAGGCAGCATGTTTCTTGTAATGGATACGTTTTGCAAGCTTACTGGATCTTTACAAGTGAGGTGCTTGTGTAGTGATGGAGTTAATTAAAGAAACATGGTGACAGACATCTTCAGCTGGGAGTAGCCTACCCAGTCTCTCTTGTGTGATGAGAGCAGCTGCCAGTTGTGTGTTCACTTTCACTTTTTACAGCAGATAATCAGGGTATAATATTTCCAATACCGGTAGCATAAGAGAGGATTCATCATCCATTGCCAAATTTGTATCATAAGGCACTTCTCCTTTGTTTCTGAGAATATTTTCAATTGAGTTACTTAAAATGTGGCATTTGTTGAAGGTCTTCTTTTGTGTGTGTTGCCTTATTTAACAGCTCTTAATATCTTTCAGGCATAGAACAAAGTCTATGAAGCTTTTTAAGTTAAGCTTCAGTTGGTCGCAACATTAAATTGTTATGAAATGGTCGCAATGTATTAAAATGATACATTAAATTTTGACTTGAATCCACAGCTCAAGTATTGCAGACTAATTTTAGACATATTTTATACTAATGGTCTTTGCAGTTTCCTTTCAAGGACCTACCATCACTTTATTACATATTTGCTTTGTACATTTAAATATACATTTTCTAACAATCATGTCACATAATGCAGAAAATGGGTAACAGCAGTGGTTGCAATGTATCAATCATATACATATGCTGTATTTTAAAAATATACTACAGCTCGGCATGTGCTGGTTTTAGTTTATGTTACAATTATTTTTCTTATTACTGTATATTCAGGTTTTATTACATATTTTTAAAAATACAAAATATTTATGTACAACATTGGAAAGCATATCATGAAACAGTAAGTTCATAAATTGATCTGCATTATTGAAAGTCACAAACTTACAAATGTAAACTTAAACTTTTGCATGCTGCATGATGTATTTTGGATACAACATTATGTCTCAATGAATCAATCTGATACAAAACCTCCCAGCAACACACACCCTTACTGCACGAAGGCTTTGCAAGCCCCTGGCGGGAAGTGGACTGGGAGCCAGGCAGGTACTGCTAAGGTGAGATCTCTTGTTCATGGATGATGCTGGAAAAAGACATACTTGTATCATTCTGATACACATGTGACCGACAGAAGGTTAACTGTTCTTCGGCTAAGTGTTGAAGACCTCCAGTTTAAATGCACAACAATTTTTTATCTGCCATTATAACCAAAATATGGTTTGAAGCATAATGTTATGCAACCAATTGATAAAACAGCATCAAATTAGTCAATTGCAATATCAATTCAAAGATATTAATTAACGATGTGCAACAACAGTAGGCTGAATGCTTTTAATTCAAATAGCGGCTGAGTGAGACAGGTCTCAACTCCTTTCAACAAACAAGTTGAACATACCTTAACTCCCTCAGGCTGGTACAGTAACAGCGCACTAAAATTAATACCGTCTTGCATTTGTGCTTTCAACAAACAAGGTGTACATGCGTTAACTCCATCAGGCTGGTACAGTAACAGCACACTAAAATTAATACCGTCTTGCATTTGTGCTTTCAACAAGCAAGTTGTACATACGTTAACTCCATCAGGCTGGTACAGTAACAGCACACTAAAATTAATACCGTCTTGCATTTGTGCTTTCAACAAGCAAGTTGTACATACGTTAACTCCATCAGGCTGGTACAGTAACAGCACACTAAAATTAATACCGTCTTGCATTTGTGCTTTCAACAAGCAAGTTGTACATACGTTAACTCCATCAGGCTGGTACAGTAACAGCACACTAAAATTAATACCGTCTTGCATTTGTGCTTTCAACAAGCAAGTTTTACATACGTTAACTCCATCAGGCTGGTACAGTAACAGCACACTAAAATTAATACCGTCTTGCATTTGTGCTTTCAACAAGCAAGTTGTACATACGTTAACTCCATCAGGCTGGTACAGTAACAGCACACTAAAATTAATACAGTCTTGCATTTGAAGTGGTAGAGGTTAAAGTAATTAACATTGAAATAATCTATTATTATCATTCTTTTGTATAAGTAGGTTACTATCGTATTTCCTTGTAATATCATAATTTATTCTGAATCCTCTACTGAAACTTTTTCTCATCTTGGAATGTGTCATACTCGTCGACATCAATATGCATTAGTAATATATTTATTCAAAACTGGAGGGATATCGTGCAAGCATTTCTCACAGTTAGGAACTGTGTGCTAGCATTTAAAGTGGGATTTTCTAGCTGAAATGTCATGCCCTGTAGTTCAGATTCCATGTAAAAGAGAGGTGCCATGGTCTATGATCACAGGATTAACAGTTCTGATAAACTACAAACTACATTCCTTTTTTAAAATTAGAATTTAACTTTGAATATGCCCATTCCTGACCCTAATAATTAGTTACACACACTATTACAGTCACTACAGAAACTCGGGTTATCAGACAAATTGAACACACACTAAAGAACATGGGGCTGATGACCAAAATGTCCCATGCATCCAAACTGAATTAGCAACAACATTTAGTGGTTGCTGCTACTGATTGTACTGTTGTTCCAGGAGGGGATGTGATAGACAGCTACCTGTCCGGAAAACCACCGATGGCTCCTCGCCGGTCGCCACGGGACAGCTGGGGTGACGTCAGTAACAGCAGTAGCTGTAACAGTGGCAGTGAGGAAAGTTGTGGACTGAGAAACAGTTCAAAGTTGGAGTATTCATCTCGGGCATCATTGGGTTCTGCCAGACACCTTTCACCCAAGGTGTTCCCTCCAGGTAGCTCTACAGTCAGTTCTCCCGCAAGTGTTGTTCTTGGCACAAACCATCCTGGGCGGACCTACCAGACCTCTCCGGCTCCCATCAATATGAACGGAGTGCAGCTGCGCTCAAGAAGTGCTACTCCAACCAATCTCTTGTTTAGCAGTGTTCATGGCAGTAGCCCTCAGATTATAAATGGTGAAATCAGCAGATCGCAGAGTAGCACACCGACTGTTGGGTTACAGAGTAGGTCGCCAGGAACACCTCTGAGTTCCTCTCGAAGTGTAACGTGTAGTCCAGCATTCGATAGAAGCTGCCGAAGTGGTGATTCGGTCTCCTCACCATTGGGTAATGTGAATTACGAGAACATAGTGCTTGGTTCTACTGCAAGTCGATCTGGTGGATGTGATTACAGTGCAGTGTCTACTCCTAGTCCAGCGTTTAACAGAAACCCTCAGCCGTATCGCACATCAGGACACCGCAGCATAACACCTAGTCCAGGGGACCGAAACACTGAAACACAACGAAACGTGTTCTTTGCTAATGGACCTCGAAGTGTAACACCGTCTCCTCCCAGAGTTTCAGCAGCAAGCAATTCTGCCGGAGTGTTGTCTCCTGGTCACAGGAGGTCCATGTCAGCTGGTAACCATGGGGTGGAACCTTCTCATCGAGTCACGAGTCCAACACCAAGTTTCGGCTCCAACTGCAGCATGGAAGAACTGAACGCCAGGAAGGAGGAGCTGGAACACAAACGCAAACAAGTGAGTTTCACCTCACTTCTTTGAATTTTATTTCCTAATCAGAAATTTCTCTCTTAAGCTATGTTTAAAAGTGTGCCTTTTCTTTATATTACCTTAAAATATATTTTCTGAACTAGCTAAAAAGTGTAGATCTTGATGATGAAAGTAAATTTCTAAATACACTGTTCGAAATAAGGAGATGACTTTCAGTGGATGTAAAACCCATATGTCATAACAAGACAATAATAATAATAATAATAATAATAATAATAATAATAATAATAATATCATATGGCCTCAGATGCCAGGTGCAAGCTTTGTTAATTGACGCCCAGAGGGCAGCTTGCACGTCGAATTTTATTGCTCCTTGGAAGGCCATGAAAGTCAAGGAGGTTAGATATCTAAGCTCCTTGAAACTATAGCGCTTTCTAGTAGAGAAAGGAGAAACTTTAGTGTTGGCGGAAAATCCCGAGATTAATTTTGCCATTATGAACATGGCCTACTAAATTCAAATGGGTTCTTTAACATGCCAACAACGTATAACATGCATGTCGTGATTTTTGTCGCCTTTCAAAAATCACTTACCACGGCCAGGAGTGAACCTGAAAGCTTGGGGTTGGTAGCCCGACAAGATAACCACTCACCCAAGCATGATACTTATTGAGTGTCCAGCCTGTTAGCAAGACCACTCCTTCACTTATTTATACCCTTTATATCGAAAGAAAGAATCTGAAGCATATGGCGGGAATAATATAAAATGCCCGCCGCGGGCTCCTATTGGCTGGAGTTTGATGGCTACCACAACACGTTGCCAGCAAGTGTTCGTTCATTCAGTCGCATGTTAATCGTCTGTTCAGAGTTCCTTTTATTGTCATTGATACGTTTACTTTAAGCATTGACTTTTAATATTTTTGTTTGTTTCACGTCGTAGTGTTTAAATATCACTGCCTGTCATCCAATAGACTACAACTCGACAATGTAGAAACACAGCAATAATATGGCCACAGAGTGGTTCGTTTGAGTGCTCAGTGCTAAACATTTCTTTAACTTAACATTACTTTTGTACTGTCACAAAAGCTATTATTAACAGTAAGGAGTCGCGATTCAGTGAGTGTGCTTGGTGTTATTATGATCTGTTGTATCTGGGTCAACTATACTGTGAACGACTTCCACTCTGACTCTTGTTCAATCTTGAAGGATAATCATCGCATAGTGAGTGTTTTATATTCATCAGATTTCTTTGTATTAGTCGTAGTGTGTTTGCCCTCTTTGTCATACTTATTGAATTGAGAAAGGTAGCATAGCTCCGTTGTGCAATTAAAAATTATTAATTTAAGTACGGTATTTCTCTATTTAAAGGTACTCTGTGTTGACTAAGGATCACTTTTAACCCAGTATTGTCATTTGACGAGCACATAAATCATATGACGAGCTCTACTCGCGGTGATGCATTGCTTTATTTACGTTCGTGTATTCCTATATTTTTGTAGTGTAAGTAATCTCAGAGGAAGCCTCCGTGGCTTAGGCGGCAGCATGCCGGCCTCTCACCGCTGGGTCCGTGGTTCAAATCCCGGTTACTCCATGTGAGATCTGTGCTGGACAAAACGGAGGCAGACAGGTTTTTCTCCGGGTAATCTGGTTTTCCCTGTCAAAATTTCATTCCAGCAACACTCTCCACTATCATTTCATTTCATCTGTCATTCATTTAATCATTGCCCCAGAGGAGTGTGTCAGGCCTTGGCAGCCGGCACAGTCCATATTCTCGCCGCTAGATGGGGGCTTCATTCATTCCATTCCTGACCCGGTCGGAGACTGGAGGCAGGCTGTGGATTTTCATTTCAAGTAATCTCAGACCACTACCGGGTGAATAAAATCTGATTTCACAGTCAACAAAAAAATGTGACCATTAAATTATGACTAGAACGGGTTAAAAAGTAATTATGCATAATAGTACCGAAATAATGTCCGAAGTATCGTACTGTGTATTGTTCGAATCAACTGATTTACAACAACAATAAAAACTTGGCAACACAGCTCAGCTCTTCCGAGCTCCCGCCATATCCTTCACGTTCTTTCTTTCGAAATACAAGGAATAGGGAATATTTCTAAGATTACTCGTACGTTTCTTGTAGAGAAATAAAATAGACTTATACTTACTAGAGAGATGGAAGGAACAGCATGTGCAAAATATCCTTAGCAGCAACTCAATCGAACTGAATAGGGTAGGGAGGAGAACATTTCTCTCAGGTAGGGAAGACAGAGAAAGCAAAAAAGAAATAAAACAAAGAAAAGCAAGCAAATAGATGACAGAAATCCAGTAGGAACATGCAGGACAACCACTATTCAAATACAATAGCAAAATCAAAGTCATTTAAATACGATGGATTCTGTTTTTTTGTGTGTAATTTTTCAAGGTAAACTTAATAAAGACGAAGCATAGGGAAAGTGTATTTGTACCCAGACTATGTTAGCATGTTCATTGAAAGTTTATGGTGCAGGCACAAGAAGAGAGGTTGAAGGAGCAGGAAGCAGAGCTCCAGGAGAGGGCGAGATTGGAGGAGATTCTCAACATGTGTGCCGAGTACGAGAGACAAGCGCAGAGTGAAAGGCAGAGCAAGCCTCCGACCACACCCACCATCCACCAGAACAGGTACATTATCTCCAATACACCACACCACATCACACGAACATATACTGTATATTTCCAATGCAAAGATAATTAAATTAATTGTACATGTTCCTTTTTAAATGAGTCGTCCAGTTGCAAAACTCGTTTAATCCACATGTGAATAAGGATCATGTCGTAAAATTATTTATTTAATTAGTTAATTTTATTTTATTTTACTTAATTTTTGTTTTGTGTAATTTTATATTATTTTGTTTTGTTTTATTTTATTTTGATTTTGTTTTGTTTTATTTAAAATTGATTTATTAATGGTTTCGTTTTGTTTTATTTTATTTTGTTATGTTTTATTTTGATTTTCCAGAAAACAAACATAAAACCAAAAACAAGAAATACGAAGCAAAAAGCAAAATTCAAAAACAAAAGCAAAAGCAGAAAACAAAAAACAAGAAACACAAAGCAAAAAGCAAAATTAAAAAAAAAAGTAAAAGTAGAAAACAAACACAAAACCAAACCCAAGAAATAAAAGCAAAAAGTAAAATTCAAAAGCAAAAGCACAAAGCAAACACAAAACCAAAAACACAAACACAAAAGATACGTGAGGCAAAGCCCAGAGAAATGATTCTCATGAAAATGATTCTTATTCACAAGTGGATTAAACAAGTTTTGCAACTGGACGACTCAAATAGGTGTATGGATACATAGTTAAAAATGAAATGTAGGCATCAGCGGCATCCAGCCGCGGCTGGGGAAGGCTCAGCACTTGGTGGCAAAATGCTGGTATAACGCATTATACGACACCCACATACACGGCTGCAGGATTTTTAATTTCACTGTGAAAGGCGGGGGAGCTCGGAACAGACTTCTTGTTGACAAACAGATTGGCACCATTATGTTATTTTATGAAGCTTTTTTTCTAAATAAAATGAATTTACTTACCTAGTTTCAAAATTAAGGAAGAGGCAATGCATTCCTTTTCTAATTTAACCTACTCCCCATTCTAATTAGTTCCGATCAGAGGAGTCTGTTTCACGGTTGTACACTACCAAACAATCGGAATTTACTTAGAAAACACTGTGCTTACCACCTAGAACTGTAAGGGAATTGATCTGTAACATAGTCCGAAAGTGAACCTGATCTTGAGGGATAAATGGAAACAAAGAACACAATTGTCGATATTAAGAGCAGTGAAGCTACTTGCTATTACTTTATATAAACACATGACCTACCTTAATTCATAACGCTGCAAAGTGGTCAATGACAAGCTCATTGAAGTTCGGTGACTCCAACAATTCCTGTTCTGTGGAATACATTGCAAGTTCACAGTCGGCCTTCCTTCATTGTGTTTCGTAAAAATGTTTTCACTCGTTTTAGGGTAGAGAGACACGGCTCTGCCTCTCCTGTGACCCTTCACAATCAGCCTAGTTTCGTGGTCGAGATTTTTGCCCGATACGCTATTAACTGAATTCATTGTCTTGTAGACATACACTTACCACTACTGTAGCTCGGGTTGCCAGACGTTCCGTTTTACCTGGAACAATTCAGTTTTTTATTTCTTGTTTTGTTCCGCGTTCCGTTTTAATCTTTAATGGAACGCCAAATATTCCGTTGTTTTTTTTTTTGGTTAATTTGATAATATATTCAATTTTGCACCAATTTTCAAATGTCCTGCTTCAGAATTGATTGTAATATCTAGCTTTTTTTCTGGTGATACAGGTGCAAGTTTGAAAGAGAAAATGATTTCTATGTCTGTGTTAGATAGATGTTATAGATTTATTAGGGGCAACAAAATTAAGGAGTATCATAGTCCTTACAACCCTTCCAATGCTTTTATGGAGAGAGTTTTTTCTGTCATGAATTATACAAACAGAAGCTCCATTAGTTTGATAAAACAAGAATTGTTCACATACCGGTATTACAATTATGACGAAAATTGTACTGAATTTTATCAGAAAGGTACTTAGGTACAAATGAAAAATCCTTGCAAAGTGTCGTTCAAATGAAAAGCATTTGGAAGTTGCTGGTGTCATAGGCCTATATGATATGTCAGCAATATCTAGTTGTAATATTGTGTATTTGATTATGTAATGCTTATTTAATACATATGTGTATTATTTATTACGTTTGACGACCTTGATTTAAAAAATGCAATGTTTTGGGACGTGTGTTCCGTTTTTCCATTCTTGAAATCTGGCAACCCTAACTCTAGCTCATAACATGCAAATTAAGACTTGCCACTGACAAACAACATAATTAATGAACTAATTTACACCAACGATTTTAATGCGCGAACACTTGTTTACAAATACACAGCATGAACCAAGGAGGATGTATGGCAGCAGATTTTAAACAGAATGCTTCCCTTAAGTCTCGGTAGATGGTTCTGCTACCCCTTGCCACCTCATGGTGCTATCTGGCGGAAATATTTTAGTTATTATACTTTAAGGGATACCATTTGAGTTCTCAATAATGAATATCACTTATTAGTCATCTAACTGTTTCTGGTAACTTGTCAATTATTATAAATCCTTCGGAGAGTGAAACAGGGAAAGTATAAACTTTCATGAGAGTGGTTTGAGACTCCTTGAACAACTTTGAATGCATTCCACAGAATACGAACATCCTGTCATCGTTGGCAAGTCTGGCTTAGGCTGTAGTCGCTTGAGCCTTCAGCGATACAATTGAAACGAATGGAGCTTTCATAACCACGCCCCCCAACCCTGTTACATAGGAAGGAATAGGACATCTAAGGCGCAGCCTAACAGCGCTACTATCCATCTGAAAAACATTCTTTATCAACAGTTCCAAATATATTGACTCGTGACTGAATGGATTGAGTGAAATTTATAAATGTTTCCAATCAATATAAATTATAAATTCCTCAATTAAATGTGTATATTTATGGAATCTTTCATGAGAGGCTCTGCCAAAGAGCCTTTAATCACCAGCCGCGCCTGGCGGCATCCATAAACTTCTTAAAATGAGAGGGGGAAACAAATGCACAGTTCTCTGCAGAGTGTATCAAGGGTAATTGGTCCTAACTTCCAGAATTTTTACCTCTAATTGTTCCATTGTGTGGCATTTTGTCTGGTACACAGCGTGAGTGCTCAGGCCATCCCAATGTCCTCATCATCCTAGCCAAAGTCGCAGAAACCTCTGATCCAACCTGACAAATATAGTAAGACCTGAGTGAGGTGGTGCTTCATTCATCTCGATGAACGATATTTTCCCAGCCAGATACGATAGACCACAAGTAATCTTCCAGTATCTGAAGGTAGTGGTTGTCATTCATGATCATGCAGAATGTGTGGAAGACCATAGCTGGATATCATTCCTCACTACACAGTTACTTTTGAAACCCTTCAGCATTATTTGTGAATCATGTGTCGCCTACTAGTGGCAGTTACATCAAATTAACAAAACCACTGATATGGGAAGAGACCTCGTTGTTCTAGAGAATATTTTTAAACAGTTGTGACTAGTGCTTTTACCAGCACAGCATCAATACATTAGTTCATTTTGTGCTGCGGTGGATGGTGATAATTCTCTTGGTGGTGCCAGCAAATTCAAAATTTGCAATCAAATCGTTCAATGTTGCAAGTACAGACAGTGCATATTTTATACCAAAAGTGTCAAAATCACAATATTTATCTGTGTAATTGTACAAGATGTGCAATACAACTTTGTCACAATTTCAGTGTCGCCGAGAAGTAAACGGGAGAAATAAAATGAACTAGATGCCCTACCATCAGGACTACCTTACACACAAGTATAAACTTCGTAAGGATATAATTAAACTTGCAAAAAGAAAATAAATGACACTATCCTTAAACACTTGCACTGCCACTAGAAAAGTTAACAAACCTGAGAATTTGTGTGTTGTTAGGCGTATCTGTGTCGCCAACTTACACCAACGAAACAATGCAAAACTTTCTGCAAAAGGTTATTGTTACATTATAGATAGAGATAATTATTCCTATCACCAATATGAGTGTGAAAAAGTCGATAAATGTCTAACAAGTAAGAACTAAAAACAACTTGTATGTATTTAATAGTCGCTATATATTAAATTGCAACCCTGGAGTTGCGACCTCTGCATTGTGCTGCCATATTATGTTGTTCTCTGGTGGTTGAAATAAAAATCACTTCAAGCAGTTCTAATTTCCGCTTACTACATGCTGCACTCTGGTGAATATGCCATGCGGCTGTTGACTCTACCTCACACCAACAAAACACAACACAACACAACACATTCAAACCCAAGCCAAGCCAGCCTTTAGTACTGAGTCTTATTTTCGGAAGTGGCATCTGTAAGATCTGGCACACTCATTCAGGAAAGTGCCTGCAGAGTGCATGTCAATTCGCACACTCGTTGAAATGAATGCAGAATAAGATATTCTTGCCATTTTGTTGAAATTTAAATTTAATAGAAAATGTTATTGAGAGTGTAAAATGGTGGTGCCATGGCACACTGGCACTACCTCACCGGCCACCCCTGATTTTGTGGTCACAGTTTCCTGGTGTTAGGTCCTGCATGGAGGGGCCTTACGTGGACAAAAGGACAAGTCATTCATTAACACTCTATGTATTGTGTATTTTGAGCAATCTGATGAGTTGTTTTTGTGGGCTGTGGATGAACATTTCCCACACCAATGCTAAATTCTCTCCAGATTATGAGTGAACAAATGGCCAGTTATCTGTGCATCTGTAATAAACTGGTGGTCAATAGTTTTTAATTACAGTTCTTGATGGTCTCTGGATGGATTCTGGAATTCTTTCCCTTTACTGTAAACCACTATCTCTGTACTTCAACCTCTGAATTACTAATCTCATGAGGTTTAACGATCTGTGCTCACTCCGGAACGGTCAAGTGGTCAGTCATCGTGTGTGCTGCCTCTCTCAGTGACCAGCAATGGTGAATTATAAAATTCTATTTTGTGATTTATATACACATTATTTCTATAATGATTGCACTAATGTTACAAAAGTTGCACCAATTGTTTAATACTTACTTGATTTCCATCCACCTCATATGTAAAGAGATCATCTTCTGCAAGGTTCTGCTATTTCCCCTGAATTCATCCCTGTTGTATATACTGCTACATGACACTACATCATGTGCTGCCACTCCTTAGAAATGTGTGTACCATTCCTCCCCTTTTCCCTCCATCTGTTTAATTTTTTTTTTTTTCCCATAACTTGAGTGGCAATATATCTGAAAATAATTATTTTTTCCCAGCATAGGAACATTTTACTGTTATTAAAATAATACTGAGATAAATATGGTGTCATTTCTAAAAATATCAGTTATTGATGTATTCTTAGCAAACATTTGAATTATCACCTGACTTAAAGCTTACCTTTGAGAAGTGCTAATTGAGTCATCTTGAAGGCTGTATTGATCCACAGTATTCTTTAGCTTCTCCAGCTCCTCCACATTCCACACTGTGGAACTCAGTCAGATTGTTTAGTTATTGATATAATCTGCTGACAGTGAAGAGAACAGCGTTTGCTCAAGTCTACCTGTGTTGTATGAACTGCTGCCAGGATATTGACATACAGCAGGGAGAGGGAAGCCACAAAGTGTATGTCACTTTGGAACTGACCCACTTCCTGTCTGCAGTCCACAAGCCTGGAGAAGTATCAGCATTCAAGCTCTATGTATAACAAACTGCTAAAACATAAGAACATTTTGAAATCTAAATCTTTACACCATGTGATGTCGTGTTGCTCTCTTTTCCTGTGGCCTTTAACAAGGTGAGTTGTAGAGTCCTGTCCAATGACACTTTACTAGCTCTTTCTGTCATACCCTGCATTTAGAGAAGCTTTATGTTCAAACATTGTATTAGGGGCTGTGAACAAGAGCTCACATATTTATTTCTGATTGTGTTGGCTATATTTAAATACACTCTCCCTTCTATGGTATTTGTACCCTTGACAGGGTGTGCTGGCATGTAAAGTGTAGTTGGAGAGTTTCTGCCATACTGTCCTGTCCTGAGCGAACTGCAAAGCCTTGTGAAGAATACTCTACTGGTGTCTTCAACTGGTCAACCCATCTGGTTGGCCCTCGTCCATAGGGTGGTTTTGCTTGGACTTCTCCTTCCAACACCATTGAATGCATTACCTTTGGAGAATGTATTAATAAGTAGCTCTTGTCTGGCTTAAATGAAATGAAATCCTTAGTTTCACTAGTTGCTTTTTTCTTCCCTTTTTAATGCTTAAATTATAGTGTGCAGTAAGTAGGATGGCCCTTTAGGATATTATACAAGTGTTTCCCTGATAGTAATGCCGAGGATTAGGAGCGCATGCAAACGGAGACAGTGAGCACAGTGGCCGCAAGGGCCAGCAAAGGTGAGCGGACGTTATTGAGTAATCGCTTCAGTCTGCAGCTGTGTCGCCCGTCAGCGGCCTGCAATCGACACATACCATCCGGTCTCGCATGTGGAATCCCACGGACCACAAATGGGGTTTCCATTGGTCGCGGCGAAGTCTTAAAAAAGGACCCCCTGTACATTTAAGACGGGGAATCTTGATCCAGAAATGCCTCCTGTTCTTTGGTAAACACCTGAATCAGTGTTGGAAGCAGTGGTTGTTTAACATGGTGGTATGAGCATCTCCTACTGCTTTAAAGCATGTCCTCTTTGTCTGTTCTGGTCATCACGGTAGCTGAAATATGCGACTCTATAATATTGTCTGTGCTCGAAACGTAACCGTAAATTATTCTGCTAGGGAGATGGATCAATCTCTTGTGAAACCACAGCCAATCTCATACCTGTCAACTTTCCCAATTTACATGGGAGATGGCTGTATTAGTGTGTGTTATCTGTAATTCAGGTAAAGACTGCCGATGATCAATTTCAAGTAGTTCCTACTTTTGCTACCAAATTCTATTGTCAATGACACCTAGCCAGGAACTTGGCTACTAGATGCCACCACGATTGGCAGTGGCGGAGAACGTTGGAACTAATAGAGCATTAATCAAATCTAACCTACACATTTTTATCTTCACACAATTGTAGTTAGTGGAAGGTTCTTTTCCATGCCTTACATTTATGACTTCTCCTCCGAAGGAAGGCATACTGAGGGGAAAAATTACAAATGAATAAACTATGTATATATTTGTTAAGAACTACAGAAGAGGGAGAAAAGTATGGGATGACATACTTCACTCGTCAAGCGAGCATCATCAGATCCAAGTATACAAGACAAAATAGCTCGAAAATCACTACCAACCCCACAATGACACCCACCCAAAAATGTTCTTGCCCCCAAAATCAAAAAGCATGGCAAAACCTTATTGGGGGGGTACCCCAGGTACATGAGTAAGCACTACATCCTCTCTGCATCGAGCCAGTTTGAACAGCTGTTGTAAACGTCTTTGCAGCGTGAGAATGTAGTGCTGATAAATACACATATTTCATCTAATTACAGAGATTACTAAGGTGTTGTATCCCATCTTCCCAAGTATACCACGACTATTTGGGTATCTACCAAGCAGCGGGGGCATTTACAGTCTGGGGCTTCCTATCTCAAAGTGATCCTGTATCATTATCCTGGGAACACACTATACAGTATATCCTCGATCAGTAGCGTAGTTAATGCCATCTGTTTTGTTTTGATTGTAGTATATTGGTATATGTTTATACCATTGTTGTTATAAGGTGTTTTCAAACGTACTTCTGCCATGAATGCTATACCGTATAATAAAATTACAATGGGCATTATTGGTGTTGCATTTCCACCAGGAATGAGAAGAACTACTATGATGTAGCATTGTGCTGGAGTCACCATAAACTCTTTAAATAATAAAACTCAGCAATTCTTCTAGGTTTGTGCCGGGTCTTGTGTGGGGTTTCGCCTAGGACACCAAGCTGGCTCATCAGCGGGCTCTTAAGTGTCCCCGCCCGGACCCCCACAGGAGTAGTGAACTGCGCTCTATCTCCCTTTATATGCAGTGCAACTGCCCCACATTACTGCGAGAACTAAAAGTTCAAGCAGCCTCAACCTCCCTATGAAGGCTTCCAAAAAGATGGTATATTGGCTTTCACGGTCAGTGAATTGCGTGCTACCTCTCTTTATAAGAGCCAACTTGGTGTCCTAGGCAAAACCCCACACAAGACACGGCACAAACCTAGAAGAATTGCTGAGTTTTAATTCACTGGCCATGAAAGCCAATATACCATCCCTTTAAATATTACCTGCCACCCATGTACAGTATTATTCCTTGTTCTTTGCATATACATAGTGCTACTAGATGTACACCAATAACCAATATACTTTTTAGTATCACACTACCGGTACTGTATTACGGTAAATCCTTGTTGAAATATATTACCGTACTATAATATGTAGGCTATTATTTAGAGAGAGAATATCCCCACAACATAATTCCCCTATGAATTCATTCTGGATTTTGTCCATGAGATCATCTCCAATAAATCAAATTAACAGAACATACTGCATGAAATTGCAATATGACAGCTAGAGAACAATTAGGGAATAGTAACATTAATAGTTGTAGATATATAGGATGCTCTGTTTACTGGAATTAATAAGTTCTGGATATTTGTTACAGGATCAAGACAAATGGATCTCTCCCCAGAGACAAACGTCTCCCGTCTCCCAGCTCAACCTCTGGCTGTATGTCTGCATCAGAAGATGAACTTGCTGAAATCTTTACATTTGATCTGAACAGTGCAGCTGGGTGAGGACTGTCTGCTAAAGTCTTGTTCTTTCTTGAACTTACTGAACTATTTCTGTATATAAAGTAAGATTTCTGTCTGAACATTTTCAGTTTTTGTCTAAAGCTTTGTATTCATCCCATTTAAGATGTATTTTCAATTCAATTTATTTCCTATGGCTCCTTCAGGAGCATAGGGCTTCGTTGAATTTTCGCCAGCGGACTCTGCTGCGGGCCATCCGACGTAGTTCTCCCCAGGTCTTTCCTGCCTCACTTGCCTCCTCCAGTAGAGATCTCTTCCAGGTCTGGCGTGGTCGACGCCCTTTCGTTGTCCCTGCGGATTCCATTCCAGGGCTTCCTTCTCGATGGCTCCATCCTGCTTTCTCAACGTGTGTCCTATCCACCTCCACTTCCGCTGTTTGATCTGCTTTCCAATAGGTGTTTCCCCAGTCACTTCCCATAGATATTTAAGATGTAAAATAATTAAATATTCCCTCAGTTTAATGTTTGTCTGTTTGCTATGGATTGGCATCAATACTACTGGAGAGAATGGCCTGAAAATTTTAATTTAATAGAAGACATATCTGAAATTAAACTGGGGTATGAATTAATTAATCAATACAAAGGGGTGAGGGGGGGGGGGGGAAGAAGCTCCAATCCAGTCAGTGAGGCAATTGCACGATTCATATCCATCTCTCGACATGAAGCCGTAGCTTCAGACAACAATCCATGGAATGCACTCTGAGATGGCAGCGAATCGTTGGCACTTTCATTATAAGCCGAGAAGCACGCGTGTTTCCCAGTTGAGCAACACAAACTGTGGAATGAGTCCATACACATGCCTCCGATCAGGAGCATCAATGACCAATTCTCTTCATAACTATTTTATGTTTATTGCTGTTTTACTCAAACTCCACTGGTTTTTTTTTCTTTCAACAAAGGATGTTCCTACATGGTTTTCTTGCTACAGACTCCGATGTTAGTAAGTTCGTAACTCTTCAAGGAACAGTGAGTGTAATTTACACCACTATTAGCGATTTAAAGGGCAAGGCTATCCTCTATTTTTCGGTCATAGGATTCTCCTTCCTTTTCTTTGGTGACGGGAATATGACCTAAACGTTGTCGTCACTTCCTTTACTCTATGAATCCATCAACAACTGACAGTGAAAGCTAGTTTATAATAAGCAAAACAATAAGTAAATCCACAAAATAATGGAGAACAGTTATTTTTCTCTGACTGTTTTTCCAATTCATTCATTCCTATGCTTTACTTCAAAAATAAATATTGTACAGGATGTCATGCAGACTTATGTTTCCATCCTGTTTGTCACCTACCTCTTGGCATCTCATGTAATATTTTAATTGGTACTTTGTTACAGTCTATCTCCTTCAGTCAACAGTCCAACACCTTCAGTGGTGACCGATCCTCCACGAGTTGGACCACAGATGTCTGTGATGAACAGTAAAAGCAGCCCTGGTGGAGCCATACGAAGCCCTTACGAGAATGTAGTAATTGGAACTCAAGGCTGCATCACGTATCCTCAGAGTCCCAGGACGAGAATAAGAACCATACCCACTCCAAGGTACAACAGAGTAACATTTTTTCCCCCAGTTTAATTTCATTCTTTCATCTTAAGGGCATAAAAATATACAATTTTCTTTCTTTCTCTGTTACCTTTGCCTCATACCTGAAGTATTTTACTCATATTAGGGTCTAATCATTTATAATAAATACTAGAAAAGTCCATCAAGCAAATCGGAATGTATACATCAATTTAGAATTAGTCATTTTTTTTCAGTGTTGTCGTTAGATTCTTTGTAGAGAGAGCTTTTAAGTTGTTCAACATGTAGATGAGATTCAATTAGCCTGAGTGGTTAATATTGATATAGCCTTTACAAAGATAAGTACATTTTTAATATAGTGCATTGTTGCCATCTCTTGCAAGCCTCCGTGGCTTAGGCGGCAGCACGCCGGCCTCTCACCGCTGGGTCCGTGGTTCAAATCCCGGTCACTCCATGTGAGATCTGTGCTGGACAAAGCGGAGGCAGACAGGTTTTTCTCCGGGTACTCCGGTTTTCCCTGTCACAATTTCATTCCAGCGACACTCTCCACTATCATTTCATTTCATATGTCATTCATTTAATCATTGCCCCAGAGGAGTGCGTCAGGCCTCGGCAGCCGGCACAGTGCATATCCTCGCCGCTAGATGGGGGCTTCATTCATTCCATTCCTGACCCGGTCGGAGACTGGAAACAGGCTGTGGATTTTCATTTGCCATCTCTTGATGAGTATTTTTGTGTTTGTTTGGTGATACAGGCTAGAGTAAAGCATATCTTTTCACTGATGTCTCAGTCCCACATAAGGCAGGGATTATATGGAAGTTTTTAAGTATGGTTGGGGCTGAGTAATGGCATTTGGGGCATACCTGGTATCCATGATAGGGTCTGTGCTACTATGCTGGGTGACAAACTACCTTACTTCTCTCTTTGCTTAGTATACCTCATTATAGCAATGCCTTAGTTTTAAGGATTTCTGCTCACATAACCTTTGGCGGTACATTTTGAGGATCCAACTAGCCTCTGGGCTGACTGCCTAACCGGTAGTGTAGCCAAGATCGACCAATGGGAGGGGTTATAGTAGCTGGGGGTTGACCGTAATTCGGAAAATTGCTGGACATAGTAATATCTATCTCACAAAGAAGTTAACGATCTCCAAATTAATGTTAATGTTCCCATAGCATTTTCTAGGCCCTTATTAAAACATTTTATTTTTATTAAATAATTAAAACTTCATTAATTTTTATACAAATTCCCTCCCTCTAAGAAAAGAAAGTAAGCTGATTGCCTCGCTAGGTGGGATTTAAAATTATCTGGGGCTAGGCTCAATTTAAAATAAAAAGATACGAGCCTTACAGTAGTCGCATATGATGTGTAACATCTGACATGTTATCCTACTCGTATACTACACAGCTTGGACATTCTTAAAATGTTAATTTACACTCCATTTTCATACTGGTACTATGATGAATGTATAAATTGAATTGGAGATATGCTACTGTCACATTTGTGGCGCAGCGGTCAAGCTGTTAAGTCTCTCACCAAGGTAGATCGGGTTTGATTCCCGGTCAATACATGTGAGATTTTCGAATTGAAATGCCATGTCCTGTGGTTCGCATTCCACGTAAAAGGGAGGTACCGTGGATCTTGATCGTGAGATTAACGGACACGCAAAACTACAAGCTTCCTTCCTTCCTTTTACATTAATAATTCATAATAGCAAAGTGACACACAACGTCGACAGTACTCTCAAATACTGTGAGCACATTCCTCAGTAACTATAACGTTCATTATTCTCAAGGCTCTCATACAGTTCGTCGTAAACAATCAAAACATGGCTTCCTACAATCATGAAATGACCTAGTCTCACATATGATGAAAATACAGCTTTTATTCCACTCATATAACAACATTCTGTTATGCATTTAATATTTGACTAACTCACCCACAGCTTGACAATAATGCCGCTTGCTTAAATGTCATTTGTCGTCTTTGTCCTACCCCATGTGATATTCAACCTTGAACGTGAAGCTTCATAAACTGCTCAATGACAAATGAAAGTCGGTGAAACATTTGCCACTGTGCTCGTCAAACCAGTGCCTGCTAAATGCACTGCCTACTCATAATCATCATCATCATCATCATCATCATCATCATCATCATCATCAGCACTGCCTACTGTATTGCCATAACATTCTCGCGCTATAGAGCACACACTGCCTTGTTTCCAATACACACATTTTCAATTGTACATCCAGCTGGCAGTGCGTCTTCACTTCCGTCCGATCCACTTCCGACCGATTCACTTCTGTCCCATTTTTCTGGCAGTGCGTCTTCACTTCCGTCCGATCCACTTCCGCCCGATTCACTTCCGTCCCCAATTTTCAAAATCACTCCCACAAAACTATCCAGCAACCGAGTGGAAAGATGTTACACATCAAAAAAAAGCTATATTTAGCGGGTGGAAAGCTAGAATGGCTACCCTCAGAGGACGGAGCAATGCGTTGTCATGAAGACGTGTGTAGCCTCGATAAGGAACTGGACCGAAAGGCAACAACAGTAGCCTACGTCACCAAGCAGACACAAATCACAATCATACCAATTCCACAAAGCATGAGTTGTAGAATCTCCATGTGACAATAATTTAAGAAATGTTTATTTAGCTTATTAATTATTATCAGTTCCTGTTTTTGTTTTTGTAAAACTTCCAAAAGGGAGGGGTTACCAACCCCCAGTAAAACCCCCCAGACTATGCCACTGTACCAAACTGATGGACAGACTGGCAGTGCAGTGTATAATTTGTGTATTTATTTTTTCAAATATGGTATTGTGAAGGCATTTTTGAGTAGATAATTCGGCTCCCAACTGCGAAACAATCTTTACATAGAACTAATGTTTTTCTTAAACCTTTTAACTCCACCTTGGAAGTTTTTGGAAACATTGATGTCTTTGCTTATTGGTAAGGTTTCAAATACCGTACAGGTTCTTGTATAAAAAAAAATATATATATATCTGTGGCAATTCATTTTCAGTACCTATTTCCATCTTGCATTTAATACATTTTGAATAGAGGAATCATTCTTTGTAAGCAGCTAAGATTTTCGAGTAATCACTACGGTGCTACGTTCCTATAAATTTTATTTGTTATTTCAGTAATATATCATTTATTACTAGCTTTGCCTATCCATCATTGACAGATTCATGAAAAAATAAAAATAGTTTAATGATACCAAGGCCGTTAGGGAGGGGGACACCAAAGCTTGGCTGTGGAACTTCATAGATGTTGTTTCGCCAGCATCCTGCCATTGCTAATTTATTTTAAGAGCTTGGAACATCTTGATCATTAGTCCCATGATTAATGAATTGTGCTGAATTTGTCTGATAATCTGTGGTGACTGTAGAATCAGGGATTTGGGTAGGAGACCCTGTCTTTACCTGGATTAAGTGTGGAAAAAGAACACTCCGGATGGCTGCTGTCAGTGCCAGGATTCAAACGGTCGATCTCTGGACTTACTGCAGTTCCCCACAGGATTTGGAAGTAGCTTGCTCAATATTGTTTTCCTCTCTGGATGAATGACATATGATTTAAGGCTTCCTCATAACTGCCTCACCACTTTGTGTACTGGTACATACATAATTTGTAGCATTATTCAACTGGGAATATTTTCTACTTAAATACCAATTTTGATGTTGTTCACTCCAGTAGTTTTGATGCTAACAAAAACAAACAAACAAGCAGTCAGTTTCTAAAATCCCTGACGGAACGGGAGTTAGGACAAAGTTCAAAATTTACTGACAGAGAACTGGATAAGGAAATATGCATTAACCGATATACCGTACCAGAACTGACAGAGAAGGATTGAGAATCATCAATGGGAAAGACAAGAAAAGGGGACACTAAGGATTTCCGAGGAAGAACGGGAGAGAAGACGACATGGCAGAGCTGCCCGTGGTACCATAGAGGCCCTAAAGAAAGAAGAAGAAGAGAGATTACTTTATACATACACTGACCGGCACGAAAAACGCAACACTTCAATTTCTTACAAAAACTGAAATTTATTTCAAATTTATGACACTTTTATAACACTAATCTACTATATGATGATGAAATATTGTAGTACGGTCCCATGTAGGTGTCTAACAATGGAAAATAAAAGATGATTATCCACAAATTTAAAAAGTAAGCCAGTGATGCACACTTCAAGGAAAGAGCGCTGAAGGAGCGGGAAATTTTGAGTAAGGTCCTAAAGGTCCTCACTTCTGTTTTGATTTTATACACTTCACACATTACTTCACAGACCTCGGAGATGATCTCGGAGACCTCTGTTCGCATCTTTAATAATAGTTTTAATGCAGCCAATGGCCAATGAAAAAGTAAAAAATACAATGCAGGTACTGTCAGTCGCTACAAAATTGCGTCAGGGAAGTTAATCTTCTTTTACAGTATGCCGCATGATATCGGTCACAGGGCTCGCTACACAATTCACATATGCATGTAGCTGCATTTGGAGTGTGAAAGTCTTTTCTTCCGCAACACCTGAAGTGAAATCCATGGACTGCGAAACGCGTCATAGTGTGTCGTAAATCGTAGTCTGCTCTCTTCCAGTCAGACGATAATATCGCTTCTGTCCCATAGAAGTCCAACCATATTTCTTTCTTTTTTAATTGAAATTCCGCAAGAAGTTCCTGATAGGCAGCGCTAGACGGAAGCTGCATTTGTAGTCTGATTTGCTCAATACAGAATGGCTCTGCAGACAGCTCATACATTAGCCGGGATGGAGTAAATTTCGATACACACAATGCTTTCTTTAGGAAGATAGACTTTACTTGCTCTATTTCCTTTAAGTTGGTTTTGGTCAGATGAGGCCAGATCAGTTCCAGACCGTAGGTTAAAATAGGGGTCAGTGTGGAAACAAAGAGCTTCATAACAGTAACTAAAGATAGTTTACGCAAATGCTGTATGTTGTTCATAGTTATACTGTTTTTCGGTAAGGAAAGACGTCCTAAATTTGCTTCATATTGTTCGCATCTTTAAAAGCGTGTTTTGCCACCTCTTGTACCAATGACGGCATTCAACCTTTCAGGGATGCTCCTGATTAATGCTGTAATGTCCTGTTGAGGAATCATCTCCCATTCTTCCAGGAGGACATTCCGTAGGTCCTGTAGGGTCTCTGGATAGCACTGACGGTCTCTTCTCCCCAGCCGGTCCCAAACGTGCTCAAGAGGATTCAAATCAGGGCTTTGAGCAGGCCAAGCCATAGCATGAATCCCTGCTTCACCCAAGAACTTTCTTAACATGTGGGCGTGCATTGTCTTGCATTAGTGTGAAATCATCACCAATAAATGGAGCGAAAGGCACAACATGCTCCAGAAGGATTTCCTCCACATACCGATGTGCAGTGAGGCTCCCATTCTCCACGAAGACCAAATCCGTCCTTGCAGCCATACTGATTCCTGCTCACACCATCACACAACCACCCTGAAATGGCGTCCTGGATGAGAATGTGCAAGGGGAATACCTTTCCTCTGGCCTTCTACAGACCCTCTCTCTTCCGTCAGGTGATCGGAGGCCAAACCGCGACTCATCGGCGAACAACACTTGTTCCCATTGTTGTACTGTCCAGCCATGATGTTCCCTTGCAAAACGTAGTCGAGCTGTGCGATGTTCTCTCGTAGGTTCTGGGTCTGTAACTGGTCTTCTGGATTGAAGATTGGCTTCTTCCAATCTTCTTCGGACGGTTCTCTCACTAGCATCGACCCCTCGAACTTGGTGGAGTCGATTTCGTGCTTCAATGGCGGTGGAGTGACGGTCGTGAAGAACTTGAAGTTGTAAGAAGCAGACATCTCTCTTCGATTTTGTTCTTCTCAGGCCTGATCCTGGTCTCCTTGCAAAGCCTCCAGTTTCCCTGTACCTTCGTACGGTTCTGGAAATCGTTGAAGCTGTAATCCTCAACACTTCTGCGATGTAATGCATGCTGCGACCATCTTCCACCAAAGCAACAACTTTTGTAGCTTGTTCAGGGCTTAAGGGCATGTTTGCTCCAGAAAGCTAATTACGACAATCACAGAAAGATCCCACAAACACATGTGATTGAAAAGAGAACAATTGAAAGTACAACACTAAGCGCTATAAGAGCGGGAACACATTATTGGGTTACATCCAGTGATGTGTTTTCCAGGTTGTGCGGGAAAAATCAATTGAGGCTAGTGCAATCAACAATCAACACTTCATTGTTTGCTTGCAAAGCAACACCAATAACATACCCCGTCTAAAAAAATGGGTTAAAGTGCTTCACTTTGAATAAATAGATAAATTACACAATAATTTCATATCATTTATTGGGTGTTGCGTTTTTCGTGCCGGTCAGTGTATATTTATTAGAGAACCTCAAGAATAAAACAGATAGAATTAAGATTCTACATGAGTCAGTGTGAGACTCCAAACCAAAATAAATAAAAGAGCAAAAGGAAGAGTGTTCTCTACTGAAGAAAGAATGTTGACATCTAAGAGAATGAAGAAATATAGGAAGCATAGAAAAGCAAAATTATCTTTGTATAATTGATTGCAGTGGTCCTATGTTGGCCATAAAATATGCAATAGATAAATATTTATATACTGTGGATGGTAACAATTTTGAAATTTGAAGCATGCCCTCATGGTCCCGAAAGTCTGTCGTCGTCACATTTTTTGTGGATGGAGCTGCTCAACTTTCTTGCTAGGTAGGCACGGGTGATATTTCCACGAGATGAATACTTGCTCCCCTGGTGTCACATCATGAACCATCTCCTGTTGCAATATGCAAAAACTAGATCACACTACACATTTCCACATTTAACCATGCTTCTGTATAGTCAGCTAACTTTCAACTGATATTGTGAGGGTCTGGCACAACATATGTACTATGTAAAGGCTGTTTGATAAACCTGTGGTCTCCTACTTTGGTCCTGGTGGAATATTCGAACATGGGAGAGAATATGCCACCCATGACAACACTTGTTACCACATTTATTGAAGCTATCTTGTGATTGAAAATCCCAATATCTTTATTCTATTACGTTTCCTGCCACTGCTTCCAATGCACTATTTGTTTATCTTGTTGCAGCCGTGAAGTGTGCGAGGTGTTCGAGAACCACTTGGCCTCGTCAAGTGACTATGATTTTGTGAACTCTCTCCCTCGCACCAAGCAGAAGAACAAGTCTACACAGAGCACAGATACTTCTGTGACCCCAAACAATAGAAGTATATCAGATGCTAAAGGTGCTGGCTCCAACCAAAAATCTGAAAAGGAGAACAAATTTATCCTCCCCTTGGAGAATGGTAGTCCAACCAAGCCTTGTGACCAGATACCAACTCCCAAGATGAACGGCGAGGTGAAGGACCGAACAAGTGCCGACAGTGGGACGATGGTGGATGGAAACGGCCCTGTGGAACATTCCAAGAACACATTGGAGCCAAAGAGACCACCACGAAGAAAGGTATCTATGGTAACCATTTTAAACATGAAATTAATATGATGAGCCTATATTTTAGAAACGAACGTGAGGGCTGGAACGGGGTGCACTCAGCCTCGTGAGGACAATTGAGTAGCTGTCTGATCAGAGGGACAGCACCCCGGACAAAAAAAGCAAGATTAACAGCCGAGGGGACCTGTTGTGCTGACTATGCGTCACTCTGCAATATGTAGGCTAAATAGCTGAGTAGTGGTTGCTTGGTAGGCCAAGGCTCTTAACGAGCTGCAGTTCCAAGTTTTTAATTTTCTTTTGTGACTGTATTTTCATCCTATGAAATTATCTAGCAGGGAAAAGAAAATTGGAGAGGAGAGTGACTTGCCATGGCCACTGATAGGTCCTGTAGGAGTGCTTGATGAGTTGCCGCTAATTCTCCAGACGCAGTCGAAAATATATACTGCACTTAATATGCTACCGTATATAACTTCCTAAATTGCTTTCTGGTTTGAATTTTATTACTGTATATAAGAAAATATAACTTTTTAAAATAAATCACCCAGAATTTTGATTTATGAATACTGAACTTTCTTGAGCAATGATTCATTCCTTGCATTCGTGCATTGTGTCTTATGAGGACTATGCCTGTCCATATCTCGCAATGCGGTGAATGGAAATATTTGCATTTATTTTTCAATTATTATGACTATGACTAAGGATGCTGATGACCTTAAAATTATCGAAAAATGACCTATGAAATTCCCCTAAAATTCTCTTCAAATGACCTCATTTAAAAAAAAATACCTAAAAATGATCAATTTCATGATTGTCTTGTACAAATAATGGTTCGAATAACAAACATTCTTAGTAGAATTAGTGTATTACTACTAAACTATTAATCAATATTAACAATACGTCATTTTCATTTCAATTACAAAGTGAAAAAATATATTGCTAACTAAACATACCTTAGTTAGCAATACACCACCATCATCGTCCTCAAGTTATCAAAGGCGAAGGAACGGTGGTTGTCAGCTAATACTGTTTTATATTTCGAGAAACTTCTCTCCACTTCCACTGATGTAATAGGAGCATATTTGAAAAACACAATGTCACTGGCTGTTAAATCCTCTTCAAAAATGTAAATTCTGAAGCCTTCTCCCGACACACTGTCTGATACCCTTTATTCTTGTCCAATACAAATTTTATTTTCTGTCTGACTGGGTCCCCAATCACACCTTTTACATATTTTATACAACCTTCAGCATTCCTGACTAACTCTATTGACTTGGCCAATACAATGCCACTTCTAGTCATGTTATGGTTATGGTTTCTGGCAAAAATTAAAAATTTGATTTTATACAAGCCAATTTACCTTCCATTTGAGGATCAGAAAACAGGTCCTGTGCACTCCCAATAGCCTTAGCATCTGTCCTATCAACGCCATTCACTACTTCTCTCACTTTCTGAATTTGTCACAATAATATATGCATGCAGTCAACCAGGTACCCCAGGGTGTTAAAACTGGTGCGGGGGGGGGGAGCTATATCAGGGGCCTTGTCTTTGAAATACTTTGACAAAGACTTTCTTTACTGTGGAAACTAGTCTATCTATTTCTGAAAATTTTGATCGAACCTCTTCTGTAATTCGATGCAAAGCATTGGCAAGACAAGTAACATGCACCATCTTTTTGTAAAATGCTTTGATAGATTTTGCTGCCTTTACCATGTAAGGTGCTGCATCTGCTAGGAAGAGGAGCACATCCTCATGTTGTATTCCCCTAGGCCATATTAAACACATGGATTTATCGAACAGTTTGCATATCTGAGTGTGGTTAACTGCTTTCAAAACCTCTGGGGTCAGCAGAAGGGTTTGCCCGGGATGGTTTGTTTCTAGGGTCCCTATCAATACATTTCCTACATAACGTCCCTCTGAATCTGTAGTCTCGTCAGTTGATACGTAAATATTTTCTCCATTCACACATCCACGTATTCGGTTTAACGTGTCTTCGTAACATTTTGATCGGTAGGCTACGGTAGTTTTTACGCAATGTTGATTCGTCTGGAATAGTATGACCAGTGTGGCGTTCGAGGAAATAACGTAGTTTAGGATTGCTTAGTTTTCCTAGTGGAATATTAGCCTTAACAAACACTTCACATAAATCTTTATAAAAGGAAGATGACTTGTTATTTGATGTTGAAGCAGTTTCTTTTAACAGTAATTGATACACTTTCCTTTTTTCCACATTTTCAAGACCACGCAAATGTTTATCGCGCCCGACATGTTGTTGTACGGTGAACCGTTTATGTGCAGCGACTTTAATTTCGCACACTTTACAGAACAAAATAGTTATATCAGTTGAGAGAATATGTTTTCACCAAAATCTGACACATACTGTTTTAAATGGCTTACAGTTAACTGCTTTTGTTTTGGCATTTCAATTGCACTGCACAACAAAACGTCACACACCTACAACACAAACACATCTTAAAAGTCCTATAGTTGCCGGGTAACTGAGGCCAGAGCCGGAAAAATGCATTTTGATGACTTTTAAAAACATATTTATTGTAGAATACACTTAATTGCCACTAAGCATCGTCTCCGTGTACTCAGAAAAAAGATGTCTTTTCATCAAAATCCAGTCTCTAATTATGACAATGCCAATCTGATGAAGTAGAAAACTGAAATAGACCTACTAATTTATATACTTAGTGGCTAGCATTCGTGGATGTCACCGCGGAGGCCCGGGTTTGATTCCTGGCTCTGCCAAGAAATTTAATTCTGGTCAACTCCATTATTAGAAATTTAGAGGGCAAGGTTATCCTCCCTTTCTCTGTCATAGGACTTTTGTTTCTTTTCTTCGGAGACTCTATGTATCCATTCACGACAGGTAATAAAAGCTGGTATCCACTATATAAACTATGTGGTTTGGGATCTGGCGTTGAGAAGATAAACAAACTATGGTCTGAGGAAGTCCCGTAAGTACGGTATTTTCATCTAAGAGGTTGCAATTAATGGTATGCTTGGCACTAGTATTGCACACAGAATTGAAATCTGCCATTATAGAGAGGGTTACCCAATGACCATGAATAGCATCGACTCCCATAACATCAATATCCCATCACCGTGTCTGAAACTAATGTGACAACAGCTGTGTAGCAATAGTATTCCAATCTCTTTGATTCCAAAAGTCACCAAGAGTCCTAAGCTAACATGAGAATCAGCAAGGAAGTTGGATCACCCATTACAAAGCCTTAGTCGAGAAACAGCTGAGGGTCTCAAATTCTCTTTAACCTTTCATCTGGCGGTGTTTAGTTCGGTACATCATCTCAGTGTGCCACTCACGAGCATGTACAGTACCTGTAGTTATACTGTAGTATTCCAACCTCTGTGATGTACAGTAATATTGGTAGAGAATTCACTCAATCTTGTGACTAGTAAATTCGGTAAACGTTTAGAGAAAGGTAGAATGGTGGTGATATTTCTGTGGTTGATGGCAGGCAGGAAGTCCGAGGACTGGAGGACAATAATTTAGTGCGTGTGATTTTTGCTGCAGCTGTAAAGCAGGGTTGGCGTGAAATAAGCATTGCGAATGCCGGTTGTAAAATACCTGTCGTAATACACGGTGCACCTGAAAAGGACTGAGAAAGTGTTGCGGATATAGTTAAATAGTTCTTTAATGACAGGGCTATTGTCTTTATAATAATTGAATTCAACAGATAGGCAGAACAAAGCATCTAATGTACTAAGGCCAAGGTCGCACATGAGGAAGTAAGAGGAAGAGACTGTGGAGGAATGCTTGGGGACTCATAATGTTGACATATTCTCAGTACCTGTAGCAGACTTGATGAGTATCCATGAAAATATCGTTAAATTATCGGGTTTATTTTTGAGGTATGTAATGTTTTGCAAGTACTAATTTAAGTACTGCCTGGTAACTGAGCTGTGTCCGTTTAAATGCTGACTTGAGGAGTCAACTGTTGAGAATTGCATTGTATCAGTATTATTAAATGACTTTTGAAATCATAAGCTCAAACTCAATCAGTGGATTGACAAATGTCTTAAATTTAATTTGTTAATTCCGGTAACCTAATGATCCAAGTGTTGCTGATCTTGATAATAATGAACTTGTGCTAAAAAAAAGAGCTGTTACTATGGCCTAAACCTGGTGCCTAATTCTGTTGCTTAGTTTGTTCTGTATATAGTTATCATTATTACGTTTATTCAACAAACATTGATCTATTAACAACATTGCAGCACTTTATTGAAAGGGAGAATAATACAAACTTATGTTTATTTTGTAGTCGTCAAGAGATGAAGGCGAGACTCTGAGGAAGGAGCGCAGCAAGCTGCTTTCAACTCTTTCGGGTATAAAACGGAAGATAACGGAGATAGAACAACAGGAAGAGGAACTGCTGAGAGGTGTAAGTTTGCTAGCTGTCTCTTTGCGTGATGATAGATTAAAACTTTCTATGCTCATTTTTATACATTCAACTAGCAGAGGTACCCTGCTTCACTCACATGGAAATGCAAGTTATGCACAACATGTTTAGATTTATTCCACAAGAAACCTAAACAGAAGCCCAGACAAAAGGATTTAAAGAACTCATAAACATGTTGTATTTCCTTCATCACTTTGCACTTAGTTATAGTTAGTTAGTTAGTTATTGTTGTTTTAAGGGGTGGAACTATGAGGTCATCTGCCCCAACACTTTGAACTTATTGGTCATAGTATACATAACCCTTCACCTCTATAGTAGAACTATTATAATAAGACTAGAGGAATTAGAATCCCATTTTCCTGGGGTGCACAGGTTCAGCAGGACTCTACAAGGTGAGTAATCTCCATTGGCCAGTCTTTCCACTTTCTAACATTATAACTCCTTAATGAGTCATTTCATAAGAAAAATTAATAGAATATAAAATATTTAAATTGTTACTTAAAAAAAAATTAATGTTACCTGCACCGGTATTTTAAGCATTTTTGATGGGAAATTTAAATGCTTTGCAGTCGGTCAACACACTACGGCTCCTGAGCTACGTCCCAGCTCCTCATATATCTCAATCGTGAACACGTGTTGTTGACAGACTGAAAAGTATTTAAATTTAATTTACTAAGGCAACACTTAAAAATGGCTTTCAACACGATAACATTTTTGACATACAAAATTTCTTCATAAAGCCCATTGTAAATTGAAAAATCACAATGAGTTTCTTTTACCCCCACCTCTTCACCTTTGTTCTACAAAAATGATTCTAACTTAGATTGTTTTCTTAATGTTCTTGAACATAGATACTTTTATGAAATTATTGGCAGCTGTTCACACGTGGGAGCCAACGGCCTAGCCGTGTTGAAACACCGGATCCCATGAGAACTCCGCAGTTAAGCCGCATTGGGCGCAGTCGGAACTTGGATGGTATGCCTGTTCTAGGCACTGTGCGCTGTTGGCCAACATTAGGAGGAGCGGAAAGGCCCTGGCCACCCTACCGCAAGTAAACTCCGGCTGGGGGTAGCCTCTTCGGAGGCTCAGACTTGCCTTTGGGCAGAAACCAATAAAATGTTAATTAGTTCACACGTGATATCAGACATATATATAGGAATTGAACTGGTTACATTCCTTTTGGAAATATCTGTTCCCGAAGGAAACATTCCTTTGGCATGAAACATGAAGATAAAATAACATTTCTTAAACACTTAACATTTATTATTGTAGAGTATTTATAAGACATAAAAAAAGAATAATCTATCAGGTACAATAGATTCAGTGTTGTACGATTTCAAAGAGAGAGTTTTAGAAACAGAGGAGGCCACAGTGTTAACAGCTAATAGGCCTCATGGAGGTGACTTTTACAAACAGGGGCTTGCAGACTAGACTGAACACTGAAAGGTTCTCTCTCTCTCCCTGTGTGTGTGTGCACCCATGCGCGTGTTTTTTAGGTAGATTTCATTAGAAAGCTAACTATTGCAATGGGTCCCATGTTTCGACTTCCGGAAAATTTCGACATATCTTCGCGTTTCACATCCCCCAGACCCCAAAACCACCGTCAGTTCAAAAGTTTATATACATTATATATATATATATATATGTATATCAGTTTCTTGTAGACACGTTAACTGCCGTAATTTTGCACCAATCACTTTGAATTTTTTACCGAATATGTATACCCATAAACTCTCGGTCGAGTTCGTTACTGGGCTAAATCGGTCGAAGGGGATGAAAATGGGGGACTTTTTTCGAAAAAATGAAATATTGCTATAACTCTCTTAATATGTGAAATATCGAATCCGTTCAAAGTTCATACTATGTGTCGGATAAAGCTCAAAAATGTATGTTTGAAACGTTTTTTGATAGCACCAACCATTGACCAAAGGGGTGGGAAAAAGTGGTTTTTTCGGGGAACATTAATCATATCTCTGTTAATAGGCACAATATCAAAACTGTACAAAATGGACAATATTCCCCTAATAATTACCTAAAACTTTTGTCTGAAAGAATTTTTGATATGAGCCACCATTACGCCGAGGGATGAGAAAAATGATTTCGGAATTATAAGAAAATGCCAAGAGCTATCAGTGGTTGCCATGGCAACACTACTAAATTGATGGGGGATGAGCCATCAGACGTTGCCATGACAACGCACTTGCGCGAGATCAGATTCAGATTTCCATCTGACTAAGTGTGAAGCGGCTTCGGTGACGTAACTGGTAGCATGCTGAACTTCTATGCCCAAGGTCGCGGGTTCAAACCCGGCCAAAGTCGTCGGATTTTCTAAGAGCGCTAAAAATCCCTCAGTATGCTTTCCTTTGGAGGGGAAGTTCCAACGTTCGTTGCGAGTTGCTGATTGCGGTGGCATCTAGTAGCAAAGTTCACAGCCAGGTGTCGTTGACGGTAGTATCTGGTAGCAACATTAGGAACTACTGCTTGAAATTGAGCGTCTGCATTCCTTACCTGAATTACAGACTAATACAGCCATCACAATTTACACCGTTTATCAGACAGATTCTACACTCACCCAAAGTACACGGGGTTACATGACCACGTTGTCGCAGCCCCTAGACTGAGGAACCAACCAACATCTCTGCGGGAGATATAATTTTGCGTGAAGAAGTAACAGACCGTTACATAGTTACACATCAGTGTCGAAACCTTGCATAAGGACAGTGTGACCACAAGTATAAAAATGGACTCCAAATAACAAGAAGGTTACCGTCATCATAAGACAATAGAATGTATAAAATATGCATAAAATGACGAAAAACAAAGTTAATTAATCTCCAATTATAAAATACTTTCTCGCAATAAATGTGGTCTGATCCTTCTACGAAAACCTGCATATTCTGCCTATTTTCGCCTATCCCCAAGTTTGTCCGGTGAAATCTACCTCCGCCTTCTGGCGTGCCGAGAGGACTTTTATTTAAAATTATCATTGTATCCGTCTTTTTTTCCTGTCTATTTTTATACTTGTGGCATTTTAATTCTATGTACCAAGGTCGAGTCATAAGTCATGGCAACTATTTTTTTTCTCGCGAACAGGAGACAACAAGGAAAATCTATGATATGCGTTTGGAAACGTACGGCATGCACTTGCGTAGGATGCCACCTGATGGTGTATGTAAACAACAGTGTGGGTCTGAGCATGCCCCCAAGTTCAGTGTGTGAGTGAGAGCGTCACACAATGGAAGTCAACAAGCAGGAGGTTGATTCTTTATTCGCCTGATCTGAGACCATGTGACTATGATCTAATCCCCAAAGTCAAGAAGCCACTAGGTGGACGAGGGTTTGCTAACAAAGAAGACATCGTAACAGTATTTCGGAGAGAGGTGTTACACGTTAGTGATACACATGCAGTGAATGGTATTCAGCGCCTACCCCACCGCTCGCAACTTACAGTAGACACCTTGGGTGATTATTTCGAAGGTCTGTAACCAGTGGAGACCTGTCCTTTGTACATAGTCTTGTGTATTTGCTGTCTATACCATAATAAAACAATGTTTACCAATGGCCTGTGGTCTGTCACTTACCTATGGGCATCTCCTGATGTCAGAATTTATCTTCAAGCACTATGCATACTTACATGCCCTATATTTACAAATGCATATCGTAGATTTTCCGTGTTGTCTCCTGTTCGCAAGAAAAAAAATAGTTACCATCACTTATGACTCGACCCTCATATATATAAAATGTGTGCTGAATGTAAATGAGGTATTGCTTTATCAGACTGATACTCAGTATTATTGTAATGTTGTGACGCCAGCTGGAGGTGGAGCGAGCCCTGCTGGATGGAGAGTGGCAGGCCCAGAGAGACAAGCTGGCCACAGACGAGGAGAGGCTGTGTTCCTTGCAGGCTCGCGTGGAGCAGCTGGACAACGACATGGAGATCAGTCGACAGAGAGAGGTGCAGAGACAGACTGATTGTCGACTCAAGCTTGAGGCTGCTGATCAGGAGCTGTGCAGGTGGGTGGAATATCACATAAACACAAGTAAGAAGCAAAAACTAGTTTTTGATTGCCCCATACAAAAAGAATCTTCTTGTTCGTGAAACTTTCAGATGTAGGCCTACAAGGCCCATCCAGAAATTAAGCTTCCCTATTTTTTGAATAAAAAGAAAACATAGTTACATGAAAATATTTATTGGCCCCAGATACAGCAATGTTTGAGCTAATTTTTGACATAATCACCACCAGAATTGAGTCACCTGTCATATTTAAACTCAAAATGTGATAAATGTTCCGGCATAACTCAACAAATTGCCAGCGTTACGCCCCGGTGTACCATTGGGCTCTTCAGTTTGTATAAGTACACCTCACCAAGACGCTGGCTAGCACACACTGGGAAGGCTCAATGGTACACCAGGGCGAAACGCTGGCAATTGTTGAGTTATGCCGGAACATTCATAACATTTTGTGTTTAAATATATAATGGCTCAACAGACAATACATATTTTTCTTTTGGGAAAATTATAGACACCTGTCATATTGTGGGATCAACTTTTGTATTCCTGTGTTGTAGAAGTCTGCAGCCTGGTAATGGAACCAGTGTTTGGCATACGTCTTCAGCTCTTCGTCAGTATGATAATGCTGGATGCTGAATGCTCACTGCAGGTGTTGTACTGGTCCTTGACAATGCTCGGCGCACAGCAACTATTCTGCAGGAGTTCGGCTGGGAGCTGTTTGATCTTGCTACCAGCGATTTGCACCTCAAGAAATTCCTGTACTTTGGTCAGCATTTTCATACTGACAATGAGCTGAAGATGTTGGTTGTTGTTGTTGTTGTTGTTGTACCTTATCCAGTCTGGATGTTGCCAATCATCATGGTCATTTTGGCCAAGTCCATGACTTCTTGGAATAGGTCCTCTAATGTTGGCCCATCCAGTCACTATGCTTCCTTAAATCTGGGCCTCTCCTTCCTGGGATTCTCCCTTTCGATGCCAAGTGCAGTAACCAGTACTTCTGCTGGTTCTTCATTACATGACCAATGTATACGAATTCCCTTAGCTTAACTTTTCTAAGCAACACTTATTTGTGATCCATCTGATGCAGTTCTCAATTTACCACATGATCAACCCATGAAAACTACATTTCACAATCTTTGATCTTCAATGTCCATGATTCCACTTTGTTTAATAAAATGGAAAGTGCATAATACATTTTCACACTGATGGTTAGATCTTTAGAACAGCAGTTGCCTCATTTTCTTGAACAACGATCTTGCTTGTTCAATCCCTATTATTTCTGTGGCATTTTCCCATCAGTTGTTTATTGTGCTTCCCAATTATATGCATTAAGGGAAGAAGATGGGGTACAGGTTATCATCTAGTTTCTCCCATATATTTTTCTTTCAAAGATTAGTTGTGAGTGGGATTGCAAGGTGCATATAGTATTTACTTCCGTGGTAGTCAGTATAGACATACGCTTATTATGAGATGATTATTTTATCAGCTGTTTCATTTGCCTCAGTGTGTTTCTTGATAAGGAAATCATTGTTCTTGCTAATGATGTGCCTGTAGGTTGGAGCAGGAAGTGATATCAGCTGGAGGGAACCCCGAGAAGCAGAAGGAAGTGGCAGATAAGCTGCAGCATCAGCACGACATTCTAGAGGCAGAGAGGAAGGTTAGTAAATAGCTTGTGGTATGCAATTAAATGAAAAGCTAAGTTAAATGGCTGCTTGCTGGGAGATGGTTCAACACTTTACTGTATTATCTTGTAGCTTTTTGAAGACCTGGAGTTCCGCCACCTGGAGGAGGAAGCGGGATGTCTGGCAAGACGTGAGGAGCTCCAGAGGGAGTTGACGGATATCTGTGTGAGAGTGGAAGACCGGCGAGTGAGATTACGCGAGCTGGAGCAGCAGAGGCTAGAGACTGCTCAGGGAGCACAGCAAGAGAGTAGGTCCTTGGAGAGGCATCTTATCAACCAGCTTCACAGGCTGGAAGAGGTGGGTTCATTTCTCTTCTATATTATATACATTATGGGGAAACTTCCTCGGTGAGAGTTTCAACCTCCTTATTCCAAGATCATGGGTTTAATCCCGGACAAGGAAGTCAGATCTTTGAAGGGCGAGAAATATCCACTGCACTCAGTCAAATGATGTCAGCTTGTAAAATATCTGTTGTATCACATTTGATGACTACAAAACAAAATTATTTAAATCTCGGTCACCCAGAAGGTTTCAGGTTTTGCTGTTAGGTGGCAGTAGTAGTAGTGTAGCATTAGCGTTGTTGTTGAGTGAATGGGATATTAGACACCTCATCAACCAGCTACATGCTAAAGTTGGAGGATTCAGTTGTCCATTATGTGAGAAAAATTAATGTAAGTGGCTCCCTCTATCAGGTTATGAACTTTTCCCATGCTAAAATTTTATTGAACTTCTATTAAAAATCCATTAAAAATTTTAAAACTCAATTAACTGACAGTACTACAATGCATTCAGGTAATCATTCTGCAGCATAGTCTCACTACTAAGGCATGCAGACCAACAAGTGGTACCTAGTAAGTTAAGAAAATATTTCTTTTGATCCTGGGACACATTAGTCATAAAGCCCCTTGTAGGCCTAGTTACCGTAGTGTTAATGAAATCTCTGGTTATTTATGGTGCCAGTAGAAATGTGTGTCATTGTAATTATCAGGGCCTGGGATCAGAGGGGGAAACTAGTTAGTGCTACCCCAAGAATTTTACAACCAATAATGTGAGTATTATCCAGTAACTTGAACCAATTTCTCCCTATTATCTGACAGGGACTTGCTTAGCAAGTAGCAACATTCAGATGGTTATTGATAAGTGATTATTCATTTCACAACCGGGTGAGTTAGCCGTGGTGGTTACGGCATGACTGATGGCAGTCGCTCACATCCGGGAGGCGAGGTTCGAATCCCTCCGCCGGCAACCTTGAAGATGGTCTTCTGTGGTTTCCCATCTTCCTTCCAGGCAAATGCCGGGGTTGGTCCCTAACTATAGGCCACAGCCGCTACCTTCCAACTCCTGAGTCCTTACATTCCAACTTCCCTCCTTCCCTCCCCAACGGTACTTGTAGCTCACCCATTGGGTGTCCGTCTCGAAGCAGCTACAAAACTCGCGAGCCGAACATGTCCTCGGACACTCCCGGCACTAAAAGCCATACGCTAAAAAAAATAAAAAAAAAATAAAAAAAATCATTTCACAGATGCCTGGCTTGAACAACACAATTTATGAACATGTAAAATTTCTAAATTTAGCTTGCCATTGCTCTGGAGCAAAGGAGCAGTTATCGAATTTCAAAAAAATGAATTAAATTTCATTGAAACACAATTCCTCAGAGCTTTCAACCCTCGCTGGGTATTCAGAGTCACAAAAGGTTGTGCACCAACAAGGTTAGGAGAACTGATTTTCTCTTCAAATAAGAAACATGGGCAATACATTTGTTCAAGGAAAATGTTTAAGATATGGTGTTCTCCAACAGAGAGAGGAACATGTGACCTCAATATTCAGCACTTTCCTTAAAAGACAAAAGATGCCAATTAGCATAGTTGTAGCCTATTTCTCGGGCATGTTTTTAATGGTGATTCAGGACTTGAAATGGATACCATTCCAGTATTTACCGGTACTTGGTGCGAGGGCTGCTGTTGGTACTGAGTTTGAAACTCGAGACTGGCAGAACATCTGAAGCTATGCTATCAAGTGTGAGAATGTGGCTGTAGAAGAATAGGAACTCCAATGTGCAATCTTCTCTTGATTATTAGTGGCTTCTTTCAACTTCCAGACCCGAAATAAATTGCGTATTGTGGAAGCACAGTTGGAGGAGCTGGCAAGGCAAGGAGCAATCAGCAGTCAAGAGTCCAGTCCTGATGCATCGTCAGATATTGATGAGGTATGTTGTTTATCAATGGTAATTCCACTGTTGTTGCTGCACAACTCATATTTAGGAAAATGCCTTATTTTATTGAAATGCACATTTTCAAAGGCTATTCCAATTTTTTTTATTTCAAAAGTCATTTTAAAGTATCTTAACATCCGATGTTGAGTTTTCACTGGATGTTCTTTTGCACAGCCCGTCACTCCGGCAAGGATAACGGGCAACTCCAAGCAGTCTCAAGATGATCTAGACCGGATCAGCCGTGTTACCATGGGGGCTCCCCTTGAGATGAGCACCGGGTCCTTGGGGCGGAAAACTCTGGCATCTCTACAAGAGATTGAACGGAACCGTCAATTACATCTTGTCCAGCAAGGTGAGGCTTGTCTGTTTCAGGAGGCATTGGCCCAATGTGCTAACTGTGTTTGATAATATGTGTCATTTTAGTCGAGTGCTCCAATATGCCAAGCCGCGGGGCCAGACCATATCCAGACTTGGGAGATGAGTGGGAATGAACCCCATTGTTGGCTGTCCTTTAAACCACTTTCCACAATTCCAATTATGAACTCGGGCAAAATCTAGGATGGTACCATCTAATGGGGCATGGCCACCTCCTTCTAAATCCTCAGATCTCATTAACTCCTGTGATGAGGTTGGCATCCGGCTATGAACATAATCCATCATATAGAAACTTACCTCACCAGATACCTAGCACTGTGGAAATGAGAAATATTAAACTACCATGAGTGACGGACTTTGCTCTGAAGGGTGGTTTATTGTGCCAGTATATTTCTGTATAAAGCTTGTTTTGAAGAACAATCCTGCCATAAAATTGATTTAGTTAAACCATGCTAAACAGTTTGCTAGTACGGGGTTTTTATATTTGCTTGGCTAGGACATTCTCGTTCACGCGCTCCACCAGTGACGGTTCAGTTGCCGAATGCCGCGCCCGTGCATATGTTCGGCAGAATACAGTGCTTAAAACCAGTATCATGTATTTTTACTCACTATGTTTACAGTAGATGCTGAAAATATTCCCCATCCGCTGCCAAACATAATCGGCATCTTCTTATGAAGTTTCTGGTTACTCCGGTTAATTTAGCTTCAATATGGAAATAACGACCTTAACGTCTATTTTTATTATTTACTGAACATGTAAGTTTGAATCTCAAATTAGCCAGTTGTTTTATTGTCCAATTTATAGGAATGGGTCTCCCTGGAAATTTGACTCGAAACTTTTTTCTTGTTCTAGCGCACGATTTCCTGCACTTTATGTAGGTATTGTGCTGATATACACGTTCAAGTGACGAATATTTCACATAAGGCATTACAGCACTATACACAATCACAATAAAACAACTGGCTAAGAGATTCAAACGTACAGGTTCAGTAAACGATAAAAATAGACGTAAAGGTCGTTATTTCCATAGCGAAGCTAAATTAACCGGAATAGCCGGAAACTTCATAAGTAGATGCCCATTGTGTTTGGCAGCAGATGGGGAACATTTTCAGCATCTACTGTAAGCATCATCATCATCATCTTGAGCAGTTTCCAACCGCTGGTCGGGTCTGCTTGGAACATAAGCCTCTCCATCGTTTCCTGTCCATCCACCATCTCTCGTCATTTACTGTGTCCCAGCACACTCCTCTTTCCTCCACACTCTTCTTAACTCCTTTTGTCCATCTGTCCCTTGGTCTTCCCCTTGGCCTCCTTCCCGTCATTTCCATTCCAAACATCTTCTTCGGTATCCTCTCCTCTTGCATCCTCCTCACATGTCCATACCATTGTAGCCTAGATCGCTCTATTCTATTTTGCAATGGTTCCTCTCTTACCATCTCCCTGACTCTCTCATTCCTTACTCTGTCCATTCTTGTCACTCCTACCCTACTCCTCTGGAACTTCATCTCCACTGCTCGTATTTTATTCTTGTCCCTTTCCTTCATCACCCATGTTTCTGAACCATATGTCAAAATTGGCACAAAGTAGGTCTTGTAGATGATTCCTTTACATTTTTGTGGTACATCTTTATTCCATATCATCCCCCTAACACTCTTGAAAAATCCATCTGCGCACCTTCCCCGCTCATTTATTTCCATCCTATTGCCTCCCTTTTCTTCAATTATGCTTCCCAAGTACTTGAAGCATTCTACTTTCTGCAACTGCTGTCCTCCAAGTGTTATGCCCATATCCAGTCTGTTCTTCTTCCTCGTTGTGATGACCACTTCACTCTTTTGTGCTGAGAACTTCATCCCATATGATAACACTACCTTCTCCCACTCATCTAATTGCTCTTGTACTTCTTCCTCATCCTCTCCCCATACCAGAAGGTCATCAGCAAACAACATTGCCTTCATTTTCCTTTCCCCAATGCTATTTACCACTTTTCGTATGATTTCATCCATCACCACTATAAATAACAGGGGTGAGAGGGCACTTCCCTGTTTCAGACCACTCTCCAGTTGAAACCATTCCGTTCTCTCTCTTCCCACCTTTACACAGCTTTTGCTTCCCTCGTACATTGCTTTCACTCTTGCCACTGTCTCCTTGTTCACTGCTTTTGCTCTCATTGCTTCCCATACCTTGTTTCTATTAATACTATCATATGCTTTCTCAATATCCAAGAAGGTCATCACCAGATCTTTCCCATATTCATAATGGTGTTCTTGTAGCTGTCTTACTGCAAAGATGAGGTCAACTGTTGACCTTCCTGGCCTGAATCCATACTGTTCTTCCCTCAGCACATCTTCAACTTCTGTCCGAATTCTTCTCTCCAGTACCTTCTCAAATATTTTGGCGCAGTGGCACATGAGTGTAATTCCCCTGTAGTTCTTGCATTCCTTCCTACTTCCCTTTTTAAATATGGGTATTATTATCCCTCTTTTCCAGTCCTCTGGTATTTTCTTCTTCCTCCATATCACTTGCATTACTCGAAAGAGCCACTGTGTTCCTATCACCCCTGCTGCTCTCACCATCTCCACACTCACTTCGTCTATTCCCGGTGCCTTTCCCCCTTTCATCTTCTTTAATGCTTCCTCCACTTCTTTCCATGTCAATTCCTTCTCTGAAATGTCTTGGTCACTGTCTGTTTCTTCCTCCACAATGTCCACTACGCTGGTTTTAGTTGGATTTAGGAGTTCCTTGAAGTATTCTCTCCAGATAACCTTTACTTCTTCCATATTTTCGACCTCCTTTCCATTCCTGTCCACCATTCTGACATTTTCCCCTGTATCTCTTCTCTTTGCCTTTATCATTCCATACAACACTTTCTTACTGCCATCACAGTCCTCCTCCATCATTTCTGTCCATTTCTCCAGCCATTTCTTTTTCTCTTCCTTCACTACTTCTCCTGCTTCTTTCTTCCGCTCTTCGTATTCTTCTCTTGTTCTGTCTGTCCTCTGTTGGAACCATTTCCTGAATGCTTCATTTTTCTTTTTCACTGCTTCCTTAGTTCTGGGGTTCCACCATGGTGTTTCCTTCCACCTTTTCTTACCACTAGTTCTGCCACACACGACTTCCGCTGCTTCAACCAACACGTCCTTGAACCTATTCCATTCTTCTTCACCTGTTTTCGGATCATCCTTCGGTAATTTGTTCCTCACTAATATCTGGAACTTCTCCTTATTTCCATCCTCCTTCAGCTTCCATGTCCTTATTCTTCTTTCTTGGTTTTCAGTTCTCCTCTTTTCCTTCAGTCCTCTCACCTTGGCGACCAGCAGACGGTGGTCACTGTCCAGGGCTTCTGAAGGTATTACCCTTATATCCGTGATGCTCTTCTTTGTCTCCTTCCCGCATAGAATATAGTCCACCACTGATTTCCTAGTCAAATCCCTGCTGTACCAAGTAATTTTATGGCTCTCTCTCTTCTTGTACCATGTGTTTCCAACCATTAGCCCATTTATCTTGCACAGTTCCAACAATCTCTCTCCTTCCTTATTCCTGTTTCCCCATCCTTCACCACCAATCACTTCCTCAAAACCTCTTCTATCAGTTCCGACATGGGCATTTAGGTCTCCCATGACTATCAGGTCTCTCCCCACTAACTGCTTCTGCAACTCCTCTTCAAACTCGTCCTTCTCGCCTTCTGTGCATCCCACCTGTGGTGCATAGACTTGCAGAATATCCAGGTTTCTACCTTTCACAGTGATTCTGGCTCTAATTATTCTATCACTTACCCTCTTTACTTCCTCCCTCAGCCCTTCTCTCACCACCATTCCCACTCCATTTCTCTTCCCCTCCTCATTTCCTATCCAGTATAGCTGCAAGCCATTTCTCAGTTCTTTTCTTCCTTCCCCTCTCCATCTGGTCTCTGCCAGTCCGAGTACATCCAGTTTTCTCCTCTCCATATCCACAACCTCCTCCACTCTTCCCGTCAATGTCGTTATATTCAAAGTTCCGATTCGTAGTCCATTTCCATAGCCAGGTCTGCTTCCTTTAGATCTGTCCTTTCCGAGGCCCGTTCCCGTTTTAAAAGCAGTTTCATATCCACTACTGGCTTGCTAGGCCTAACGTAGCTTCACCATAACCCTGGCAAGGGGCCTGTTTTTGGTCCGCGAGAGGTATTTTATTTCCCTCAAACCCTCCGGACAAGTCCGGCGAGCCCCCCTATCCGCCACCTGGGACGCGCCCGATAGAGGAACAGGCAAACCCCCACGGGTACTGTAAGCATGGAGAGTAAAAATACATGATACTGATTGTAAGCACCAACTCTGCTGTACATACACGCACGTGGCAGCCGGCAACTCAGGCGTCACTGGCGGAGCGCGTGAGCGAGAAAGTCCTAGCCAGGCAAATATAAATACCCTGTATACGCACAATCAACTCAGAATAATTTTACTCACTAAAAGTTTGGCTAACTCAAGATTTGTTCTATTTTTATTGAAGGATTTTTACCATGTTTGCTCAAGAATTTTAAAAATATCTATCCCAGAAATACAGTTATACAGTATGCCGAATTAGTTCAATATGTCACCCTTTTCTGTGCATAATATCTTTAAGATGATCCTTCATGTTTGTGATCACAAGTCCTTAGCCAACCACTGGAAAGAGTTGCATTAGCCTCATATAACTGCAGAACAATTCTGAATTGTGGTACAGTACTTTGATTGTCTCATTTGAACATCTTCACAGGAAGAAGCGATTTGAGCTATGTATTGGCCTCTGGAAAGAGAAGCTGGAACTGTAGGTCTGGGGATAAATGTTCAGAAAGCAAAGGTGATGAAGATCAACGTGAAACACCAGAGGAAACTTGAAGAAGTCGAATACAGTATAACCTCGATGCATCGTTTTTCAAGGGGGAGGGGGAAAATGACGATGGATGTGGGAAAACGATAATAGCGGGTAACATAAAAATTTTTAGTAAAAAAAATTTTTTCCTGGTCCCTGCAAAATCCCTATACTTTCCATGTTAATTTATTTCCGATATACGTTTTTCACGCTTATACGAACATATTTTAAGTCCCTTGCAATATAAAGCGTCATTTATACGTTGCGTGTTCTGAGCAAGTATGTATGGTTGAATGCAAACTTTTGGTACAGCCTGTATTTCCGCTCCGAAGGATGCACCGCGTGCTATTATTTGTGTTACGATGGCCTTGAGCGACACCGGTGGTCACGGCGACACTCGCTTGTCAGTGTCGCAACAAGGAAGAACAGCTCGCGTAATAAGCGAGCGCTATTTGTGTTAGCCAAAGTGTTGTTGACCTCTCAAAATAACAGGAAGCAGCCAAAGAACACAGACAGCATCTGAAGCTTGCGTTAAGATGAGCGAAAGAAAGCGGAAGTGTTTTACAATCACCGATATATTAAACATTTTATTATTTCCGCTTTTATAATTTTTATTCGTGTTTTTTTAGGACTTCTCGTCAACCCATTAAAAATAAGCGATTGATTCTGTGTTATAATAATCTTACGTCTTCAGACAAATAAAAATCCATAAATTAATTTAGGCCTACACTACGGTATTTTATTAATGACGATGACGAAGAGCCCCAGCATAATACAGTGGATTTTAATGATACTGTCAATGCTCTGAGGACTATCAAACATTTTGTGACGCGCCTCAACGTTTCTGAGGAAATAATGGCCGAATTATATCGGTTTGAAAATACTGTTCACGCCGTAGCCGCGGCAACAAAAAACAAGTCAAGATAACAGACTACTTCATAAAGTGACTCAATTTTCTTTGTTTTGTTGCATCTGGGTGCATTTCTCTTGTAGTTGTTTTGTTACATATTGCCGATAATAGTTAAACAATCGTTATATTATTTCTTGTTTTTCACTTCTTAATGGGGACCCTCGCTAGCCCGCCCGCCCGCGTTGCGAGCCTGTCTCCCGCCGGCACTTTGCCGTAATGCGTAGCTCGCGCGGCACTCAGTCATTGAGTAGCCTTTAGTTCACAGCTGGTGCTGAAAATGTTCGCCATTCACTGCTACGCATCCCTGGCACCTCTTTATGAAATTGTAATTTACGTTCTGAAGTTCCTCAGCACCGATTGACTGCATTTCAGCTGTAATACACTGCAGTCCAGCCTACTTGAATCTTGCTCAAGCCTAGGAACTCCTAATCGTTCGTACCTCGTACATTCTTGCGTAACAGATTGCCGCTATTCTATGCCGCTTCCAATTCAAAATAACGTTTGCATATATTTTCTCATAAACGATCAATGCGGGAAAATTGTGGCCAAGGACTGGTGATTTTTTGACGATCCATGCGAAAAAACGATAGTTCGAGGAACGATAGATGCGGGGAAATTTAACATTAGTTTATATGGAAAAATTTCGGGACTAAATAAATTGAACGATACATACGGGAAAACGACAGTTCCGGGAACGATGCATGGAGGTTCTACTGTAGTTCATATATCTTTGTAGTGTGATTACTCAGAATGGAGGAGCAACTGCTGATGTTAAAATGAGGATCCAAATAGCAAATGCGGCATTCATACAACTTTATCCTATGTGGAGAGCCAGAGTAATTTCATCGGCCACTAAACTCTGCATCTTCCGAACAAACGTCAAGACAGTAGGCCTATTATTAATATGACTGTGAAACCTGGAAAGTTACCACAGAGATCACCATAGGTTGCTGGTGTTTATAAACAGGTGCTTACGAAGGATTAAATGCATTATCTGGCGTAGGGTAATTTCAAATGAAGACCTTTGGAAACAAACACAAGAGTAACCATCAACATCAATTAAAGCAGAAGAAATGGAAATGGATCAGGCACACACTATAGAAAGACCAGAATGCAGTGGAGAGATGGGCTTTGTTTTGGAATCCCCAGTGATGGCGGAAGAGAGGAAGACCGTGGAAGTTGTGGAGATGCAGTGTACTGGAAGGGGCAAAACAAGAAGAGAAGATCTTTTGTGAACTCAGACCCTAGCATGAAATAGGATACGCTGGCACTGGTTTGTCGAAGCTCCTATGCCCTGCAAAAGAGTAAATAGACGAGTAAGTCAAGTATTTATATTGCCCTGAAACTGTACGGGATATCAATGGGGCATTATAAAGGACTCAAAAAGTTCATGCAGGAAATTCAGAATAACAGTTGCTTGTATGAGCTTGGATGAGCTCTGTCTTGTATAAACCAGGATCCAGGATCCTGGTAGAAAACTATTTTATGTTCGACCCTGACTGTCAAGCGGCTTCGGTGGCGTAGTTGATAGCATGCTGAGCTTCTATGCCGAAGCCGTCGGATTTTTTAAGAGCGTTAAAAATCCCTCAGTATGCCTTCCTTCGGAGGGGAAGTAAAGCCGGCGGTCTCATGTCATAGATTTATGGCATGTTAAAGAACCTTCCACTAATTACACCTGTGTGAAGCTAAATTGTATAGGTTAGGAATGTAAACAACGCTCTTAGGTTTCTACGTTAGTTGCCAAGAGCCGACTGCGGTGGCGTCTGGTAGCTAAGTTCTGAACTAGGCCTAGTAGTCGTTGACGGTGGCGTTTGGCGGCAAAAGTAGGAACTATTTGAAAAATTCAAAGTTGCAGTCTTAACTTGAATTTAAAACAGATACACACACTAATACAGCCATCACAATTAACACAGGTTATAAGACAGATTCTACACACACCCAAAGTACACGGGGCTACATGATTGCGTTGTCGCAGCCCATAAACTGAGGAACCATCCAACCAACCTATTATATGTCAGAAAACTGTACTATATTGAGGCTCATTATAACACTATTTTTCATTATGAAACAGTTTCTCCCACCAATCAGAGCTCAAGAAACAGTTGTTTGACCAATTAGATAATTAGATGCACTGAGTTCCACGGCCTTCTAATTTAAATTTCACTGCCTGGCCTAGTGTCATAGTAGGGTAATCGAGGAGGCCATGGTCAAATACAAGGCATTCTCTGCGTCTCATGCGCTCTGTTCAGTACATGAAACTGGCGATATCTCGACAGATATTTATGAATATTTATGTTTGAACATAAAATAGTTGTAATAATTATCGTCGAACATAAACAGTCGTATGCAAATCGCCTATAATGGTAATTAAGACACTCGTATGTAAATTGTAAAACACGCATACGCTCGTTTTATAAACATACTCGTGTCTTAATTATTGCCATTATAGGCTCGTTGCATAATGTACTATTACAGCATATCCATATAACACATACTGTAATTTTGAACTTGTTGAAAAACGGTGATCACAAACTTCTTCTTGAAGAGGTTTCATGCCAATAAGGTGGAAGAATTGAACATACACTGGATTACTGCAGAACTATACACATCCCAATGAGTAATTACTACCAACTTGAATGGAAGATGTAGTGTATAAAACATTTTTTATGGGTGACATTTTGTCAACCACCCTGCAACTTTATTACATGCTCTTTATAAACTCAGATATTACGTTTCTGTGAGAAAAAAGTAAAACCCTACAGCTTCAAGTGAGCGTTTATCATTAAGTTACATTGATGAAAATGTACATAATGTCTTGGACATTGAGAATGATCATCAGGTTACTTAATGTGAAATCAGGAATTAATTTATAAACCCACCCATCTCCCCAGTCTTTCCTAGATTTTGTCTGCTATCAATCTTCTTTAATTTACACTTTATAAGGAATTATTAAGCGCCGTGAGTATATTTTTAATAAGTCACTTTCTAATATCATTTACAATGAATTTCAGTCTGAGGTCACCTCATAGCCCAATAGAATTCGTCTCTGGCTGGTACAGGGCTGCAGCCTAGTGGATGAGAAACACTGCAATAGAGGAAGTGTAGTTTCAACATTTTTGATCGTGTTTGATGGTGTTTCAGGGAGCCAAGTGATTGAAGAGGAGCGTAAAAGAGTGCAAGAACTGAAGCGAAGAGTGCAGGATGAAGTGAGAGCGCAGTGGGAAGAGCGGAGACAAAGAGAAGCGAACTGTACGAGCCTCAACAGTGTTGGTAGTGATGAAGCCAACAGTCTCACATCCAGTGATATACCTACTGAAAGGTAAGAATGCATAACATTTGGGACAACATACTTTATACCAGGAGGTACAGTTCCAGTTGGCCAGGGAAAAGGTGATAAACGAACCCTTCGTGAAGTAAACTAGCACAGGTCAGCCCACATAAACAACCACTGAATTACTAACAACTGTCTTCCCATTCCCACTCTTGCCCAGGCATAAAATGTCACCCTTGACAAGTGTTTCACAGCTGATCTTCAATTAACTTCCCTCTCTGTCTCCTTCCCCACTCCCGGAGACAACAAGATTGCACACCTGTTTATTCTTAACTTTTAGAAATTACCTTGAGCACAATATTGGGTTGCTTCGACATTCTTCATCTCTTACAACATTTTCTCTTTTCACATGAATCCATTCACTAGATGCCTTTGAAAATTTTACGGCCATCTTCTACAACTAACACTGCCACTGTCTGAGAACATCCAAAACTTTCCCAGTTTATTGGAGAAAACATGGAGACAAACTTTTTTTTCTGAGCTGACATTCCTAGTATTGACTGACTGGCTGATGGATAGATTCTTGGCGCAGTCAGTTGGCATTTGAGCGTCCACAAATGCGAGGGACCCGTGTCAGTAGATTTACAGGCATGTTAAAGATCCCCTTTGGGACAAAACTCCGGCACTCTGGCATCTATAAAAGCCTCAGTAGGCCCTAGTTAAAACCAATAAAAGAAAAAAAACACATAATTAACTTGATGTTTCATTTGAGGGACTTGGACGACGTGGTCAATTAGCCCTATGTACTTGGGTGTATGTAGAATTTGTCTGATAACATGTGTTATTGTGGCATCTGTAGTAGTGTATGTATAACTCAGGCGAAGATTGGGGAGGAGGTGGCCATGGCCTTAAGATAGGAACCATCGCTGCAGTTGCTTGGAGTAGAAGTGGATAACCACAGAAAACTACTTCCAGGATGGCTGAGATGAGATTCATTCTTCTCAGTTTTGCCTCACGAAGTGGAGTGAACCCTGTTCCAGCCCTCAGACCAGAATTAAATACTGTATCTAGATTGTGCCAGGAATCAAACTTGGACGACAGTCAAGAATGCTAGCCACTAACTACGAGGTGGTCAACGAACTAACTGACTGACGAATGCATGAATGACTGAAGATAATATTTTTATTTGTGATTTAATCCATGTGTTCAGAGCAGGAGTTGCTCAGAGCAGTGCTCCCATCCAACTGGCCCTCACCTGGTATCACAGCATCACTGTGCCATGTGGTGAGCTGTTATCTCCCTGATAAACACTTCTAGCCTCTGTTACATTTGTATAGTGACACACATCTGTTTGATTGTGAGAGTCATACAGTATGTATGGATCAAGATGTGACAGAATAGGACAGTTATTTAGAAGAGAAGGTCATCAGTCAATATCACTCCGGCTGTGCTGCTGTTACATAACATTGTAAACAATTTATATTTTATCTTGTCACTCAGTGGTGTGCTAACACTAGTGGTTGACCACAGACTACATGTGGTCTTCAAATAGCTTGTTGTTGTTGTTGTTACTTCATAATATTGGTCATCAGTTCTCTGTAGTTTGGTGTGCATTGAATTTATTTGGGTAACTGTAATCATTAGGCTCATGGATGAGAGTAGAGACAACCAGGGGAAAACCTCTGCCAATGCCAGGATTTAAGCCCCAGATCTCCTAACTTGCAGTTTCCCATTGTAGTTGTAGAGATGGCGCTTGTCACTCTGATGGTTATTATTATTATTATTATTATGGGGTTTGAAGCCATTTTTCAGTGTTGCCTTAGTAAATAAAAGTTTGGTTCTTTTCAGTTGGTCAACATGAATATACCCAAAGGAGTTGGGTTATACCCTAATCCTGAAAAACATGACATGAGATTAATAAATACACTAGGATGACCAGTTTCGATCGTCAAACGATCATCATCAGATCCATTACACTAATGCCCGTTGCTCACGGTAAAATGTTTCTTAACATTTATTTTACAACTAATTTTATAAAAATTTGACGAAAGCAAGCTGTGTCGTTCACGGTAAGATTATTTTATAAAATCCGTGGATGTATCAGGATCGCCATCTACCGATAAACTTCTGAACCAAGAATCAGCTGTTCAACACACATTGGTTTGAGAGTATGGCTCCAACAAACAAAGCAAAAATTGCAAAAAAAATTGCTGCTTTAGTTACAATTATATGTCGTACAGTGGTAAAAAGGAAGAAAAGAAATGCTAGGAAGTCCTGGACTCGGGAATGGATAAAAAGAAGAGAAGAGTAGAGGAATGCTGTCCTTGGTCGAAAATGAGTTGAGGTTAGAAGATCAGAATTCATATAGGAATTTTCTAAGAATGGAGGAAAGCAGTTTTAAAAAACTCCTAGATCTTGTTGGTCCCAAAATTATTCGACAGGACACTAACATGAGGCAAGCCATTTCTCCTGAAATGAGACTGCACGTGAGTTCGAAGCCCGTTTATCTTCGCCTTCACATCAGCCTGGCTTGTGTTCCGTCGAATTTGTGAAACATATTCGGAGAGTGTGATTTCTGCCTCCCTTCTTGCATTTCTATTTTGGTATATGGACGTTTTAACCTCATACAAACACTGATATTTCTGGTTCTCGTCTAGTAAAACACTAACAGCTTCCTTAGTCCAGCCGGAGCCTGCCATTTTCGAAGTGTGGTGTTTGTTTACGAGCGAGCTTCACAATCTTCTCACCACGTGGCGCCAGCATCATCTTCATGTCAGTTTACCCTGATTGGTTCGTTTCTTAAAATTAATTTTACGGAATAGAACATGCCCTATTTTATGTCAAGTTTTATCAAAGGTTTTATAAAACTTGAATTTGACCGTGAGCAACAGAAATTTTATAAAATTAAATTATTGTACAATAAATTTGAAGGAAAATTTTGCCGTGAGCAACGGGCATTAGGCTATAAAATGTATGTTTGATATACAGGTGAAAATATTTACAATATGTACAAGAGGGAAGTTGATACTACTCGCAGCTACAGCGCGGAAGACACCCAACCAGATAAGTAGTAGCCTGTAATATACAGCACAACCATAGTTGACTTTTTACAACCATATAGTCACTCCAAACAGACAAATTCCAGATTTCTATCACCATTTTAGCATTTCACCTAACATCATATATACTACAACTAGCATACACTGACAAGTTGCAGTACCAATACTGCACATATTGTACATATTGTAAATATTTTCTCCTGTATTTTCAAACATAGATTTTACAGATCGCGGGTTCAAATCCGGCCGAAGTCGTCAGGATTTTTTTAAGAGCGTTAAAAATCCCTCAGTATGTCTTCCTTCGGAGGGGAAGTAAAGCCGGCGGTCCCATGTCATAGATTTATGGCATGTTAAAGAACCTTCCACTAATTACACTTGTGTGAAGCTAAATTGTATAGGTTAGGAATGTAAACAATGCTCTTAGGTTCCTACGTTCATTGCCAAGAGCTGACTGTGGTGACGTCTGGTAGCTAAGTTCTGAACTAGGGACTAGTAGTCGTTGACGGTGGCGTTTGGTGGCAAAAGTTGGAACTACTTGAAAATTGATAGTCTGCAGTCCTTACTTGAATTAAAACAGGTACACACACTAATACAGTCATCACAATTAACACCGGTTATCAGACAGATTCTACACACACCCAAAGTTCACGGGTCTAATGACCGCGTTGTCGCAGCCCCTTAACTTTAGAACCAACCAACCATAGATTTTACAGCCTAAGTGTAATGGATCTGATGATGATCGCTTGACGATCAAAACTGGTGATCCTAGTGTATTTATTAATCTCATGTCATTTTTTTCAGGATTAGGGTATAACTCAACTCTTTTGGGTACATTCGTGTAGACGAACTAGAAAGCACCAAACTTTTGCCACTCTGATAGATATTCAAAACTTCTTGGTGATTATCGTGTTGGAAGGCATTTTTCAGTGTTGCCTTAGTAATCTAAATTTGAAATGATTTTCGGTCGGTCAACATGATTTTATCCAAATGTAATGAGTGTTATTCCCTAAACCTGAAACAAATTACGTGAGATTAATAAATTGGTATGGTAAACTAAAATTAATTTATTAATCTCATGAAAAATTAAAGTTAATTTATTAATCTCATTGTAAATTAATACTAATTAAAAATTAATTATTAATAAATTATAAATCTTACGTACTTTTCTTTCTGGTTTTGGGAATAATACCTATTACAATTGGGTACAATCACATTGACCGACTGAAAAGCATTTCAAATTTCACTTCTTGGTGATTTGCAATTTTAGAAAAATGAATTAAATTAAACTTTTATTAAAATAATCAGGCTACATGAATTTAATCTTTTCGGTTTATTAATAAACTACGATTAGGCTATAATACCATTTTTTAAAATACAAAACGTCTTTTTAAATGTACACACATCAAAAAAAATTTTGCATCACCTCGGTTCCAAGAGTTCCGGAACCGTTAAATACAAAGGGAATAGAGATCAACACAAACAACATTTCAGCTCGTTTTATTGCTCATGAGACCCACACATTGCATGTTGTACCATCATACAGCTAGACTTTTAGCATTTGTGGTCCAGATTGCAGTACACACCACTACCTCTAATACCCAGTAGCACGTCCTCTTGCATTGATGCATGCCTGTATTCGCCGTGGCATACTATCCACAAGTTCATCAAGACACTGTTGGTCCAAATTGTCCCACTCCTCAACGACAATTCGGCGTAAATCTCTCAGAGTGGTTGGTGGGTCAAGACGTCCATAAACAGCCCTTTTCAACATATCCCAGGCATGTTCGATAGGGTTCATGTCTGGCGAACATGCTGGCCACTGTAGTCGAGCGATGTCGTTATCTTGAAGGAACGCATTCACAAGATGTGCACGATGAGGTCGAGAATTGTCGTCCATGAAGACAAATGCCTCTCCAATATTCTGCCGATATGGTTGCACTATGGGTCGGAGGATGTCATTCAGGTATCGTAAAGCCGTTTCGGAGCCTTCCATGACCACCAGTGGCGTACGTCGGCCCCACATAATGCCACCCCAAAACATCAGGGAACCACCACCTTGCTGCACTCACTGGACAGTGTGTCTAAGACGTTCAGCCTGACCAGGGTGCCTCCAAACACGTCTCCGACGATTGTCTGGTTGAAGGCATATGCGACACTCATCGGTGAAGAGAACGTGATGCCAATTCCGTGGGGTCCATTCAGCATGTTGTTGGGCCCATCTGTACCGCGCTGCATGGTGTCGGGGTTGCAAAGCTGGACCTCGCCATGGACGTCGGGAGTGAAGTTGCGCATCATGCAGCCTATTGCGCACAGTTTGAGTTGAAACACGACGTCCTGTGGCTGAACGAAACGCATTATTCAACATGGTGGCATTGCTGTCAGGGTTCCTCCGAGCGGCAATCCGTAAGTAGCGGTCATCCACTACAGTAGTAGCCCTTGGGCAGCCTGAGCGAGGCCTGTCATCGACAGTTCCTGTATCTCTGTACCTCCTCCATGTCCGAACAACATCGCTTTGGTTCACTCTGAGACGCCTGGAAACTTCCCTTGTTGAGAGCCCTTCTTGACACAAAGTAACAATGTGGACGCGATCGAACTGCGGTATTGACCTTCTAGGCATGGTAGAACTACAGACAACATGAGCAGCGTACCTTCGTCCTGGTGGAATGACTGGAACTGATCGGCTGTCGTACCCCCTCCGTCTAATAGGCCCTGCTCATGCATGGTTGTTTACATCTTTGAGCAGTTTTAGTGACATCTATGAACAGTCAAAGGGACTGTATCTTGGATACAATATACACAGTCAACGTCTATATGCCGGAGATCTGAGAACCGAGGTGATGCAAAACTTTTTTTGATGTGTGTATATATTGACTGGACATTACTTTAAAATAAAATAAAAACTCTTCTATAAGTAATTTATTTTTGATTATCCATAATTCATGGGTTCATATGGCAACTTCTATATAATAATAACCCCTGGCACTACATCCCGTGAAGGGCCTAGGCCTACCAAGCGACCGCTGCCCAGCCATTTGGCCTGAAGATATTAGGGTGACGCATGAACAGCGCATCGGGTTCCCTCGGCCATTAATCTTGGTTTTCGTGATCAGGGCGCTGCCTCACTGTCAGACAGCTACTCAATTGTCCTCACGAGGCTGAGTGCACCCCGTTCCTGCCCTCAAGTCAATTTCTAAAATCCCTGATGGAGCCGGGAATTTAACCCAGGGCCTCCGGGTGAGAGGCAGGTGCGCTACCCCAACACCACGGGGCCGGCTGGCAACTTCTATACCAAACGCAAAACAACTGTGAACATGGGCTCGTCCAGTAGCGTGCGTCCTGCTACCACGCTCGCAGTATACACACGTCCTTCCCCCTGAAAATAAGGCGCTCCGAATATAAATGCATGTAAGAGGTTCTATGAATCCTACGAATATCCATGCTTACAACGAAGTCCGCACATTCTTCCAATTGCATTATGAGTAAAGATACGAGAAAATAGCATTTTGAAATTGATTTGGTAGCACTGTCATTTTGAAAAATAGCATTTTGGAGCATTTTGAAATTTAAAAATTAGCATTTTGTGGCATTTAAAAGTTCGTCACCAGGTACAATAAACAGGTTCAAAATAATATGCACGGAAACTAATTCAAACATGTGCAGGATTGGAAATATGGGCGTTTCAGATAAACGGCATAAGCATTTAATATAAGTCTCCTGTTGTGTGTGTGGTTTTTATTTTTACTAAGGGAGTGTTAGAAGTATTAAAATCCTAATATCAGTATTACAGAAATGTAGAAACTTGACATCATACATTTTTCAGAAATGTGAGATCTCTGAAAATAAAGGCATCAGCCTGGCTAATTGGCAAGATTGAGTTCAAGTGCTGTCGGTTGGTTGTATGACGTGAGACGAGGGTACCTAAGCTATGCTCAATAGATCCTAAGGTCATGTTCTCATTATGCAATCAACAATATCAGGTGTTGTGCAGCAACTCAAATATTGAGGGCCGGCGGAGAGTTGTATTAATTCACTGGTACCAAGGTGCCAATTGTTAGAATAAAGCAAGCTGTGGTCAGGCAACAAGGCTTGTCTTACCAAGTTTACTGTGTGGCAGGTGGAATGACGACAATACCAGGCTGTCCTGGATTCGATGGACGAATTGGTTCAAATTCTGAGGATGTCTATGAAATCCTTTTGTGTGGTTTTCCTACTAACTCCTTGCCAAGTTCCATTCATTTCTTTTAATAACTTATCTTATGAGGTAGGATTCAAGAAGTGCCATTTGACCATTTGACCATTAAACCACCGGCAAATAGAAATTCAATGCCCCTCATTGAAAAGGAAGTAATAATGTGAATCATACATTTACTTAACTTTGTGTAAATATCACACAATGGATAATTAACTAAATAATAAAATGTATGTTTACTCCCTCATTATTTCCTGACCACACTGTAACTCTTGACTGACAATCTGTAAAACAGTATCCGAATTCACGGAGAAATCGCCGGACGACATGTAACATATCCTATAACTCACACATGGTAGAGAATACTTTCATCATATTATACAACATTTCCCAAAGCAAAGAGAACGCCTCACAAAAATTGTCTATTCATATCATGATACGTACCTGAGAGTTTTCATTTTCATTTCAAATACAAGAAATGAGGGCTGGCGCGATATAAACCTATAGGCTATAAGCATAACCTTATTGCTCTAATTTTTAAAAAGAATCGGCACAAACGATTGGAATATTCCTTTTATTAGCACAACCAACTGAAACTACGAAATAATTTCTCCAAAATCATCGTTTTACGGGCGATAAACAGTGGATGTTATGCGGCAATAATAACAGCACCATTTTCAAATTAATTTTTACCGTAATCGATTGTTTTCACGACAATAATCGATGTTCGTACATATCGATTATTACTCGTAAATATCAATTATATAGCCGATATTTTCATTGCTGGAAACTTGCAAATTTCAAAGTTGCGGCGCGAAAATGTAATAAAACATAATATTCAACATTAATCGATAAATTCGGCACTTTTCGCATTTATCCCATTTATGGGAATAATTCGCAAGAACCCTTAGTTATCGCACTTTGTCGCACATTCAGTTTTGCAAATTTTGGGTATACATAGTCATATTAGTTACCAGGTAGTTGAAAAAAGGAGAAAAAAGTAAAATTCGCATTTATCGCAATTGCGATTTTCCCGTATCTCTAATTATGAGTCAGATATACATTATTATAAGCCACACAAAAGTTATTCGTGCAGGTATTTACCTCCTGGTGTAGCGACTAGCATTCTTGGCCGTCGCCCCTGAGGTCCGGGTTGGATTCCCAACTCCAAGAAATTTAATTCTGGTCTGAGGGCTGGATCTGGGTAAACTAAGCCTCATGAGGCAAAACTGAGAGGAAGTGAGAGTTTGATTCCCACCTCAGTCATCCTGGAAGTAGTTTCCCATTTCTACTCCAGGTAAATGCTGGGATGATTCCTAACTTTAGGCCATGGCCACCTCCTTCCTAATCCTCCGCTGAATTACAAATACATACACTCTTAATACAGACATCACAATAACACAGGTTATCACACCAATTTTATATATATATTTATATACATACACACAAGTGATTCCCGGTCAATGCATGTGAGATTTTCGAAGTGAAATGCCATGGCCTGTGGTTCGAATTCCATGTAAAAAGAAAGACCCGTGGCTCATGATCGAATGATCCTTGTTACCTTTACACACACAAGTACACGGGGCTAAATGACCAAGATGTCCAGTCCCTCAAATGAAACAACAACAACAACGACGTTATTTTTTACATGACCAAATCTACACCGCATGTCATTTGGATTATTGCTTGTGGACTCAATTAAAAAAAAGAATATACAATAAACAATTCAATTGGATCAGTGTTCGTTTATCGGGGACGACCTTGTGGTGTAGTGGCTAGCATACTTAGCTGTCACCCATAAAGTACGGATTCGATTCACGCCTTAGTCAAGAAATTTAGTTCTGGTCTCTGGGTTAGAACTGGGTACACTATGCCTCGTGTGTTAAAACTGAGAAGAGGAGGGTTTCTTCGCATCAATTACAAATACGCACACAATTTCAGACACCACAATAACACAGGTTGTCTGCAAAATTTGTGTTATTCCGTACTTCTGTATTCGAAAGCTTCTTTAAAAAGCCATACAGACTGAAAATTATATTTCTTGCCTGGCTGTGTAAAACTGTTCCAATTGCCACTTCGCTTGCTAAGGGACATTGTTATGAGTTCAATACTTCAGCTCACAGCACTTCTTAAAGTTTCACTACTGAATTGATTACTGAAGCCAGATGTTATATCCACAGATCCTCGATCGGCTTTTTTCATCAGTCACTTAAAAGAAAAGTAAATGTTGTTTGTTTTCTTCTGAATGCAGTTTTATTCTCATAACAATGAGTAACATCCACATATTATGAACCAAGAAACTTTGTATATTCACGAGTTGCGCAGTCTCCTATACTCGCACTCGCTTTCTGTTGTGTGACTGCTCTGCACGTAGAGTTTTTTAATTAGTTTTTAACGTGTTTCTTTATATCAAGTGGTTTTTAAATATATTTGTCATGCTTACACATTTCACACTTTGTTCTCGTGCACCATAGGCTTCATTTTCTCATTACATTACCGCAATCATCTCATAAGTATTTTAAGACCATTTTCACGTCAATATTCTGATGTCTTTTAATCATGCTGTACTAGTGTTTATTATATCCATGGCTGATGAAGGGATCCAATAATGTGTAGGCCCCGAAACATGTCCCATTAGATAAAATTGTGATCTGTGTTTCATAATAAAGTATTGATTAGGCGGAAACATTCTATTTGTTAAAAAATAATTAAAACAATGAATACAGAACCATGATGAACTTGCCAAGTTCCATAATTGTATTTCCCTGTCGAACCTAAACGTTTCAACACCTAATCTTTCAAACCCTACATTATCCCTTCAGTTCAAGGGCAGATGTTATCTCCCTAACAGCTGATCATAGCGTCACGGGATTTGGACAGTCAGCTTCAAAATTTTAAGCTCTGTTGCATAGGATCAACAAAATAATTGAATATTTAATGATTTTCTTGTGCAGAAAGAAAAAAAAATTGTATGGCACAGCGAGCCAAGAGCGTTTAGTTATCTAGGCAACGCCGCACTATTCTATTGGCTGGCGAAACAAGCGAGCAAATCTGGCTCCTCCCTCATGTTCACAGTTGTTCTGTGTTTGGTAAGACAATACGCACCCTGGGCAGGATCATTGAGCCATTACCGCTGATGTGTTAGCGCAGATTGATGGTCTTATCCGGGAAACCGATGAATCACGGAGGAGGAAATTTGTGTTCAGGTCGGCATTAGCCATGGCTCCGTGTATGCCATTATCAAAGATAACTTGCATTTCCACAAAATTTGCATGCAGTGGATTCCACATCAACTGACAGAGGGACAAACGATTGATACTGAATGAGGGAATCATCCTGTTGCATAATAATGCCAGCCAATATACTGCCAATCTGGTGAAGGCTATGCTGCAGCGATTTGGCTGGGAAATGCTTCAACATCCTCCGTATATTCCAGATCTCTCCCCTTCTGGTTTTCACATTTTTGGCGACCTGAAGAAATACATTCATTGACGTTGGTTTCATTTGGATGAGGAAGTGCAAGAGTGGATGTGGTTGTGGATCCATCAGCGACCTACCTCTTTCTACATAACTGTAATTTATTGACTCGTCTCCCAGTGGGATAAATGTATTGACACTTGTGGTAATTACTTTTGAATAAAACCATGTCATGGTCACATTGTAGCGCGATTTCATTTGACTGCCCCTCATAGATCAGACCAATTATTTATGCAGTAAATAAGCCTTGATTGATTAAGGGATTGCACCATAGGTAGATGAATTATGGTATAGTGTACTTGAAAAAGTTATTTCTTCTTCCTCAGGATTGGAGAAACGGACGAATTGAGCATTATGCTATGGTCACCAAGGCTTAATTAATAGGGCTGTTTTTAAGAGTGTGCAGCACAGAAAACCACACGGTGCCTTATGCATAGAGAAAAAACAAGCAAAATGAATGCTCATAAATTTTCCACGGACTTACGGTATCTGAAATTTCAACAGTTGTGAAAATCTGACTATATGTCTCAGCCATGGAGGACCAAATGTTGTTATTGTTGTTCTGTTTCTTGCAGGCTCATAATGTTTCAACCTATATTGTAAATACTGTAATTCATTCATCCAATTCCATTGAGCAATTGAAGGTAAATTTTTCCACTTATTGACACATTGGTCCTTGATGGGATAAAGTTGTCAGCTCCATGTCTAGTCGCCTTTGCTCTTAGGAATTACCCTGGTACTCCTTTCAATTGGAGGCTGAGTGAACCCTCGGGCTAAATGCATTTCTGAAAGTGATAGTTTTGTTTCTATAATCCACTACCTAGGTGGGGATCACACCTACTGCCAGTCAGTTACGACCAAAACACCTCCACCAACTAAGCTGATGTATTAATATAGTTTTTGTAATTAAGAAGTCATAATAAGTATGTAAAAGAAATTCTGGCAATACAGTATAAAGCTAGGACGGGGAAGAAGTAGAAAGAAAGAGCGACTAATCTGGGTAAGTAGATGATAGCTTGGTTTGTTAGCTGTCACCTCTGAGATCTGGTTCGATTCCTAACTCTGCCAAGATATTTGATTCTGGTCTGAGGGCTGGAAAGGGGTGAATGGAGTTCACTCAGCTGCATGAGACAAAACTGAGCAGAGGTGGGTTTGTTTCCCAACTCAGCCATCCTTGAAATGGTTTTCTGTGGTTTCATTCCTTTAATCCAGGTGAATGCTGGGGTGGTTCCTTGCTTATGCCCATGGCTGCGTCCTTCCCAATACTTGCCTCGGTTCCAAATATTTACATTACTACAGACAACACAACATCACAGGTTAAGAGGCAAATTCTACACAAAATTGGCTTAAGTACACAATGTCCAAGCCCCTACATGAAACAATATGTGAACTGAATGAAGATATATTAATTTAACGGCAATATTTCATTTCTGGTCTCAAATGTTTGTGAAGAAGGAATTACAATTTTGCCGCTTAAACTGATGTTATATTTCCTTCTGTCTTCAGTGCTTCAAGTGATGATGCCTTGGAGAAGCGAAGTTCCGTTCCTGCAACGATCTCCAATAGCGGCAGTGGCATTGTCGAGAAGAACGACCCCGAACCGACCAATGAACAGGACCAAGACGTGGTAAGTAATAGTTAAAATGAATAATGCATGGGAGTAAGGACTGTTGCAAAGAGGGAGATAAAAGTTTTCTTAGCAATTCTTCCTTAGTACTGAGCCATTCAATGTTTAGAAGGTTTGTCTGTTTGAATCTTGAGTTTTTACTTATTTGTAATAATAATAATAATAATAATAATATTGTATAATATTGCTTTGTTATTTGACACCCAGAGGGCAGCTTGCATGTCGAATTTCGTTGTTCCTTGGAATGCTATGAAAGTCAAGGAGGTTAGATATCAAAGTTCCTTGACACTATAGCGCTTTCTAGTAGAGAATGAAGGAACTTTGTTTGTTGGAAAATCCCAGGATTAATTTTGCCATTATGAACACGGCCTACTGAATTCAAATGGGTTCTTTAATATGCCAACAACAAATGACATGCATGTCGTGATTTTTACCGCCTTTCAAAAATCGCTTACTACGGCCAGGAGCGAACCTGCAAGCTTGGGGTTGGTAGTCAGACGTCTTAACCACTCATCCACCATGGCATGCATTTGTAATAATGTGATGTTATAATGTTACAAGTTGAATTTAATACCGCCATATACCAGTATGCTCTCTGAATCGGAAATTCAAATTTGGGGAAGGTTATTCAGAACCTGATTGTTAAGTGTACCTACAAGACAAATAGCCCTACAAAACACTGTAGGTTTGGTAGGGTTTTGTAGGGCTATTTGTCTGGTAGATTTGGATTTGATGATGCCCCCTTGATGAGCGAAACATGTCTTCCCTTAGTTTTCTTCTTCTTCATCAGTCCATAACAATATATATACATCTTAATCAAGTGTAATTAATTTCAGGTTACTTTTTCACATATTCCAGTAATTGGAATGGTTTAGTGTTGACCGACTGAAAGTTACAATATCAATTAACAATAAGGCAACACTGAAAATCGGATTCAAAACTCTCTTTATAATGTAATGTAATGGAACAATTGGTCTGGTACCTTGACGTGGTGTGTTTCAGTGATCCCGAGAGCAATGCCGGCGGGAGCTTCGGCTCCTGGCAGGGTCACCCATGCCGGTAAGGTCGAGGGTGAGAGACCAGACTAAATGACAGACTACACCATGATGGTGGGCAGCAGCGTCATCGGTAGGTTATTTCCAGGCGGAGCTGAAATTCAGTGGTACGGTTGGAAAACTGCGGGGACTCGTTTTCAGTCCTTAAGGTGGCAGCCCTACCAGAAAACTAGGAAGCTGTGGGCTAATAACTTGCACTCTCCGAAATAGTTTATTAAAGAAACTGAAAAGAATGAAAACCGGACGGATCTCATGTTGACAACTTTCGGCACGTAAAGGAAGACACGAATAGGTTTCTGGAATGTGAGGACTCTGGGTGAGAGTAGTAGGCTGAGGCAGGTGACCAGAGAAATGATCTCGTATAAACTTGATATACTTGGGCTCAGTGAGATAAGATGGCCAGATTTTGGTGAGATAAAAACTTATGAAGGACTTACTCACATATACTCTGGGAGGAGCGAACGCAGAGATGGAGTTGGTCTTTTGCTTACTGAACATGCAAAGAAAAGCCTTATAAGTTGGCAACCCATTTCCGAGCGAATATTATCAGCACGATTTAAGACCCGCATTCGCAATGTTACGATTATACAATGCTATGCACCCACGGAACCATCAGAAGAAGAACTTAAGGAAACATTCTACTCCCTTCTACATGAGACAGTAAAGAAAAGCAGTAAGAGAGATGTGATTATAATAATGGGAGACCTTAATGCTAAGGTATGAGAGAACAACGAGGGACTAGAACATGTGATGGGTGTACATGGCCTTGGGGATAGGAATGGAAATGGGGAAAAGTTCAGAAACTTCTGTGCTAGCCATGACCTTGTTATTGGAGGTACTTTGTTTCCTCATAAGAGGTGTCATAAGATCACGTGGATTTCCCCTGATCATGACACTGAGAACCAAATTGACCACATCGCAGTGAGTAGGAGATTCAGAAGATCGCTCACCGATGTTCGGAATAAGAGAGGAGCTGATGCTAGCAGTGATCACCACCTTATGCTGGCTGAGTTCAAGATGAAGATCATGGTAGCAAAGAAGAGGTTTGAAAAACAGAGCAAGAGATTTGATGTGAGGAAGTTGAAGGAGGAGAAGGTCAGAGAAGAATTTAAATTGGAGCTAAGAAATCGTTTTCAGGTACTCCAATCTGATACAACAGAAACTGATATTGAATCTTCCTGGAGTAATGTAAAGAACATCATCCTTGATACAAGTGAAATAGTCCTGGGAAAGAGCAATCCTCTCAAGAAGGATTGGATGTCAGAACAAACTTGGGAGGCAATAATTCATAGGAAAATGATTAAGGAGAGGTTGAATATGTGTAAGACTCGACATCAGAAAGCAAAAGTGCAAGCAGAATACACGGTCGTTGACAAAGAAGTCAAAAAGAGTGTGAAAAGAGATAAGAGTAATTGGATCGATGAGATGGCGAAGAAGGCAGAAGATGCTGCATCAAAAGGTGACAGCAAAGAAATGTACCGCATCACAAAAGTGCTGTCCAAGAAACGTTTCCGAAAGAACCGACCCATAAAAGACAAACAGGGAAATTTACTCACAACTCAAGAAGAACAACAAGAACGGTGGAGGGAATACTTCACCGAAATTTTTAATGTTGATCGAGGTATTAATGAACACCACGAAGAGAGGAATGATGAACCTGATAATTCTGATCCAAATATTCTTTTGCACAGCCCAACTTGTGCTGAAATCAAAGAAGTGTTGCTACAGCTGAAGAATGGAAAAGCCCCCGGTGTCGACAACATTTCACCAGATGTCCTCAAGATAGACGTGGACACCACAGCTAATATCCTGAAGCCATTGATGGAAAAGATCTGGTTTGAAGAGAAGCTGCCTGCGGAATGGAAGAAAGGTGTGATTGTTAAAATCCCAAAAAAGGGTGACTTGACGAATTGTAACAACTGGAGAGGTATTACCTTACTATCCGTACCAAGCAAAGTATTTCTCAGGATAATCTTGAATCGCGTGAAGAAGTCTATCGAGTCGAAGTTGAGGAAAGAACAAGCTGGATTTAGGGAACACCGTAGTTGTGTGGACTTAATTAACACTTTACGGATTATTGTGGAGCAGAGTAACGAATGACAAGCAGCACTGTACATCATATTTATAGATTTTGAGAAGGCCTTTGATTCCATTAATAGGAAGGTCATGTGGGAGACCTTAAAGGAATATAGTATACCAAGTAAAATAGTTAACATCATACGAGAGATGTATTCTGGTTATGAATGTCAAGTCCTGCATGAGGGTCAGCTATCCCAGCCATTGGCCATCCAGACTGGAGTACGACAAGGATGTATACTTTCTCCCACTTTGTTCCTGATTGTTCTTGATAATACTCTTAGGAAGGTGGGGAGAGGAAGGAAGAGAGGGATACAGTGGGGACTTCGAGACAGGTTGGAGGATCTTGATTTTGCTGATGACATCTGTATGCTAGCACAGCGCTTTAGAGACATAGAGGGAAAACTGGCAAACTTAGAACTTGAAGCTGCTAAGGTTGGACTTAAGATAAACCCAAAGAAGACAAAGGAGCTGAGAGTGAACTCCACAGTACAGGCTGGTCTCACTGTGGGAGGAGTAGATGTAGAACAGGTGGATACATTTGTTTATTTGGGAAGCGTGGTAACGAGAAGTGGAGGGGCTGAGGAGGATGTCAAGAAGAAAATAAGAAAGGCAAATGGGGCTTTTGTGCAGCTCTATCCAGTATGGAGAAACCTTAACATATCCAGGAAGACGAAAATCAGACTTTTTAATACCAATGTGAAAGCTGTCCTATTGTATGCATGTGAAACATGGAAAGTTACCAATCCTATCAGCCACCAACTTCAAGTATTCATCAATCGTTGTCTGCGTCGAATTCCGGGTATACGATGGCCAGATATAATCCCAAACGAAGAGCTGTGGCAAAGGGCTAACCAACAACCTATAGAAGTCCAAATTAAACGGAGGAAATGGGGCTGGATTGGGCATACTCTGCGGAAACAGAATGATGCAGTAGAAAGGAGAGCTCTGGACTGGAATCTTCAAGGGGCTCGGAGACGGGAAGACCAAGGAACACCTGGAAACACACCATTGAAGAGGAGGCCAGAAAAGCGGGAAGGACTTGGAGGGAAGTGAAGAACTTGGCAACAAACAGAGCCCGATGGAAATCATTCTTGGATGCCCTATGCTCCGCACGGAGCGAAAGGAAATAAGTCAAGTAAGTCAATGGAACAATAGTTGTGATTAGATAGAAACAAAAAACATAAACAAAATCACAAAGCAAAAACAAAAAACAGATACCGAATATTCACAATTGAATTTAGAAATACTGGTTTCATTAGCAAAAAATAACTGCTGTTACAAAATCTAACTCGTCAAAAAATATTAAAATTGTGTTCTGGAGCTTAAGAAAATATCTCGCTCTTCTCCAGTCAATGCTCTTCTGCCAAAGTGTTGAATGAGATATAAATATGTCCTAACCTGGTGATAGCATTCGAAAAATAATAGCACCCTGTTCCACCGAAATTGCGGCAACCTATCATTTGGTTAGCATGGACGAGTTCATTTATAATCCCACCTGGCCTGCTGGAGTGATGAACCGATGATGATGATGATGATGATGATAACGATATTGATATAAACAGTAGTTAAGTTATCTTATTTTATTGACATTTAAGTAAGAAATAGCATTTAATTCTTTTCTGTTTTTTGTGTTCTTAACCTTTTAACTGCTGTGTATTTCCAAATGAATAAACACCCATATGCCGAGTTATTTTCACACATCTTGGCCACATTCTTCATCAAGGACCTGAATCAATTTGTTAAATACTCCCTTTTTCTATTGGTTCCATAGATTACATACTAGCAACCCGCCCCGGCTTCGTCCGGTATCTTTAACGGTTTACCCAGCGTAAGCTTAAAAGGCGAACGGACAGCAGGTCCCAGACACAATTCAGAAAAGCCAAGGAGAACAGCCAAACTACTAACACACATACTCTTCTCTGAAGTGTTAACTCGACAGTTTGATGCTGGCCGAAGCTGAGGCGATAGGCTCATTTGCTAGCTCATAAACTTGCTCCGAAGCTAGTATTAAATTTTCACTGAATGGAGATTGTTGGAAGAAATGAAAGTGTAAAGATACTTTTAGTGGGTGATGTATTAAAGATAGAGATATGCTGTTCCATACTCTTTTGTAGAACTTTTCATGCTGAATAATTCCTACACTAATAGTATTGAACCCTTTAGAATAGCAGTGTTTTATGCAAGAATCTTGATCAAGGGGTCGCGCTCAGTTCATAGTGTGATGTTTACGTCCGCCAAACAACATGCTTTACTGAGGCAAGGGTCATAGGATTAAAACTATAATTAAGAAAGTAAGGAGACAAGACGTAAGATAATAACATGATTTAATAACTAATTGTGCATAAAAGAAAATAAACAAACAATAATAAAAATATATCCTCCCTGAATCTTTCCCTGACAGGAATATCTAACACTTTGAGGAGTCAGACGGATCTCCCCTTTTATAATAAAATTGTGGATCCTAGTTCCACTACCTTGCATTTGAGTTTTATGTGCGCGTGATGACTAACTACGAGAAAATGAGTACTTGGATGACCGTTCGTTTACAACGGGTTAACAGCCACGGTGCTCACGAACAATCATCACGTAAATCAACGTTTATGGATATGGGCATGACATTAATAAAAACCTTAAAAACTCTAATGCTGACACACACACTACAAATCTATTATTTACAGGAATCTCTCTGAGACCCTCATTAGCGCGATGACGCACTTAACAACATGAGCTACCAACTGGCCAATTGCTCAATACACACAAGGAAAGACAGCATTGCACATGACTCACGGGTCACAGAAAATGGAAAATAAACATGGAATAAACCAACAACAACAAACGCCTGACCGGCTAAGATTACTTTATATGAACAAAACTGCATGTTAAGGTAACGCTTCGGAGATTATCGTGATTCGTAGGCAACTCCCATTTATTTCAACAATTTTTACCATTGATCAGTTCTTATCTGTAATTCAAGTAATTAGGGAGCCAACGAGCACTCCTCGCTAATGACCATGCTTGCACGTTCAGACAGCCTTGTGAAACATCTCCCCCTTTCCTCAAATACTTGTCGTGTCCCACTCCAGTGTATATAAATAGCTGACCAGCTGTCCCGCTATCTCAAGGAATCAACAGCAACAAAAATCTCATCCAACTCAACATATGGTCAGACATAATCACATATCCACAATTGCCCTCGCAAGGATACAATATGGACCTGGTACCAAGCTGACAGAAATCAGTCTAAGCTGAAATTCCCGCTTGTAATACCACAAAAAATACACACATACACACATCTGGGACTGACATGACGCTTTTCACACAGGTCAGCTGAATAGGTGCTCACAAACATTAAACACAATATTTAAAACCTACGATAGAGCTGATTACTCTTTGTCACAAATTACATTGCTCCAACGGCAATAGTCACACTGAATCTGATCAATAATAAATCTTAAACAATTTTAATTACCCTCCAATCTACTGTATAATTACATTAATTCAGTCCTACTTCTGAAACACAACAGATCTCCGAGAGACGTTTTTTAACCGCATTGCGTAACATATGCAAACACGGCCGTTCACATAGCTACGTTAGTTAACACAACACAAAAACAAGAACCTTCCACTAACAACATTCGTGCGAGCTGCTTCCATACAAAAGTGTGTCAGACCAAAACTAAATATATTACGTTAATCACACAAGCAATGTATTTACAAAAAATATGTCCCATAAACCATAAGTTAATTTATCAAATAATAAAGAATATTATTTTGTACTCATCTCTCTTGTAGTCACCGTCAAAGAACGTCCGCTGCCATCTCCCAACTGAATGGTTCTTATCTCATCTCAGCCATCTGGACGGAGTGTTGAGAATTCCAAACTTCTTCTGAAGTAGTCGATGTCATCTCTGGCGCTGATTCAAAAATTATATTATTATACACTTGATATCTGACTACTAAATTCGCCGTTCAGGTACTACTTTCCCTGTAACAGTTCGCTGGCGAATTATCGACGATACTGCCCCTACAAATATAGTACTGTGACTATCTATCACTGAATTTAACACTTTACAATAATTTCTGTGTCCTTATGACACGCAAAGTAATAACTGACTACGTCCGTAGACGCACAGAAGTAATAATCAACCTGTGTCCACGACACACAAATAGAAGTCTACGTCCGTAGACGCACAGAGTAAAAAGCTTATGTCTTCGACACACCAAATAGAAGTCTACGTCCGTAGACGCACAGAGTAATAATCTTACGTCCTCAGACGAACAGAATAGAAATCAATGTCTTGGCTCTTCATGCCACTTATAAATGAACTGGCCTTAGGTCTCGATGGGGGGGGGGAATTTATGTAAAAAATTTCTCGAAATAATTGTGGTACAGGAATGAAATAAATATCACTGAACTCGTAACATTGCACAGGTCAAGAATATGCCCATTAATCCTAGAATCGATCGTAGAGATTTTGTCTAGGCGATTTCCCGCGTGAACGCTAGCCGAGCGTGCCCACGCTAGACCTGCCGCGCTAAATAGGCATTCTTCTCTCATTGGTTCTCACATTTTCTGTAATTTGGCGGTTTATAGCAGATCTTGGCGTCGTAGGAGTGTCTAGCATGCTCATCAGCCACTCACGTTACTGCATCATATTTCTTCTAGGCGCGAATATTACAATGAACATACCAGCAGCATGTCTCACTGCGCGTCGCTTCTATTTGAGGCGGCCCACACCTGTCCTTCTGACACATCGCTAGGCTATTTCCTTTCACAGCTAAAGTATTTAGCCTATTGTCAATCTGCTTCAGGTATGTCCCCGCTGTCTCCAACCAATGCTTGAAATTTCCTCATCTCAGTCTGGCTACTTTCATGATGCTGGTGGAAATATTTATTAATTGGAGAAATAAAACATAGAATCATTTATCCAACAGAGGATAAAGGGTTCAGTATATAGATATTTTTAACGGTTTACCCAGCGTAAGCTTGAAAGGCACATGGGTGGCAGGTTTTTCTTCGACTCGATTCACTGAAATCGTTACTGCTCGGTTTCCTTTGGTCATAAATTAATGGTTTTTTACAGAAACGTTCCTCGAAACTTCCTTTACAGATTAGTGAAAACCGCATCAAAATCCATCCAGTGGTTTTCGAGATTACCCGTAACATCACCGACAGTAGTGGCTACGCGGGCTAAAGCGCTGCGTTAGGTCAAGGGGCCAAGCTCTCTGCTGACTCGGTAGACGCGTGGGTTCGAGCCCCACCGTCGGCTGTCCTTGAAATGGTTTTCCGTGGTTTCCCATTTTCAACACCAGGCAAATGCTGGGACAGTACCTTCTTGACAGGCCACGGCCGCTTCCTTCCACATCCTTGTCCAGTTTCATTCATCTTCATCCATTCCATCTCTCATCCCGACGCGCAGGTCGCCCACGGGCGTCGACTGGAAAGACCTGCACTCGGCCTCTCAGGAGGCTACACGACCAAAAAAAAAAAAAAAAAAACCCGTAACATCCAAAATTCGAGGACTTCGTTTTATACTATGTAGAGATTACATTGGGTTACATTTTACACACATGTATTCAAATAAGTTTCCTTCAGGGGCATACCCAGAAAATAATTTCAGGGGCGATAGTGGATATGGCTAAGGATGTGAGTAATGACTGCCTTACGTAGTGACTGTCAAATCAGACTCTATGCCCCCTCCTGTGTACGTTAGACTTTTAGAATCTCTACTACTGGAACTACTACTTGGTTTGTTGTCATCCATTACAGTGCATATAAGGCAAACTTTGCTATCTCTTTGAACAAATGAATACCGTAGCATAATTTGCATCACCACAGAGATTAAAAATAAATAAAATAAAAATAAACGGTTCTGTGGACTATCACAAAAGAGCAGGTAAGTCTACTTTCAAATAGCTGGAACTATTTGAAACTAAAAAGGCGCGTGATTGGGACGAACGGTTTCATCACTAGCACCACCTTGTGGTGGTCAATAGCACCCTGAAGGTTAATACAGTACAATTACTGTATATGAGAAAAAGAAACCTAATATATTGGTATGATTAATTACTGTATATTTAAATGAAGCAGATTGAGAACATTGTAGTAATATGCTTTGTTGCCCGAGTTCAATGCACATGCCAACTTGACTTGTGTTGTTAATGTGAAAGGGTCTGCTTAGCCTGGCTGTTTTCAGCTGAAGGTCTGAACAATTTTTATTCCTGTTTTTGTTTCTTACGTCCACTTAAGAAAATGCACTCTCAAAGAAGCGAACTAACATTTATTTGATAGTACAGTATAGTATTTTACTACCAAGCTTGTATCTGAAGGTGTGTGGACAAGTAATGTTATGCTTACAACAGTGGCGGCTGCTGATTTTTATAATGTGTAGGACGTAATAGGCTTAACTTAATTATTATAGCTGGGCTAAATTGAGATATTACTCAGTCTAATATTATCAGTTTAATATTAATTATTCAGTCGCACAGCACTATTATGAACACATGACACAATACAATCGAATACCACTCCAAGGATATGCACATGCTGAAAACAGACCATCCATTCTGACCGCGCAAAATCGTAACCAATAAGCCTCTAGTGTTGGTTTAAATTCAACCAATAGCGAGACTTGAGGATCTCAGGCGACGTCCTCAGAGCACCATTAAACAGACCAAACCAGCCCCTTCCCCTTCAAGGGCTCCCATGCATTTCTAAAGCTATAAATACGCGCTTTGAGGATGCAAGGCTTCCTTCCTCAGCTTTCTACTCAGGGCGATGAAGGTCACACTTCACCTATCTAGGGGTGAAATGTAGAACTAGTTACAAGTACTGACAGTGACAGTGCGACAGAGCTTATCGAGAGGGCACGCAAGGTAGCCCCAAAGACTATTTTACAAGACAATCAATTTAATTTTTTTAAACAGTTACAGCCGAGAGCTGACTGCAGGATGGCCCTCACGTCCTACATGGAGGAATCACCACTGGCTTTCAATAGTTTGAGAAATGCTGTTCTTGAACACACAACCTAGAACTTAAAAGTGAAGCATAGCCAGAAGAATGCAGTAATGCGTATTTAAGTAAGAGTTTTAAGAGCTGTCAGTTTCCAATTTAAACTGTCTCCTCTCCCATTCAACTTATATTTGGTTAGAATGAAGCTCTTGAGGATTCAGGATTGACTGTAAAGGTAAATGGTGAAATAATCAACTTATTTAGGTATGTAGTTGACACTGTGCTCATACATAAGTGGGGGCCCCTGCCTTGCTTGATAAAAGCAACCTCGCTGGATTAGATGTGGCTGTAACATCAATACAGGAAAATAAATTATGGTCTTCAGTCACCAACCACTCCGAGAGCGAAAGGTATCATTACAATTATATGAAATAAGAAGCACACTTAAATACCTGAGATATATTTTATTTGAAAATTTAGACCCTGAAAAAGAAATATGTTCCAATGCCATTAAAGTAATCCACCAAAAGTCAATAAAATTAATGACTAGAAGATGAAGTTAAATGTTTTTCAGACGGTCAACATGATTGTACGCAATTGTGATGGGTTATTACCTAATTCTGAAGAGAATTTACATGAGATTAATAAATACACTTGGATGACCAGTTTTGATCGTCAAGCGATTATCATCAGATCCATTACACTTAGGCTATAAAATCTATGTCTAAGAGTATGGGTGAAAGTATTTACAATATGTGCACTTATTTTGTCAAAGATAACTGCTCTCACCAGGACAGCGCAAGACTCAATCAGATAACTAGCCTGTACAATCAGTGGTGGATCCAGGCTTTGCGGGGCCCTGGGCGATATGATAAGGTGGGCCCAACAACAATATCAAATCAAATGGAAAATTGTTTGGTAATAATAATAAAATAAAGAATAGTTACAATATTTTGAATACACTACAGTACATTCTTTTAATATTATGAAAGAAACCTTTAAGTTCCCTTGAAGATTATGTAAACTATGAAATATGAAACTATTACTTTGCGGCTTTATTCCAGCTGAAGTCTTCTATTATTTCACTGAAATCTAAACTTGCTAAACGGTCACGGGAGGTCATAGCTGCACTGAAAAAAAAATGAATATGAATCATAAATTAGTTTGAAAAGTATAATTAATAAATTAAATTAAAAAAAAAACATGGCGCGGGGGCCCTGGGCGGTCGCCCTCCTCACCCTCCCCTAGATCCGCCCTGTGTACAATACAGTATGAACTGACCACTTAACTACAGTCACATATTCACTCTAAACAAGTAAATTTTGGAGGTCACACACCATTTCCAGTATTTCTACAAAACATCACATAGACTATAAATAACAATTATTGACGAGTTGAATTATCTTACCTAATACTTCAACTAAATAAGTGTACATATTGTAAATACTTTCACCCATACTCTCAGATATAGATTTTTAGCCTAAGTATAATGGATCTGTTGATGATGGCTTGATGATCGTAACTGGTCATCCAAGTGTATTTATTAATCTCATGTAAATGTTTTTCAGGATTAGGGCATAACCCATCACAATTGGGTATAATCATGTTGACAGACTGATAAAGATTAAACTTCATTTACTAACACCATAATGACTAGAAGATGTTTATTGGACTAATTTTGGCCACATTGTGCTCTTCATCAGCATTAACCACAATTAATCTCAAGGTATTGGTGATAGAAATCTGTTGTCGAATTGAAGCAGTTAGGGCAACATTTCACAAATTGAGACTATGGTACTGTTTTGCAATGATGACCTCAGCCAGCCAGATGATGCCAGCATCTGGTTAAAAGCTATTGTTGGCCAGTACTGAGGTGTGGTGTGGGGACATGGACTGAGAAAGCTTCCTCATTGAAACGCCTTGAAGCTTTTGAAATGTGGATCCACAGAAGAAAGCTGTGTATTCTGTAGATTGTACCTGGTCCCTTTGCAGGTGCTCGCTTGTCCATCTGGTGCTATGCTGCTGGGCTCTTGGTGGGAGTGATCACTTGGAGGCTATTGTCCCTGAGGAAGTAGTTTCATACAGTCTAGGTCAAAGCTTTTCAAACAGGGTGTTACGGCAAGGGTGCACCTGCAATGAAACCTGAAACAATGGTGTAAGGGCCTCTTTGTTGATGAGAGCAGGATTTGTTTGATGCCTAACCTGGTTTGTAGGGTGTTACAGACTGTCTGATATATTTTATTATTTTGAGCTATTAACTCATGATAACTGAAATGAAGTAAGGACACTTCTGGTGAACCGGGTGAGATAGCCGTGGTCGTTACGGCGTGGCTGCTGGCAGTCGCTCACATCCGGAAGGCGAGGAGGTTCGAATCCCCCCGCCGGCAACCTTGAAGATGGTTTCCTGTGGTTTTCCATCTTCCTTCCAGGCAAATGCCGGGGTTGGTCCCTAACTAGAGGCCACAGCCGCTACCTTCCAACTCCTCGTTCTTACATTCAAACTTTCCTCCCCAGACAACACTCCACACGCGGCGGTACTTATAGCTCACCCCATGGGTGTCCGCCTAGAAGCAGCTACAAACTGGCGAGCCGAACATGTCCTCGGACACTCCCGGCAATAAAAGCCATACACTATTAAAAAATTCTGGTGAAGGGTGAGAATATCTTAGCACTCGGAAAGTGAAAGATAGGAGCTATGAAATGTTCCCAAATACATCTCACTGTGATTCGAAGAATGAAATAAAATATTTAATTTACAACTATCACTCACAGGTAAACTCAAAAGTTACTTCCTAGGTCTGAAAGGAAGAAGGCTTGTAGTTTTACGTGACCATTAATCTCGCGATCATGAGACACGGGACCTCCTTTTTACGTCGAATCCGAACCATAGGACATGGCATTTCACTTCAAAAATCTTACGTGCATTGATCGGTAATCGAACCCGGTCCACCTCGGTGAGAGACAAACAGCTTGACCTCTGTGCCACCACGCCCCCTCTCAGATCTGAACATAAATGATTGTGAATTAACTCTTATAGTTTTGTTGCTGTATTAAGCCACACATTCTTGTGAAACAGGATTTTCTGTGTTGACCAATATCAAAACAGTAACATGCGGCTATTTGAAACTGCTGTATGGGGAAATGTGAATTTGCCAATACCAAAGCAAAGTGCGAAAATAAGTGTGATTGCTTCTCCTCACCTCCATAACTGTTCCTTTCATCTCACATATAACGTCAATAATACTAGAAGTATGTGTATTTGTTTTATTCAATTTACGAGGGATATTTTCATTTGAAGAATACGGTGATGCACGGAAAATGTTTGGAAAGGTCGGCACAGCCTGCCCATTACCTCCAGGAAGGCATAGCTCAATTCTGTTTAGAATTTTGATTGAATGCACACACTTTTAATACATTATCTAACCATTATGAGGCATATTTAAGTGCATATTTTGGTTGTACATATTTAAAATCATTTAGTACATATTTTAAGTTTATTATTGCATATATTTTTCATCACTATTCAAAAATCCAGCTTCTCACAGAACTGTGATCATGCCATTCTACTTTATGTGTTGACTCTATAAGTCTGATGTTGCAATTAGTGACGTCTATGGGTTGTTGCAGCTGTGTTATGCGGTTCTTGCTTATGCTGGCCAGCATTAATAATCATAAAAATACCAGCTGGCCAGCAGCCCACTCGTAGCTCACCTTCAGAGAGATCAAACGAGCCTCCACCCTCTTGTTCCGCCAGCCAGGTGTTGGTAAATATTTCTTGGGCTCCAGACTGCCTCATTAGATGTCTCAACCGCCAACGTTATTTTCATCTTAATATTCAAGATACACACTCAATTTCAAGTGGCTAATTGCATTACTTCTAAGGCTCACTGTATAGAAGTTTGTTAAACTTAAAGCTTCATGGCAAATCCAGTCCCTAAAACATTGGTGATCTACATTAGCTAGTGCCCTCATTTAAAGGTAGATTTTTATTGGAAATTAAATGGAAAGGTCTTTAATTAGCAATACTGGCTAATACAGTAGGTTGCAAAAAGTATGATATATGAAAGAAAAGGACTTGAGAAATAGCCGTCCTCCCATCACAAGGCAGAGTTCATGACTAACTTCCCTAGCAAACATGGTAGAATAACAGGTAAACTAATGAAGGCTTTAAGCTAATAGGTCGTGTATTGTACAAACCATATAGATGAAAGTTAGAGAATGTGGGATTCTTGGAATAAACAGTTAAACTGCTGGCAGAGAAAAGAGCAACACTTTAAACTAAACAATTGCCACTTAATAGTAAATCAGCTTAGACTTGTAAATAACAGGGTGTGAGGAAAGAAGTTATTACCTTATCCAAAAATAAACAGTGGGAAGATATAAAAGACACCTGGGAGAGTAGCAGAAATAAACCTAGAAGAAGCCACAGTTTGCTTTGCTGTGAATAAGATGACTTGATTTATTACAAGAGATTTTAGCTTAGATGGAAAGCAGTTGTGGCTCGTGCTGTTGGAGTTGGGGAAGGCTGCGAATGAGCTTAAATCTGAAGGTAGTTCTGAGCTTCGTGGTTGTGTAATCATTTATAGCTAGGTAGTAACTGGCCAGCTTAGCTCAACGAGTAATGGCAAATGTCGGATGAATGCATTTCTTATCCAACACGCATACGCGTTTGCAGGATATTTAATGGGGAAAATATTTCAGGGTGATGAGGCGAGAGTCCGGAATATACTTCTTGTTGATAAGTAGATTGGTCCTATTATGCTATTTTATTTACCAAAAGATTTTTAATTTTCTATTTAAACGAATTGACTTACCTAGTTTCGTAATTCTAATTTAACCTACTCCCCCATCCTAATGAGACCCGATCAGAGGAGGCCTGATTCGCGATTGTACCCTAAATACAATTGCAATTTACCTCCAAAATACTTGTTTTTTTGTTGTTGTCGTGTGGCCTCCTCAGAGGCCGAGTGCAGGTCTTTCTATTCGACGCCCGTGGGCGACCTGCGCGTCTGGATGAGAGATGGAATGGATGAAGATGAATGAAACTGGGCAAGGATGTGGAAGGAAGAGGCCATGGCCTGTCAGAAGGTACCGTCCCAGCATTTGCCTGGTGTTGAAAATGGGAAACCACGGAAAACCATTTCAAGGACGGCCGACGGTGGGGCTTTAACCCACCCGTCTACCGAGTCAGAAGAGTGCTTGGCCCTAAGACCTAACGCTGTGCTTTAGTCAGCATAGCCACTGCTGTCGGTTCCAAAATACTACCAGCAACATGATCCGAGAGTGAAACATAACTTGAGGGATATATGGAAACAAACACACAAAGAGTGGCCGGATTTTAAACTGAATACCGTACTTCCCTTAAGTCTCGGTAGATAGTACTGCTCTCCCTGCCACATCATGGTGCTCTCTGGCGGAAATATTTTAATTACACTTCAAGGGATACCGTTTGAGTTGTCAAAAATGAATATCACTTATTTGTCTTCTAAGAGTGTTTCTGTTAATTTGTCAAGTAATTGTCCTTCTGAGAGTGGAAGAGGGAAAAGAGAAAGCTTCAAAGCTTCTTGACTAACTTTCCTAGCAAACATGGTAGAATAACAGTTAATGGTTAAGTCTTCTTGAACAACTTTGAATGTATTCTTCTAAATACAAAAATCATGTTGGTGTTGGAAAGCCTGGCTTAGGCTTTGGTCACCTGAGCCTTCACCGTTACAATGGAAATGAATGGAATTTCCTTAGCCACACCTCCCAACCCTGTTACATAGGGAGTAAAGAGAAATGTGAGGCGCAGCCTAACAGCGCTACTACCCATCTGAACAACATATTTTTATCAACAGTTCCAAATATATTGACAGTGGCTAATGGACTGAGTGAAATTTACAAATGCTTCTAATTAATTTAAAGTATAAATACCTCTATTAAAGGGATTTATTTATTGAATATTTCAAGAAGGCTCTGCCTAAGAGCCTTTTATCACTAGCCACGACTGATGGAAAGTAATAGAATCACTAGTAACAATTACTTTTGCAGTCCTTCCTATTTGTATTTTATATTAGGGTAATTTTTTGCTTTCATAAAAATGAAATGGGGTTATAAGGTCCTCGTAGGTATGCGTGTCTGTTTGTTTTGTGTGTGGTTGCCCCATCCCTACATAAATTCCTCAATGCATGAACCAAATTGAATAAAAAGAAGCTTGCTATAAATGTTAATCCTTTTCATATTTCCAACATCTTATCAGAAACAAAATGGTGGCCACCTGAATTTTCATTGCCTAAGTCAGCTACTGGCTGAGTCAATCATCAGATCCCTACTAAATTCAAGCTCAGGTTAAAAATTTCTTGATAAACAATAACTTGTGTTCCAATCCATGTGTATTCACCAAATATGGCATTCAGGAAGCTTCATATGGACGTAAGTTTCTAGAGTTACAACAAAATTATATTGAAACAGGTGCATCCGCCATCTTGAATGTATAAAGCAGCCTATTTAAATTGGTTATTCACCATCTATAAGGCATCCAACGTTAAGAATGAAGCATTGGTCTTATGGCGTGTTACGACAGGGTTGCCACTCCATGAGAGGAGGCAGTACGAAGCGCTTCGCGTACACTTTCCGCACATTCAGCGATTGTGCAGTGACGAAGACTTGAATTAAGTACTGTATAATAATACTAATAGTAGGCTAACATAACACATACAACGAAATTAAATTGACTATAACGTATGCTGAATGTGACATAAAGAAAACAATCAAAATAAAATAAATAAAGTACAAGCACAAGGAAATGTGTGAAGTTTCGACTGCAGTTAAAGTTGAAGTACGTTATTAAAGAAAATACTCCTCATTGGCTTACCTTTCATGATTTATACTTTCGTTGGGTTTAAGATTCTTAAAATAACTGAACACATTAATTACGACCTGTTTTTCCCTCCTTCTGAGCACTTGACCACGCATTCTTTTCACAAAACTATCCATTGTTGTACGTGAAATAAGTAAAATACAACACGCTAAATTTAACAGAACTGCTGCACACATACTCAAGATAGAGACAGCTTAACTACAGAAATACAAGCTCGAAGGGCACAGTAATAAAGCTGTGAGTAGCAATCTGCACCCCGCTGTCCTTCGAAACTTCATTTTTATAATCCGCGGTCAATGAACAGCCCGGCCTGTGTAAACAATTAAACCTACACTCTGGGTAAGCAGGTAGAAAACTTCTTCCAACATTCCTCTACAACTCTCAAACTGACATGACATGGTTATCTTTAAAAATAGAAAAGTTGGCAGCATACGAACTTTTTCAATGCTGCTATGCGGTTATGAGAGAATATTCAGAAGTTTTACCTACATGAAAATTGTAATATTGCCAGTATAAAATATTTCAATAATCCATCATCAAGACGGCACATTCAGCTACACGTGTGTGACACATTCAGCTACACGTGTGTGAAAAATAGGCATCACAAAGTCAATGCAACATGATATAAGATCGATTTTACTAAAGAGGGGACTCAGTTTATCGTTTTAAAAAAAATATGGATATCTAATTTTTCTAGCATTTCTATCTAGTTTACGCAGTTCTAATATAGGACAAAAAAGATCGGCAAAACGTAGTTCTACCCGAATATGCTGTTTTTTCGACAAAGAAAAAGTTTCGACTGATATGGCAACAGTGGATTGCTAGAAAATGACAGCGTCATACATGTCTCATGTGCAACAGAAAGAGAGAAGAATATCCCTATCTAACCAGTGCTTCACTCTAAACGTTGGATGTCTTATAGTAAATGTAGAATATATAATCTTTTCAAACAAGGTATTTTAGAAAAGATTCATTCATTACTTTTCCCTGCATGGTGTTGGTACCGGTATATGATGCAGAAATTTACCATCCCTATTGTGCTGAATCTTACTGTTCAATAAAAACAGAGGACACGAATGAAGTCCTGAATTTTGAGGAAGTTCTTTACTAAACATCTTGGTTTACATGTTATGTGCTATAAAACCTTTTGAGTTTCCATTACCGGTACATTACTGAAAACATTATGTTTTTGCAGCATAACCTCTTTCTGCTTTGGATAACAATGGAATAAAAACAGATGCTGTTGTTGCTGTTATTTAGGGACTTTGGAAGCCTTCATAGAGAAGTTAAGGCTGCTTGAGCTTTTAGCTCGCAGTAAAGATGCATAGGTGTGCTTCATAAAATGGGAGGTAGCGCACAGTTCGCTGCTTCTGTGGGGGTCCGGGCATGGACACCAAGAGCCCACTGATGAGCCAGCTTGGTGTTCCTAGGTGAAACTCCACACAAGACATGGCATAAACCTAGAAAAAACGCTGAGTTTTAATAGACTTAAATATTGATACCGTTTACAGCCATGAAAGCTGTTCTGTACACAGATGCCTGGAATTCTTCCTTAGCATTTGTCTTGTATGCTGGCAGAGTCTGCTGTTTAGGCTCTCTGTCTCCATTTCACACACTCAAATGCCTGGAGATTGAACAAGTGAAAAGCCAAGAAATTTGTTATTAAAAAATGCCGATCAATGTTGTCAATTTATAGAATGGTAGAACAAACTAAGACATAATAAAGAAACTAATGTATAAATTACAAATGTAATGGAAAGGAAAATAAAAAAAGAGCACATCAGCTCTGCTAGTGGAACAGCTTATGAGTTTTATAGTTGGCTTTTTGAGAGAAGACCATGGGGTAATTATTTCAGTTGTGTGTGTCAGTCGTTTCATTCCACCACCAGGCAAAACCAGACAGTGGCGGGGCACCTTAGATGGTTTTGCCATCTCTTCGGGCCTTTTTCAGCTGTTGATCAAGCAGTTCAATTGAGAATAGGTTGCCGTAATACCTGGAGTGAATGTTCATTGCATTCATCATATTTATTGAACGCTTTACTGTAGAAGAGTTGCCTGATACATGACATTTTAAACATCATCCTTCAGAATGCTGTACTTCCTGACTACAGTATGTGTGGCACTGTGGTATGTCAACAGCTGCAGTGAGTTTCTTTTCAATCTGTGCAGAGGAAAAGAGAGCATAGAGGGATAGGCTTTCATTCTCAAAGTTGAATTCATTCTCACACATAATTTCTAATCCCTCTGTATGTTGTCTATGTTAGAGGATATACATTATCCATTCCCCTGCCACCGTTTTAGCTACTTGTAGAAAGTCTGAAGTGAGGGTCATGGTATGGCCAAACTAATATGTGGCTATGGGATGAGAATTTAACTTGAGGTCATGACGGTATACAGTACATTGTAAACTCTAGCAGTCTGTGAGCATTCCGCTGTACTTTTTGGTGTGTTGATATGTTACTCAGTTAAGTGTTCCAGTTCTCTTAAAGATGAGAGATAAAAATGTTATGTGGGGATAGATTTTTTGGGGGTATTTTGTTGTTGTTTCATTTAAGGGGCTTGGACATTGCGATCGTTAAGTCCTGTGTACTTGGGTGTGTGTAGAATTAGTCTGATAATCTGTATTATTGTGGTGTCTGTAGTAGTGTGTGTATTTGTAAGTCAGGTGGGGTTTGGGAAGAAAGCAGTCATGGACTTAAGTTAGGAACCATCCCGACATTTGCCTGGAGTAGAAGTGGGAAACCAAGGAAAACCACTTCCAGGATGGCTGAGATGGGAATTGAACCCAACACTTCTCAGTTTTGCATCACAGGGCTGAGAGCGCCCAGTTCCAACCCTTGACAGAGAAAGAAATTGGACATATAATCTTTGGGACAGGAGTGTCAATACGTACCTCGAGACCTCAGATGGCGGCTGTTTGTATGATAATGATGATTATTATTTCACCCTAATATTGTACATAATAATTATTTTAGTATTTCCCTTTAGCTTAATGATCAATGTTGCACAGCTATCTGAAATGATTGATGGGTTGTGTTTGTCAAGTTGGCATGGGTCAGTTTTACATAGTTTGTGATGAGAAACAGGCAGATATCCCACCTGTGCAGTGATTACACTTATGAAGGTAAACATGAGCTACTGGGGTTGACAATCTGTGGCTAAGTTTCAAATGACAATATGCAATCTTAGAGTGGACTAATATGTATTTCTATTACAAATTTGTTGAGTCCGCCTTGTTGCATAGTGGCTAGCATTCATAGCTGTCACCTTGGTGGTTTTCTGTGGCTTCCCCACTTCCACTCCAGGCAAATGCCCGGATGGTACCCAACTTACGGCCGCTTCCTATCCAAATCCCACCCCAATTACAAATACAGACACTAGTAGAGACATCACAGAGACACAGGTTATCAGACAAATTCTACACACACCCAAGTACTTGGGGCTACATGCAAAGCCCCTAAATAATCAACAAATTTGTTGAGACAACCAATTTTTCAGCATTTCTTATGAACAGTTTTATTTCAAGAGTAAAATATAATCTTAAGACTAATAAGAGTCAAATAACAAACAATCATTTTAAAAATATATTTCAAAGATAAAACCTCTTGAAGACAGGTTAGTAGGCTATGTCATTAATATTACTAATGTTGGAGTAAGATAACATTAGCCTATAGATAGGCCCACTGTAGAAGAAAAGATCTTGATTATGTTTAGATTTAGAATCTGTAGTCATACTGGTTGGACAAAAATTGCTTAGGCAATATATTGCACAAAGATTAAGAAAAATGAATTAGATTAACTGCAAGTCAGCCATTCTTTTCTTTTTTTGTATAGAGTGAAATATTAGTTCATACATTAAGTAGCAAAAATGTAACAATCTTAGACTTGTATATAGCTTATGAACCCTTCTACACTACAAATTATGGCTCTTACGTAAGTAAAGGTTGAAGACCCAGGGTCTAGTTTCTAGCCTATAATTATCTCCTCTGCCACAGAAGTCACCTTGCAAGCTATCTTCTGGACTTAATTGTAATCCTGCCTAGAGTAAGTGCTTCCTGTTTTCTGAAAGAATCCTATTCATTTGGAATATACGCCAGTACCAACTGTCACCACCCACATGTTGTCTTGGCGAACTTGGGCGCCTGAGTTATAAATTAAACAAAGAATTCTTTCTTGCTGACGACTGTGTTCTGTCCAGATGAAGAGCAGACTCCTTACTTCAGGTATTAAATTCCCTTAAAGTGTGTGAAGACACGTTGTGTTATTTTTACCAAGATGAATCATTTTGCTTTTCCTTTTCTATAACCTGGACAGTCTATTTCTGTTCTGCCACCTCCTCTTTTATTAGCCCGGCCCACCAGTTTATATCTCATCTCGGTCCTGCAGTTGACACGAGTAGCCTACATCATAATTATATATCTGCAATTTTAATCATGTTAATGAAATTAATACCGTATTCCTTCCTAAAGAAAAATGTTCTGAATTAGCTAAATTTTTAGAGTCTTGAAGAAGAACAGTAAAGGCCACTGTATATTGTATATATTTTTCATTGTATATCTACCCCTTATTATTCCTGTTTCTACGGAGTTGGGGATGAGATACAATGCATTTCAATGTGGTGGATGTTTCTTACGATTGGATGCCCTTCCTGATGCCAACCTCATCAGAGGAATTACGAGAATTAAAACTGGGCAAGGAGTGGGAAGGGAGTGGCTGATGCCTATTAGAAAGTGCCGTATTGGCATTTGCCTGGATTTGAAAATGGGAAAGATGGAAAATCCATTCAAGGATAGCCAATGGTGTGGTTCAAAACAACTTGTTTACAGATTCTGGAGATAGCCTAGTCCCATGGACTACATCTTGGTATACACAAAAATACAGAAATGTAGTCAACTAAATTACGGTATCATTTTCACTGTGAGGATACACTGATAGTATCAGTATTAATAGCATGGGTGGTCTCAGTAAAAACATAGTAGCTGTATATTCCGAGGAATCAAGTTTGATTCCCAGCTCCAACATAGCTCTGTCGGTTATGAATGGAGTGCACTGAATCTTGTGAGGGCAAGTTATCACTCAATCATCCTAGAAGTTGGTCTCTGTGGAGTTTCATTTTAACCTGACAGCCTTTTCCAAAATCCAGTTATAACCTAGGCATACACACTAGTACAGTGACCATAATAATTCAGGTTGACAGTAATACAGTACTGATAATACTGATGTTCACAATGTCTCAAACCCATAAATGAAACAGCAGCAGCAACTACTACTAATAATACTATTACTTACATAATATTTTCTCATTTTTGATAGCGAACCTTCTTAGGCTGACTAAATACTAGTAGAGATTCTGGGATACAAAATTATTCAAACGACTTTGTGGTTGTTCCCTCTGATCAAAAAACCTGGCATTTGCCTGGATTTGAAAATGGGAAATAATGGAAAACCGAAAACACATTCAAAGACGGCCAACAGTGGAGTTCAAAGTCGCTCTTCTACAGACTCTGGATATAGCCTGGCCCCATGGCTTTGCATCATAGTTAGTTAGGACTACATCTTGAACTACATTTAGTTCATATACCGGTACTCCTTGGTACTGTAGGGAATGACTGATAAGTTCATCACTAAGCCTTCGTTGCTAGTCTGGTTAGCATGACACTTAAATCGAATTATCACTTTCAATTTCAAAGGCTTTCATATCAGGAGTTAGCATCATCCCACATGGTATAACAACTCAATTTAAGTCTACATTCGAAAGATCTAGTATTGCTGACTGCAAGTACAGACAAGCGTGGGCTCACAGCTTTTGTTAAGAACAGAAGAAATTTGCAATATCTTAGAAAGTAAGTGAAATTAGGATACACCACTCATCCACCAGCTGTGAAGAATTTCTTTTTGTATTGAAAGATAGTTTTTTAACCTATTTTCATTTTATGAAAAAATAGGCATATGAGATCACCTTTTGTCCGCGCATGTGTGTGTGTGTGTGTGTGCATATGTTGTAATGGTTATTAGTTAGTGCCCCATGTTGGTAGCGACAAATGTAATGGTTTCGCTAGCCCACACTGTTGGGAGAGAAATGTAACTGTTTACCTTTGCCTAAGCTATGTTGTTTTAATGGGCGCCAAGACCTCAATGCAATGTTGAAATCTAAATTTGTATTTAACAACGTCTAGCTCTGGCAGAACACATTCAAGACTCTATTCACTCAGATCGTGGTATGATTTGATCATTAACCCAACAAACAATTGTATCAGGAGAAGGAATTGGTCTATATCTAATGCTACCTACTGAAAGCAAAGATTGCATTGTAAAAGAAATGAATTTATTATATAAAACAAGTATAGCAAAATTAATAATAATAATAAGTTTAAAATTTAAATTGGAGCGTTGTGATTTGAATATTACCGATAGAAAATTACGTGAAAACGGAGTCTGATAAATTGATTTTACTCTTATTTCCAAGCTATGAAGTTACTGAATTATGAAATATAAAACAAAGAAAAATGAGAGATTGCGTATTTCTGCGTCATTAGCGCTTACCCCTGGAAATTGCCAAAGCATTTCCCTCGTTCTTGATGATGCTGTGTGCTTCCCACAGTCTCCTGGACGTCGTCATCTCCGTCGAAATTTGATGATATCCTGGTAGATTAGATAATTCTATGGTCCGTACATCGGACCCAAACTCTCGTAAAACCGCACTGGTTACGTTTTACAAAAGTTCGTCGCTAACTCCACTGAACATCGGAGCGTCACGCACTTGCGACCGTACACTGCAAGTTCTACACAGATTGTCCTTTCCACGGAACATCGGAGCGTCCCCCGCGTATAACCATACTCCGCAAGTATTTCACAGATTGTCCGCGTTTCACGGCGCGTCGAACGGTATATCCACACGCCGGCTCCCCACTCTTCAGTCCCAACTAGCTTACGTCGTCTCCCCTGATTGGCTGAACCACCACGCGATCTTCTCCTCCTCCGGGTCATTACACTCGGCGACAGGGTTCCGTTTCAACAATTCGCCTCTTCTTGACGATGCGACCCAAGATTGCGTCATGCTCCTCGACAGGAATCAGCTTGTATTAGAATTCCCAGTGAGTCACGTCTCTCAATATACCCTAACTGACGAAAACTCCGTAAAATTCCGTAATCGCATAATTTTCTATGATATCGTCGTTCGTAATAATTTGCTTGTTAGCGTTTTCTAAGACATAGAAAACCTATCTGTATGCTTATAATTTTTATAAAATGCTCCGAAAATATCTTAATAATAATTATAATAAATTAATAATAATAATAAATTAACATGAAAAATTATCTTGGCTGAACAATTTGCCGCGTAAATAAATATAGAATGGCTTCCTACTGACTTATGCCAGTTGCATAAAAAACCCTCGAAAAACACGTTACAATGTGTGTGTCTGTCTGTGTGTCTGTGGATGTATGTGTGTCCCCCTCTAATGACTTCTAAATGGCTGGAGTGATTTCAATGAAACTCGGTAAGGTCATAGAACCATTTTGGCCGACCCCGACCATGCCCTTCGAATTTTATTATGTCTCACCAATCCAACATGGCGGCTGTGCGAAATATTTCTCCAGCATTCAATATCTCCGAAACTATTACCGATATCACCCTGAAATTTTGCACGGTGATAAAGGGAACTACTAGAAGTTTACCTACGAGACTTTCAAAAATCTGGTAACTACAAAACCAACATGGCGGCCAAGCGAAGTTGCGAATTTTAAATAGACGTTTCTCGCGATTTAAACAACCAAACGCAATGAAACTTGGTACAGTATAAGTTTATACACATTGTAATGCACTGAAATCTAATTTCGTTTAATTTTTTACTTAACCTCAAGATGGCGGCTGTGCGAAATATTTCATCGGCATTCTATATCTCCGAAACTATTACTGATATCACCCTGAAATTTTGTACGGAGATAAAGGGCACTACTAAAAGTTCATCTATAAGTCAAAAACCTGTTAACTACAAAACGAACATGGCGGCCAAGCGAAGTTTTGAATAGTCTTTTCTCGCGATTTAATCATCCAAACGCAATGAATCTTGGTACAGTAAATGTTTATACACATTGTAATGCACTGGCATCTAATTTAGTTCAAATGTTTACATAACCTCAAGATGGAGGCTGTGCGAATTTTAAAATTAAGTTTTTATTTCCTGTGTCGTAACCATGCGATCGAAGTGAAAGTTTGAATAATGAACCTACGCAATGATTTTCTTTTAATGGTTCATAACTCTGTGGCCTATACATATAACAATCCAACGTGGAGACCATCCGAAATATTTAGACGGTTCTCAATATCTATGAATATATTACAGCAATCAAACTGAATTTCTTTATGTTCATAGGGGCTATGAACATAAGTTCACCTATAGGACTTTAAATAACCTGGTGATCACAAATCCAACATGGCGGCGACGCGAAATATAAATATTTAAATGGACGTTCCTCGCAATTTGACCATCTGAGTGCAGTAAAACTTGGTACAGTAAATCCTTATACAAATTTTAATCCACTGGCATCTAATTTATTTTTGTTTCCATAACCACAAGATGACAGCTGTGCGAAATTTTAAAATCTCGTTTTTACTTCTTGTGTTCTAATCATGCGATTGAAGTTTGAATGCCACACGTACACAATACTCTTCATGGAACAGTACGTAACTCTAAGACCTACATATATACAAATTCCAACATGGCGACCATCCGCAATATCAGACGGTTCTCAATATCTACGAATCTATTACAGCAATCAAACTGAAATTTTGTATGTTGATAGTGGCAATTAGCATAAGTAGGATATATGAAAGTAGGCTTTAGTTCTTCACGGAACTATTTGTTCTATTTGAGATACATTTAAAGAATAGAGTTTTCTATGTCACGGATTTAGTTCATTTTTATTATAAGTGATTTTAGGGTGTAAGATGAACATCCAGGCCAAAAAGACAAGAATCTCTGATTGTTGATATTGTTGTTGTTACTTTATAGTTTAACTCTAACTGGGAAACACTGGAAAATATAGCCTCAAAACACTTCAAGTAGCCTACTTGAACTCTTGGAAAAATGAATTGAATGTTTTTGACATTTTATTTGGAATATTGAAGACTTTTGTCACATGCGTCAGGATATCCCATACTTTTAGAGAGAAGAAAAGTATTATTCTCATTTTCTTTTGTTGGTCTTTCCCAGTGCTAACTTAGCATTTTTGGTTTCAGGAGTAGGGATGTTCTAACAAATACAAACAGCTGTTTCTAGTAGTGAATAAACAGCACTAATCACAAATGAGTATTTTCATTGATTGCTGATACACTTTAAATCACAGCAAGTTTATCTGAAGTTCAAGAAAATATTTAATGCTCGACCGTCTCTTATTTCGTATCTTGTAACATATCTTAACAGTCTATAAGTTCAGTTAATATTGGATATTAAATTATCCCTTCAATATTTCAGCAACCAGCGTCAGTGGTTTAATGATTGACAACTTAAATTGATTCCTGAGGAAATATTTTCTGTTCCTCAACGTAAAGCTTTTCTGTCGGTCAAACATCAAACTTTTGTTTACTAAGGCAACACTGTTAAAATGGCTTCAAACACCATAATAATCTCTTCATTAAAAGTTATTAAAAATAGTCCCAATTTGCCGGTAATTAACAAATATTTGGTGGAATAATATTTAAATGCGAGTCATTTAGTAACGTATTGCTGTTATCTATAGAATCTTGAACACTTTCAATGTTGTGACATTTATCCGTGGCTCGTGTGTGAAGTTGAGTAACGCCATTGTAACACGAGTTATATATTATTCCGCGACACTTGTCTGAACTATCTTACACCATCTTCGCTAGATCGCCAATTCGGGTGATTCTGACGACCCCACTCGCTTCGGTTTTCCTTGCCAGGACACGACCATTTCGAATCCATACAAATTTCCAAGCAACCTCCCGAGCATTTCTTTTGGCCTGCCACAATAAATCTCGATATTACTGTGTGAGGCTTTCATTTACGCATTTACATGCGCCTACACCTTGATGCTGTGACTGTTTGGACCAGCTGGTGAATTTTAAGTTGCGCTTATTAAGCAGTTCGTTTCTTTTAAGCTTAAGCTGCGTTTACACAAGCGAATTCCCTCGCGAGTGAATAGCGCTAGTGTAGACGTGCCCCCACACCTGAGTAATTACGGGGTGAGGGCCCTCGCTGCGAGCCGGTGCTCAGTCGGTTTTTGTCTGCGCATCAAAGGGTTTCGCACGTCGACTTTCGCTTAGTGTAAACGTGGTCGCCGTAGTTGCGCGAGGGATGAATCAAGAACAGTGCTTGCAGCTCATCGAGCTCTACAAAAATAGAGTTTTTATGTGGAATCCAAAAAACAAGAACTATTTCAATCGAAGGAAATTGATGATGGTGATAATAATTGTTGTTTTAAGGGGCCTAACATCTGGGTTATCGGCCCCTAATGGTCCGGGTGATAGCAAAAATTACAATGAAATGGAAATCATAACGAAAATTAGGTGAGACTGAACATAGTTACAAAATGGAACTCAGATTGAAACAACTCACAAAATGGAGAGTGGAAATACTTACAAAAGGGAATTTAGAAGGAAAATAGCCTACTCACAAAAGGAATAGATTGAGAAACACGCACAAAACGTAGGTAAGGTTCAAAATACGTACAAAATGCAATGTAGAGTCGAAATACTTACAAAATGCAATTTAAATTCAAAATACTTAAAAAATTCAAATGAGATTGAAAATACGTACAAAATGCAATTGAGGTTTAAAATATTTACAAAATGCAAATGAAATGAAAAATACACAATGCAATTTAGATTGAAAAAGGCCGGTTCAATCCCTACAAAATGCAATTGAAGTTGAAAATACTCGCAAAATGCAATTTATATCGAAAAGACTCACAACATGCAACTTAGATTGAAAATACCCACAAAATGTAGTGTAGATTCAACAAATTCGCATAAGGTAATTTTGAGCCAATTAACAAAAACAGCGCGGGAATCTTAAAGAGAAAAGGGAATAGAATGAAAAGATAACAAGGGATCTGACCCCTCAAAGAATGAGGGATCAGGAAAGACGAGTCAAGGGCCAATTAAGACGGGGAAATGAAATACTCCCGAGGCCTCGGACACCCTAATACCGTCGGGGTCGGAAAAGAACAAGAGTTGACCAAGGGAGGTCGACAAGAAAGAAGACGGAGAGTAGCCCGGCACAAGTAAGTGGAAGCAATGCCGGACTCATCTGGGGTCCCGTGGTCGCCAACCCACGTCCCACCAGATGTGAGCCTCTAGGGGGCTTAATTGTATCATCAATGGGTTCCTGTTCCATTTCTCTCATGAGGTTGTTTTCAAATTGGTTTCTTCCAAGGAATAATTGTTTGCTCCACCATCGTCGAGGGCGGCGATTTTTCTTCTTCCCTTTCTTGATCAAAAATGCCAACATGACGGAAAACGTGCCTGCAGCTGCTGGAGGGACAAAACAAGTTGCCATGGTGGTCGCGAAACCAGAACTGAAGGCGGCTCGTCCTACTCGCGCAATTTTTAGCTCTGAATTGCGCTCTGTTTTGGGTAGTGCGAAATTTCACTCGAAGCTAGTAACTTTCGCCCGAGTGACTTTCGCGAGGGAGTTTCGCTAGTGTAAACGCAGCTTAGAACTGTACTTAACCACGACGGGTGGCAATTTTCATCTTGTTTTTTACTGCACACTGTGAATTTCCTCAGCGTCGAACATATTAAGTGTCGACTTCAAGTAAGTGCCTCTGCCACTTTATGGACTACGTCTTCCAGTTGTTCGTCCTCGTGCGACACACCGCTGATTTCTAAAAAGAACGGACGGTTGACCTGTTCGAGTTCGTGAATTTTTGTTGCAAGATCTGATATCTCGTTATCCTGTATTTTGTTTTCTTCCTTTAGCCGTTTTACCTGAGTTGTTAATTCACGCACTACTGTAGTTCGTTGCTTGTTTTTAGTTCAAAATTTCATTGTACTTATCCGACATAAACTGCACACTTTTCGCACTTTCATCCACCTTACCTTTTAGTAATGCAATTTCTTTTGCACCCCCCGTATCACTGCCTTCAGGTCATCGCTGGAGTTGTCCGTACCGTCGTCCAGATCTATGGACGTGGCCGGGGTGGACTCCTTCCGCTGCTGGCATTTTCCATAGCGCCATTGAGCTTCTTTGAATTTCCACGTCTTCTTCCATGTTCTAGTGGTTACGGTGGTACATTCATAATGGTAATGAACCACACCCCATCATATGATCACCGTCAGTTGGCAATGCCACGTTGTAGTATGAACAATCCATTGCTTCAAAAAGGTCTTACTAGTACGGGAGTGACAGCTAAGCACGTTCGTTCGCGGCTAGGGCTACTGTAATAATAATAATAATAATAATAATAATAATAATAATAATAATAATAATAATAAAGAAGAAGCATTTGTCCCATTTCAAAGGATTATTATTATTATTAGACTGTTATTATTAGTCTATTCTTCTTGCTGTAATTTCGGCCATCTACGGACCACGCTATTTCAACTGTCCTTTTCCATGCCTTTGCGCCTAATGTCTACCAAAATATTATGTGCACTCGAGTTTGAAGGTTGATTGTGAAGTAACCAATATACCTTCATAAAATCCAATAACATCTTCATTTTCGTCGTTCTATTGTAGGCCTACGTTAGTTCATGTAGAATTGGAATTTTTAATTTATATTTTAATATTTTTTATTGCAGCTGGAACACAAAAAGTGCCCATTTTTAAGCGTGTTTCAACCATGCGTCACATTTAAGAATTATTATCTCAAAAGCTCGTCATCGGATCAAATCCAAATGTTAACACCATATACATTGGAATGTTTTATCATTTTAAATGATTGTGTCGACTTCGCTGCGGTCTGGCGTTACGTTACGGTGACGGGACGAAATGTACCGAGAATGCACTGAGGTGTGTGCCGTCATAGTACTGCTTGAGGTTCCTCCTTTTCCCGCGCGCTCCGGTGAGCGCGACATAATCCAGCCAGCTACCTCCTTTGACCTTGGTTTGCACTTGTTTTTTTTTCTCTCTAACGGACTTTGAGTTCACGCAGCATTTGTAGAATGTGTAGCATGTAAAGTGAAGTGATGGGCTGCATCTCGGCAACGCTGTACAGCTTTACCCGTATCGGCTAGCTGCGGAACCATGTCTTATTTTCCTGTACAAATACAAACCGATATAAAATAAGTGAATTAATTTACGTATTTCACAGTCATACATCATAACCTTTTGATGTATAAGGTTACAACGCGACCATGAACTACATTTTCCAACCACCCTGAGCCGAGAAAAAGTTACCTTACAAAAATGATACTTACTTACTTACTTACTTCCTCGGCGCTACAGCCTGGGGTAGGCTTTGGCCTCTCTCACGATTCCTCGCCATTCGTCCCTTCTATGAGTTTTCTCCCACCATCTTCCAACCCTCATAGTTCTCAGGTCTTCTCCTAAGTCTTGTAGCCATCTTTTGCGCGGTCGTCCACGTCTCCTCTTCCCTTCCATAGTTCCATGTAATATCTTCCTTGGTGTTCTTTCTTCACTCATCCTCTCTACATGACCAAGCCAATCCAGACGTCGGGACTTAATAAATTTCACAATATCTTCACCTTTGATTATCTCTTCAATTTCTTTGTTTGTCCTGATTCGCCACCCTTCATCCTCCTTTACCGGGCCATATATCCTTCTTAAAACTTTCCTTTCAAAAATTTTGAGATCATTCTCATCATTTGTTGACATTGTCCACGTCTCAGATCCATAGGTCACCACTGGTCTAATAAGGGTCTTGTAGAGTTAAACTTTCAAGTTCCTACTTAACAGTTTTGATTTTAAGAGCTTAGTGTTAGCATAGTAAGCCCTGTTTCCATTCATGATCCGTTTATGAATCTCCTCTGATACAGAATTCTCACAATTTAGTATAGTACCAAGGTAACTGAAGCATTTTACATTCTCAAACTTATACTGACCAATTTCTACATTTTCTCTTGCTCTTCTATCTTTTCCCGCTGACATTTTCATATATTTCGTTTTCCTTTCATTAATTCTCATTCCCATCTTTCCACTCTTCTCCTCCAGAATCTTGAACATTTCTTTAAGAGATTCCCAGTTCCGTGCCATCAACACAATGTCATCCGCATATGCATACGCCTGCTTGGACTTGCTTATTATCGTCCCTCCCAAACCCAGTTCTTTCATGACTTCATTCAGTGTCAAGTTGAATAACACTGCAGACAATGAATCTCCTTGCCTCACTCCGGTATTCACCTCAAAATTCCTGCTAGTTTTGCCTCCCACATAAACCTTGGCCTGCGATCCTTCCATTGTCATTGCTACTAGACTGATCAACTTCTTTGGCACTCCACATGCTTCTAGGGCGTTCAACATCTTCGTTCTATCAATGCTATCAAACGCCTGTTGGAAATCAATGAATAGCAAATGCAGATCAACACCATATTCATAGCATTTCTCCATAGATTGTCTCATAACAAATATTTGATCAGTAGTTCCCCTTCCTGGCCGGAATCCACACTGGTTCTCATCCAGTATTTCTTCAGCGTAGTCGCTCAGTCTCCTTTGCAATATACTTGAGAATATCTTATACACAACACTTAGTAATGTTATCCCTCTATAATTTCCACATTGTAACTTATCACCTTTCTTGAAGATGGGACAGATAAGGCCAACCTTCCAATCCTGAGGCATTATCTCTCTTTCCCATATCTCCCCAATCAGTTCATGTAGGTTCCTAACTATCCCTTGTCCTCCATTCTTTATTACCTCCGCTATGATCTGATCCTCTCCTGGTGCTCTTCCATTTCGTTGACGCTTCACTGCCTCCATAACTTCATCTATGGATGGTTTAGTGTCCTGCGGCTCTACATTCATGTAGACCTGTCTCTCATTCATCTCGTCCTTACGTTCTATATTTAACGCATCTTTAAAGTGCTCCGCCCATCTTTCAAGAACTCTCTCTTCCTCTCCAATTACTTTTCCATCTTTATCCTTACACGAGTTCTCCCGTGGTTGAAATTCCTTTGTCATTCGTTTCGTTGCTTGGTACAATTTCTTACTTTCATTCAGGCTGTTCAATTCTTCAATTCTTTCCATTTGTCTTCTTAGATACATTCTCTTCTTCCTTTTCAGAACTCTATTTGCTGTTCTTCTACTTTCTTTATATCTTTCACAATTCCATCTTGTCTCTCTTTGAATCATAATCAATCTGTCTGCATTCTTCTGCTCTATATATTTCCTACATTCATCATCAAACCATTCTTCATTCCTGTTCCTCTTCTTCTCCCCAATAGTTTCTTTCACAGTCTCTTCCAATGCTTTCTTTATTCCAGTCCATCTCCTCTCTAGAGTGTCATCCTCGCTCATATTCTTTAATCTCTCTTCCAACTTCTTGTTCAGTGTGTCCTCATATTGCTTAACAATTTGTGTTTGCTGAAACTTTTCCACGTCCCACTGTATCCTCTTAATTCCTCTGTCACATTCTACATTCGCAATTCGTTCTCTAAACAGAGCTTTCACCAAAAAATGGTCCGAATCACAGTTGGGGCCCCTTGCAGATCTGACGTCAATCATTGAAGATGCATGTCTTCTTGAAATCAAGACATGGTCAATTTGGTTTACCACTCCGGTGCCTGGCATTTTCCAGGTTCCTTTGTGTATGTCCTTATGTTTAAAACAAGTACTTTTGATTACCATTCTATTACTTTCTGCAAATTGGCATAGAAGCTTCCCATTTTCACTAGTATTAATATGTAAAGAATGTTTCCCTGCTACATACTGCAAGAAGTCCTCTCTACCTATTTTGGCATTGAAGTCCCCAAGAAGTATTATCACATCATATTTTGGTATCATACTACATTCCTTTTCCAACTGGTCATAGAATGCATTTTTCTTCTCTTCACTATCGTCTTCTGTAGGTGCATACGCTGATATAAGTGTCAGATTCCTGAATCGTCCCTTTAGTCTCATTTTACACATTCTATCTCCTAGAGGCTCAAATCCAAGAAGACTTCTTTTTATCTTTGAACTAATGATAAAGCCTGTTCCACCCTGACCAGTTCTTTCTTCAGGACCACTGTATAATATTGTATAGTCCTTCTTGTCAATCCTACCGTTTCCCCTCCATCTCACTTCCTGTATCGCTACTATATCCATTCCATACTTCAAAACTTCCTCAGCTACTTCTGCCATTTTTCCTATCTGCAACATCGTTCGTACGTTCCATGTTGCCACTGTCAAAGTCATATCCTTTTTCCTTGTCCTTAAACATTTTCCAGGTTCATCATCGTTAATTCCGTCCATATTCCGAGGCTTCGTTGAGAGTTTCGTAACTTTTGAGGTTTTACAGTGTGGGGTTGTTAGCCCCACGCCCAACCCCCAACCTGGAGGACCAGGGTACCGCTCTTAGTCTGGCTCATCACTTTAGACCTGTCCAGCTTGGGTGACCCTACCAGGAGCTTAAGCTCCCGCTGGCATAGCTCTGCAGATCATTTGAGCTCGCAAGCCCCCAAAACACCCGGCAATAACAAATTGCCTTCTTCAAGGTGGCAGTACCGGCGGGGGGTTACAAAAATGATAACAACTTTGTTTCTTGGACACGCAAAATTTTGAAATTAACAAACCAGTTATAAAACATTCCAATGTATATGGTGTTAAAATTTGGATTCGATATGATGACGGGTTTTTGAGATAATAATTCCTAAATGTGACTCATGGTTGCAACACGCTTAAAAATGGGCACGTTTTGTGTTCCAACTGCGTTAAAAAATATTAAAATTTAAATTAAAAATTCCAAACCTACATGAACTAACGTACAATAGAACGAGGAAAATGATGTTGTTATTGGATTTTATGTAGGTCTATTGGTTACTTCACAAACAACCTTCATACTCGAGTACACATAATATTTTGGCCGACAGTAGGCCTAGGCTTTAACGTTCGCCCAGTATTCACGCATTCATTTCCTATGCTGTTCCTTCCTCGCTTCAGTCCATGTTTTGCCAGTTTAGTCTATTATTAGGTTATTATTATTATTATTGACATGTAAATGTATATCGTATTGAAAGCGATCATGCACACTCTTGAGTTTTGTTTTGTACTATTTACGGAGATTTTTTTTTTATTACTGTTCAACACGTTAGTCAACATAATTGCAGGTTGACCACTAGAAACTGTAAGGTGCGTTCAAAAAGTAACGAACCGGAGGCATAATTACAGGAACCAGTACCTGTATTGGCCCTGGCTGTTGAGGCACTTGTCCCACTGTGACACGAGGCGGTGAATGGCTGTCTCATAAAATTCCCTGGGCTGCGATGTGAACCAGTTCCGCACGTACAGCTGGACGTCGACGTCCGAGGTGAATCGTTGGCCCCGCAGAGCTCTTTTCAGGGGACCAAACATGGCGTAATCACAGGGAGAGGGGTCTGGACTGTATGGAGGGTGGCTGAGAACCTCCCATTTGAATTTCTGCAGGACTGCCGCGACTGTGTTGGCCGTATGAGGTCGTGCATTGTCGTGGAGCAGAATGACCCCACGTGTGAGATTGCCTGGTCGTTTTGTTTTGATCGCTTGGCGAACGGTGGTTAAGGTTTGCGAGTAACGCTGGGCATTCACTGTTGTCCCATGCGGCATGAAGTGTATCAGAAGGGGACCATCTTGGTGAAAGAAGAACGTCAGCATTAACTTTCCTGCACTCGTGTGGATGGCCTTGCCTTTTTTGGGTGGTGGTGACCCTGGTTGCTTCCACTGGAGACTTTGTCGTTTGGATTCTGGTTTGAAGTGATGACACCATGACTCATCTCCAGCCACCACTCGTGCCAGGAACCCATTCCCTTCCCTCGCATAGCGCAGCAGATGACCAAGACAGTGGGCCATTCGACATGCTTCCTGGTGTGGTTGAAGACTGTGGGGCACCCATTGGGCACACACTTTGCGCAAGTGCAGTCGTTCCTTCATGATGGTGTGCATACTTCCGACGCTTAATCCGAGAACGGCGGCTATGGCGTTTACTTGCACTCGGCGGTCCTGGGTAATGAGTGCATCAACCAGCTGGACGTTGTCATCGGTAATGCAGGGGGGTGCCCCAGCCCGGGCATCATCGGCTAACGACACCTGTCCTTCCCTGAAGCGCTTGTACCAAGCCTGGACACTTGCAAGGGACATGCAGTGTTTGCCGTACACTTGTGACATTCGGCGATGAATGTCTGTTCACCCTACTCCTTCCGCTGTTAGAAACCGAACAACACCTCTTTGCTCTTCGTTTGACGCCTCCATGTCACTGTTTGTAATGCGACTGGCAGCGTTGGACGATTGATGCATGCTGCTGCTCTGTTTGTATCGTCACGTGACGTGCACGCGTGCCCTCTAGCGACGGGCTGTGACCTTCCACGCTCTGGTCGGAACCACATCTCGTTACACATGCCACGATTAGCCGATGTCGTCACCGGTTTGCGCATTCCAGCCTCCGGCTCGTTACTTTTTGAACGCACCTTATATATACGGCACCGTACTTATTACTTTCCGCATTGAAATTATATTTCAACATGTACTAAGATTTATTTAACGTAAACAGACATCGTACTGAATACGAGTTCGTTTTGAAATCAGTTGGAGTTCGGCATGAATACTTAGTAGACTAATATTGTTAAAGCACGTATTGCGGCTAAATTATGATGATTTGTTAATCTCATATTTTTAAATGTCACAAAGTTGTTGTACCTGTTTTATTCCTTGTTAATAGAACGATTAACAATTCATCTGCTATTTTAGTAATACCGATATTTGTTAGTATAATAGTATAACAGCACCGCTGAATAAATTATGTTCATGCAAAAAAGTTTTAAGTTCTTTTTACAATAACTTTTAGGTATCCCGTATTCAACTCATAATAACATTATGGCCACCCTGCAATAATAATAATAATTCCTGGTTAATCCAAACCCTGAAGATATATAAAGTTGATCCTGCCATCATTGTAAGTCTGCAACATATGATGTCTCATTGGGGGACCAACTTATTAATGTCAAATGGAGACACATGTATGGAATCGGGATTTATTCAAATCAAAAGGGGTATCTTTCAGGGTGACAGCTTGAGCCCTCTATGGTTCTGTTTGGCGCTCAATCCGTTATCATCATTGCTGAACAATGCAAAGTGTGGTTTTCCAATTAAGCACCATGGTATAGTGAAATACAAAATTTCTCATTTGATGTACATGGATGACATTAAACTGTCTGCATCCTCTGAGAAACACATCGACAATCTAATTGCAATAACTGCTTCATTTTCTTCTGATATTGGAATGTCCTTCGGATTAGATAAGTGTCGCACCCTCACCATTCGGCGTGGAAAATTAGAGGCCCGAGCATTTCAACTTGATGACGGTTGTTTCATAAAGGCTATGGAAGGTAATGAGACATACAAATATCTTGGTCTTCTGCAATCTAATCAAATTGATCATAAAGGTATTAAAGATAGAACCGTAGCTATCTACAATCAACGCCTTAACAAGATTTTAAAATCAAAGTTGAATGGAAAGAACACCTTTAAGGCTATTAATAACTATGCTATTCCTGCTCTGACATACACTTTCGGTATTACCAAATGGACGCAGACTGACTTGGAGAACATCCTAATTAGGACATGTACTGCCCCCGTAAATTGAATTATATTGAGACCACGATGGCTGTATTGGCAAATATGAATAAAGTTATGGCTGTCATAGTTGTGACGTGTATATTCATGACGTAGGCACGGATGACGCAGAATTCATGCAAGTAGGCTGGTTGAGCTGAGATTCTTGGTGACGTCATGATTTTGTTCGAGAAAGATCTGAGATTTACGACGCAGTCGCAGGAAACAAGGTATTGTGCTAAGGAAGAAGTTACGCTATTGGAGGAGAGACTCGAACCAATGAACGATAGTTTGGAAGGAAGACGGAGATTGCTGAAACTACGATATTTGATTGCTTTTGGCATGCAGATTTGTGGAAATCTATTTTCAGTTATGGCATTGATTTGGAATTTTAAAGAAATTAATTTTGAGTTTTTGAAATTTGAAAATCCGTCAAGTATAGCCAAAGTTAAAACTTCTAGCAATGACGGAGGAACGAACTATGGAAGGGATGGATACGCCCCTTAAGAAGTTGATAAAAGGTCGTGCACAGGAGAGAGGAGCTCTCATATCTCTCATATCTCTCATACCGCTGATACCGCATTTATATTTCTGATGTCAGATAGTCATTGTCGAGTGAATAAGTGAAGCAAGTTGTCTTTAGCGTGTGGTTAAAGCCCGGCGCATCGAACGAACACGGAGCAGTTCCATTTTACGCTGTTCGAAACTAGGTGAAGTTGTAACGCTCACATTAACGTTTCTACCAGATAAGATATAAAGAGTTAACTTCTGCCTTTATTATAATTCAATTGGGCAGTACAACATTGAGGTGTGTAGAACATTTGAACAATTTCACAGTTATACTTTGAAAGATATTGACACTTTAAGGCTGCAGACAAAAGTGATTTTCTCGCCACCTGAGAAGCACTTTTAAATTTCCACAGTATACACTACGGCTGACACGTGTTGCAACCGTGATATTGGAGAATACGTTTGGTGTTACAACGATACAATTTACTATGGAACATTATAATCTTGCAGTGCTTTCAATGATTATAACAGAAGTTGAGATGGAAGGCTAAGGCTTTAATGCAATTGGGACATATATCGATGGAGTGAAGTAACAGCATGGAACTTCGTTAATCGTCATTCTACAAAAGCAAGCATGTAGTGAACATCCAACTACACTCATGCATCGTGAATCCATCGCTGAATTATATCAAATGGCAGTGGAAATATCATCATACTCCACGATTATGAATATTTCTGCGGAAATAACTGCAATAAACTTCATGGCGAATTACGACTGGAACTTCAGGGAACTTTCAAGAGAGGCCAGGGTGGACCCGGCTCATAAAGAAGAGTTTTGCCAGAAGGATGTCTTTCGTATACATGGAGCAGTGCAATTTCCGGAGGAGGAAGCAGTTCGATTCTCCGAGGACGCTGATTCCAGGTTCGAGGTCGGAGCACATCTTCACGCTGGTGAAATGGAACCAACAGCAGTTTTCTTTGAAAACTTTCCTCTAGAACTTCAATCAACAGATAAGGTAGTCGTGAACGTTTCTTGTATTATTTGAGTCATGGAGCGATATCTGAGCGGCCATTTTCCCATATTTTTTGTCCTATCTTTTGCCCCATTTTCTTGATTAACATTTCTGTACTCAGTACGCTTCGATGATTTATGCCTTTTTCTACGATTTGTTGAGACATTGTTATGTCATTGGCATAGTTAAATAATTTTGGATCAGTTGAGACTGATAATTTAGATTCTTTCAATAATTTGCATATTTTTGTAGTCACGATTTGACTGTAAAGTTAATGATTTGCTATGGCAGATTTGAATTCAGACAGCGTGTCATTTTATTAAAGTAATTCTATTCAGTAAATTACTTTGACCAATTTTCTGTCATCCTCAAGAAAGAAGAATAATTAAATGATTTTAGAGCGTTAAAATCTAATACGTTATCGACGATCTTTGAAATACTAGTCGTCTTATGAACATGATTGCAACATAGACATTTATCATTGCATTATAGACAATTTTATGAAAAATGAACTTTGATTACGATTTTTTGAATACACTATTGTAATGAACGTTTGATAGGAATTTTTCCCAATTATAGATTGGAACAATAATGTTTGCATTCCACAGTCTAATGGTATTCTATTCGACTATTTATGCAGTTTAGATGAACTTTGATTGAAGATAGTATTTTTATACTGCGATACTTTGAAGATATTAATCTCAATTTTGATAGACCAGGGAGGAGTGTCTAATCGTATTTGCTATTAAATTTATTTGTGATGGGCAAATTTTTACTTCATTTCGATTCATGAATGAAACCCACGAAGGTTAAATAATAACAGACATTAATACAATTGATGAATATAAGAATTTTTGAAGAGGAACAATGGATGTATAATCGTTAGTTCAGTGGACCTGTAAAAGTCGCTGATGAGTAATGCCCTTGAATAATGAAGGAGGTTCCCACAGTAATAAATGAAGTTGTTGAATTTATGAGTGGAGGTTTTTGTATGTAATTTGGAAGATTTTGATGCCATATATATGAAGATATATGATGAATTCTGGGCCTATTGTTGAGCAATTTTGTGCGTTTTGAGCGAAGTATTTTTCCGCTGAATGTATTGTCCTGGTTCTTTGAAAGTTATTCATGTGAAGATACTGTTAAGGTTAACAAGAGTGTTAAATAATTTGAGATGAAGATTTTGAATGGAGGTTACCGTCACAAATATTAATAATAATTATTAAACTTAATTAAACCTGAATTTGACATTTAAATATAACTAACCTTCATTGGTCGATTATATCAACACGATTTAAGTAATTATCAACCGGATAAACGTGTGGTTTAATGTATTTCTTGTATAAATAATATAAACAATATTAATATTGTAAATAATTTTGTAAATATCTTTGATAACAATTTGTAATGAAAGGGATTAATAGAGGCGTGTATAAAATTTTCAATTGTCGTTTGACATTGTTATAAACAATTTATTATTGTTATAAATAATTAATGAACTTTTGTTATTAACATTTAGAGTTTTGTTTTTATACTCTAAACAACGCTAATTAAACATGTGGATTGAACAATTAAACATGATTTGGGATTGTTGGAGTAATCCACTGGTGTTTGAATGGAGCATTTAAAACATTTGCGTGATAATATTTGAGTTGAGATGTAGACATTTAACGTGTTTTGAAAGGAGAGCTAAGCTCTGATGTAACTCGCTTATGCTAGGGTTGAACGGACAGGTGTGTCCACTTTGACGATGCAGGTGCATTGCAGCTGGCCCCTGACAACTGTATGATAGAGGCCAAGGACGTCTCCATAATAGCCTTGTGGCTATAAATAAAATGTGAAGTATATAAACACGCAAAACAATTGCTATATGTGTCTCGTCCCAAATCCCGTTTCCATTCCAAGTGCATTATTAATTTTACGTTATTTTGAGCTTGAGAAAGCTGAAACATTGTATGTAGAGTATACAAGTTCTACAGGAGGACATAGTTATGTGGACAATGACTTCTGATTGCCACGTGGATTTTGTTGTTTTATTTTTGTTAAATTCATTCTTTATGTGAAATAAATTATTGTGCAGTTTAAAGTTTCTCGTTTTCGTTATGGTTCATTTTTAATATCATGGTGGAGGTTATTGTGAGGGCATACTTTAAGTGATCCAGTTGACAACCCATCCCCGAGATAAATTTAAGAGGTAAGTAAAAGGAAAGTATGAACCCCCGTATATTTTGGTGTGTTCCACAATAATTTCTTGTTAACTATTGTGCTCTAATCTCGATAGTATCTGTCAGTGCCATTTTCATTGATGTAGCTGTGCCGGTGCGATTGATTATTGGCAATCCGATTGAGGGGGCGGATATCTGACAGCCTACTATCCTGATAACGGGGACAGTACCATCTTAACAAAACACAGATGTCTCCACCCTAAGTCAGCTGTTGAGCGATTGACAATCCCGCGCCAAAGAGGTGGACGAGGGCTTACGGACATTATCCAATTGCATGCAAGGCAAGTGAGGAACCTTCAGAGATATTTTCTGGACAGACATGAAATCTCCCATACATCAAGCCGCTGTGAAGGCAGATGACAAGTGCACACCGCTGGATCTTCTTCACGTAAGGGATATACAGTTAGCCACTGATGAGGAATGTTCAGCCATCAAGCTTCAGCAGTGGACGCAGAAAGCTCTGCACAGTCGTCATCCGTATGATCTCAACCAGAAACATGTCGACATTGATGCGTCGAACAGCTGGTTGACTCATGCGGACCTATTCACTGAGACTGAAGGATTCATGGTTGCAATCCAGGATCAAGTTGTGGCTACCAAAAACTACCTTAAATATATAGTTACGGCAAATATTCAGGATGATAAATGCCGAAGATGCCAACTAGAACCGGAAACAATTCAGCATATCACAGGAGGCTGCCAAGCAATCTCCTATACTGATTACTTGAAAAGGCATAACCAAGTGGCCAAAATAATGCACCTACAACTTGCACAAAAGCACTTATTATCTGAAAATACTTTGCCTTACTATCAGTATGTTCCTGACGCCGTTTTGGAAAATAGTAGTCACAAGTTGTTATGGGACCGATCAGTTATTACTGATAAAACGATACCAGCAAACCGGCCAGATATCGTTCTTGTGGACAAGGTGCAGAACAGAACCTTCCTCATTGATATTGCAGTGCCCAATTCCCATAATCTGCATCAAACCTGCTGTGATAAGATCACCAAATATCTGCCCTTGGCTGAGGAAATACGGCAAATGTGGAGACAGGAAAGTGTAGTGGTTCAGCCCATAGCCATTTCTTCTACCGGCATCGTCCCTAAATCGTTGGCTCGCAATCTGGAAATATTGGGAATACATCTGGTCTACATATCAGACGGCCGTCATCTTGGAGACCTGTTCCATTGTTCGATCGTTTCTCAACGTGCCACCTTAAGAGAATTAGCCATACCGTCTTGCAAACAAGCCGACGATATGTTGATATGTCCCACTTATGTGATGAAATGAATGTGATGATGATAATAATAATAATAATAATAATAATAATAATAATAATAATAACCCCTTCCGGAGAACATTTTCCTGAAAATAAGTAGAAGGAAGGAAGGAAGGAAGGAAGGACGGAAGGAAGGAAGGAAGGAAGGAAGGAAGGAAGGAAGGAAGCTTGTAGTTTAACGTGACCGTTAATCTCGCGATCATGAACCACGGGAAAAATAAGTAGCCTAAGCGGGGCTGATGACCTCGATATTCCTAACTTTTGAAACAAAGCAACATCAAGTAGGCCTAATACAAAGAGAAGTGTTTCATTGTAATGCTCTAAATACCGCTATGACGTCATTGAGCGGCAACACAAAGAGAGCTCCTTCATCTTGATTGTGTTTTAATGAACATGCATACAGATACTCAGCGAGGCGCAGGGACTCTGGCATCACTTGTGACGCTCCAAGACAGGTGGGCGACCACTTTACTTCTCATAGGAATACTCCTGCTAAATATAGAGGGCTTACTTGCCAAAATTATTGTTCCCAACAAAATACGTATTTCATGAGCATGCAGTATACAGTAGGCTAAGTCAGTTTGATGCACGACTGTGGGGGATTAATTTCCTGTATGCTTCATTGCCACTGTCACCATGTTGGCAGTGTTAATTAATGTGTGTCTGGATCAGAGGAAAGTAGCGCACTTCGCACTTGGGCGATGAGGTAACTTGTGATCGGATTCAGCGTTGCCACTATACTTTATTTGGGGGTGTGGAAGCAGATAATGTTCAGGGGGAGGGAGCAGTGAATCAATGTTTAACATTAATGTTCAGCCATCATTACTTCCGACTTGACGTTTCAGTGCCAGGCTAGAGTTTCTATTGCTAAATTGCGATATCGCGAACGAAACTCAATTTGTCGTGATATTTCGATTTGAATGTCTGCCTGTGATTGTCTAGTTCAAGTGATTTTCCTTCTGACCGCTAGATAACTCTAGGGTAACACTGAAACGTCAAGTCGGAAGTAATGATGGCTTTACTATAGTTGTTACAATGATGTACTGTATTAACAAACCCCAACCAATATCTTAGAGCATATGTTAGGTAGTCAGCCCGAAGGCTGGTTGGATCCTCAAAAAGTACCGCCGTTAGGTTATGTGAGTAGATACCCACAAAAACCCAAGGCAGCGCTATATTGAGGCGTACTAGGCAAGAAGAGGAGTGAGGTAGTAGTACTAACCCTATGAGTAGAACCTTTCACAGCATTCACAGCCACTGACTGTGCCCAGAATGTCTTACTAAGCACCACCCATACCTTAGTAGCTTCCATATAATCACAGCCATGAATGAGACTGAGACATCGGTGAAATGCCACCTTTTACTCTAGCCTGTGTCAACAGACAAATGCAAATGTACTGCATTCATCAAGAGATGGCAAACAGGCCATATAATTCTATGTAATTATTTTAGACAAGAGTTAAGTTAATTGTAAAATTCTAAGTTTTAAAACAGCAACTACTTGATGCTTCCATATTTATTGACACTAATTTACAATTTATTAGTGGCATTGCAAAAAAAAGTTGTAAAATACTGTACAGCACAACATACAAATAAAATTGTATACCGTACTTAATGCTGTGGATTTTTCATTTCACTTAATGAATTTTCTATTATGGCCTATGGAGTAAGAATGGCAAATATCTAAATATTTGTCAATTTATTTAGCAGAAAGGTAAACAGTTTCTTTTTTTTTTTACAAATTGATAATTTATATCTCAAAAGTACTGTACTTTGGAATTCTCAGTTTTGCCTCACAAGGCTGAGTTACCCCGTTCCAGCCCACAGACCAGAATTAAAATTTCTTGGCAGAGCCGGGAATCGAATTCGGACCTCCGGGGTGGCAGCCAAGAATGCTAGCCACTAAATCACGTGGTAGTCTAATTTCAATCTTAATATTGTTTATAACTTAGCCAATAAATTAAGATTAGGGTACAACCAAATTTACAATTATTTTATGCATTTACCAAAGCAACTCTTTCTTAAATTTTATTGGCTTTTTTCGGGGGGTGCTGGAGCCCCCACAGCTCCCCCCTTATAGGCTATACGCCCCTGGTTCCAGTAACTCTAACCATAACCCTGGCCTTCAGGTTGGTAGTCAACAATGCTAACCACTATACGAGACGCTCAGCAATTGCATAGTAGATCTTCCTTGATTTGATCTGCCTCTAGCAATCTTATCCTCCAAATAACCTTCAAGTAAAGAGTGTAAGTTATCAGCCTCTCTCAGATTCAGGTATTGGTGTAGAATGAATACGAAGGAGATGGGGTGCCGGTAGGCAAAATAAATGTCATTCAAGGCAGAAAATTTAACGCTTCGGATGCCCTAATATCGCCGAGGAAGAAGGAGATCTAGAATTGAACTAGGGAGGTTGGGCTAGAAAGTAGAAACTTTCTACTAGAAAGTGAAAAGTCTGGCCCGAGTATGTGAAAGCTATGCCAGACTCATCCCCACAAAATGTGAGCCACTAGGGGAAGGGGGATGGGATGGCTGAAGACCCACATTTAGCATGACTGTGATCGCTGTTAGTTATCTGAGATAATTTGTCTGGACGAACGACGATTGCACTATTCTTATAACACTGTCGTGATCTCCAATTCTTGTGTTGTCTTATGCCTGTCCAGAGGTTTGATTGAGTATTGTCTGGGTTGTAATAGATGGCGGTCTATATTTACTGGTCAGTTAGCTGGTTCCGGTCTGCGCCGAGGAACAATTATTTTACTGTCAAGGAGACTGAATGTTTCCGTTCTGCATCATTAGAGGCTTGTTAACTTTAATTGAGTTAGAAGTTTCGCTGCGATAACCAGATGCCTTTACAAACAAAAGTATAAGTGTGACTTTGCTGCGAGCAGAAGCTAAAGCTATCTATAATTGGTTGACTTATGAAACCGGTGCTATTCTCACTAAAAACAGGGGCAGATGACTCGTTGCTTCCGTGTCGTCTCAAAACTCACGAGTCTTAAAACTCGCGAGTCTCAAAATTCACGAATTTCAAGTTGAGGGTTAGTAAAAGTAGGTTCTAGCTGGTTTCTGTACCTGGGCCAGTCTCAAAACTCACGAGCCAAACCAGTTCTTCTTTGAATGGGAAAAGGTCCATTGTTAGCGCCAGCCGGAACTGCGGCAAAATTCCGGCACCCTGACGTCTCTAAAAGCCGCAGTAGTTAAAAGAGACGTAAAATCCATAACATTATTATTATTATTATTATTCTAATCTTCTAATATATAAAAGTGAAAGTCTGTATGTATGTATGTATGTATATATGTTGGTTCCATATACAAATCTACACCGTTCCACCAATCTCAACCATATTTTGCATACACATAGTTTAGGACCCAGAAGGAACCGCTGGCTACATGAATTTTCGATAGTCTTTCTCATTCTTCTGATTTCGGCCCTTTTTCACTCAAAAACAGGCTAATCAAATCATAAAATATACTCATGAAGGAATGGCAAGGCAGATAGTTTCCATGGCAACATAGCTCAAGTCGAGACACGGCCGACTTGATGCCAATTGCGCTCAGCACTACCGGTATAGAAAATGAGGATCTTGACTTGAAATCCCGTTAGTTACTCAATTGCTCACACAGCACTGTCAACCGAGTTTAGCATAACAAAGACTTGACACTATCTTCTTTCTACTATATATTTGCCAAATACCACTCACTCACTCACTCATTCATTTATTCATCACGAAATCTCAGAAACCACCGAACGGATTGGAATGAAATCTGTATGCAGCTTTCTCAAGGGCCGCAAATGCCCCCTAAGAGAGAAATTTTGGCTATTCAGGTTCTAAAGGGGTGTTAAGGGGGTAGACCTGCATTTAATTGAATAGCAATATCTCCCGATTGGTTTCATGGGGGGATGTGATACTCGGCATATAAACTCATCATTAAAAATAAGAAGACATGTGTTTGAGGGTTTTTCGATGTGGTGGATATTATGAGGTGAAAGGGGTGAAAAGTGGGGATTAAAAGATTCTTAACGGAGCGTGTCTCTCTTAAACGACATAGGCGAGGAGTTTGAAACACAGCGAAAAAAAAAATCAACATAAAAAAGAAGTAAATATGTGTTTGACAGTTTTTTCATAAATCCAATTTAAGGGGCCCATGGGGAGAGATGAAATTCTGGGGGGGGGGGGGAAGGAAAGAAAGTGTCCTAACTGATTGACTGACTGGAAAAAACTGCTTTAAATTAAGTAAATAGCTGTTCGACAGTTCTTTTTTCATAAATCAAATTTAAGGAGTTCATGGGGAGGGGTGAAATTCTGAGAAAAGAAAATTGAAAGAAAATGTCCAGACTCACTCACTCATCATCGCCTAGCCAAAATTATTGAAGTTAGAAACATGACAGTTTGGGGATATGTTCATTGTGTGTCAAAACCGTCTACTAAGGGAGGATTTTTGGATATTCAGGTTCTAAAGGGGTCTTAAGGGGGTTAAACCTGCATTTCATTGAATAACAATATCTCCTGATTGGTTTCATTGGGGGATGTGATACACGGCATATAAACTTATCATTAAAAAGTAAGACACGTGTCTGAGGGTTTTTCGATGTGTTTATGAGGTTAAAGGGGTGAAAAGTGGGGATTGAAAGATTCTTAACGGAGCGTGTATCTCTTAAACGACATAGGCGAGGAGTTTGAAACTCAGCGGAAAAAAAATCAGCATAAAAATAAGTAAATATGTGTTTGACCGCTTTTCCATAAATCCAATTTAAGGGGCCCATGGGGAGGGGTAAAATTCTGGGAGGGGGGGGGGGGCAGAAAAGAGAGTGTCCTAACTGATTGACTGACTGACTCACTCATCAAACTCAGGGGGAAAAACTGTTTTAAAGTAAGTAAATAGCTTTTCGACAGTTTGTTTTTCAATCAAATTGAAGGGGTTCATCGGGAGGGGTGAAATTCTGAAGAAAAAAAATTGAAAGGAAATGTCCTGACTCACTCATCATCGCCCAGCCAAAAATATTGACGTTGGAAACTTGACATTTCGGGGATATGTTCGTTGTATGTCAAAACCGTACACTAAGGGAGGTTTTTTGGATATTCGGGTTCTAAAGGGGTCTTAAGGGGGTTAAACCTGCATTTCATTGAATATCAATATCTCACGAGTGGTTTCATTTGTGGATGTGATACTCGGCATGTAAACTAATCATTAAAAATACGCAGACACGTGTCTAAGCGTTTTTCGATGTGGTGTATTATTATGAGGTGAAAGGGCTGAAAAGTGGGGGTTGAAGGATTCCTAATGGAGCGTGTAGGCCTATCTCTTAAACGACATAGGCGAGAAATTTGAAACTCAGCTTTAAAAGTAAGTAAATCGGTTTTCGACTGTTTTTTCATAAATTAATTTAAGGGGCCAATGGGGTGGGGTGAAATTCTGGGGATAAAGGGGAGAGAAAGTGTCCTAACCGACTGACTCAGGGGAAAAAGACAGCTTAAGAAATAAGTTAATAGGTGTTCAAGCGATTTTTAATCAATCCAATTTAAGGGGCCCATGGGGAGGGGTGAAATTCTGGTAAAATAAATGAAAGAAAATGTCCTGTCTGACTCACTCACTCATCACGCCCAGTGAAAACTATTAAAGTTGGAAACATGAAATTTTGGGAATATGTTCGCTGTATGTCGAAAACGTTAACTAAGGAATGACTTTTGTTTATTCGGGTTTTAGAGACGTGTCAAGGGGGTAAACGTGCATTTCATTGAATAACGATATCTCATGAGTTGTTTGTTTGGGGATGTGATATTCGGTATATAAACTAATCATTAAAAATAATCAGACATATGTCTAAGGGTTTATCGATGTGGTGTATATTATGAGGTTAAAGGGGTGAAAATTGGGGGTTGAGGGATTCTTGACGGAGCGTGTATCTCTGAAACGACTTAGTAGTGAAGTTTGAAATTCGGTGGGAAAAAACAGCTTAAAATACAAGTAAATAGGTGTTCGAACGTTTTTTCATAAATCCAATTTAAGGGGCCCTTGGAGAGGGGTGAAATTATGGGAAAAAAACAGGAAAGAAAGTGTCCTAACTGATTGACTCACTTACTCACTCATCAAACTCAGGGGGAAAACAGATTTAAATAAGTAAATAGGTGTTTGACCGTTTGTTTCATAAATCCAATTTAAGGGGTTCATGGGGACGGGTGAAATTATCAAAAATAAATGAAAGAAAATGTCCTGACTGACTCACTCACTCATCATCGCCCAGCCAAAATTATTGAAGTTAGAAACATGAAATTTTGGGGATATGTTTGTTGTATGTCGAAAACGTCTACTAAGGAAAGAGTTTTGGATATTCAGGTTCTAAAGAGGTGTTAAGGGGGGTAAACGTGCTTTCCATTGAATAACAATATCTCACGAGTAGTTTCATTTGGGGATGTGATACTTGGCACACATACTAATCATTAAAAATAAGCTGACACATGTATAATGGTTTTTCGATGTAGTGTATATTATGAGGTGAAAGGGATGAAAAGTGGGGGTTGAAAGATTCCTAACTGAGCGTGTATCTCTTAAACGACATAGGGAGGAGTCTGAAATTCGGAGGAAATCTATCAGCTTAAAAATAAATAAATAAATAAATGAATAAATAAATAAAATAAATAGGTGTTCGACCGTGTTTTCATAAATGCAATTTAAGGGGCATATGGGGAGGGGTGAACTTCTGGAAGACAAACGTCCACTAAGGAAGGATTTTTGGATGTTTGCTCTCATCGACCAACCAAAACTATTAAAGTTAGAAGAATGATATTTTGGGGATATGTTTGTCGTGTGTCGAAAACGTCTACTAAGGAGGGATTTTTGGATATTCAGGTTCTAAAGGGGTGTTAACGGGGTTAAACCTGCATTTCATTGAATAACAATATGACACGACTATGACGTGAGCGAAGCGAGGCTAAAATTGAGATGGTGTGTGTCTGTGTATTACTCAATCTCGCAAGTACCACTGGTCCGATTTACGTGAATTTTACATGGAAGTAGCTGATTTTCCTGGTTAACATATAGGTTACTTTTGATTTCAATACTTTGCACTATTTAAAATGGCGACCATTTTAGTGACGTCACTACACCCTTTGGTATCAAACTTTCATATTTCCATTTCAAATAAAAAGAGAACGCTAAGAAATAGCAAACTTTTGATGACATATGCGAGGTTTAAAACTACATTTCCTATCCGAAAGGTATCTGCAACTGTTAGCGAGTAAAACCTAAATTTGTGCTATAAAACACGGTCAACGCCGAGCGGTGTAGTTGGACAAAATGTTCCATCCTTAATCTCCCTCTGCGCAGCACCTCGCCTATCCCCTGTTTTAACTGTCACCTTCACATTTTAATTTATTTATGACGCGTAGCGAAGCACGGGTACTTCAGCTAGTTCTAATTATTGTAGAATAAGCTGCTAGTCATTTGTTTCTGTACAGGACCAACACAATAGACACCTAGGGTTGGCAGATATGGACATTCCACGTGCTTACTAGGCGCCTTTCAATTGTTTTGCTAATGACCATTGGCTGTCGCTTTGTATCCAAACACAAAATAGCGACCTCCATGATTCCAATGAAGTTTTTAAGGCCTGCTTGATGTCACCAAGCAGAATGACTGACTTATACTTGGAGAATTTGGTCTGTGGTAGGTTGATAATTCCTGTTAAAACAAACAAACGAAATCCCACTCGAAAACTTCCTGCGGTCATCGCAGGCACGTGCTCTCCGGAGTAGTGAGTTTTGAGATCAATTAGAATGTTAATTCAGCTAAGTTGAGTTTTGAGTCGTGAGTTTTGATACTATTTGTTACTATTTTTAGCTCGTGTGTTTTGAGACGTAACCGTTGCTTCGCCCCTTAAAACCACAACAATCACTAAAAACAGTTGGAATAAAATGAAATGCTATGCCAGACCGACTACAATCTCAGACCGTAACATCAAAACAAAGATGGTGGCAATCGTAGGGGAACAGTTGTTGACACTGGCGGGCATGGCGCCATCGAAAAGCGGCAAATTCGAAGACAAACATTCGCTTAATTGATTCAATTCCACCAGAAATTACAGATATATTGTAGTCGGTCTTGGCTATGCGAATAAGTTCAATGACATACTGCCCGCGGATTGTCACAAGCAACTTGGCGAGGATGTGGGAAGACAGGTCAGTAATTAAGATAATTCACCTCTTAGTTGCCAGACCCTTTCGTTTGAAATTACGTTTATTTGCATCATATACATCTTCGAAGTTGGATCGATATCTTCTTTACCAAACATTAATGAAGATATATTAGAGGCACAAAGTCAGCCACCATCCCGGGAGCCTGGGTTCGATTGCTGACTCCACCATGAAATGTAGTTATGGTTTGAAATACGGAACGGTATCGTTGACATGAAAGTCACACAAGTGGTGTCAGACTTGCACCAGACCAGACCCACGATTTTTTTTATTTACTTCTTTATTTTAATACTAATAGCCTAGTTGGAGCTTCTTGTGAATGACCAATTGTCAAGAGCTCTTAACCAGCCTAAGGCTTAATAAGGTACGAACATAATTACTGTATAGGCCTAGCCTACACATTATATTTTTAGAAATCTATCCTGAATCCCATTTTAAAGAATATTTCACAGTACAATGTGCAATAGAAAATCATTTACCCCGAAATAAGCTTGGTGGTAGTAGTGGGATGGTTGTTTTAAGGGGAAAACATCGATATCATTTTCCTCTCTTTCTGGAAATGATACATAATACCATGCTTAAGGATATTTTAGCTGGACAATTACACTTATTATTTTATTAGACTGCTAATGCGCATAATAAAATATATGCGTATGACTTTTAGCGCCGGGAGTGTCTGAGGACATGTTCAGCTCGCCAGAGTTTGTAGCTGCTTCTATGCGGACACCCATGGGGTGAGCTACAAGTACCGTCGCCTGTGGAGTGTTGTCTGGGGAGGAAGGTGTGAATGTAAGAACCAGGAATTGGAAGTTAGCGGCTGTGGCCTATGGTTAGGGACCAACCCCGGCATTTACCTGGAAGGAAGATATGAAACCACGGAAGACCATATTCAAGGGTGCCGGTGGGGGGATTCGAACCTCCTCGCCTCCCGGATGTGAGAGACTGCCTGCAGTCACGCCGTAACGACCACGGCTAACTCACCCGGTATATAAATATTAATGATGTGCGATCTAATCACTTCAGAATTTGTCAATGAAATGTATCTTTGTTTACATGTTAGTAGGCTATATACCAGGTGAGTTAGCCGTGGTCGTTACGGCATGACTGCTGGCAGTCGCTCACATCCGGGAGGCGAGGAGGTTCGAATCCCCCGTCGGCAACCTTGAAGATGGTCTTCTGTGGTTTCCCATCTTCCTTCCAGGCAAATGCCGGGGTTGGTCCCTAACTATAGGTCACAGCCGCTACCTTCCCAACTCCTCGTCCTTATATTCAAACTTTCCTCCCCAGACAACACTCCACACGTGACGGTACTTGTAGTTCACCCATTGGGTTTCCGCCTCGAAGCAGCTACAAAACTGGCGAGCCGAACATGTTCTCGGACACTCTCGGCACTAAAAGCCATACGCTAAAAAAAACAAAAAATAAGTAGGCTATATGGTGCCGACCACAGTGCTCTGAACATAAAGCACATAAACACTCATCTTCTGTTTTATGGAAATCTCTTTTGACAAACGCTGTACTGTAGTGGAGGCATGCTGAGAGACGGGTCATCATTAAATTTGTCGAAACTCGTAGCCATCTTGTCAATCTGCATTAGTCGTTGCTTCAGTAATATAAAGTCGCACGCGCACCATAGATTGCTTTTCTTCGAATAAAGTTTCATTAGCGTACCGTACTTTCGTAATGGTCTGTGGTTGGCAGTAGCAGTTCCTACAATTTTAAGAAATATTGCTGCTTACTAGTTAGCAAGTTCATACAAGTCGCGATGGTGTGAACTTCGGAAGACTCATGGTTTTCTTTAGGAAGACTGATCTGATCTTGTTTGTTAAATCCTTTTTTTTTTTTTTTTATTAGATTTCTATGCCATAAGTTGTGGGTCTGGGCTATTTTAAACTTAAACAAATTTATAGCAGTCTTCTAGGATAACTTATTTAGATGTTTGATATCATTCATTGCCACTCTTTCTGCGAGTGATCTTTCTTTGATATGGCGGTTACAAACGGATCCTTGAGTTCGGAAAATTAGCCCGAGAGACATTACAATTTTATAGCCCTTGAAATATACTAATTAATTACCACTTGTGTTCAGCGTAGCAAGGTTAAATAGAAAATAAATATCAGATGATAGTTTTTACACTAGCCAGGTTCTTCTTCCACTCAGCCCATTCCCATTTCTACTCCAGGTGAATGTCGGGATGGTTCCTAACTTAAGGCCACGGCAACCTCCTTCCTAATCCTCACCTTAATTACAAACACACACACTAATACAGTCATCACAATGACAGAGGTTATCAGGCAAAATTCAACACTCTCCAAAGTTGTTTGGTTGGTTCCTAAGTTTAGAGGCTGCGCCGACGCGGTCATGTAGTCCCGTGTACTTTGGGTGTGTGTAGAATCTGTCTGATAACCGGTGTTAATTGTGATGGCTGTATTAGTGTGAGTTTTCTGTTTTTATTTTATTTTTAATTCAAGTAAGGACTGCAGACATTCGATTTTCAAGTAGTTCCAACTTTTGCTACCAAACGCCACCGTCAATGACCAACTAGTTCTGAACTTGGTTACTAGATGCCACCGCAGTCGGCTCCTGGCGACGAACGTTGGAAAATAAGAGCGCCAGTCAAATCTAACCTATAATTTAGCTTCACACAAGTGTACTTAGTGGAAGGTTCTTTTATCATGCCATAAATCTATGACATGGGACCGCCGGCTTTACTTCCCCTTCGAAGGAAGGCATACTGAGGGATTTTTAACGCTCTTAAAAAATCTGACGACTTCGGCCGGGTTTGAACCCGCGCGACCTTGGGCATAGAAACTCAGCATGCACCGAACCATGCCACCGAAGCCGCCACTCTCCAAAGTACACGGGGCTAAATGACCACGATGTCTAAGCCCCTCAAATTTAATAACTACAACAGCAACAACTTGTAGCTAGGGCTATTAGAAATACACCACTGCCGATCTCCTAGCTGAATTGGGCCTTCCGGGTAAAATCAACATTGGCATAGCAGAGGTGTCTGTTTATGATTCGTCCACGAGATGTGTATTTTATGACCCGCTGGGTGCTATTCGTGTTTTGTGACTTGGGCACATCCAAATGTATTGGTTTATACAGGCTAGCTAACCCCCCCAGTTACGAAATGTAACAGTCCGAACATCTCTTCAAGTTGAAGGTAACTCCTAAAATTATCATTTGAGCTGTTGAATGAAAGTGTGCGCTGTCGTAGGAACGAGAGAGGGGATATCAAAGAACGCTTATTTCCTCGTGATATTTTAAGGAGCGACATAATTTGGAAGAGCGAGCGTAAACTCTGCCTGGAGCTGTTATTTAATGAAACATTGGCGATGTTTCAACCATCCTTGTCTCTGCTGAAAATCACCGCCATGTAGTTTGGCTGGAACCCATGCATTCAGAATTATGTAATGGCTTTATATTTTAATGATAGTGCGCTATTCTAGCAACTCTGCTATCTTGAAAACTTGTCTGCAATGTGTGTCAGAGATCTCAATCTATATTGTTATGTTATTATTATAATTATTATTATTATACTACGGCCTACAACGACGAGACAAAGCTTATTTTCAGCCCCTTGGTGTCAGAAACAAAACTCGGGGCCCCTAAACAGCCGTAAAGGGTCCCCGAAAACTACATTTTAAGGCTCTAAAACCAAGAGTTTCTGAGATATTCCCAGAAAACTAATTTCATTTAATAGACTAATGTAGGAATGCAAGCCAGTAACCATGACAACAGTGTCTCAAAAAGTTACATCCAACTTTCCATCTATTTTTGCAAGAAGTAATGCCACTCCATTTATTAAATTTCTGTGAAAGTTTGCAAATGGCTATAAGGTTATCACGGAACCAACAAAAACTGTAAAATTCATCAATGCGCTTAAAGGGGTCAAGGGGTACCCTAGATTTTTTCACAAGATTTAAACGTGCGATATGTCGTACAGAAGGTCTATTATATCTTCAAACAGCAACATTATTTTCAAAAATTCCTGAATTGAAATAGTTTATTTTTTATTTTATTTTTTTGCTTTTAGGAATTTGGGCCATTGGAGGTTAAAAACCTGAATTTTCATGCACCACAAGCCTTTATAATTTATTAAAGGGGTCTTCCTCTGGATGCGGACTTGACACAACTGTGAGGGTCAGTTTTTATGTGACGTGTATTGCGTTTCGTCTACGAGGTTTTCAGTTTTATTTTCACGTCAGGAAGTACACGTTAGGCAAATTAGTTTTTAGAGCATATTTCAACTATTCATTTATCATTGTCGACAAACTGGTTCCAAGCGGAACCATTGCAACAGTAGCTCAATTGCGTCTGGTTATTAATACCGAATACCGTTCGAAGAATGGGTACTTCTGCTAGTCAGACATAAAACTCACATTAATTTGTCAACCTTCGGATTTTTTAAAAGTTTATTGTAGCTACCGTTAGATTAATCGCTGCATATTGAAGCCCAGAAGTTATTCATAACCACATTTAGGCTACTAACATCTAAAAGAAAACGAAAACGAAAAACAGAAGCTCTATGATACTAAATACATAGACTACTAACACTAAAAATATGCACATTTGCGCAGTAATAATAATAATAATAATAATAATAATAATAATAATAATAAGCGGCCAGAGCAAAAAAAAAAAAAAAACTGGAGGTAGCTTTTCAAACCACCCGGAACATATATAACAAAAGGTGTTTTTCTATAAATACCAAAATTCATCACATCACTGTCGTCAAGCCGGTATCCCACGGAAAAAGAGATAAAGGTTCTCCACAACATACTTGGCCCAAACTACAAAAAACGGGATCTACGTAAGAAAATCCAGGCAAGAAATCTATTCAAGATAGAGAAGATCACAGACACAATGCGCAAACGCGGGGCTCGCTTCTACGGCCACTTGCTACGGATGGACAACTCTAGACGGACAAAACGTAGGCTTTATTTAACAATTTCGACTCGAAACCAAACACAATTCCCTGGTACGTTAACGTCAAGAAAGAACTCCAAGAAATGGGCCTACGACCAGATGTCGCGCATAAACGAGACCTTTTCCGAACAAGCATCGTGATTTTTGGGACTTGCCGAAATGAGAAATGGACAACCGGTGCAAAGTGGTCGGATGAACGCCGTGCTCGACACAGCAAGCTAATGAAAACCTACTGGATCAATCGTAAATTGAACAAACGCCAGAATGTATAGTGGAGCTTATCGTGGTCCCTGGTTGGCCGATTAGCAAATAATAAATAAATATATAAATAAATAAATAAATAATCGAAATAATTGCTTTTCAGTCGGTTAACACGATTGTACCCAATTGTAATGGGTGTTTCTCTAAACCTTACATGAAATTAATAAATCCACTTAGATGAACAGTTTGGACCGTCAAGCGATCATCAATAGATTCTTTACACTTATTAGACCGTTAAATCTTTGTCTACAAGTATGTGGATGATGGTATTTACAATATATGTTTTTACTAGCAACCCGCCCCGGCTTTGCCCGGGAACAGTTATGAATGCATTACGTGATAAGCGCCTTTATTTTCGATGTCAATGAACTACGACCTATATCCGTTTTACGTCTCAGCATGATGGGTTAAAATCACTGACTGGACTATTAATTATATTATCATGGAGATGCATGTGCAACGAATTCTTGTCAGACGTAATTTAAGAATGGCGAGGTGCATGAAACTCAAATCCTCCTTCCGTCCAATCTAAAAACACTTATAGTAGGCGATGTATTGAAGATAGAGATATGCCCTCGCGGCATTTTTTGTAGAACTTTTCATGCTGAACAATATTCTTACACTCATAGTATTTAGATATTTTTGACGGTTGGCCCAGCGTAAGCCAATCAGTATAATTTAATATAATATAATCCCCCTTCCGTCCAATCTTAAATTGACTGTGAATTTTACGGAACGAAAAGTTCACAGGCGTAATGAGAGTTGCACTTTCAGGGAATGGCGAGGTGAATGAAACTCAAATCCCCCTTCCATCCCATCTTAACTTGACTGTGTTTCACAGGCGAAATGAAGATAACCCGAGTTGCACTTCCAGGGAAACTCCAGACACAACCACCCTTCTCAGAAGTCTTAACTCAACACGACTCGACTGTTTGCTGCTGGCTGTATCTGGGACAATAGGTTCGCCCGCTAGCTAGGCTGTAACAGGGATGATAGACTCGCCCTTAGCTAGCTCGTAAACTGTTGCCTCAGTAATTGAATGGATATGGTTGGAAGAAATTAAAACGTAAAAACACTTATAGTGGGCGATGTATTGAAGATAGACATATGCTCTCGGGGACATTTTTTGTAGAACTTTTCATGCTGAGCAATTCTTACACTCATAGTATTTAGATATTTTTGACGGTTTGCCCAGCGTAAGCTTACAAAGCGCTCGGACGCCAGTTTTTTTCGACTTTTCCACTGAAATCGTTACTGCTCGGCTTCCGTTGAACATAAATAAATTATTTTCTATAGAAATAATCCTCGAGATATCCTTTACGGAATGGTGAAAACCGCATCAAAATCTATCTAGTGGTTCTCGAGTTTACCCGTAACATCCAAGAATTGTTTTATACTAAGTAGAAAAAGGAAGCTTGTAGTTTAACATGACCGTTAATCTCGCGATCATGAGCCACGGGACTCCCTTTTTACGTGGAATCCGAACCACAGGACATGACATTTCACATCGAAAATCTCACATGCAGTGACCGGGAATCGAACCCGGTCCGCCTTGGTGAGAGGCCAACAGCTTGACCGCTGCGCCACCACGCCCCCTATACTAAGTAGAGGTAGAGATTTAGTTGCAGCAGTGATTATAAAATTGCGCAACTTGCCAACATTTGCTAGTTATATGTGATTGTTTTGTTGGTAGCGGCTTCGGTGGCGTAGTTGGTAGCATGCTGAAATGCTGGGGCCAAGATAGCGGGTTCAAACCCGACCGAAGACGTCGGATTTTTTAAGAGCGTTAAAATCCTTCAGTATGCCTACCTTCGGAGGGGAAGTAAGGCCGGCTGTCCCATGTCATAGATTTATGGCATGTAAAAGATTCTTCCACAGACTTAACTTGTGTGAAGCTAAATTTCTAGGTTAGATTTCGTTGGCACGCTCTATCAAAGTTCCAACGTTCACTACTAGATATCATTGACATCTGGTAGCGAAAGTTGGAACTACTTGAAATTGAACGGAACTTATAGCTCACCCTATGGGTGTCCGCTAGAAGCAGCTACAGTCTCAGGCGAGCCGAGCATGTCCTCGGACACTCCCGACACTAAAAGCCATACGATATATAAATAAATTGTTTTGTTGGTTATTGACTTTCAAGTTTGCTTGTGATATCTGTGATTGTTAGTGAATGGTTAGGTTCGAATGGAATATGAACTTGGCTTGTTGTTTGAGCGATGTGAGATCTGTTCTCATGGAGCTGCTACCACTTCCACTGGCTAAATATTAATAATGAAATGAAAATCCACAGCCTGCTTCCAGTCTCCGACCGGGTCAGGAATGGAATGAATGAAGCCCCCATCTAGCGGCGAGGATATGAAATGTGCCGGCTGCCGAGGCCTGACGCACTCCTCTGGGGCAATGATTAAATGAATGACAGATGAAATGAAATGATAGTGGAGAGTGTTGCTGGAATGAAATTTTGACAGGGAAAACCGGAGTACCCGGAGAAAAACCTGTCTGCCTCCGTTTTGTCCAGCACAGATCTCACATGGAGTGACCGTGATTTGAGCCACGGACCCAGCGGTGAGAGGCCGGCGTGCTGCCGCCTAAGCCACGGAGGCTTCCTAATGATAATGATAATAATAATAATAATAATCGTACGATGTCAGTTATCTGGTGAAGATCACTTTTGAATTGGATCCATTTTAGGCGATCTACTCTCGAATGTTGGCGTTCAGGTTGCATTGACACCTAGCAGCGAAACCGGAACTCCATTGGGTGACCTCTGGCGGAGTGTTAATAAATTAATGTTATCGTCTAACCTCCAAATATGATAAGTGAGGTCGTTTACAAGCAGACACCTTACGACCCGGAATGGCATGAAATCCCCCCCTTCGAAAGTTCGATGTCTCTCGGTCGAGCATCGGACTTGCTATTTTGGAATCAGGAGACTGATACTCTTCACTGATCTACCGAAGAAGCTATATAATGTTAGTAGCTTAACATCTGATTTTACATAATCGTATTTATACTGGAAAAATGTCATTACATCAATACAAATTTCGATTAAGATATCATATCCCATGTCAGCACGATTATGAATTTGGATTTAAATCTCATGTGTTCATGACTAATCATTATGTATGGTAAATTAATATTTTAAAACCTACACACATTCAGAACCAAACGAAAACTACATACATTATTTTTACAAAAGTTCTAGAGTAAATAGTGATGACGATGATATGCTTTTAACGTCGATTTTTTTGTTTCATTTGAGAGGCTTAGATATCGTGGTTATTTAGCCCCGTATACCTGAGTGTGCATAACTTAGTATTCTGATAACCTGTGTTATTGTGTTGTCTGTAGTAGCGTGTGTATTTGCTATTATGGTAAGGATTGGTAAGTAGGCGACCATGGTCTTAGGTTAAAAACCATCTCGGCATTTTCCTGGAGTAGAAATGGGAAACAACGGAAAACCGCTTCCAGGATGGCGGAGATGGGAATCGAATCCACCTCTTCTCAGTTTTGCCTCACGAGGCTGAGTGTACCTCGTTCCATCCCTCAGACCAGTCAAGAAATAATTTTCTTGGCTGAGCCGGGGATCAAACTTAGACCTCCGAGGCGACAGCCAAGAATGCTAGCCGATAAACTACGAGGTTGACCATCAAGATCCGGCTAAGTCGGATGATATTTAAGGGTGCTGATATGTGACAAGCTCGTGTCGGTAGATGCACCCTGCATGTTAAAAGTTCCCTTCGAGGACTAAATTCTGACTCCCCTGCGTCTCTTATGCCATAGAAGTTAAATGGACGCAATGGCGGAATTTTATTCTGGATAAATTACTGATATAGGTATATCGCATTTTCTAAGTGAAATGCTATGTCCTGTGGTTCGGATTCCACGTAAAAAGGAGGTCCCGTGGCTCATAATCACAAGATTCAAGGTCACGTTAAACTACAATCTTCCTTTTTTTGGTATATCGCATCTAAGCAACTTCGTCTCACAACAGCCAATTCAGCCGCACAGCTGGTCGTTTCGGGAGATTAATCTGGTCGTTTCTAGGGATCAAAATGTCAGATCAACATTTTCCGATGATCCAATGTGTGACTTTGTGGCGTAACCGTGCGCGTTAGGTCGTTCACCATGCCGTGATGGGGAACTGCCTCGAGTCCAGAAATCGGAGGGTCGAATCCCGGCGCTGACAATGGCTACCCTGAGTGTGGTTTTCCCCTGGAATTTTCCAAACTTCCTCCAGGAAAATGCCGGGATTGAACCTTATTTGAAGTCCCGGGGTATCTACCCGATTCCCGACCTTAATAATTGCAGTTACACACAGTACTACAGTCACAACAGAAACACAGGTTATCAGGCAAATTGAACACAGTCAAATATACGGGGCTGATGACCAAAGGTGCCTGAGGCCTCCAATACGAGTTGACACAACAATCTAATGCGAGACCAAACGAATGATTGACTGGCCATTCGTTGTTGAAATCCATTTAAGACATTCATTAATGTGTTCGTAGATTAGGAGATCTTTTTGAAGAAATTATTAGTTAATAGTTTTGTCATTTGCCTTTCCGCGTACAATAGTCAGGAATGCTCGATGATTGCGCGATGTCTTTCCAAGAAGGCTGTGATTCATGATGCTAATATGCATTTGCAGTTACGTTATTGTTTGATTTAAGGGCTTGGACATGGTAGTCATTTCAGTCTCGTGTAATAGGTTGTTGGTAGAATAAGGGTGTCCTTTGTCGAGTGGTGTTGGGATGGAGGCGGCCATGGCTTTAATTTAGGAACCCTCTCGGCATTTACCCGGTGTAGTAGTGGGAAATCAGCCGGTCCCGTGGTTTTGGGGTAGCGCGCCTGCCTCTCACCCGGAGGCCCTGGGTTCGATTCCTGGCTCCGTCAGGGATTTTAGAAACTGGGGTGAGGGCTGGAACGGGGTTCACTCAGCCTCGTGAGGATAACCAAGATTAACGGCCGAGGGGACCTGATGTGCTGACCACGCGTCACCCCAATCTCTCCAGGTCAAATGGCTCAGCAGCGGTCGCATGGTTTTCCTAGGCCCTTCATGGGCTGCAGTGCCACGTGGGGAATTAGAAGTGGGAAAACCACAGAAACCCACGGAAAACCACTTCCAGGATGGTTGAGGTGGGAGTCGGACCCATCTCTTCTTAGTTTTGCCTCACGTGGATAATTGAACCCCGTTAAATTGTTCAATTCCAACACTCAGACCACAATTAGACTAATTTATGTGCAGAGCGAGGAATTGAATCCAGAATTTAAAAAAATAGGAGCAGTGACAGCTCCACAAATGTTTCTTTAGATATTTGTTAGTTTTTAAATAAAACAATAGATCTTGTTATTTAGATTGTCTGTATAACTGATAAAGGACACACAGTGCCTGAAACTGTAAGTAGTGTCTAATAGATATTGTTCTTTAATGACAAGGCGAGAAACATCCATACTTATTGTACGTGGACCTAATTTATATTAGCCTATAATAGGCGACATACGCAACCAATTTCTTGAATAACATGGTTCATATCTTGTCAATGTATACCAACAGCAGTAATTACGCTCACTAACGCGCAGCGCTAGGCCACGGGGTCGAGCTACTGTACTGTACCAGTGGACTCGGTAGACGTGGGTTCGAAACCCACCGTCGCTCGTCCTTCAAATGGTTTACGTGGTTTCCCCATTTTAAACTCCAGTCAAATGATGGGACGGTACCTTGTAATAGGCCACGACCGCTTCCTTGCTCAGTTTGGTTCATCTTCATTAATTTCATCTTCAATTAACTCCTCTCTTGAGGTTGGCGTCAGGAAGAGCATCTAGTCGCAAAAACATCCGCCACATAGACTTTCATCGCATCTCATCACGGAAATAATAAGGGGTATTCATACTGTCGACCAAAGTATTATGTGCACTCGAGTTTGAAGGTTGTTTGTGAAGTAACCAATAGACCTACATAAAATCCAATAACATCATCATTTTCGTCGTTCTATTTTGCGTTAGTTCATGTAGGTTTGGATTTTTTAATTTATATTTTAATATTTTTTATCGCAGTTGGAACACAAAAAGTGCACGTTTTTAAGCGTGTTTCAACCATGCGTCATATATAAGAATTATTACCTCAATAACCCGTCATCAGATCGAATCCAAATTTTAACACAATATACATTGGAGTGTTGTATAACTGGTTTATTAAATTCAAAATTGTGTGTGTCCAAGAAACAAAGTTGTTATCATTTTTGTCAGGTAACGTTTTCTCGGCTCGGGGTGGTTGGAAAATGTAGTTCTTGGTTGCGTTGTAATCGTTATACATCAAAAAGTTATGCTGTATGACTGTGAAATACGTAAATTAATTCACTTATTTTATATCGGTTTGTAATTGTACGAGGAAATATCACATGGTTCACCAGCTAGCCGCGCCGGGAACGGCTGTACAGCGTTGCCGAAAAGGTGCCCACACGCACCATGGCGCGTCTCGCTCGGCGGTGATGGGCTCCATCTCAGCAACGCTGTACAGCTTTTGCTGGAGCGGCTAGCTGTTGAACCATGTGTTATTTCCTCGTACAAATACAAACCGATATAAAGTAAGTGAATTAATTTACGTATTTCACAGTCATACAGCATAACTTTTTGATGTATAACGATTACAACGCAACCAAGAACTACATTTTCCAACCACCCCGAGCCGAGAAAAAGTTACCTTACAACAATGATAACAACTTTGTTTGTTGGACACACGAAATTGTGAAATTAATAAACCAGTTATACAACATTCCAATGTATATTGTGTTAAAATTTGGATTCGATCTGATGACGGGCTTTTGAGATAATAATTCTTAAATGTGACGCATGGTTGAAACACGCTTAAAAACGTGCACTTTTTGTGTTCCAACTGCGATAAAAAGTATTAAAATATAAATTAAAAAATCCAAACCTACATGAACTAACGTAAAATAGAACGACGAAAATGTTGATGGTATTGGATTTTATGTATGTATATTGGTTACTTAACAAACAACCTTCAAACTCGAGTACACATAATACTTTGGTCGACAGTAGCCTGCAAATCATGTCAATATAAAGAAAGATCTCTACAACATCCTTTTACGAAATTATAGACACCCTTCGTAACTCTCCAATTCCCGGTATATCTATAGAAACAAAACGAAATTTCGTAAGATTCTGGTTGGACGTGTTGTGGTGTGGATTTTGAAACTCAGGGTCGTTTATGTTCGGTAAGCAGATCCGCCCCCTACTTATTGTGGTGGCAATGAAATTACTAGGTCAGTCTGGAACTTGTGAGAAATATTATTAAGTTATATAGACTAAGCTAAGAAATTTGACAATTTTTTGCAGACGTGTGATTCATATGTTGTTTTAAATGCCGAGGCAGATACATATAGCCAGAACACGTAAGCCATCGCGGAATCATGCTTCGTTTAATGTTAAATTCGTATTTTGACGTATAAAATTAGAAATATTTTCTAGTTGGCCCCCGCTCAAGTCATATTGACGCCAGAGCTGTTCGGGAGGTCCAGTTAGCGTGAGATAACCCAGCAGCTGACAGTTTAACACGGAATGTCGGGAATGAATCACAGTCTGCAGGAAACACTGCTGGTGTGGGTGGGCGCAGGACTACATCGAGACTTATACAGGTGGAGATGTGATTGAACTCATAGAATACTGCTATTAGCGTCCGCCGTTAGTAAGCTTGGGGTCAAGTACTTAAATTAATCCGTGACTGGTTGTGTTCGCAGAAAATAATGTTCCAGGATACGATCTCGTTTCACTTACACTGTCAGCATTTGGAATTAATTTTCTCAGATTTGCAGACCGACCGCGGTAGCTACGCGTTCTAAGGCGCAAGTCCTAGCTACCTCCGGAGTCGGAGGACGAGTGAGTTCGGATTTCATCATCGGCTGCCCTTTTAGTCTAATGGTTTTCCTGGCAAATGCCGGGACTATATATTTTAATAGACCACGGGCGTTATTTCCAACTGTTTGTCCACTTTATATCATCTTCAACTCTCATCAACTCCTCTCATAAGATTGGCATCAGGCCGTAAAACCCATCCACCACATTGAAGTTCGTCGCATATCCTCCTCGACCCCATAGAAACAGGAATGAAATGGTGCAATGAAATTAAATGCCATATAATGCATGAGATTAATTAATTAAATCCATTATAATGCGGTACAAGAGATAATTAATTAAATCCCCATTTTTTCAGGTGTAGGGGGGTACAATCGTGTTGACCGACTAAAAAGCATTTTAATTTCATTTAATAAGGCAACACTGAAAAATAACTTCCACAAGATTAATTTATTATAATTAATTAATTAATAATGAAAAACTTGCCCTATAGCCTATGCTTAGGTAAATGTTTGAGCTTCAAGTAATAACCCTGAAATGTTTATCCATCCTATAGATGTGACTTGACTACTCTTCATTACTTGAGAATATTTCCAGCGTTCATCTTAGCAAATTGCACTCCTCAAACTCATGAATCTCATGATCATGTGCACGGCAGATGAAGGCATACACAGACCTACTTATCTCAGCTGCAAACTTAGATTGAGGAGAAGAACAAATATTATTTTAACCTATATTGCTAATCTTATTTCTCCGTGAGTCATATCACTATGTGATCTTCATTGGCACCATCTCCAGAGCTGTTTCTTGCCGATGACAATCTACTCGTTATTTAACGGAACGGCTGCTCTAAATGTTCTATGTAAAAATGCTCTCCAGTCAGTCGACTCGTAATAGGCGGCTTCGGTAGCGTAGTTAGTAGCATGCTGAGCTTCTATGTCCAAGATAGCGGGTTCAAACCTGGCCGAAGTCGTCGGATTTTTTAAGAGCGTTAAAATCCCTCAGTATGTCTTCCTTCGGAGGGGAAGTAAAACCGGCGGTCCCGTGTCATAGATTTATGGCATGTTAAAGAACTTTCCACTAATTACACCTGTGTGAAACTAAATGGCATAGGTTAAGAATGTAAACAACGCTCTTAGGTTGCTACGTTCGTTGCCAAGAGCCGACTGCGGTGGCGTCTAGTAGCTAAGTTCTGAACTAGGCCTAGTAGTCGTTGACGGTGGTTTGGCGGCAAAAGTAGGAACTATTTGAAAAATTCAAAGTTACAGTCCTTACTTGAATTAAAAAACAGATACACACACTAATACAGTCATCACAATTAACACCGGTTATCAGACAGATTCTACACACACCCAAAGTACATGGGGCTACATGAACGCGTTGTCGCAGCCCCTAAACTAAGGAACCAACCAACCAACCAACTCGTAATCATGGCGAAGACCAATTATCTTAGGTAATTTACACTTCACTTCATATCCAGCGATGGGCGAGTCCGGAGATAGGAGGTTCGAATCTCGGCGCTGACAGTGGCTATCCAGAGTGTAAGGATTTTTCTACACTCCCGCACAGGCAAATGCAGGGATACAGTAATACTTGATATCAAGTCGCGGGCTACCTACCCAATTCTCGACCATAATAATATTACAGATACACACACTACTGCAGTCACCACATAAACACAGGTTATTGGACAAATTGAACACACACTGTAGTACACGGGGCTGATGACCAAACTTCACTACTTTAAAAAAATCGATGAATGGCATGCTTCGTTCGTCAAGTCGACATCTTCAGATCCAGATTTACCTAAGTTAATATGTGTAACAACTGTCTGTTAGGTAGTCAGCCCGAAGGCTGGTTGGATCCTCAAAAGGTACGGTACCGATGTTAGGTTATGTGGGTAGATACCCACAAAATCACCAGGCAGCGCTATATTGAGGCGTACTAGGCAAGATGAGGAGTGAGGTAGTTTGCCATTGCTTTCCTCACTGAGTCAGAACAGCAGTACTAACCCTGTGAGTAGAACCTTTCACAGCATCCACAGGCACTGACTGTGCCCTGAATGTCATTACTCGGCACCACTCATACCTCGGTAGCTTCCATATAATCACAGCCATGAGTGAGACTGAGACATTGGTGAAAAGCCACATTTTACTCTAGCCTGTGCCAACTGGCAAATGCAAATGTACTGCATTCATCAATAGATGGCAAACAAGCCAGTGTGAAAATGAAAATCCACAGCCTGCTTCCAGTCTCCGACCGGGTCAGGAATGGAATGAATGAAGCCCCCATCTAGCGGCGAGGATATGAACTCTGTCGGCTGCCGAGGCCTGACGCACTCCTCTAGGGCAATGATTAAATGAATGACAGATGAAATGAAATGATAGTGGAGGGTGTTGCTGGAATGAAATTTTGACAGGGAAAACTGGAGTACCCGGAGAAAAACCTGCCTCCGTTTTGTCCAGCACAGATCTCACATGGAGTGACCGGGATTTGAACCACGGACCCAGCGGTGAGAGGCCGGCGTGCTGCTGCCTAAGCCACGGAGGCTTCCCAGTGTAACAACTATATACACAAAATTGTTGGTATTACTAACATGTCAATATTAATTATTCCCAATATTATTTACGCATTATTTACAATATTTTGTTAATAAAATGATGAGCATTTCCACGTAAAATCTAGAAAGGCAACATGGAGAAATAGCTTTTAAGTTTTCTATGCTCTACATGTTCCACAGTTACCTTTTTTAAAGCCTACTTTCGATTTTTGCAGAAAATGAAAGTTGACTTATGAGATCTACACAGGGACAAAAATAATGTGTCTGTGTGTGAGTGTGTGTGTGTGTGTGTGTGTATGTGGGATTTGGTATGTCTGTCCCCCTGTCCCCTGTCCCCCCCCGCCCCGTATCAATTCAAACACGGTGAAACCGAATTGAACGAAATTTGGTACAGAGGTAGCACTGGCAATGGGCACCTCAAACTTAATGGCGGACACTCAAATGGTCAAAAATGATCAAATTAAATTACGACGAAAGTAATCATCAGACCTTTACCAAATTTGGTAAAAACATGCCTTCGTATGGGACGCTTCTTGTGCCCAAACTACAAGGTCATCAGCAGTACCATTTCAGGATGGTGGCCGTGTAAATTATGCCAACTTTATAATCCATAACATGGGGCCCACCATTTCTGATTATCGGACCGATAATCGTTGAAACTGTTCTAAAGGACGCGGCCCATTCGAAATTAAAAGTTTATATTATAATATTATAGTGCAGAAGTGACGTTAAAAGCTGAGCCATCTCAGTTACAACACAAGATGGCAGCTGATCTCTCGTTCTGAACTATATTTCATTAATTTGAGTATGTTGCATGCAATATAGCCTGCTGATAGAAATAATATGAACTTTTTATGGAATGGGATATATGCTCCAGTGTAGAAATCGTTTAGTCAAAGTCATTATTTGCTAAGATGTTGTATGCAAATCAATTGATAACGTAAAACTTGGGAGGACATATTTGGCTTTGTGGTTAGAGCTTTGGTCTTTTACCCGGCTGGCCGGGGTTCAAATTCTATCATAGTTGTATTTTTTTTCTTGATCTTTTTATATGTATTGATATTTGAGTACTGAGACGTTATAAAAATGAGCGTTATATTGTGCATTTTGCAATTGAAAATATGTATTTAGTTAAAACAACACTGGATCTGCACGAGTGACATCTACTAGCGACCAGTTGAACTATGCCGGTCTAATAGATGCGAGCTGCGCTATAAACCGGCCAGTTAGTAAGCCCATGGCTGCGGTGTAATTTAAAAAAATCACCTCATTTTGCCGATAGAACGTACTCGTCCCCAAGGATAGGCGCGATTAAAAATTAGCTATGTAGTAGGTATATTAAATGTGTGTCTCCCAGTGATACGTTTAGTCCAACGAAGTTTCAATTATTGTAAGTAGTCGGTGTTAATATACTGAATTTCTACGTTGTTTGGAGCGTTTGCTGATGAAATTGTAAAATGCTGGGGTAAATTATAAACTATGGTTTGAACGCCGCTGCTCAAATCCAGTGTGCCATTTTGCAATTCGAATAGGAAACAAATAGGAGGTGATAAGGAGAAAGTAGGCTCTATGTTCTTTCCTGAACATCTTGTTTTTTTGTTTTGTTTTTGTGTGGGTGTTTCTTTTATCTGCGTGAACTTGAAATATTGCTTTCTCATGTTTATCTCCGTCTTGTTTCTGACGCTACTGATAAGAGTCATCCGCATTTCCAGGCTAGGTCAACTGGACGATTCACTTTAGACAAGTATGCGCATACCAAGGGCGTGCCTCGTAGGGAGATTAACGGGGTTCGGACACCCAAATTTGAATTTAAAAATGTGTGAATCTCCTAAAATATAATTATTAGTAATTTTCGAGGTAGTTTGTATTTAGTAATTTCATTTAAAGAGGCTAACAAATAAATCCATTAATCAACTTCTCTTCTTTTTATTTATCGACATTTGTCTTATGACTGGATCTTATGTCGTTATATGTTAAAAACTAACCAGTCTTTTCAGCAGTTGATTATTACCTTTCTGTTTATCCATGCAGGGCTTATTCGTAATATTCTCGGGATGAGACTGGACGTGCTCCAAGCAAATTAATCCGAAGTGCTGATAGCGAATGTGGGAGAATCTTAGATTATATTTACTAGGATGAAAGACTAATTTTACAACCTTCCCAAAATGTTTGAGTCTGGCAGGCCGGTGGGACACACGTGTACAGTAGGTGACAGAAGATACTATAAACTTGGTTGAGTCAGGTACTAGGCGTAATAACTACCCTCACTGAGGGCTCGGTTCTGCCGTGGAGAATTTATGCCCAACGTTTCTGCTGCGTTCAATAATTCAGTTTTTACGACAGTGTCCAGCTATCCTGGAAGTTGAATCTATAGTTTCACCCATAAACTCCAGACGAATGTCAGAATGTCTAGCTTGCTTGCCACCCGTAAACCTCAGTTACAAGTACATGCACCAGCGTGGACATCGTGGCTAAACAATTAAGGCCCTTAAAGAATCTCCTTCTTCTTCTTCTTCTTCTTCTTCTTCTTCTTCTCCTCCTTCTTCTTCTTCTTCTTCTTCTTGTTCCGTATAGGCCAACTACGGACCACGACAGTCAACTATTGTGTTTGGAGTGGGTTTTGATGTTTGCCCAATAGTCATGCATCCTCTGGCTGTGTTGTTCCTTTCTCTCCTTTGTCCAGAGGCCACCTGTCCTCTTCCTTAGAGGGGGGGGGGGGCGTTGTTCTGGAACTTAATTTGATTTAGTTTACTCTTGAGAGTCATTCGATCTTTCCTTAAAGCATATATTATTATTATTATTATTATTATTATTATTATTATTAACATTATCCCAACTAAGTAGCGCGATTGAACCTATTTAACACATTAATATAAATTTTGCTTTCTTATCAAAATCTCTTCATTTTTTCAGTATGATTTTTCTTCCTTCCTTCCTTCCTTCCTTCCTTCCTTCCTTTCTTGTGTCCATGCAGTGGAGGCTCTCATCCGGGGGTTTGCAGCAAAGTGATGTTGGTTCACCAACGTTCTGTCTCATAAAATATCGTCTGTTACGTTGGTTTCTTGAAGGTCATTTTCAATTTCGATTATCCAGTTATTCTTGACTTTCAGTTAGGAGGCATGATTAAATATCCTCTTGGTAAGTTATTATTATTACTACATTATAACAGGTTGGCACACCCAAGTTTGCAGATGACACTCAAAGTTATATTAGCCGAAGACGTGGTGGCTGATGATCTCGTCATCCGCTTTATAAGTGAGAGTGGGTAAGGGCCAATTATCTTAATTTCCCAGTATACGTTCACTCATAGAACTTGTTCCTTTTTGAAAATTAAATTTTTTGTTTATTTTTATAATTATTACTTTTATTTAGTTTTTTGTTTTATTATTTTTAGGTCTTTTTTAATATTTCGGCTTTCACATCAAAATTTAAATAATTAAACAAAATGTGTATAGTTTAATATGTGTTAAGAGGGCAGATGTCCTCGTAGTTCCACCCCTTAAAACAATAACTAACTATCATGGGACTGATGACCGTGTCAAGCTCTTAAGTACAATAAAAACAAATCACCACATGATATGTCTTTAGCTATAAGCCTAATAGCGGTGCGGACTTGAGGGTAGAAACATAGTGTCTCTCCCCACGCCTTCGTAGCCGTGTACGTTAATCGCGCATCACAACTGCTGTAAGGGCATGGCGTGGGGTGGGGTGGAAGTCCGGAGATTGAAGGTTCGAATCCCGACGCTAACAGTGGCTATCCTGAGCGTGGTTTTCCTCCTGATTTATCAATACTTTCTCCAGGGAAATCTTTGGAGGTTTCCTTATTTCGAATCTCGGAGCATCTACCCCAATACCCACAGGTAGATACACTATGACAGTCACCACAGTAACATAGGTTATCAGACATAATTTATGCATAACCAAGTACACGGGGATGATAACTGATATCCCAAGCCCCGTGATATGAATTACAATAACATGTTATTTAATAATAGAGGAAAGATTCGCACAATGTGCCAAGAAAACATATTAGTTCTCAACATCGAGGCAGAATTTAGTCAGCGACACTAGTCTTTTCCCGCAAAACATTGCGTGGTACCTCTTACAGCTTCTTCCGCACAATTTGCATATACACTGTAATTCTTGTGGTTCATGATCGTTGGCTCTGCTGCATACCCGGTGGTGAAAACCGTGAACAGCGAAACGCGTCATTAAGTATTTTAGTTCATATCCTGGCTTTTTCCAATCACTGTTTAACATTGCGTCTGTAGTGTAAAACTCCAGACATATTTCTTCCCTTTTTCTTTGTAGGTCTATAAGCAAGCACTGATACGCATGTGTAGATGGTAGATGTAGTTGCAGGCGGAGATCTTCTATGAATTTTTTTTTCTTATCCAGCACATATACCAGGCGCGAACGGGTGTACTTTGATACACCCAACGTCTTTTTTAGGAATTTTGCTTTTACTTTTTCTAAGTCCGTTAGATTACTTTTGGTAAGGTGCTCCCAAATTAACTGCATGCCGTATGTTATGATGGGCGTAATTTTCAATTTAAATATTTCCATTGCTGTTACTAGCGAGATCTGTGGAAGAGTTTTTATACTTATCATTGTTAATGTCGCAGCTGTTATTCTTTCTTTGACATGTATCGTGAAGACATTTCCATATATCTGTAGTGTGATCCCTAAGTATTTAAAGTATCCGACATGCAAGCTACCCTCTGGGTGTCAAATAACAAAGCTTGCACCCGGCACCGAGGCCATACGATATTATTATATTTAAAGTATGGGACAGTTGTTATTGGTTCATTTCTGCATGTGATCTTGTCATTGGTTGCTGACTTGCCTCCTTTCCTGAATGGCATTACAACGGTTTTCTTTTCGTCGATTTGCGGTTCATTTTTGGTGGCCCACTTTTCCAGCTGGTCAAAGGCTTCTTGAAGTTTTGTTATCTCGGGTGACATAAGAACCATATCATTAGCATATGCCATGCTTTGATGCATTTGATGATATCTGTTGTTGCTATATTGAACAATAGTGAGCTGAGTGGATCCCCCTGCAACACGCCATTTTTCTGTTCTAGTTAACAGATGTTATTAAACTCAGCTTGTTCGCGACTGACTTAAGTCGCTTTTCTTAATACATGTATTCTATTATAATTCGTTGCTAACAGTGACTATTAATAATCGTGTGGATTAGAGGTGGCAGGCTTGCCTATTACCATGGAGGCCTCGGGCTCGATTTCCGGCTCCCCCAAAGATTTAATAACTTCCGCGAGATCTGGAACGGTGTGTACTTTGCCTCGTGAGGACAATGGTGTGGCTCCTTGACATGAGAAGTAGCGCCCCGAGGTTTGAAACAAAGACAATGCGACTGAGGGTCTCGTTGCTTCCCCCGTGTTCCGCATGCTGTGAACTGAACGGCAGTCGTCCTTGGATTAGCGTGGCCTCGGGGTGCAATAGTTAATAGTTATGACACAGGTTATCAGTAAATTTTCATTTACACTGTAAGTAAACATACACATACAGAAATGAAACTGTCTTAACAACTTTACACGGTACTGTATTGTCATTAATTAAAAAAAGTACAGTACTGTACTATTTTTATATGTCTCTGCTTTTCTCTCAGGAGAAACAGAAAGGCACGGTCATGTTTATGAAAGAATGGCTGGCAAGAAAGAGTGTGATGTGAAGGAGAATTTCACGGGGCTAACGTTTCAAGAGTACAAGCCTCATATGTGGAGCTGTCACGGACGCCAGACAGGGCCATGTGGTCGTATGTGTTCCAGTCGGTCGCATTGGACATTATGATATATTATGATTAATTAACGAAGACGGCTAGGATATTTTCAAGGGTATAGTAGTCGAACGCGATGCTAAAATTGCCCCAGCGCACATGAAGGAGGACTTCGGAGAGAGGTGAGTAAATCGAGGAGAGACATTAAAAATGTGTTGGATGTTTCGAACGGAAGAAAGTTAAAATATAACAAGACGAAATCTAAAGAAATTTCCTCTCCATTTGTGCGCCTTTATAACCTAATAGTCAGCATCATCTCACTTTGTCCACTTATATGCAAGTTATACACACATGTTGACCATCTCGTGGTGTAGTGGCTAGCATTCTTGGCCGTCGCCCCGTAGATTTGGGTTCGATTCCCAGCTCAGCCAAGAAATTTTAATTCTTGTGTAAGGGCTGGAACGTGGTACACTCCGCCTCGTGAGGCAAAAGTGAAAAGAGAAGGGTTCAATTCCCACCTCAGCCATACTGGAAGTAGTTGTCCACTTCTGCTCCAGGAAAATTCTGGGATGGTTCTTAACTCAAGGCCACGGCCGCCTCTATCCTAATCCTATCCCCAATTTATAAATACTTGAACAGCCATCATAATAACGCAATTTATCACACACATTCCACACATACCTAAGTAGGCCTACTCGGGACTACATGACCACGATGTCGCAAAGCCCCTAAAATAACCAACAACAGTTAATCATGTCGCATGATATTGCAAAAATTGCGAAACCGGTCTGATTTTGTTTGTTTGTTGTTGTTCCATTTGAGGGGCTTGACCATCGTGGTCATTCAGCCCCGTGTACTTGGGTGTGTGTATATAGATTTTTAACTATAGCATCTGCTAAAATTGAGTTTCAGATATGTTCTCTTTATGAAAGAGGCACCTTAAACCTTCCTCTCCAAACAATATTTTGGAAAACAGTATTCGAAATAAACTTTCAGTACAAATGTGGTGTGTGACTGACCTCAGTATGACATTTCCGTTGAATCATTCTATAGCAAGAAATCAATGTCAGCGCATACTTTTCGGTAAAAAATAAACCCAGTGGGGTTAGATTGAAACATCAGTAAACATAAAATAGCCTAGAGGAGAATCGATCATCCCTGCTCTAGGCCGGAAACAGAGTACCGGTATAAGTACAGTCCGACTCCGTGGCTAATTGGTTAGCGTGCTAGGCTATGGCCCGAAGGGTCCTGAGTTCGATTCTCGGCTGGGTCCATGGGGATATTAAACTCTTGTGATTATTCCCCTGGCTCGGGGACTGGAAATTTGTGGCGTCGCAATGATACAAATACCAGAAGTGAAAGTAAAAAAGTCCTCTCGGCACGCCGGAAGGCGGAGGTAGATTTCACCGGACAAACTTGGGGATAGTCGAAAATAGGCAGAATATGCAGGTTTTCGTAGAAGGATCAGACCACATTTATTGCGTGAAAGTATTTTATAATTGGAGATTAATTAACTTTGTTTTTCGTCATTTTATGCATATTTTAAACATTCTATTGTCTTATGAAGACGGTAACCTTCTTGTCATTTGGAGTCCATTTTTATACTTGTGGTCACACTGTCCTTATGCAAAGTTTCGACACTGATGTGTAACTATGTAACGGTCTGTTACTTCTTCACGCAAAATTATATCTCCCGCAGAGATGTTGGTTGGTTCCTCAGTTTAGGGGCTGCGACAACGTGGTCATGTAACCCCGTGTACTTTGGGTGAGTGTAGAATCTATCTGATAAACGGTGTGAATTGTGATAGCTGTATTAGTCTGTAATTCAGGTAAGGAATGCAGACGCTCAATTTCAAGCAGTAGTTCCTAATGTTGCTACCAGATACTACCGTCAACGACACCTAGCTGTGAACTTGGCTACTAGATGCCACCGCAATCAGCAACTCGCAACGAACGTTGGAACTTCCCCTCCAAAGGAAAGCATACTGAGGGATTTTTAGCGCTCTTAGAAAATCTGACGACTTGGGCCGGCTTTGAACCCGCGACCTTGGGCATAGGAGTTCAGCATGCTACCAGTTAAGTCACCGAAGCCGCATCACACTTAGTCAGATGGAAATCTGAATCTGATCTCGCGCAAGTGCGTTGTCATGGCAACGTCTGATGGCTCATCCCTCATCAATTTAGTAGTGTTGCCATGTCAACCACTGATAGCTCTTGGCATTTTCTTACAATTCCGAAATCATTTTTCTCATCCCTTGGCGTAATGGTGGCTCATATCAAAAATTCTTTCAGACAAAAGTTTTAGGAAATTATTAGGGGAATATTGTCCATTTTGTACGGTTTTGATATTGTGCCTATTAACAGAGATATGATTAATGTTTCCCGAAAAAAACACTTTTTCCCACCCCTTTGGTCAATGGTTGGTGCTATCAAAAAAACGTTTCAAACATAAATTTCTGAGCTTTATCCGACACATAGTATGAACTTTGAACGGATTCGATATTTCACATATTAAGAGAGTTATAGCAATATTTCATTTTTTCGAAAAAAAAAAAGTCCCCCATTTTCATCCCCTTCGACCGATTTAGCCCAGTAACGAACTCGTCCGAGATTTTATGGGTATACATATTCGGTAAAAAATTCAAAGTGATTGGTGCAAAATTACGGCAGTTATCGTGTCCACAAGAAACTGATATACATATATATACATATATTACATAAATTATATATAAACTTTTGAACTGACGGTGGTTTTGGGGTCTGGGGGATGTGAAACGCGAAGATATGTCGAAATTTTCCGGAAATCGAAACATGGTACCCATTGCAATAGTTAGCTTTCTAATGAAAATCTACCTAAAATACTGCCGTCAACGACACCTAGCTGTGAACTTGGCTACTAGATGCCACCTCAATCAGCAACTCGCAACGAACGTTGGAACTTCCCCTCCGAAGGAAAGCAAACTCAGGTTTTTTAGCGCTCTTAGTAAATCCGACGACTTCAGCCGGGTTTGAACCCGCGACCTTGGGCATAGAAGTTCAGCATGCTACCAGTTCCGATACCGAAGTCGCTTCCCACTGACATATGAAAACTGAATGTGATCTCATGCAGTGGCGTTGTCATAGCAACTGCTGATGGTCATCCCTTATCAATTAAAAGTAAAGTTGTCATGGCAACCTCTCTTGGCACTTGGCATTTTCTTATAATTTAAATCATTTTGTTCACCCCGTGGCGTAATGGTGGGTCATATCAAAAATTCTTTCAGACAAAAGTTTTAGGTAATTATTGGAGGAATATTGTCCATTTTGTGCGGTTTTGATATTGTGCCTATTAACAGAGATATGATTAATGTTTCCCGAAAAACCCACTTTTTCCCACCCCTTTGGTCAATGGTTGGTGCTATCAAAAAACTTATTTGACATAAATTTTTGGCACTTATCCGACACATATTATGAACTTTGAAGGGATTCGATATTTCATGTATTAAGAGAGTTATAGCGATATTTCACTTTTTCGAAAAAAGCCCCCCATTTTTACCCCCTTTGACCGATTTTGCCCATTAACGAACTCGACCGAGATTTTATAGGGATACATATTATGTAAAAAATTCAAAGTGATTGGTGCAAAATTACGGCAGTTATCGTGTCCACAAGAAACTGATATATATATATATATATATATATATATATATATATATATATATATATACATATATACATAAATTATATATAAACTTTTGAACTGACGGTGGTTTTGGGGTCTGGGGGATGTGAAACGCGAAGATATGTCGAAATTTTCCGGAAGTCGAAACATGGGACCCATTGCAATAGTTAGCTTTCTAAAGAAATCTACCTAAAACGAAAAAAAGTACAGTAAAACACAAGTGAAGAAGAAAAATTATAAGATTTTATTTTTAAAGTAGCGAGCGTATGGACTCATTCCACGGTCCATGCGAGGTGAATGATACATATCTTGTGACTTCTTATATGCTTGATTGAAACACATGCATTAGATCTGTGTTGTGACGTATCCACGTCAGGAAGTTATCCACTTCACCTTGTCATGTCAAGAAATTGATATGATAGATTGCGCAATTGTTTGACTACTTAGTCAAGCTACTTGCCTCTCACCAAGGCGGACCGGGTTGGATTCCCTGTCAATGAAGGTGAGATTTTCGAAGTGAAATATCACGTCCTGTGGTTCTGATTCCACGTAAAACTGGAAGTCCTGTGACTCATGATCGCGAGATTAACGGTCATGTAAAACTATAAAATACCTTCCTTCCTTCCCCCCACAACTGGCATTGGAGGCTTCCTCTTAACCCCCTCACCATTTCGTATTACATAAATAAATTGTGTATTAGTAGAAGTTTTATCCAATCGACTTCGTCGTTACGTTACGGCAACGTCACGAAATGTACCGAGAATGCACTGAGGTGTGTGACGTCATAGTACCACTTGGTGTATGTGTACTGAGTTCACTGGTGAGCTCTGGAGTTACGAGACGGCAACGACACGACGTCATCCAGCCAGCTCTCTCCTTTCACCGCACGCTCCAGCTCCCTCATGACTAGTTACTTTCTAGCGTTCTGATTGTTTCTTGATCATCTAACATGTCAAGAGTCTTTGACTTCGAGCGAAGCGAGAAGCCTCCAGCCTTTCTTACATTTTTCAGCATTTGCAGCATTTAAAATGATATCGGCCTAAAGTCCAGTCTTTCAGACTGACTGTCTCTCTTTTAGTCGGTCAATACGAGTGTACCTCACAATTAATTCCCTAGTACCGGAAATTATTAATACACTTAATAAAGCACTTCCCATACAAATAGTCCGCCCCGTTGCATAGTGGTTAGCATTATTGGTTGTCACCGCGGAGGCCCGGGTTTGATTCCCGGCTCTGCCAAGAAATTTAATACTGGTATAAGGGCTGGAATGGGGTACATTCAGCCTCGTGAGGCAAAACTAAGAAGAGGTGGGTTCGATTCCTACATCAGACATCCTGGAAGTGGTTTTCCGTGGCTCCCCTCTTCTGCTCCAGGCAAATGCCAGGATGGTTCCTAACTTAAGGCCACGGCCGCTTCGTACCCAAATCCTATCTTAATTACAAATACACACACTGGCACAGACATCACAGTGATACGGGTTATCATACAAATTCTACACACACCCAAGTACACGGGGCTACATTACCACTATGTCGCAAAGCCCATAAAAGAATCAACAAGAAGCAAACTCATACAAATTGGGGGCTGAATTGGATGACTAGTTTGGTTTGTCAAGCGAACATTATCAGATCCTGCCCACTTAAAACTAAAATATTAATAATTAAAGTTAAGTATCAAAACACACGAGCTGAACTGATAACCGTCCAGCCGCCGCGGGCCCAACACAAAGAGTGACGCCGTCAAGCATGGCGAGACGACAAAGACGAATCACAACCAAACTAGCCCCGTAGGCTTAATTTAGGTTCAATTGATGTTTATATAGGCCTAACACATATGAATAGGGCTCGGATCGATATGCTCGATAAAATCTCCAGATATGCTCGAAAACCATGTGTTTTATGCTCGATAGATATGCTCGATAAACCCATTATATGCTCGAAAAACCCATTATAAACCCGATAGATATGCTCGAAACCCCCATTATATGCGGTTAAATATGCAGAATATGCTCGAAAAATACCGTTAAAAACTATAGAAAGGAAAGTGAAACGAAAAAAACAATAACATACCTTTTAAATACGAGCTTTATTTTCTAATTGTATGTATGCTACACTGCAATATACTCGCATTCAAGTTTTTCAAGTATACAGGATTTATTTTATGTACCTTTGGAGAATGATAGGTCTTGTAGGGGACGGGTATACAAGTAATTTGAGATAGGGAACCTGAGATTACTAACCTTTCGCTCCGCAACGCTATCCATTACACCAGCGCCACATCGGAAATGAATCTTGCCAAGAGTAAAGGATTGCGAAAGGTAATAGAGGCTTGGATCGGTAGCCTAACTTACAGGGTGGATGGCCTGAATCAACCCTTATTTTAGGGGTTAAGGAGGCCGCTCCGACCTCAAGTTCCCTATCTCAAATTACTTGTATACCCGTCCCCTACACGACCTATCATTCTCCAAAGGTACATAATAGACACCCTGTATATAAGAAAACTTTTCTTATAAAAGTTACAGTTTAAAAGTTCATTTAAGAAACGTTCAGAATTAGGCGAGTCAATGAAGTAGATCTGCATTGGTCTGTACAACAAGAAATTTTCTATGTTTTCAGTTTTGAATGATTTTCTTAAATCAGTCAATAAAAGTTTCAATGACGAGAACGACCTCACAAAAGGTTAAAAACCTGCGGTTTTATTATTCGCACCAGGAAGGTTTTTCAATAATTATTTCTGTTTTCGAACCTTAAGGATTGTCAGGGCCCGAATTCGGGGGAGAATTCGAAGAAAAACAAACTATTTAGACGAAAACAACAAGAATATGCATTTATATGCTTCTATTCTGAAAACCGTGGTTTTATGCATTTATATGCTCGATAAATTTTCATTCTGTTGGTCCCAGAGAGGTGAAAATACCACCGAAAGGCTTCTTTCAATGTGTACTATTCAGGAAAAAAATATGCAAATATGCTTGAATCCGAGCCCTACTTATGAACAACAGTAATATTACAATTATTGAGTTACAGAAGTTTTTTATTAAACTTTGCAACGAGTCAGATTCTTAAACAATTATTCTTCATTCCGTTAGTCTATTACACTTCGAGCGGCTTCTATGTCCAATATCGCGGGTTCAAACCCGGCCAAAGTCGTCGGATTATTAAGAGCGTTGAAAATTCCTCAGTATGTGCCTTCCTTCGGAGGGGAAGTAAAGCCGGCGGACCCATATAATAGATTTATGGCATGTAAAAGAACCTTCCACTAACTACAATAGTGTGAAGCTAAAAATGTGTAGGTTAGTTTGATTAACGCTCTATTAGTTCCAACGTTCACCGCCAAGTGCCGGTCGTGGTGGCATCTAGTAGCCAAGTTCGCGGCTAGGTGTCGTTGACGGTAGCATTTGGAAGCAAAAGTAGGGACTACTTGAAATTGATCGTCCGCATTACTAACCTGAATTACAGATAACCCACACTAATACAGCCAACTCAATTAACACCGGTTATGAGACAGATTCTACACACGCCCAAAGTACACGTTGTCGCAGCCCCTAAACTGAGGAGCCAACCCACCAATCTATTACACTTCTAAAGTGTTGTGGATTTTTGTTGTTGTTATTATAGTAGTACTTTTTATGTGCTTAGGGCAGAGAACCATTTGAATCGTTAACTTCTGTCGCAGCGAGCTTTTGAAACGATTGCGTTCTAAACCATTTTTAGCCTATTTTCATTTTATGAAAAAAAAAGGCTTATAAGATCACCTTTTGTCCGTGTGTCTCTGTGTGCGTGTGATTCGTGTGTGTGTGTGTCCCCTAATAACTTCTAAACGGCTGGAGCGATTTCAATGAAACTCGGTAAGATCATAGCACCATTCTGGCCGACCCCGACCGTGTCCTTCAAATTTTATTGTATATCTCCAATCCAACATGGCGGCTGTGCGAAATATTTTACCAGCATTCACCCTGAAATTTTGTACGTTGATAAAGGGCACTACTAGATGTTCACCTATGAGACTTTCAAATACCTGGTAACTACAAAACCAACATGGCGGTCAAGCGAAGTTGAGACATTTAAATATAATTTTCTCGTGATTTAACCATCCAATCGTAATGAAACTTGCTACAACAAATGATTATACACATTGTAATGCTCTGGTGTCTAATTTAGTTCAATTGTTTACATAACCTCAAAATGGCGGCTGTGCGAAATATTTCACTGGCATTCTATATCTCCGAGACTATTACAGATATCACCGTGAAATTTTGTACGGCGATAATAGGCATGGCTACCAGTTTATCAATGTAACTTTCAAACTCCTGTAAAGTACAAAACGAACATGGCGGCCAAGCGAAGTTGAAACATTTTAATAGACTTTTCTCGTGATTTAACCATCTGAGCGCAGTGAAATGTGGTACAGTAAATGATTATACATATTGTAATGCACTGGCATCTAATTTAGTTCAATGTGGACATAACCTCAAGATGGAGGATGTGCGAATTTTAAAATTAATTTTTTATTTCTAGTGTCGTAATCATGCGACCGAAGTGAAAGTTTGAATAATGAAGTTACGCAATAATTTTCCTTTAATGGTACATAACTCTATGGCCTATACATATAACAATCCAAAATGGCGAGCATCCGAAATATCTTGACGGTTCTCAATATCTACGAATCTTTTACAGCAATCAAACTGAATTGTTTATGTTATTAGAGGCTATGAACGTAAGTTCAACTATAGGACTTTCAGTAACCTGGTGAGCACAAATCAAACATGGCGGCGACGCGAAGTATAAATATTTAAATGGACATTTCTCGCAATTTAACCATCCGAGTGCAGTGAAACTTTGCACGTTAAATTCTTATTCAAATGTTAATCTACTGGCATTTAATTTATTTCAATTGTTTTCATAACCACAAGATGGCAGCTGTGGGAAATTTTAAAACCTAGTTTTTACTTCTTGTGTCCTAACCATGCGATTGAAGTTTGAATACCACAAGTACACAATAATCTTCATGTAATAGTACATAAATAAAAATCCAACCTGGCGACCATCTGAAATATTTAGACGGATCTCAATATCTACGAATCTATCACAACAATCAAACTGAAATTTTGTATGTTGATAGAGGCAATTAACATGAGTAGGATATATGAAAATAGGCTGTATAGTTGTTCACGGAACTACTTGTTGTTTGTTTGTTCAAGTGATCAGCCTAACTAACAAATTACAAAAGCTCATTACGTAGACTAAATATGAAATGTCGATGGTATCGGTACTAACAAAATAGTATTGGAGGAGGAACAACTCCAAGAAAAGTTACTCCCAGTATACCGTCTGTGTTTATTTTGATGGTGTGCTCTTTGAAGTCCTTCCTCACAGGAAAGTGCAGTGTTGAGCTAAGCCCGTGTGACGTCACCAGTGGAAAGAGAGTGAGATGAAGGGTCAGCACTGTATATAGCAGAAACTCGAGCTTTCAGATAACATTCCTTACGTCTGCACGGCGTGTGAATACTGGCAGAGCAGCGCACCTCGTAACACCTATTCCTTTCTTAAAACTACTTCGTTACAGTTCACCTCCAAATCTGATGGTACTTTGTGAAAATCTGTCACAATAGACTTCTAGAGAACCAGTTAATACAGATTCCTTTTTATTCCGAGTTTTAAAAATATTGTTGTTCCATTTAAGGAGCTTGGGCATCGTGGTCTTTTAGCCCTGTTTACTTTGGTGTGTATGTATGTAAATAATTAAATTGACAATTAAATAAATATGTCTGATAACCTGTGTTATTGTGGTGTCTGTAGTAGTGTGTATTTGTAATTCATGTAGGGATTGGGAAGGAGGCGGCCGTGGACTTAAGTTAAGAATCACCCCGGCATCAGCCTGGAGTAGAAGTGGGAAACCACGGAAAACCACTTCCCGTATGGCTGAGGCAGAAATCGAACTTTCCTCTTCTCAGGTTTTCCTCACGAGGCTGAGCGTACCCTGTTTCAGCGTTGAGACCAGAATTACATTTCGTGGCTCACCCAAGAATGCTGGTGTTATTAAAAAATATATATTTTAGTGTCGGGAGTGCCCGAGGATATGTTCGGCTCGCCAGTTTATAGCTATCCTAGCTACCTCTATGCGGACAAGTACCGTCGCGTATGGAGTGTTGTCTGGGGGAGGGAAGTTGGAATGTAAGGACGAGGGGTTGGAAGGTAGCGGCTGTGGCCTATAGTTAGGGACCAACCCCGGCATTTGCCTGGACGGAAGATGGGAAACCACAGAAGACCATCTTCAAGGTTGCCGGCGGGGGGATTCGAACCTCCTCGCCTCCCGGATGCGAGTGACTGCCAGCAGCCATGCCGTAACGACCACGGCTAACTCACCCGGTATTAAAAAATTAATTCACGTACATACAAAAGATTCATCATTTATCAATACTCAGTCCTGGGGTTGGTCCGTTGTTGTCACGAACCACCTCTATATCCTGCGGTCACTCACAATTAATTGTCTTCATTGCCACATAAACTGTCTGTCCTTTTGTCATTGGCGATTTGTTTAGGACATACTAATATCAGACAGTGTGCACTATTGACGATCTGTCAATTTTACTGATGCATTTTTCACTAAAATGTTTGGAGAAAACGTAACTTACTGTATAGCAATAAGGGTATCCAGAATTCATTTTTGAAGCACAACAAACTCTTGAGCAATCGCTAAATATTGCAGACTAGCTATGCTTTCTTACATTACAAATCGACAATAGTCTCAAAAGGCATTTATTTCCATTGGCGGTCGTTCAATATATTTGTTTCTTTTTTACTCCAAAGTTCTTACTCCTTCCTCTTCTTTTCAAAATGTAGTTATTTTTCTCTCTCGCGGAGGGAAATTTTCATGGATTTGGCAACACTGAGCATCAGATGTCTGTTACTCCACTTTCCGGAACGGCCCTGCCACCGTTTTATTCCAACCTCTATTCTCAATGGTTTTGTCAACTCCATCACGCCATGTCAACTAAGCCTTTCTTTTTCTTTCTACCAGACAGTAACCAATTTATAATAGAAGTTTTGGCTGTCTCCTCTTTTTCAATCCTTTGGTTGTGACCGTGTCTAACTGTCTCTTCTGCATCATTTACGACTTGTATAAAGCCTACTGTACTAAAGTATTTCATTATTCCAGAAATGAGCTATTTCGGAAGCCATTCGCCTTAATCAAGATTTCAGAAAAATGAACTATTCAGTTATTAGTCTATTATTATTCCTTCAAATAACCCTTTTGTATGGTGTGGTAAATCAACTTTAACTATTTTTCTTTGCAATTGATATTCTTTATTTCCAAATTTCCTTCATTCTTGGAGTTAATTCCAGAGTTTTTCATTTCAATGAGCCATGTTGGTTTGGATTTTTAACCGTTAAATAAGTCAGTGATCTGTTTGGTTAGTGCTGTTATTATTCATTCGGTAAATGTGCCAAAAAAAAACTAGTCTTCTTTTTATTATTATTATTATTATTATTATTAATTTTATTTTTATATTTAATTTTTTATCTTTTATCTTTATTATAGATCAATATCCAAACAAAAATCCATGCCTCCCCGTCACAAAGTTTAATTCGAAGGATACCTCTCCTCGCTTGCACCTTGCAGCTAGTTTTGTTTGGGTAAAGTCCAATGTTTGTGTGTTCATTTAAATGTCTTAGTAAGTGGTCGCGGCTAAGTGCATGTTGAATGATCCCCAAATAACTGGTGGACATTAAACATCCGTTATTATGATATATGAACAAAATAACCTACAGAGAATCTAGAAAATTAAGTTCTATTTAGAATGCTGATGTTTGAAAACTTTCTAACCTGGACATAATTTATTTCCTGTAATATAATTAACTCCTCCCGCGTTTTCTGTGAAAAAGAAACAACAAGCTTTTATTATTTTTGGGATATATCGAGTTGTGTTCTTTTGTTATGAGTAGATTTCGTTTCCATACTGCAGCGTACTTGAATATCATTAATGCCATAAAGTTTAAGTTAATTGTTTGGTCATATACAAAAAATGTATGAATGTTTTATATTATTTTGTTTTTCATTGGTTAATTGCATTTGCTGGAACAAAACCGCCTACTTGGTAGGTCAAGCCAGGGCTTAAACACTACCGGAGGGAAGATGATTTGAGAAAAGGAAAATGTTTGGGAGTGGAAACGAACTCTGGGCAGACATGACCGAATCCAAGCAAAGCAATTTATATAATTAGATAATGAAAATAAATAATTGTGGTCTGATTACGGCTTGCGAGCGCAAGGCGAGAAAGCAAGTGTTTATAAGCAAGTATAACTGTGCGAGCAACACTGGCTGAGGTTGCCTGCAGGCAAGCGCTAAGTGTACCGTCCCTCCCAAACGGAAAATAGGGTACTATCCCTGAGCGAGAAACCAAATGCCCCCAGAGTGGACAGAGATAAGGGGCTTTCAGAGCTTTTAGTAAGATTATTGTTATTTGTGGAAATTACTAGACGTAAACAATTTTTGCGTTTAAAGTAGGCTAAATTGTATCCAGCAGAGTGCCAACTAAAAGTTTAGAACGGGTTAAGAAACCCAGACCTAACTTAGCCCAAACCACAATTCAAAGTAGGAAATCATAGGACAAAGCAAAAATCGCTTCAAGTAGGAAGCTGGCTGAGCGAGCTATACTTTCCTTAAATGATTCACAAGAAATAGCTAAAGTAAGCTTTATGAGCAATGTTAGCAGATTATTATTATTTAGGCTATCACTGGTGATACGAGTATGATTGTCTTCCAAGGTACATTTATGTAAATCTTCGCTGTAAACCAACATTAGGCCTAATCATATTGCGTGAGTTCTTTGGTGACTGTACAGTCCGATCCGAGAACCACAGACTCTTCCACAATATTGGAACACAAGGTCTTGAGCAGCCAATGGATCTTGGGGGTTGATCATTCTGCGAATCATGCGCTCTTTTCTGGCATTTCTTTTTTCAGCCTGAAGCCTTCTTCTCTCTTGTTCGAAGAACAAGTGGCCTTGGTGGATGTTGCGGCGCCACTCTGATCGGTCGGATGCGACAGCCTCCCAGTTACCTGTATCAATTTGACATTTCTTCAAGTTGGTCTTCAGAACATCTTTGTAGCGTTTTTTGTTGCCTACCCTGCTTTCTCTGACCGACATTCAGCTGGCAATATAAGATTTGTTTCGGGAGGCGGGACTCGGGCATGCGAACTACATGTCCTGTCCATCGAAGTTGGTGTTTTATAATGAGAGCCTCTATACTAATAGTGCTGGCTTCCTCTAAAACACTTGTGTTAGTGCGCCGGTCTTGACATTTAATACCAAGAATTCTCCTAAGGCATCGTTGATGGTATTTTTCTAAAGATAAGAGGTGCCTTCTGTAAGTAACCCAGGTTTCGCAGAAGTGTTTCTATAAACGCAACTAGTGATTGAATTTGTTTTAAACTTAGCATTCAGGATTCGCGATTATTTCTTTGAATACAGAAAGTGATTCTAGTGGGAAAATAAATAGGGAAAGGTAAGCCATACCTAACAGCTCTTCGAGCAATAGAAGTAGAAAAACCAATAATAATGAATTTTATTCATTTGAGTGGAGCATTTAACGAACAATATTTCTGGTCTCAGACCTATTTCTTTTGTTTAAACAAAGCACATTTTGACTTTGAGGGGTCAGTACAAAACGTAATAAGATTAACAATAAACTTTACAAAATGTACAGATATTTTGTTAGATTGGTTAAGTAGAGTACCAATTCCTTATTAGAATGCCTTTGCAATAAAGCGAAATGAGCTTTAAACAAATGATTTCGAATTCCTGGGCACAGCAGGAGAGAAAAGAAAGGATTAAAAGGTGGATTTATAACCACTTAGATTATTGAAGCAGTAATTAAGAGATGTTAAATTCAATTAGAAAGTCACATTAATGAAGCCTTGATTATATAAGAATGGATACAAACACTTTAACAATTTTGGAAAATAACGAATTCAAAATTCCTGAACGCAGCAGGAAAACGCAAGGGCTTATTAAAATGTGCATTTATAACCACATTGAGTAGTTATACAGTAATTACAAGATGTAATACATGGAAAAATGGGAGGGAGCCTATTTATAGGCTAAGCCTCGTTGCAGTTTACAAGAAAATGTTTAAATTACACCAAATTGTTAGTAAAGGAAAATTGGGAATATAGGAAATGGGGAATTAAAGTCTGGCGGATATTACGGTTTCGGACGAACGCAGCGCGTAAGTTAGCCACACATACACTTTTCCTAGCACAGAAAGTTTGTAGAACATGAGTGAAATGTCAATATTGCAGTTAATAGTTCAATTTGAGTTGGAAGTTAGCAGTAATTTGACGTTGTAGAGTATAGGTTTTCACTGTTAGAGTCTATTGCGAATGGAAGTTTCTAGAGTTGTAGTTGCAGTTGAATAGGGCGAGTAGAAATCCCACGAAGGAAGCAAAGTTATGATTCAAACAGTTGTAATTTTAGCAGAATTCCCTCGATGTAGGGAAGGTATCCCCCTTTATTCCGTACAAGAAGTACTGGGTTTTGTATTACTTTCAATAGCAAGCTTGGTTCAGCTTAAGAAGACAAAGGCATTTCCCACGATGGGCAGTTAGAAGATTGCACAATATTGCGAAAATTCAAAAACCGCCGATAGCATTCATTAAAAGCTTTAGATCACTTTAAAACCTTTAAAATGTGGTTTAAAATCATTGTAGAATGTTACTTAAATCTTTCATTGCAGAGCACATGATGTTTTCGACCAGCCGTTACACAAACTTTATGACATGGCGTCTGTTTAAAAATTCAATACCTGGTTGAAAGCGGTAGCTGCTCCTGAGGAGAGAGCAGAGCTATCTCACCGTAGCACCAAGTAGTAAGTGACCGAGAGATTCGATCACACGGAGAGCCAGAGCAAAGCGAGGAAGGGAGGAGGGAAACAAAAGAACATATACATTGTAGGCAACACAAGAAAAAGAAAAAATATATGTAATACAATTTCGATGCGTAGAATAAAAGTCTTCATGGAGATTGTAGATAACGACAAGGGCGCCATCTGCTTCAAAGTTGTAGAACTTGCAGCCATAGTTCTTGAGATGACTGGAATCAAGGGGTTCGTTCCACGAATTGCCGCATGGAGAGCTGTGGAGAGGTTTACAGGGAAAATGCACATCTGAAACAAACTTCCAAACAGAATAAACAAATGTACAAAGAAACGAAAATACATGAAAGGTCACTGTTGGTGTCTACGAGAAGGGAAATAAAAGAACGTGAAAAGAAAGAGAAGCAAAGAGCAGTGACTGCTAACTCTAACAAGACGTATATTCCATAGAATATACCACTACTGATAATAGTTCTCCGATTTATTTTTATCCTTTTGACTGGTCCTACATGTGGAAATAATGAGAGTCCTACAGAACAAATAGCTTATGGACAGTCTTCCTCTAGTAATAAATGTTAAGCAAGTTGTTCTGTATTACTGTAATTGCACATTTTAGAACTACATTGGTGTTCTGTTATAAAGAAATGAATGAACAATATGGCAAAGCTATTATTCAGAAAGTGCAAGCTATTTAGATGGAAGGTAGAGAATGAAAATGAAAATCCACAGCCGTTTCCAGTCGACCGACCATGTCAGGAATGGGATGAATGAAGCCTCCCCCCCCCCTCATCAAGGGGCGAGGATATGAACTGTGCCAGCTGTCAACGCCTATCGCAGTCTCCTGGGGCAATGATTAAATGAAGGACAGATGGAATTAAAATGGAGAGTGTTGCTGGAATTAGATATTGACTGGGGAAACCGGAGAACCCGGAGAAAATCCTGTCTGCCTCCGCTTTGTCCAGCACAAATATCGCATGGAGTGATCGGAATTTGAACCATGGACCCCAGCGGTGAGAGGATGGCGTGCTGCCACCTAAGCCACGGAGGCTTCTTAAAGTAAAGAATTCACGACCTAATCCAGTCGTTAAGAAGTTGTTTCTTTCATTTGAGAGGTTTGGACATCGTGGTCATGGAATGAAGGTAGTTAATTTCATAAAATCAAAAGCAGCCAAATCCAGATTATTTGCAATCTTATTTGAAGAAATGGAGAGTGAACATAAACATCTTCTTTTCTATACTGAGGTAAGGTGTTTTCCAAAGGAAACTGTCTTGCACGTTTGTTTGAATTAAGACAAGTAGTAATTGTGAGTTAGCTTACAGTATAGGCTTACAGATGATCAGTGGCTATATAGACCAGGCTTTCTTAGCTGACATCCTCCGGTGGCTCAATGAGTTCAATATTGTTGCAGGGTAAACACACAACAGTCTTCGTGGTTCAGGACAGAATTAAAGCTCTGATAAAGAAACTTCAGTTTGCCTTTAAAGAAGCTGTAAATAGAAAACTTCGATTCTTTCCATTCTTAGAAACCGCCAGTGTACAAACCAATGCAATTTCCCAGTCAACATCATGCTGCCTTAGAAATCCGTCAAGAGTGTCAAATAGACTACATTTTGTACTGTTGTTCGTTCTGGAAGCTCTTTGCAGAAAAGCATATCTTTCGCCATTGCAGGGGTAGATCAATATACCCATACACTAAGTGGCCAATAGTCACGGGAAAGCACGGAATATGATGTTAATAACGAGTTGCTCCTCCGCGAGTCCTCGAAACGGCAACAATACGACGAGGCGTCGACTCGACAAGAAATGGGTTCCTGGCTCCCAACATTCAACTGTGTGGTGATCTGACTCACAGTAGTCTTTCGATCGACCCGTATACAGTAGTTCTGCTGAGGCGACGTGATGTCCGTTCGTTAAACACCTGTGGTCGTCCTGTGCGTCGGTTTACGCGTATGGTAACATTATCTCTGCGATATTGAAGATCCACCCTCGACACTGTTGACTTCGGAAACCCGAATTCGCGTGTAATCTCCGAAATGCTATGATCCATGCGTGCGCTGATGAACAACCCACGTTCAAAGTCGGTTAACTCGCGACGTGTTGCCAACTTCGCTACACTCGTGTCTGTGACAGACTGCTCTGCTCCGCCGTAGCTAGCCGCAACGCTCAGGAGTCATACACGGCACATTTTCTCATGGGACTACCTTCCCGTGACTTTTGGCCAATCAGTGTACAACCAACGCACTTTTCCCAGGCAACACCATGCTGCCTTAGAAAACCGTCAAGAGTGTCAAATATACTAAGTTTTCTGCTTTTGTTTGTTCTGGAAGCTTCTTGCAGGGGTAGAATCAATATATCTAACAAATGCTATCAATAGCGCCATATTTGTATAATCTGTACTCTCACTCAGCTGTATAGCAAATTATTTTGTGGACTTGAGGTTGGTTACGAGATGTTCTTATAATTATTACCCATACTTGAGATTCTGCTAGAAACAGTGAAGGTTGTTGGTTGGTGAAAGTTCTGCCCTAAAACTTCCCCATACGGGAGAACGCGAAGTAGGTTTAAGCTTAACCAAAATAGCTACTGTTGAACAGCGAAAAGACTGAAGCGGTGCGGTGCAATGGGCATAAAAGTACATTACCAGAAAACAAAGGTTTAGTTAACAAGATATAAATAATATTTATTGAGACAACAATTTTCTTTAAATAACATTAAAATGCACAATAAATGCACACAACTGGGATATGCAGAGAATAATTAGTGTTAAATCTTAACAAATGGAGAGGGTCTGGTGACAGTACCCTGATTAATGATGGAAAAACCTATGTTAAGGATTGCCTAGATTTGAGAGAAATTGGAATTGAAATATAATATGCATATTAATAAAAGAACCATAAAAAGATGAAATGTATGATGAGAGTAAGAAATTCAATTCTTTATCAAGTTTGAACTTATCTTCCAAATTGTTGAGCCAGCTCCATAAACGTTCCAGTTACCCTAAAACTGTTTAAAATGTCCTCCACGGTTTCTTCGAGAGGAGGCGCTCATGGCCTCAAGATGCATATTCCGAAAAGATGAATATTCAACTCTTCTTTTCCCTTCTGGTGACGGTTTGACACTGGTAGTGTCCAGGCGGTGACTGAGTATAAGTCGACATTGGTTACGGCCAGGAAGACTGCTGCTTCCTCGAAGTTTAAAGTGAGATACACCATCTAAGGTGAAACTTGCAGTGTGCTGCGACCGGCAAACATTCCTGTCCTCTTGGGCGATGTATCAGAGTAGAGGCCTCGTGACGTGGCAGCGAGGTGAAGCAGCGACTGGCAATAGTGCCATGCGGTGTGGCTGCGTTGATCTGAATGATGAGCTGATCTGAATGATGATTGATCAGAAGTGGGTGGAGAACGCCAGCAGGTGGCGTCTTAAATAGTGATCATGGAACAATCTCGAAGGCTGGAGATTGCCCGACCAAACAAAGACCTGCCATTGGTCGAACGAAAGTCAGGGTGACGTCAGTCGACCCTGCTCAGCAGACAGCAGATGAGCCAGTAGATGCCGTGTATGCCGGGAGTGAGGAAGCTTGAGGCAGCGAGCGACTGGAACACTCGAGGTGAGAACTATGATATCTATGAATAGGTGCTTGATAACAAGATTATGCATTTGGTTTAAGCAATTAATACATTTACAAAGAAATAATTACCATTCGGGGATCTCGGTAACAAGAAACAAAAATTTGACCGACAAATGGGCCAAGCTAAACATTTAAAGCATCACGAAAGTGATCATGCTCCGAGAACTCCGAATGAAAACAAACAAAAGAATCAGTCAAAGCAAAACATGGATATCAGACGAGGAGAAACTAAGACTCGAAAGGCAAAACAGAGATAGCAGAGATGGGTCTAGTATAAAGACCTTTACCAGTTAAAACATCAACAACTCTGACGCGTTTATCACGGCCAAAGTGGCAGTGAATAACTCTGCCTAGGTTCCATACTAGAGGCGGAGATGGGTCTCGAAGAAGAACCATGTCTCCCACTCGTACATCTGGTTGAGGAAGCCGCCGTTTCTCACGCCTATTTAGCAAGCTGAGATATTCTAACTTCCATCGGCGCCAAAAAGAACAGCGCAAATATTCTACTTTTCTCCAAAAGATAGGTAGGTTAGGATCACAGCGTCGAACCAGCAAAGGCGGAGTAGCAGCAAGTGAACAGCCAATCAGGAAGTGACTGGGTGTTAAAGGTAAAAGATCCTTAGGATCGTTTGAAAGAGGAGTCAGAGGTCTGGAATTTACAATACCTTCGACTTGAATAATTAAAGAGTTGAATTCCTCATAAGAAAGTATGGTAGGACCAAGAGTTTTCTTAAGCTGTCTTTTAGTAAGTTTGATACAGGACTCCCATCGGCCCCCATGATGGGGAGCATAAGGCGGGGTGAAATGCCATTTGAAACCTTTAGAATAGGAAAAGTTGGAAATTTTTTCTTTAGCAGAAGGGGAGCTTAACACTTTTTTCCAGAGATCAGAAGCGCTTACAAAAATTATTGCATTATCTGAAAAAACTTCAGATGGAACACCCCTTCTAGCAGCAAATCTAGAAAAGGCGACCAGAAAGTAGGATACCGAAGCGTTCGTAACCAACTCAAGGTGGATAGCTCCCGTCACCATACATACAAATAACGAGATGTAAAGTTTACCTAAAATTTTGCGCTTAGATGAAGAGGGATTGGTCTGATATACGTAAGGACCAGCGTAATCGATCCCAGTAAGAGCGAAGGGCTTGCTAGGTTCTGAACGAAATGGAGGTAAATTGCCCATAATCTGCGTGGCGGGCCGTGGTTTAACCTTAAAGCAAGGTATACACTTTTTGACAACAGAAGAAACCTCATGAACGGCATTGATTATCCAGTAGAGTTCACGAATTAGACAGAGCAAGGTGCGAGTGCCAGCATGAAGGTGTTTATAATGAAACTTTTTTATTATAAGGGTGGTGATAGGATGCTTTGAAGGAAGGATGATGGGATGCTTTTTCCCATCCTCACAACTAGACATAGCTAATCTTCCACCCACACGTATTATGCCGTCCTGGTCTAGAAAAGGAGTAAGTGGTAAAAGCCTGCTAGACTTGGGCAAATCTTTACCACTTAGAAGAGCTTGCTTTTCGGGAGCAAATACTTCCTGCTGAACAAGTAACAAAATCTTGCAAGTAGCGAATTCTAACTACTCTGGTGAGAAAGGGTTGAGGCTTCAATGGTTGATCAATTACTAAATATCTCCATCGGAAGATATAAGACACTATACGAATCAATTTATCAAATGAAGAGTATCTATGAAAAAGACTAGTAGAAGTAGAAGTAAGATGCGACGTGACAGGATCATTACGGGCATCGGGTATTTCTTCTGCAAATTGATTAGCTAAGCGAGGCCAGCAAGATGATTCCTGACTTAGCCAAGGAGGACCATTCCAGTACAGGTCTGAGGAAATCAATTTTTTAGGCGTGCAACCACGTGATATTATATCCGCGGGGTTTTCACGGCTGGGAACATGTCTCCATTGTTCAGAATGAGAGACTTCGTGAATCTTAGAAACGCGATTTGCCACAAAGGTATTCCAATGAGAAGAAGGCTTGGAAATCCAAGCTAATACAATAGAAGAATCGCTCCAAAAAATGTGCGGAAAAATTTTAACTTTAAACTGACATTTAGTTTAGTAGCTAATTCTGTTGCCATTAAAGCAGAGCATAATTCTAATCTCGGCAATGATACCGTTTTAAGTGGAGCAACTTTTGATTTAGCGCACACTAAATTAGAAAATCCAGGGAAAGTGGCTGAGGAACGTCCTACTATGTATGCACAACAGCCATAAGCCCGTTCTGAACTATCAGAAAATACATGCAGGTCATACTGCTGGTATAAGGGATTAGGAATTAAAAGGCGGGGTATAGAAACCTTGGAGAGATCCAGCAAACTGCTGCGATACTCTAACCATTCTTCTACAAGAGGAAGGGGGAGATTTTCATCCCAGTCTGATTTTAATGACCAAAGCTTTTGCAAGAACATTTTTGCAACAATAACTATCGGAGCAATATATTGCAAAGGATCAAAGATCTTTGCGATTTCTGACAGAACTTGTCTCTTAGTTACAGGGGGAGATTCTGAGAAATGTACCTGATAAGAGAAAGTATCAGAAGAAGGACACCAAAAAACACCCAATGCTTTTACGGCTGCTTCATCAGTAGGAATAGCAACAAATTCATCAACTGGGACCTCTGATGAAAATTTTGATATAAATTCAGTAGTATTTGAAGTCCATTTATGGAGCGGAAAACCACCTCCTAGGAGCAGGGATTTCAAATCTTCGCACACAAGGAGTGCTTCAGAAATATAAGGGAAAGAGCACAAGAAATCGTCAACATAAAATGCCGTTTTCAATGACTCAGAGGCCAAAGGATGATACAGATGACCATCTTGCTCGGCCAACATGTGGAGAGACCGAATCGCAAGAAAGGCTGAAGGCTTCAGGCCATATGTCACAGTCTTCAATCTAAATATCTTTATGGGTTTGGAACTCTCATCGCGCCACAATATTCTTTGCAGATCTTGCTGCTCGGAATTTACGAGAATCTGCCGGTACATCTGCTTAATATCTGAGATTACAGCAATAGGAAACCGTCGAAAATTAAGCAAAACAGAGGTGAGATCTGTTTGAATCGCGGGACCACATTGCAAGGTATCATTTAAAGAGACTCCATTGGAATCTGGTGACGAGCCATTGAAAACTACTCTTATATTGTTTTGTGTTAAGGAATTTTTCCATACCGGGTGATGATTTAGATAAACTATTTCATTTGAAGGATGGTCAATTTCTTCTGATTTAGGAATTACCTCCATGTGATTGGATGATTCGTATTCCTCCATAAAGGAAGCATACTGAGTTTTAACAGAAGCATCTTGTTTGAACCGATTTTCAACAGCAAATAATGCCCTAAGTGCTCTGGAATGCGAGCCCGTAAGGGCGGGAGGATTAGGAATACGTGGAAGAGTTACTATAAATCTGCCTTCAGCAGTACGGACAGTGGTTTCCTTGTATAACTTTTCACAAATTTCGTTAGAAGAAGAAGCAGTAACCTGAACATTCTCAAGATCCCAGAACTTGGTTAGCTCTTGACTCAAATCGGTACCAACAAAATAACAATTCGATACAGTTTGAATAGGATTACGGTATATTTGGCCAGTAGCGATCCAACCAAAATCAGTTTCGCGGAAGAAAACATTAGGAGCAATTTTTACTTTATTGGAATGAAGACATTGCCAAAATACGCTTGAGCTGAAAAGAAGCTCTACGGGCGAAGCTCTGTTGAAATGAGGGTCAGCTAGCTGGATAAAATTCGGGATATTCCAACTTTGAATAGGATACGAAGTGCCAGGAATATTGTTGCCTATAGACTTGATAATCAAACAATCTAATTGCAACTGCGTACCAAGATTTTTGGAGTCCTTCAAATCCACTTTAGCAAAGCTTAAGGATTGCGATTTAGAGCAGTTTATTCCTGTGACCTCTATTGAGGTAGGATGTTTTGGGAGGCCTAACTTTTGTACCAAAGATTCATTAATAAAATTGTTGGTAGTGGCATTGTCTAATAATCCCCTGACAGATACCCATTTCCCGTGAGAATTTTTCAATAGAACCTGCACGGTAGATAATAAAACCTGGACTTTGCCAAGCGAGGTAGAACTTTGAGCATACGACTGCGCACTATTTTGAGAAGTCTCAGAATTAGACTTGGTATTGGAACTGCTTGGTCCTGATAACCGTGATCTTTCATGTCTGTGCAAAAGGGAATGGTGTCTAGCCTTACAATGAAAGCATAAACGTTGTGAACGGCAATTGTTTAACATATGCGTTCCTGACAAACAGTTGAAACAATGTTTTTTGTTCGTAATGAACTTTCGTCTTTCATCTACTGATAAAGATTTAAATTCATCACAATTGTATAAATTATGCGATTGCTGACACAGACCGCACGTTTGCATTTGGTTAGGTGACCGAGCATCAACAGGAAGAGCCTGTGATCTTAAAATTCTTTGATTAGAACTGCTAACCTTATCTTTTGAGAAGGCTTTTGAATCTGAACTACTAGTTTTTTGATTAGCTATGGCGGAAAAGACTTGGCTTCTAGCCTTCAAAAAGTTGATAATCGCCTCATAAGTGCATTGCAAATTCTGGGAAAGTTCTGTTTCCCAGGCTTTTAATGTATTTGCATCCAATCTTGCAAAAATGAGGTGAACTAGAAATAAATCCCAGTGATTTACAGGTTGGTTTAAATTGGACAATGCTCTGACGTGTAGCTCTGCAGTATCAATCAGCTTACGAAGTGATAAACTGTTATCTGCTTGCACGTTAGGTAACTCGAATAAGCTTTGTATATGGCGTTGAATAGATAAACGAATATTCCCATATCTATCCTTAAGAAGATTCAGAGCAACTTCATAATTATCACTGGTCAAAGAAAGTGCTTGAATCAGGTTAAGTGCGTTGCCTTGAACTGCCAGACGTAGGTAGTGAAATTTTTGAATTACTGGTATAGAGGTACCGGTATTCTCATGTACTAAAGAATTGAATAATTCAAAAAATGGCTCCCATTCTATGTCCTTACCAGTGAATTTGGGTAGTTCTAATTTGGGTAATATATTGCGTGAGGAAGATGTAGAAGATGCTGCAGAAGTTTGATCTTCTTGTTTTTCTTTTAAAGTTAAAGCCCTAATAAGCTGTTTAGCTTCAGCAAATCCCTGATAGTATAATTTTTCAACTTCCAACCTATCACTTTGCTGGTCCGGATGCTGAGTTTCTATACTACATTGTATCTCATCATATTTCTCAAAGGCTTGTTCATAATTCTTAAACCTCTGCGAAATTATGTCAAGATTACGCTCTTGGGGTTCAAGCTCCGTTAAGAAAGTACGGAACCGTGTGAGCTTGCCCTTACAAGAGGCTCTGGCGTTGCTGAGTTTTTCATCAAGGTTAGGCATGTTGAAAGTTGTTTGTTACTCACGTCAATATTGTGACTTCGAGTACTGGAAGCCAGAGGATGACAGCTTGCTAGGTAGTAAAGTTTAGTCTGATGCGGAAGAAACCGGCTTAGCTCACGTTTCTCTCCTCCTCTGCTGAACATGTGCCTCAGGCTGAAACTTACAATGTGAATTAGTGTTGAAACACAATTAACAAAAATTGTTAATGTGAAATTCACGATATGAAACTTGTAATATTCCCAGGGTGCAACAGATATGTTTATCGGGGGTGAGGCACCAAAAATATGGTGAAAGTTCTGCCCTAAAACTTCCCCATACGGGAGAACGCGAAGTAGGTTTAAGCTTAACCAAAATAGCTACTGTTGAACAGCGAAAAGACTGAAGCGGTGCGGTGCAATGGGCATAAAAGTACATTACCAGAAAGCAAAGGTTTAGTTAACAAGATATAAATAATATTTATTGAGACAACAATTTTCTTTAAATAACATTAAAATGCACAATAAATGCACACAACTGGGATATGCAGAGAATAATTAGTGTTAAATCTTAACAAATGGAGAGGGTCTGGTGACAGTCCCTGATTAATGATGGAAAAACCTATGTTAAGGATTGCCTAGATTTGAGAGAAATTGGAATTGAAATATAATATGCATATTAATAAAAGAACCATAAAAAAGATGAAATGTATGATGAGAGTAAGAAATTCAATTCTTTATCAAGTTTGAACTTATCTTCCAAATTGTTGAGCCAGCTCCATAAAAGTTCCAGGTAGCATAAAACTGTTTAAAATGTCCTCCACGGTTTCTTCGGGAGGAGGCGCTCATGGCCTCAAGATGCATATTCCGAAAAGATGAATATTCAACTCTTCTTTTCCCTTCTGGTGACGGTTTGACACTGGTAGTGTCCAGGCGGTGACTGAGTATAAGTCGACATTGGTTGCGGCCAGGAAGACTGCTGCTTCCTCGAAGTTTAAAGTGAGATACACCATCTAAGGTGAAACTTGCAGTGTGCTGCGGCCGGCAAACATTCCTGTCCTCTTGGGCGATGTATCAGAGTAGAGGCCTCGTGACGTGGCAGCGAGGTGAAGCAGCGACTGGCAATAGTGCCATGCGGTGTGGCAGCGTTGATCTGAATGAAGAGCTGATCTGAATGATGATTGATCAGAAGTGGGTGGAGAACGCCAGCAGGTGGCGTCTTAAATAGTGATCATGGAACAATCTCGAAGGCTGGAGATTGCCCGACCAAACAAAGACCTGCCATTGGTCGAACGAAAGTCAGGGTGAAGTCAGTCGACCCTGCTCAGCAGACAGCAGATGAGCCAGTAGATGCCGTGTATGCCGGGAGTGAAGAAGCTTGAGGCAGCGAGCGACTGGAACACTCGAGGTGAGAACTATGATATTTATGAATAGGTGCTTGATAACAAGATTATGCATTTGGTTTAAGCAATCAATACATTTACAAAGAAATAATTACCATTCGGGGATCTCGGTAACAAGAAACAAAAATTTGACCGACAAATGGGCCTAGCTAAACATTGAAAGCATCACGAAAGTGATCATTGGTCAAGGGAAAAAGCTGACTTGCCGTTTTTCACCGGCGGTAGATGTATGAACTACTAGCTGTCAACGGTGTGATCCAGATAGAAGTTTGGATGCTGTACACTTCTTTCTCCGTAATTGTGAATAACATGGTTTAGTCAGCATCCCCTTCCCCAACCGGCTGTAACTTGTTAGTCTAAGACACAGGTGACTGAGGCGATCATCGCCTATGAGCAACGTAGTCGGATTGAATCCCAGCACACTCTCTTGACATTTAAGGTTGTGTAGGCCTATGTGTGATAAGACTAGACAAGCGTAAACTTTACTCAAGATGACGTATTGGATAGTATGCTGGTAAATATTACCAAGATAAATTTCAAACCTTGCAAAGTCTTCTCAACCTCACCATCGAATTATGCAGACAGTTCAATCCGTCTGTTCTCGTTGTGAGGCCATGCGTAAATTTATGATAATCATGCTTCCATCAAGTTTCAAAAGCTGGAACTTAAAAAAAAAATAAAAAAAATCTGTTTTTCAAGATAACTTAACTACTCTCGCATTTGAAATTCTAACACCTCTTTGTTTAAACAGAACATTTGGCATTGCCTCCACTTTCTTGTGCCAGGGTTCGCTGTTTGATCTCCTTGATCCAACCTATCTTGGTCATCTCGTGTCCTCTTTAAATCCCAATGCTATTAGGTTTCCAAGGGCTAAGGTGCTTTTTTTCTCTCCTTCCATGGCTCTATATATTTTTCCTTCGATGAACTTATTCTTTGAGAAGTAGGGAATTATCCCCCCTTCTTTAACAGGCCTAGTGCAATGACCTTATTGTTAAACCAATATGTTTGCGGTTCGATTAGTGAATTAAAATCGCATTTCCTTCCGACTCCTGTTGTGTGATATATTAACCAATAGGCCTACATTTTAGAAGGTTGTAGGATCTCAACCAATCACTAGTAGGTTATGATTCCGATGAAAGTTATCATTTTGAGGGACGTACATTTATTGAATTATCACCTGATCCAAAAGAAAACATGTACGCATGTGTAGTATTGTAACTAAGCGGGTACCGTTTTATTCATTCTTGATAAATTCGTGATTCTCGCTTAATTATGGTAGACATTTGGTTTATCAAAGCATTTACCCAATACTAATATTGAGTCGGTAGAAATAACTATACTCAGCAGTGCTTTACACGCTCCACACCAGCAATGGGGAGGTGCTGTTCGGAGATGGGGGTTCGAATCCCCTTTCTTAAGTTTCATTTATCAACTGCAAAGATAAGAAGGAGACATTTTTAACGTTATCTTTGATAAAACAAGTGACTAAATTAAAATAATGTTAAATTACTGTAATGTTCACTGCTTATTGGATGTATCTCCTCCTAGAACAATGTAAATGGATGTATGGTAAAATGGTTGTCTGACTTCCAATTGCGGCTTCGGAGGCGTAGTTGGTAGCATGCTGAGCTTCTATGCCCAAGATCGCGGGTTCAAACCCGACCGAAGTCATCGGAATTTTTAAGAGCGTTAAAAATCCCTCAGTATGCCTTCCTTCGGAGGTGAAGTAAAGCCAGTGGGCCCATGTCATTGATTTATGGCATGTAAAATAACCTTCCACTAACTAAAATTGTGTGAAGCTAAATTTGTAGGTTAGATTTGATTAACGCTCTATTAGTTCCAACATTATCGGGTGAGTTAGCCGAGGTCGTTGCGGCATGACTGTTGGCAGTCGCTCACATCCGGGAGGCGAGGAGGTTCGAATCCCCCCGCCGGCAACCTTGAAGATGGTCTTCTGTGGTTTCCCATCTTCCTTCCAGGCAAATGCCGGGGTTGGTCCCTAACTATAGGCCACAGCCGCTACCTTCCAACTCCTCGACCTTCCCTTCCAACTTTCCTCCCCAACGGTACTTGTAGCTCACCCATTGGGTGTCCGTCTCGAAGCAGCTACAAAACTGGCGAGCCGAACATGTCCTCGGACACTCCCGGCACTAAAAGCCATACGCTAAAAAAAAAAAAAACATTCACCACAAGGTGCCGGTTGCGGTGGCATCTAGTAGCCAAGTTCACAGCTAGGTGTAGTTTATGGTAGCATTTGGTATCAGAAGTAGGAACTACTTCAAATTGATCGTCTGCAGTCCCTACCTGATTACAGCACACACTAATACAGCCATCACAATTATCACCGGTTATCAGACAGATTCTACACACACCCAAAGTACACGGGGCTACATGACCGCATTGTCGCAGCCTCTAAACTGAAGAACCAACCAACCAATGACTTCCAATTATCACTTTAATGCTCTCTGCATTCTAGAGGAGTGTACTTTACCTCCAAAAAGTTCGTCATACTATTACATCTGGTTCCTTCTATCCTTACTTATGAGCACTCCCTGTATTAAGCCTTTTAAAATATAGCCTATAGTTCAGCCATCAGTGCAGGCGCGAACTAACAGGAGTTTTATGTGATCTGAAAATACCCATAAGAACGAAGGGTAAAGTTTATAAAACTGCCGTAAGACCTATCCTACTCTATGGTAGTGAAACATGGGCTACTACAATGGCACATGAGCAAAAGCTACATAGCCTACCACAGAAATGCGTTTGTTACGTTGGGCAGGTGGAGTTACCCTCAAAGATAAAATCCGTAATGAACATGTGCGAGGCAGTTTAAACGTAGCGCTTATAACTGAGAAGGGGGCGTGGTGGCTCAGCGGTCTAGCTGTATGCCTCTCACCAAGGCGGTCCGGGTTCGATTCCCGGTCGATGCATGTGAGATTTTCGAAGTGAAATGCCATGTCCTGTGGTTCGGATTCCACGTAAAAAGGAGGTCCCGTGGCTCATGATCTAGAGATTAACGGTCTCGTTAAACTACAAGCTTCCTTCCTTCCTTATAACTGAGAAACTTTTAGAGTTCAGGCTAAGGTGGTATGGACATGTTATGCGAAGACCGGAAAATCATGGAGTGAAGAAGTCCCTTTCCATGCCTACACAAAAGAGAGGGGACGACAGACCTCAAACAACATGGATGACGAATGTCCAAAGGGACATGAGAGTATTGGACCTATCTGCTGATGATGCTTTACAACGAAATGACTGGCGCTTCAGGATTAAGAAAGCCGACCCCGCGTAATGGGAAAAGGCGAGGAAGAAGGAGGAGGAGAAGAAGAAGAAGAACAACAACAAGAACAAGAATAGTAATAATAATAATAATAATAATAATAATAATAATAATAATAATAATAAGAAGAAGAAGAAGAAGAAGAAGAAGAAGAAGAAGAAGAAGAAGTAGTAGTAGTAGTAGTAGTAGTAGTAGTAGTAGTAGTAGTAGTAGTGCAGGTTGGATGATTGTAAGCGTTTAGTTCACACAAAAATCAGAGTTTTGCCTCCTTTATTTCAATTTAATGAATTATCGCGTACAATTGGACAGCATCTCGGTAACAGGACTAATAGTTGGAGCAAATATAGGCTACAGTTTCAAGTTTTCTGGTGTAGCCTACTGCTGGATTTCTGCAGGTCTCCCTAAACATTATATTCAGTTCTCCCGACCCATACCACACATGTATTTATTTGATCACATCGCTGGGTGGATTTTCATTTCAACTCCAGACAAATGTGACTTCCTTCCATAATCAGTGGCGTTACTTCGGGAGGGGATCAGGGGGATCAATCCTCCCTCCCAGAGGCAAATAATGAAAATATAAAATTTGATGAAGTTCTTAATTTTGAATAAAATCAATCTTCGGGTAGATTACAAATTATTGGATTGCGTTTGAAAGCATTTCTTTACACTCGTGTAACATTTATAGTGGTAGCCTAACTTAACACTAACTGAATGAGCAAAATGTTCAGCTGTTCATTTAGCCAGAGAGGTGGCAGTATAGCGGTAACGTTCTCGCTTGCTGTGTCCAAGGTTGCAGGATCGAATCCTGACGCAGTCAGTGGGCATTTGAGGGTGCGCAAATGCGAGGAAGCCGTGTCAGTAGATTTACTGGCACGGCGCCTCGGCGTCTCTAAAAGCCATACTACTTAAAAGGGACGTAAAACCAATAACATTAATATTATTTCCTAAAATACACCACTTGATAGTTGCCATTCTGTTAGTAGGCCTATTCGAGTGTGAGTTTCATTGTGGAAAGTGAATAATTTTGTGTTGTTATCGCTGTTTTAAGTTAGTTTTAAGTTAAATTTTAGTTTAAACTGTAGTTTATTAATATTTAAACAATGTCGGGGAATAGAAAGTGCCAGATAATTCCGCGAAGAAAACTGGATTTTATAATTTAACTAGCAGAAGTACCCATTCTTCGAACGGTCGTCGGTATTAATAACCAGACGTAATCAATTGAGCTACTGTTGGAATGGTTAGGGGCTTGGAACCTGTTTGTCGACAAAGATAAATGATTAGTTGAAATATGCTCTGAAACTAATTTACCTAACGTGTACTTCCTGACGTGAAAATAAAATTGAAAACCTCGTAGACGAAATGCAATTCACGTCACATAAAAACTGACCCTCACTGTTGTGTCAAGTGCGCATCCAGAGGAAGACCCCTTTAATAAATTATAAAGGCTTGTGGTGCATGAAAATTCAGGTTTTTTAGCCTCCAATGGCCCAAATTCCTAAAAGCAAAAAAAAAAAAAAAAAAAAAAAAAAAAACTATTTCAATAAAGGATTTTTTGAAAATAATGTTGCTGTTTGAAGATATAATAGACCTTCTGTATGACACATCGCACGTTTAAGTCTTGTGAAAAAATCGAGGGTACCTCTTGACCCCCTTAAGCGCATTGATGAATTTTACAGTTTTTGTTGGTTCCGTGATAACCTTATAGCCATTTGCAAACTTTCACAGAAATTTAATAAATGGAGTGGCATTACTTCTTGCAGAAATAGATGGAAAGTTGGATGTACCTTTTTGAGACACTGTTGTCCTGGTTACTGGCTTGCATTCCTAAATTAGTTTATTAAATGATATTGGTTTTCTGGGAATATCTCAGAAACTCTTGGTTTTAGAGCATTAAAATGTAGTTTTCGGGGACCCTTTACGACTGTTTAGGGTCCCCGAGGTTTTTTCTGACATCAAGGGGCTGAAAATGAGCTTTGTCTCGTCGTAGTAGGCCGTAGTATCACCATCATCATCCTCTTGCACAGTTTCTAGCCGTTGGCCGGGTCTGTTTGGAACACAGGCCACTCCAACGTCTTCTGTCTTCCTACCATCTCTCAGCTTCCACCCCTGTCCAGTCTTCTCCTCTCTTCGTCACGCTTTCTTCCATCCCTTTCAGCCACCTGTCTCTCGGTCTTCCTCTCGGTCTCTTTCCTTCCCACTTCGTCTCGTGTATCTTCCTGGGTATCCTCTTATCCTCCATTCGTTTTACATGTCCATGCCATCTAGGTCTAGATTTCTCTATACCATCCCGCAATGGTTCCTCCTTTATTAATTCTCTGGTCCTCTCATTTCTTATTCTGTCCATCTTTGTAGCTCCAATACTGCTTCTCAAGAACCTCATCTCACTGGCCTGTATTTTGCTCTTCTCCCTTCCTTTCATAGCCCAGGTCTCCGAGGCATACGTCAGGATAGGGGCATAGTACGTCCGATATATGATCTTTTTTCTGTTCTGAGGGACATCCTTGCTCCATAACATGCTTCTCACACTCCTCCGGAATGCTTCTGCCTGTCTCCCCGCTGTTTTAATTCTCTATTGTTTCTTCCATTATCTTGTATCAGGCTTCCCAGATACTTGAAACTCTCCACTTTCTTCAGCTGTTCCCCACCAATTGTTATTCCCGTTGTGGTTCTTTCCTTCTTCCTTGTTGTGATCACCATCTCACTCTTATTTATGCTAAATTTCATCCCAAATCCTTGTATTATTCCTTCCTACACGTCCAACTGTTCCTGTACCTCCTCCTCCTTGTTTCCCCAAATCATCAAATCATCCGCTAACACCATTGCTTTCATCTTTCCTTCCCCAATTACTTGTGCCACTCGGGTCATTATGTCATCCATCACCACAATGAAAAGTAACGGTGCCAGTGCACTTCCTTGTTTCAGGCCGTTTCTCTGTTCCACCAAGTCCGATCTCTCTCCTCCCACTTTCACACAGCTCAAGCTTCCCTTGTACATCTCCTTTATCCTCCTTATAGTCCATTTTTCTACTCCTCTATCCTCCAGGGACTTCCATACTTTGTTTCTGCATACACTGTCATATGCTTTCTCAATGTCCAGGAAGGCCATCAGTAGATCTGTTCCATACTCACAGTGCTGTTCTTGTAACTGCCTTACAGCAAAAATCAAATCCACTGTGGACCTTCCTGCTCTGAAGCCATGTTGTTCTTCCCTCATCCCTCCTTCTATCATCATCATCTTGTACAGTTTCCAACCCCAGGCTGGGTCTGTTTGGAACATAAGCCTCGCCACTTAGTTCTTTCTTCCCACCACCTCTCCGCTGTCACTCTGGTCCAGTCCTCGCCTCTCTTCTTGACACATTCCTCCACTCCTTTCAGCCATCTATCTCTTGGTCTTCCCCTTGGTCGTTTCTTCTGCATCTGCATCTCATGTATCCTCTTGGGAATCTTCTTCTCATCCATTCTCTTTAAGTGTCCATACCACCTCAGTCTTGATGTCTCAATCCTACCTTGCAAGGGCTCCTCTTTCACCATTTCCCTGACCTTTTCATTCCTCACCCTGTCTCTTCTTGTTACTCCGATCCTACTTCGCAGGAACTTCATTTCACCTGCCTGTATTCTGCTTAGGCCTATGTCTCTTTTCTTCATTGTCCACGTTTCTGAAGCATAGGTCAGTATCGGGATATAGTAGCTTCTGTATAACACTTCCTTGCTTTTTTGTGGGACATCTTTATTCCACACTAAGCTCCTAATGCTTCTCAGAAATGCTTCTGCCTGTCTGCCACGTTCCGTAATCTCTTTGTCATTTCTCCCATTTTCCTCCACTATACTTCCCAAGTACTTGAGACTTTCCACCTTCTTCAGCTGTCCACCTCCAAGTGTTATCCCACTCATTGGTCTGTCCTTTTTCCTGGTCGTTAACAGGATCTCACATTTACTGATGTTGAACTTCCATCCGTACTCTGCCACTGTTTCTTCCCAAGCCTTCAGTTGCTCCTGAATTTCCTCCTCCTTGTTTCCCCAGACCATGAGATCATCTGCAAACACCATTGCTTTCATCTTATCTTCTCCTATTTTTCCTGCTATCCGTGTCATTACCTCGTCCATAACCACAATAAAGAGAAGGGGTGACAGCGCACTACCCTGTTTCAGGCCACTCATTTGTCTGAACCAGTCTGTTCTTTCCCCTCCAACTTTCACACAACTCACACTTCCACAATACATCTCCTTCACTCTGCCTACAGTCTCTTTTTCCACTCCCATGTTTTCCATTGCTTTCCAAACCTTCTCCCTACACACACTATCATAGGCCTTTTCGATGTCCAGGAAGGCCATCAGCAGATCCTCTCCAAATTCGTAGTGGTGTTCCTGGAGCTGTCTCACTGAAAATATGAGATCCACTGTTGATCTCCCAGGTCTGAATCCATACTGCTCCTCTCTCAATTTTCTCTCCACTTTGGCTCGTATTCTACTTTCTAATATCTTTTCATATATCTTGGCACAGTGAGGTATGAGTGTGACTCCCCTGTAATTTCTGCACTCCTTTCTGCTTCCTTTCTTAAATATTGGGACAATTAATCCTTTCTTCCAATCTTCTGGGGTCTTTTTCTCCTGCCATATCACCCTCATCACACGGTACAGCCACTGTTACCCAACCTCCCCTGCTGCCTTCTATCCTTGTCCTAATTCTCCTTTCCAAAACTTTCTCAAACATCTTTGCACAATGACTCATCAGTTTTATTCCCCGATAGTTTCTGCATTCTGTTCTACTACCTTTCTTGAAGATCGGGACAATTATTCCCTTTTTACAGTCCTCTGGGGTCTTCCTTTCCGTAGTGTAATAATAATAATAATAATAATTATAATAATAATAATATAACAATATAGGGATAGGGATATAATTGACCTTCCGTAGCACACCAGCACGTGTAAATCGCGTGAAAAAATTCTAGAGTACCCCTTGACCCCCTTAAGCGCATTATATGTATTGATGAATTTTACAGCTTAGTTTGGTTCCGTTATAACCTTCTGGCCGTTTGCAAACTATCTCAGTAATGTAATAAATGGAATTGTATTGCGACTTATATTACAGCAATAGATGGACCTGTGAATTTTTGTTGCCATGGTTACCGGCTAGCTTCCTTTCATTATTGTATTAAATGAAATTAATTTTCTGGGAATATCTCAAAAACTGTTGGTTTTAGAGCCTTAAAATGTGGTTTTCGGGGTCCCTTAAGGCCCCCGAGTTTCGTTTCTCACATTGAGGGGCTGAAAATGAGCTTTGTCTCGCCCTTCTACGCCTATTTCAGCAAGTATTTTAAAGGGGTAGGCCCCCTTTTATGAGAGGTACAGAGAAGAGTTACATCAATGATTGGTGTCGTGCCTCTGAAGGATACCTGTATCAAATTTTACGTTGATCCACTCAGCCGTTCTCGAGTTATAAGGACACAAAAAATTGTCCACAGACAGACAGACAGACAAAATTTTTATTTTCGCGCGCATCCGTCATAAAACAGTCTAAAACGCGTAAATAACGCAAATTTCCGTAGAAATTCAGAAAAAAACCAGACAAACTTTCATTCTTATATATATAGAGATATCAACAAAATTGTTCATTTTCGAGCATTTGCACAAATACAACGTATCAAGTGTTAATGAAGTCAAACACGAAACAAATGTAGATGGGACGTTTAATAAAAAATTACGAGCCTTACAGTAGTCGCATATGATGTGTAACATCTGACATAGAAGAAATCTCACGTGAAATTGTTGATACACCGGTATATTATAATATTATTGGCACAAATATTAATCTATTGTAAAAGGGAGTGTTTTACCAGCACTAGCCTAAATAAAGAATACGATATGGATCAACTAGATTAATAGACGCGACACCGCTCATAACCTTAAATTCCTTATAAACAGATCCTCTTCATTCACAGACCAACACGTAATTTAATATGGATTCTGTTAAAATGAGTCACATTGATGTGATAAATATCGTTTAAAATGATAATCTGGTAGCAAAAATATCTACCCCGTCCGGGATTCGAACCCAAGATCTCTAGATTCACAGTCATAAGCACTAACCCCACAGCTATTTCGACTACGCAAATTTTGTGCACAAGATGGCGACTTATTTCCACGTTCCAATAATACTGCATTACGGAATTAAGTTTCATTTATATTTTGCTTGTATCGATAATGTTCCTGCGTGAAATTGAGTTTAAAATGCCTTATGAATAGGCCATCTTGTGAGTAAAGAGAATGTATTCAGTAAGAGTTCATGAAGACTTGCTCAATTATCGTATAACCACAACGATTATATTATATTGATGACTGCATTACCGTTATGTGGGTTAATATTTGAATAGCCATTGTACAGAAACATAATACCGGCATTACCGACTACTTACAATGTTTGATATTAAGGCATTTCACCATTTAAATACTGATACGAAGACTTCGAACATGTACCATGTCATTTGTTTCAATCACTTGACACCAGAGTTCGCATGAGCGTTTTCCGTTCAGTATGTCATAATACATTCCACATGGCCGAGAATACGTCATGGTATCAATTTCCGACACCGCGCGCTCATTGTTTCTCGTACCATTGCCAGCTGGGTCTTACCACTGCCCACTGGATCGATCGATCGAGTTGGCAGTGCATCTTATACTTCCGTTCGTTCCACCACTGCCAGCTAGTACACTTCCGTTCGATCAATCGAGCGGGCAGTGCATACTTCCGTTTTCCACCACTGCCAGCTAGTACACTTCCGTTCGATTGATCGAGCGGGCAGTGCATACTTCCGTTTTCCATCACTGCCAGCTAGTACACTTCCGTTCGATTGATCGAGCGGGCAGTGCATACTTCCGTTTTCCATCACTGCTAGCTAGTACACTTCCGTTCGATCGATCGAGCGGGCAGAGCATACTTCCGTTCGATCCACCACTGCCAGCTCGATCGTTCCGATCCACTTCCGTCCCCAATTATCAAAATCACTCCCACAAAACTATCCAGCAACCGAGCGGAAAGATGTTCCACATCAAAAACTCCAGGACCGTATATTAGATTTTATTGATTACTAGCAGTAGTACCCGGCTTCGCCCGGTGGAATGATGATAATGTTTTAAGGTCTCCTTAGAAATATAATGGACTTAAAATCTAAGTCATTTGCCCCCAAAGACAATGAGGGAGTAATATCTAGGTCATTTGCCCTTTTGATAAGGATGATAATAAAAACTACTGTTGAATTGACACGTCAAACTTACAAACTACCGTAATTGAAATACATATTTCAAAATTCACAGGCGAGAAAGACTTATTGTGTGTGGTGATTAATGGTGTAATGGGCGTAACATCTACTGTAGGTCATTTGCTCTTATGATGAGGATGATAAGGGAAACTACTACCGGTATTGAATTGACACTTCAACGTATAATGTACACAATGTACTGTAATAAAAATAACTATATGGCGGCTTCGGTGGCGTATTTGGTAGCATGCTGAGCTTCTATGCCCAAGATAGCGGGTTCAAACCCGGCCGAAGCCGTCGGATATTTTAAGAGCGTTAAAAATCCGTCAGTATGCCTTTCTTCGGAGGGGAAGTAAAGCCGGCGGTCCCATGTCAGATTTATGGCATGTTATTGAACCATCCACTAATTACACCTGTGTGAAGCTAAATTGGATAGGTAAACAACGCTCATAGATGTCTACGTCCGTTGCCAAGAGCCGACTGCAGTGGCGTCTAGTAGCTAAGTTCCGAACTTGGCCTAGTAGTCGTTGACGGTGGCGCTTGGCGGCAAAAGTACGAACTATTTGAAGAATTCTAAGTTGCAGTTTGTACTTAAATTAAAAAACAGATAACACACACTAATACAGTCATCACAATTAACACCGGTTATCAGACAGATTCTACACACACCCAAAGTACACGGGGCTACATGGCCGCGTTGTCGCAGCCCCTAAACTTAAGAACCAACCAACCAAAAATAAATATTTTAAAAATCACAGTCGAGAAAGACTTTATGCGGCGGTGATTATTGGTATGATGCGCGTAACATCTAGGTCATTTGCACTTATGATGATAATAATAAGGTAATGAAAAAATGACTACTAAACGAACATGGTGTTATTTTAAAACTAATATAGGTAATTCAGGTGTCTAGCTTCGATGTCTTCCAAAGTCTCAACCTTATTTTCTGGCTTAGGCCTGTACTGGATGCGTCTAGTGAAAGAGCGTACTGCTCGGCAAAGACAAAGAATATAGGTCGAAGCTGCACGAACCTGAGATGATCGCAGATGATGACGAAATATGATGACACACGTTCGGGGTTCCCCGTCCTATACAGATTGACCGGGAATCACTCACTGTTTCGCAACGGCCCTGTGCTGGCATCAGCATAGACAGCAGGAGATAACACGGCGGGCTCTGGAAAGTACCTCACGATGAATCAGCAAGCTATTCTCACAACTGACCCCCCCCCCCAGGGTCTCACAACTTGTGGGACGTGGGTTGGCGACCACGGAACCCCAGCTGAGTCTGGCATCGCTTCTACTTCCTGGTGCTGGGCTCATTTCAGTTCTCTTTCCTGTCGGCCTCCCTTGGTCAACTCTTGTTCTCTTCCGACCCAGACTGTATTAGGGTATCCGAGGGCTAGGGAGTCTTTCAATTTCCCGCCTTAATTGGCTTTGTCTCATCTTTCCTGATACCCTCATTCTTCGAGGGGTCTGCCTTCTTTTCCTTTTCATAATATCTCCTGTCTTCTGCTCAAGGCCCTCAAAGAGGCAGGGTGTGTGTAGACCCACCACTTCTGGTACACCCTCAAGGGCTCATGACTGGTGAGTTAGGAAGCTGGCAACCCCGAGGAATTCCTGAGCTACATGCAGGGAATGGAGTGGTATGTCAGAAATTTCAAGTGGACAGTGTTACGCATCGGGTTCCAAAGGGTAAGTATACACACTTTGTTTTCGATCGGTGAACGATGTAGATTTGTACCGAAGGGCCTTAATGCGAGAAATGGAGTGGTCTGTCCGAAATTTCGAGTGGACAGTGTTACTCGTCGAGTTCCAAACGGTAATTATGTAAAATCTGGTTGAGATCGGTGAAACGGTGTAGTTTTCTGCCAAAGGGCCAAAAAGCAGGGAATAGTGTGGTCTGTCCAAAATTTAAAGTGAACAGTGTTACTTGTCGGGTTCTACGGGTAAGTATATAAAATTGGGGTCAGATCGGTGAAACGGTGTAGATTTGTGCCAAACAGCCTAAATGCAAGGGATGGAGTGGCCTCGCCGCAATTTCAAGCAGACAGTGTTAGTCGCAGTGTTCCAAAGGGTAAATATACAAATTTTGGTTGAGATCGGTGAAACGGTGTAGATTTGGGACAAAGGGCCTAAATGCAGGGAATGGAGTGGTCTGTCCGCAATTTCAAGCAGACAGTGTTACTCGCTGGGTACCAAAGGGTAAGTTTACGAATATTGGTTCTGATCGGTGAAACGGTGTAGATTTGTGCCAAAGTGCCTAAATGCAGGGAATGGGGTGGTCTGTCCGAAATTTTAAGTGGACAGTGTTACTCGCAGGGTTCCAAAGGGTAAGTATACAAAGTTTGGTTCAGATCGGTGAAACGGTGTAGATTTGTGCCAAAGGGCCTAAATGCATGGGATGGAGTAGCCTCTCCGCAATTTCAAGCAGACAGTGTTAGTCGCAGTGTTCCAAAGGGTAAATATACAAATTTTGGTTGAGATCGGTGGAACGGTGTAGATTTGGGCCAAAGGGCCTAAATGCAGGGAATGGAGTGGTCTGTCCGCAATTTCAAGCAGACAGTGTTACTCGCAGGGTTCCAAAGGGTAAGTATACACATTTTGGTTCAGATCGGTGAAACGGTGTAGATTTGTGCAAAAAGGGCCTAAATGCAGGGAATGGCGTGGTCTGTCCGAAATTTCAAGCAGACAGTGTTAGTCGCAGTGTTCCATAGGGTAAATATACAAATTTTGGTTGAGATCGGTGAAACGGTATAGATTTGGGCCAAAGGGCCTAAATGCAGGGAATGGAGTGGTCTGTCCGCAATTTCAAGCAGACAGTGTTACTCGCAGGGCACCAAAGGGTAAGAATACGAATTTTGGTTCTGATCGGTGAAACGGTGTAGATTTGGACCAAAGGGCCTAAATGCAGGGAATGGGGTGGTCTGTCCGAAATTTGAAGTGGTCAGTGGTACTCGCAGGGTTCCAAAGGGTAAATATACAAATTTTGGTTGAGATCGGTGAAACGGTGTGGATTTGGACCAAAGGGCCTAAATGCAGGGAATGGGGTGGTCTGTCCGAAATTTCAAGTGGACAGTGTTACTCGCAGGGTGCCAAAGGTTAAATATACAACTTTTGGTTCAGATCGGTGAAACGATGTAGATTTGTGCAAAAGGGCCTAAATGCAGGGCATGGGGTGGTCTGTCCGAAATTTAATGTTGACGGGGTTACCCGCAGGGTTCCAAAGGGTAAGTATACAAATTTTGGTTCAGATCGGTGAAACGGTGTAGATTTGTATACATAACAGACAGACAGACAGACAGACAGACAAACTTTGTGCTTTATATATATAGATGTCTCATTATATCCGACCCCTTACCCACCCCATATGTAATTTTGACTCAGTCAGCTCATCCCCCTTCCAGAATCCAATTCTAGTTACGCCACTGTCCATAATCCTGACCCCAATTAAACAGAGATGCAAACAAATAACAGCTGTTTATCATGCAGATTTCCACACACATCAAAGTACGAGTAGGCTACATGGGACAGGTGTTCGTGCTTAACATTGCTCTTCATTTATTCGTGACTATGGTATCCCATAATTTGTGTCAGATCTCATATTATCATTCTTCTTTCTTAGTCCTCCCTCTCCTTCCTTCCGGTCTTGTCTTCAAAAATATTTATCGAAAAGTTACTTTGTTCAAAGTTTTGAAGTGATAGAAGCCATTTTTGAGTGCTGCCTAATTCCATTAAAGAAAGCTTTTCAGTCGGTCAACACAAATTGTGCCCCATTACATTAGGCGGAAAACAAGTATTTATAGACTACACATTATTTAGTTATTGGAGTTTTAAGAGGTCATCTGCCCCTTTTATACACGAAACTCCCTAATCTTAACGACATATTACATACGATATTTATCATTAGAATAACACACTCTTATGTAACCCCCCCCCCCCCATTTACATACTAAAAGCGTGATAAATATCTCATGTAGGCTAATATATGTTACAGGTTAAGGTGTATCGATACTGTACTTATTTTCCCACCTAATGCAATTGGGCACAATTTATGTTGGCCGACTGGACAGCTTTTTTCAAAGCTTCTAAATGAAATAATAGGGGGAGATGACCTAGCTGTTCCGCCCCTTAAAACTCCAATAACTAACTAAATGAAACAGCAACCAACAGATAACAAAATATTTTTGAAGACAAGACCCGGGAGGGAGGACCAAGGAAGAACAAGTAGTTCCGTGAAGAACTAAAGCCTATTTTCATATATCCTACGTATGCTAATTGCCTCTATCTACATACAAAATTTCAGTTTGATTGCTGTAATAGATTCGTAGATATTGAGAACCAACTAAATATTTCGGATGGTCGCAATGTTAGATTTTTATATATGTAGGTCCTAGAGTTATGTACTGTTACATGAAGATTATTGTGTACGTGTAGTATTAAAACTTCAATCGCATGATTAGCACACAATAAGTAAAAACGAGATTTAAAAATTTCGCACAGTTGCCATATTGTGGTTATGGAAACAATTGAAATAAATTAGATGCCAGTGGATTAACATTTGTATAAGGATTTACTGTACCAAGTTTCACTGCACTCGGATGGTTAAATTGCGAGAAACGACCATATGAATATTTATACTTCGCGTTGCCGCCATGTTAGATTTGTTATCACCAGGTTATTGAAAGTCCTATAGGTCAACTTATGTTCATAGCCCCTATGAACATAAAAAAAATCAGTTTGACTCTGTAATAGATTCGTAGATATTGAGAACCGTCTAAATATTTCAGATGGTCGCCATGTTGGATGGTTATATGTATAGGCCATAGAGTCATGTAGGCCTACCATTAAAGGATAATTATTGCTTAGGTTCATTATTCAAACATTCACTTCGATCGTATGATTACGACACAAGAAATAAAAACTTAATTTTAAAATTCGCACAGCCGCCATCTTGAGGTTATGTAAACAATTGAACTAAATCAGATACCAGTGCATTGTAATTTGCATAAACATTTGCTGTACCAAGTTTCATTGCGTTTGGATCATTAAATCGCGAGAAAAGTCTATTTAAATCTTTCAACTTCGCTTGGCCGCCATGTTCGTTTTGTAGTTAACCGGTTTTTGAAAGTCTCATAGATGATCTTCCAGTGTTGCCCTTTATCTCCGTACAAACTTTCAGGGTGATACCGGTAATAGTTTCAGAGATATAGAATGCCAGTGAAATATTTCGCACAGCCGCCATCTTGAGGTTATGTAAACAATTGAACGAAGTTAGATATCGGTGCATTGCAATGTGTATAAACATATACTGTACCAAGTTTCATTGCGTTTGGTTGGTTAAATCGCGAGAAACGTCTATTTAAAAGTCGCAACTTCGCTTGGCCGCCATGTTGGTTTTGTAGTTACCAGATTTTTGAAAGTCTCGTAGGTAAACTTCTAGTAGTTCCCTTTATCACCGTGCAAAATTTCAGGGTGATAATCGGTAATAGTTTCGGAGATATTGAATGCTGGTGAAATATTTCGCACAGCCGCCATGTTGGATTGGTGAGACGTAACAATATTTGAAGGGCACGGTCGGGGTCGCCCGGAATATTGGTATGAACTTACCGAGTTTCATTGAAATCTCTCCAGCCGTTTAGATGTTATTGAGGGGGATACACACACGAATCGCACACATACGCACACACACACAGACACACACGGACAAAAGGTGATCTCATAAGCCCATTTTCTCATAAATGAAAATAGGCTAAAAATTATAATTATGAAACGTGACACAAATCATGGTAGGCTTCCATAGTTACGAATAAATGATGAGCAATGTTAATAACAATAATAATTATGAAAAATTAGTATTCCAAGATTACTTTATTTTATTCTTAGTTTTATTTTTTATTAAACCCGTTTTTATGGTGGGGAGTTGGGTGGACTCGCCGCACCTAGGGACACGAACCATTACGACGCCATTCGAATGATCTCATATCTTTCGGTCTTCTTGATCGTATTGGATGAGGAGCAGTGTGTGATAGGGCAGTTGACCACGAACATCTCTGGCGGTGTGGGAGGGTGCGAATTTCATGAATGGGCAGGGCAGGGCGGTGCAGTTCAACGCGGAACGCGCTCCCCGCTACGAGACGAGTGAGACCCTCCCTGGCACAGTACAGGCCCCGCGCTCAGTCTTGTGTGTGTAGCTGTGCGGGAACAGTGTATGTCATGTCTCTCATGTGGATGAACTACATCAAGAGCGGCTACCGCCGGAGGAACAACAAGAAACAGCGTCGCCCCAGCAGCAGTGCGCTCGACGACGTAAGGCACCATCACTTTCTATGTCATACTACCCTAATCCTTAACGTAAGAATTTCTATATCATTCTATCCAGATCCTTAAAGCGGTTCCTTAAACGAAACAAATAATAATAATAGTAGCCGGAGCTTGAACTCGCGCTTTGCGACAATAAAGGCCACATACTCACGTTATGTAATTGCCATTCCGAAGGATCCCTCTTAGGTAAGTGGGAAACTTCAGAGAGAGATTTATTTCTTACTCTCGTTTCGTTCTTCTTGTAAGAATAAAGAATGCTGCGATGGTAGCTTCCATTTGGTCTGTGGTCACTTCCGTACTGTGTGACGCAGCGGTAACGTTCCCGCCTGCTGTTCCCAAAGTTGCAGGATCGAATCCTGGCGCTGTCGGTTGGTATTTGAGAGTGCGCAAATGCGAGGGAGCCGTGTCAGTAGATTTATAATTTGATTAATGCAGTCAGCGGCCTTTTATTTTATTTTCAGAATTGGCCAGGGCAGGTAGATTTACTGGCATGTCAAAAAAAAAACCTTCGGGGCAAAATTTCGGCACCCTGGCGTCTCTAATAGCCTCAGTAGTTAAAGGGGACGTCAAACCAATAACTTTATTGTTATTATTATTATTATTATTATACGTAGGCCTACTCATATAATTATGTCGTTGTTTAAATCCATCATCGGAAATCGCTGATGACCTTAAAATGACTTAAAATCATTCATAAAATGCCCTTAACCTAAAGAAAGAAGCTCCTAAATGAAAAAGGTCTTAAAATATTTGGCACAACTAAAATCAGATGATTTTCAGCATATTTATGAAAAAGAAAAAATCCTGTTACACTGCACAATTACGACAGCTTCCTTCCAAATCTTAGCTTCGTTTTATTCATATTCCATCTCTCCTTAACTTCTTTAATGAGGATGCCATCAGGAAGAGCATCCGTCCTTTAACATAATTCGTTACAGAAATTCATCTCACCTCCACCCCATAGAAACGGGAATATTAGATGGTAGACGTACAACTGTACGTGGAATATAATGCAATTGCACATTTTACTGAAGTTCCTTTGATTGCGATGATGTTTGGTATTAGCCTACATGACGAGGAACATGGCCTTAGGCGTGAAAACTGCTGACCAGGGAGTCAAAATTATTATAATGACTTTGGCAATCAAATTGTTCTCCCATTGATGTGCTCTTCATTGCATTGGAAAGGTCATTACTGTTGCCAAGACAACGTAATGCTAGGTGTATCCCAAATTCCAATTCACAATCATTTTTATGACAGGCATTGAAGTATGAATCCCCCGGATACCCAATAGCCTATCCTAATGGATTTGGCGATAAAACCTAGCCCGTCCTGGTCACAAGGCATTGATAAATCTTCCCTGAAAATGTTTTTAAGATCGGTGGGGCCGTTTAGGCATTAATCCCAGACAAACAGACAAACTTTATATATAAAGATTTATATTAGGAGACATAAGATATAAGATTTCTCATGGAATGATCCGTGTTCTTTCAATAGGATCTCTAACAACATTCTAATTTGGCCCAAAACATGCTTAACGAATATATGGTTCCTCTATGTCGACCACCTCATGGTATAGTGGCTAGAAGTCTTGGATGTACCCCGGGTGTCCAAGTTTGACTCCCGGCTCTGCCAAATGTAATTCTGATCTGAGGGATGTAATGGGGTACACTCGACCTCATGAGGCAGACTTCTAGAAGAAGTGGGTTCGATTCACACCCCAGCCATCTTAGAAGTGATTGTTTCGAGGTCACCCCCACCCTTCTACTCCGAGCAAATGCCGGGATGGTACCTAACTCAAGGCTACGGCCGCCTCATACCCAAGCTTAGCCTCCTCAAATACGCAAACAGTAATACAGCCATAACAGTTACACAGGTTATCAGACAAATTCCACACATATTCAAGTACACGGTGCACATGACCACGATGTCACATAACCCCTAAATTAATCAACAACAATTCCTTGTACGTCATGCACCACGACTGCAGGGGGAGCTGAAAAATCGGAGATCGAAGGATGGAATCTCGGCGCTGACGGTGACCATTTTGATTTTCTTCCTGTTTATTTTTCCCACATTACCTTCAGGCAAATCTATCTGGACGTTTGTATCTTACCAGAATATAATAATAATAATAATATCGTTGCTCAACGTTATAACACGGAGTAAGTGTGGCACGGAGTGGCTGACAGAGGTTCAGAGGGACCTACAACAGGTCAACATTGAAAACCTTGAGGACCGCACCGAGTGCAGGAATAAAATCAAAAATGTTAAGTTTGATCAGAGACCGTCATGACAGCCTGGAAGAAAGTGGACAGCTGAGCGGAAGAAGGAGCATTCTGAGAGGATGAAGAGATTTTGGGAAGAGAAGCGGGAAAACGCCAGGAGATGAAATCATGTATTCAATTTCAGTCGCTCTCCTAAAGGGGAACAATCGATTAAATAAATAAATAAATAATTTCGTATGGCCTCGGGTGCCGGGTGCAGGCTTTGTAATTTGACACCCAAAGGGTAGCTTGCATGTCGAATTTCGTTGTTCCTTGAAGCACTATGAAAGTCAAGGAGGTTAGATATCTAAGCTCCTTGAATATTATAGCGCTTTATAGTAGAGCTATGAGGAACTTTGAGTTGGCAACTCCCGAGATTAATTTTGTCATTATGAACACGGCCTATTGAATTCAAATGGGTTCTTTAACATGCCAACATCGTATGACATAGGCTACGTGTCGTAATTTTTGCCGCCTTTCAAAAATCACTTACCACGGCCAGGAGCAAACCTGCAAGCTTGAGGTTAGTAGACCGACACGTTAACCACTCACCCACCGTGGCAAGCTTGCCAGAATATAAGAGGATGTTACTGTACCATATATCAAGTCTTGGGGCACCTACCCGAATCTTATATACTTATAATAACTACAAAATTATACACACTAATACTGTCACCAGTCACCACAGATACACAGGCTATCTGACAAATTAAACGCACACCCAAGTAAGCAAGGCTGATGACCAAGCTGTCGCAAACCTCTAAAATGGATTAACAACAACAAAACATCTATTCTTATAACCTTCCTGTATTTAGCGATCACGCACATTGTTTTCGTTTGTTTTGAGACTAGGGGCAGGAAATTAACAGCCCACAGCGAGTTACTGTCACAATATGATTGTGCCTACCTGTGACCTATCCCGCTTACATCACTGAGTTCGTGTGAAACGGTAATGGCGTCTTAGCCACCCGCACACTATTATCATCGAGTGATGTGTAGACAGGGTAGATCTCTGGGTACATGGGGAAGAGTAGGCCTATACTTGGACAAAGTATAAATATCCGCGATTGAACTATATGTGCAATACACGGTCTTATAGCTGAAAGCTTAGATTTGTCATTGGTTTTTCAATCCGTCAACACGTTGACTGTAAAGTCATTATTTATTTAGAATCTATCGAAGCAATACTGAAATAGTGGCTTCTGAGTTTTCTGTATCGTATGTTAATAGATGAGTGGAGTTCTGAAAACAGAAAATGGACTTATAAAAACAAGATGTTCAGTAAAGAACATATAGCTTACTTTCTCCTAAATGCCTGGGTATCGTTATAACTTTTTGTCCTTTTAAAGGAGTATAATTGAATTTTGGTTGTAGTAGCTTGTTGAAATACAACATGCTATAGGGATATTAAACATGAATATGAGGTGCCCTTTGCTAGTGCTACCTCTGTACAAAATTTCATTCAATTCGGTGTCACCGTGTTTGATTTGATATGGTGAATCGATTTGCACACATGCATGGCCGCTATCTGCAAACGATTGCGCTGATGACCTTGTAGTTCAGTCAAAAGGTGCTTCCCACAAAAAGGTATGTTGTTGCAAAATTTGGTAGTGATCAAATAATTTGGTTAGTCGTAATTTGATTTAAACTTTTAACATTTGGGTGGCCGCCATTCCGTTTTCGTCAAGATGGCGGCGATATAAAACATGACCCTGAGGTGCCTTTTGCTAGTGCTACCTCTGTACCAAATTTCGTTCAATTCGGTTTTACCGTGTTTGAATTGATAGGGGGAATCGATTTGAACACATACATGGCCGCCATATGCAAACTATTGGACTGATGACCTTTTAGCTTGGCCAAAGAACGCTTCTCACATAAAGGTATATTGTTGCAAAATTTGGTAGAGATCAGATGATTAGATTAGTCGTAATTTGATTTAAGCTTTTAGCATTTGGTTGGCCGCCATTCCGTTTCCGTCAAGATGGTGGCGATATAAAACATGACCCTGAGGTGCCCTTTGCTAGTGCTATCTCTGTACCAAGTTTCGTTCATTTCGGTATCACCGTGTATGAATTGATAGGGGAAATCGATTTGCACACATACATGGCCGCCATCCGCAAATGATTGGCCTGATGACCTTGTAATTAGGTCAAAAGATTCTTCGTACATAAATGTATAATGTTGCAAAAGTTGGTAGCGATCAAATTATTAGGTTCGTCGTAATTTGATTTAAGCTTTTAATATTTGGGTGGCCTCCATTACGTTTTCGTCAAGATGGCGGCCATATAAAACATGGCACTGAAGTGCCCTTTGCTAGTGCAACCTCTGTACCAAATTTCGTTCAATTCGGATTTACCGTGCTTGAATAGATTGGGGGAGTCGATTTGCACACATACATGCCCGCCATCCGCAAATTATTGGGCTGATGACCTTGTAGTGTGGTCAAAAGATTCTCCATACACAAAGGTATAATTTTGCAAAAATTGGTAGAGATCAGATGATTAGGTTGGCCGTAATTTGATTTAAGCTTTTAACATTTGGGTGGCCGCCATTACGTTTCCGTCAAGATGGCGGCGATATAAAACATGACACTGTGGTGCCCTTTGCTAGTGCTACCTCTGTACCAAATTTCGTTCAATTCGGTTTCACCGTGTTCGAATTAATAGGGGGGGGGGGACAGACATTCAGAGTGCACACACTCACACACACACACACAGACTCACACAGACTCACACACACGCAGACAGACACACAATTTTTCGCCCTGTGTTGATCTCATAAGTCTACTTTCATTTTTTGCAAAAATCGAAAGTTGGCTAATAATGTGTCGTGAAATCTCGTGTCATTATTTATCTCCGAGAGAATGATATCAACATTTTTTATTAAATAGAACTCCACTCTTCCATGTCGCCTGCACAGAAGTTTCTGATTCGTCAAATTCAGTGTTGTAAATATTTTGAAAGTTATACGAGTAGCTCACTTTTGGAGGAAACGAGAGGCGTGGTTGTAGCTGTAGCTTGCGACTTTTTATGACACGCCAGGCCAGGCGTGTTCGCTTCTGAAAGTTTTAACAGGCATTTTCTGTACTCGTCTGATTGTTAAAATAAATACACCGTTGAATTTGTATAGTATACTGTACTGGCGACAGATGTTCTATTTAGAAATTCAGAGTTGATAGGCCTTTATTTATTTCAGAGTTTACTAATGCCACGAGTAAAATAAACAACGCGTTATTTTATGAGCATCTTCTTTATCACTGAATGGAGTAAAACTAAGAATTGATATGACGAATGGAGGCGTTGAAACAACAAACTAATGGCATAAATGATCGAAACTCAATGCCGACTAGGATATTTACGTGCACCAAGGGGCAAGGCCATGATGTCAGGCTAGCTCCGCACATGAAAGACGAACAATATCGTCGTCTATCCTTGAAATGATTTTCCGTGGTTTCCCATTTTCACTCTAGAACAGGGGTCTCCAAACTACGTCCCGCTACCACTTCTTGCCTGGTATCCGGCCCGCCATAGTTTATTTTGATTACATTGTAAAATGTTAAGTAAATCAAACAAAATAATCAGATGCTTTATTTTTACTTAACCAATTAAGAACACAAAATAACTGACAAATAAACTGCTCAAAAAAATTAAAGCACCACCTTTTTCAAAGGCCACCAAATTTTGAAAAGTTGACCGCACAAGCTTGAAATCTCAGTATGACGTTTGTCCTAACGCCTACCAAGCATAGCCTTCAGCACAACTCCCCAACTTGAGTAGTTTCGGGGTAGCGCCCCCAAAACCAGCCCATTTTCGAAAGCTGCAAATTGAAATTTGCGAAAAACGCTGTAGGACTTGTCGCAGGTTGACAAAGCAGTCGAAAATGAATGAGTGTTGCTCTTAAAGGTTCCACACACTGAAATCGTTACATTTGACGTTTGGGCATTTTCAACCCCCTTCATCATCCCCTAAACATGGACTACAAATGGGGGCGTCTGAGAAGGTACCGGGTGTGTTTAACCACCTGAAAATCTGCTCACCGTCCTCAGTTGCTGATGGCAGTAAGGTCTTTAGGCCTCCGGCAAGGTTCACCCCCCCCCCCCCCCCCTAACACCCTCAACTGGCATGGGACCAAACCGCCCCGTTACGATTCACCCCAAAGGAAGATTTTAATGGAGATGTTTAGCTGTGCTGTGAATGGGGGGGGGGGGTCTTTTATTAACTTTTCAAAAAAGAAGCTGTGCTTGTGTCACCACCCCTTCCCCTGCTACCCCCGTTTGTATGATTTTTCGAAACAGGCCCATTTTAAGGGCTGAAACGAGGTCTTAATCGCTGAAAGGGCTGTAAAGGTCCTTAGCAGTAGTGGTGACACGGAATCGACCCCTTCCGATCGTTGATTGACATTCCATCCCCCAAACTTGAAATTTTTGCACTCTCAATCCTCCCTGTCTGGACGCGTAACGCGTCATGGCAGAGTTTTCAGAGTTGGATGAAAATGAAGCTTATGGCCTGCAATCGTGCCCAAAACAGCAGGTTGGATGGAAATTCATCGGTAGGGTGGGAAACGAGACCAAAAAGTTTTCAAAAAAGTTAACAGCCTCTAGTAAGTACGCCCATGCATAGGCAAGCCACGTCCGTGCGTGCGGGTTGCCTATGATCGGCAATGGGTTAAAGAGGATGGAAATGGGAGAAAAATGACGTGATGTGGGTTGCCTATGCATGGGCGTACTTACTAGAGGCTGTTAACTTTTTGGTCTCGTTTCCCACCCTACCGATGAATTTCCATCCAACCTGCTGTTTTGGGCTCGATTGCAGGCCATAAGCTTCATTTTCATCCAACTCTGAAAACTCTGCCATGGCGCGTTACGCGTTCAGACAAGGAGGGTTGAGGGTGCAATAATTTCAAGTTTGGGGGATGGAATGTCAATTAACGATCGGAAGGGGTTGATTCCGTGTCACCACTACTTCTAAGGACCTTTACATCCCTTTTAGCGATTAAGACCTTGTTTCAGCCCTTAAAAAGGGCCTGATTCGAAAAATCATACAAACGGGGGTAGCAGGGGAAGAGGTGGTGACACAGGCACAGCTCCTTTTTTGAAACGTTAGGGGAAGACACCCCATTCACATCACTGATAAACATCTCGATTAAAACCTTCATTATGGCGAAATCGAGACAGGGTGGTTTGGTCCCATATCAGTTGAGGGTGTTAAGGGGGAGGGGGTGAACATTGCCGGAGGCCTTAAGAACTTACTGCAATCAGCAACTGAGGACAGTGTGCAGGTTTTCAGGTGGTTAAACACACCCGGTACCTTCTCAGACGCCCCCATTTGTAGTCCATGTTTAGGGGATGATGAGGGGGTTGAAAATGCCCGAACGTCAAATGTAACGATTTCAACGTGTTTGTGGAACCTTTAAGAGCTAGAATCATTCATCTTCCACTGCTTTGTCAACCTGCGACAAGTCCTACAGCGTTTTTCGCAAACTTCAATTTGCAGTTTTCGAAAATGGGCTGGTTTTGGGGGCTCTACCCCCGAAACTACTCAAGTTGGGGAGTTGTGCTGAAGGCTATGCTTGGTAGCCGTCAGGACAAACGTCATACTGAGATTTCGAGCTTGTGCGGTCAACTTTTCAAAATTTGGTGGCCTTTGAAAAAAAGTGGTGCTTTAATTTTTTTTGAGCAGCAATATGATGAAATTGGACATTTTCACTGCAATTAATTATATCAGATTTATCTTCAAAACTTACAGCAAATGGCATACAGTACATAAGCTACGTAATCCATATAATGAAAATCAACATTATAATAATGGGATTTATGTAGCTGTAACTTTCATTTGACAATTGTTTGCAGTTGTGGATCAACTTTAGCCTACTAGTTGGAAATTATCAGCAGCGACTTCAAATACTCGTCAATTAATTTGGATCGGTAAATGTGTTTCGTATTTTTCATTTTGGAGAATTTCTTTTTCACACAGAAAAGTAGTGTTGAAAAAGGAAACACATTCACGAGCAAACGGAGCGGAGTCCATCCCCGCGCACTGTGCCATAGATATCTCTCGCGCCGGCTATTCCCGAAATCAAAATTTGCGCGTAATTCGAAACTACAGTATGTTGGTATGATGAGCTAGGTCGGTCTTGGCCCTTGGGAATTGGTGATGAGTCAGTGTGGCCTTTAGGCTATAAAGTTTGGAGACCCCAGCAAATGCCGCGACCCCATACATAGGCACCTGCAGGATTTTTTCCAGGGGGCCGCAAGTAATATTAATTATTTCATTACCTAATTTTCTTTTCAATTCTTACTTGCTTCGTGATATTCATTAATTGGCTGCTCTTGTCCACAGAAGTTAGCTTTTCTTTGTGAATCATCGTCATAATGTTAATTTCTTAAAAACAGGTAAAAAGTAGTTGTATCACCACGTATCGACAATTATAACAAGTAGTTCCGTGAAGAACTATACAGCCTATTTTCACATATCCTACTCATGTTAATTGCCTCTATCTGCATACAAAATTTAAGTTCGAAGGTTGTGATAGATTCGTAGACATTGAGAACCGTCTAAATATTTCAGTTGGTCGCCAGGTTCGATTTTGATTTATGTACTATTACATGAAGATTATTGTGTACGTGTGGTATTCAAACTTCAATCGCATGATTAGAACACAAGAAGTAAAAGCGAGATTTTAAAATTTCGCACAGCTGCCATCTTGTGGTTATGAAAACAATTGAAATAAATTAAATGCCAGTGGATTAACATGTGTATAAGCATTTAACTTGCAAAGTTTCACTGCACTCGGAAGGTTAAATCACGAGAAACGTCCATTTCAATAGTTATAATTCGCGTCACCGCCATGTTGGATTTGTGATCACCAGGTTACTGAAAGTCCTATAGGTGAACTTATGTTCTTAGCTTCTAAGTACATAAAAAGTTCAGTTCGATTGCTGTAAAAGATTCGTAGATATTGATAACTGTCTAAATATTTCGGTTGCTCGCTATTTTGGATTGATATATGTATAGGCCATAGAGTTATGTATCATTAAAGGAACATTATTGCGTAGCTTCATTATTCAAACTTTCACTTCGATCGCATGGTTACGACACAAGAAATAAAACTTAATTTTAAAATTTCGCACAGTCGCCATCTTGAGGTTATGTAAACAATTGAACTAAATTAGATGCCAGTGCATTACAATATGTATAATCATTTACTGTACCACATTTCACTGGGCTCAGAGAGTTAAATCTCGAGAAAAGTCTATTAAAATGTTTCAACTTCGCTTGGCCACCATGTTCGGTTTGTACTTTACAGGTTTATGAAAGTTACATAGATTAACTTGTACCAGAGCCCTTTATCACCGTACAAAATTTCAGGGTGATATCTGTAAAGGTTTCGGAGATATAGAATGCCAGTGAAATATTTCGCACAGCCGCCATTTTGACGTTGTAAACAATTGAACTAACGTAGACTCCAGTGCTTTACAATGTGTATAAACATTTGCTGTACCAAGTTTCATTACGTTTGGATGGTTAAATCGCGAGAAAAGTCTACTTAAAAGTCTCAAATTCGCTTGACCACCATGTTGGTTTTGTAGTTACCAGGTTTTTTGAAAGTCTCATAGGTGAACTTTTAATAGTGTCCTTTTTCACCCTACACAATTTCAGGATGATATCGGTAATAGTTTCAGAGATACTGAATGCTGGTGAAATACTTTGCACAGCCGCCATGTTGGATTGGTGAGAGACAATAAAATTTGAAGGGCACGGTCGGGGTCGGCCAGAATGGTGCTATGATCTTACCGAGTGTCTTTGAAATCGCTCCAGCCGTTTAGAAGTTATTAGGGGGACACACACACCATCACACACACACGGACAAAAGGTGATCTCACAAGCCTATTCTTTCATAAAATGAAAATAGGCTAAAAATCAATCAGTTCATTAAAATGGTAATGTTAATCCAGTTCGGCAATTTTCTTAAATACTGACAAGTTTTTCAAATAATACCAGATTACTAAGTTTAATAAAACTGTGGAATTATCCCTACATCTAAATCAGTAAACTATCAGTAACTTCAATTTATGAAATAAATTGGTGTGACATTGAAGAATTGAAATATTCTCGGGATTCCAAGGGGGAGGGCACGGCTCATCGTTGCGCCCCTCCCTGCGGGCGCTCATGCCACCATACCTTCTAAAACGTCACTGCAGCTTCCTTCCAACTCCTTGTCCACTTGAATTCATCTACATTTCCTCACTTTGACTCCCCTGATGGAATTTTCATCAGAAAAACCATCGGACCGTAATAACCATTTACCACATAGAAAATTCATCTTATCTCACCTCATCCTTGACACAAAACAAACGGGGAAAAATAAGGGTTGTAAATACACACAGTAAGATACAGAGCTTGTGTAAATACTCTGCTCTATGCTGTACGAACCAATCTATCCTGGCTATCTGAATAGATATGATAATACAACAGTGTGTCGCCATGGGCGCCAGGTTGTGTCATCATGCCCCGCGGTTGGCGCCGTCCTCATGGTAACTGGTGCTATAGCTCTCAAAGGGACAATCTCTTGTGAAAAGTATACTCCCACATGACGCCCTCGCAAATGCGTGAGTATTCATTCGCGAACCTGTCCGGAAATTCCACATACTGTTCCTTATTTAATGCACTGACGCTTTCAGTTTTCTCAGTATTGTTTTATTGAAGTACCCCGCCCCGACCATTTCTATGGTGTGAGTCACCCCGATTCAGCGGCATTCAAGTTGAGTTCAAAGAGAGTGGGTAGGCTTGGCAGATTTTCAGAAAATTAGCAAAGAAGTTGCAGATTATAAGAATTGGATTTTTCACGACCACAATAATACTTATGAAGGCTGTAAGCTATTACTACCTAAATTACAAATACACACACAAGTACAGACATGACAGTGACGCAGGTTATCAGACAAATTCTACACATACCCAAGTACACAGGGCTACATGACCACGTTATCGCAAGCCCCTAAAACAATTAACAACAATGCAACAATAGTGCAAACCATGTAGGTGAAAGTTAGAGAATTTAAATGTCTGTGGTCAGAACATCGGCATACAAAGCCGGAGCTCGTTGGTTCGAGTCCCGCTGGGTTCAAACATTTTAATTCTGTAACTTCCATCTTAACAGCTTACTTTCTGTACACTACACGATGTAACAGCTGTAAGCTTCCATTTGTCATCAATTGATAATATCTTCAGAAACACTAGTGAAAAAGGGGTTTGTCAACTACAGCGCCTAGCATTCTTGACTGTCGTCCGAGAGGTTTGCGTTCGATTCCCGGCTCTGCCAAGAAATGTAATTCTAGTCTGGGGGCTGGAACTGGGTAGACTCAGCCTCGTGAGGCAAAACTGGGAAGAGGAGAGTTCGATTTCCATCTCAGTCATCTTGGAAGTGGTTTTCTGTGGTGTCCCACTTCTACTCCAGGCAAATGTCGGGACGGTGCCTAACTTAAGGCCATGGCTGCCTCCTTCCCAATCATAATCTGAAATACAAGAACTCACACTAAAATAATACAGCCATCTCAATAGCACTGGTTATCGAACAAATTCCTTGCCCCCCCCCCCTCCCACACACACACCCGAGTACACGGATTACATGACCATGTCTCAAAGCCCCTAAAATCAATCATCAACAACAACTTGGTATGTAGATTTCTACAATCATCATCATACAGCAGATGGTGAAAGGTGGGGAGACACTAGCAAGTTACACACGATTTTGTTGACGAAATTTTAAAATGCTTTCCAGCCGACCAACACGATTGTATCCAATTGCATTGGATGTTATTCCCCAAACCTGAAAAAAATATAATAACATGAGAAATACATTCACTTTCAAAAATACCAGATGTATTGGCAGTATTTTTTCGGATTCTGTCATATATTGAAAATATCTTCACCCACATATTCGTATACATAGATTTAAGGCCTGAGTGTTGTTGGTTTTTCGTCCCTTTTAACTACTGTGGCTTTTAGAGATGCTGGGATGCTGGAATTTCGCCCCGAAGGGGATCTTTAACGCGCCAGTATATCTACTGACACGGTTCCCTCGCATTTACCCACCCTCAAATGCCAGCTGACTGCGCCAGGATACGAACCTGCAACCTTGGGCCCAGCAAGCTAGAACGTTACCGCTGTGCCACTCAGCCAGCTCTGAGTGTAAGGAATCTGATGATGATCGCTTGACGATCGCAACTAGTCATACAAGTGAATTTATTAATCTCATGTAATATTTTTCAGGTTAGGGAATAACACCCATTACAATTGGGTTCAATGGTGTCGACCAACTGAAAAACATTTACAATTTCGTTTACTTAGGCAACATCGAAAAATGGCTTCCAACACGATAATGATAACGATTTTGTTTGTTATTTCATTTTTAGGGGCTGGGGTATTGTGGTGATCATCTCCGTGTACTTACGTGTGCGGAGAATCCGTCTGATATCAATCTTTGCTCGTGTGGTTTGTGTATTTGTAATCGAAGTTGGATTTTGAAGGAGGCGCCCGTGGCCTTAAATTAGGACCCATCCCGTTATTTGCCTGGTGTATACGTGGGAAAACCACGGAAAACCACTTGTGCGATGACTTCTCAGTTTTGCTTCACGAGACTGAGAGTACCCCGTTCCAACCCTCAGACCAGAATTACATTTCTTGACAGAGTCGGGAATCAAATCCGAGTGATGATTGCCAAGAATGCTAGCATGACTTATGGCTGACAGGATTGGTATTGGTAATTCACGTCAGGGGATTCGGACATCTTGGTCACCATCCCCGTGTAGTTGGGTGTGTGTTGAATTTGCTTGATGACCTCTATTCCTATGATTACTGTAGTAGAGTGTGTAGTTGTATTAGCGACAGGGTTGAGGTGATACAATACCGGCCTTTGTCTGAAGGGAGTGTGGAAAAACCCGCCACACTTAGGATAGCCGCCGTCAGCGCCGGGATTCGAATATATGACTTCCGGACGTGCTGCAGCTGCCCATGCGATCGTAGTGCACGATTTAACTAGCACGGCTACGCCGCGGGGGTGGCTGACAGGGTGGCGACAACGTAATCCCGACTGGAGTGTGCCATTGTTTTGGGTGTACTCACTTGGTCAACTCTTGTTTTCTTCCGAAATACAGTGTTTAACCTTTTCTCGGTATTTTCTTTAACCTTCAATCGCGAGTCCACGTCTGCGGTTGTTTGCTTGTACTGTAAGCTGGACATAGTCATGTCACGTCAAGTATAGTTTCGAATTACATCGGCTCTGTGAGCAAACGTTAGTCAGTGTGGTTTACGAAATGATTATTGATGATGATGATACTGGATTTCCGCCCCTTTTAACTACTGCGGCTTTAAGAGACGCTGAGGTGCCAGGATTTTCCCCCAAAGGGGATCTTTAACGTGCCAGTAAATCTACTGACACCGCTCCCTCGTGTTTGCGCACCCTCAAATGCCAACTGACTGCGCTAGGATTCGTTCCTGCATCCTTGGGAAAAGCGGGCGAGAACTTTACCGCTGCACCACGCAGCCAGGTCAGTGAGTGGTTGAACACGTCAGCCTATATGAAATTTAAAGTGTGTTTAAAGCCACAAAAAGCAAGTATACTTACATTCTAAGACTGAAATAAGGATCTGCTATTTGGTAAAAATATAAGACGTGTTTAAAATATACGTTTCTGAATACAGTAGTTGAAAATAACAAAATCTATTTCTTTATACTGTAGGTAGCCAAGTTGTCTTTTATGCACAAGGTTGCAGGATCAAATCCTGGCGCAGTCAGTATTTGAAGGTGCTTAAATGCGAGGAAGCCGTGTTAATAGATTTACTGACACATTAAAAACTCCTCGGGGGTACAATTCCGGCACCCCGGCGTCTCTACAAGCCACACTAGTTAAAATGGACGTAAAACCAATATTATTATTATTATTATTATTATTATTATTATTATTATTATTATTATTATTACGGAATTGTTCTTTCTTCGTTATGCCCACTTAAAGAGCGCGTTTGAACTTGTTAACTAGGGTTGATGGCTTTTCCTTTTTCTTCTCCTCCCAGAATCTCTTCATGAACTCGCTAAGCTGTTTCTTGCGTTCTTCTGCCCATTGTTTTCCAGTGGTCTTTTTAGCTTTCTCCGTGAAAGTGTGCTTAGCAACCAGAGTTCCAAATGGTAAAATATATATATCCTGATGGTATCTTCTGTGATGTTTATTATTATCATTATTATTATTATTATTATTTTATTATTACGAAATTAAAAAAAACATCCTAATTATGCCTTCTTTCGGAGGGGAAGTAAAGCCGGCGGTCCCATGTCATAGATTTATGGCATGTTAAAGAACTTTCCACTAATTACACCTGTGTGAAACTAAATTGTATAGGTTAAGAATGTAAACAACGCTCTTAGGTTGCTACGTTCGTTGCCAAGAGCCGACTGCGGTGGCGTCTAGTAGCTAAGTTCTGAACTAGGCCTAGTAGTCGTTGACGGTGGCTTTTGGCGGCCAAAGTAGGAACTATTTGAAAGTTCAAAGTTACAGTCCTTACTTGAATTTAAAAAAAAAAACACAGATACACACACTAATACAGTCATCACAATTAACACCGGTTATCAGACAGATTCTACACACACCCAAAGTACACGGGGCTACATGACCGTTGTCGCAGCCCCTAAACTAAGGAACCAACCAACAGTATATAATTTTGTAGAGGATAAATAGAGACGCGATTCTCAGTTCCATGCGCGTACTGGTAACGTTTGAGTGTATGGTTGCGTTTACATTGTGAGTGGGGCCGGCTATTGTTACAAAATATACACATTACCCATTCTGTTTGATACGCAGGCCTATGTAGTAGAAAGACTTGGGAGGGTGTCCCCTGCTGATGATCTGCCATGAAGTGTGAATCACTGGTACTATGACTCACCGTGAAGATGGGACTCGTGCAAATCTATGGATCGATAGTGAGGTTGGACAATAATGTGTGGGGGAACAAATGCCATCCCTTCTGTGCTCTTAAGGCATACTATTTAGAACGTTTACATGCCGTACTCAAAACGATTTTAGTGCTTTTCGTACTCAGTCGGTGCCCGCTTACATGTCTTAACTTTTAGTTCGTATTGGAATAGGTTTAAATACTGAAGCAATGTTTACACATTTATGCTGGTCAACATGCAATTAAGTTTCCTAAAACTTCCCTAAATCGAACCGCAAAACAAGATGAGTGATTTTAATTGGCTCTGCCAGATTTTTTAAACGTATGCCTAGTTAGGAAATCAAGAAGAATGGTTATACGGAGAGATTTGATGTTCATTACGCTGAATAGGCTACGTTTTTATTTATTTATCTCATCTCATCATTACCCATTCTCTTTGATTCGTATCGTAGAAGAAGGACTTGTGGGGGGTTCCCTGCTGATGATCTGCCACGCCATTTCATCTCATACGCTTGGTGTATCCGAAACAATTATAAGTTAGATATGCAAACAAACTAATTAACGACATTTGCGGGCGGCATATAGGGTAACTTTGGAGGACGCATTCTTCGAGATCTTGAATGCAGTGATTATTCATAATATGGATTGGCTGCGTGGTGCAGAGTTAACGTTCTCGTCTGCTGTGCCCTGGCACGTTAAAGATCCCCTTCGGGGCAAAATTCTGGTACTCCAGCATCTCTAAAAGCCTCAATTGTTAAAAGGGACGTAAAACCAATAACATTATTTATATTATGAATATACTAAACTCACGGCTCGCTGAATAATAAATAAATACGGTACATTAATCAATCAATCAATTAATTATAACCATTAGATAGATATTGTGTGAAGTATTTTCCGGTGTTGATAACTATGCACGTTTATTTTTGCACATACTGTATTGTGTTGGATATTATAGAAGTAATTTACGAGTTGAAACTTACGAGTAACATTCATAGTTAGCCTATTTAAAGAACATTTTCATTGCACTGAATTGTGTCTTTTTGAAACGTTTAACTTATTACAGTGATTCGGACAGAATGCTAATGGGAAACGACAATGTACAGTAAATTGCACAGTTTAATTGGCCTTACTTTGTTAACTAGAAAGAACGTTTTGTTTCATTTCGCTGCCTCGAGAAGGCCGCAGCACAAACTAGCCTGTGTATTTATAGTTCAGTTTTATGGTAGCTCATTTTTAATAGAGTTTATACTGCTCCTGTTTTGATCGCTCTCCCAATAAAAGTTCACGAGGAAAACATAGTCTATCCTTCTCCATAACATCCGTTGGGCTCGAAGAACAAAGGAAACTAACCATGAAACATTGGGAACTTTATCACTCTTAACATTATTTCACAGCTATTTATCAACTAACAAAGAGTGCTTGCTTTTTGTTATCTCCTGCAAATGTAGATGTTAACATAGCGCGGGGTCATCAAATTTAAATGCTTCAAAAATCTATCAAGGTACCTTAGTTAACACTAAATATACTGAGAATTAATTTAAATAGATAATTCATTTAATTTTATTTCGTTAGATTCCATCGCTAAATGTAGAGTATGAGCCTTGACCTGTTGCAGATGCAAAATGAGACCGTCGCGTCGAGTACGATGATTACTTTGGGGAAAGAAAGTGCTCTTTGGAGGTGCGGACATGACCTTGCCAACTCGTGTCCATTACACAGCCTCACACAGCGAGTTGTTGAAGTTAGTTCTCATTAAAAAGGACAGCATGACTCAGCTGTCGTGTGTGGTGTGGTTCTCAAAATACCCGCGGGACAGCAGCGGATCAGATCTTTCCGTTCTTAATAACTGGAGCTGAGGAAATGTCTTGCATAACAACAGCATAGTAGTCCCCAAGATTTGATATTGCAGGTCTCAAATCAATTGCGTCAATTTATTGTGCAGTGACATTGACCTCCAATTATACAAGCTTGCTTATTTTAGAATATCGTATGTATAAGTAAAGGATGTTCACGAAGTCGCCAGACTAAATATTTTGGATTTTTTTTGTCGTCGTATTACACAAACAAATCTAGTGATCACACACAATAGTTCCACTTATCTTCAAGTAAAGAAAAATATTATTTTAAACTCCGGTGGAAGTATGCTGGGAAGTGCTGTGAGTAATAAATGTTCAGACATAACACGAACTTCTTTTCCGCATATTAAGTTCCCACAGTTCCAGTTCACAAGAGATGTTGAAAGTGACCAATATACGGCATTGTAAGTGTATAATAGGCCTACTGTACTTTGACTTGTTTCGTGGTAGAAATTATACATGCATTTAGGCCTATATGATGACTACTTTAATATAGCATTATTTTTTAAATAAACTGTTGTATAATTTCAGTTTCCGATTTGAACAGCTTTCGTCTAACAAATTTACTAACTGGAGGTATTATTATTATTATTATTATTATTATTATTATTTATTTATTTATTTATTTGTTTATTTATTTAATCGATTGTTCCCCTTTAGGAGAGCGATTGAACTTGAATACATGATTTCATCTCCTGGCGTTTTCCCGCTTCTCTTCCCAAAATCTCTTCATCCTCTCAGAATGCTCCTTCTTCCGCTCAGCTGTCCACTTTCTTCCAGGCTGTCGTGACGGTCTCTGATCAAACTTAACATTTTTTTAATTTTATTCCTGCACTCGGTGCGGTCCTCAAGGTTTTCAATGTTGACCTGTTGTAATGGTTTCGCTAGCCCACACTGTTGGGTGAGAAATGTAACTGTTTACCTTTGCCTAAGCTATGTTGTTTTAATGGGCGCCAAGACCTCAATGCAATGTTGAAATCTAAATTTGTATTTAACAACGTCTAGCTCTGGCAGAACACCTTCAAGACTCTATTCACTCAGATCGTGGTATGATTTGATCATTAACCCAACAAACAATTGTATCAGGAGAAGGAATTGGTCTATATCTAATGCTACCTACTGAAAGCAAAGATTGCATTGTAAAAGAAATGAATTTATTATATAAAACAAGTATAGCAAAATTAATAATAATAATAAGTTTAAAATTTAAATTGGAGCGTTGTGATTTGAATATTACCGATAGAAAATTACGTGAAAACGGAGTCTGATAAATTGATTTTACTCTTATTTCCAAGCTATGAAGTTACTGAAATATGAAATATAAAACAAAGAAAATGAGAGATTGCGTATTTCTGCGTCATGTGCGCTTACCATTGGAAATTGCCAAAGCATCTCCCTCGTTCTTGATGATGCTGTGTGCTTCCCACAGTCTCCTGGACGTCGTCATCTCCGTCGAAATTTGATGATATCCTGGTAGATTATATAATTCTATGGTCCGTACCTCGGACCCAAACTCGCGTAAAACCGCACTGGTTACGTTTTACAAAAGTTCGTTGCTAACTCCACTGAACATCGGAGCGACACGCACTTGCGACCGTACACCGCAAGTTCTACACAGATAGTCGCTAACTCCACCGAACATCGGAGCCACTCGCACGCGCATCCATACTCGTCAAGTACTATACAGATTGTTCACGTTTCACGGCGCGTCGAACGATATATTCACCTGTCGGTTCCCCCACTCCAGTCTCAACTAGCTTACGTCGTCTCCCCTGATTGGCTGAACCACCACGCGATCTTCTCCTCCTCCGGGTCATTACACTCGGCGACAGGGTTCCGTTTCAACAATTCGCCTCTTCTTGACGATGCGACCCAAGATTGCGTCATGCTCCTCGACAGGAATCAGCTTGTATTAGAATTCCCAGTGAGTCACGTCTCTCTCAAATACCCTAACTGACAAAAACTCCGTAAAATTCCGTAATCAGATAATTTTCTATGATATCGTCGTTCGTAATAATTTGCTTGATAGCGTTTTCTAAGACATAGAAAACCTATCTGAATGCTAATAATTTTTATAAAATGCTCCGAAAATACCTTAATAATAATTATAATAAATTAATAATAATAATAAATTACCATGAAAAATTCTCTTGGCTGAACAATTTGCCGCGTAAATAAATATAGAATGGCTTCCTACTGACTTATGCCAGTTGCATAAAACCCCTCGAAAAACACGTTACACTGTTGTAGGTCCCTCTGAACCTCAGGCACTCCGTGCCACCCTTACTCCGTGTTATAACGTTGAAGAATTTCTTCGCAGTTCTGAAATTTTCCATCCTGTAAATGTGTGTATAAAACTGTACTCGGCGTTTTCTGATTACTTCCGTTATCGTGTGGATCTTTTGGTAGAGTTTGCTTTGAGGTCTCTTCATCCAAATACCATTATTATTAACTGCCCCGTAAATCTTTCTGAGAATTTTCCTTCCTGTTTTTCTATATCCTTAATTTTGGAATGACCGTCGATTACCATTGTTTCAGCTGCGTAAGTTGCTTCCGGAAGAATCACTGTTGTATAGTGCCTTAATTTTGCGTCTAACGAGATGCACTTCTTGTATTGAGCCCACGTTAGCTTGTAGGCCTTCTGTAGTTTGGTGATTCTTTGTTCATTGGCGATTCGGTTTAGTCCCGAGGACTGTATGATTTCACCAAGGTATTTAAAATGGGGGACTTTTGTTATTTTACCGTATTGTGTGATTAAAGAAGAGTTATTTTCTGGCCGTCTTTCCATATAGTGTTTTTTTTTCATAAGAAATTTGTAGTCCGGTTCTTTGAGCAATTTCATGTAATTTTTCCACTGCGTGTATGGCTTCATGTCTGGTGTTAGTGATAATGGCAATATCGTTCGCAAAAGCGAAGCACTTGACTGTAAGACGGTTCTCTTTTTTGATTCCAATTTGAATGCCTTTTACATGAGGTTCCCATTCCCTAATGATCTTTTCTAGAACAATATTAAAGAGCATTGGGGATAATCCGTCCCCCTGTCGAACTCCAGTTTTGATGAGAAAGGGCTCCGATATTTCACCCATAAATTTCACTTTGGACATAGTTCCTGTAAGCGTCTGTTCAATGATTTTTCGGGTCTTTCTGTTTATCCCGAATTCTTTCATGATCATAAAAAGGGTTTCGCGGTCTACAGAGTCATACGCTTTTCTGAAGTCGACGAATGTTATTACTGTATTTCTACATTTTCTCATTTGTAATATTGTTTTCAATCTCCACACCTGTTCAGCACATGATCGCCCTTTTCTGAATCCGGCTTGGTATTCACCAATTAGCGGATCCACCTGGGGTTCTAGCCTGTTTAAAAGTGCCTTGAAGATGATTTTATAAGCAATAGGGAGCAGGGAGATTCCTCTGTAATTACTGGTGTCTGTTTTATCACCCTTTTTGTGTAACGGATGAATTAGAGCACATTTCCAGTCTTCTGGTATTCGCTCCATCGTCCATATGTCTGAAATAAGGTGATGAAGTTTCTGCGTAAGTGTAGGATCGTTCAGTTTCCAGAATTCAGCAATGATCCCATCTTCTCCTGGTGCTTTGTTATTTTTGAGCTTTTGGATGATCTCCTGAATTTCTTCTAGGTCAGGAGGTTGTGAGTCCGGGTGTGTGGAAACCGGAGGAATGAAGGCAAGTTTTTCTTGGGGTGGATCGCAGTTAAGAAGGGAGTTGAAGTATTGGGCTAATATTTTACAGTTTTCTTTCGCGTTAGTTTCCAACGCGCCATCGGGTTTTTTGAAGCACATGCTGGGCGCCTGATATCCCTTTAAGTTTTCTCTAAACGTCTTGTAGAAGTTTCTAGTATTATGTTGGGTGAAATCCTGCTGGATTTCATGGAGTCTGTTGTTGTCATATCCTCGTTTTTCTTTCCTAATTGTTTTGGAGGCATATTTTATAATTATTATTATTATTACTCGTATTATTCCGGTCAATCAGAATTATATTGTGTTCTTCGGTGACGGAGATATGACCTAGAAGTTGTCTTTACAAAAAGACCACCTCGTGGTGTAGTGACTAGCATTCTTGGCTATCACTCCGGGTTCGATTCCCGGTTCTGCCAAGAAATTTAATTCTAGTCTGAGGGCTGGAGCGGGTTACATTCAGCCTCAAGAGGCAAAACTGAGAAGAGGTTGGTTTGATTCCCACCTCAGTCATCTTGCAATATCAACTGCAATATGCCTTTTAATGTAAACACTTCAGCTGACTTTATAACCGGTCGCTTTTGTTACGACGATTGTATCCTTCTCTTGCTCTCTTTGCTAATAATTCCTAAAATGTAGGTTTATTCGGCTTTAGCCTTTATTGTCACCAAAAAGCTTTCCATTATTATCTCAAGCGTCCGCCTCGTTGTGTAGTGGCTAGCATTCTTGGCTGTCACCGCGGAGGTCCGGGTTTGCCAAGAAATTTAATTCTGGTGTGAGGGCTGGAACGGGGTACACACAGCCTCGTGAGGTAAAATTGAGAGAGGTGGGTTCGATTCCTTCCTCAGCCAACCTGGAAGTGGATATCTGTGGTTTCCCCACTTCTACTCCAGGCAAATGCCGGGATGGTTCATAACTTAAGGCTACGGCCGCTTCTTACCTCAATTAAAAATACACACTCTAGTACAGACATCACAGTGACACAGATTATAGAGACAATTTCTATACATATCCAAGTACACGGGGCCATATAACCAAGATGTCGCAAAGCCTCTAAACAATCAACAACAACACTATCTCAAGGACAACGCGCTCCTTCTCGGATGCCAGCATATCTGTTGCGCACGCTCCAGCAGGTTCCTTGAATGGAACATTGATTTGGTGAAACTTACGTACTCCACTATTAGCGATTAAGTGGTCCTCCCTTTTTCAGTCATAGGACAGAATATGACCAAGAAGTTGTCTTTACAAAAAGACCACATCGTGGTGTAGTGATAAGCATTCCTGGCTGTTGCTCTGGGTTCGATACCCGGCTTTACCAAGAGATTTAATTCTGGTCTGAGGCCAGCGGGGTACATTCAGCCCCGAGTGTCAAAACTGAGAACAGGTTGGTTTGATTCCCACCTTAGCCATCTTCGAGAAGTGATTTTCCGTGCTTTCCCCACTTCTACTCCAGGCAAATGCCAGGATGGTTTCTAACTCATGAATTAAGAACACATAGCCTACGCACACTAATACAGCCATCATAATAACACAGGTTATCAGATAATATTCCACACACACCCAAGTACACGGTGCTGAAGGACTACGTTGTCCTGGTCCCTCGAAGGAAACAACATTGTTTTTATAAACTGCTTTCCTTTCCTGTATATATACGTCGACGACGCATAATCAAAGCTTGTAAAAATTTATATTCGCGTGCAGTTGTTATCCTTATTTTACGAGTATAATGGTGGCCGAGAGCGTTAACGCGCTACCACGTGCCTCGCTGGCATCGGGGGAGCGTAAGTTAGAATCCCATCTTGGCCGTCCTGAAAATGGTTTTCGTAATTTCCCATTTTCACCACTAGGTAAATGCCGAGACGCTTCCTTTCAATAGGTCCACGGTCGATTTCCATCCAAATCTCTTCCCTGACCCGTCCTGAAAATAAAATAAATGGCCATTGGCTGCATTAATAAAATTATTCTTAGTAAAATGACCCTGAAAATTGTGTCACTGTATTTAGGGAAGGAAAATATGATTTGCTTTAGTCTGTGTTTTTCTTTTCTTTCATTTTTTTTTCTTGTCGGATTGCCACTACTCGGTGTGGAGGTAGCATATCTGTTACGGTCGGAAAAGCCTCGCCAAGCCGGCAGCGGCAGCAGATGAAGATGGAATTCTGTTTGTAATGACGGCCTTCAGCATGGACCCGCATTTAACTTTCCGACCCACTTCCTTAATCCAAGCAACTCACGGGCTGTTTTTAGATTTGACATATTTCACGCCCAGAGCTTGTATTATTCTTTGACGTGTTTTACTTCACAACACAATCATGATCCAACGACGTACAATCTGAGGTCAACATCGTCTTCATGTCATTAGAGCTGGGATGTGATTTCCTGTTATCTCTGGATATAGGCCTACATTAAGTTATAATTTAAGCATCCGGTTGATACCTAAAAAGCAACGCATTTATTGTTGGAAGAAAATGTTTCGACCGCGATCTTCCTGACAACATAGAAATTTATGTTCGTAATTGTAAAAATCATAACATACGAGTAGAAGTAGGTCAATTACAGATGGGATAATCTTGTGCCAATCATATAGCTTACTGTGTTTGAGTCTTTTCACTGGTTTGATGCAACGCTCCGTGCCTCCCTTTCCTGAGCTAATCGTTTCATCTCTACTTAGCCACCACACCGTACATCCGAGACAATTTGTTTAGCATATTCTAACCTGGGCCGACCCCTACAGCTCTTGTTCGCGATCCTTCCTTCCATAATTAATTTTGCTATTCCTGGGTGTCCTACCAACCTATCTCTTCTCTTCATTAACAGTCGCCAGAAACATCTTTCCTCGCCCATTTGTCTTACCTCCTCATTTCTTACTCTATCTACCCATCTGATCTTCATCATTCTCCTGTAACACCACATTTCAAATGCTTCTATTCTCCTCTTTTCTGCTCCGCCAACAGTTCAAGTTTCACTTCCATACAGTGCTAATAGTATTAGCACAATGAGTTGACATTTTCAAAAAAAAAATGTTCTGAAAGCTTGAATGGCGCCGTCTGAGGTCTATATAGGCTATTGGAATGTCCTAAAAAAACATAAAACTTGACCGGTTTCTGATAATTTCTAGTTGACAGTTCGCGTGGTAATGTACGAGTGTATAGGTACTCTCATGTGATAGGTTGACTGCTGTGGGATGTTCCACCCCTGTACGTGACTGTGGACGGGGGTGGAGGAGGCACGTGACGTCATTCAAGTTTCAGCTGTTAAGTCACCTCATAAAACTTGATTGACGTCACGTTCCACTATTTATTCATATTTATTTATTTATATTTATTTATTTATTGAGGTGAATTACAATAATACTACAGTTCAATCTAGAATAAATGCACCTGATAATGAACACAGTTTTACATTTTTCGGGGAAATAATAATAATAATAATAATAATACATATTATGCAATCCATTGCAATGTTCACGATTACTCCAATCCCCCTCACCCCTCGAAGGTAGGGCAAAGGTCAACCAATAGCCTCACGCACTGGTACAATACTAACTTATTTTAAAACACCCTGTATAACTCGGTGACCACTCTCTGTGTAATGCCTGTGTGATAATGTTACACATAGCTTCAGACTTATGACTGTTGTTGGGCTGTTGCCGACCGACTTGAAGAGCTAACAAATGTCCTGCCATTTCTTTAGTGTCTATTTTAATGCTCGTGTTGTTTTGTTGCCGCCCGCCACCATTATTGTTTTCCTGTGAGGAAGATAAAGATCGTTTCGCTTTGCTAATCCTGTGACACTCTGAGACTTGATCTTGATTGCAGGTCTGGCACGTCCGATGTGACCGTAATAACTTCAAACCGGTACTGTATAAAATTATATCATATTGAGAATTAGCTACAGGGACATTTCGGCCCGTAGGGGAGTTTCTGACAAATGGTTCTTATTCCTGTGCTATTTTACTGGGAATAACTTATTCCTTCATTTAGAATAGTTATTATTATTTATCTGCAATTTGGGTACAACCACCAAGCGTACGTTCTACCATTTTCACAAAAATTTAAACTCATAATAAAAAAAAGTTACCCCAAATAAATCACAGGTGCATATCTGACCAGCGAAATTAAAAATGAATTGGGACGTATTTTTTTTCTAAAAAATTCAGGAAGTCGCCTCTCCGCCCTCTTCTAAGGGCTGATTCACAATCGCCGGGGAACGGGAATGAGATTGGGAAGTAAGTTGAAATGTACTCTACCGTATGAGTCGGTTGACAATCACTCTCCGGGTAGTTTTCATCAGTGACCTGTGGACCCTTTGTAAACAAAATGAACATGGTACTTTCATTGAATGCCTGCAATAAGAGAAATAACCGATCGGGGATGAATGTATCCAGGGGCGGTTCGAGCTTGTACATCTAGCGGGGGTGAGAATTTAAAAATGCCGACTGGCTGTTTAACATTGCCGACTATACGTTTAAAAACTGAGCAACGGGAGGGAAAGGGAGAGGGGCAAACGATACACAAGACAAATATACTTAATTAATGGCTTTCATTTAAAATTTATTTTATTAGTTCCAGAATTTTGAATCGCAGGGAAATTTGATAAATGAACAAAATAAGTGTTTCAATATTATAAGAATTTAAAAAATCTAGTTATTCTTTCTAAAACCCTACTCTACGATGTTTTAACAGGGACTTCTTCTCCTCTATCTCCGTAATTTCAATGTCGTCGACCTTATCTTTCGTTGAAAACAACATCATGAGGGAGTCTAAGCGGTCGTCACCCATCGATGTCCGCAAATGATTGTAAATGAGCTTCAACTTGCTGAAGGACCGTTCGGAAGAAGCAGGAGACACTGGGGATGTTAAAATCAGTCGAACTACTTGTTAACCACACTGGATAATCCTCTTTAATTTAACAGCAACTTTTGCGATTTCTTTAAAAGAAGAATTACTGGTATCGAGCAGGATTTCAAGCTCAGCCAGCACAAGCTCTTCATCGTGAAGGATGATTTTCACGTATGATTGCTTTATAGATCGGACGCGCTCGATGGTGCAGTTTTTCCTATCAGCGGGTATCTTGATATCTTCAAAAGACTTCAAAGCGCTCTGAATCAGCTGCATCGCGTCTACTACATTCAGCTCCTCCGCTTCTAAAAGCTCGGTTACGTTCTTAATTTTAAACAGGATGTTTTTGGTAAAGTACATGCCGCAGATAAAATCAAAGTAGAAGCTTTTTGTGCAAGCCTGACGCAAAAGTTCGGGTTTTACTGTCAAATTCAGAATCGAATTAGGTTTTCATTGTTTCCAATGCTGTGACTATCTCTTCATAAGACGTAGAAACATATCTCATCGATTCGGCGCGCGCAGTCCACCTTCTCTTTGATAGATTCTTAAGTTGAAGTGAATTTTCAATTTTATCCAGCTCTTTCAGCAAGCTTAAATTTCGTTTCGTGCTACCCGAAAAGAAACCTACCATGCTTCAAGAGTGACAAAAAACTCTCGGATAAGTGCGCTAGCATTACAAGCTGTCTCTACGAAAATGTTTAACCCGTGAGCTTGGCATGGAACGTACGGAATATATATTTTGCACTTCTCTGATAGCTTTTCTGAGTGCCGATGTATATGCCAGACATGTTACTAGCAAAGTCGTATGATTGAAACGCTAGTTTATCGAGTGGAAGTAAAAGTTCTTCTGAATTTAAAATTTAAAAAAAAATCAGCCAACTCCTCTCCAGTCTTTTTTGTTGTTGTTTAAAGAGCGTCTATTTTTAAAAGACGCTCCACAGGAACGAGCTCTTCATCTTTTTCGACGACGTATCGGATATTCAACGCGAGGAGGTCTTTATGTGACATATCGGGAGTAGTATCTTCTATAACGGAGAACATACCGGCGTTCTTCATCTCTTCTGCAATTATTTCACGAGTTTTCCCTCCAAGTAGACGGATGAATTCATTTTGAGAGTAGTTGCTCATATAAATAACCTTGTGCTTCCGCGTATTCACTTCTTCCAACCACCTATTCATGACCGGACTGCCGTGAAAGTAACTTCACAATTTGCGTGAAGTTTCCATTATCTTGAGTGATTCCATCCTCGTGACCTCGGAAAGCCAAACCTTGCCGACAAAGGGTTCTTACAGTGTCAATAAGTATCTGGATAACTTTTTTGTGGAACTCCTTTTCTTGTTCTTCCTCAATTCCGATCGTCCGTAAATGTTTATCAAGGAGAACGTCTACGAGGCCTTTTGCAATGACCAAGTGGCACAAATCTGTCATAGCTGCTTGATGAGCTTCTGAAGTGAAGTGTTCTTGTAATTTGCCCTTTATCTTCTTTCCGCGACTTTTCAATTTGTGCCACTGACGTAGTCCAGCGTGCGACCATTCATCACTTGCGGACGCCCTTCCTCGTCCGTTTGGAAATAAGCCACAGGCAAAACAAAACACCGCGTCTTTTTCAATGCTGTACTTCAACATGGGAAAAACCGTGATACCAGGCTGGATTAAATCGATGCTGCTTATTTTCTGGTATGTCTGGATTTGCTGGAAATACACTAAGTTTTGGCTGGAAGGCCCCAAGTGAAGTCAGGTACAGTCGTTCGTTTGCCGTGATAATACTTTTCCGTTTTGCAGGATTGCGATTAACAGGTATATCGCCCGCTTGAATAGGTACTGCGTTTGCACGCATGTTATTTCCCTCCTCTTTCTCGTTGAAACAACTGACCGCTTTCATCGTGGATTCTGGATAAGCAGTCTTATCATTTCTACCATAAAAAGTTTTGTGTTCGGAATAGCGTCTTCTTTTACTGTTTTACATATACCTTCAACTCTTTTGAAATGCGTTATAAACTCACTAACTTGGCCAGAAAAATCAATCCACGAAAATTCGCTACTACGCGGTGTAGGACCGTCACCACTACAACCGGCATCCGATGAAGTTCCAGCTGCTCGTAACTTGCGAACGTCAGATGTGTTGAGGGATAGTGGTGGTTCAACGGTTCGCGATGAGCAACGGTGATCAATGGCTCAACGGTACACGATGGCTCAATGGTACACGATGGCTCAACGGTAAATGATGGCTAACGATGGGCGATGGCTCAACGGTGGTAAATGGCGCAACGGTGGACGATGGCTCAACGGTAGGCGATGGCTCAACGGTAGACGATGGCTCAACGGTAGATTTTGATTTTAATTGTACCTTAGCTACCCGATGGGCATTAGGTTCAACCCTTTGAAGAGGTCGAGCGTCGCAGGGGTGCTTTTCCGGATATTCGTTCCATCAACAAAGTTACTTAGACTTGTCTCCTCCACCCCGCCCCGGTTTTCTTGTCACTGGGTTTTAAAACACTCAGTAAGTTTTATTCAAATAAAAAAGGTGGTTTAAAATAGAACAACTCCCCCCCCACAAAGGTAGACTTTTATGGATTTATCGGGCATTTTTTCTTGATAACACCATTAAACATAAACATGGCTGAAAATATGCATGTATTTATTGTATTATTATTACGTACGTTTCATGGGTGCGCGATGCTCCGTGAAAATGTTCCGTGCCGGCGAAAACTCACGTCCCACTGCCACTGTATTTGCACCTAGTTATCACTGTAAAAGTTGCTGGTTCAAGAACGACTGCTTTCGCTCATTCTCAGTGACCACTGCACTGATCATAGTGAGCACTCTACCCCTTGAGGAACCTAGGAACCATAAACCTGTCAATTTTGTCACAATAGCGCGGATATGTGAGGACGCGCCGAGACAAGCGGTAGCAGGTCATAACATTCCTCCGACAACATCACAATGAATCGGCTTGACCTGAAGTTATCAATGCGCTCACCAACACCTTTTGTCTAGCCACATGGCACAGATGCTGGGCTCGCTTTGCTGTGAAGCTGAGTCGCTCTGCATAATGAACGCGGGATATTACTCCCACCCAGGAACGTGCCGATGAGTTCATTCCTTGTCCATGGTCCCATATTGCTCATCTGTTTGAATATAGCTTGTTATGTAAATTGTATGTTGTATAAATTACGATACGATTAAATAAATACATTATGTCTTCAGTTTCCATACGCAGAAACGAAATAGCAAGTGGCAGCCGGTGCACCGAAGACTGGAAGTGGAACTTTTAAAATGGTTATTTTGCCAACTCTTCCTCTTGGCGCACTGAGCTATTGCCTGGCTGCACGAAATTATTGCTGCGTCCGTTTGTGTCGACTGTCGGTAAACATGCCGACTGTTTTTTTTTTGCGACGTTTCGGCCATCAATGGACCACGATGTTCTTCACTCATATGATCACTGTAATGCTTGTTTTCTTGTCTGCCAGTAGATCATTCTTGACGAATGTTCTGCTCTCCTTTCTTCCGTCCACTTGAAGTGAGGGCGAGGCATCACAGATGTTAAAGGGTGTAGATTACTGGTTGATTTAACCGCCTTTCTGAACAGGTTCCTATCCCAAACCAGAGCTTGATTGATTCGAGCTTCTGTTAGGTCCTTTTTAACTTGCATCGACCATTTACAATAGTTTTTTTTTTTTAGATATTGATGAGTGGATTCGATATGAAAGTCGATGATGCTCCATCCGCTCCAAATGTCCAAAGAAAGACTTTCTCCTTTTTCTCATCACACTCACCAAATCTTCTATGTGTTTAAATAATTCATTGTTATGTCTTCTTCTGTAAGTACCATTATCAAATGCCGACTGTTAGTATAATATTTTTTTTTTAAGAAATCGGACCAAATCGTATAAGGCCATGCCCCGTTTTGCTTTCTTAAATGCTGTTTTGGGAAATGTCGTATATGCCGACTGAGAAAATACCTAAGGGGGTGAGGACCCCCCCCCCCCCAATCCTCCACTCGAACCGCCCCTGAATGTATCCCGTGACACTCCGAGACTTGATCTTGATTGCAGGTCTGACACGTCCGATGTAACCGTGGGATCAAATTAGGCATATTTTTAATCAGCAAAACCTTTCATTGCCACTACACTTGTATTATTGAAACAACTGAGCCTACACCACAGAAATTATATTATTCTGTAGTATGAAGTCCAAGTATACCAAGTAAGGTCTCTTATATCCATTTGTGTTTTGAAGGGGCGAATGCCAAGTCATCATTGCCAATTAGGTCTACCTCGTCATGACAATACTAATCATCAATTTAGTATAAATGATAGTCTCTCAATGTCGACCCTTTATTAATCCCGTTTTCCATCGGGTTTGGGGATGAGATGCGATAAACCACGTGGCTGATAGTTTCTACGGCTGGATGCTCTTCCTGACGCCAACCCCATGAGAGGCGTTAATGAGAGATGAAATGAATGAAAGTTCAATTTCAAGTAGTTCCAACTTTGGCTACCAGACACGACTGTTACTAACATCTAGCGGCGAACGTTGGAACTTTGATAGAGCGTTTCCTAATTTGTCAAATATAACCTACACATTTTGCTACACACTACCAATTGCGCTGGTAGGTTCTTTTACATGCCATAAATCTATGACATGGCCCCGCCGGCTTTACTTCCTTGAAAGATTTTAACGAAATAATAGACTAGAATAATATATAAATACATTTAAATGAAAATAATCCTTATAAAATAACGTAGTTTTAATGGGCTAGACGCTATAACGTAGGCCTACTAGTATCAGTCTAAAATAACCTAACCTCCTTGATAAGATAAAATACTTTAAAAGGTGTTACGAAAATATTTCCTGTGCGATTGAAAACAGTATTGGACTTAATTTTACGTAGCACAGGAGCAATAACTGCGCACTTAAGGGCACTCGAGTGATGCCATCGTTACTTCCGACTTGACGTTTCAGTGCTACGCTAGAGCTACCTAGCGGTCAGAAGGGAAATCACTTAAACAACCCATTACAGACAGCCATTCAAATCGAGTTTCGTTCGCACTGACGTAATTTAGCAGGCAACATCTCAAACGAAACTCGATATGTCGTGAAACTTAGTTTCTGGGCCGATTTGAGATAATAATCCATAATAAAATATTACTCATAATAATCAACGAACAGCTAATTAATGAACAATTTGGCTTTAGAACCAAACATTCCACAACACAACAGTTACCAAGAGTAACTGAATACATTGTTAATGGTTTTCATCATAATCAAGGAACAACAGCATTGTACCTTGATTATAAACAAGCGTTCGATATAGTATCACACCCCCATCTAATAAACAAATTAATAAAACTCCCCCCCCCCCCCCTACATTAAAAAAATAAATCAATACTTAAAAGACCGTCAATTTTATATCAATCTATACAACATTAAATCTATTACACACTACATCCAGGTGTCCCCCATGGCATTATTTTGGTGCCCATCCTGTTTTTGGTATATATTAACGATATGCCAAAACACCCTCGTACCTTTACTGCCATCTACGCAGATGATACAGTACTAATGGCAAAATCTAGAGATCCCGAGCTAGCGAGACGTCATCTCCAGGAACACGTCACGCAACTCGAACCCTGGCTCACATAGAACAGGATACAAGTAAACCTCGCCAAAACCAAATCAATCTACTTTACATGGAGATACGGACACCCTCAACAACCAATACAAATACAATTAAATACCTAGGAATAGAACTAGACACGAGACTATTACTTAACAAACACATAAAGACCTCCATTCAGCGAACCAAGGCACAGATAATTATTACCTTGAACCCACTCATCAACGTCGAAAGCAAGCTAAGTACCAAAAACGTAATTTACATGTGCACAGCACTTATCAGACCAATACTCACATACGCATACCCCACAATAGGATTCATTTCATTAACAAATTTACGAAAACTACAATCAATTCAAAACTGGATGCTACGACTAGCCATTAAATCAACTACACGCCCTCGCACAACAGATTTACAACGAAACACCAAAATACCATACATTATGGATTTCGTCACATATTTAACAAGAAAATTCTACGCCAACACAGCCACTTGCACAAATCCACTAATACAAAACTTTGGAAACTACGAACCAGACCCCAACACAACAAGAAAACGCAGGCCTAAATACATACTTATACTTAAAGACATATTACAAAACCAGGACAATTAAATATACCATAAACACACCATACCAATATACTTTCACAAACCCAAATTCAATACAAATCCAATCACATATCTCCATAGCTATTAGACTACAACAAAAATCACGCCGACACGGGCTACCTATAATATAGCATGCCCGACGTCCGACTAAAAATTCTAAGAAATACTGACTTTAATACCCAACCAACAAACAAATACAATAGCCATACCCCTCAAAATTCGTTAAAACATCGCAAAACATACTAAAACAAATCACTACTAAATTACTGATTAAACAATATCCACCAATCACAGCTCTGAACACTCAATACACACAACTCTGGCGTGGCCCACCTATTGGATAGCACGCCCGACGTCCGACTTAAAATCACACTCAATACCTGCCACAAATCCACAAAATAACGCAAACTCAGTAACCATTCCACTCAAGATCTATTAAACCAAACATCAATCACACAATAACAAACATAGCCCAAAAAGCAGAGCAAATTCAATTCACCAATCACAGCACTACACACACATAATCATACACACAGCGGACAGTAGCGAAACCAGAGTCTGACTCCTACGGATTACTGATGTCTGCTTCAAACACACTATACACTCACACAGCCCTGGTGAGGACCCCAAGGCACAATTTATCAACACAAACCAACTGATAAACCATGGGAGCCCAATGTATAAATTACCAACAAACACCAAGGTACTGTTTTATTATTGGAGATTGCCTTCTGACAAAAATATTACCGATGCTGCTGTCACATAAATTTACTGCAAATAACACCAAGTACTACAGTGGTTGTACGGTCAAATATTTACACATATGTACAATTACTGTGGAACAGGCCATGGCGAAGAGTAGGCCAAGCTGCTAATCCTAACCAACGTAGTTATTCACCCAAATAATTAACCACATACTGTATCCGAAGCAGGTATTACTGTTATTAGCTAGGTGAAAAACACATTAAAAAACAAGAAACGCTTAATTAAAAAACAAATGTATAACAACAAACCCTAAAAATTAAGGGGCATAAGGAGCACTTTAGAGCACCAGGTCCCCACATTTTCCAAAGACATTTATATGTCTTCCTGCCAGGATTAGCGCTAGTTAGCAGGATATTTGGGTTCGAATTCCGACTGCGTTCACGTGTCTTAATCGACATATATGAATATAATAAGAAAATACGTACTCTCGCAAGACATTTCTATAGTACTAAATGATTTCGCCATGATAGAAAAAGTCAAGTCGACATATTTAAAGAAAGTTTTAATGCTTGGCAAATAATTCTCCTCCTAGGTTAACTTATGAGCTTTCGCGCCAACCCTTTTATATATCTTAGAGGAATTATATTTCAGAATGTATTCGCCTTCTATAGCACAATTTCAAGTCTCTCTCCTGGAACTTCGTATAAAGAAAATGAACATTGGGTTGGATTTTTATCAGACAGACGCATGATGACTTTGGAATGGATGAACCCTGGCTATGAACATCGTCATACCTTCATACGATTCGCTGTTCATGGGTTTCATTTTAAGCTATGCCGATAAAAAGTTTTTCACAATCCCAATCTGAGTTGTGTATGTGTACTATGTGAGCAGTTGTGTGAGCGCTATCATGCGGAATTTTGTGTCAAAAGAACCCCAGTATGGTAGAACTTTGCACTTTTTTTTTCTAGAACTAGAAAGCTGAAATTTTGCATGTTCGTTGATCCTAGGTAGTTTGGGCCCTTTTGCACTGAGCATGGACAAACGGCTCAAAGATCAGATTTAGCTAATTTTAAGCCGCCAGATACTAGAAACAATACTCGGAGGTCCCGTAGAGACCCAGAAACACACTTTTTAAGGTCCTAAAATGAACGGTTTCGGAGATTTTCCCAAAAGACTGTGTTCCCTCTGAGAAACAGATCACCGTTACTATGACAACCGCTGCATTTTCGCAGAACTGGAATGGTTTTCTAGCAATATCTCGAAAACCATTCGTTTTAGGTCCTTAAAACGCGGGGTTCGTGGTTCTCACTTCTAACATTGCTCCCCGCATTGCTACGCGAAGAACGAGATATCTCCCATCTTTCTACCACCAAATCGACTTCGGCAAGTCTCATCTCTTATATATAGGCTAATCCAAAATTGACTCATCATCGCAGCGCTCAAACTACTAGACCTAGAAAGCTGGCTATTAGCTGTTTGAAAGCTGTCGGCAAATAAAAGTGTAAGATTTCTGGTGCAGGTCTCTGCACTTGTAGCCTGCTAATGTCTCTCTCTAGTTTGTGAGGTTATTCCTAAAAGTGACAGCCATAATTGCATATTAAGGTATACGATCACAGAAGACAACTTCAAAGATACAAAACAGGAGCTGGGCAAAGTGACTGTCACCTTAATTGAAACACGGTTTTCTCCAGTGCCAGGAGACGTCAAGCTTTTAACACAGCACAAGCTCGTTCTCACGAACCAGCCAAATAATCTATTTCCTGCCATATGGGCAAATCCAGTCCCGCACAAAGCTGAAACAGCACTAGTAAAAGAGCTCTTCGGGATGAAGTACGGCAAACCAGCGCCATTGTACTCATTAGGTTGTCATAGGTATATTATGTTGTTTTATTGAGGGGCTTGGACATCAAGGTCATTTCAGCCCCGTGTACTTGAGTGTCTGTGTAGAATTTGTCTGATAACCTGTGTTGTGATGGATATTAGTGTGTGTTTTTATAATTGGGCGAGGATTGGAATGGAGGTGGCCGTGACCTTAAGTTAGGAACCATCCCGGCATTTGTCTGGAGTACAAATAGGGAAACCACGGAAAACCGCTTCTAGGATGGCTGAGGTGGGAATAGAATTTGCCTCACAACGCTGAGTGTACCCCTTTCCAGCCCTCAGACTAGAATTGAATTTCTTGGCAGAGCCGGGAATCGAACCCGGACCTCCGGTGCGATAGCCGAAAATGCATAGATATGTGTATGAATGTCTGATAGTGATAACTTAGTGTTGTTATGGTGTTTGGAAAGAGATGGCAGGGCGTTAGCTACTTACCATGGAGCCACTCGCACTGGTATCCCAGGCTACAACATTTAGGGTAGTGTCCGCTTCCTAATCTCACAAGCATGGGTTCGAATCCCTATCAATGAAGTCAGATGTTATGAAGAGTGGGACAATTCTGCGTCACTTCGAGTCGTACGATGTAAGCTTGTAAAAGATCTGTGGGGATCTCCCAGTAGACTGCTAGGTGGCAGTGTAAGCGGATCGTCGGAATTGGAAAGTAGTTCGTCTGAGTACACCAGTCAGCTAAAGTAAGCTTGAGTATCCCAAGGCTAGTACACGCCTTCGAAATTGCCACCACTTGGGCGATTTGCATATCAGCAGTACCGGTACCATTTCAGTACCTGGTCTTTTCATAATATTCTTCACTAAATCGGAAATCGAACCCGGGCCGACAGTCAACAAAGCTCACCAATTCACCACGAGGGGTACTCCAGGAATCTGAGGCCTCGGGCTCTGTTGCATTATTAAGACTGTACACGTGCATCGACAGCATTTCCTTTCAAGATGGTGGGCATTTTTGCAGCGAGGTAAGGAAGTGGGTGGGTGGTGGGCGCGGGGTGACCAAGCTCAAAAAACAAAAACTATTTAGTTAACACATAGGTCTATAGATTGATGGGTAGAAAGGTAAAAGACCCATTCTATAGTTACTGGACTTCGAACCATGGCCTTGGATTATAGGTCTGTGGCCAAGCCAATCAGAACTATCAGTTTTCCGATTGTCCTTTCACAAAAGAAAATCAAGAAATCGTATAATCTTCCTGTGGATTATGTATAAACGGAAAAGAATGTAAGTTACTAGCGGAGTAAATAATTTTCTAGATATTATCAACTTTTCAATTTGCATAATTACTGTTTCAAATCATATTGTTTTTGCTCCGGGTATTTATGGGTGTGTGTAGAATTTGTATGATTACCTGTGTTATTGTGATGGCTGTACTAGTGTGTGCATTTGTAAATTGGGGATATGATTGGGAAGGAGGCAGCCGTGGCCTTAATTTAGGGACCATCCCAGCATTCGCCTGGAGTAGAAGTGGGGAGAAACCACGGAGAACCACTTCCAGGATGGCATAGGTGGGAATCGAACTCTTCCCTTCCCCGTTCCAGCCCTCACACCAGAATTAAAATTTCATGGCAGAGCCGGGAATCGAACCTGGACCTCCGGGGCGACAGCTAGCCGCTACACCACTGTTGTAAATCAAAGAAAGCAACAATTTCCACAAAAATCTTTTTATTTTCCTGGTTGTATTCAGCTTTTAATTGCTCCTATACTGGAGTTATACGATACAATATTTTCGTCAGGGAAGTGCACCAAGTCTCTTTTTATTTCTGAGTGAAAGTCGAATAAAATGTGTGGACAGGGATTCGTTATTGCTCGACAAAACTATACTTACCTGGTATATTGGCTTTCACGGCCAAGGAATTAAAACTGAGCAATTTTTCTGAAAAATTGCTGTTCTATATTTACCTGTTTACTTTGCTGTGTATTGCGACTTCTGGTCAAATCATAATATCCCTTCTTTAAAATGAAGCAAGTTTCTAAATTTACTGTTATCAAGTTTTAGCACCACCTGTTTCTACCAACACTCAATTTCTACTCAAACATAGAAAAGGCCTCTCAACCTACTAAACCTCGCTGTTTCAAACATAGGCACATTTCTTTTTTATTATTATTATTATTATTATTTTTATTATTTTAATTATTATTATTATTATATAGGTACAGTGACTGCTGTTGACTTCGATAATCAAGGCCTAGATTCTACAGAATATAGTGATGTGCGTGAGTGACGCTTGGGCTCTTGAGAATCGTGCCTGGCGGTTCCGAGCATGTACGAGTAACCCGTGCGAAGGACTAGACTTTCCACGGTGACGTCACGATCCTTAACTGCGATATAGGACACAATGCGACAAAATTCCCAACACTCGCTAAACTTGCGAACGACTTTTCTCCAAGGCTGGGACACTAGTGATTTACAAGCGAAAACGTTTGCAAAATGCACACTATGTATACTTCATATTATAACGACTGAGTAATTATAAAACAAGACATATAATAAAAATCAATTTATAAAAATCATCCTCACTGGGAATAGAACTCCAGCCCGCTAGGTGGGAGTCAGCAACGTCAACCACTCAACCAAATATATCGGTAAGTTTACAAGCGATATCAACAGCCATATACTGCTTAGCAAATAATAACATGAGAGGAAATCTTTCTTCACTATATTGCGTTCTTCATTTTCTTTCATCAGTCCACTTCTTGCCGGTTTTCAATTTTGAATATTCTATTATATCACTGTGCATTAATGGGAAAGGAATACAATACTTGGCCTAGGCCTACCGACAATATTATACATCGTCTTGTTTCCATACATGGCTCGCAGTTAACGCTGACAGCAACCTCGGCCTCGATTCTGGACTCGAGGGGTACGGTCCCTGACTCGATGCTTCGCGAGTCCACTCGCAGTCCATCACTAACAGTATATGCACACACCGAATGATGTTTGTTGGGAACTCGAAACCATGTTACTGCACACTGTGCACAGTACGGTATACTCGTATTGCTCGAGACCGACCTCGTTGACCGAGAGCGCTAACACTGGTATCGAGAGAGCGTTGACTCGAATCCAACCTCGGCGGTCCTGAAAATCGTTTTCTGAGGTAATGCCGGGACGGTTTCTTTCAACGGGTCCTCGGCCGACTTCCTTTCCACTCCCTTCCTTCATTAGACCCAATTTACTGGTCGTCGCCTGGGTGATCGGCCTGTCACCATCCCCAGTCCATTATCTACCGTCCAGCTCCAAGACACTGTCCTTGTGGCGGTAGAGAAATGATGGTCTCTCGCAGGGTTCGTGGGGTGAAGCCGAGCTAGGAGGACAAGCGATAAAAAAAAGAAAAAAATGCTTCGGACAAACGAGTGATAAATTGCCAGCAAATCAGAAGAAAATGTAGAAATATGGGATGGTTGGCATACCGTACATGATAATTTTGTAACTTCAAACGTATGGGAAATCTCGTCAAATGCGAGACGAGAGGCAATGCTAGTCATGGAGAGGCAGAGACTATTGGGGGAAATCTCAGATAAGTCACTGGTCAGTGCAGCAGTTGGCCCACGAGGATGAGTAATGAGTCGTGCGAGTGAACATTCCCCATTCTTTTTTGTCGCGCTGTTACGTGTCAAGTGCACTACTGGTGGGCACGAGACGCCTGTTGTCTCAGTAAATCAAACTTCCTTCTTCAAATAGCCGAGCATCACCTGCCAGCATAACCGCGGTTGACTCACTCTTCGCCTCTAAAACACTTAACACTAGTCTTCTAAACTTGGCCTCCTGCCTGAAAACTAGCGTCTTTGAAACGTGCGAATTTGAACCCGTGATAACTAATACTGCGGTTCCATTTGTATGCATGTACTGTAGGAAAAGGTCCTGTTTGTCGGGTATTTCTCTAACACCATCTCTGGGCTGTTCTTTGTAGTATAGAAGCCATTTTTCAATATTGCTTAAGTAATAATATTATAGCCTGAAGGAATTATTACACGAATTATTTATACACTTCATTAATGCACTTGTTGATAAGAAAGAGAATCATAGTGTTGACATACTTAACCACACAAACAATATTAATAATAAATAACGCAGTATTATCGAATTACTATGGACTAACTTAGTAATAATCTCTAGTAAAAAAATAAAGATCGACACGTTACACAAGTTTATACATTTTTTTTTGTAATTTAACATTAGTAAATATTGTTGTACCGGCCACGGTGGCAGAAAGTGCTAAAGCGCTAGTTCGCGAATCACTGGCATCGGGAGAGCGTGGGCTCGAATCCCGCCTCGGCCGTCCTGAACATTATTTTCGTGATTTCCCATTTTCACCACCAGGGACGTTTCCTTCCAACAGGTCCACGGTCGACTTCCCTTACCAAATCTCTCCCTAGACCCTTCCTTAATTAGACCCCATTAGACCCAAGTTAGCGAACGGCCTGTCATCATCCCCAGTTTTATCTGCTCTCAAAGTGTGTTCAGCTGCCAGACACCGTCCTTGCGACGGTAGGGGAATGATCCCTCGTAGAGTCCGTGGGTGAAGCCGAGCTGGGATGATAAGCGATAATAAAAATAAAAAAAAGTAAATGTTGTTGTACATAAGCGTTTTATATAATCGTAAATGAACAGGCTCTGATGATGATCGCATGGCGATCGAAACATGTCATCCAATTTTTTACCCCTTCCTTTCCTTGTTCAAAAATTGTGTTATGTAAGTGTATTAATAATTCATGTAATATTTCTTTCAGGTTAGGGTGATATATTTTTTACTCCCCGCCCAATCTAATTGAGCACACTCGTGTTGGCCAACTGAAAAGTTATTCTGCTAAATAACTACGTGTATCCAATTTTAAAATTTTACCCTTTTTATCTTTGATCTGTACTTTGCCGCTTCTCTTATATCTTTAGTACGATTTTTCGTTCCGCTTTATAGTAAATACAATTTATTTTAGCCCTGTGTATTTGGAAATAAAGCTTGCTAACTCTGACCTTTTGCACATAGTGTAATGCTTACTCAACAATCTAAACACGCCACCTTACTGGTAATACTCAAGCAATAAACTTTCCCAGGTTTGATACAGGAACGTCCGAGTAGCTAATCAACGAATTGGAAGCTTGAACACGGCCGACTGAATACGAGCTGCGCTCTATACCGGCCTTGACATTCCCAGTGAGAACCCATGTATAACATGTAATTGGAAAGTTTCTACTCGTTGCCGGTAGAGCGCACTCCCCTCCCATTATAGGCGCGATAAGGAATCAGCTGTACAGTACGTATATTAAATGTGAAATCTCAAGAACCACTGGATGGATTTTGATGCTGCTTTCACCATTCTGTAAAGGTGATCTCGAGGAAGATGTGTGTAGAAAATAATTTATTTATGAACAAAGGGAGCCAAGCAGTAACGATTTCAGTGAAAAGGTCGAAAAAATAGCCTGGCGTCCGTGCGCTTTTTAAGCTTACGCTGGGCGAACCGTTAAAAATATCATTATATTATGAGTGTAAGAATTGTTCAGAGTGAGAAATTCTACAAAAAAGTCCGCGAGAGCATATCCCTATCTTCGATACATCGCCCACTATAAGTGTTTTTAGTTTGGACGGGAGGGGCATTTGGCTTGCACTTCGCCATTCTTAAATTACGTCTGACAGGAATTCCTTGCACATTCATAACTGTTCCCGGGCGAAGCCGGGGCGGGTTGCTAGTGACACTATATAATTATTATCATTATATATCACAAAATAAAATAGCGTGCTAATAAATCTAAGAGAAATTAGACATACCTTGCACCTTCTTCGGGTACAAGGACAATACTCCAGCACCGTCTCATTAAAAGGAAAGAGAGGATCAAAATTACAGCCGGGAACAAGTAGCAGCTAATCGTGTGTTGTGTTTTGTGCTAAGAGATCTTTCGACAAATTATCAGATACCGTGTGCCTTCTTTTTCACGAAGCAGCTGTCAGGACGGGACTTAACATAAACTCCTGCTGGACATTATCCTCGAGGTTGAACAATGCGGTTTCATAATTATAATAACTGTCTCTGATAATCACAAACCTAACACTACAATGATGAGGCATTTAGGGGGAGGGAATTTGCAACCAATGGTCAATCACCCATACGACGAATCTAGGAATGTATTCCCTAGTTTTGATCATTGTCACATTCTAAAAAAAAAAAAAAACAACATTAGAACGCAGTTTCTGTAACGAGAGATGACTGATGGTACTGGAATAATTTCAGGGAAATACTTGTCATTACTATACACAATGCAAAAGGGTGAGATCGTCAAACCGGTCAGACACCTCACTAAAAAACACATCGAACCCACTAAATTTGAAAAAATGAATGTTCGGCGTGCCAAGGAAGTGTTCTCGTCAGAAGTTATTGGTGCCATTAGTACACTGAAAGAAAATATAGGCATGCACCCGGAAGCGTACACATTCATGGACGCAGAAGCAACCATTTTTTTGGAAAAAGTTAATAAATGGTTCGCTATGCATGACGTAAGCATCACATATCATCATATTCAGTCTAGAAATCCAGACAAAGGGCATTTTTCCTCATTAAATGTCAGTCGCCTAAACTGGCTAGAGGAATATTTTCTTTCTTACCTTGAAACTTTGAAAGCTGCTAGTAACGCTGCTAGAAAGGACTTCCTGAGTTCTGAGACTTACGAAGCTACCTATACAATTAACCACGGATTCAGCTGTCCAGTGTATAAGGTATCTTCTAAAAATGGGTAGAGGAAAGTCGCCAAATATGGGGAGTTTTTTTATAGGGCTCACATTAGACATAAGAAGGAACGGAATAACTTTGGTTTTCTCGCCAATGTAAACCTCAGGCGATATACTATGTATATTATAAATATGGGCACGTTTGATGTTGCAATACCCTCTGATATTATTGTTAACTTTAAAAGTCCACTTTCCCCGTATTAGACAACCGGGTTTCGTAATATGGGGAGGTGAGAAACCTCACGGTTTTTATTTATAATAGGTACACTGAATACTATACCCTACTAATTACAGCATTACCGGGTGACATTGTGGTGTTTGAAGCCATATTTTCAGTGTTGCCTTAGTAAACAAGAGTTTAGTGCTTTTCAGTCGGTCAACACGAATGTACCCAAAAGAGATGGGTTATGCCCTAATCCTGAAATAAATTACATGAGATTAATAAAACACTAGGATGACCAGTTTCGATCGTCAAGCGATCATCATCAGATCCAATACACTTAGGCTATAAAATCTATGTTTGAAATACAGGTGAAAATATTTACAATATGTACAATTATTTAGTTGCAGTATTGGTACTGCAACTGTCAGTGTATGCTAAATGCAGTATATATGTTAGGTGAAATGCTAAATGGTGATGGCTATCCGGAGATTGTACTTTAGAGAGATTATATGGTTGTAAACTATGGTTAAACTATAAAATTTTAGGCTAACTACTTATCTGATTGTCTTCCGTACTACAGCTATTCGCAGTTTCCGTGCTCACTTGAACTCGCTGTGCGGTCGACTGCGGTGGTTATCTTAACGACTGGTTTTTCCCTGCCTTCCCCCCCTGTCCCTACGTGCTGTGGGGAGTGATCGCGATGTGTTTATGTGAGGTGTTGCCAACCTAGATAAGATGTATGTTATTGAATGAGGTGGATCTACAACTATTAAAGACCGTGGATTAGTCCTCGCCACGCGTGGAGCATAACCCATTCGAACTAAGCGTTGACGGTCTTATGAGGACGTCCCGGCACCTTTAATACTGCCTCTAATATGGGCCTTGGTTTATTGCAGAAGAAAAGTACATCGTACACCTGATCCAGATAACATTTACCTAGTAAAACCCCCTAATTTCCCCCCTTTTTTATCTAGCTTGGCTGTGTGGCTAAATTGTGTTTTGTTTCCGACAGGGTGTGTTTTTTAGTAGCGTGAAGAGGGGTGAGCTCTCCATGAACGTGTGTTCATTTAGATTGTTGGGATTGTTTCGTTTGGCTAGGTGTATCTCGATTGCTTCCTTTATGTCAAGAGCTCTGTCTTTCGATTCGTGATGGATTATTTTAAGGTCCGACTCTATGTTGGTAAAGCTATGCCCTGCGTCACACATATGTTCGCACACGGCTGAATGTGTTCCGTATCTTATCGCATTTCTATGTTCATTATAACGTGTGTCTACTCGCCTTCCACTCTGCCCGATGTAATTAGCTTGACAATCGGTGTCTTGGCACGTTATAGAATATACCCCTGACCTTGAATACGGGTCACGTTTATTTAGATTACTATTTAGGAGGTGCCTAGCAGTTGTGTTTTTCGTCGTGAAAGCTATCTTTATGCCTTGCTTTTTGAATAGGTTAGTGATTTTATATGTATTCGCATTCACATAGTTGAAACGCGCAAATTTTTTCTCATTACTGTCCGGTTTGGGAATCGTTTTATCTTTATTTTTATGTTTGGCTATAATTTGATTTATTTTGCTTGGCGAGAAGTTGTATTCCTTTGCTATTTGCATAATAGTTCTTATTTCCTTATTATAGTTGTCTTTTGACATGGGTATGTTTAAAGCCCTGTGCACCATTGAATTGAAACCCGCTAGTTTGTGCGTACTGGGGTGATTAGACTGATTGTCGATTGCATGCGAGGTTTGTGTTGCTTTCCGGAATATGGAATATGAAAGGTCGTTGTCTTTACGTTCAATAGTTATATCGAGATAATTTATTTTCCGGTCTATTTCGGATTCCTTAGTGAATTTGATAGAATGGTGAAGGCTATTAATGGATTGGAGAATTGTTTCTTCGCTTGTTAGTTCAGTATCGTAGATGCAAATTACATCATCTACGTATCTTTTCCATATTACTATTCCCTTTGTTGAAGTCTTTTCTAAGAACGCATTTTCTAGTGCATTGATGAAGATGTCAGCGATTAACCCACTTAGTGGCGATCCCATTGCTAGGCCTTCTCTCTGTGTGTATATTTTATTGTCGAATTGAAACACGTTTTGGGTGAGAACGACCCTCAGTAATCTCACAATCTCTTCAATTTCTTTTACCGAATTGTTGGATTTTAAGTTGTTTTCGATAGTGTTGATTGCTTCAATAATCGGAATATTGGTGTACATGTTAGTTACGTCGAAGGATACTAGCCTGAAGCTAGGTTTCATTTGTAGGGTGTTCAATGCTGTTACTAGTTCTGTTGTGTTCTTTACAGAGTTGTTTTTGTCGTTGGAAAGACGGCATTTTAAGATTTTTAGTAACTCTTTGCTGATTTTGTAATTAGGGGCATTCCTACAATTGACTATTGGTCTCATTGGGCATTCCTTTTTGTGTATTTTTGGTTGTCCCCTCAATGACGGTATTTTCGGGTTCATGTTTATTAGTTTTGATTTTTCAGCTTTGGTCAATATGTATTCTGTTTCTTTTAGCGCACTTTTTATTTGTTTTTGGAATTTGTTGGTGGGGTCTTTTGTTAATTCCTTGATTTCGTTGTTGTTTAGGAATTCGACTGTTTTTTCAATGTATTCTGTTTTGTTCAAAATTACTGTAGTGTTTCCCTTATCTGCTTTTGTGATGATTAAGTCATGTTCTTTTATTTTTTGTTTCAACGACTTTATTTCTTTGATTTGTTTGTTGTTTTGAATGTTATTGCTATCGCCCTCTCGTTTGAGGATTTTTTTGGCTTCGTTGGTGGCGAGATTTTTGGTTAATTCCCTGTCTTCTGCTGGGAGCTTGTGACTGGCTATCTCAATATCTGTGATTAACTGTTTTATATTGTGGTTCGTGTGTGCGTCTGTGCAGTTGTATTTCAAACCTTTGTCTAACATATTCATTTCACCTTGAGAAAAGGTTACGTTCGTTCTGTTGTTTACTCTGCTGTGGAAATTGAATTCATTGTTATTCGTGTGTTGTTCGTTAGATTGATGGTTCTGTGTTTCTCCTAGTTTTCTTAATTTATTTTCTAGCGTTTCATGCTTCCTCGTTGCTCTGATTTTGATGGTGTCATGTAGGTGTTCGGTGAAACTGTCCCATTGGGCTGCGTGCCAGAAATTACTTAGTTGCAATTGAATGTCGTATAATTGTTGGTTAATTTTTTGCTTTCTTATGTATGCAAATCTTAATTCGTTTTTTATCCAAAGCGCTTTGGCTTGTTTAGTTGAAATGACCGAGGCTGGTGTGTTCGGTACGGTTTTAATTGGTACGTATTTAGGGGTGAGGTTTAGTTCTATACATTTTTTGTTGAACCAAATTGACTTGTCTAAATTCATGAGTTTAAGCCTGAGTGATTTGAATTTCTTGGCTTCACGATTTGCCTGACTAGCCGTGAACATTGTGGTGTTTGAAGCCATATTTTCAGTGTTGCCTTAGTAAACAAGAGTTTAGTGCTTTTCAGTCGGTCAACACGAATGTACCCAACTCTTTTGGGTACATTCGTGTTGACCGACTGAAAAGCACTAAACTCTTGATTACCGGGTGAGTTAGCCGAGGTCGTTGCGGCATGACTGTTGGCAGTCGCTCACATCCGGGAGGCGAGGAGGTTCGAATCCCCCCGCCGGCAACCTTGAAGATGGTCTTCTGTGGTTTCCCATCTTCCTTCCAGGCAAATGCCGGGGTTGGTCCCTAACTATAGGCCACAGCCGCTACCTTCCAACTCCTCGACCCTCCCATCCAACATTCCTCCCCCCAACGGTACTTGTAGCTCACCCATTGGGTGTCCGTCTCGAAGCAGCTACAAAACTGGCGAGCCGAACATGTCCTCGGACACTCCCGGCACTAAAAAGCCATACGCTTAAATAAAATAAAAAAAATAAAAAAAAATAAAAATAAAAAAAACAGCATTAATTCTGACATTTTTTTTCGTGTGGCCTCCTGAGAGGCCGAGTGCAGGTCTTTCTAGTCGACGCCCGTGGGTGACCTGCGCGTCAGGATGAGAGATGGAATGGATGAAGATGAATGAAACTGGGCAAGGATGTGGAAGGAAGCGGCCGTGGCCTGTTAGAAGGTACCGTCCCAGCATTTGCCTGGTGTTGATAAATGGGAAACCACGGAAAATCATTTCAAGGACGGCCGACGGTGGGGCTCGAACACACGCGTCTACCGAGTCAGCAGAGAGCTTGGCCCCATGGCCTAACGCTGCGCTTTAGCCAGCGTAGCCACTACTGTCGGTAATTCTGACAATGTAATGAAATCATGAACACAAATAGTACAAAAATACAAAAATGAATATTTTAAGTAAATAACAGTCCTAGTTTCCTGTTGCCGAACTTCCAAACCGTTCAGCAGAAAAATGCATAAACTTTAATGAAAACCGAGTGATTCTGATCGAATTCAAATATAGGTGCAAGGTATGTCTAATTTCTCTTAGATTTATTAGCACGCTATTTTATTTTGTGATATAATTTGCATTTTGATATTGTGGGAATTATAATGATAATATAATAGTGTCACTAGCAACCCGCCCCGGCTTCGCCCGGGAACAGTTATGAATGTGCAAGGAATTCCTGTCAGACGTAATTTAAGAATGGCGAGGTGCAAGCCAAATCCCCCTCCCGTCCAAACTAAAAACACTTATAGTGGGCGATGTATCAAAGATAGAGGTATGCTCACGCGGACTTTTTTGTACAATTTTTCATGCTGAACAATTCTTACACTCATAGTGTATTGATATTTTTAACGGTTTGTCCAGCGTAAGCTTAAAAAGCGCACGGACGTCAAGTTCTTTCTTCGACCTATTCACTGAAATCTAAAATCGTTACTGCTTGGCTCCCTTTGATCATAAATAAATAATTTTCTACAGAAATCTTCCTCGATATTACCTGTACAGAATGGTGAAAGCCGCATCAAAATCCATCCAATGGTTCTCGAGATTACCCGTGATATCCAAGAATCGGGGACTTTGTTTTACACTAAGTAGAGATAAGTCTTAGTCGTGCAATGCTTGGTTAACAGCGCTGTGTGAGCAGTTGAGTAACTAACAAGATTTCATGAAAAAGGTCTCATCACAGATTACCTACTACTGGGTCTCATTGTCTAGGCCGGTATGAGCGCATTCAGTCGGCCGTGGCTTGAACTACGTGCTTCGTCCCCTGGTTGAATGAGTGCGCTGCAGTAGGCCTGCAACTGCTCCATCTGGGAGAGATAATATGAACTATCCTTGAGTAGCGGTCTCATTTTGGGGCCCGGAGCAGCCCGGAGTAACGTAGTTATCAGTCTTCAGAACTTCCTATTAATATTAATTATGAAGTTTGCTAGGGAAACCCGTGTTGTTGGAGGTGTCCGTACGGGTGTGATTGCAATTGAGGTTACGTTTGGAAAAGGTGTAGCATTGAGAAAGTAAGAAGGTACCGTACTTCGAACATAAACCACAGAATTTGACTTGAGAAACCAATAAAAATCGAAATAAATATGTACATACAATATTCACGACAAGCTTATTTTAAACCTTTTCATCCCCTCCCTTATTGCCATTGACAAGGCTATAGAGTTCTGATAAATATTTTATCTTCAAAAATATATCGCACCTAGTTATTAATAACTTTACTTTATCATGGTGAAATTTTTGTTTTAAGGGGGAGTAACAGAGCGGTCATCTACCCCACACTTTATCATTAGTATTCTATTATTGCTATTATTATTATTATTATTATTATTATTATTATTAATGTTATTATTATTATTGTTATTTGTATTAATTTAATTAAAATCCATTTTTCATTATGAACAATACTCCCAGCGCGGCTTCACCCACGGACTCGGCGAGGTATTCTTCCTCTGCCGTCGCACGGATGGTGTACGGATGCAGCTGAACAAATTTAGTCAGCAGATAAAACGGGGATGACAGGCCGATCGCCTAGACAACCGCTAAATTGGATCTAATTAAGGAAGGTCAGGGAAGGGTTTCTGGAAGGAAGTCAGCCGTGGACTTGTTGAAAGGAACCGTCCCGACATTTGCCTGATGGTGAAAATGGGAAACCACGAAAACCATTTTCAGGACGGCCGAGGCGGGATTCGATTCGACGCTCTCCCGACTACAGTGGCCTTTATTATTATTATTATTATCTTATTTGCCTCGTGATGTAGTGGTTAGAATTGGTAGCTGTAGGTAGACTTATTGATTAACTACATACAACTTCCTTAGACTACACTATTTTCTTCGAGAAATTGACGTAGAGATGTTTCCATCGGGCGAGTTTTATGAATATTACGTGAATCTGTCGGTATCGGTAGGATAGGTATACGCGGGATGAGTATATGTATGTGGCTTAACATTTATTTTGAAGTAAGATTGGTTTTGTTAGTGTAACTGGTCAGCAGAAAATTTTTGAGGTCGCTGAGGGTGTGAGTTTAGCTCAACATTTATTTTGAGGTAAGTGGCGTGTTGTGGCATGTCAAGTAAGGGAAGCAATAGTGAAATTAGTGGGATATAGAACTTGGCATAGTATATATTAAAACCGCTCTAATTTACTTACGTCGGATATACTGTATGTATATCAAGTTAATTTATTAAACTGAACACATAAAACAATTTGTCATTTATGCACAAATATTTACTAAGAAAGTCCGTTGTCGAAGTTCATAGATCAGCTCATGCAGGACTTTTCACAATTGTTTCATTTTGTTTTTCTTGCTTGGCTTCCTCTCCTTGTTATCACGTCAATTGCAGCACTCGGCTGAGGAGTAAGAGACACCTAGAATGGGATTCTATACTCACCAGGAGCTCAGCTTCCATTTCGTGAACTTTTAAAAATCACATTCCTTAATATTTACCCGAAAACTCACCTTTAAGCAAGATTAGGGTTAATACCGTTTTCAGGTGAATTAACGCACTCAATACAATGAAGAACAACTTTCAAAAATAACGTGTTCTTCTTTCCTGGACTTCGCCTTTTAACACGAGTCTTTAATTTAAGCTGGACATCCAGTGCTTCCAGACAAGAATACATTGTTCCTTGTTAATTATTATAACTTTATATGATATGGACCGGTAAATCAATGGGAAATGCATGCACCTGTTATTGAATTGAAAATAGCAACCTTTAATTGAACTTGACTCTTGTCTTATTAGCAACATGTATAAAATGGAGATTGATGGAAGCCGTGCACAGCAAGTCTATGCAGAGCACTCCTCATTTCACTGTTAGGTTCAGTCCAATTTCTCTGAGACATGGCATCAGTCCCATAGAATTCTATGTCGATTTCCGCTCGCTTTCTTTGTATCATCCTTAGGAATTCCTGTTCCTGTCTTGTAGAAGGCAATTGTAATCGGGATCTTAAGTCTTCAATAAGAAAAGTTTCCCTGGCAAGTTCATAAACAAGTCGGGAGTGCGTGTATACTCCTAGGGCAGCCTTTAAGTATCGGGCTTTGACTTTTTCAATTGATCTGAGATCGCTCAAGCTTAATTTATCCCAGACTATGTCTAACCCATATGTGAGGACCGGAACAATCTTGGCATCAAAGAGCGCTAAGGCGGATTTCAGTGAAAGTCGAGATATGTTTCTAATATCGAAAATAGCTTTAGTGGCCGATGCCACCCGCTGTTTTATGTGAATCCGGAAGGATTGCATGGAAGTTTGCAGAGTCAAGCATAGATAGGTGAAGCTATTTACAATTTGAAGGGGAGTTTGTTTCAAAATTATACTGTCGTCCTTGGACGCTCGTCCGCCTTTCCTGAAGATCATATATTTCGTTTTCTCGACGTTAACCTGCAAATCGTTGGTAGACTCCCATACCTCCAGAGAGGAAACAGCCGATTGTAGCTCATTGATGTCACGGGAGCCCAGAACCATATCATGCGCATAAATGTACAGTTTTATTTCTGGTGAGTCTTCTTTAATCGCTCGAACAACATCATGGGTTGCGACGTTAAAACGAAAGGGACTCAGGGGGTCTCCCTGAAGTACGGCATTTGTTTGCAATATCTCTTTCGATGCTGTTACATTGTCAGAAATTTGAAAGTAGTTACTCCTTAATATATTATGGATCAGGATTGTGAGTGGTTTGTTGTCTTTCACCAACTCATCTAATTTCGAGGAAACTATGACCCGGTTTAGGTTGTCGAAAGCCTTTGTAAAATCAATGAATACTGCGTGAAATTTGCCTCGTGGTGTTTTAAGGGCATTTTAAACATCATCCTTGAAATTTTTAATGGCCTGAATCGTACTCCTCCCCCTTCTAAATCCAAATTGTTCTTCTGGTATAAATGAAAATCCACAGCCTGCTTCCAGTCTCCGACCGGGTCAGGAATGGAATGAATGATGATAGATGAAATGAAATGATAGTGGAGAGTGTTGCTGGAATGAAATTTTGACAGGGATAACCGGAGTACCCGGAGAAAAACCTGTCTGCCTCCGTTCTGTCCAGCACAGATCTCACATGGAGTGATCGGGATTTGAACCACGGACTCAGCGGTGAGAGACCGGCGTGCTGCCGCCTAAGCCACGGAGGCTCTTCTTCTGGTATCTTACTATCAATTTCATTGGTGAGCCGTTTTGCCACAAGTTTAGTGAGCACTTTGCGAAGATTATTTTCTAAGGTGATCCCTCTATAGGAATTGGGGTCATACTGGTCTCCTTTCCCCTTATAGAGCATCTTCAATGTTGACAGTTTCCATGTGGAAGGAACGTCTCCTGATCTCAAACAAAGATTCATTAAATTTGTAAATACCGGTAATAGCACGGTACCTGCTGTTTTAATGTGCTCATTGAAGATGCCATCTGGCCCAGACGCTTTTCCGTCCTTTAGAGTCATTAGAGTACTACGAACCTCATCTGGTGTGAACAAGGGGATAGTAGTGCCATTCAGACCAAGGATCATGTAATATGGGGCGCGCACTGGTCGGTGGGTAGGTGGGCTGCGGGTTTCGAGCGCGGTTTGTGGTGGAAGCCGGTGGAAACCATGCACCGCTAGTCTATTTATTTAACTTCTCGTCTGACAGTGTTAATTATATTATGATGTATTTATTCCAAATGCACTTTCGTGCGCAATTATACTATTATTATTTATAAAAAGGAGATTGAATTGTAACACATAACAAAAGAGTAAGTGCACGCAAAACCAAAGAACATATCAGTCTGAATGTCCAAGCGACACCAACTCCACCTACCTCAATATTTTGAAACCATTGATGGGCATGATATTCACCCCCACTACATAGAAAACACAAGACTGAATGTTTACATCACATAATCCTTAAACCAGAAGGGTGGACGTCTGGTTCTCTGTGATCGATCCCGTGGAGGGTCCGGTGTTACTTCGGGGACTGGTTGAGGATTCTGATCGTTCAGAGGTTCTGTTGTCCTTAGTTGGTTCACATGTCTTAGTCTTTAATTTAAGCTGGAAATCCAGTGCTTCCAGACAAGAATTGTTCCTTGTTAATACGATTGGGAGGGGGAGTTTTCGGTTATCAACTACAGATGTGTGTAAATTATTAGAATCAAATAAAGAATTTAAATCAGTCAGAATATTTTATTCAAAATAATTTTATTGCTCAACCGCTGACATCTTTTATCACCCTACTTAGTAATGTTTTCTCCCCTGTAGACTTATAATTTTTCCCATTAGGAATTGCTTCTGGAAATTTTAAGAATTGGGTATTCCGAGGGATCTGGGTCGTTTTCTCTTGTTTCATTGACTTTGGAACTTACCCTCTAATAAATCAGGTGATTTCAAACCATGATCCATAGTTCAAGAGCGGATGATCAGTAAAAAAGACTTTGAGTTCCTCTCCTCTAAAATTACACGGGAAGTAGAATAAGTTAATCAAAGCGAAACGTGTGGCATTTTGCATTAACAAGGCCCCTCTTTTAGTGGAAATTCTATAAAATCATTTTACTATGATTTTCTTAAAACAAAATGTAATTAAGACTGTTGGTTACATGTTTTAAATAATTGCAGCGCCTTGTAAACATATAAAATGCATTAAGTCATGAAAAGTATAAATTAAATTTTGGAAAACTGGCGTTGAGTCTAATATTTGCTCACCTCTGTACTGACAGATTGGCAAGAACATACAGTAGGCCTAACTATGTTTTCCGACTGTTCCTGGGCAAATCAAGGAAGTTTCCTGCCACATACGAGTATATTATGATGTATTAAAAAGAAACAATAGTTGGGCGCTGTGCTTCCTCACTCCCTAGTATGTCGACCCCGTATTCCCGTTTATAAGGGACCGAGGATGAGGGGAGACGAGTGTCTGTGGCGGATGGCTTTTACGGCCGGATACACTTCTTGACGCTAAGCCACGAGAGGAATTCAAGACGAAATTAAGTTGCATAAAAATGGGCAAGGAGTTGGAATGAAGCGACTATGGCCTATGAGGTCCCTTCCTGGTATTTGCCGGAAATTGAAAATAGGAAACCACGAAAAACCATTCAAGAGCGATAGCATGCCGTAGTTTCGTTGCTAGCTTCTTATCAAGGCAACTTCAGTTTGAATCCCCGCAAAGCCAAGTTGCAAGTGATGTTGAATCTTGATTGGATATTCTTCTTTTCAGTTGTCAATGCAAGTTCTTAATACAGTTACTCTTCTTACCCTGTAATGATCAGCATAACGTTTTTAAAATTAATTTCTCTGGAGTCGAATAAAAACAGTCTGCAAGCCAAAGATTCAGAGCTTTATTCTTGGAGACCCTAGGTCCAGTTTCGAATTCTGGCTGAGCCATTTCAACTTTCTTCCAACATTAGTCTGAGTAAGGCTTGTATTCCAGCCGGAGTGAAGGGTATAATTAGGGGGATCTTTTGCTTCATTCTGAACTTTGATCTCTTTTAGATTTATTCATGTTGCTTCATTATGGGGCTAAGTTCATTTTTGGATATTAGCTCCATGCACTTGTGTCTGTGTGAATTTCTCTTGTAACCTGTGTCATTGTGGTGTTTGTATTAGTTTAATTGCGTTTATTTGAGTGTGGGATTGAGACAGGCAACTCCGGGACTTGAAATAACGCAACCATCTTAGCATTAGTCTACAGTGAATTTAAGGGACACACGAGGGAAACCACATTTAGAGTAAGAAGATTATTATCAAATATGATGAGAATATCAATCTTTTTGACCCTATGTGTCAAATAGAGGATTTATGGATCTTGCAAACTTTCTAAGGAACCTTACCCACTTTTAGAAAGCATCCTGCAGAGACACTCGCAGGCCTACTTGCTGTAAATCACACGACTCGTTAGCTTAACATCTGATAAAAGCCATTGTGAAAGCTTTGCTTATAAAACATGCTTTCATTTTCACGACAGTACTCGGGACATGTTGAGAAAAAATTTGATAGCTATCTAGCAAGCAAGAAGGAGAGTGAGTGCAGCTGTTATTAATAACGTATATGACCGTGTCGGGGGGACCTGGGACCAGTCCAACTCTGTTTATTACTTGCGTGCAACTATCTGTTCTTGTCAGCAATTCTGGGAATTTTGATGACCATAACGTTTTGTTCAAACTATAGCTGGCTTGGGTTGAAGACCACTAGAAAATCAGTGCAAGCTGATCCCAATTGGCATTCGTTACGAGTATTTATATACAGTTTTCCAGGAAAAAGGGGTGTTATGCGTATGATACGACTATAAGACATATGACTTGATTACCTTGATCATATGGAAATGCATGGCTATAAAGGAAAAATGTACAAGTATCAAGAGTTCGTTTGCATGATGCCAAAGCATTTGTTATTATCCTATTATTAGCAGATTGTAATGTGTTGAAGTATTTTCTAGAAGTCATTTACTTAAATACATGAGTTAGGATGTACAACGATGATGATTTCAGACAGAGATAATATTTTTAAACATTAAACATTACTTGAACTGTTTTCCAGTAGGTAAAGAAAACAATACTGAAAGCATTATAATATTCCAAAATTCTTTCAAAGTTGCTAACAATGAATGAAATGACTGAAAAATTTGGACTATATTAGCCTATCTATTGTGAAAATTCAAAATACTGCCAAATCGTTCGTCGCAAAAGTTAAAAAGATTTTTAAATGTTGAATTTGAATAACAATGCCCGCATTGAAAGAAAGAAAGAAAGAAAGAAAGAAAGAAAGAAAGAAAGAAAACTACAGTCTAGCAGAAAAACTGGAACTCCATGGTGCGGCCTGTGGCTGTTAGGCTATTTATCTTGCTTGTGAAATAGCCCAGCAATAAATGTAGATTTATTTTTAAACCAGAGGGTACTTATCCGGGTAACCTACTGATAAATTATTTTTATAGACCTTGGTGATAAAATTGAAAGTGCAAATAAGACATGCCTGTCGCTATTATCACAGGCTGCCCAAGATAGCGCTTATCTGAAGCTACACGTTCCAGTTTGTCTCTGTTTCTATAGCTAACCAGCAGACGTATCTTTCGTTGACGGGTTAATATATTATACAGGGTGGGGCGTGGAAACTTCCTGATTCAAACATGCAATAAAACACAGTACATGTTTCATTCAACTTTATTGTTATTTTCCGCCTACCACACAACATTGGAACTTTACATTTACACAGTTTTAAACACAATGTCAGTTAAATGTCGCCCTCCATTGTCAATACACTGATTCAGTCGACGGCGAAAGTTTTGCGTCACCTTTTCGAGCATATCGACCGGGATATTCGCAATTTCGGCTCGGATGTTGTTTCATAGGTCGTCCAGGGTGTGGGGACAATCTTTGTAAACCAGGGACTTGAGATAACCCCACAGGAAGTAATCAGGAGGGGCTAAATCAGGCGAACGGGCAGGCCATTTTACTGTACGTACCCTCGCAGGGAGATCAGACGTTCGTGGAAGGCTTCCCTCAAAACACCCATGGAAATCTTGGAGGTGTGGTCTGTGGCCCCATCTTGTTGAAACCAAACGTTATCCAGATCCATTTCTTGGATCGCAGGTAAGAAGAATTGTTGGATCATTGTCACATAACGGTCGGAATTGACGGAAACAGTACGACGGTTTTCTTAAAAAAAGTATGGCCCAATGATCCCTACACTTGCTACAGCACACCATACCGTGACACGATCTGAATGAAGGGGCCTCTCATGAAGCTCTTTGGGATTTGCTGAACTCCAATACCGCATGTTCACACAGCCACTGAGGTGAAAATGTGCCTCGTCAGAGAAGAACACAACTGCGTCATTCGGCACGGTATCAAGCAGCTGCTCACAGGATGTTTGTCGGTTTACATAATGCTGCTCTGAAAGTTGTTGGACCTCACAAAGTTTGTACGGGTGGAAATGGATCTCAAAGTGAAGAATGCGACGAAGAGAACGGGACGACATCCCAAGAGCAACTGCATGTTTATGCGCAGAACGCTTGGGTGACCGCTCAATGGACGCACCAACTCTTTCCACATTTTCAGGTGTTCGAACGGTCTTCTGAGGTCCTTTCCTTTCTTTGGCGACATTCCCCGTTCGTCTGAAGGCATCCACCCAGATTAAAACACTTTTCCGATCAGGAACACGACCTCGTGGAGGAATATCGAAGTGACGGCGAAAGGCACGTTGCACAGCAGTCACTGACCGAGCGTTAGAGAAATACGCCTCCACGGCAAAAGCACGCTGCTGCCTCGAACAAAGCATGTTTACGACTAAGACGGGCAGGAACACAAATATCCCACTTGGCCCCTTCCACTGAATCCACCCCCACTCCCCTGCCCTCCCTACAACAGTCACTGCAACATGTTTAAATAAGGAAGTTCCCACGCCCCACCCTGTACAACGTGTATAGTTATAACAGACCATCATCTCCTACCATTTGTCTGAAGAGTCCGCCTCGTCGCGTAGTGGCTAGCATTTTTGGCTGTCACCGCGGAGGCCTGGTTTCGATTCCCGGCTCTGCCAAGAAATTTAATTCTGGCGAACGGGGCTCACTGAGGTACACTCAGCGTCGTGAGGCAAATCTGAGAAGAGTCGGGCTTGATTCCTACATCAACAATCCTGGAAATCCGTGGTTTCCCACTTCTACTCCAGGCAAATGCCGGGATAGTACATAACTTAAAGCCACGGCCGCTTCCTATCCAAATCCTACCTCAATTACAAATACACACACTAGTAGACTACAGACATCACAGGCTATGAGACAAATCCTACACACATCCAAGTACTCGGGAAGCATGACCACGATGTCGCAAAGCCCCTAAAGAATCAACACGAACTCTTTGAGGAGGGGCAGAGTCTGAAGTCACCACTCCTTGGCAGGCTTACCGCAGCACGCAGGTTATGGGACTTGCAAATCACCGCCTCGTGCAGCAGAGTACGTTTGGCCGAGCGTTAGCGGCTGTTAATCCGCAAGGCCATGATGTGGCCAGGCTACTTCCGCTCTCGGGGGAATCTGAAAGTAGACATGTACCGGTAGTCCTAATTTACTACTAACAATACGATCTGAAATTGCTTGTTGTTGATTCATTTAGGTAGGGTCTTTGCGACTTTGTGGTTATATAGCTCCGAGCTGTTGCTATGGTGATTGGTATAATTATTTTATTTATTGGTGCCTTTATTGTGGCGACGTTAGGGCTCTAGGCTCTTTAATATTTTAATATTAGTGTGTGTATTTGTTGGGTTTGTTAGGAGGCAGCTGTGGCCTTAAATTTTTGATACTATCTTGGCATTTGCCTGGAGTAGAAGTGGAAAACCTCGACAAACCTCTTCTAAGATGACTGAGGTAGGAATCGAACCCACAACTTCTCAGTTCTGCCTCACAACCCTCAGAGCGTAATTAAATTTCTTGGCAAAGCCGAGAATCGACCCTGAACCTCAGGGGTGAAATCCATTGCTCTGAACTCGAGTATTATAAAGCGTCCTTGGCGTCATGCCTGTTGTGGTTGTGATTGTTATTTTAATGGACGGCGTATCGAAGTCATCTGCCCCCTCGTTACACCCCTCTTTCAGCAAATTTAGAGGCATTTCAAATGTTGATCGATTCAATATCGTTCATATCAGCACGTACTTTCAAGACTGATTACACTGTCGTGGAAGCGGACTATGTCTGTTTTGTTTATGCTGCACATGGCCGGTGGTCGCTACGGCTGGACTGCTCCTCACCCGAGCCAACTTCTGTCGCATGACTGAGTGGGTGTTGTCTGTCTGCACCAACAACACAGCTATTTCCGAGCCGGTCCGAACAAGTCCTTGTTTATTCTAAGATAGCTTCTGCACAAAGCATGGCGTGTTAAATTATTGGGAGGGAGTGATCGGAGGTTGAGCTCGAAGAGATCACACACGAACAAATACAGGCGAGTAACCAGCTAAAACTTCTATTGGGGCAACTGGAGTAACTGACCGGCATAGTTCATTATGATGGAAGAAGCTATCCGACTAATTCCAATAAAATTACATCCGCAAACGATGATTTTCAGGATTAATTGACTTAATGCTGTTGTAATGGTTATATTCTCTAACAATGAACCCTTACCTGTTCATATTTCATTAACACCCCCTAACATTCAGTTATTTACTCATTTCATTATTGTGAAATTGCCTACTAATTTAAAAAAATAGTTTAATGTTACAGTAGTTATTGTTGTTTTAAAGGGTGGCACAGCGAAGTCAACTGTCCCTAAATATAAGAGTTTCTTCCCGACTTAACACAAACCATCCCTTTCCATAATCTCCTCTACCTCTGCACTAAGCGATTCCCACCTCCACAATAATAAATATCTTCTCGTCTATCACCACGCACCAAACGACATGCCCATAACTCTGGATATAGAACTTTTATATGTTGCCCAAGGTCTAAGGAATAGAAGAATAACGCGTTTATTGTATTGACCAAGAAAGCCATTTTTTCCCCACAAATCTCCAAATAATTCAAAAAGTTATGAAGTTACAGAACCAAAACAGAATCATGGATAATTTGCTTTTTATTATCTATCTGTTCGTTTTATAAAGTACCGCTCACGCTTCGAGTGGAAACTTTAGTCCGCTTACACTTGTTGCCATGACAACCAGTTGTTCACGCTAATAATTCAAGATACTGTAGATCCCCAACCCAAAAGCATATTCAGTAGGCGTACATGTTAATTTCCATGTATTTGTCCGGAAGCAAAGCCGATAGCATAGTGTTTGGTTGGTTCCGCAGTTTAGGGGCTGCGACAACGTGAGCATGTAGCCCCGTGTACTGTGGGTGTGTGTAGAATCTGTCTGATAACCGGTGTTAATTGTGATGGCTGTATTAGTGTGTGTTGTTAAATAAAATTGAAAACTTCACAAATTAAAAATGTTTAATATTGTGGCGGAGACATCTAGACTTGTATCGGTTTTTAATTCAAGTAAGGACTGCAGACATTCGATTTTCAAGTAGTTCCAACTTTTGCTACCAAACGCCACCGTCACCGACCAACTAGTTCTGAACTTTGTTACTAGATGCCACCGCAGTCGGTTCCTGGCTACGAACGTTGGGACCTAACAGCGTTAGTCAAATATAACCTATAATTTAGCTTCACACAAGTGTAATTAGTGGAATGTTCTTTATCATGCCATAAATCTATGACATGGAACCGCCGGCTTTACTTCCCCTCCAAAGGAAGGCATACTGAGGGATTTTTAACGCTCTTAAAAAATCCGACGACTTCGGCTGGGTTTGAACCCGCGACCTTGGGCATAGAAGCTCAGCATGCTACCAACTACGCCACCGAAGCCGCCGGCATAGTGTTTCTTATCGTTATTGTGTCTGGCTTTTCTGTGGCAGATTATATTTGCTCCAATGCTGGTCACCCCAAGTTCCTATCTGTAAGAGGTACGGTGATAGATCAATAGATGACTGAGCGGGAGTATCTTGCAAGCAGAGAATTTTGGCCACATAAATGTCTACTAGTTCCGAGGTTTCCCATTGCAATCGCTGCAGACTAAGGATCTGTTTGCATTTGGGTAACACATTATTGATTAGTGTTCGTGGAGGATATTTCATTATTCATTATTACTGATAGAATATGTGTTAAAAGTAGACTGGAGTTATTAAAGCTAATAATAATGCTGATTTTTCACTCCGGCCCCTAGTCCGCAGCGATTGCAGCGGTAACGCTTTGAAATAAACAGACACTAAGCACAGCGTACTCGATGCTTCGCTTCTCTCCCTCGTACACCCTTGACAATCGCGCCTGAGAAATGAAAGTTTTATTTCTTTTTTTATTCGCAAAAGCGATGCATATCTGAACAAGTTGCATTGCTATTTTAGTTAATTAGTTATTGAGGCTTTAAGGGGCGGAATAGCTAGGTCATCTGCCCCTGCATTGCTATTTTCTGTGGTAGAGTTAGGCCAGGAGCTTACTATGAATAGCGGTTATATTTTACTCTGTCAAGCAGAAAAGAACCCAGCTGTTTACTGTTCGTAAACTGACATTGAATTACTTGTACATGCGATCACACTCTCAAGTCACTCAAGTTTGCGGAGAGAGGACCAACAGTGACAAATGAAAAAGTTGTCGAAATAATATAATAATTTAACTCGTGTATGACCTACACCTACATACATTTGCTGTTTTTGCATCTAATTCTAAAATTTCATATTGTTTTTATCATGCTTTTTAAACCAATGATAACAGATCACCAACCTCATATATTGCAATCTGCAATATTAACTTACTTAGTATGTCCGTTTCTCCAAGTCGGAAATTATATAAATAAATATAGTGGAGTGGTTTATAGTTGGATGCCAATTTCGTTAGAAAAGTTAATGATAGATGAATCGAATAAAAAGTGGGCAACCGGCCGTGATCTGTTAGAGGGTACCGGTACCGTCCCGGCATTTACCTGGAGTAGAAATTGAGAAATCGCAGAAATCCATTTCAAGTGCGGGGTTTGAGCCCACTTCTTTTCTGATCGACACGAAACTCATAAAAGAGTAAAGTTACTCATGCTTTTTCTAGAATCTCGAAAAGTATGACATATTTCATAACGCCAGCACAGTATCAACAAATACTATAAAATGAGAGTCTTTTATTGTCATTTTGCAGTACGAGTATGTAGTATCACATAGAATAATTAATAAAATTCTAGTTCGGTTACAGCCAAATGCAAAAATAAAGTAACAAATAAGTTCAAATAAAAAAAAAAGATGAAAAACGCCATATTGTTCTAATCCTTACATTGTCAGATAGGCAGCGTTTTAGTGGTAACTTTTGCCATTCGATTACAACTTAAATGCACTCAAAGATATTTCCAAATGTTCGCTTTTCCGTTAAAATCCATTACGAAACTGGTCTAGAATAGGTACTGAAAGCTCAAATCGACACGAGCAAGCCTCTTCTGATTTTTCTAAAAGGGTCCTAAGAGAGTAAAATAGCTTTTCAAAATGTTCTCATAAAGACAAGTGAAAGTGAAAGATGAGTGGGAAATGCGTGTGCTTGTAGCTTTCAACTGTTATGTGAGTGAAATCGACCCAGTCCGTTTTATAATGTCGGAATGCAATGATTTCTCATTTATTGTATGAACAAGATTTGTTACAGGAAATGTCAAGTAACGAGAAACGCATTTACTACACGTGAAGTGGCTAGACGATAATCGTCATAAAGCAGTGCTCACGTTTTCTAATCTTCAACTACTCATGAGCGTAGCTGACTGAGCGGTCTAAAACATACTCTACGGTTCGACTGAGTAGCTGACGTTCGGAGATCCGAATATCGAATCCCAGCGTTGACAAACGCAATCTTAAGTGTGTGTCGTCGTCGTCGTCGTCGCCCCCCGCAATTCCCCTTCCACTCGCGTTCCAGGTTGATACCTTTCTGGACACCTACCACAACCCTAAGCCCTAATAATACAGTTATACTCACACACTGCTACAGGCATCTCAGTAACACACGCTATCGACAAATTTTACTCTCACACAAGTTCAAGTGGCTGATGACCACGATATCCCAAGCTCTAAAATAAATAAATAAATAAATAAATAAATAAATAAATACATAAATAAATAAATAAATAAATAAATAAATACATGACAGCAACAACATGTGTCTCAGGGGAACGAGACTGTCCGATGCCGTAGCATACAATTCGGTTGAAAGAAAGAAAGAAAGAAAGAAAGAAAGAAAGAAAGAAAGAAAGAAAGAAAGAAATATGGGAATAATGGCGCAGCTTGCTTCCCTCCAAGGTGGACCAGGCTCCAGTCCCGATTAATGCAAGTGCGGAGGCGTACTGCCACGTCCGGTGGTTTGGATTCCACGTTAAAGGGAGGTCTCGTGACTTATGGTCACGTGAAACTAAATTTCCTTTTGTGTCTGCTTTTCAGATCGTTGGAAAAATCGTGATTCGCTAATTTCTTTCTCCGCCTCCTTTTCTACTCTCAACTGATTTTTCAGATTAGCTTTGAGGAAGTGTGTAAGCAGGGTTCATAAGAACTTCAATATAAGGCTGCTTAGTAACTCTTGTTTGTCAGGTCTTTTTCACCAATGCAGGATAATATTCCCTCCATGCTGTCGTCTGTTGTGAGCAAGTGTGTTGGTAAACATTTGTTCAAGTTGGCGTCACTGATCTCATAGTGACGTCACAATCGAAAGGAAGGTCATTCCTCATTACATGAGGGCCATCTCCTTGAGCAGTCTCGCTCTTCATTTCCGGTTTATGTAGCATGGGTTAATGATGAACAGCATGCATGATATGCGATTCAGAACTGGCCCTGCATGCTGCACTTACAGTATAAATGGAAGCTAATCTTCAGCATTCTAACACCTGTACAAAACTAAGATTTCGTGCAGGGTTCCGCAGCTAGTGTGCCGCATCCACACTTGGGAAACGAAGCCAGACACATAACAAACTGATTTAAATTAAAGTAAGTATCTGTGCTAAGACTAATTTGATATAATAATCTAATACGTCTATATCATTTCTCTAATTTTCTAATAATCTCCGAGTGCCCTTGGCCTCCACGACGCGACGGTGGAATATTATGCAGCGAACGATGGAAAATTCGTTACCCTTAATGAAATATTTACTGAGGATCAGTATTGCCAAATGGTAGAAAATGACAATAGCAGATACCCCCGATAAAACATGCGGCATCCACGGCTCCTAACGGTTAGGCTTGCTTACTGATATAGCTTGGCGACAGTGCATTTTCTTATTACTGTACGGTATCTGGTAAACTGTGGTCTGTACTCTGGGAGGAATTGAGCTGGCGGTGTACACAACAATCTTAATGCGCGTTTTACTCACTTGTACTAAAAATCGAGTGTGACATAGCAGTATTACCGTAAAACAATGTACTTTCTTGCAAAACACTCATTTAATTCGTTGGACAAAAATAGCACGAACTCAGCAAGCATCGTTAGGCTAGTTGCAAGGCTGTTGCTCTGCGCCCTTGCAGTTTGCCATCAAGCGACATCCAGCGAGTGTCCGGTATAGTCATTGTATGGTATCCGCTATTACCCACATTCGCAGGAGTTACTGACTCGTGCTCAATATGACGGAGTATTGTTGTACAATGGCATATAATGCTTCTGATGGTACATTTATCCCGAGCGCCAGATTATTTATGTTGCAGGTGGATGTCAGTCCACGAAAAAACAGCTTTTCAAGGGTATGATCATCGAGTTATCTACCGACAGTAGTGGCTACGCTCGCTAAAAGTGTAGCGTTAGGTCATGGGGCAAAGCTCTCTGCTGACTTGGTAGACGCGTGGGTTCGAGCCCCACCGTCGGCCGTCCTTGAAATGGTTTTCCGTGGTTTCCCATTTTCAACACCAGGAAAATGCTGGGACGGTACCTTCTGACAGGCCACGGCCGCTTCCTTCGACATCCTTGCCCAGTTTCATTCATCCATTCCATCTCTCATCTCGACGCGCAGGTCGCCCACGGGCGTCGACTAGAAAGACCTGCACTCGGCCTCTCAGAAAGTCGCACGAAAAAAAAAAACGAGTTGTCTGTTCCTCTGAACGTACAATTACTTCGGACAAGAACATGAGTTCTGACCCTCACAAAATTAAAAAGAAAAAAGGAAAGGGCTATGGAAGATAGAACAATTGAAGATTCCCTTTGATGTCCTAGTGTTACGGGATCGCAAGAGGACGGGGGAGATCGATAGGACATATGGATCAGAGAAACCCGGCACAAATGAGTGGAAGCAATGGGGTCTATATACGCCAACCTGTTTTCCACAATTTCTGACCGCTTGGCATCTAATGTAACTGGGGACGTGTAAAACGTGAAATCACACCTCGACCTTCTTGAAAATAAGGCGGTGGATCTTTTCTCCTCAAACAGTTTTCAGTTGACTCGTCAATTCAAAGATTTCTGCACCCCTGATTATAAATAAGGATGGATCATCAGTGCACAGATTAGAGTAGAAAATGAAATTATTACCGATAGTTGCGCTGCCCTTTTACGTTAAGAAAAGAGGTCTAGGATACATTATTGGAAAGTCAAGTGATACCCACATAAATGGTTATCAAGCAATCTGTAGGAAACCGCAATATCCGTTTCGGTCTGCAGCCAGCGGTCACAGTTTTTTTTTTTTTTTTAGGAAACTTGTTTATTGTCTTCATATATTTAAGGTACATAGGTGATTGTGAGGTGGTAGATGAATAACAATCATGGATATTGATGCGTTTATCACAGTTATACTAGTCTACTTAATGTTCAATGTTCAATCACTATCACAATGCACAAAACACTCACATGATGCGGGTGAGCTGCTGGGCATAGTCCCCCAGCCGGCGAGTTCTTGTAGTACAGCGAAGGCTCGTGAGGACACACTCACTTACCTCGGACAGCATTTCGAGTTCTGTATATGGCCCCGTAGTTTTCAGCACACAGTGCACATAGCAACCGAGGAGTAACACTACCGCACTGTTCAGTTGGTGCGGTTGAAGGCTAAATGTTGGTCGGATCACCCATTCAGGAGTGATGGAGGTAGTAGGACAGTTCATGAAGCTATTCAGGACCCGGGTGAAGCGGTTCCAGGTCGATCGAATCGGATCATACTGCGTAAATCGGTGCAGGATTGTATCCTGATGGGAACATGAAGTGCATAAGGCGTTCTCCACCATGTGAATGCGATGCAGTCTGCTGTTTGTTGGTATAAGGTCTTAGATTACTTTATACCAACTTTCCTTCGCTGCGCTGGGAAGAATGCGATTGGAGACATTCCTCCAGACTCGATTCCAGTTGACGATCAATGCGGATTGCATAATTCTGGGGGCAACATACTGTTGTGCCATGATAGAACGATACAGCTTTTTCGTTGAGATAGACCTGATGACGTCTTGTGGCACGTAGCTGAGTTCAACTCTCAGATACCGGACATGAGGTGCATGATGATTGATATCATAATAAGCAGGTGGGTTCGAGCAGTCATAGGGACTACACCATCTCCGTAGGAAGTTATGTGACTCATCGGTCCCGAAGCCTGTAAGCAGTTGCAGGTGTCGTTTGAGGAATAAGGTTCTAGCGTTCTTTTCAACGTCGATGAGTCCCAGACCTCCCTGGGATTTATGCAATGTTAATGTGCTGCGGGAAAGACGTAATAGAGCTCCTTGCCAAATAAACCATCCGACGGCGGAAATAATACGTGTACCCACCATTCTTGGCATAGGAAGAATTTGACTGAGATACCATATTTTGCTTAAGCTGAACATATTCACGTACATTGTTCGTTGGTGTAAGAGGAAGGAGCGGTACCGCACTTGTTGCAAGGCACCACGCACAGAATGTAGGGCAGCGTCCCAGTTCTTTTTAATCATTTGGTGTACACTATTCAAGAAAGATATGCCTAATATTTTGAGTTCTGAGGCGATCGTTACCCACGCCGGGAGAACCCCTTGGACGCGGTCCAATTTCCCAATCCACATCGCCTTTGTTTTTCGTCGGTTCAGCCGCGCACCAGAATATCTCCCGTACTCATCAAGGTCCGTGAACAATTGCTGCATGTCAACGGTTCGATCCACCCCAAGGGTGACATCATCCGCATATGCAAAAATACTGATCTCCGTGCCATTGAAAGATGTATGGAGATTACAAAGAAGGGGTTCCAGAGATAGAACAAAAAGAAGCATGGACATCGGACACCCTTGCCTGACTCCACGATGGATGAGGAGCGGCCGTGTGAAATACCCATTTACACTCACTTTTGAAGATCCACCATGAAGAATTTTGCTCACGAGGGCAATAAACTGCATATCGAAGCCAATAGCTTGAAGAGTCGCAAGGATGTATTTATGGTTTACCCTATCAAAGGCATGGTCAAAATCCAGTGATAATAACAGTTTCTTCTTATTGCCGACCAGCGACTCACTAATGACATCGCGAATAGCACATGTAGTGTTGACAATGCACCTGCCTGGTACCCCACCCGATTGGTGGCGAGATGTGGCTTCCTCCATAAAGGCCTGAAGTCTCGTTTTCATACATTTCGTGAAGATCTTGTAGTCAAAGTTTAAAAGCGTCAGTGGGCGAAAGTCCCTGAGCTGTGTTGGTTGTGTAATTTTTGGGACTAATACCACCAGGCCATCTTTCAGGGTGTCGATATTTCGTCCAGGACGACAAGCATCATTCACTACGGCTGTAAGTTCATCGCGAATGGTGGTCCAAAACGTCATGTAGAAAGCTCTCCCCAGGCCATCAGGACCAGGACTCTTGTTTGGCGCACTGTGGCGTATGGAGGTATATATTTCTTCGGCGGTGATGTCCTGGGTCAAGCACTCTTGTTCTCTGTGCAAAAGTCTTCCTCGTACACCATCGAAGAACGGATGCTGGTGGTGAAGTGGGACTGGGGCGTCGTCTGTGTACAAGGACTGAAAGAAGTTCTCTACCGTTTCTGTGATTAAGGTATGACTAGTCACCATTTGTCCCTCAGGTGTCATAATGCGGTTGATGTACTTCTGACGGCCTTTGCGGCACGCCCGTATAAAATGATAAACGGAGGGTGCCTCTGATGCCAGATGTTGATGATCTTGTGCTTGAAGTTTGAGTCCTTCCAATGCTTTGCGCTCCAGCGTGAGGAGCTGCGCTCGGATTTTCTTTATTCGGCGATATGTATTAGGGTTGGTAGGGTCTTCATTGTATAACTGTCGTAAACATTTATAGTAGAAATCTGTCGTCTGATGGATGTGGCGTCTTCTCTCGGCACTGTAGGCCTTCAGTAACCTAACAGCTCTGGGTTTCGCATACTTCAGCCACCACTCAAGAGTATCTTGAAACCGGTGAATGTGGCGTTTCCAGTTATGCCATTCAGTGGCAAAGCTATCTTTCATGTCCAAGTGTGTCAGAATAGAATCATTTAACCTCCATGTTCCTCTCCCACGGCGAGGTCCCAATTCTGGTTGGCGAATCTTGCACAGATACGCACAATGGTTTGAAAACTCCACCGGGCATACATCTGTTTCTCTCACGTGTTCTTTCAATTCCCCGCTGACATATATTCTATCCAGTCGAGAAGCACCATTATGGTAGTAGTACGTGTAACCGGCTGACCCCGACGGCTTCAGTTCCCATGTGTCTTTTAAGCGTAACCCTTGTATTAACGCAGATAGTGCAGGGCAGCCCTGAAATTGGCCACTTTGGTCTTTGGGCGATAGAACTGCGTTAAAATCCCCACCGAGGATTATATTACCGGTGTGATTATGGAGAAGTGGGAGAATATCTGTGGTATAGAAGAGCCGGCGTAGTATCCTGGCCTGCGAACCAGAGGGAGCATATACATTGACAATCAAAAGATCTCGAATACGGATACTGATTCCGCGTGAGTTGACTAACTGGACTGGATCCGCATATGGTATATGGTCCTTAATGTAGATAGCTGTACCACGTTTGTGCTCATTGACATTAACTATTTTATCGTAGCCAGAGATGGTAAGGAGGTCTTCAGTAGCCACTTCTTGCAACAGAACAATATCCACATCTTGGTCTCGTATAAGGTTGCGTAAGAGCGACTGTTTACTAGCAGTTTGAATGCAATTTACATTGAGTGTCATTAGCGTGTATGTCAACAACATCGTCAGATAGATAGACATGTTTTTTTTTTATCGAAATAAACAAGATGGAGATGGGGTGGTCTTTAACGCTTGTCGCTCGACTTCCCGCCTTGTAGTCGGGGGTCCCTGACACCCGCATAAGGCTTGTGCGTTCCCTCTTTTGACGCCCGGATTGTTTTAGCTTTGGAGGAGGTTTTCAAAGATGCCTGTTCTTTAGGAGTTAGTTCCTTGTTGTCCATGATCTCCTAGTCCCGTGACCCCGTCTCTTCTGTATCCATGTGTCTGGAGGGGTCGTCTTCTATTTCATCCGACCATCGTATACCAGCGGTCTGTGGTTCACAACTAACTATGGACTGGTTTGAGGGTGGCATACTGGTAGCATTGTCTCCTGAGGTCACGCCTTCTGTGACCGCATCAGGGCTGGCAGTGCTAGTGTCAGGTTTCTGGACAGTTTTAGGAACTAGAGAATTGGCCGCCCTACCTAGACTGCCATTGGTGTATTGGCTAGTATCAGACAAACCTGGCAACGCTGGCTGCCCGTGGAGTTCCTGTTGTAATGTGAGAGTATGTTGTTTACTAGTGGAGGGCAATGGCCCAGCTGGTTGCGGCGATAAGGCGGTGAAGTGAGAAGGCGACACGTCCATCGTGTCTTGTGCTACAGCTGACGTATCAAGTGGGGCAAGTTGTTCGGCAGAAATACTGACGTTAGATGAACAAGGTGCCGATAAGGCAGGCGAGACAATGTCACTGTCCTTGTTGGCTACAATTTCACTGAGAAGCTTAGGCCCGGTTTTATTTTCAGTTTCACCGCGCCTCACTGGGCATTCCTGTCTAAAGTGATCAGTGGCATTACAATAAAAGCATGATCGAGGTTGTCCATCATACACCACCTGTGCTTTGTACCATCGATAGAAATAATGGGTGGAATTGCAGTTTTTAGTTCAATCCGCATAGCCCGAATACCACTCAAAATATTGAATAGGTAGGTAGCTGACCATCGTTCGTTTCTAATTTCACGAACTTTCCCGTACTTACTAAAGTACGACATTATCCGGTCATTCGGCAGTTCAATGGGAAGGTTCATGACTCGGATTAGTTTGCTGTCAACATCCGCACACGTTATAATTACCTCAGATATAGAGCCATTAAATTTCCGTACCTGGGATTTTCCGTTGGTACTGTTGAGGACCTTCTCCATCAGTAGTTTGCTGGTGAACTTGATGAAAACAGCAGCTTCCAGATTGTCTAGTTGAATGGCTTCTAATTGGTCCACGTTGAGTTTTAGGGTGTACTGAATCCACTCATGTATTTCTGCAGGGCCTGGTTTATTGGCCTTGTCGGGGAAAGCACATTTTATAGTGTTTTTCCTAATACTGTTGGTTGCCATTTTTACTGTACTTGAAAAGACTTGAAAGTTAGACACTCGAATACGTAACTCACAACGAAGCAGAGCGCAGCGAACCGGTCGCTGCCGGGGTTCAGACCGGACTGCACAGTGAGTGCATGGGAAAGTCTCAACCAACTGAGCTGTACTGTTGTTGATGCTGATTAGATCAAGGGTTCTAACATTCGGGTCATCTGACCAATGAATAAATTGTGTTGACTGACTGGAAAACTTTCTTTAATGGATTAGGCAACACTGAAAAATGGCTTCTATTACTTCAATAAATGAAGGAGAAAAAAGAACCTCGAGCCCTCGAAGAAAATCATGATATGTGCTCTAAGAACAGTAAATTGTGTGTTATTATTATTATTATTGTTGTAACTGGTAGTTGCAGTAGACAGAAGCAAATACTGTAGATCTCGTGATCCGTTGTTTTGTGTGAAGTAGCCTATGAGAAGTGCTAAGAAAGGAAATAAGAATAAGGGGGAGAGGGGCACTATATATTTCATATTTCAGAAGGGGGGCGCGAACGTTAAAGTTTGAGAACCCCTGCTCAAGGCCAGGCGTTCTCAACCTGGTGCTCGCTGGTGCTCTTTAAATTACATTTGGTGCTTCCGTCATTCGAGCCAAAACTCGCGAGTTCAAGTTCCCCTGAGATCCAGTCTTCAGTTCAAATTCTGTTGCACGAGCCGGAATAATAGTGTTTTCATTACACGTTTCGACGGGTGGCTTCGGTGGCGTAGTTGGTAGCATGCTGAGCTTCTATGCCCAATGTCACGGGTTCAAACCCGGCCGAAGTCGTCGGAATTTTGAAGAGCGTTAAAAATCCCTCAGTATGTCTTCCTTCGGAGGGGAAGTAAAGTCGGCGGGCCCATGTTATAGATTTATGGAATGTAAAAGAATGTTCCACTAACTAAACTTTTGTGAAGCAAAATTTGTAGGTTAGGTTTGATTAATGCTCTTAAGTTCCAACGTTCGTCACCAGGCGCTGGTTGCGATGGCATCTAGTAGTAGCCAAGTTCACAGCTAGGTGTTGTAACGATTCGATCCCATAGCGGTTATATTTATAGGGTTATTCATTTATAATTATCATATTATTATTATTATTATTAACTAGTACATCCATGAGATGATTTTTATATCAGATAATTGTAAGCGGTTTTGATTATTATATTCAATTAGATTTTTATTAACAATTACTTGTATAGAGACGAAGTATTATATATTGCAACAAGACTGGCGATATGGACTAACCCTGTGCGTCACAAACTGAACGACGTAGTAAGAATTTCACCACGGCAAACTGCGTCATTTTCCTGAGATGTTAAGAAACACACTATGGTGTAACCAACACGCCATTTTCTACGGTATATACGCGTCAATATATATTGCAAGTTATGAGTCAAGAATGGAGAAGGCTAATAGAGAGGGAAGCTGTGACACCACGTGACAAGGAAGTCATTAGTATTTGTACCTGCAACATCGGACAAGAATGGCATTGATCTACAGCTCTTAATGAAGGAAGGAAGTTGTAACCTTGCTTTCTGGGTCCTAATGGACTGAGCACCGAGAGTCGACACTGAACGATGTCTTGCCGACATCTATATCAATACATAATGGGTTATATCCCTGATCAAGAGTCTTTCTACAGATGGCAACGTACTTAATGAGGATATTTCATAGTAATTGAGATATCACATCATTTTTTTAAACATAAGCGACGTAACAACGAGATCATCGATCATTTCTTAAATATGACGAGTCTTCGACTGGGTGAGCCAACAATTCAATAACTATCGTCTCTATTATAATTTAACTTCATTTAACTTTCAATTCATTTTAATATTCATTTTCTTTTAAATAATTAATTGCCGCATTGTGTAATTTTAAATTCAATTGTGTGACTATCACTATTCTGTTTTATTAGTATTTTGTTCTTGAGTAAATAAATTCATTTCCTTTAACGTAATGCCTATTTCTTTCATTGTAGTTGGTACTTTAAGGCAATCATACTCCTTGATTAAATACGGATTGGTTAGATGACTTTGTCTCACTACGACCCGGGTAAGTGGTTCTCGACTCTACTGCTGATAGCCGAGGTTAAATCAATAAATTTCGATTCACTATCTTAAATAGGAATCTGGCGCTCAACAACTTATTATATTACACTATCACAGGTAAGGTCACACCACAGTGTATATTATTTATTCATATCATGTTTGTTTTATTGAACCACAATAGTCATCACCACGTTTTGTTAACTCATTAAAAATGTTACATTTGGCGCCACAAAGTAGGGCACGAAAACCATTCGGTATTTAGTCAGAGGAGTGTATAATTTCAGTGCAAATTGTCAGTGCTTTTGGGGGACAGTGAAGTGAAGTGAAATTTTGGAAGGGCAATTGTTATACGGTGTACTTCGAGATGTCGGAGGAGGAACAGAGGCAGTTGAGAAGTAGGGATGCAGTCAAGAAAGTTAATTATAAGGAGGTTGATAGCGGTAGCGATGTTGAGAGCGTAGAGAATAATACCAAGATGTCGGAGGTAAATCTTGAGAATAATCCTGAGAGTAATCCTGAAAATAATCCTGAGGTTAACCCTGACATGAATTCAGAGGAAAATCTCGAGACGAATACAGAGGTACATCCTGAGACTAGTGGTAGTCAGGAGAAACAGAAGTCCTTAGAGGTCCATGAAATTTCATTAGCTGATATCTTGAGGGAGATGAATAAAAATAGTCAGGAGATGAATAAAAATAGTAGGGAGATGAAAGAAAATATTGGTAGGCTAAATCAAAATATGGAAGAGAATAAGAAAGATAATTTAGAAAGTAGGAAGGAATTCAATGATAAATTTGAGAAATTAGATAAAGATATGAATAAAAATAGTAAGGAGATGAGAGAAGAGATGGGTAGGCTAAATCAAGATATGAGTAAAATAAATCAGAAGCTGGAAGAGAATAATGTAAAACTAGACAGTGTGGTTAAAGTCAATGAAGAATTAAGTATGAAGTATGATATGCTACAGGAGAGTATTCAGGGGGTGAAACAGGAAATCAGAGGTGAAATTAAGGAGGAGGTAGAGATGAAGGCTAAAGATATTATTAAGACAGTAGATAAGAAATTAGAAGCAGCAGAAAGTAGGATTCAGGAAAGAATAGTAACTGTGATTGAAGAGAAAATAGCAACTCAAGGTGAAAGTTTTAGCAAATTGGTAGAAGTGGAAACTAGGCAGGTGGTAGAGACTTTAGGGGAAACTGCAGTAGAATCAGTAAAGACAGCCTGTAAGGAGACTATAATTGAAAGTAGAATGGAGTCAGACGAGATTTTAGGTGAAAGCAAATTGGAATTAGCGGAGATTTTAGGTGAAATCAGATTAGAGTCAGACGAGATTTTAGGTGAAAGCAAATTGGAATTAGTGGAGACTGTAATTGAAAGTAGATTAGAGTCATTGGAGATTGTAGGTGAAAGCAGATTGGAATCGGAGGAGATCTTAGGTGAGGAACGGCAAATAGCGGAGATTTTAGGTGAAATCAGATTAGAGTCAGACGAGATTTTAGGTGAAAGCAAATTGGAATTAGTGGAGACTGTAATTGAAAGTAGATTAGAGTCATTGGAGATTGTAGGTGAAAGCAGATTGGAATCGGAGGAGATCTTAGGTGAGGAACGGCAAATAGCGGAGATTTTAGGTGAAATCAGATTAGAGTCGGACGAGATTTTAGGTGAAAATAGATTAGCGTCAGAGGAGATAGTAGGAGAAAGCATAGTAGAGTTGAAGGAGATTTTAGATGAACGCAGGATAGCTGTAGAAGAGACTATAGAATGTAGCGAAAAAGAAGTGAAGAAGATGAGAGAAAAGATAGGGATAGAAGTAGGTAAGATAAAGAAAGTACTAAGCACCCAAGAGATTAAGATGCAGACAATCATAGATAAGTTAGATAGGCAAACTAGGGAAGAATTTAGTCCTGTGATAGAGGAAGTTAATATGAAATTATTAGTGGCAGAGAAGCGTGCGTTAAGTCATAGTCAGAAGAACATAATTAGTAAACAGGTTAAGAGGAGGAGAGAGATAGATAAGAGGAGAAGCAATGGGCAACGGCTAAAGAGAAAATTAAATATTAGTAGTGGAGAAGTGAAGGGAAGACATGTAGGTAGATATTTTAGAAGTAAAATGAAAGAGAAGAGAATTAAGTTGTTAGTGGAAAAAGAAATCAGAATGAAAGAGAGAAAGAAAGCATATGATGTGCAGTGGCGTAATGAATTAGCCAGACTTGGGGAAATGATAGGAGGAAAGCCGAAGTATAATGTTACTGTTGATGAGTGTAGTCCGAAAGAGGTAGAAAGTAATGTTATAAGAAAAGAGGAAAATGGAACCCTAGAAAGAGATAGAATTGAAGATGAAGATGGTAAGAACGGTGAAATGCCAGAGAAAGTAGTGATGTAAATTTATATTACCGATAGTTACTCTTCCGTATGACTTAAATATTAAGTAATGAAGTTTAATATGACTTAAAAGAGGTAGATAAGAAACCTGCTGTGTGTAATTTTAATTCAGTCGTGAAGTTAGGATGGTAAGGGGCGCGTAGTGCCTACGCTTATTGATTTAGATTGACTAAAATCATTTAATTTGGAAGACAAAGGTTGTCGTGCTATTGAGCAATGCAGGTAAGTTGAATGTAGGTCCTTAAACTGCAGGTAAGTTGGATGAAGTAAGAATTAAATTTTAAAAGGGTAGGAAGATTATTACATAGGTAAGTAATCGAAAGAAAGTAATAATTATTATGGCAACCATAATTAAGAATAATGGTAATAAAGATTTAATTCAAAAGTGAGTGAAGATAAGATGATACAGTGGTAATAAAACTAGTGAGTTGAAGAATTAAGTATTGATTTAATAAAGAAGTTTCAGTTGAGGACAGCGAGGTTATCAGCGGATATATGTTGAGAAATTTATCAGTGGTTTAGAATTGTTAATGGTAATGCGTTGTATGAATTAACCAACATCGGGTTGAAATGAGGAAGTAGTAACTAATTAGGACATCTGATACTTGTTGACAGATATGTGTGTGTGTATGTGTGTATTTTCACGTAAATGGACGTGAGTTTGAAGAAGTAAGCCAACGAAGGTAATGCCATTGAGCAATGTGGTTTTTAAAGTTTTGGTAAGATGCCAAATGAAGTTGTTTTTTGAGGAAGTTTTTGGTAAGATGCCAAATGAAGTTGTTTTTTGAGGAAGTTTTTGGTAAGATGCCAAATGAAGTAGGTTGGAGGAAGTTTTTGGTAAGATGAAGTAGGTCAGCGAGGTATATTCCGTTAAGCAATGAGATTTTTTATGGTATCTACGGGACTACGTGAAGTTAATAAGGGAGTTTTTTTTTAAGTATATATGGATGTATGCACACAAGGTAATAAGAGATTACAAAGGTAAGATTGTCCAAGTTTTTGTTACAGTTACGCACGTTTTAAAGATATTACAAGGCTTGTTATTGAGCTAAACCACTTTGTAGTAAAAAGTTACTGATGATTAATAACGAATTAATGATGTGGTAGATTGTTGTCCTACACACAGGTTAAAGTAAAGATAATAATTATAATTAAAAGGTTGACATAATATTTACTAATATTGAAAGGAATTTGTTATAATTCGACGTTTTGAGGATTTTAAAAGTAAATCATTTTTTTTAGTAGACAGGAAATTAAAGTTTTATTTATGTCATACGGAGTTAGTAAAGATAAGTTTAATATTTTGAAGACAAGAATAAGTTAGTAATGTAAGGTGAGTATACCTAAGGGGTAATAATGAAGTTTCAATTAAAGGCAGGTGTAATTTACGCAGTTAATTTGGTAGAGCAGAGAGTGTCTGAACTGTGTTATAACTCAGGACTTGCTTTATGAAGTGATTATGGGAGAATATTTGCTAATTAAGAGTGTCGGTGTTATTGACTATCAACAGGAACACTGTCATTATTTTAGGAAGACAATAATTAGGAAAGCTAAGTGTGATGTTATTATTCCAAGGAATTAGTCGAAGCATGTAAGATTTTTTTTTAGCTGAAATTTAATGTGTTATTGGTCAGTAAGAGGTGACCTGTAACAGTAAGAAGAAGTGGGATTATACCACGAATAGGGGAAGTTTTTGTATGTGACGTGTGAAGTCACGATGAGTTTTGAGAGATTCTGGTATAGCAAGAGTGAGCTATAGTCCAGGCGGTCAGAACAAGTAGGAAGTGGTGTTTGGAGGACACGGTACTTAATTAAGAGTTTTGAGAGAAAACTAAGGGGGGTTTTTAGGTATTCAGCAAAAAGTCAAATCATAATTAGACTAAGTTCAAAGTATAAGAGCATTAATATTTTGTGGAACGAAATATTTATTCCGAGGAGTTTGTCATGTGTTTTTGTGAAATAGTTTAGTGATATACGTAATTCAGGTATTGAGTAGTATTTTGTCCAAGTCTTAATCATTTTGTTATGGTAAGTAAGGAATGACGTTACGGTAAAGTTATATCTTGACGCTAAGTTAAATTTTATAAAGTGAACGAGAAGTCAGATTTTATGTTTATTGATGATTTTGAAAATCCAAGTTATTGTTTTCGAGAAGTAGTAAAGAGGAATTATGGTTTTATGAGAAGTTAAGAAGTCGTGGAGACTTAGGAAGTATTAATTTGGAAGGAGGCGGCCGTGGCCTAAGAAAGAATTAAGCCACGAAGGCAGGTGAGTAGTAACTTGGATATTTAAATGAACTGTTTAATAACTGCTTTGAGGTATTTCGATGTCATTATGTATTTGGGGAAATATTTACATGTATGACATATGCACTGAAATTGGAATTGCCTTGAATATCTTGCTAAGTTATTTTTTTCTTCAATTATTGAAATTTTACTGCATTTGAGTAATCCCTTTATAAAGACGAAAGGAATATTGTATTGTTTGCATCCTATTATCGTGTGCTGTAATAGTTATTATGGGTTAATCAGCTGGTATTACAACAATGTACTTCTACGCCAGACTGATATACAAAAACTACGTTCAAAAGAGATGAAGCCAAAATTGTATGTCATGCATACGATCACCGAAATATAAACGAGTGCAGCGTTGACATATATGTCAAAAATAAAAGTGAAGGGCATTTTATATGTATATTTTTTACAGCTCGTTTAATACATAAAGAAGAATGAACATTATGAACATTTGGAAGAATGAGAAATGATAGTACAAATATGTAAAGTGAAAAGAGTATGTTCTTGTATATTTTTATGTATTGTTGAAGGGTATTATTTGTATGTTGTCGTTATGGGGGTATTAATATTTACATTTGTATTCATTTGTGTAGGATGTGTAGTGATATAAATAATGTTACATTTTATTTTAAATTATTTATATCAGGGGCGATTGTAACGATTCGATCCCATAGCGGTTATATTTATAGGGTTATTCATTTATAATTATCATATTATTATTATTATTATTAACTAGTACATCCATGAGATGATTTTTATATCAGATAGTTGTAAGCGGTTTTGATTATTATATTCAATTAGATTTTTATTAACAATTACTTGTATAGAGACGAAGTATTATATATTGCAACAAGACTGGCGATATGGACTAACCCTGTGCGTCACAAACTGAACGACGTAGTAAGAATTTCACCACGGCAAACTGCGTCATTTTCCTGAGATGTTAAGAAACACACTATGGTGTAACCAACACGCCATTTTCTACGGTATATACGCGTCAATATATATTGCAAGTTATGAGTCAAGAATGGAGAAGGCTAATAGAGAGGGAAGCTGTGACACCACGTGACAAGGAAGTCATTAGTATTTGTACCTGCAACATCGGACAAGAATGGCATTGATCTACAGCTCTTAATGAAGGAAGGAAGTTGTAACCTTGCTTTCTGGGTCCTAATGGACTGAGCACCGAGAGTCGACACTGAACGATGTCTTGCCGACATCTATATCAATACATAATGGGTTATATCCCTGATCAAGAGTCTTTCTACAGATGGCAACGTACTTAATGAGGATATTTCATAGTAATTGAGATATCACATCATTTTTTTAAACATAAGCGACGTAACAACGAGATCATCGATCATTTCTTAAATATGACGAGTCTTCGACTGGGTGAGCCAACAATTCAATAACTATCGTCTCTATTATAATTTAACTTCATTTAACTTTCAATTCATTTTAATATTCATTTTCTTTTAAATAATTAATTGCCGCATTGTGTAATTTTAAATTCAATTGTGTGACTATCACTATTCTGTTTTATTAGTATTTTGTTCTTGAGTAAATAAATTCATTTCCTTTAACGTAATGCCTATTTCTTTCATTGTAGTTGGTACTTTAAGGCAATCATACTCCTTGATTAAATACGGATTGGTTAGATGACTTTGTCTCACTACGACCCGGGTAAGTGGTTCTCGACTCTACTGCTGATAGCCGAGGTTAAATCAATAAATTTCGATTCACTATCTTAAATAGGAATCTGGCGCTCAACAACTTATTATATTACACTATCACAGGTAAGGTCACACCACAGTGTATATTATTTATTCATATCATGTTTGTTTTATTGAACCACAATAGTCATCACCACGTTTTGTTAACTCATTAAAAATGTTACAGTGTCATGGACGGTAGCATTTGGTAGCGAAAGTAGGAACTACTTGAAATTATCGTCTGCAGTCCTTACTTGAATTAAAAACAGAAACACACACTAATACAGTCATCACAATTAACACCGGTTATCAGACAGATTCTACACACGCCCAAAGTACACGGGGCTACATGACCGCGTTGTCGCAGCCCTTAAACAAAGAACCAACCAACCAACCAACCAACACGTTTTGACAGAAATTTTATTTTTTATTTTGTGAAATACAGTAGTACCTTTTAATTTACAGTAAGAATAATTGGAGATCCATGTTTTATGAGTAACAGTAACACGAAAGATGCTGATTCGACCTGACTGTCCACACGCAAATGTATCTTATCTGCATGAGTCATCCAAGCAGTTGCAGCATGCCTGGTGAGCGGTGAATTCCTAGCTATTTCAGCACTTCAAAGGAAGAGAGAGAGAGATGGGAAAAGAAAAGAGAGGCTAATGCTTGTTGCATTTTAAACTCTTCTTCTGTCAATTGGCCTACTGCGGACCGCGGTAAACAATCGACCGACTTGCCAATCTCTTTTCTCCTCCCAGAATTCCTTCATACGGTCAATAAGTCTTTTCCTTCTGTCTTCAGACCAGATGACCTTGGTTTTTCCTGAATCCCTTTGAGTTTATTAAACTTCCCTCAAAACACTGTTCTGTTTAGTATATCTTCTGGATTAATTCCAACTTCTTGGAGTCCCTTTCTTGTTCCTTCAATCTATTTTGTGATGGACTGCAACTTGGCAATGTAAATGATTGACCTTTTGGTCAACCTACTGTTGTGAGGTGTCCATAAAATTTCATCCTTCTCTTACTCTTAATATTATATTCGATTTAATGGTGCTCGGGTACTTGGTATGGCATGAAGGTGGTGCTCACAGTCTCAAAAAGGTTGAGGATGCCTGATCTACACTAAGGGCGTGATAGCACAGTGCCTTAACTGTTGGCTCTCACCAAGGCGCCTCCCAGGTTTTTATTCCCTGTCAATACATGTAGAATTTTCTGATCGACAAATCACGTCAGATTTGTGTTGACTTAAAACTACAAGTTGTGTCTTGTTACGAGCGTAGGGGTGAGAAAAGGAAAAGGGAAATACGGGGTTATTATCTATGTGCGCCCCGATAAACACGGTAAGCTAACCCAGCTGTGACTGGCGCAGATCTCGGGCGTGCGTACGCGGTTCAGCCGGTGGTAGGCGCGCTCCGCTGATTCATATCGTTAGTTCACACGTGTTATGTCATTCATATGGACGTGTATCTGCAAAGCTTAGACGTTAGTGTTGCACGTTTAGTGAGTATTGTGATTACTGTGATTGTTGGTCATGCCTAGACACCTTTTCACATTGCGCGAACGTGTGTATATCCATAATTCGAATATGAAAAGCAGAAAATCTTGTTCTGAAACGAGACGAACAATTTGAATCAAGTTTCCAGGAAGACCTGTGCCTAATGCCAGTACAATGAGAAGGCTCGCTAAACGATTCAAGGAAACAGGCTCCGTAAATAATAAAATAGTTGACAGGACATTCTTTAATCAGAAGATGTCAGGTGTGTGTTGCAAGAGCGGGAGGACATTTTCAGCATCGCCTATGAGAACTCTTAAGTACACATTATTGAACATGTTTAATAAAAGTGTGAAAGTGCGCGCCCTCTACCGGCTGAACCGGGTACGCGCGCCCGCGATCTGCGCCAGTCACAGCCGGCTTAGCTTGCCGTGTTTATCGGGGCGCACGTAGATAATGACCCTGTATATAGCTCGTCAGACCAGACTTGATTCAAAGAAGGGCACCATCAACGTGACATACTGTAAAACAAACCTGAGTCGGGCTGCATGGCCAATAAACCAAGAAGGATGTCTGCTTCTTATCTTTTATTTTTAATCGGAACTTCTCTAAGTTACTGTGGTATTTAGTTCACACCGGCCGATTGTCGTGGGATGCCGCTTGTGCAATACATTACTATTTGGACTGGAATGTGGAATGAAAACGACCTGCTCTGTTGATAAATGTCGCCCTTGTTGACTTTGGCGTGGCTAGTAAATGGCTCTCTGGGCAGTTTGGCCAGGGTGTTAAGTGGCTTAATGATAGCTGGGATGGGATGAGACCAGCTGCCTCGCTAGTTGTCATCTCACTTCACATGGTCCATTGCACCAGCACCAGCAGCTGGGAACTGTGATGAAGGATGTGTGATCCCTTTAATTCCGGGTTGTCTCAGATTTGTATCTGGTACAATACAATTATACAGCTGATTTCCTCGAGAGCGAATCTCTTATTTTCTCCTTTGCATATCGCTTCAATCTTGGGCTTGCCACATTGAAGATAGTCAAAGCAAAATAATTACTCATTTACACACCATTTACTATCAATAATTGCAGTACCGGTAGCCTATTTGCTAAAATGTAATGAGTTAAACGTTCAACCGTTAGGAATAGATTTTTTTATTCTTTCTTTACTAACAAGGTCGATGATTATTAGCCGGGGCCGATAACCTAGATGTTAGGCCCCTTAAAACAACAATTATCATCATCATGATTATTAGCCATTCAAGACACGGCTTAATAATGATACGACTGCCGCTGAACTTGGCTGCACCAGCGTTTGTTGATAATAGCAGCGGGAGGAGGAGGAAGAGGAGGACAGTGGTGAACTGATGACACAGTGCAAACTGCACATAAGTCAAGCAGCACTGCGCTCGGGTTGTGTTTTATTACACAGAAGTTGTATTATGAATTGTGAACGGAATAGTTAATAATAATAATGTCTGTCTGTTAGGTAGTCAGCCCGAAGGCTGGTTGGATCCTCAAAAAGTACCGCCGTTAGGTTATGTGAGTAGATACCCACAAAAACCCAAGGCAGCGCTAAATTGAGGCGTACTAGGCAAGAAGAGGAGTGAGGTAGTTTGCCATTGCTTTCCTCACTGAGTCAGAACGGTAGTACTAACCCTATGAGTAGAACTTTTCACAGCAATCACAGGCACTGACTGTGCCCCGAATGTCATTACTAAGCACCACCCATACCTCAGTAGCTTCCATACAATCACAGCCATGAGTGAGACTGAGACATCGGTGAAAAGCCACCTTTTACTCTAGCCTGTGCCAACTGACAAATGCAAATGTACTGCATTCATCAAGAGATGGCAAACAGGCCTAATAATAATAATACTAATAATAATAATAATAATAATAATAATAATAATAATAATGGGCGAATTATAAGAATGGTGGGTTTCAACGTCACAGCTAAGCTTAATAGGAGCTCATGTCATCAGAGACAGTAAATCGATGAAATGCTACTGAACGTGAGTTATATCCTTCCCACGCGACTGTACCTGTCAACCAGCAGGCTGACAGCATGACACGAGTAAACAAAGAATAGTTTCCACCTCGGCCACCGGCAATCGTATCTTGAAAATTGTATCAAGATTAATTAGAAATTAAGAAAGCAAATAGGAGAACTGTAAAATAGGAAGGTCGAACAAATGTTTGGATTGGAATCCTGATTGGCCGATAATCTAGATGTTAGGCCCCTTTAAACAACAATTTTCATAATTATTCTAATAATTGGAATCCTGATTGACCATTTCATGGCGGAGTGGATAGCATTTTTGACTGTCCCCACTGAGGTCCGAGTTCAATTCTCCGCTCTGCCAAGAAATGTAATTTTGGTCCGTGCGATGGAACGGGATAAACTCAGCCTAGTGAGGCATAACTGAGAAGAGGTGGGTTCGATTCCCACCTCAGCCACCCCAGAAGTGGTTTTCCGTGGTTTCACACTTCTACCTCTGGCAAATGCCGGGATTGTACCTAACTTAAGGCCCCGGCCGCTCCCACTTAATCCTAACCCAAATTACAAATACACACACTAATATCAGACAAATTCCAAGCATCACCAAGTACACGGGGCTACCTGACCACGATATCGCAAAGCCCCTAAAATGAATCAAAAGCAACAATCAACAATTGCAATCCTGATTGCAAATGAAAACATCAAAGGAAATAAAAAGTTATGCTGGTAAGCCCCAAAACACATAAGTACCAATAGTTATAAAAAAATAAGAAAAAATCTAAAAATACATCCTACGAGCATAAATGGTTTCTTAAATATATATATTTTTTGCGCACGGCTTTTTGGTGCAGGGAGTGTCCGAGGACATGTTCGGCTCGCAAGTTTTGTAGCTGCTTCGAGACGGACTACAAGTACCGTTGGGGAGGAAAGTGGGAATGTACAAGGACGAGGAGTTGGAAGGTAGCGGTTGTGGCCTATAGTTAGGGACCAACCCCGGCATTTGCCTGGAAGGAAGATTGGAAACCACAGAAGACCATCTTCAAGGTTGCCGGCGGGGGGATTCGAACCTCCTCGCCTCCCGGATGTGATCGACTGCCAGCAGTCATGCCGTAACGACCACGGTTAACTCACCCGGTGCTTAAAATGTTAATAGATCCTTTAAGATCTGCTATTGTGAATTACGACTCCTATGATAATATTCAAAGACCCCACGGCGTAGCCATGCGCGTTAATTCCCGCACGACTACATTGGGAGCTGTAGCAAGTCCGAAGATAGGAAGTTCGAATCCCAGCATTGGCAGTGGTTATCCTTAGTGTGTTTATTTCATACTCTCCATGCAAATGCTGGAAGGGTGTCTCTTCTTTAGTCCCGTGACAATTGTAATTATCGTTATCTTAGGCCCAAATAATTACAGTTATAACCTACACTGCTACAGTCACTAAAACAACGCAGGTTATCGGTCAAATTCATCACGCATCCAAGTACACGAGACTGATGATCAAGACGCCCCTAGATGAATCAACAACGACGATGATGCTATTTAAAGGGTATTTGTTCCTGATATCCAGTAGCACTCTCATAATCAAGGGGACGCAGGTGGGCAATTTTCGTAATGAAATAACATGTAATAACATTTGTGGTGAATGTAAGTTTGCGAAACATAACATCGCCCTTGTCATGTTTCACACATGTTCTCCGACTCTGCCTCCCCTTACCCGCCCCCGGTGGAGGGAGCATCTGAACATGCAACTGGTCGCATAGGCTACTATGGCCACATCGTGGTATAGCAGCTAACGTTCTTGGTTGTTGCCCCGCAGGTCCGGTTCGATTCCCGGCTCCGGCTCTGCCAAGAAATTCTAATTCTAGTGTGAGAGCTGGGACGGGCTACACTCAGCTTTCTTGATTTCTGTCAGCTATGCGGTACGAACCTTCTTGTAACCCTAATTTTTTATTATCTACTGAGGTTTGTTCGCTATTGCCTTCATCACTGTATTAGTACATTACCTTTCACAGCATCTACAGGGAACTACCTACTGTACACCCCGAATGTCATTATTCAGCACTAGCTTTTCGTCATTGTGGTGTTTGAAGCCATATTTTCAGTGTTGCCTTAGTAAACAAGAGTTTAGTGCTTTTCAGTCGGTCAACACGAATGTACCCAAAAGAGATGGGTTATACCCTAATCCTGAAATAAATTACATGAGATTAATAAAACACTAGGATGCCCAGTTTCGATCGTCAAGCGATCATCATCAGATCCATTACACTTAGGCTACAAAATCCATGTTTGAAATACAGGTGAAAATATTTACAATATGTACAATTATTTAGTTGCAGTATTGGTACTGTAGTACGGAAGACAATCAGATAAGTAGTTAGCCTAAAATTTTATAGTTTACCTAGTGTGAGGACTCCGTCATTTTAGCACGGTAGTTTCTGGTCCCGCCGCTACAAGCACTGCAAGCGAGTATGTCCAACACGTGCTGTGTTTCCGTCGAGCCGGTTCATAGAAAGTGCGCGAGAAGTTACTGTGTGAGATATTTGTGTGAATTAAATTGAATTTTCTTTGCTTTCAGTTCTTAAATTCAGTTCATTGTGTCTTGTGTACATCAGCGTTTTGTGTTTTGTGTACTTCAAACATATTTCTTATGTGGCTTGGTTCATTTAATAGTTCAACATGCCTTATTGTTTTGTACCTGGCTGTAAGTCAGGGTATGGTCGAGTAGTTGACGATATACGATTTTTTTCACCACCGAAGGATACAAATCAATTTGAAAAATGGGCCAGAGCTATTCCACGAAAGGATACGAAGTTAACGCGTAGTAGTAGAATTTGTCAAATTCATTTCTCTGGTGATTTGATAGTAAAATCAGATAATTTTATAGTGAATGGTGAAGAAGTGAAAATCTCTCGTATGAGGTGGAAGTTACGTCCTGGAGCAGTGCCTCATATTTTCCCTAATTTACCGAAGTACCTGTCAAGTGAGAATAAGTCCCGTAAAGCTCCTAACAGGAAAAAGAATCTCGATACCACCAGGAAGAGAAGAAAGAAGATTGAAGATGGGAGTGAAGCAACGAATGAGGCATTAAAAGGTCAGTCTAATGTTGATAAGAATTTGGGTCATTCTAGTGTACTTACCGATGCTGAAAAGACTATAATATTGCTCAAAAGGCGCCTAAAGAATGCTAACCGTAATTTAATTCGCGTTAGATCCTGCCTCAACTCAGCAAAATCGAGAATTAATTTGCTGGAGAAGCAGGTTCGACATTCACAGGCATTTAATTACAAAGATAACAAGCACCTTAGCAAGAAGGAAAAGATGATAATAGACACTATGCTCAAGAAATGCCAGGTAAAATCTCCCAATGGTATGAGGTACAGCAATGAATTCATTTTAGAGAGTTTATTGTTGAGAATAAAATCACCGAAAGGATTTCGTCATTGTCGGCGACATAATCTCTTCCCTCTGCCCTCAGAAAGTCACTTGAGAACACTTTGTAAAGGACTTAAGTGCCCTTATGGAGTTAATACGCATAGTATAAATGCTATTTCAGACTATTTTAAGGAAGAAAAGAATGATAATTCACGTTACGGTGTTGTAATTTTCGATGAAGTGAAGCTAAGAGAAGAAATCCAGTTTAATAGTTTTTCTCATAAAGTAGATGGATTAGTTGATTTAGGTGAACACACACCTGACCTCCAGAAGAACGTACTTGCAAATCACGCTCTAGTGTTTATGTTCGTACCATTCATGCATAATTGGGTGCAGCCAGTTGCTGTTTATGCAAGCAGAAATGCTACTCCAGGGGACATTCTCGCAAAAATTTTAATACAGGTGATTTTGCAGTTAGAAGAGGCTGGGGCGAGGGTGGTTGGCTTTACTTGTGATGGTAGTCAGACAAATAAAAAGGCCTGGAGATCGTTAGGAGTTAGTGGCAAGACAAGCTCTCTACAACCTCACATCCTTAATCCTGCAGATGTTACGAGAAAGATCTGGTCTTTCTCAGACTTCGTTCATGTATTGAAATGCATAAGAAACCACTTTCATGATAAAGTAGAACTTCTCTATAATGACAAAATTATTAATTTCAATTTTTATAGGGAACTGTTCAAAGAAGATCTCTCAGGGTATGCTGGGCTTAGAGCATGCCCCAAGCTGACAGTTGCTCATTTAGACCCATCATCTTTCCAGAGAATGAACGCTAGGCTTGCATTCCAACTTTTCAGTGACAGTGTTGCCAAAGGTATTAAATTTTATCGAGAAATGGGACTGGCAGGATTACAAGGTAGTGAGGACACTGAGACATTTACCAGTGATATAAATGTTGTTGCTGATGCTCTCAATGCATTCATTCCGTCTCAGGCTCTTCGTAAAGGTTCACCTTCTCATACAGCTATTGTTAATTTTCTTCAGACCGTGAGATCTACCAATAATACCTTTGCCTCCAATAGAACCTTGGAATCACTAGTAGTAACCCTACAGAGTACTTTGGAGATGTGTGAATGGCTTTGGGAGAAAGGTTATAAGTATGTGTTGACAGGAAAGCTCACCCAAGATCCCTTGGAACGGCACTTCGGAATTATGCGGTCTTTCAGTTCAGATGATCATCCATCGACAATAGATTTCCTTCATTTGCATCTACTTCAATGTATATACGTCCCTATAAAACAGGCTTTAAATGTTGGTGGAAATTGTGAACCTAAACGGGAGCAGATCTTGACCTCGTATGTTAATCAGATGCGTATATTAGCCCGGAATGCGGAAGTGCATAACAAGACAGTGAAGGAATCAGTGGAAACTTCCATTAAGGAAAAAATTGTGGTTCGAGATGCAGTAAATATCGAAGACTGGGAAAGCTCTGTACCTGAATTTGACAGCGCAGTTCGAAACTCTTCGATTGATAAGTGTTTAGTGTACCATTTGGCTGGCTATGTTGTTAAGCACTCTTCTAAATTTATTAAGTGTTCGCCTTGTGCTCATTCTCTACGTGACAATAATCTAAATAAATTTTCAGTTCTTACCGAAATAAAGGACTACGGCTCAATGAACAATGAAGTGTTTCTAACACGTCCTTCGAGAAGTGTATGTGACATCCTTTTCCAGGCCGAGAAAGTAATTACCGGAAAATTAAACTCAAAATCGATGTGGAGCGAAATATTTTTTGATTGCATCGATTCCATAGAAACAATTTCAGTTGATCCTTCAGGAGCTGGCTGTTGTCTTCAGCATGTCATGAATGTTATCCCCAGACTTGTTTATCATTATATAAAGTGCCGATTTTTCTTCAGAACGAAGGAAATCCGCCGAGATTTGCAATGTCGAACATCCGCCAAGTCTTCACGCAAGCTTTCGAAAGTCCAGTAGCCGACAAAATGAATTGGTAAGTAGGGTGTTACTTTAAATAGTTTATGAGTGCTTGTTTTAATATGCTGGGGATTATGTTTTTTTTTTAAATCTGTGTCTGTATACTCCAGGAATCTGTGCTTATCGTAACATGTAATGAATACCGTAGTTCTTATTTCCGTGAATTATATTTTCCATTGTGCCTTGCCGTGCTATTTTAATTGTAATCGCTAATTACTTTTTAAAAGAGTATTAGTTACAAAGTCATTCGTTTCCCTTAGCAGCATCCCTAAGACCAGCTGAGCTAACACCGGCAGCGTGGAACTAGCCCCCTCCAACGCTGCCTGGCGGGGCGCGCTTGAACTTGATGAGTCTGCTCACTTTCCCTTTCATTCGTCATGGTTTAACCATAGTTTACAACCATATAATCTCTCTTAAGTGCAATCTCCGGATAGCTATCACCATTTAGCATTTCACCTAACACATATACTGCATTTAGCATACACTGACAGTTGCAGTACCAATACTGCAACTAAATAATTGTACATATTGTAAATATTTTCACCTGTATTTCAAACATGGATTTTGTAGCCTAAGTGTAATGGATCTGATGATGATCGCTTGACGATCGAAACTGGGCATCCTAGTGTTTTATTAATCTCATGTAATTTATTTCAGGATTAGGGTATAACCCATCTCTTTTGGGTACATTCGTGTTGACCGACTGGAAAGCACTAAACTCTTAGCTATTCGTCAGTAACTTCCATATAAATCAGTCATAAGTAAGATTCAATATCGATGGGAAGTCGCATTTTACTTTGGTCTATGCTTGCAGACTAATAAAAAAAAACACACAACCTACATCTATGAAGAGTGATAACAGGCTTTACTGACCAGTTGGGGGACCATGTTTCTTGAAAACGGAACTACAGTTTTTATATAATACTATAGTATAAATTTACGAATGGCAATCTCTTTTTATAATCCTAAGTTACTCGGTGAAGGTGCTCTACACCAGACCGATTGGCAACACATTTTAAATGTTTGGGAATGATTTTGTGTAAATATTTAAAAATCGTGATATATTAATCTGACGGACCGATCGAGATAGTTACGCTCGTTAACGTGCTGGCCTTTGGGCCTGTCTGTCTCGGGATTCAGAAGACGAATGGGTTTCTACCCCGCTGTCGGTCGCCTTTGAAATGATTTTCCGTGGTTTCTCAATTTTAACAGGAAGGGCACACGTCTTCGACCGTTAAAAAAAACATTGCCACATTGACACACATCACACCCGTAGAGACGAGAATAATGAGGTGTTGCTGGAATTAAATTTTTGACAGGGAAAACCGGAGTACCCGAAGAAAAACCTGTCTGCCTCCGCTTTGTCCAGCACAGATCTCACATGGAGTGACCGGGATTTGAACCACGGATCCATCGGTGAGAGGCCGGCTGGTTTTAAGATTGCAAAAACAAAGCTCTACGAAACATCGCATTGTGTCAGGAAGAGATAAAAATAAATAATCGCCACCGAGAGACATGGCCAGAATTGCGTATATACCGGTAATATGAAATATCGATGAATAAATTGAATTTCTACATTACTCATTGTAGACCACCTCGTGGTGCAGTGGTAAGGTCCGGGTTTGATTCTTGGCTCTGCCAAGAGATTACTTGTGGTTTTTGAATTAGAACATGGTAGTCTACACTCAGGCAAAGGCTGAGAAGAGGTGGGTTCTATTCCCACATCAGCCATCCCCGAAGTGGTTTTCCGTGATTTTCTTCTTCTACTCCAGACGTATGCCGGGTTGGTTCCTACTTAAGGCCACGACCGCCTCCTTCCCAAACCTAACCTCGGTTACAAATAAACACATACCACTACAGATACCACAGGTTATCAGACAAATTCTACACTCACCAAGCAGGCCTACAAGGGGATGAAATGACCACGATGCCCAAGCCCCTAAATGAAACAACCACCACCTAACTAATTAACTACATTTAGTCTCTTTAAGGAAATTAAGTGGCCAAATTTGGTGCTCTTTTGCGTTAATTTTCTCGTGCTAATTTCTCCCTAATGTTATAATTCAAAAATCTTTGGTGGAATGTATTTTGATTGTTCCCAGAAATGTTTGGGAAGAAGGGTGCCAGAAAAAAAAAAGAAAGACAGAAAGAAAATAAAGGAGGAAAGACATACTGGTAAAACTATTGCTCTCTATACGGTTATCGTCAGTAGCCTACATGCAATTGAAATGAATATTGCAATTAAGAGACCACGCTATTGATTGGTCAAATTAAATTGAAGTTTAGGCTAAATAATATTTTGTATTCCGTTCAAACTGGACCTCACAAGCTTAGCCGACAAACAGTCTTTGTTAGGATTAGGAATGACTCTACCTACACAAAATAAAAATGTAATTGAGCATATCTTCATTAACACGAGAGAAAAGGCGCTTGATTAATCTAGGCATGCGTTGTCCCGCATACGAGACTTACTTGTTAGACGCGCATTGCTTTTCACAGATGATATCCTTACCTCGTTATAGTTTCAGAGGATGTTTCATCAGTATAATGTAATCTATAGAGTAATAACGCACGAGGTCAGGCGTGACTTAATGTCTTGCGGTAGACTCATAATCCAATGCAGCTTGTGCCGGCACGCACTGGTTAGGTTGTGCTCATGGCAGGCAAGTGAATAATACAGCAAGGTTGTATGTTTGACCCGGTGCTGTATTGTGCTTACAGCTTGCCGCGTCGTTTAGGAAGTTGCGCGGACAGGGGACCGCGATATGACGTCATGTAACCCCATTTTAGCGCCAAGCGACCTGGCGGCCAGGCTGCATAATTATATTCTGTACGTGCAGTTACTATTTTATCTGTAGGTTTGTAACACTGCAGGCTGGTTAGGGCTGTGAATAGATAAAAAAAAAAAACGAGTGCATTATAGTAAGTTGTATAACGCTGTGTATTTCCTGATCAGAGTTCAGGGGTTCAAGAGTGAGGAGAGCTTCCGTAAACGTACATCTTGGAATTGCAGTGGACGTGACACTATCAAGGTTGACTAGTGCGTGATGTTGATAACTTGCTATTTACACAACATATTCAAGAAAGTCTTCGTTTCAGCTCCTCTTCCAAGGACATTCCCTCCTCAGCCTCGCCAAGTCAGCTGTGAGATCAATAAACCATGGTCTGGCGAGCGTGGCCACGGTCATGCTTCGCGTCGAAGGCTTCCCTGTTCGCTAGTCAGTTGAAACACACTCTCGTCCAGTGAAGACGGTGTGTGAATGTAGACAGAGCGTGTAATATTGAATACCGGTACGTGATTTGTGGTCGAATGGCAAGCGTCTGTTTACATCGCCGCCATGATTAGAAGCTCTTCATAACAAGAGGACAAAGGACGAACGACTTGCGCGACAACGCTTAGCCTCGGACGAGTGTTATAGGAACCTGCTGATAGGAACTGTTCGTGTTTGACTTGTGGCAGCATTGCTCTGCTATGTAAGCGGGAAATATGATATGTCCCCTTTGATGTAGAGTTTGTGATGGTCGGAGTTATTCTCTAATGAAATTGAAGTGTATATTTTTTTTATCGTAGGAACCTTATGTGTTAATGCATTAGAATTATATTTAGGAAGTTCTTTCAAGATTAAATACAGGAAAGGAAATAATCGCTGCATAGCCGAGTTTTGACGAAGGACGAGTAACCCTAGTGAATAAAATCAGGAATCAGTGTTACGTGACAGTGTAAGGCAAAATGTTCGGTGATCCCCATGTGCTGTATCTAAAATACCAGGTAAGTTCATAATAATGTTCATAGTATGGTGTATGTAACTTTTCAAACACATTATTAGGTACGGTATTCTTATAAAATCTAGCTAATTTCTATTTGAAGTTGGTTGAGTCGACTGTCGACATGCCCATTAAGTTATTGTTTTTACAAACCGGCATGGTAGCTGAAGTTACCACGTGTAATAATATTATACAGAGGAGTTCTTCCTGTTTTATATTACACTCACAGGCAAAAGAACCGCAACACTTGTATTTTTTAATTATTCTCATAATTTATTGCACTGAAATTATTCTTATGCTAAAATTATGCATAATAAATTGTTTTTTAAACATTTGAAAACCACTTCACATACAAAAAGTGCTTCAAATAAAAAATTGTGTAATTTTCTAGAATAAGAAAAAAAAAGTGAAAATGTAAAATTTTGAGTAAATTACATAGTCGTTTAAAAATGTTACGTTAATCTGAGTTCCAAAATTTATCATTACAGGAATGAACACTTAAAAACTGGTATTTCCACCCCTAGCACGAATCACCTTGCGTAACCTCTCTGCCATACTTGCGATGATTTGTGAAATGCTTTCCTGTGGGATGAGTTCCCATTTCTCATGCAGCATCACCCGAAGTTGCTGGAGAGTCTCAGGAGCACGTTGCCGAACATTTCTGGCCTACATATCCCAAACATGTTCACTTGGATTGAAGTCAGGGCTCCTAGCTGGCCAGTCCAGTGCGTAGATTCCAACCACATGCAGGTACTGTTGGACACATCGGGCAGTGTGTGCTCGTGCGTTGTCGTGCATCCCCGACAAATGGAGCAAATGGTACAACATAGTTTTCAAGGACTTCCGTGATGTACCGGTCAGCTGTGACGCTGTGAGAGTCCCATTCTCAATTAGGTAAAGTTCAGTCCTGGCATCCATACTGACCCCGGCCCAGGTCATGACAGAACCCCCGTCGAATGCAGTCCTGGAGGAAAAAGTTACAGGAGAAAACCTTTCTCCATCCCTCCTCCACACTCTTTCTCTTCCGTCAGGCGATCTGAGACCGAATCTCTTCTCGTCTGGGAAGAGAACGGCTTGCCATTGTTGATTTCAATTTTAAAAAATCAAGTGTTGCTTTTTTTTTTCTTTCTTTTTGCCGGCGAGTGTATTTCGGAAGGAAAAGCAACATTACAGTATTAAAATAGTTGAAAGATTAAGGTTGTTGACTTATAATCGGTAGGCTTATCCAATTCTTGAAGGCTCACCTATTGTTTTAAAACTGGAAGTTTTATTAAGATATCAAATACAGCACGCCATGTAGGCCTGTGTAAGAATTGCCCGTGCTATTTTTAAATCTTTGTTGCTGCGTACGAGACAAGATGTGGACAAATAAAAATAAACACATTCCGTGTTTGTCGCTATTTTCAAACGCCTGACCATGGATTGTGCGAGTTGTGAAATAACAATCGACCAATATTTTCATCCAGATCAATGGTTTTTACATAGACCAACAATGGTTAGGTAGCACGGCCCACCCCTGTTTTTTGTCACGCACATTGGGGGTAGTCACGCAACAATAATCTTTATCCAGGCCAAATGCTTTTTCACTTCACATAATTACAACATTGCGTGTAACGGTATTTATTTTGTATCAGACATATTGGCAACTGTGATAAGACATGATATGACATCAATGTATGTCCCTCAAACATGGCTGCCGTCGTTGAATGAGCAAGAAAGAGAAGACCTTTATTTACATAGGATAACAAAATAATATTTTCCGGTGCAGCAGTGAAAGGTATGCGAATGATATTTTCAATAATGTGCCAAGTGAAATTGTAAAAGCTAGGAGTAGGTGTTGTATAGAAATAATGCCTAATCCTCCCCCACCGTATCCTGGGAATTGTTGGTCGACAACACTTCAGAGACTTTCATCTTAAGACTGTTGGGGGAAAGTGACGATCTCGAGTAGACTGAGTTGCAATACACCTAAACAGTTTTCATCCCCCCCCTCCCTTCTTTGGTTCTGTTTTGTATTACATTTCGCAGCATTCTGTATTAATGGCTCACTAATATCTTTCCTCTTTATTATTTAGTGTGTGATAGAGTTGACAATTATTAAAGCTACCGGTAGTTTTTTCACCACACATACTAGCATAATAATAAATAATTTGTTATACCGTATGTAAATATTTGAAAGGTTAAAGTTTCCGCCAAATACGCCGGCCGGACAGTTCGCTAAGTCAAGGGATCCCATTCGTCCTGGTGTACCATCTCGCGTGGTGTAGCGGCTATCGCTCCAGAGGTCCAGTTCGATTCCCGGCTCTGCCAAACAATTTTAATGTGGTCTGAGGGGTGGAACGGGAGAGGCAGAACGGAGAAAAGGTGGGTTCGATTCCCACTTTCCACTTCCGTGGTTTCACACTTTTACTCTTGGTGAATACCGGTATGATTCCACGGCCGCCTCTTTTACCTGAATTACAAATATACACACTAATACAGCTATCATAATGACACAGGTTACAGGCCGGACGTTTGTTTTAGACGATTGCCCTTGACCTTGAAGCCTGCGGGTGAGCCTGTACACAGTCGCTCTCTCATCCTATCGCTTCACATTTGTCACCACCGATCTGATGTAATAGAATTCCAGACTTGAGCATGTGGCGACACCGACTTGCAGACAGTACAGTCAACGTCGAAGTATTGTGTGACGCTGAAGTACGCGTTACGTATTTACGAACAGAACGTCATTATATTTGCCAATGAATGTACTTCAGTAGGAGTGTGAGACAGCTTTGTCAATCATCGGACCGCTTGGGTCAGCTGATAACACAGCTACTGCAGTAACTCGCCTCCAGGCTTCCATTAAGATCTTTCACTCGTCTAAAACAAACGTCCGGCCTGTATCGGAAAAAAATATACACACACAAGTACACGTGGCTAAATAGCCATGATGTCCAAGTCCCTCAAATGAAACAACAACGGCCTGGTGTCCCGATAAACTTTTCACAGGAGACAGGCGCGGATCTAGAGTTTGGCTTTGGAGGGGGTCAGAGAATCGAAATTGTTAAGAAAAATGGTATCACTAAAAACGCAATCACAAAATAACCAAACGTACAAAAACAGACCAATTTTTTTGCAAGCTACATGGATAGAAATTTGATGCGTTTAGTGCACCAAAAATATTCATACAAATTGCAACGGCGTGTTTTGCGACTTTTACATCGAGCTTCGAGAAAAGTATCAAGGTACGTTACAGTTTTGGCAAGTCGAGTTGGTACCGACAGAGGGAGAACGTCACAGCTTAAATTGCCAACCAAGGTTGCAGTTTGGACGTCGGCAAAATTTTTTGGTGCGAAAAAAGCCCCGAATTCCTATCCGTGTATATATATGACAAACAAAAAATGCATTTTTTAATAAACCAATATATACTCGGCACAACAATTAGCGGGCCACTTTTCAATGCATTTTAATGGTAAAGTGGCCCGCAAAATGGGATCGCATAGTTGAAAACGGCGACAAGATCCCCGATTCGATTGTTGTCATTTGTGATGAGTGTGACGAGGATATTTATCCATCCCTCAATAAACTGTTACGTATCCTCAAAACACTTCCTGTGAGTGTAGCCACTGCAGAAATAAGTTTTTCAACTCTCCGTCGCCTCAAAACTTGGCTAAGAGCAACCATGGCAGAAGACAGGCTCACCGGACTTGCATTGCTGCACATTCATCGTGACATCACCGGGTGAGTTTGCCGTGGTCCTCACGGCATGACTGCTGGCAGTCGCTCACATCCGGGAGGCGAGGACCTCGCCGGCAACCTTGAAAATGGTCTTCTGTGGTTTCCCATCTTCCTTCCAGGCAAATGCCAGGGCTGGTCCCTAACTATAGGCCACAGCCGCTATCTTCCAACTCCTCGTCCTAACATTCAAACCTTCCTCCCCAGACAACACTCCACACGTGACGGTACTTGTAGCTCACCCATTGGGTGTCCGCCTCGAAGTAGCTACAAAATCTGACGAGCCGAACATGTCCTAGGACACTCCCGGCACTAAAAGCCATACGCTAATAATAATAATCGTGACATCACTATAAGCATCGATTCGGTAATCACAAGATTTGCTAAACAAAATAGACGAGTTGATTTTGTTATATAAATAATCGTTTTTATATAACAGGTATGAAGTTGTAAATATGTACAGTTGTAACAGAACATACTAATTGCAATAACGATATTTTCAGCCATCATCATCATCATCATTAATGATAATTGCAATTGCAATAAAGATATTTTCAGTATTGAATAAAATGAAAGAAAAAAACCTGTTTTTCAGTTAAAATTCGTTAAATTTTATTTGTCTGGTTATCGTGTTTTCGTTTCTTGAGTTAGCATAAAAATTTGGTCTCCGTTTGGGGGGAGGGGGCGTCATGACCCCCGTGAACTCCCCCCTTGCATCCGCGCCTGACGGGAGACGAAGTCGGCGAAGTCCTGGATTGCGGCTTTTATTACAAATCAGTTACGTGTTGAATTTGAACTTTGCCCCATAATCTAATACTGAAAATTATATCACTGGAAAGCAGCAAGCTTTTATGTTCAAGAGTGATTTACCAAAACACACGAGCTTATCATACCTGTCAGACATACGTGTTATTAGACTTGTGTTTAACGGCATAACATTTAGAAGAATTTACTGTAATTAATTAAGACCTGTTATTCTCCTATGTTATTTTAACTGTCCCTGCGTTTTAAAAGACATCGTGTCATTGTATAATAATGATAAAGTGTAAGAACATATTTTCCAACTACAGTAAAATAAGAAACGACGTGAAATAACAAGTCTTTACCTTTTAAGTCTACCAAATAACATATTCCTATCCTATCGCACTGTTAAGTGTAATCGGGTAGCCTAATTTTTTAAATGACTCGTGTTGTAAATTGCGTTTAGGTATACGGTGCCTGAGAAATCATTTATTATTATTCGTCTATTTTTAATACAACATTGGCTACACTGTCTAATAAAAAAGCAATGGAAAGAAATCGAAAAGTGTCCTGGTCTTAAGTTTTATGACAAGAGATCTCCAGCTTAGCCGAACGTTCGGGCTACAGCCACCTTTCTCCCGCCAGGCACGGGAGTGTCAGCTCATTTGTAAATATGTCCCGTCTCGCCGCGCATAAGAGGAGCAAGTGTTACCAACATAATACTTGCTGACCCTATATAGACAAAAGTTCTACATTATCAACAGGGAATAACATATTTTATGTTTCTAGAGATACTTCAAAAAGTCGTTAAATCTCTCATCAAGCAATACTAATTTCATAATTTTTTAAGTATTTTGTCACAAAGAAAATTGTAAACATCGCAATATCTAGCGATTGGAAGAAGAACGGCCCCATCAGTGTTGCCAAAATAAGTGGAATTGCACGAAATACTACGTATAAATACGTGTAATTTAGCGTAGCCTACCGGTATTCTGAAGTTACATACCGTATATGGTTTTCTCTTCCAAACGTAACGTTCCGTAATATGCAGTTGTGAAATACAGTCTATTTCATCAAGCGGTGAACAAGAAATGGGGATTCACCACAATATACGAAATCAAGTGACCGTCGGATCGTGTTAAGCGGTGTTACATCATGTAGTTATAAGGTAAATTTTACATTAATTCTGAATGGGAGGTGATCGTGGCTTTTCGATAACATATGATTTTCATACCGGTACCGTACCTTGTTTCATCTTCTGGGGAACATTACCGGTACGGTACCAGACGCGGATTCAGGGGGGGGGGGGGGTCACGGGGGTCATGACCCCCCCCCAAACGGAGACCAAATATTTTTGCAAACTCAAAAAACGAAAACACAATTACCAGACAAATAAAACTTAACGAATTTTAACCGAAAAACAGGTTTTTTTTTCATTTTATTCAATACTGAAATATCTTTATTGGAATTATTATGTTCTGTTACAACTGTACATATTTACAACCTGTTATATAAAAACGATTATTTATACAACAAAATCAACTCGTCTATTTTGTTTAGCAAACCTTGTGATTACCGAATCGAAGTTTATAGTGATGTCACGATGAATGTGCAGCAATGCACGGATAGGATTTTGGGGCTTTTTTCGCACCAAAAAATTTTGCGACCTCCAAACTGCAAGTCTGGTTGGCAATTTAAGCTGTGACTTTCTCCCTTTGTCGGTACCAACTCGACTTGCCCAAACTGTAACATACCTTGATACTTTTCTCGAAGCTCGATGTAAAAGTCGCAAAACACGCCGTTGCAATTTGTACGAATAATTTTGGTGCGCTAAACACATCAAATTTCTATCCATGTAGCATGCACGGAAAGCGCTCATGCGAACTCTGGTGTCAAGTGATTTAAACAAATGACATGGTACATGTGTCGCCTCCGTAGCGTAGCGGTCAGCTGCCGCCCCGGAGGTCCTGGGATCGATTCCCGGCTCTGCCACGAAATTTGAAAAAGTGGTATGAGGACTGGAACGGGGTCTACTCAGCCTCGGGTGGTCCAAATGAGTAGAGGAGGTTCGATTCCCACCTCAGCCATCTTCGAAGTGGTTTTCCGTGGTTTCCCACTTCGTCTTCGGGCAAATGCCGGGATGGTACCTACTGTAAGGCCACGGCCGCCTCCTTCCCTTTTCCTAGCCTATCCATCCCAATCTTCCTTCCCTCCCCATCCCTCATGAGGCCCCTGTTCGCTTTGCAGGTGAGGCCGCCTGGGCGAAGTGCTGATCACACCTCCCCAGTTGTATCCATCCCGACCAGATGTTCCAAGTTCCAGGACACTTCCCATAGAGGCGGTAGATGTGAGTTCCCTCGCTGAGTCCGTGGGAACCACCAACCTAGAGGGTAAATTGACTAAATAAAAAATAAAAAAATAAATAAAATGGTACATGTTCGAAGTCTTCGTGTCAGTATTTAAATGGTAACTATCAAACATTGTAAGTAGTCAGCATTGCATTGGCATAAGGCATTTTAAACTCAATGTCACTCAGGAACATTATCGAAACGAGCAAAATATAAATGATACTTAATTCCGTAATGCAGTATTATTGGAACGTGGAAATAAGTCACCATCTTGTGCACATCTTTGTGTAGTCGAATCTAGAGATCTTGGGTTCGAATCATTTTAAACGATATTTATCATATCAATATGACTCATTTTAACAGAATCCATATGAAATTACGTGTTGGTCTGTGAATCAAGAGGACCTGTTTATCAGGAATTTAAGGTTATGAGCGGTGTCGCGTCTATTAATCTAGTTGATCCATATCTTATTCTTTATTTAGGCTAGTGCTGGTGGAAGCTACAAATCATCTAATAAAATGAGTTCCTTATTATAAACTACAATATCTGTAAAACACTCCCTTTTACAATAGATTAATATTTGTGCCAATAATACTATAAAATACCGGTGAATCAACAATTTCATGTGAGGTTTCTTCTATGTCAGATGTTACAAATCATATGCGACTACTGTAAGGCTCATAATTTTTTTTTGTTCATTGAACGACGGCAGACATGTTCGACGGCGCATGAAGTCTCTTCAACTGTTACCAATGCGCATACATTGACATCATTTAAGTTGATTTGTTAAAGTCACTTGTTTCATAGAAACATTTTCCCTGAAATTTGTATCACATTTTTAGGCCTACATTTGTACAGTATTTCAGACAAAAAATCATTTTGCCATGTGACCTAATTACCATATTAGAAAGAGGGAGGGAAAAGTCAAATGTTAGAAGTAATTAGGGAAAAGCCAAATTTTGGCCATTTGTTAGGTCTAATACTGGACATACCTGTGCTTAATGTTTTCCCCTTTCCCCTCTCCATGTCAACTTCATATGTTAACCTATACAATACCTCATTAAATAATGGCCATACCTGTACTAATTAACTTTTATGTCTCTCTTTAAGGTGCTTACCTTTCACCGAGGCCCTGGGTTTCATTCTCTGTTAAATGTAAGTGGGATTTTCGAAGTGAAATGTCACATTTGGTGGTTTGGATTCCACATTAAAAAGGCCAGATGACTTATGATTGCAGGATTAACAATCACATCAAACTACTGGATAAGCTTCCTTCCTCCCTCACTCGTCCATTTCTCTTGTCTTCGGAATACCGGTATTCATCATCAGACATCATCCAACATGACCTCATAGCTGGGACAACTCTTGTATTTAATATCTATTGTTATATTTGTTACAGGTGAGGGAGAAGGAACGTGTGTTGGAGCGTGACTATGATGAGACCCGCCCACTGTCAGATGGCTCGTCATATGAGCATCAGCTGGCAGTCCGTATGAGGGAGAAGGCAGCCAGGCTACAGGTACGTGCTCCTCGTCATTTGTGTGTTGAGTTTTCATATTCTGTTGAGCAAGAATAGAGAATGAGACTAAGGTACCATAGGGATTCAAACCTAAATCTGTATTCAGGGCAGGCACTTTACTACCATGGCCTCAACTTGACCACAATAATTTTAATATTCCTATACAAGTGTTAGATGAGAAATCGATGAGATAACCTTGATCTTGATAGGTGACACCAGAAATCTTTATGTGCCAGTTAGAACCTGACATGATTTTTTAGAATCTGGGAATTGTTTTTTAGAGTATGGTTCCATTTAGAGTGGTCGTTTATGTTGAGTGATACTTGAAAATGATACTGTAAATGCAGTGTATACACTAGTCAGTCATCAATCCAATCAAAATCTTGGTTATATTTTATTTCAAGGGAGTAATTTGATGTGATTGTTAATCCTGCAATCATAAGTCATGTGGTCTTTTTTAATGTGGAATACACACCACCAAATGTGACATTTCACTTCGAAAATCCCACTTACATCTGAAGTTCCATTCCACAGAGAAACTCACAGTTGTCTGCGTGCATTTCAGCTACAAGCCAGAAGTTTGTTTTAAACGATTGCCCTTGACTTTGAAGCAGGTGAGCCTGTAGGCTACACAGTCAGTGTTTCGCCCTCTCAATTTACAGTTGTCGCCACCAGTCTGTTGTAATGGAATTCCAGACTTGAGCACGTGACGACACCACCATGCAGAACGGTACAGTCCTAGTCGAAATATTGTGTGACGCGGAAGTACACATTACATAGTTACGAACAGAACGCCATTATATTTGCCAATGACTTTACTTCAGCAGTAACGTGAAATAGTTTTGTCCGTCATCTGACTGCATGGGGCAGATGACAACACGGGCACTGTAGTGACTCGCCTCCAGGCTTCCATTATGATTTTTCACTCGTCGAAAACAAACGACCGTCCTGTAACATGTCCATAACTCAGTCTATTCAGCTATACTTTGGTTCATATGAAACACAAAAATTAAAACCTAATCCTGTGATTGCTCCCAGAGGACAACTTAAATCCGAGAACAACTGCTGCCCAGCTATAGTTCGATATAAATAAAACATACAAATAAAGTTGAGAGTTGCGATTTTTTTTAAAGTGGGCATTTCCCTCCAAAAATGAAAAAAGGAAAGAGGTAGATTTTAAGATAATGCTAGTCATAAAAAGTGTGTTTGTAAACTTTGACTTTACCATCAATCAATGCAGAACTAAATAAGAGAATTATGATGTAATTTGTTTTGGTTATTATTCTATTTATCTCCAAACTCTCGCGCACATCATTTCTGTGCCGACAGTAGTGTTCAATCTGATAATCTTCTGACGAGATTGGATGAAGTTCCATGGGATACATATTAAGTTATACCATGTTTTGGGCAGTCAATCTACTACATCTTGAGTTATTGAAAATATGCAGTCCAAAATGTACCTGCAGCAGTGTGCGACTCTTAAACAAATCTATTGCCTTAAGAAGTTCCAATATTATCGCTCAATTTCATTCTGAGTCACGGGTACTTCTTATAGTCAAGATGGTGGTTGTGTATTATGCTTAGTCTGATAGCATTGTGACATATACAGTAGAAGTAAGACTATTACAGAAAGCTTTCCAGTTGGTCAACACAAATTGTGTCCAATTACATTAGGCAAGAAACAAGTATTTACATGGCCTAACCTGAAAGAAACAAGATATTATTACAAAATACACGCTTTTATGTACAAAATGGGATACTTAATTGGATGACATGTTTTAAACGTAAAGCGTGCATCTTCCGATCCTGTTCACTTAGGCTTAGTTAATGTACGATGTTTATGAATTACACTTTAGCACAAATACAGGGTCTTTCATATAAAGTAAGAACGGTGAGCGGCGGCTTTGTTATCCGCTGCTGCAATGGGTTTGGCCGAGCATGTGGCGTGCCATGGCCCCCCTGCTGTAGTATTGAAAGCGCGTGCATAGTACATACTGTACTCGACCTTGCAATAAACGTGCAGGTGTTCCGTTGCCAGTCTGAAGCTCAGATGTTAACATGAGACAGTTATCATTACAACATCGTATTTTTGTATGTAAAACTTATTTTAAGTACGAGTCGGCTTGCGGGTACGTGATGCATTTGTTCAGCAATTTCCTGCACAGATTCACGTAATTGTAAATAAGTTTGACACTACTGACTCAGTGCTCAATAAAAAGCATAAAATTAAAAGTCATAAATATTACAGTGGCAGAACTCACTCATGTCAGCCAGAATGTGGATACCAGATACAATGCCTGTATAACCCAGGAAGGACGACACTTCCAACATCTTTTATAAGGTAATATTTAATACAGGATTGTACGCACACTTAAAGCAGGGGGCCGTGGCGCACCACAAGCTCGGTCAAGGCCACCGCAGTAGCGAATAACAAAACTGCCACTTTATATGGAAGACCCTGTATATATACAATGTTTAGATTACATAAGACTATGGATGTTAGAAATTTAGAAGTATCTTTTGAAACTAAATTGTACAGAGTTTTGTGGCTGTTGTCAATATTACGGTATCTCGAGTTATTGAATGTTGCCTAACTACTTCTCCTTGGCAAATTGTATCGATGCTTCAAGATTTGTATCATCATGGTAAATAACTATGGAGAAAACATTGTCAACCTTAATCAATACTTTATTACTACTGTAAATGTATTAGTACCGTACATGTTTCGGCTGTTCATTGCAGGAGTTAGCACCTCAAGCAAAGTAAGTTGTGTTGTACAGTGGTAATAAGTGTTTATTGCAGCCTTCATCAGCTTAAGCAAGCATATTAAAATATTAAAGTTAAGATTAGCTATAAACAATGAAAAAACTATAACTAAAAAAGATACGGTATATAAAAACTATGTTCTATGGATCCTATGTGTTCATTATAATAGGTTATGAGTTTTGAGAAGATGTGATGAATTGAAAATTAAAACCTAAATGTCCATAAAATAAGAATGCAATATTGTTTTCTTTAAAATATACGGTAACTAAAAAGATATGCAGTATTACCCTTTCACGAATTGATTGCCGGCGGTCGAGATGGGAACTATTCTCTGTTTACTTGTGTGACACATCACTCTGCTTCGTTGACAGTTGTGCGTGTAGGATATGACTCAGCTCCAGTAGCTGTCTGTGATGATATGAATCTTATCTGCGCTTCTAAGACAGGTAGCGCATACAATGTTGCTAGACTTATGTGCAGACTGCACTGTGTCATCACTGTGTCCTCCTCTTTACCCCGCGGGGATCCTGCTACAATAATCAACAAACGGTGGCGCAGCCATGCTTGGCGGCAATCAAATCTTAAATGGGTAATACAAAACCAATGTTCTATGGATCCTATGTGTTAAATTATAGCATAAAGGATTTTTTTTTTGGAGATGTGATATCTTACTGTAATTTTTATATTAAAAAAAAAACTTTCTTCTTTTATGGACATAAGAGGTTTTAATTTTCAATTCATCACTTGTTATCTTATGTCTAGAAGCTCCTTTGTAGTTGAACCTATCAATGATGGATATAACACAATATCAAGTTAACAAGATTGTAATAATTCATTTACAGTATATTTAACATTAATGGGATATGAATTGAATTTAAATAAATACACACATAGTCTGTAAGCAATCAATCCTGACGGTACATCATCTGTCCAAACTGTTACCCATACAATGGCAGGAGCAGAATTAACTAATTAAGAAATGATGATTGTTGTTTTAAGGGGCAGAACAGCGAGGTCTTGTGCTCCGCAAATAACGAAACACTTAGGGAGGACCAGCTGGTGTTCTTTCTTTTTCCTTCCAATCTATTTTTAATTTCAGATCAAACCTCCTGAACAGAGAGATTGAATATGGTTTAATTTGAGAGTCAGTGAAATCAAGTACTCCTTCCCCTGAGAAATAGGTCAAGATGTGACAAACCATTGACATCATGTGTGATGCTTGACCAGAGCAACTGTGCCTGTGGGCTGGAGGGTGAGAAACATTGGGGTTGGGGAGGTATATGGTGAGGGGTTTGAACCAGAGATCGGGATCGTTAATAGTTTTGTATAGTACTTCCATCTAAAACGGTATTGTTATTATTATTTTAAGTTCCATTGATCGTAAATATTTAAATATTTTTGGATCATGGTTATATACTGTATATGACACATTTAACCGTTAGCATGGCAACCAGAAGGGGGTGGGATGCATTATGTGAAGAACCATAACTCTTTTTTACTGACCACTTTCATATCTTGAATCAGCGTTGCTTTTGTTTGCCATTTAGAGTTTTTCATTGTACAATTTTACTATCTTGTATGTTTTTGTTGATTTGGCTTGCCACTGTCACCATGATCATAGTATAATATGGCATACTAATTCACTACTGAACACTAATCAAAACTTTGGCTTATTATTATTTTACAGCAGCAACGTCCATTGACCCGCTACCTGCCCATCCGTAGCGAGAATCTGAATCTCCGTCATCACATTGAATCTGCTGGCCACCAGATTGAACTGTGTCCACACGTCACTATAGACTCCACATCGTGTCGAGGTTACCTACAGAAGATGGGCTCGAAGTTTCACCACTGGAATAAGCGATGGTTTGTGTTTGATCGAGTTAAGCGTACCCTCATGTATTATTCTGATCGCTCAGAGAAGAAGCCTCGAGGTGGTGCCTATTTCCAGGTAAAATATGACTGTCAATAATTATAATTCTTGTTTTTGGTTGGTTGGTTCCTCAGTTTAGGGGATGCGACAACGTGGTCATGTAGCCCCGTGTACTTTCGGTGTGTGTAGAATCTGTCTGATAACTGGTGTTAATTGTGATGACTGTATTAGTGTGCGTATCTGTTTTTTTTAAATTCAAGTAAGGACTGTAACTTTGAATTTTTCAAATAGTTCCTACTTTTGCCGCCAAACGCCACTGTCAAAGACTACTAGGCTTAGTTCAGAACTAGACGCCACCGCAGTCGGCTCTTGGCAACGAACGTAGAAACCTAAGAGCGTTGTTTACATTCCTAACCTATATAATTTAGCTTCACACAGGTGTAATTAGTGGAAGGTTCTTTAACATGCCATACATCTATGACATGGGACCGCTGGCTTTACTTCCCCTCTGAAGGAAGGCATACTGAGGGACTTTTAACGCTCTTAAAAAATCCGACGGGTTTGAACACGCTATCTTGGGCATAGAAGCTACCAACTACACCACCGAAGCTGCCTTCTTGTTTTTAGGGTCTATAGTTTTATACAAGGATTCTTACAATATCATTCTATTGTCAGTCTCTGGCAAGGCTGCACCCAGAATTTTTGTTTGGGTGGATTTTTTAAATAAAAAGGGTCTTCCAAAAATAAAAATATATAGGAGCAAATAGAAATCTATGTTTTATCAACATTGTACATATTATCATATAGTAACATGTTTAAACAATATCCGTGTGGTATATTTTAGAATGCATCCAATAGTACTGTACTTAATAAAACAAAATCCAACCTTTTTTCCATAGCAAACACATTAATGAATTGTTCACTCAGGCATTAGAGCTACAGTAATTCAGTGAGACGTTCCTGGCCACAGGTTCCTAAGGTATGAGTGTTCTCAAAGTTGAGAATGTTCCCTCAGCAGTGCATTTTGTTACTGGCAGTGTTGGCAAGTATCGGTTATAGTTCACTGTTCCATTCACTAAGAGCTTCAATGGCACATGCTAGTCGAACTGACTCCTCTTTTCTCCTCCATTATGTTTTCCACGTCTCAAATTCAGTTTGCAATAGGCTACATCTAATTTTTGTATCTCTAAATTTTTATAGATTCAATGACTTTTCAGACCAAATGAATGGTAACAAGTCAGTTAAGCTGGAGAGTATTTTCTTGTGGTCTGTAAACTAACTTTCCAGTTGGTCTGTCAAATCGTCTAAAAGCAGAATAGCTACGGTAACACGAAGATATTGTTCTGGATCATGAATTTTGATCATCATCTTCATTTCCTGGTTCCAGTCTCTTTCTGGGTCGGGTTGTGAATTAAGGACCTCCATCTTTGCCTGTCCCTCCACCACTCCTTTCCTACTTGCAGTACATCTTCTGGTTTTCCTCCCATTTTTTTTTTTTGGTGCATCACTACCTTAAAAGACAGTATGGAATTGAATGTAGTATTTGCCTCTCACTCTCACTCCTATGCCCCGCGATTAGCTTAGTTCTTTTCTACCCCGGCGATGCTGCTATTTCCCAATAATTGAATGTGACAAATCTAAGAAAATGTTTTCGTAGTCTTATAGAGAATTTTCCACTTTTTATGATGATGTAAAACTATAAACCATAAATAATTAATACATGGCCCCATTTTCACAATTACAATATTTTAGCGCAAATCTATATTTCTGCAGATATAAAACTTACCATGCCATAGATAATGAACTAATGATCACTACAGATCAAGAATTTATTTCTTGATTGCCTGATGTTGGTAGAAGACATCGTATTTCTCAGGGGTGTAATTATTTTCATAATAAGAAAGTTATGTTTTTTTCTCTTAAATGTTAGCTTGAAAAATCTGGGATGGTATCACACAAAAGTTAGGTAGCGAGAAACTTTTTTGCTGTTGACTTAACGTTGGTGACTAAGCGAGAAGAAATGTTCATTAATATCTGAAATGGTTTTTAAAACAAACCAGAGCTCGATATCAGATAGCATTCATAAGTTATCGCACTTGCGTTGGTCACGACCCCTCCCTTCCAGCGCTGACGCATCGAAAGTTTGTTTACTCAGTGGCCCATAGGCTATCTCCCTGACTGCGTTTGATGGAGGGTAATTTATGGTGTGAAGTTAAACTGTGAAATGAAGAGGTCCTCTTGTTCTTTATAAATTGTCTGTCTCGTTGCGTAGTGGCCAGCATTCTTGGCTGTCACCGTGCTGTCACCGCGTAGGCCCGGGTTTGAATCCCGGCTCTGTCAAGAAATTTAATTCTGGTCCGAGGGCTGGAACGGGGTTTACTCAACTTCATGGGACAAAACTGAGAAGAGGCGAGTTCGATACCTACCTCAGCCGTCCTCGAAATGGCTTCCGTCGTTTGCCTTCCCGGGTTTTTTTTTCGTTGTGTGGCCTCGTGAGGGGCCGAGTGCAGGTCTTTCTAGTCGACACCCGTGGGCGACCTGCACGTCGGGATTAGAGATGGAATGGATGATGATGAATGAAACTGGGCAAGGATGTGGAAGGGAACGGCCGTAGCCTGTCAGAAGGTACTGTCCCAACATTTGCCTGGTGTTAAATATGGGAAACCACGGAAAACCATTTCAAGGACGGCCGACAGTGGGACTTGAACCCACGCGTCTACCGAGTCAGCAGTGAGCTTGGCCACATGACCTAACGCTGCGCTTTAGCGAGCGTAACCACTGCTAACTCGGGTTCATTAATGGTGCAGAGTTAACGTTTCTGTGTCAAAAGGACACGGCGAACACCCACAACGAAATGACAGGTGAAGTGTATGAAAAGTAGTTCGCCGAGCAGTTTGTTGCCCAATGTTCCCGAAGGATCTAACCTAGTAAAGGACAATGTAGGCTATCACAGTCAGAAAAGCGAACTTTTACCTACAATTTAGTGGAGAAAAGACCGGATTATGGATTGGCTCACTCAAAAGGGGTCCCATTTCGAAATGATATGTTAAACGGGAGCTTCTTTTTATTGTGACTCGGTTGGTTCTTAAGTTTAGGGGCTGCGACAATGCGGTCATGTAGCCTCGTGTACTTGGGTGTGTGTAGAATCTGTCTGATAACCCGTGTTAATTGTGATGACTGTATTAGTGTGTGTTATCTGTTTTCTTAATTCAAGTATGGACTGCAGACTTTTGAATTTTTCAAGTAGTTCCTACTTTTGCCACCAAACGCCACCATCAACGACTACTAGTTCAGAACTTAGCTACCAGATGCCATCGCAGTCGGCTCTTGGCAACGAACGTAGCAACCTAAGAGCGTTGTTTACATTCTTAACCTATACAATTTAGCATCACACAGGTGTAATTAGTGTAAGGTTCTTTAACATGCCATAAATCTATGACATGGGACCGCCGGCTTTACTTCCCCTCTAAAGGAAGGCATACTGAGGGACTTTTAACGCTCTTAAATATCCGACCACTTCGGCCGGATTTGAACCCGCGATCTTGGGCATAGAAGCTCTGCATGCTACCGACTACGCCACCGATGCCGCCATTGTGACTAAAAAACAGAGACAGATATGATAAATACACCATTGCCGAGATGGCTAAATCAGCAGGAAAATATGTTCTTTGTTTGCCACCATACCACAGTGAACTTGATCCCATCGATATGGTATGGGCCAAAGTGAAGAACTATATAAAATTGAACAACGTCTCATTCAAGAAACAAGAAATGAAGAATTTAATTTCGGCTGCATACTACCACTTGACCACATAAAATTGGGTAGGCTACATTGGGTGGACCACAAATCATGTATATATTCGTGAAAAATGTCATACTTATAATTTATGATAGCCTATGATATTCGAGAAAATGTAATATTATAACATATTATAATATTATCATATTCATAAATAATTGAAAAATTATTATAATGTGTGCATTAAAATCGCACTCTGAGCTTCGGTGTATCATATCTAAATATTGTACCATCGTTCGCTGCAAGGCATGAGGTACAGTTATATACAACAAACAAATATTTTGGAAATTTTCTGAGATTTGCGTAAAAGCACGCCTGCATACAAGTTACGTTACATCATGTGCCCGGCCTTGCAGAAATTCGTATATGCAGTAGATCTGGCATCAGCGCGAACCATTTAATGCGTACTGTCTTTTAAGGTAGAGATGCACTATACACACTCCTTCACTGAATCCATCCATCTATATCTTTGGCGAGATGCCAATTGTAGCATAAAAGCGTGTTCCTTAACATTGCCCAGTTATGATTTGGCCTTGTAATCAAAGAATTTGACTTCATGTTCTTATACAGTAGGTACCTAGGTAGGGTACCGTATTTCTATGAAATGAGAGAACAATATATACCCCACGTCAGGTCAAGACCTGAGGAAAATATCCCTCCGCGCATCTTCTCTCTCTGTCCCGCCTTGTGTTTCCAACATGGCGCGCATCTGATCGAGTGTTTGAATCTACCTTAACCACAAAGACTTTATTGCGTTCGGACCTTTGATTCACTTCAATTACGAATTTATCCACGGCGTATTCACTGAACCAAATATGTTTTCCTATCGTGTCGAAACCCGAGGCTCTGTGTTAATTTTAAAAAAGGATGCTTGTAGTTTTATGTTATCGTGCGATTATTTAAAACATTATAACATTATTTGTGTTAGGCGAGGAATGACACATGAACGATGAGTGATATAAGAAGACGAAATGACGTGTGTACTTGAACCCTATTAACCAACTAATTGCTTATTTGTCATCCGTCCCCATCTTATCTTGCAAAAGATCGAAAGTTGACGGGGAGAAACAGCTGCTTCCTTGAAGGGTTACGACACGTACTCTTGAGAATCTGAAGGCAGAATGATCTACTGTTAGTACAAATACTTAACTGTAACGTGAAGTGGAGGGTAATTATAAAACAAAATAATTATACCGCGCATAGGAAAATAATACTGTCAGGTGTATATGCGTATTAGCCATCATCAATAAGTCATTACAAAACATGGCGAGTAGGCTATATATTTTCGGTTGAGCTGACATAGGCTACTAAGAAGTAAACAATCTCCTATAAATAAGATTAAATGTTAGAATACAACATGTGTATATAACTTACAGATGTTGTCGCTAATCTTCCTCCATTGCTTCTATTCCACTGAGACCGCCGTCAGACGATTCACTACTATTACTATCACCATTAACTTTCACTGTCACTTTCGTCACAGTTGGAATTTCATTCTTGAGAAAAAGAAGAAAGCACTTTCCTACGAATTCCACACAGAACAAAATTCTAAATACTGTGACACATGAACCCCCTTTCCTTGTGACGCCGGCCGACTTCTCGCCGGAGACTCACCATGAGCTTTGAATTCAGCGCGCACCGAGTCAACACTGTATGTCGAAACGCCAGTCAAGTATGCAGTCTTCTTCACCAATTCTTCTACTGTCCACTCTGGATTGTCATCCCTCAACCTACTACAGTATATACATTTAAAATCATTTGTTTGCACCTTTTACTGAACTTCTCCCCACTTTTATTATTTTTGAAGTATTTTGTTGGTGATCCAAGCTTTACAGCTGCAGTTTGAACACGTTGTCTACTTGAAGGAGCCAGCTTGAAGTCCGTGCAATCATAACAGTATTGCCAACGTTTGAACCTGATTTGCCACAACATTGAATGAGTCGGTTACTCTTTTGCAGCTCAAACAAGGTTTATACAGAACGAAATATAATATAATATCAAATTCGTACCGAATTACTCTGCCTATCGTATAAAATACCACTACAAGCAATATTCGCACACACAGTTAATCACATGAAAAGCAAGGTTGGTGCAGCTCCCAGTTAACGAGAAAATGATTAATTTATTCATAGATTTATACCAAGGAATTTCTTAAAAGTAATCTAGCCAGTTTATCAAAACATAGCAACATGCGCTGAAACATCTTGTACTGCAAAAACAAGCAGAAAAATTGGGAACTATTTCCTTGTGCGTTAGCCTTTTCACAGACCAGAACATCAAAGGGACCTCTTAGGTCTTGACCTGACATTCGGTATAGTTATAATTGCCTAAAAATTAATAAATTAAGGTAATGTAACTAGAAGAGAGCTTTTCGTAATAAATTTGTTGTCAACATTACAAATATCCAAATGTTGGATTCTCTTAATATTTTCTTGGTAATGTTTTTCCATTAAGGAGATTTGTTGGTGGAATTGTTCGCTATGTTTGTCGTAATGCTAATATGAGTTTTTGAATCCATGCAAAAGTAGGCTTGTTCAGAGGAAATTTAATGATCTGAGAAACCCTTAAAATGCCATAACCTGTAGGGACTTTAGTATTTAAATATTAAAAATATTTTTCTCCACATTTCTCAGAAATGTACCTTAAAGACAACACACTTTTCGGTAGATTTTATTAGTAAGCTACCTACCAATGGGAACTATGTTACGACTTTTGGAAAGTTTTGACATATCTTCGTGTTTTACATCCCCCAGATCCCAAAACCACCACCAGTTCAAAAGTTTATATAATATACGGTATACTTGTAGGTATAGGCCTACCACTTTGTTGTGGACATGATATCTACCGTCATTTTGCACCTACACTTGTCTTTCAAATGTATGCATAAAATATAACCATTTAAAATCTTGGTTGAGTTTGTTTATGGGCAAAATCGGACCAAGTGGGTAGGAATGGGGGACCTTTTTTCAAAAAGAGATAAATCGAATCCATTCAAAGTTTGTACTATTCTTTGGATAAGGGCCAAAAGCCTATCTCAGTGAATTGTTGATAGCACCAACTATTGACTAAAGGGGTTGGAAAAATGGAGTTTTTGAGAAAAGAAATCATACCTCCATTAATAAGCAACTGTTTGAAATGGTCAACACTCCCCTAAAAATTACCTAAAACTTAAGTCAGAGAATTTTTGATATGACACACCCCTAACCGAGGGATGAGCAAAATGTTTTCAGAATTATAGGAAGATGGGCCTTCTCGTGTGCTAAACATGTGGAACTTGTGTAGGTGTGCAACAATTGGCAAATTTAGTGAATTCAAAATTTTTTTCTTTGGCCTGTGAAATCTACCTCCGCCTTATGGCGTGCCGAGAGGGACTTTTGATATTGAAATAAACTGTTTCCCGAAGGATCTAGGATATTTTAAACTCCGAATGAGCATAATGACAAATTTCAAATATTTTCTAAAATTGGTCCAGTTAGCTCAAACCAGTATTGCCAGTGTTACATCCCAGTGTACCATTGGCTTCAAAAATTTTTATGTTTTTATATTTTTTATTACTTTTTATAAAAATACTGGTAACTACACAAATCTGCAAATAAAAGTGGATTACTTGATGAAAATTATATTGATATAAGTGTCACAATTAAAAATTTGTTTACAAATTCTACTTTTAGTGTTATTTTTTTTAAAATCTCCCTTGGTATAGCCTTGCTCTCTGGTATCATGCAACCTATTTGTATTTCATAGGTGCAGTCAAAATACAATTACAGTGGAACGTGGCTAATTCGAACTTCTATAATTCGAAATCTTCTTCAATTCGAATTTTTCTCTTGATCCCTAGCTTTTTATATACAATCAATGCTAAAACATCGTGGTTAATTCGAATTATATTTTGGATAATTTGAAGGTTTCACCTGTAAAAAGCCGATCGCAAGCCGAACAGTTGGGTCAGGAATTCCCGAAAAACGACGTTTATCATTGGCATGCGGCTCCTACCCGATTGTTAGGCGTTTTTTTTGAAAGTAGAGATTACGCAAATGATTTTGTTTTCCGTTCCTTAAATTCGTTAGATTCTTTTGTGATGGCCGAGAGACTTAATTGTAGGAAACAGGTAAAAATGCCAAACTTTTTTGAAAAACAGTAGATTTCTCCAAGACTTAACTAGATTGTTGGATTACTAATGTCGTTAAATAGGGGAATAGTACATTTTGGTTTTATTTTATAATTTGAAACTTTTGAGGTTACTCACGATACAGTCATTATACAGTGCCATTGTCTGTTAATCTGCTTTGTTGAACGTAAATCATTATGTAAACGTTCAGTAATACATAGTATATAAACACTCCACTTGTTAAAAACCTATGTACAGTGCACTCCCGATAATTCTCGAGCGGATAATTCGCTTTGCGGTTAATTCGCGGGTCTCCAAATATATTTTAAATAGAAATTCTCACGGCAACTAATCATCATGCTAAGGAAAGCAATCTCTGTCATTTAAAAGAAATTTCGTGCGACTCAATGCGTAAAGACAAAGACTGAACTGCGTTTCTCTGTGATGGAACAGTAGGCCTACTTGCACAATGTTCGAAACACACGAGCAGGTTGCCGCGAGTGGTACCATAGCATAGATTTCCTTTATCTTCGAAGCCCAAACAATACAAGAGGAATGCGCTTTCACTGGGAACCTACCCTCCCTTTCCCAACAGCCACACTCAAAGGTCGCTGACCTGTGAGTTGTGAAGGGTGGATGCGCGGACAGCGTATTGTAAACAGCGATTATTGCGTAATGACGTAAACTTTCGCGAGACCGAGAGCATGTTGGATGCTCTTTATGCAAACAGTCATGAGAGAAAAATACCGCTACAAAAGCAAGCTCTTGCCGACATCTGTAACGACGATATTTCGAACGGACAAGTGAGACGCCGATAAAGACGATTATGATTTAAGACATGAAAGCAAAGATGAAATAGCACAGAATTTGACTGTTGGTGAGGAAAACTGAGATCCAGTTGATATCGAGTACGGGAGTGATGCAACGGAAATCCCGAAAGTTTCCCACAGAATCTAGTCACACTTATCTCTTTTATAGAAAAACGAAATGAATTTTCGTTCTCTTATAACGTTTTCTTCGGAAATGTGCACTTGAAAATTAGAATAAACGATCTAAGAAACAAAACGGGATGACTTAAATATATTATTGTAAGCATAATCCACATAGGCCTGCCTCTAGCCTAGCATGTCTTATAAGACACTACATCAAGTGTTTTAATTATTATTTTGCGTTTCAAGCGTATTTCAATATTTTAATCAATAGTTTTGTTTTACGAGGCTTAACAAAAATAACTGCGGATAATTCGCGGTTTTCAATAATTCACGGAATTTTGTGCATTAATTACCGCGAATTACCGAGAGTGCACTGTAATATTATGTTTAATAAAGGTTCTTGGATGAAAACTTAAAATTTGAATATTTTTTTCTACTCTTTTCAATGAACTTTCTTAATTCGAATTTTTGGATAATTCGATTTTTTTATCTAGTCCCTTGAGGTTCGAATCATCCAAGTTCCACTGTATTATTAACATCAGTAAATCTTCAGGTTTTTGCCACATATGTTGCAGGGTTTTGCACTGATGTGCCAAATTGGGCTCGCCAGCAGATGTTTGGTACAACTTGTTTGGACCACTCTGGGATAGCACACTTTGTGCTAAGTCCCAATTTTAATGATAGTTGTTGATAACATTTTCCAGCCCAATGATGGATGTTTTCCACCCTGACTTCTGTAGATTATTGTATGCCATTAGAAGGATTTCAGTGGATAGAATTTAAATAAACTTTTGAGATAAACTCCTAAATGGTGACATAAAAGAGCAAGAATGTTTTGTGTCTTCTCCCCTCTCTTTGGCAGCCGTTGAGCACATATTACTGCAGTATTCACTATGCTCATAAAAGGAGGACTACAGGGATTGAAATATACAGTAAACTCTCAATTTACTAGTATGTGGATTATCTGTGCATGGTTCAGCAAAAAAATCCTGTTCTGTGCTAATTCAAAAGGATTTCGCACCTGGTAAAAGCTTACAGTTAAATGGAGCCGATAGCAATGCATTGTTGGCCGTATTTACCATGCCTTAATCAGTTTGTCAATTGTCTGGTTAGTTGTCCTATACTCTTCTATTTACTTTGGATTGGTAGTTGCGAATGTTATTTATTATCACACTGCTTATTGTGACTGAAGTTGCTAGAAGCACAACATGGCAGAAAAGCATAAACATGTTGTTCTGTCTGTAATACAATTAGAAATGAAAGATAAGTTAGAAAATGGTGGATCAACATCAAAACTGATAAAATCATTCGTGCTTTGAAGCCATTTTTCATTGTTGGCCAATTAACAATTGATATTGTAGCTTTTAGCCGGTGAACACAAATGCTGATAGTTGTGCTGACCGACTGAAAGTTATGATATGAATTAGAAATTTGTAAGCTGGCTGCATGCCTCTGCGGTAACGTTCTCACTTGCTGTGCCCAAGATTGCAGGATCGAATCCTGGCGCGGTCAGCTGGTTTTGAGAGTGCACAAATGCGAGGGAGCCGTGTCAGTAGATATACTGGCACGTTAAAGATCCCCTTCGGGGCAAAATTCCGGCACCCTGGTGTCTCTAAAAGCCGCAGATGTTAGAAGGGACGTAAAACAAATAACATTATTATTACGGTATTATAAATTTTTAACGCAATGGGTTTTGAGCTTCATATGTCGCATGCTTAGTAAATAAGTGTCATTTTCAGGTAAGGTTTTGTATGTTTGTATTCTCCGTGTTTTCAATTATCCGTACGATCTCAAGTTTGCATTACAGTAACACGGGTAATTCAGAGTTAACTGTATTCTTTTTCCTTGTTAATAGTGAAGAACAATTTTTTGTTGCCTGTGGGAGTATGCTTCCTATTAGCTTTCCCTATGTTGATACAATGTTTGTTGAATGGTTTCTTAAATGTTTTGATTATGTAATTAATAATATTTACTACTAGAAATAATATTTTAAGCAATGTTTGAAGTCTGAGATGTGTTTAAATTATGGCTACAAGATGAATCTTATCATTTTGATTTGTAAAGGTTGTAGCATAGGAATTGTAACATCTAGAGCTATTAAGAGCTTGTCTTAAATATCGGTTTACAATATTTGATCTGTAATCAGTCATTTCTTATTAGAACTGATGGGGTAAGTCACTGGACTAGGTAATAATACAGTAGTCTGTTCAGAACACGGGCCTCTTCAACATCTTGTATGCATCCAACGTCTTCACAACATCTCCCTTTTATTATTAGTTCCATGATTTCGACTGTAAATGTAATTTATAACTGTACTTGCAAGTGATGATTTGTGTCAAATTTTCTTATAACGTGGATGTCTACTAAATTTGCACCATTTGGGTGGCTTGCATGTCAATGATATCATTCCGGTACTTAAAATCGTAGCTAAATTTCTTGTCAGAACTGGGAATCAAACCTGTGCCTCTGGGATGGTGGCCAACATCGCTAAGCACTACACCGCTAGGTGTACATCACCCACACGAATGAGAGGATATTAGTGGATATCATGTTAGAACAGTTAGACACCCTTAAGGCTTTTCTTAGTTTCATGCCAAAACTTGCAGAAATTTACTTATGTGAAGTTTTTATACAAGGCCTGTTTTTCATCAGTGATTCTGGTAAACCACAGCGCAGATAGAGGTGATTTGAGAAAATAACAATATTAAGGAATAGTACAAATTAATAATAATTTTTACAAGAATTTGAAAACCTTTCAAAGGTGAAATGAAATCTGCTATATAAATTCTGTTGCAACTGTATAGAATCATCTCGTACATAGTTCAAATGCTTAATTTTTATGATGTCCTTCTCTTTATCTTTCCAGTATCAGTATGATCACGTTGGGGGGAGGTACACCTTTCACAGACTATTTCCACCGAGTAAAAAAAAATCTCATGAACTATGTGTTGGAATGAAATAAAAATTGGTAGGATTATTAAACACAGTTCACTCATTATTCTCTTCTTTCTCTCCTCAACCTGGCGGTTGGTGGGTAGCATGAATGTCTTCGTCCAAAGGTCTTCTATCCTGAGCTGTTTGATCAGGTGGTATGGACATCCTCCTCCGATGTCATCAAAGAACTCTGCTCTTGGTCATCCTCTTCCTGCCTTGCCTTCCATTTTCCCTTCAAGCAGTGTGATGCACCATGGTAAATGCCGGAGTAGGTGGCCTATCCAATTATTTCTTCTTTTTTTGATTGTTTCTGTCAGATTGATGGTTTCTTCTGCTCTTCTTAGAACCTCTTTATTAGTTAGCCTTAGAGTCCAAGGTATCCGTAGCATTCGTCACCAGCACCACATTTCAAATGCACATAATCGTTTCTTGTCGGCCTTCAATAATCGTTTCTTGTCGGCCTTCAATAGTGTCCAGGTTTCGCAACCATAGGTCGCAATGCTCCAAATGTAGCTTTTAATGAAGTGCTTTCTTACTTGTAGGGATATGGCTTTGGATGTCAGGAGACTTCTCTTCTTGTTGAAAGCTTCTTTAGCCTGGGCTATTAGTGAGCGAATATCCTTTTCACATCTCCCATCAGAAGTAATAATGCTTCCCAAGTACTTGGAAAGATTTACTTGAGCCAATCTTTCTCCTTCCAACCATACATTACTGTTCTGACTACCATCTCGACTACATTTCATTATCTTGATTTTTGTTTTGTTAATCTTCATTTTACATTTTACCCTTAGATGATCATTTAATTCATGTAATGCAATTTCTAGTTTTTTCTCATCATCTGCTATGATGGCAATGCCATCTGCGAAACGTATTGTTTGGTACAATTCACCGTTTATTTTTATTCCATGTGTGCAAGTTGCTGAAAATTCTTTTATTGCTTCTTCTACATACACATTGAAGAGCAGAGGTGAAAGGCTGCACCCTTGTCTTACTCCTTATCCTATTTTCGCAGCCATTTGTTCCTTTCCAATATGTGCTGTCTGGTTCTTGTACAACTGGTAAATGATTTTCTGATCTCTGTAGTCCACGTTCAAGTTTTTAAGGTCTTTGAACTCATTATTGTTCACAGGATATATATTGTAATATGCTTTCAGTCATGCATTATTTTACCACCAAACTTTCAGCTATTTTTTGGACGGCTGGACAACGTTTACATGATAAGTTCCCCAAAATTTTTTTTTTTTACATGAATGTTCTTTTGAACTATTGACAACATTCACTAAAATTATTGACATACACATTTAGGAAATATTTTAAAACTGTTTTACTTTAACTTCATTTTTTAGAAAAGGCATTAGATGAAAACAAACTAGCTGCTGGTGTACTAATTGACCTTCAAAAAGCCTTCGATCTGGTTAACCATAAGATTCTCCTTAATAAACTAGAATTTGCTGGCATCAGAGGAGTGGCACATGATTGGTTCAAGAACTACCTCACTAACAGAAAACAATATGTTGCAATCGATGATGTAAAAGGATCTCAAATGAGAATTGACACAGGAGTACCTCAAGGTTCTGTCTTAGGACCAATTCTTTTCTTGGCCTATATTAATGATATAGTATTATTAGAATTGAAAGGCAAGCTTAAACTATTTGCAGATTATATTTTTATACTCTATCTGGGAACATCTGAACAGGAAATTATGCTAAATATTAATTATGATCTCAATAAGCTGGTGGATTGGTTGAGAGCACACAAAATGGTTATCAATATCACTAAAACAAAATATTTGTTCTTCCATAAACCATCATACAAGATTGAGACCACAAACATAGTCAACATAGCCAACAAAGAAATAGAAAGGGTTAAATCGGCAACATACTTAGGTATCACACTAGATAGTACACTAACCTGGGAAAATCATGTAGAAAATGTAAAACATAAAATCAGCCCTTTAATTGGTATTATTTTCAGATTAAGATATAGCTGTCTTACTAGCCAACAGTTGAAAAATATATACTCTGCTCTGATACATTCACATCTAATGTACATGAATTTCATATGGGGATATTGTAAGAAGGAGCTGATAAAAGAACTTGAGATACTCCAGAAACGTGCTATAAAATCTATCTTTGGATTACCTTGGCTCACACCCTCAAATGAATTGTACTCAGGAACTAAAATTATGCCACTGCAAAAACAAATAGCTATGTCAGCAACAGTATTTGTATACAAATTAGAAAACAAATTGATACACACACACATCCATTTTACCCATGCAAATGACATTCATCACTATGCAACAAGAGGAGTAAATCAAATATTCACCAGCCATTCCCAATCCATTAAATTTGGAACTAAAGGAATTATGTCCTCTATAATAAAAGAATACAACTCGCTACCATTAGGCATAAGGGAAAGTTTCTCTATAAAAACATTTAAGAGGAAAACAAAAGACTTCCTATTAAGGAATGAATAGCCAATGTACAATAGCCTTAAGCAATGCAATGTATCATACCGTATTATCTCTGTAAAGTTAGTCACTAGCAATCTAAGTTACTATTAAACTAAACAATAATGTTACAAAAATTATATATATGCCATGCTGTAACTATGTTACTTGATTGTCCCTAACACGAGCTCAGGCTCATTGGGACCTATGTAAATAAATAAATAAATAAATAAATAAATGTTTTTTTTTGGTGAAAAATCTATATATATTTTTTTTTGTGAATAATATTTTTTTAAGTGGGAAGTATAAATGATAAACAAAATGTTTTAGTGTATGTTGTTCATATCAGTACAAAGCACAATAATAGTCTTTGAGTTATCATGTAAACACTGAGTAAAAATAAAGTTTTCGGGAAACGAGCTTCAAACTTACCTAAGGGTAGAATTGGATCAAAAGCCCCCGCTGCATAAACTAAGCCCTCCTTCTGGTTGGTTTTTGCTGCTGCTTCTTGTCTAAGCCTTCTTTTGCATTTTATTTCTTCTTATGTAGCTTCATGTGCACGTTATTTCCTGACCGAACCCGTTTGTCATCCTCTTCATGAAGCATCTTAATACAAAATTCCCCAACCTTTAGCCCTAGCTTCTCCTTCACTTGAAATCTAGCCATCATCCCATCATTGAATGTCATTATGGCATCATTAACTGCAATCTCAACAGTTTTTCTCCCAGAAAATCCAGTTTTTGGACATATTTTCCAAATTTTGGAATTGAGCGATTCGTTATTATTTGGGGTGTAACCACCGACACATCTCCTTAGCAACTCTGTCTGAACAAGATTTTTGAATATTGGCTTTATTGACATTACCTCCACACACACAACGCAGACATTCTTCAAGTTTATGAAACATGCTATTTAAATTAAAAAACATATTTACATCACTCTCTCACCACTGGGTCCGTGGTTCAAATCCCGGTCACTCCATGTGAGATCTGTGCTGGACAAAACGGAGGCAGACAGGTTTTTCTCCGGGTACTCCGGTTTTCCCTGTCAAAATTTCATTCCAGCAACACTCTCCACTATCATTTCATTTCATCTGTCATTCATTTAATCATTGCCCCAGAGGAGTGCTACAGGCTTCGGCAGCCGGCACAGTTCATATCCTCGCCGCTAGATGGGGGCTTCATTCATTCCATTCCTGACCCAGTCGGAGACTGGAAGCAGGCTGTGGATTTTCATTTCATTTACATCACTGGCACAACTACTACTAAAACTGGTGTTGCTGGAAAGATTTCTTGCTGAAGCACTACTACGAACTTGGTTACGAGAACCATGTGCTTGTGCTTTGTTTCCAATATTTGTGCATTTGTTTCCATGGAACCCCGCCATTTTAGGCCTACCTTACGTCTCGCCATTTACGTTCACCTAGTAATGATAAAACTTACAATCAATTATACATGCACAAATGTAACTTCTTTCACACCAAAACAATTTCAATATTTGCACTCACGTAAAAGTAAACAAAGATAAACATTTAGAAAATTGAAAGTTCAGTTCCTCAAAGGGTAAAAGAACTTCAGTGTATTCCATGGAAACAAGAGAAGAAGTGAGAAAATAAAGGAATAAACATAGCAGTAGGTGACACGTTATGAGGGCGGGACAGTCGGAAATTTAAAGAGACAACTTAGGCGACAGCCACTTACATTTAGGGGCATATCTCAGGAAGTATTAAGTGGAATATCACATCCTGAGGTTTGGATTCCACGTAAAAATTGAGATCACATGGGTCACAGTGAGATTAACGGTCATGTAAAACTACAAGTCAAGTTTCCTTCATTAGTTAACACTAGGGGACCTGTGCGAGAAATCTCGCATGTTCATTAACGACTCGCCCGGCTTTACTGTTATGCGGGTTTCTTCTTCTTCTTCTTCTTCTTTTACAGCCTCATTGGACCTCTTCAGTCAATCATTTCTTGGTCCTCTTCTTCAGTAAGTTTTCTATGCGGGCTTCTATAAATAAGTTTATTTGTTTAAACAAATTGTTGTTATTTATGAAATCAGAGTGTAATTCATCACTGATGTGATATTTCTGTTAGTTTGAATATTCTTCTCAATGCACAATGGGTTGTGTGCGCCCCATGTGTACAGACTACCCGCCCGGCTCTAGTGCTATGTGGGCTGGACGCGGCACAGTTCTGCCAGGGGCAGAACGAGTTTTTTGTCGGATGAACTTAGGATATTATGTTTTCACTGCAGATATAGGCCTATGTTATTTCCATTTTTTTATAGCATAATATTTGAACTGTTCTTGGGAAGCAGTATTGGAGCTACAAAGATGGACAGAATAAGAAATGAGAGGACCAGAGAATTAATAAAGGAGCAACCATTACTGGATGGTATAGAGAAATCTATACTTAGATGGTATGGACATGTAAAACGAATGGAGGAGAAGAGGATACCCTGGAGGATACACGGGACGAAGTGGAAAGGAAAGAGACCGAGAGGAAGACCGAGAGACAGGTGGCTGAACGGGGTGGAAGAAAGCGTGAAGAAGAGAGGAGAAGACTGGACAAGGGTGGAGGCTGAGAGATGGTGGGAAGACAGAAGACGTTGGAGAGGCTTCCAAACAGACCCGGCCAGTGGCTGGAAACTGTGCAAGATGATGAATGAATTTGAACTGTCTTTGAAATTGAGATATTCTATAAGGCATTTTATATCATTTTTTGAAATAGACCAGATAATTATCCAAGATTTCTCACACCATTTAGACAAATTCTGAGGATGATAATTAGGGTTTTAATTTTCCTTCAAAATTATTTTTGCACCGTTCTCATAAAAATATGAACAAAATAAATTGTTTTAAGAGGCAATATCATGAGCAATTTTTGGGTGAATGTTGTCTTCACCAGTGCAGAAGGGTACCAGGAGTTCGAGCCCGGACGTAGAATTCCCACCTTCTCTTCTTGGAGAGAATATGACAAGGTTGCACTGTAACACACCAGTTTGCTGTTGGGTATCAAGAGCTCAACTTTCAATTTTGCGGCTATACAGTACCTGTATTGTTTTCATAGAGAGACTTCATAATTCAATTTTCTTGCAAAATTAGGTTTGAAATCCTGAAACTCCATTACAAAGTACCTATGGATAGTGCAATCTATTTTTAGACAGACATGTTCCTATAGCATGCCGACTGAGCTAGTTACTTGCCTTAAGGCATAAAGCCAAGGGGCCAGGTTATCCCTGGACTTGTTAGACAATATGTCCTTGAAAGAGTTTATTGTGGTTTCTAATTTTCAACCCCAGGCAAATGCTGGGATAGTACCTTACTGTATAATATGCCATGGTTGCTTCCAACTCCTTCATTCCTCTTCATTCACTTCATATTACATTAACTCCTCTGATGAGGTTGGTACAGGAAGGACATCTGTTTGTAAAAACCATCTACCACTTATAAACTTATTGCATCCCGTACTAATGGGAATAATAAGGAGTAAAAATACATGCATAAATGTTCCTACAAGACATGGCTTGAAAAGGAGGTGCCACAAGTTCGGAACACCATGTATACGTTTATGTATTTTCCATACAGCATTGGTTGGTTGCTTGAATTATCTTTTCTGCAAGTTTCAATAACTCAGAGTATTTCTAACTTTTAGATGTTAAAAGGTTTGATTGTTCTCCCTCCCTCCTTATGTTTGTGTCACACTCCCATATATTCATTCCTCTGACATTTCTCTGTTCTAGTCTATCGAGGAAGTGTATGTGGACCATTTGAACTCTGTCAAATCTCCACACCCTCATCTGACGTTTGTGGTGAAGACCATTGAGAGGACATTCCATCTGATGGCACCTAGTGCAGAGGCAATGCGCATTTGGGTGGATGTTGTCTTCACCGGTGCAGAAGGGTACCAGGAGTTCGAGCCCGGGACGTAGAGCTCCCACCTTCTCTTTTTCTAAGAGAAGCATTGTTTGCCAAGGGTTGGGGGCTCCATTAGTGGCTGCCTTTTCATACAAGTTGATGGTTCAAAAACTGCATCATGGTTACCATGTGCCATCTCCCTCGTCAAAGAGTCACTTTATGTTATCAAACTGTATCGTGTTTGATTATGCTTGGAAACTGAGGGAGTTACCATGTAATAGCCTTATTGTAAGGCTGTAGAAAGACATTTCCTTGCATGTCATCATGTGTAGTCTATAGTATGTATTTATGCTAACTCGTTAAGTAAATGTTATAACAGCATATAAGTTATATATGATTTAAACATACCCATGGTATGTTTAATAATGTTGGGTTCAAACTACCTAAGTTGCATGTCAAGTTGTTTTCCTATTTATGATTCATGGAGGTGTATTAATGCTGCTAGGAAATATATACTTCAAGGAAGAGTAGCATTCAGATCTGTTCTCACTGCTTTTTTTGTTTTTGTTGATGTGACATCTCTCTGTGAAGAAATTAAGAGTTTTATTGGAGGAATTAGTAAATAAAAATAGATGACTTAAACATGTATATGGGTAGGAGAAATTGCATATATTCTAACTAAGGGCCTATTATAAATGTTTTTGCCTGAGAGCGAAGACTATCATTGTGGTGCTAATTACAGAGAGGAATGGCAGCTGTGTATCTTGCCTTTGTGCTGTAAAATTGAACAGCATTTTTATTTGACTCTAGCAAGTCATTTTAAACCACTTAGAGAGGATTATTTTCATTCTCACTTTCAACTGACAGCAGTCACATTTTTAGAGAATTTTTCTGAGTTAGTCATAACATGTGTGTACCTAAACGGTTATGCAGAATCTTTATTGTAGATAAAAATAATTGATGTATTTTAAATATATACAAAAATATGCCACTTGTACTGTGCTTGGACATCTGCCTCTAGATCACACAAAGTTGATGGGTTCAAAGTCATTGCATAGCACTGGGAATGTGTTTGCTTTAATTCTTGACAAATTGCTCAAATATTTTGACTTCGACCTTGGAATATGGTATCACACATGCTGCAGCAGTTGATTGATTCATCAGCCTATAATAATTATTTAAAGTGATCATATTTTTGGTGTTATGCTGTTTTGATCTCATTTTGTACTGCCCAGGTGTACCAGCTTGTCCTTGTTCAAGAAGTGCCTTGAATTCTTAGTATTAAAGTACAGTGTATTATCCATATTCCGCTTATTTTTTTCAAAGCCATATGTTCACTTAGTCTCCTTATATTACTCTGCCTGTCCGTTTTCTATGCTGATGAGCAAAATGAATTTGCTTTTAATAAAAAATCAACACCTTGATTTCTTTAAAATTTTGTCATTTTACTTATCATTGCATATGGATGTTCACGACTTCCCTAGTTACCTCAAAACATAATTCATATTTCAACAAATTTTATGCACGGAGGTGTGATATTGAGCCTCCAGTTTCCTTTAGTGACTCAAAATGCAACTGAATGTGAATTATGTTCATTTTGTCAATTTATTGATTTTAGTCAAAAAGTTGTTTGAAATCTTGATTTTTGTTCCCATGGATTTCCATTCATATGACAAAAACAAGGGCACACTTTTAATACTCATTGGCACACACATGAGTGAGTGTTACCAACTTGGGATGGTATCACAGCCTCAAAATATTTAGACATGTTCCTGAACAAGGTTATTGGGTTTTCTTGAGGTACCGGTACCCACTCCCATTCCTGACATGCATGGTTGGTTGGTTGGTTCCTCAGTTTAGGGGCTGTAACAACGCGGTCATGTAGCCCCGTGTACTTTGGGTGTGTGTAGAATCTGTCTGATAACCGGTGTTAATTGTGGCTGTATTAGTGTGTGTTATCTGTTTTCATTCATTTGATTTCAAGTAGTTCCAAATTTTGCTACAAACGCCACCGTCAATGACCAACTAGTTCTGAACTTTGTTACTAGATGCCATTGCAGTCAGCTCATGGCGACGAACGTTGGAACCTAAGAGCGTTGGCCATATATAACCTATAATTTAGCGTCACAAGTGTAATTTGTGGAAGGTTCTTTTACATGCCATAAATCTATGACATGGGGCCGCCGGCTTTTCTTCACCTCCGAAGGAAGACATACTGAGGGATTTTTAATGCTCTTAAAAATTCCGACTACTTCGGCTAGGGAATACCTGGAAGTACGATCCGAGGCATTATGACCCAAACATGCGAATTGGAGATGAGATCCGGATAGTGTGCTGGCCTTACTAGTGCCTGAATTACCCACTTCATCCTGTATCGAGCCAAAATCTGGGACAAATATCCGACCCAGGTGCTAGCAAAGCGAGTCGTCATCGGTGATAAGGTGATTCACTCGTTTAGAAGACTAGCTGAATGCTATTTGTTGAACTGATATCTTTAGGAAGTGCGCATTCTCTACAGCAGTTAGCGACAGAACCAAACTGGAGTTCTTTTTCTAGAGATTGATAATTTTGTGCATGTGGTAGCTATAAATTTAGATGTTTTGTTGTGTATATGGGAGTGTCTTATAAAGAAGAATGTGACTATGGAACTCATTCAGAGAGTAACTGCTACAGCTGTGTTCAAGTAGGAAATGGATATTCAGATTGGTTCCAGACATCGAGAGGAGTGCAACAAGGCAGTGTCCTTTCTCCATTACTATTCATCACCATCATGGATGAAATCATAAAGGAAGTGAAGCAGAGCACCAATAAGGATCTTCAAGCATTTGCTTTTGCAGATGATATAGTTATCTGGGGAAATAGTGAGCTGGAAGTCCAGAAAAGGCTGAACATCTGGAATGATCATTTGAAAAAATGTGGACTGAAAGTAAGTGCTACAAAAACTGCTGTAATGTCTGTTAACAGACAGAGAAGTAAAGATAATATAATGCTGGAGGGTGTACAATTGGAAACAGTAAACCAGTATCAGTACCTTGGATGCTTAATATCAAGTGACAACAGAATACAGCTTGAATTAAATAACCGTATTCAGAAATCAAGTCAATTCTATCAGCAAGTTCGATATCTACTCTGGAATAAGCAAGTGCCACTAAGATCAAAACAAACTCTGTTTCGAACATACTTTGTCCCTATATTGACTTATGGGTTGGAAACATGCACAACTACCAAAAAAGATGACAGCAGACTTCAGGCTTCAGAAATGAAGTTTCTAAGAAGCATGCTTCAAAAAACTAGGAAAGACAAAGTAAGAAATGAGAGGATAAGAGAACAAGCTGGAATAAATCAGTCCCTGAAGGAGACCATAACTAGGGCACGTTTGCGATGGTTTGGTCACTTCAAACGTATGGCAGAAGGAAGAATTGCAAAACAATGGTTACATACTGAGATTACTGGAAAGAGACCTGTTGGCAGGACCAAGTGAAGGAAGATATCACATCCAAGGGAATCAACTGGGATGAAGTCTTGAAGGAGCAGTGGTACATGAATCGACCAAAATGGAGAGCGCTCGTAAACCACATCCGGGAAACTGGAGTGGAAACTTGATGATGATGATGATGATGTGGTGTATATTGCTTTTCTGTATTTATTAGTGGAATCAAACATTTTCTCCTATTGGCAAGTGCAACGAAATGCAAATATTGATCCAAAATACAGGCTGTCGAGTTGGGCAGTGATGGGCAACCTCTCTCCGTGTGATGGACTGAAGAGCTTTTGGTTTATGACTTACATAGTGATGAAATACAGGACAACTATTTCAAAGACATAACTCAATATCCAAGTAGTCTTTTTAGACAATAGTAATAATGATACTTAAGGCAAGATTGGATTATTCCTTGATGAGATAGGTGAACACATACTGGTGTATCAAGAATTGACTTGCATGCCATCTTTGTGGAATGAAAGCAGTAGATTTATGTACCTGTAGGCATAGATTATAGAGTTGGATCACTATGGTTGATTTCATAGATATTGGACCATTCAGTGACAACTTAAAGTGAATCGATGTATAACAAATTGGCATCTTTAATTGATGTAAAGTAAGATAATTATACGAGGGGTGGAACTGTAATGATGGCAACACGGCTGTAGTGGAACCTAACAATGTCGTTGATAGCACATGGTAGTTACATACCTACCTTACCTCTGAGCAAATGGATTCGCCTATTCCACATCATGCGCCTGCACACTGGTGAGAGGAACAGAGCCTCATGATTAGCTAGCGGTCAAATGCGGTTGTCACTACTGGTTTTAATCAGTAAAAGAAAAACTGGGGGTTACAGACCTTTATGCATGCTGGACACTGCTGGGAAAGATTTAGAGAAGGTTCTACATCCCAGAATAATTTCGGCAGTCTAATTAGCTGGGGATCTATCTGATAGTCAACATGGATTCTGCAGGGGTCACTCCATGATTGATGCAGTGAGGGAAGTGGTGAACACAGCATTAAGAGCACAAATGGGCAATCATTACTCTAGAAATAACAATGGCGGACATACAAGACGAACGAGTGAAAACTGCTCTAAGAAAATTGAGAAGTATAGAGGAAATAAACGGCAAATTAAGTAAAGTTATGAAGGAAGAATTGCTTAAAGCGGTGAGTACCTTGGAAGATTGTTTCCGATCCATGAACAAAGGCGAACACAGTGAAACCAAGGATAAATATGAGTATGTTGATCTAGCAAACGTTGGAAAAGAGGTTAATGGCTTCCCTGAATCAGAGATGACAAAGGCAAGAGACAGAAGCTCTGTGAAACATGCGGCACCATCTATCGACAGTGCGCATGAAAGAGATTCAGAGATGACAAAGAAAAGAGATAGAAGCTCTCTGGCGCCTACAACCGACAATTCGCGTTACACAACTAGCGCACAAACTAGAGACGGGACACCAGGAACTACAAGCACAACCCAGCATGCCTCGACATCAAGCGGCGACTTCTATAACCACAACAGCCAGGAGCCAGACCACACGTCACTGGAAGATAAAATCATCAATAATGTCACACAAAAACTATCTTATTTCATTGACACCCTTACAGGTAACTTAAGGAAATTAATAAAAGAGGAAATAGGAAGCGCTCAGCGCTCATCACTGACACCAAAAACATGACGAAGAACAGCAGAAGTTACGGTGAACAGTTACAAGAAAATTGACGAACAGACACCATAGTCACAAGAATTGGCACAGGTGAGAACTCAAGACCTGGAATATGCCAACTATCCGGGGCAATGGGTTCAGGTTGCCAGCAAATCGGATAGCAGGCAAACAAGACAGCAATACACAACGATAAGCTCAGGTCCAAGAGTTGAAGAATTGCAAGCAGCAACGAAGAAAGCTTGTCTTTTGGTGGGGCGTTTAGGCCCACACACCACCTCAAACTTAAAAGTCTCGCCAAGAAAAATAAGAATCATGATGTGGAACACAGAAGGGCTGAAAAGTGCTATGAGTATGAGCACAGAACACTTTCTAATAGGTAACGCTATATTAGTCCTATTGGAAACATTCGTCACTGACGACTCGCAACACCCACACTTCTATGGTATTCATCTTAAAGCTAGACAGGGAGAAAAAGGTAGACCTTCCGGGGGGATAACTATCTTACTAAAACCACACCTAACCCCAATAATATCAACAAGGCAACAGGACCACACCTTACTTTTGGAAATAGGCAGCCTAATAATAATAGCTGCTTACCGTATTTCCAACCGAACATAACAGCATTCGACATAATGGACGAGCTAGGCCAAATGATTATTCAAAGCAAGCTAGATAAACCAATAATTATCGCAGGTGACCTTAACTGCAGATTAGACATTTCGAACTACAAAACAAAGCTAGTCCTGGAGAAACTGGAAGAAGAAGGCTTCATCCTGCTAAACAACCCCACAATCCCCACATATATCTCACACAATGGAAAGAACACAATAGATATTGCACTTAACAAAAGGACCAATAACAGGAAACGTAATTGCATTATGGACAGCAAACCAAGCTGTGATAAGGAAACACTTACCACTTGAAATAAATATCCAAGGGGAGTGGGGAAAACTACAGGAAAAGACAACTCATTCCCTTTCAAGGAAAATAGATGTCGAGAAAGTAGAAGCTCTGCTAGCTTCAACAATACTTTTAGACTCATTAATAGATAACTCAAGGCTGGAGGACGCAGCAAGAACAATAGAGGAAATCCTACAAAAGGCCGCCATTCCGCAGGTCACAAGAAGAGCAAAGATATGGTTTGATAGTGCGTGTTATAGACTGAGGAGGGAGACCCAAGAAGAATTACAACAGTTAAGGCAAAACTTGAATAACCAAAGTCTACTACACATACACAAAGACAAGAGGAATCTCTACAAGACAACATTGAAAGAAAAGAAGCATGCATACTTAGAAGCAGAGGGCAGGAAGATAGCAGAGGTAGCCAAGAAAAACCCGTTCATAACCCTACGTCCAAAGAAACAATCACAGACACACTACATAGACGTGGAAAATTGGGAATCATACTTCAGCAACATTCTCAATATCGAGGGCCTAGCGCACTCCAGAAAATATCCACATATCATCACTCCACAAATACCAATGGACTGGGTACCTCTGACCATTGAGGAAACTAGTATCGCCATAGACAGCACCAGAAATAAGAAAGCCGCAGGACCGGGCGGGATCTATAATAGATATGTGAAAGACCTGCACACCTGCTAGCCCCAATATGGACAACATTATATAACAATTGTATAGAAACAGCTTCCATACCTGAACAGTGGAGAAAGTCAATTGTAAAAGTTTTATATAAAGGGAAAGGAGATCCAAGAGATCCCAATAAGTACAGAGGCATAGCACTGGAAAACTGCCGCTTCAAAATCTTCACCAAAATTATAACAGGAAAAATAAATTGGGAAATAAACGAGCTTCTGCCAGAGAATCAGTTTGGGTTTGGAAAGGGACAATCTACCCTAAACCCTATTGAACTCCTGCTAAACCAAATATGGGATGCCTTAGAGGACAACGGAAAATATTACACCATTTTCATAGATTTCACAAAGTGACAGAAAAGCTAAAGGAGATGCTAGGCATGAACAACATATGGGCCAATCTCATCACATCAATACTGCAATGGAACGAAGTACAAATTTCGGACAACCTCACTCTATCAGAACCGATAGCCCAATCAAACAGGGTCCTACAGGGAGACTCGCTAAGCCCCTTGCTGTTTAGAATATTAACCACAGATATCCTAAAAATAGCCCAAAAGGAGGGAGTATTCTCTTGCGTATATGCTGATGACATTGTAATTGGCTCCAGAGATTTAACAAAACTCCAGGAAACTGTAAATCACGTGCAAAAGTGGTGTTCCGAACATAAGCTGGACATCAACATCTCAAAAACAGATACCATGATCTTCCGGAAAGAGGGAGAGTACCCGCCTCAGCAGAGATTTTCATTCGGGATAAAAAATTAAAGATAGTTCCAGACTTTAAATATTTAGGCATCACACTGCAATCGAGCACAAATTGTTTCACAAAACATGTCACAGATAAGGTAACCCAAGCAAGGATGGCAATGCACGAAATAAAAGACATCAGATCACTCAGTCTGGAGACAGCAATGTTGCTATTCAGAGTAAAAATTCTTCCAATAATGACCTAAGGCTCTGAAATCATCTGGACACAATTAACAACGAGGAACCTATCCACCTATCCTACATAAAGAAGGTGATAGGAGTATCAAAAACTACACAATCTAGACTTTTATATCTCAAGGCAAAGGAATCTTTCCTCGTAGATGACCTCAGGACAATCATACCGCTACCGAGCACCGGTGCATCAGAGAAACTGCTGGCAACTTTGATGGAGAAGAGAGAAGAAGTACAACCAGCCTTCTATGGCACAGGGTCCATGATAGACCGCTCGTGGACAAACGCTAATTTCGAACTGACATGTCATTACAAGATTAGCAGTTCACGGTTTTCACTACCTACTCTTCAAATCAAAGCACTTCCATGTCACAAGTATAGACTGTGAGTGCACACTATGTGGAAGAATGTGTGAACGGTACCACATAGAATTCTGTACAAGAAGAACTATGTCTATAAGTGATTATGCAAATATGTAACCCATCAATGTAACCTATATTTTCAGTTATGGCTATTTGGTTGCGTTAAATATATTATTATTATTACTATAGAAAGGTGATGCTTCTTGTGTCCTTAGTGTCAAAAATGCTTTCAACTCGGCCAGATGGAGTGATTTGTTGGAAGCGCTCCAAGAGACTTTCAAGCTGCCAGAGTATCTCATGAACATACTGACAGACTATATGAACGCACTTTATTATATGATATGGAAGATGGCCAGAGAACAAAACAGCTCACAGCTGGCGCAGCGCAAGGGTCCATTCTTGGTCCAAACCTTTGGAACATCATTTTTGCAATGAAACAACTGAAATAAATCGATAATAATTTCCGTTCAGTCAATACCATATATTCTGTAAAAAATTTAATTTACATTTAGGGGGACATGTTTAGGGTCCTCATGTTTGTCAATACAAACCTATAATAGATTCGAGCAATCTCGGGTATTTGGAACATCATGTACAGTGATGACTTGACCAGGAAGTCGGTGGTCGACTATATACTGTATGAGAAAGAATTAAATAAGAACATCACGGACATCAAGGTTATACCATTGGAGAACCTGGATAGCGACCATCGATTGCTGGTAATGAACCTGAGAGGGACTAAGGAGAAGAAAGGGACTGAGAACCAGGAAAGACATGTAAGGATATGGAAACTGAAAGAAGGAGATAGAAGGGTCGAGTACCTCGAAATGGTAAAGGAAGGAATCCCAACAGATGAAGAAAGAGGGGTGGAAGAGGAATGGGCTGGATTTAAGAAGACACTAGTAGGTGCAGCAGAAGCAGTATGTGGGAGGACAAGTAGTAAGAAGAGGTGGAAGGAAAACCCTGGCGGAATGAGAAGACAAAAGATATAGTAAGGGAAAAGAATAGAGCCTTTAGGAGGTGGTATCAAAATAGGGCGGTAGAGACAAGGGAAGAGTACCAGGAAAGAAAGGAGGCAAAGAGAGTAGTGTCTGAGGAGAGAAGAAAGTGGATGGAAGAGTGGACAAAGATGATGAAGGAGGATAGCGAAGGTACAAAAAAGGTCCTGTATGGGATGGTAAAAAAATAAGAGGCTGAAGGATCCTACGGTTTATGTTAGAATGGTGAACAAAAGGGGACAAGAGATAGAAAATAGGGAAGAACTGAAGAAAATGTGGAAAGAATATTTTGAAGAACTTCTGAACCCAAATAGAAACCACGGTGAGGAGGAAGAAATGGGGGAAGAGGAAGATGGACTGCAAACAGAAAAGGACTTAACATTGGAAAGAAAAGGAAGATGCAGTGAGGAAGATGAAAGGAGGGAAGGCACTGGGTGTGGATGAGTTGAGTGTGGAGATGGTGAGAGCAGCAGGAGAGGTGGGGATACAATGGTTGTACCGAGTGATGAAGACAGCATGGAAGGAAAGGAAGACCCCAGAGGACTGGAAAAAGGGAATAATTGTTCCGATCTTCAAGAAAGGTAGTAGAACAGAATGCAGAAACTATCGGGGAATAACACTGATGAGTCATTGTGCAAAGATGTTTGAGAAAGTTTTGGAAAGGAGAATTAGGACAAGGATAGAAGGAGGGATGAGGGAAGAACAACATGGTTTCAGAGTAGGAAGGTCCACAGTGGATTTGATTTTTGCTGTAAGGCATTTACAAGAACAGCACTATGAGTATGGAACAGATCTACTGATGGCCTTCCTGGACATTGAGAAAGCATATGACAGTGTATGCAGAAACAAAGTATGGAAGTCCCTGGAGGATAGAGGAGTAGAAAAATGGACTATAAGGAGGATAAAGGAGATGTACAAGGGATGCGTGAGCTGTGTGAAAGTGGGAGGAGAGAGATCGGACTGGTTGGAACAGAGAAACGGCCTGAAACAAGGAAGTGCACTGTCACCGTTACTTTTCATTGTGGTGATGGATGACATAATGACCCGAGTGGCACAAGTAATTGGGGAAGGAAAGATGAAAGCAATGGTGTTTGCAGATGATTTGATGATTTGGGGAAACAAGGAGGAGGTACAGGAACAGTTGGACGTGTGGGAAGGAATAATACAAGGATATGGGATGAAATTTAGCATAAATAAGAGTGAGATGGTGATCACAACAAGGAAGAAGGAAAGAACCACAACGGGAATAACAATTGGTGGGGAACAGCTGAAGAAAGTGGAGAGTTTCAAGTATCTGGGAAGCCTGAAACAAGATAATGGAAGAAATGATAGAGAAATAAATGAGTGGGGGAGACAGGCAGAAGCATTCCGGAGGAGTGTGAGAAGCATGTTATGGAGCAAGGATGTCCCTCAGAACAGCAAAAAGATCATATATCGGACGTACTATGTCCCTATCCTGACTTATGCCTTGGAGACCTGGGTTATCAAAGGAAGGGAGAAGAGCAAAATACAGGCCAGTGAGATGAGGTTCTTGAGAAGCAGTATTGGAGCTACAAAGATGGACAGAATAAGAAATGAGAGGACCAGAGAATTAATGAAGGAGGAACCATTACAGGATGGTATAGAGAAATCTAGACATAGATGGTATGGACATGTAAAACTAATGGAGGAGAAGAGGATACCCAGGAGGATACACGAGACGAAGTGGGAAGGAAAGAGACCGAGAGGAAGACCGAGAGAAAGGTGGCTGTAGGGGGTGGAAGAAAACGTGAAGAAGAGAGAAGACTGGACAAGGGTGGAGGCTGAGAGATGGTGGGAAGACAGAAGACGTTGGAGAGGCTTTTGTTCCAAACAGACCCGGCCAGTGGCTGGAAACTGTGCAAGATGATGATGATGATGATGATGTACAATGGTTTATTATGGCTACAGATGCCAGAAGATGCAACAGTTGTGGGTTATGCTGATGATGTGGCTGCTTTGATAGTGACTCGTAACTTGGAGATGGCTCAATTTAAACTGAACCAAGTGATGCGGTGGGTAATCGTATGGATGACGAATCACAGATTAGAACTGGCAGACCATAAAACGGAGATTGTCCTTCTGACAAGAAGGAGGATTGATATCCTCGTGCCGATGCAGGTCGGACAGATAGTCATCGAAACATCTAGGAGCATAACGTATTGAGATATAACGCTTGATACAGTACCAAGCTCACATTCTGGAACCACATTCAGCGGGTAACAGATAAGGCGGCAAACTCCATGACAGACTGATGGGCAATATTAGAGGCCCAAAACCCAGTAAACGGCGACTTCTCATGTCGACTGTCATCTCGATCCTTCTATAAGGTTCTGAAACCAGGGCTGAGTCCTTGAAGTTTGAAAAGTATCAGAGGCAGATGGCGGCAGTATGGTGGAGAGCAGCATTACGAATTGCATGCGCATATTGTACGGTGTCTGAATCTGCGGTTCTCATAGTGGCAGCAGTAGCTCCTATTGACTTACTAGCCTTAGGAAGACAGGAGATCTGGTGTACCCAAGGAGAGCTGGGAAGGAAACGGGCGAAGGAGTCAGTTACACAATGGATCAATGGCACCAGAGATGGAAAGATGATTCCCGAGGGAAATGGACGAAGAGGCTGATACCATCCTTAGCTGACTGGATCGAGCGGAATTTGGTGAAGTAAACTATTACCTCACACAGTTCCTTACAGGTCACTGATACTTCCAAAAATTCCTCCACAGAATACAGCGAGTGAGTAGTCCGGTGTGCATTTACTGCAATGACATCGATGACGCACTCCACACTTTGCGTGTGTCTATTAGCTGCCACGAAGAAAATGCTTGGAAGCTGAGCAGGAAGAACTGACTCCAGACAACATCGTCCATGTTATGCTGAAAAATCAAGAATCATGGGATCAGGCAGCAGTGTATGTGGAAAGTACTTTGTACCAAAAGAAGAGAGACTTAGATGCTCATGAACGATAATAAAGAATAATTGAAGGAAGAAGAAGCATAAGCGGCTTCATGCACGCTGCCGCCCTGAAGTAATGCGAGAGCGGTTCTGGGACGGAGACACATGTCGTGGGAGAAGGGTATGTGGTTAATAATAAACAAAGTTTTTATGGTTCCGCCTAGTCAATACTTGTTTTATTAGAGATTAGAGATTGAACTTTCATTATGACAGTGTTTTAAAAAACTTTTTAAAGTGTTATTTTAGTCATCTGTGTGTTGTTTTAATAATTATTTTAATGTCATTGAGTGTTGCCAATAACCGTAGGCTGATGAAGGTGTCAATGTTACTAGACACCGAAACATGTCCCAACATACGTAAAGACAAGTGATTATGTCACGATAAAATCTCTAATAAAACAAGTATTGACTAGGCGGAACCATAAAAACTTTGTTTATTATTACATTCTGTCAATACGGAAAAATGTGTGACTTTAAAAGTCAAAAAGGGTATGTGGTTATTAGTGGGTATGAATCCCACACCCTTGTGAAGTACGGACTCCACAAGCGTCTCAGGCAAGATTTTCCTCAATCCATCAAAGAAAAAAGCAAAACATCTATTTAAGTTACAACCCTCATAGATTTTACTGTAGATCTTTAGGTTAAGACTATAGTAATGATACATTATACCAAATTTCACATGCATTGGATCGTTCTGTGATGAGTTGGAGGCAGTGGCGTAGCCAGGGTTGTGATTTGTGTCCGTTTCACCACTGCGCCGGCTACTTGGTGATGTACAGTTGTCGCTTTTCGGCCCGGCTCCACATTTGAGGCTAAGTCTTCATGACAACGTATAACCACAGTCTATCTACACAGACGTGAAGCTTGGCTCATATTTTCCTATTTAAACACAAATAGTGCTAAATGTTCCGGCATAACTCAACAAGATGACAGTATTTCGCCCCGGTGTGCTATTGGGCTCTTCAGTTGGTTAAAGCACACCTCACCAAGACACTGTCTAGTGCACACTGGGAAGGCCATTGCAAGACGTATTTGATATATGTGTATCCGCGTCACGAGCAAGCCAGTGCACTATGGGAGTCGAAACTCCATTCCAAAGCAATTATAACCTTACCTTGGCATTGAATATACAATTTTCATAAGAAAATATGCATTGTCCGTTGAGCCATAATATATTTAAACACAAACACGCCACGCGCCGCACGACAATAATGCTCTCACGCAGCCAGCAATCATGCGCCGACTGCGCTGTGTTGGTGAATGTTATTGTTGCAGGATTTACTGTATGTTAGTATTGTGTAACAGTTATATCTTTAATCATGTGTTTTACAAGAGGAAATGTGCAATGCAATAAACAGATCAAATATTAAAAGCCATATTTCAGTGTTGCTTAGTAACCTATATGATCGCTTTTCAGTTGGTCAACACGAGTGTAGGTTAGAGTGACGATTTATCTCTTAGTGCCTGAAATAAAAATACATGAATTGTCTATACTCTTAATAAAACACTTTTCGCGTAAAGGGAGGGGGTTGTTTGAGAAACGTTTTATTAAGTGTATAAATAATTATTGTATTATGAATTTACACAGGGAAATTAATTGTTACTCCTCGCCCAATCTAATTGGGTGTATTCGTGTTGACCGACTGGGAAGTCATTCTATTAATGTAGGATGTTCAAATAACAAGACGACACCCGAGTTCCCAAAGGACCCTAAAAGGTAAGACTTAAGCTATGCATTTTAGGCTAGCATTATAAAGCTTTCCAAGCAATAATGTTATTGGTTTTTCATCTCTTTTGACTAATGCGGGTTTTAGATACGCCGGGGTACCGAAATTTTGACTCGAAGGGGATCTTTAACGTGCTAGTAAATCTACAGATACGGCTCCTTTGCATTTTCGTACCCTCAAATGCCAGCTGACTGCGCCAGAATTATATCCTGCAACTTTGTGAACAGCAGGCGAGAACGCTACCGCTGGACCACGCAGCCATTCGGTTATAAATCAGAAGCATGTCTCGGTAGGATATGCACGGCTTCGGTGGCGTAGTCGTCAGCATGCTGAACTGCTACGCCCAAGTTCGCGGGTTAAAACCCGACCAAAGTCGTCGGATTTTTAAGAGCGTTAAAATCCTTCACTATACCTTCCTTTGGGGGGAGGGGGGAGTGAAGCCGGTGGGCCTGTCATAGATTTATGGCATGTAAAAGAACCTACTGCTACAATGGTATGTAGCCAAAATTTGTAGGCTGTTTGGTTACAAACGCTCTTTCAAGTTCCAATGTTCGCCGCTGGGTGTCGGTGACAATGGCATCTTGAAGCCAAAGTTGGACCTACTTGAAATTGAAATTTGGGACCCTACGGGCGTACAATTGAAATGCCCTGCTATAACCATTGGCTGCAATTCAAATATAAATATTATCAATGCATTTTGAAATTAAGGCATAAGTAAACGTCTCAAACACGTGCCGATATTTTAATTTTCAGGTGTAGAAAATGGCTTTCAAATAGTCAGAGAGCTGATTAATGAATAAAAATGTAGACTATTTTGTACAATAATATAAACTGTTTCTCGAACCATTTAGAAGTAAGCCAATTTATGTCGTCAGGATAATGCTCACAAACTTAGATGTGGTACAATGTTTGTTAATTCTATTATGAAATACCTGGTCTCCCACATGACTGCTGTGAAGGTACGGTACACAATTGTTATAGATGAAATTATTTGTAAAATTGACATTGTATTATATTGTCTAATTCAGGAATGAAAGGTATCAAATTGACAGAGTAAAAATACGAAGTACTTACAATTGAGCCATTTAAGACTTTTTATATCTTTTTATACTGTTCGTTTCACACATCACACTGGTATTTTTAAAATTAATTATAATGTTACTCAATTTTATGGAAGAACTAGCTTTTGATAAGGTTAAGAATTTGATATAGCATAACTATTTACAATTATACCCATGTCAGTAACACAGGGCTTCGCCCAGTTTACCCAACGTAAGCTAAACGGCGCACGGACGACAGGTCCCAAACGCAATTCAGAAAAGTCGAGGTGAACAGCGAAATTCCAAACACATATACTCTTATGTAGATTAAGGCTTCACGGCCCGGATTACTATATAAATAATTCATGTTTTTTGGGCTAATGCCGTGTGAAATTAAATTAGAACCATACGTTTCGGAGAAACCTTGCCTCTTTTTTCAATGGAATCAAACAACGTGGCCAAAGAAAGTATATCAATGAGATTACAAAAAATTACAAAAAATATAGATAAAGTCCTCTGTTCGAGTCCGCCGTTCTACCATGGTCCATACAGTAATTTCTGGCAGCTGCTCTCTGGTGACGAACAGAGGAATTTATCTATATTTTTTGTAATTTTTTGTAATCTCATTGATATACTTTCTTTGGCCACATTGTTTGATTCCATTGAAAAAGGAGGCAAGGTTTCTCCGAAACGTATGGTTCTAATTTAATTTCACACGGCATTAGCCCCAAAAACATGAATTATTTACATATACTCTTCTCTGAAGTCTTAACTCGACACTACTCAAAACTTAATGCTGGCCGAAGCTTGGGTGACAGACTCGCTCGCTATCTCGTAAAATCGCTCCGAAGCTAGTAATTTATATTTCCACTGATTGGAGATTGTTGGAAGAAATTAAAAGGTACAGTAACATCACTTATAGTGGGCAATGTATTATATTAAAGATCGAGATATGCTGTCGCGGACCTTTTTGTAGAACTTTCCATGCTGACCAATTCTTACACTCATAGTAGGCCTATATAGATATTTTTAACGGTTTATCCAGTGTAAGCTTAAACGGCGCACGGACAAAAGTTTTTTCTTTGACTCGATTCACTGAAATCGTTACTGCTCTGCTTCCTGTGGTCACAAATGAATGTTTTTCTACAGAAATCTTCCTCGAGAAATCCTTTACAGAATGGTGAAAACGGCATCAAAATCCATCCAGTGGTTCTCGAGATTACCCGTTACATCCAAGAATCGGGGCTCTGTTTTATATTACAGTATGTCGAGATGCCCGCGACTATCAATGAAACAAATACATGAATTTATAACTAGTTTGGGCTATTAATTCTACGTAAGACTCATTAAATACGTCATACAACTGTACCTAGGGATGCTTGTAGAGGACTGAACTAATAAAAACGGAGCATTTTTTAAAATTAATGTTCCAATGAAGTAAAAGTGTACAGTATATCAACATTGTGATTTAACATGACGTATGTTTACAATGGAAATAATCACTCAGGTGAGTTAAAATTCATAAAACCCCCACAAAAGTGAAATCATCAGTTCCGTGAATAACGCCCTCAAGGCAGTTGCCAGCTGGCCGCCAAGAGGATGCAATTTCATAACGCAGCGAGCTTCGTGACTGTGGTAGTACAACTCCGTTCTCCCAGGTTTTCCAATCTAACTTTTCCCCTGCGAAATATAGCTTATTTCAAACTGAGACTCGCACCAAATAACTTTGAATCCCACCTAGTGGGACAATATTAGGTTTTTTTCTTTTCTTTTCTTAGCGGGAGGGAAGTTATATGTAAATTAATCTAGTTTTAAGGGAGGAATCCTACGTGGGGAGGAAGATGCTAGACATGCAAATACAGGGATTGAGAATGCGAGGCAGACCTAAACGAAGATGGATGGATTGTGTACGGGAGGACCTCAGAGAAAAACAGTTGTCAGAAGAGGATGTGCCTGACCGGGTTAAATGGAGGAGAGCTGTCAGAAACATCGACGCCACATAGGAGTGGGAATGATGTAAAGAGAAAGAAGAATCTAGTTTTAATTTAAAATAACGCGATTTAATAAGGGCTTAGAAAATTCTATGGGTACATTAATACTATTTGTGGGATCGTTATTAACTTCTTGAGCATGAGATCGCCATCAACCGAGCTGCTTCATATAACGTTAATACAGCATACTGTATGACCAACAATTCCCCGAATTATGGTTATTTCCCAGTTACGAATGAGTGAAATTTGTCGCATGTGTAGTGTAAGCAAGTAAATCTTTTTCCGGCTGCATGTAGCATTTGTAAGGTAAAAAGGACTTAGTAGGCGACAAAAATCTTAGGAAATGATATTTTAGGTGTTGAGGGCTAATTGCAATATAAAGTACAGGATCTTGTTGAAAAAACTGAATAAACATACAGTCTATTGTATAACTCATAAATCAACATGATATGCCATGAGAGGACATGCCCACTTTTGGTAGGACTTCTGTAAATGTCTTCTCTTGTTGAGAGATACGCAGTCTTCATGTTGGTAGCACAGATAGATTCGAGTTTATTTTTTTCCTGTCAGGGGAACAGGAATGTTCTAGATTTATCATTTCAGTCAAAAAATAACTTCATCTTTTAAAGAACTGTTTTTTGTAGTTGTTGTCTCTTGTGCATATTGTATTACCCAACAAGATGTTCAGTAAAGAACATATAGCCTACTTTCTCCTAAATGCATGGGTATTGTTATAACTCTTTGTCCTTTTCAAGGACTATGATTGAATGTTGGTTGTAGGAGCTTGTTGAAATACAACGTGCTATAGGGATATTAAACATGAATATGAGGTGCCCTTTGCTAGTGCTACCTCTGTACCAAATTTCGTTCAATTCGGTTTCACCGTGTTTGAATTGATAGGGGGAATCGATTTGCACACATACTTGGCCACCATCTGCAAACTATTGGGCTGATGTTCTTGCAGTTTGGTCAGAATATGTTTCCCACATAAAGATATGGTGTTGCAAAATTAGGTAGAGACTAGATTATTAGGTTGGTCGTAATTACATTTTAGCTTTTAACATTTGGGTGGCCGCGATTACGTTTCCATCAAGATAGCGGTGATATAAAACATGACACTGAGGTGCCCTTTGCTAGTGCTACCTCTATACCAAATTTCGTTCCATTTGGTTTCAGCGTGTTTGAATTAATAGGGGGAATCGATTCTGACACAAAGATGGCCGCCATCCGCAAACTATTAGGCGAATGACCTATTAGATTGGTCAAAGGATGCTCCCTCCATAAAGGTATGTAGTTGCAAAATTTGGTAGAGATCGGATGATTAGGTTAATCGTAATTTGATTTAAGCTTTGAACATTCGCGTGGGCGCCATTACGTTTCAGTCAAGATGGCGGCGATATAAAACATGACACTGAGGTGCCCTTTGCTAGTACTACCTCTGTACCAAATTTCGTTCCATTCGGTTCCACCGTGTTCGAATTAATAGGGGGAATCAATTTTGACATAAAGATGGCCTCCATCCGCAAACTATTAGGTGGATGACCTATTAGATTGGTCAAAGGATGCTCCCTCCATAAAGGTATGTAGTTGCAAAATTTGGTAGAGATCGGATGATTAGGTTAATCGTAATTTGATTTAAGCTTTGAACATTCGTGTGGCCGCCATTACGTTTCAGTCAAGATGGCGGCGATATAAAACATGACACTGAGGTGCCCTTTGCTAGTGCTACCTCTGTACCAAATGTCGTTCCATTCGGTTCCACCGTGTTCGAATTAATAGGGGGAATCAATTTTGACATAAAGATGGCCGCCATCCGCAAACTATCAGGTGAATGACCTATTAGATTGGTCAAAGGATGCTCCCTCCATAAAGGTATGTAGTTGCAAAATTTGGTAGAGATCGGATGATTAGGTTAATCGTAATTTGATTTAATCTTTGAACATTTGTGTGGCCGCCATTACGTTTCCGTCAAGATGGCGGCGATATAAAACATGAAACTGAGGTGCCTTTTGTTAGTACTACCTCTGTACCAAATTTCGTTCCATTCGGTTGCACCGTGTTCGAATTAACAGGGGGAATCGATTTTCACACAAAGATGGCCGCCATCCGCAAACTATTACGCTGATGACCTATTGGTTTGGTCAAAGAATGCTCCCCCCATAAAGGTATGTTGTTGCAAAATTTGGTGGAGATCGGATGATTAGGTTAATCGTAATTTGATTTAAGCTTTGAACATTTGTGTGGCCGCCATTACGTTTCCGTCAAGATGGCGGCGATATAAAACATGACACTGAGGTGCCCTTTGTTAGTACTACCTCTGTACCAAATTTCGTTCCATTCGGTTGCACCGTGTTCGAATTAATAGGGGGAATCGATTTTCACACAAAGATGGCCGCCATCCGCAAACTATTACGCTGATGACCTATTGGTTTGGTCAAAGGATGCTCCCCCCATAAAGGTATGTCGTTGCAAAATTTGGTAGAGATCGGATGATTAGGTTAGTCGTAATTTGATTTAAGCTTTGAACATTTGTGTGGCCGCCATTACGTTTCCGTCAAGATGGCGGCGATATAAAACATGACACTGAGGTGTCCTTTGCTAGTGCTACCTTTGTACCAAATTTCGTTCAATTCGCATTCACCGTGTTCGAATTGATAGGGGGGGACAGACATTCAGAGTACACACACTCACACACACACACACAGACACACACACACACACAGACACACACATACACACACACAGGCAGACACACTTTTTTCGCCCTGTGTTGATCTCATAAGTCTACTTTCATTATTTGCAAAAATCGAAAGTAGGCTAAAAATACATACCAAAATACATGAATAATATCCCATAGAGAAATGGAAATACTTGTAGAGTTGTTGTTAATTCATTTGAGGGGCTTGAGACATCTTGGTCATCAGCCCCGTATAGTTGGGTGTGTGCTGAAGTTGTCTGGCAATCTGTATTGGTGTAAAGACTGTAGTTAATGAAAATCTACATCCGGCTTCCAGTCTACTGACCAGGACAGGAATGGAATGAATGAAGCCCCCATCTAGTGGCGAGGATAAGAACTGTGCCGGCTGCCGAAGCCTGTAGCACTCCTCTGAGGCAATGATTAAATGAATGACAGATGAAATTAAATGATAGTGGAGAGTGTTGCTGGAATGAAATTTTTGACAGGGAAAACCGGAGTACCCGGAGAATAACCTGTCTGCCTCCGTTTTGTCCAACACAGGTCTCACATGGAGTGACTGGGACTTGAACCACGGACCCAACGCTGAGAGGCCGGCTTGCTGCCGCCTAAGCTACGGAGGCTTCTGCTGTAATGACTGTAGTAATGTGTGTAAATGTATCAGGGATAGGGATGGGGTAGCCACTATCCCGGCAATTTCCTGTAGGGAGTTGGGAAAAACCACACTCAGGATAACCTCTGTCAGCACCGGGATTCGAACCTACGATATCCGTACTTATCGCAGCTGCCCTCGCGGCCATGTTGAATGCTTGACAAGCGTGGCTACACCGCAGGAAGAAATGCTTGCAGAATTGGGCTTCGAGTGACTATAACCCTCTCCCCCCCCATTGGTCGATCCTGGCTACGCTACTGGTTGGAGGATTTCATATATCAGAAATAATCGGCATCTATTGACATTGCCTTCTTTACTTGTGTAAAGGAATTAATAGATTTATGTACAAGTAGGTTTACACTGTAGTAGTGCTCCACTATACCAAGTGTCGTGGAGATTGGATCATTGGTGATAAGTTAAGGAATTCATCCCTAAGGAATTGACATGTGTGCCATCTATATTTTTTAAATGTAAGCCATAGATTTTTGTACCAGTAAGTTAGATAAAGATTATGCTAGAAGTTTAGTATACAATCATCGCTTGGTAGATTACGAGAAATAAAAATATGTTTTTAAATATCACACAACCGCCATCTTGATTTTTTTTTTAAATTGAATAATATTACACACCTATACAGTATTTAGCTCCTTATAAAGATTCACTGTGTTTGGTTGATTAGATCACCAGAAAACTCAGTTTTAAGTATTAATATAATTCACGTGGCCATTATGTTGTTTTTGTGCTTGTCAGGTTTTTGAAATACATATGTGAACTTACTTTATACATATACAGGGTGGGAACATTTATGATTCTTCCCTTGTAAGTGATAAATTAGGATAAGGGAACTTGGTATCTGTAGCAACTGGTGGTGTACACACAGATTGGATCAGAAGCATCTGAATAATACCTAAGGTTATAAAGGCGTACTCAAGGCTAGCGCTTCATAGCTCTAGTGTGCTTAGTTTACCTCTCATAAAGACAACAATTTGGGTTTCAGTCTCAAATGAATTTGTGAAATTTGAGCTAATGAGAGTTTGTTGCAAATATCTTTTACCTCTAACTGTGTTTGTATTCCAGGCTGGTCAACAAAGAACTACCGGAAAATGTTTCAGAACCATGATTATTGATATGAGGAGTTATGAGAAGTGTGAGGAGAATACTGGTGGTTGAGAAATAAACTGACAACAAGATTTTGATAACAGCTTATATTAATATATTCATACTTTTGTATACATAACAGTTTCAAGAACTCATTACAAATAACCATAAATAGTTATAACTAATATTGGCACTTTTGACTAGATCTGCTGTTACTTCATCAACATGAAGACAGTTCAATAAATTACAAAACATCTTACAATATGAAATAAATTATAGGATATCACAATGTGTATACATACAAACATAAAATTGATGATGATAATAATAATAATTAACTTTGCAGTACTATCTCTGATGTTCCCCTCATCTTAGAGACCTTAAGTTACGATATGATTAATAATAATTTGATTAACTAATGCAAAAAGAATAAATAAGTTCTCTCATTGTTTTTCATACCACACTGTGGAACTTCTATCTCTAGGGCTTTGATTTAATCACTAATCAGTTTTCAGTCTCATTTTATGAGCTTTATCTTTGTTGATTGCTGCTCACAAAAGCATTGTGTTATTTTCTGACTAGGCAGTCTTACTTGAAAATTTTTCAGTGCTGCTTCTTTTCTGATTCCATAATAGGAAATATGACATACACATCCAAATAAGAAGCAAGAGACAATTGTTCAGTGAATGATCTTTAGACTAGAGTGGACTGCAATATACTTTTTATCCATGGGACATATTCAGAGAGACGAGTATAGATGCCTGGCAGTCGGTATCGTCCACAGCCAATCCCTGTTGAGATTACACCCACCACTGTCATCTGATCATTTTCTCCAATCATCAGAGGACCACCACTGTCAGCCTGAAACATATTGATATTACGGTTGTACGTCTACAAGGTTTTGATAAACATAACCAGTGTTCCTGTCACGAATTTCTTTCTAAGGAGTATTTTAATCCCTGGGGGAGGAATAGGGTGACCAACCGTCAGGCATTTGCCGGACATGTCCTACTTTTTTCATGCTTGTCCTCTGTCCGGCAGGCATTTATTATTTGCTATTAAATGTCCGGCTTTTTGCATATTGTACTCTTAGTCATTCAGTTTCCTATTGTTTTCTCTGTTGCAAAGCTATTTTTGTTGCACTTCCTCTATCTCAGTATATATTCTGAATGCCCCTATCGGACTACATCATTTACTCACTTAATAATAAATCAAGAGCTGTCTGAAGGACCTGTCACCAATGTGGTGACACCGCCCGACGTGATATGAACGTGCTCGGTCGGGGCCGGGGAATTCTCGGCAGGGATTCACCAGTCAAGTAATGCTGGCTGCGGTATTACGTAGTTTTGTTTTTGTGCTAGTTGTATTCGGACCTTCTGAGTGAGTTGATGTTTGTTTGAATAATATCAGTATGTCATCAATCAAAAGTGGCTAGGCACAAAAGATGAAATGTAAGTTCTCGGAGAAATTGAAACAGAAGTACCCGTGTTTTAGAGAGGGACGTAACTAAAGTGAGGCGAAATGTTATATTTGTGACTGTTATGTAACTGTTGGAAATAAAGGTACAGTTAACCTCAAGAGACATATTGTTAGTGAAAAGCATTGAAAAACAATTAGAAGCAGTTCTTCTAGCAGGAATATTGATTCCTTTTTCCCGATTAAACATTCCCCACTAGACAGGAAAGTTCGGACAACAGAGGCAACATTGGCATATCACACTGTTTCTCACCATCAGTCGTATTGATCTATGGACAGCACATCAAAGTTGGATAAAGTGCTGTTTGCAGATTCTGAGATTGCTAACTAAATATCATGCGCTAGAACCAAAACTGAAGCTATCATAAATAACGTAATCGCCCCTCATTCCATTGACATTATCACTTAAACATTGAATAATAGTATTCATTTGTTCGGAGTGGGTACTGATGCTAGCAACCATGGGGCTTTGAAACGTATTCCTATTGTTATACAATATTTCGACTATAAAGAAAATTATTCAAACGAAAGTCTTAGAACAATAAACATATCCTATTGAAACTTCAGAGACAATATCCAATTATGTTTCCGAGACTTTTAAGAAGCATAATATTTCTGCTTAATGCGTTGCTTTTAGTGGAGACAATGCAAATGTAAATTTTGGAGGGGTTAATCGTAGAGAAGGCAAAAACGTATTTTCAGCACTTAAAAGTAAATTAAATGATCATATAATTGGGGTTGGATGCCCAGCACATGTACTGCATAATTGTTTGCAACAAGGTGCTGATGTACTGCCAGTTGATGTAGAGAGTATAATTTTAAGTCTTCAATTATTTCCATATCTATACAATTCGCACTAAACAACTCAAAGAATTCTGCGAGTTTGTTGAAATAAATTATGAACAGCTTTTGTGTCACAGCAAAACAAGGTGGTTAAGTTTGTTCCCTGCAGTAGAAAGAATGCTAAAACTGTTTGCAGCTCTAAAGTCGTACTCTATTTCTCAGCCTTCAAATTCTGTTCCTGCTATAATAAGGTCCTTTTTTGAAAACGAGTTTTCTGAGCTTTACCTGTGGTTGGTTCATTCCACTATTCACATTTTTCACAACAAAATTTCATACATTGATAAAGAAACGCTCTCTATAGCAGAAGTTTGTGATATATTAGGTTCAGCTCTGGCCACACTGAATGATAGGATGGGAAATAAATTCATACCTCTTAAAGCCAAAAAGTCTCTGAAATCCCTCACTGAAAATGGCTTTGAGAGAGAATGCATTGCATTTGTAGAACTCGTTGTTGTTTTTTATGAAACGTGCATTCAATACCTGTTAAAGTGGTGTAAACCTATGATGGAAGACTTTAAATGTTTCCAATAGATGAAGCTTCATAGTATGAAAGACATTAAGTTTGAAGATGTTCTTCATTGTCTCGAGTAGGCTATTTGCAATCTAAAGGTGTGGAGATAGAGGATTCTAATCTTTTTGACCAATTTTGCAATGTTCAGAATTACACTAGGAGTTCCGAAATTGATAAACATACAACATTAGATAAGCAGAGGTGTGAGTTTTTCAAATATAGCCCTGACATTGAAACATTTAGTGAGCTGCTTAAAATTTGTCAGTTTTATTTCGCTATTCCAGGTTGCAATGCAACCGTTGAAAGAGTATTTTCCCTGATTAATACACAGTGGTCAGAAGAAAGAAACCGTTTGCTGACCGAGTCGGTTAAGGGTATTATAATAGTGAAGTACAACTTTAAAAACATGTCGTGTGGAGAGTTTTACAACTATTTATTACAAGAAAATAATTCATCTTTGCTGTCGAAAGTGGGTGCAGTCGATAAGTATCAGCATAAAATAGCTACAACTTCAGCATCTTCATCAACATAACAGTTATAAGGTATGTAATACAAAATTTTGCATGCAAATATTAAAATTCCATTTGTCCTCCATTTTTAGAACATTTTTATGAAAAGTCCTCCTTTTATTAAGAGTCTGTCCTCCATTTGAAAATTTAGAGTTGGTCACCCTAGGGAGGAAGAGAATTAGAAACCAGTACATACATTTCTGTTAAGTAAGGCATGAAAATGTGACCACAATTGGGATTTGAATTCAAAACTCCTGCTGTCCAGGCAGGCCACACCGTGACCGGAAGAACTCAAGTCTTAGATGGCAAGGGTGCTGGACACCGGCTGATCCAAGGTGAGCTATTTCCTAGAGTCATTTCTATAATTCTATGATTATAACTTTAGAGATAGCTCTGGTCTCATTGTCAAGGTTATAGGCATCTACACTATATCCAGGAAGTTATGCTCAGCACCCTCTTTGTCTTGGAATTGATTCCTGGTCGTGGTATATAATTAGCTTAATATGTTTGTCTGGAGAGCACGAGATTCTGTTTCAAGTCATATTTGCAAGTGTTACTCGGCAGGTATGACTGCACCAAGCTCATTTTTATATTCTAAAGAAATACATTCCTTTCAGAGTATAGTTCTCCATATTTAACATTGCCACCCCCCTTGTTAAAATTTCATGAAATCACCTTTAGGGGTCATCCATAAAATGTGCTTGTTTGAACAGGGGGGTTCCTTACAAGACTGTAGCGAAAGTGTAAGATATGAAAATATGTACATCTGTTTTTTTTTTTTTGGTTATTGCCCGATTTTCAAAATTCAAATAAATTGTTTTTTGCACTTTCCATATACTGTAATGAGTAACGCAGATGCAAAGGCCGCTAAGTGCACTTTATTTTTGATTTTGAGTTGAACCTTGACAATGAGACCAGAGCACACGATGAAATAAGTTTCAGGTTGAAAAACCCGCTCAAAGCCATTGAAAATGGCAAAAGAAAATCATGTTTGTTTTCATAAACTGCTAAATGCATGTTGGTTACAGTTGCAAAGCCAGTTTAATGCTCCACTGTGCAAAGACTGCTAAGTCCTATACGTGTGGCATCTGCCTTGCCAGGTCCAGCTACAAAACGTGCTAACTGGTACTAGAACTACCAATGTTCCACCCACAGAACTCTTTTATAGTTGACTGGCTGCGTGGCTCAGCAGTAGCATTCTCGCTTGCTGGGCCCAAGGTTGCAAGTTCGTATCCTGGCGCAGTCAGCTGTCATTTGGGGGAGCGCAAATGCGAGGGGACTGTGTCAGTAGATTTACTGGTACGTTAAAGATCCCCTTTGGGGCAAAATTCCGGCACCCTGGCGTCTCGAAAAGCCAGAGTAGTTAAAAGGGATATAAAACCAATAACATTATTATTATCTTTTATAGTTTATCACGTCTCTGAGGGATATTTTCTTTTTTGGATTTGGTTTTGCTGGACTGTCAAAGAAGCATATGCAACGACATGCTGCCAGACTGTCTTGTCGAAACATGCCGGTTAAAGGCACAGCTGTTCAGCAGATTGCTTCTTGTTAGTGGGCATTTCAAGCCAGGAAAATGAGTGGTATTGTGGATTTAATTGAAGCCGTTATTGCATTTATGGACGGTAATAATATTGTTTAAGTTCCGTATATGGAGAAAATTAAAAAAAAAGATAGATTTTTCCCTAATAAACAACCTTGAAACTAAAATATTTCTGTATTGAAAATCTCTTTAAGTTATATCCAAATACCATTCATAATTTCAAAAAATAGCAGGTTTTCAACCAAAGTTTCATTAACGACTCTTGGCGTGGTGGGTGCAAAAGTTGCTAGCTGCACAAAATGTGTGCAAAAATCTTTAAGTCAATTTTTTGATTTATGTTTTGGGACAGAAGACTCCATCATAGACTTCACATAATAAGTTATTATTTGTTAATGTTTTGGGAAGAAAATATGCTATAAATAGTTTGGTCATAGCAAGTTTTTCAGCTTTCCTTGTTTTTGTTTATGATGCACTTGGTGGCCTTATGAGCCACATAAAATTATAAACTACTGTAGTTAGGTAAATAAAGCCCAGTTATCTTTGGTGGTTAATATTGATATTGAATGAATTCAAACAAGTGGGGACAAGAGAGAAGTCCTCCCACAGGGTGTAATCTTGAGCATATTATCAACTTATTAATTCCTTTTATGTAAAACTATAACATATCAGTATTTCACTGCAATTAATTAGAAATCTAATGTTTACGAATCATTAGCCAGGAAATGTTCTCCGCAGTGCCTACAAGCAGCTGCGAGAGATAGTGTCACCAGTTACGTTGTCAGCACGGCTGTTGCTTGTATCAAAACAAACAGGAAACGTTGTACTCACCACAGCCATTCATAACATACTGTTGCATGCTTCCAATAATCTAACTATACACACTGACGATTTTGACAGCCCACAGCCCACACTTGTGGCCTTCACCCTATCAAGAACAGCGTGCTGCCAACTAAACTGATGACGCAACATCTCGCAGCAGCACGTAGCCACTGCTGAGAACATTTCCCGGCACCCTGTATTTGGTGCACATAAGAAATTGTTTCTAAATCTGACCTCTCCAGCCCATGCCAATTGGGTGAGTGTGCCCGCTGATGGCTCAATATTGAGTTCCAAATTATCCCCTCCTCCTACATCTCTGGAGTGCTAGGCTTGTTCTGATTGGTGTCTGTTCGGAAATCTTGGCATACTTCCCAAGCACAATATAGCTATCTCACACTGGGCAGTAAGACCGCTAGCTGGCCAGTGGGCAGTTGGGCTGGAGAACCATGTTATAACCTGTTTTATTGTGGTGTTGGTACTGGTGTGTGAATCTGTAATTAATTACGACTAAGAGTCCAGGGGCAAAGAAATTTGTCTCACACTGGACCTGACTGTTGTTGGACAGAACCATCTGAAGTTGCACCTGTGATCACACTTTTCAAATCTTGATATGCGCTAAAGATATTGAGAACTCACCCAACAAGAGTCACGGCCTCCTTCCTCATAGCCAGCACACATCTGCGAGTCGAGGATCTTGACTTTCTTCTCTTGGGACTTGTACCAGTCACGGCACTTGTTATTGTCCACCACCTGGACTGTCACCTGCAACAAAGTATCAATACACTGTTACATGGTCAAGCTAAAATCAGAATTGAACAAGGTTGGGGAGTAACGCTGTTACTAGTAACAGTTACTTTCTATGGTAACGTGAAGGTAATGACGTTACTTTTTAAAATAAGTAACTAAAGCCGTTATGTTTAACCCTAGAATACTAAATTTATACAATTGATGCTTAATACTAATAATACGTTAAATTTACGTACATTACGAACTTTGTGCTAAGGCACAAATTAATTAAATGTTTTTTTTTTTTTTTTTCTTGTGGTCTCCTCAGAGGCCTAGTGCAGGTCTTTCTATTCGACGCCCGTGGGCGACCTGTGCGTCTGGATGAGAGATGGATTGAATGAAGGTGAATGAAACAGGGCAAGGATGTGGAAGGAAGCGGCCGTGGCCTGTCAGAAGGTACCGTCCCAGCATTTTCCTGGTGTTGAAAATGGGAAACCACGGAAAACCATTTCAAGGACGGCCGACGGTGGGGCTCGAACCCACGCGTCTACCGAGTCAGCAGAGAGCTTGGCCCCATGACCTAATGCCTCGCTTTAGCCAGCGTAGCCACTGCTGTCGGTAGTTAAATGGTTGAAATTGATATACATTTCGTATGTAACACTATTTATATACACTGAATCCTCTGTGGTCTTTGAAGTTTAATACGCTAAGTTCCATCTTAAATACAACAATTACAGAAGTCGTTTACTTTGACGTAAATAGCAGTACGTAATCTCTCCAGCCTCTTATACTGTCTCTGGTTAGTAGACCGACACGCTATCCACTCACCCATCGTGGCAAGCTAATTTCTAATAATGGGGGGGCATTTATAGGTAGGATAATGGAGCAGATGCTCTGACATGGAACTGCCTCCTTAAAATGCAGGATGGATGGTCAGCTTGAAAAAAAAGCTGACATTAAAAAGAAAAACTTTGAACTTGAAGATATGCATTAATATAAATCAGAGTAGATTTTCTATGGGGTAACCATTACAAAATCTCATCTAATAACAGGCCATTGCAAATTATTCCCAAGTGATGAGTCGTGGGTGATAAATGGTATTATTGACAGAGATGGATTCTGAGTGGTATTTTGGGCAAGGAAATTTTGTTTCCCCCAACCTTTAATGAACTCTAAATCTCTCGACTATATGGCTATTATATTAACCACAGGGGCTCATACCTGGTAACCTGAAATGAGCCAAAAATTCTTTGTAATGTTTATACAATTGCCCTTCTTGATTTTCTTTTAAAAATTCTTGAGGACCTGCATAATTCTTGCGAGAGTTAAGGCACTTTTTTTTCTATATCCATACTATTACCAACCCTTGTCTTGAAACAAATTCCCAGAAAATATTGATTCCTTGGTTGTGAGTTTTTGGCCTGATTAAATATAGGCTATAGTGCTCAAAGAACCAGAGTTATGGGTCACAATATCCAGAGTTAGCAAGAGGGAACTGTTCTTACATAAATATAATGTGCAGACGGTATTTGATTCCGTACACAATAATAGTATCATGGGCCACCGGTGCAAAAGACCCTAATAATGCACCTGAGTGACTTCTGCTTGAATTTTAAATCTGTTAGTTTCCCATAAAGTTGAACAAACGACACCTGATATTGATGATTTTGATCTCGAGATCAAACCCCCCCCCAACCTTGAATCTCCACCATTCTAACCCACTCACCTCCTTGCCATCAGATGCAATTGAAGCTCTGATCAAACCTCTCTCATGATACTACAGTACTGAAGTTAAGAATCTTATTTGTCCACTACCTGGTATAGCAGTTAGCATTCTTGACTGTTGCTCTGGAGGTCCGGGTTAGATTCCCGGCTCTGCCAAGAAAGTAATTCTGGGATGGGGTACATTTAGCCTCGTGAGACAAAACTGAGAGGAGATGAGTTTGATTCCTATCTCAGCCATCCTGGATGTGGTTTTCTAACATAAGGCCACGGCTGCCTCCTTCCCAATCCTCACCTGAATTACAGATCCCATAATAACACACGTTATCAGACATTCTTTTTTACACCCAAGTATACGGGGCTAAATGATTACGATGTCCAAGTCCCTCAAATGAAACAACAAAGCATCAGACAATTAACGCGTTTGGTTTCTTGAACTTCGGCAAGACATACTAAATTGTTAGCCTACTTTCGGGTGGATGGCCTCCACTATGGATCCTTCCCTCCCGGTGACTTTAACTCTTGATATGAGTACCGGTACCGTACCTTCTGCAGCACGTCGGCTCGCCTGCCGTTTGCGGACGTCTCTGCCATCCATCCCCAGCCCGCAGCAGTGGCCATGCGGTCCGAGAAGCTGCTGTAGTCCCTGCTGGTGGGGGCCGAGGGAAGACACGCGGGCCCCACAGCGCTCGACCAGTCCACATCTCCCTCCAGCTCTAGCAGCGCCAGGTCGTGGACGAAGTGAGAGCACCGGTACTCGGGGTGCAGCACCATCGTCTTCACCGTCAGCTGGTTCTCGCGACCTTTCATGTCCTGCTTCAGATCGTACGCACCCACAGTGACACGCACGTGGTTTAGCGGTAGCTGCATCGTTCCACTGAAAGAAAGAGGGCAGTTAAACATGCTGCCAAAGAGATATTTGAGGTTTATAGTATTCTAGTGTTTTTACATGTGTGACGAGTCTTTGCCGTTTTGAAGTGAGAGTGCTGTCAACTATTTACATGTGTCTATTACTCGTTTGATGAGTCTTTGCCGTTTGGAAGTGAGTGCGCTATCAACTGTTTGCATGATTGTGTCTATCAGCGCGCGTCAGGGCTAATGTGGGACAAGAGGGAAGGCATGTACACTCCGCTTCAAGCGTTATTGACAATAGGGCATTCCGTGCTGTACTGCCTCTCGTACTACTACTACTACTAATAATACTTCTACAGTGATAATACACTACTCTTCCGTTAAGTGTATGAACGCCTTAAAACTACTCACATAACCTTTCGTTAAGTGTATGAACGCCTTAAAACGGCTCACATAACAAAAATTTGAAATATCCAATTGACCAACGCGAAGCTCGTGCCACAATGATCCACCGACGTACAGTGCAGACTGTAGCCTACCGATATATCCGGAAAAGAGTAGATTACGTCACACTACTGACAACTTGTAGTTCAAATACCTACCGCCGGTAAGGTTTCGTTAAATGGATAATACAGACACGCCCCAATCCTAAATTTTATTGTTGTTCCATTTATAGTCTAGAAACAATGTGGTCATGAGTCCCCTGCACTTGGGTGTGATAACCTGTGTGTCTGTAGTAGTATTCGTGAAACGGTTATTACGAGTATTAGGGTCTAAGAAAGTGATAGTGACCCAGAGCTTAAAATAAGGTACCAATCCAACATTTGCTTGGAGTGAGAGTAGAATAATTCGGGTCAAAACCAGACACAGGATGGCCACTGGTAGCACTGTATTCGAACCATGCATCTCCAAACACTGGCTACTCAATCCAGCCGTGGGACATGCCTTAGACCACTCGGCTAAGCTAGTTGTTTCATTCTGGGCTTGGGACATCATGGTCATCAGCTCCATGCACTGGAATATTTATTGGTATTGTGATAGTTGTTGTTAATTAATTCAGAAGCTTTGCGACATCGAGGTCATTTAGCCCCGTGCATTTGGGTACGTATATATATATATAGTGTATTTATTTATTTATTTATTTATTTATTTATTTATTTATTTATTTCAAAATCTGATAACCTGTGTTATTGCGAGTTCTGTAGTAGAGTGTGTATTTGCAATGCAGGTGAGGATTGGGGAGGAGACAGCCTTGGCCTTAAGTTAGGAACCATCCCGGCATTTGCCTGGAGTTGAAGTGGGAACACACAGAAAACCACTTCCAGGATGGCTGATATGGGAATCGATCCCACCTCTCACGAGGCTGACTGTATCCCGTTCCAGCCCTCAGACCAGAATTAAATTTATTGGCAGAGCCGGGAATCGAACCCGGGTTTCTGCGATGACAGCCAAGAATGTGTTATTGTGATAGTGCTGTAATGTGTACATGTGATTGGGGCTAGGATTGGGAATAAGGTGGCCGTGGTCTTAATGTTATACTGGCTTTCGCCTGGAGTTAAAGTGGGAAACCACGGAAATCCAAATCTAGAATTGTTGAGGGTGGGATTCGTTGCCACCTTTCATCTAGTTGTCCTCACGAGCCTGAGTCCATCTCATACCAGGATTTATATCCTCCACAGCGGAACCGATAAATCGAACAGGAAGAGGCACTGCAATACTTACCCCAGACCAAGGTGGTGGCTTAGTAGACTTTGTATACTCACCTGTTAACATGTTCAATTGTTCGACACTTATGGTAAGGTGAGGGTTTACCTGCACATGCAGTGCGCCGCCGTCACTACCCATCTTTTACTGATGAGAGTGCCCCCACAGAAGTGTCCTCCTCGTCGAGTGATGGACACAAGCCAGGGGAACTCGCCGGGGCTGGCTGGTAGCCCGCCGACAATCCTGGAGCGCCGTGGGTTCTGCCTTCCACACGGCACATCCGCGACTGCAAGCAGAGAGAAACCGGCACATAACTCGAATGTTCAGTCAATACTTTTATTATTACTTGTCTTAAGCAGTATGCGACACATTCAAGCGAAGGAACCCATACAACATAGCCTGGTTAAAGTCTCAGATTTTGCCGGAAATTTTCGTTAATTTGAGGTCAATTCACCATACTGAGACTTGCCTCTTTTAAACATTACAGTGAAATTATAGATTTTGATGGTATATTTAGTTGTTGATTTATTAAGAGGCTTTGCAACATCTTGGGCGTGTGTGTGTGTGTGTGTGTGTAAGTTGTCTGATAACCTGTGTTATTGTGTGGCTGTATTAGTGTGTGTATTTGTAATGTAGGCGAGAATTGTGAAGGAGGCGATCGTGGCCTTAAGTTTGGAACCATCACGGCATTTGCCTGGAGTAGAAGTGGGAAACTTCGAAAAACCACTTCCAAGGTGGTTGAGGAGGGTTCGACTCGGGAATCGAACACGAACCTCCGGGACGACACCTAAGAATGCTAGCCGCTACACTATAATATATCTAGTATGGAGACTTTCGTGTAACTGCTGACAAAGCTACTGGACGAAACCATTGGTCGCTACTAGGTTAGACGACTGTGTAAAAGCGATGCAGATATTAGACAGACACGATGCTATATTCATAAGCTTGTAGGATAGAGACGTAAATACCTAAAATGATAGATTAAAAAATAGTTTATCCTCCCAGCTTGGCTTTACCCACGGACTCTGCGAGGGATCATTCCTCTACCTTCGCAAGGACAGTATCTGGGAGCTGAACACACTTTGTCAGCAGATACAACTGGGGATGGTGACAGGCCGATCGCTAACTTGGGTCTAATTAAGGAAGTCAGGAATGGAAGTCGGCCGTGGACCTATTGAAAAGAACCATCCCGGCATTTGCCTGGTGGTGAAAATGATAAACCTCGAAAACCATTTTCAGGACGGCCAAGGTGGGATTTGAACCCACGCTCTCTCGATGCCAGCACGGCACGAGCTACGTCAGCGTTCTCGGCCAACGTGGCCGGTATAATAATAGTCTAGTAAAATATAATAAGAATTGGAGAGTCTGCCGCATTATTCAGTTATAGTGCGCGACAAACCATTGGAAGCCTGAAGGTCAAGGGGCCCTCCGCTCCGCTCTCCTCCCCGCGCCTGACGGTGCTGCCATGCTATTGCACGGTACCTTCAGTCGAGTGCGGATGCGAGAAAGTACATGACAACACCGCACCGACTACGCATGACCTTCAGGCTTCCAATGGTTTGCCCCGCACTATAGTAGAACAAGACCGATGGTGGCAGGCTTGACTCTCACATAGCCTACAGTACGTAGGGCATGTTAATTCTCTGTCGTACATCCAGGCCAGTTTCCATCTCTTGTTGAGTGCAATATTTTTGTATTTGTTGGCTCAGGCTAGAGAAAAAAATGTGGCTTTTCACCGATACCTCGGTCTAATTCATTGCTGTGATTATATGGAAGCTACTGTGGTATGGGTGGTGCTGTCTGTTAGGTAATCAGCCTGGAGGTTGGTCGTATTCTCATAAAGCACATCCGTAGGTTACCGGTATGTGGGTAGAAACTACAAAAACCCAAGTTTGGACTATAATGAGGCGTACTAGGCAAGGTGATGAGTGAGGTAGTTTGCCATTACTTTCCTCACTGAGTCCGTGCAGCAACACTAACCCTATGATTAGAACCTTTCACAACATCCACATGCACTCACTGTGCCCTAAACGCCATTACTCAGTACTATCCATACCTCATAACAGTCATGAACGAGACTGGGACATTGGTGAAGAGTCATATTTTACTTTAGCCTGTGCCAACAATTAAATGCAAAAATGCTGCACTCATCACGGGATGGCAACAGGGTGGTGCTAAGTAATGCCATTCAAGTCACAACTAGTACATGTGGATGCTGTAAAAGGTGTTACTCATAAGGTCAGTTCTGCTGCACCTTGCACGTATCTGTAGATAGCTGGCAACTATAATTTCCTCTTGCCTGGCATGAGGGATGTTCAAATAAAACATAGGCTAATGCCTAGAAACTGTAGCAGTTTGGCTCGCCCCTACTGTTGGGTGATAAATGTAACTGTTTACCTTTGCCTAAGCTATGTTGTTTTAATGGGCGCCAAGACCTCAATGCAATGTTGAAATCTAAATTTGTATTTAACAACGTCTAGCTCTGGCAGAACACCTTCAAGACTCTATTCACTCAGATCGTGGTATGATTTGATCATTAACCCAACAAACAATTGTATCAGGAGAAGGAATTGGTCTATATCTAATGCTACCTACTGAAAGCAAAGATTGCATTGTAAAAGAAATGAATTTATTATATAAAACAAGTATAGCAAAATTAATAATAATAATAAGAACAAAATTTAAATTGGAGCGTTGTGATTTGAATATTACCGATAGAAAATTACGTGAAAACGGAGTCTGATAAATTGATTTTACTCTTATTTCCAAGCTATGAAGTTACTGAAATATGAAATGTAAAACAAAGAAAAATGAGAGATTGCGTATTTCTGCGTCATTTGCGCTTACCACTGGAAATTGCCAAAGCATTTCCCTCGTACTTGATGATGCCGTGAGCTTCCCACAGTCTCCTGGACGTCGTCATCTCCATCGGAATTTGATGATATTCTGGTAGATTAGAGAATTCTATGGTCCGTACCTCGGACCCAAACACTCGTACAACCGCACTGGTTAAGTTTTGCAAAAGTTAGTCTTCAACTCCACTGAACATCGGAGCGACACGCACTTCCAACCGTACTCCGCAAGTTCTACACAGATAGTCCTCGTTTCACGGCGCGTCGAACAATATATGCACCTGTTGGCTCCCCCACCACGGTACCGTCTTCCAGCTTACGTTGTCTCCCCTGATTGGCTGAGCACGCCGCCAGTTCCCCTCCTCTGCCTCATTACACTCGGCGCGCGAGAGGGAGAAGTCGTTTTCCGTTCCAACAATTCGCCTTTTCTAGACCTTGCGACCCAGCCTTGCGTAATACTTCTCGACAGGAATCAGCTTGTATTCGAATTCCCAGTGAGTCATGTCTCTCAAATACCCTAACTGACAAAACTCCGTAAAATTCCGTAATCACATAATTTTCTATAATATTGTCGTTCGTAATAATTTGCTTGATAGCGTTTTCTAAGACATAGAAAACCTATCTGAATGCTAATAATTTTTATAAAATGCTCCGAAAATACCTTAATAATAATTATAATAAATTAATAATAATAATAAATTACCATGAAAAATTCTCTTGGCTGAACAATTTGCCGCGTAAATAAATATAGAATGGCTTCCTACTGACTTATGCCAGTTGCATAAAACCCCTCGAAAAACACGTTACAAAACGAACATGGTACAGGTTATGAATCGCTCGATGTTAAAAGGGGTCTTTTGCAGGTTTTACGAAATATTAGTTTTTGACGCGATACTACAGATGATAGGTAGGGCCACCGTTCAGTGTTGAAATGAAACCTCTGCAGTCCACACCACGGCTGTGCCGAGCTTGTGAAATCTCCGTGTATACACTTTGTGCATAATATCAGTGTTGTTTTTGCATTCTTTCATTAAATTGAATTGCTGTTATTGGAATTATTGCTTTCTGTGTTTCAGTGATTCTTGCAATGATATTGTACTTCATTTTCATATTACTATTAAGTTAAGTATTGGTTCAGTGTTCATACTGTACTTATACATTTCAAAAGCAATAACAATACATTTTGTATATTACTTGTGGGTTTTATGTGGAAGTTGGCAGTCAAAGTTCCAAAGTTCACACCATGTGATGTATCAAAGGGAACTTCTGCAATACTAACATCTGTCATTTTTTTCATAATCTATGAATTGGATTTTGTATTTTCGTGCACTGAAGTGTGAATTAGTATAGGCGTCATGCACTGGCAGAAGCCTAAAACATAGATCGACATTTTCCGTCACCTACATAGTTTTTTTCTTCTCCTGTAAAATCTAGAAAATTGCATAAGTCCCCTTTCAACATCAAGCGATTTATATATTGGACAACATACAGCACTACGTTATTTCAAAAGTTGGTCTGCGAATCATGAAGTCCTGGGTTCGAACCCCAGTCCCGGCAAATGTTTTTGCTACCAGATTATCGATTTAAACGATATCTATCATAACATTATGCGTCATTTTAACAGAATCTATATGAAATTACGATTTATTTAATTTTAATTACAATAGTTGGCACCAAGCAGGAGTTGGGAAATTTGATTGTATTGAACATTATTTCAAGTAGTCTATAGATAGGATAGAGACTATGGTTTCATTCCACCTCTTAATTTACAATATAATATGTGATGATTGTTCAAACAAGTGTGAGAGTAGCATATCTCCAATTCAATCTATACATTCATCATAGTGCCAGTATGAAAACGGAGTGTAAATTAACATTTTAAGAATGTCCAAGCTGTGTAGTATACGAGTAGGATAACATGTCAGATGACTTCACATATATTTCATCTTAATTTCATAGTAGGATAACATGTCAGATGTTACACATCATAATTTATGCGACTACTGTTTTGTTTGTTTAGCACATTGTATGCGTGAATCCCTTTTGAATCGTTAACTTCTATCGTTGCGAGTTATTGAAGTAATTGCGTTCTAGACTCTGTTTTTTATTAACCGTTATTTTTCAAATGTTTAATTACTTGGTGAGTTTTTGTAGTTGGTTAGTCTCACCTCCACTGTTCTGACACCTGTTCCAAAGCTGAACAAGTTTCCTTATACACTCCGTGAAGAACTCTCTCCTTGCGATTATCACGTGTTTGGTCCACTGAAGAAGTTCCTGAAGGGCAATTTCTTCACCACTGATCGAGTGGTTCGTGATGCTGTGGTTTAATGGTTTGACCATCAACCAGCGTCCTTCTTTGCGGAGGGTATAGGGAAACTTGTTTAGCGTTGGGACAGGTGCCTGAACAGTGGAGGTAGATACAGGGTTGCCAGATTTCAAGAATGGAAAAACGGAACACACGTCCCAAGACATTTTTTAAAAATCAAGTTTGTTAAATGTTGTAATAAATAATAGGCTACTCATGTGTATAAAATGAACATTACATAATGAAATACACAAAATTAATACTAGATATTGCTGACATATCATATAGGCCAGCAACTTTCAAATACTTTTCATTTGAACGACCCTTTGCAAGGATTTTTTTAAAATCTGTAAGTACCGTACCTTCTGATAAAATTCACTACAATTTTCGTCATAATTGAAATATGTGAACAATTCTTGTTTTATCAAACTAATGGAGCTTCTGTTTCTATCATCTCTCCATTTGATATTCATGACAGGATAAAACTTTCCGTTAAATCATTGGAGGGGAAAATGCTGAGTATGAACTTCACAAGGACTAAGCTATTCCTTAATGTCATTGCCCCTAATAAATCTATAACATGTACCCATCTGACACACACATAGAATTCATTTTCTCTTTCAAACTTACCCTGTACCCTACCGCTCAGAAAAGTGAAGCAACGCGGCCAGCGTGCCGGTGCCGATGCTATTTGACGTCACTAACAACAATCGCCAAGCACGTCAAGCATGGATTGCTCAAGCGGGACATTTGAAAATTGGTGCGAAATTGAATATATTAACAACAACAACAACAAAAACGGAATATTTGGCGTTCCGTTAAAGATTAAAACGGAACAGGGAACAAAACAAGAAAAAGCGGAATTGTTCCGGGTAAAGCGGAACGTCTGGCAACCCTAAGTAGATATCGGTAGACTCCTTCGCACTGTCACTTTTATGTTGTCGTTGTGATGTAGTGTACAGTATATTGTATTCATTTCTAGACATCAATCTATGTTTCATTAGAATAACTTGTTTATGAACATGCATCCAGCCACAATTCCTTACCATCGAAACACAGGACAGTGTTGTTGGGTAGTAGAAGAATATTCACTGTAATTAATTTTCAACTCTCTCTCTCTTCCACAGATAAAGGAAAACTCAACAAAATATTTAGATTTAGACTTGGAGGAAACGGTGTGTTTGGACGAAATTATTGAAGAGGGGCGTGTGTTCCCGGTTCCTGAGATGTCCGAGTTTTACGACGTAATAGCTAAAATTCTCCCTGGGTCATTAGTGCAGTACGGTAATGAAAATTTTATTGACAATTTTCCATTCAGAAAGAGAGAAAAGAACGAGTACATTGTTTCTGGTTTTTCAACATAATGTCTTACTCCGTCATGAAGGGTTACAAGTAGTTCCGTGAAGAACTAAATAGCCTATTTTCATATATCCTCCCATGTTAATTGCCTCTATCAACATACAAAATTTCAGTTTGATTACTGTAATAGATTCGTAGATATTGTGGACCGTCTAAATATTTCGGATGGTCGCCATGATGGATTGTTATAAGTGTAGGCCATAGAGTCATGTACCATTAAAGGAAAATTATTGCGTAGGTTCATTATTCAAACTTACACTTCGATCTCATGATTACGACACAAGAAATAAAAAGTTAATTTTAAAATTCACACAGCCGCCATCTTGAGGTTATGTAAACAATTGAACTAAATTAGATACCAGTGCATTACGATATGTATAAACATTTGCTGTACCAAGTTTCATTGCGTTTGGATAATTAAATCGCGATAAAAGTCTATTTAAAACTTTCAACTTCGCTTGGCCTTCATGTTCGTTATGTACTTGACAGTGTTTTGAAAGTCACTTAGGTGAACATTAAGTAGCGCCCTTTATCAGCGTACCAAATTTCAGGTTGATATCGGAGATATAGAATGCCGGTGAAATATTTCGCACCGCTGCCATGTTGGATTGGTGAGACGTAATAAAATGTGAAGGGCATTGCCGGGGTCGGAAAAAATAGTACTATGGACCTTACCGAGTTTCATTGGAATCGCCCCAGCCGTTTAGATTTTAATAGTAGGACACACACACACACACACACACACACACACACACACACACACACACGACAAAAGGTGATCTCATAAGCCTGTTTTTTTTTTTCATAAATGAAAATAGGCTAAAAAATACGGGCATGCGCCATTTAAAGTACGGAGACTCAACTGTTGTTATTTACGTTTCAAAAGTCATTACTGACTATCCGAGCAACAGGATTTGTGCACCAAGACTTTGGTAAACCATGCGGGTACCGGGTAGTGTCCTCTTCCGGTGCTTATATTGTCAAGCTATCCAGATTGTGTCTCGAACGTACGATAGGAAATTGTACATGGAAGAAACAGCCTTGCTTTTTGCCTGTACCACCCACCCACCCACAGAGACAGACTTGGAACGTGTTGATGGCCATTATTGAACACATTTTTATCTGACATGAAGCTGTTCACATTCGGGTAGTCAGAAGAGGCTAATGGAATATTTAGAATGGACACAATTCCACCTTCTCCACATTCTGGGAGAACTATGGTCCCAAAGACATTAGGTGGAAGGGCCGTAAGTTGGAAAATCTTGCTAATACATGTACACAGTAGCGTCTCAGAGGCATCAACAACCAACGTTAACCAGTGAGGTGGTATTGCCAGAACTTTCAGTGTATTGAGGAATCTGTCGGAGTTAGTTTTCAGACTCATCGCCATTTAATATCGGTGGAGGGGAGAAGGTATAACTCGGACTCAATGACATAATACAAAATGTTTCGAACATCGACGAGCCAGTTTCTAAAAATACAGCAAACAATCTCATGCTTCAGACCTACATTACTTCAAAGTAGGTCGGATATAGGTAAATTGTCCGAAATTCGGCTTTGTAGCTAGGATATTGAGGGACTGGAGAGTTAGTGATGAGTTTGTAAGTTGGGGATTTTGCTGTCTGTAGAGAATGATGCAGCAAAAAATTACATCGGGTCCTTACGTGCATCAATTTATCCTCACAAATGTTTGGTGTCATATTATTATTCTTTGTCAACAAAAGAACGACGAAATACGCTGCTAACATGCTCGAAGCTGCTAACGTAAGCTTACAAAAATTAATGAAATGGAGCACAAAGCCACCAATTCTCTGTTGATGCTCTTTGAAACCAAAATAACGACGGTAAGCGAAAAGGAAGGTGTGACAAAAGTTCATTGATAACAGCCGTAGTGCTTTGTTATCAAAATAGAGAACTATCGAAAGAGTGACATATGAGTGAAATAGACTCTGTAACAAAGCGACGACAAAATGTCATGCTTTCAGATTTAGACGGATAATTTCTTACACGATGCAATATTTGTGATAGACCCTGTATTTTCAGGAGTGCACGTAGAAAGTGTTTAGTCATCGTTCAATTTCTATGACAGTCGCAAGATTACTGTCGTTATGATTTAAACAAATGAGGCCCACAACCAACAAGAACGCCACACAAACAATGGCTCATTTTCAACTTACTTATTTGATCGTGAATTGAGCAATGGTTCTCATTTTCTCACTGATTACATCATCAACATTTAATGATCAATCAAGGTCAGACATCCTTGGTTATCTCAGAGTCCATCTGTGAGGATTATTGATGGTATCCATGTTCCTGAGTGATTCCTCAGCTTCTGCAACTGCACAGAAGGAGTGCAGAATAATCTAATTGCTATGAAAACATTACAAAACATTGATATTAACAATTTCAGTGTCTACTTAAGAACAAACAAATGTGCCTGGCTTAACCTGGGTGAAAGTTGGGGAGTTAGGAGAGTTATGGCCTCTCGATTAACTAGAGGAGTAGAGCTTTTTTTTTCATATCAAGAGGATGGATTTTAACCCATTTTTTGTAATGAGTTAAAATATTTTAAGTATGATGTATAATCGATATCTTGAACTCCTATTACTCGAACTTTCGATAATATGTAGTAATTGTTATATTTCCCGAACAAACGTCCTATATTGTACATGTTTTTTTAGTCGAATTTCTATTACTCGAATGTTTTGATATCATGAAGCTTAAATTATATCCTCGCCACTTAAACTTGTTCTTTATCTCGAACATTCACGTATTTTTACCGTGCAACTTGTCTCATACATCACTGAATGTGGTTGAGAACTTAGTGGCGTAAGCTCGTGCACAGAAAATGAAACAGAAGAAGATGACGGATTTCTTCAAGTCATTAAAAAGTAGATCAAGTCCCGTCAGCATTTTGTATTGTTAAATTTCACTGACTTAGATAATGTAATAAAGCTGTCATCATTACGAACGTCCATTTAGACAACTGTATGTTGTTAGCCTACATACAATATTTTGCGACCAGTAAGTTATATCACAAATTTAGCCTTTTTGCTTCATATCTCAATAAGTCGAATTTATTTTTACATCCCTTAACGATTTGAGATATCGAGGTTCGACTTCTTAAAAACCAAGCACTGTATTTTTGAAATGCATTTTTCCATGAGCTATCCGAATGTAACTAATATTGAGAAGGGACATTTCAGAGGGGGCGTGGTGGCGCAGCAGTTCCTATCACCAAGGCTGACTAGGTTCGATTTTCGATTAACTTAATGCACTTGAGATTTTCGAATAAAGAGTCGTGTATTCCTCGTATTCCTCGTTGAATGGAGGTATCGTGGCTTATCATTGAAAGATCAGCAGCCACATAAAACTATAAGCTATTTTTTACAACTTTCTCGAAGAATGCTTTCTAACATTTTAAATTTGAAAACTATTAGGACAACGGATGATATTTCAATTATATTTTACAAATACAGTGGATGCCGTTTATTGTAATAACAGATAATGTTATCAACCGTATTATATAATCACTTTTATGATGTCCTGTGCGGACAGATACTGAAACATTGAAAATCTTCCGTTTATTGTGATCATGAATTCGGTTTATGTTATCAAATTTGTTTTCAGGGATTTCGTTCTCAAGTGTGCGAGTCGACTGCATACAAAGAAAACGCTTCCAACCCTTAAAAGCATGATGGATATGAAAGATTCATTAATGGACTTACGAGAGGCAACCAGAAGCAAACAACAATTAGAAACTATTTTACATAGCTGAAAACAGTTAACTGTATTGCTGTGCTGTGCTGTGCTGTGCTGTGTACTGGTATCTGCTTCATTGTAGGTTATGAATAATTACAGTAGGCTACCAATCAAATTTTATTTTTCGGCTACTGCTATCAATCGGTTAATGTTATCAAATTATCTGCGTCCCCGAGTGATCATAATAAGCGTCCAATGTATATTAAATGACTCAACTAATGCTTAAATATTTTATGAAAGTACGTAGCGTTCATTAAAATGCGTAATTTTAGTTTGCCGCGATAAAGACTTCACTTCATACACTAAATTCTACTCCTAACTGTAGGAATGTAATGGTATTTGCTCTGAGGAGACTAAACAGTGGATTCCTTGAAGACGTCTAGAGCTAGTTAACAAGAGCAGCTGTAACGCTGACAGGAAGTGACACTGACCTTGTCAGCACAGCCCGTATTAACGACATTCCGCCAATTTGACAGCAAAGTCACGAACGCTATATTTTATGATCTCTGTATCGCGTTTCCAGTGTCAGGTGTAATGGTGTCACGGTCCAATGTGCAGGTAATAAAACTAGAACTCTCGGACGTGGCCATGGACTTGGCGACTCTTCCGGATGATGCCTTTACTTTTGAGACTGAAAAGGAGTATAGCTCTTGTAGAAGTGATTATAAGCACAGATGTTTTGTCTCGGCATTCCTTTGCATTTATTACTAATTTATGTCGGAAAATGATGTGCGAAAGATTTATTTCATTTGAAATAGGATCTACAAATATATAATTCATGCTCATAACTGGTGGATACTATTATGGGGTCCTGAGATGACTACGAGTAACCTGCTAGTTGCTATTTTCGTCTCACACGTACGGTTTCAATCCTGATGTCATCAGTTTCTTTGAGGACTGGAAGAATTAAAATTATCACAACTTCCCCTTCTCCTTTTAGCAAATTAGAGGTGATATTCGTTCATACTATTTCATGTTAAGATTCTCAAGTTGGGATACAACGGTAACCAATTAAATTGAGTGGAACTTCATGAAATATACTTTTGGGTTAATAACGGTGAGGATATTATCCTACTAACTGAGAAACCCATCGCTAATTCCCGGTAGAAACAGATGTTTTTGAATTACTCGGCACCTTACAGGGGGCTTCGGGTTGACTGTCAGTTTTGGCAATGTACGAGTATTTACAGTCAGTTACTTATCTCTCAACTATCGACGTTGGCACATAGGTTGTAGTAGTTTCTCTTCCCATCTCGTCACTCCCTCACTTTGTCTTGGAAGCGGAAACTTCAATCACTCCTACTGGACAATAGTTCAACTGTCCATGACATTCACCGGAGCAGATGGAGTCATTTTATGCACGTGAATCAGAGGATTGACTGCCTTTAGTTTGGGTTAGAGGCTAGTGTTGTTGATGATTCCCGTCCTTAACATTTCATATCCGATTCACGGCTCTGCCTTGGCGGTTAGAACAGGGTGGGCGGCTTCGGTGGCGTAGTTGGTAGCATGCTGAGCTTCTATGCCCAAGATCGCGGGTTCAAATCCGGCCGAAGTCGTCGGAGTTTTTAAGAGCGTTAAAATCCCTCAGTATGCCTTCCTTCGGAGGTGAAGTAAAGCCGGCGGTTCCATGTCATAGATTTATGGCATGTTAAAGAGCCTTCCTCTAATTACACCCGTGTGAAGCTAAATTGTATAGGTTAAGAATGTAAACAACGCTCTTAGGTTCCTACGTTCGTTGCCAAGAGCCGACTGCGGTGGCGTCTGGTAGCTAAGTTCTGAACTGGTAGTCGTTGACGGTGGCGTTTGGCAGCAAAAGTAGGAACTATTTGAAAAATTCAAAAGTCTGCAGTCCTTACTTGAAACAAAAAACATATAACACACACTAATACAGTCATCACAATTAACACCGGTTATCAGACATATTCTACACACACCCAAAGTACACGGGGCTACATGACCGCGTTGTCGCAGCCCCTAAACTTATGAACCAACCAACCAAACTTAGTGAGCACAACTAAGAAGGAAGGTTGGTTGAAATGGCAATCTCACTATCTTGGAAGAGGCCTTCCGTAGTTTTCGGCATCAAAACAGATGAATACTGTACTTGGATGGCACGTACCGTAGCTCAAAGTCATGGTCACTTCCTTACATACCATAGCCTTAATTATAAGCACACATGATATTACAGACTCCACATTGCCACGTGTCGTCACACGTATACTTGAACAACAGACCTGATCTGGTTTTTGTTGACAAATGCATGAAGCACACCATCTTCATGTTGAAAAGCTGTCAAAGTATAACGAGCTTTCAGAACTGATCAGGAAGTAATGGTACATGACACAAGTCAGGACAAGTCATCTCCAGCACTGGCTTGATTCCGAACAACTTAAAGGAGTCTCTCACAGAATTAAAGTTAGACCCAGGCCTTTTTAAGATTATGCAGAAGACAGTCGTACTGTCAACGTGTCGCATATTAAGGCTGTTCTTGGCTAATCAAGCCTGAAGGAGTGAGGGAAGAGAGTAAATCTACTAAGGAATGCAGTCACCGAGAATTTGCTCCTTATGATGTATATCTGGGATTGTAAATGTTTTATTTCCAGCAAATATGCTGAGAATGTGTAAGTGCATGCGCAAAATAATAATAATAATAATAATAATAATAATAATAATAATACTGTTGTGCGATAAACGTCTGGCCTTGATATAGGTCTGTAACTGAAAGCAACAACAAGGGCATAATGCTTGTAGGTGATGAAATAGTGTTTTGACGAACTTACCGGCGCGGCGCCACTACACAAACACCTGTTGTCACTCTCACTGTTTCCCAGTCTAACCCAGAGGATGCTCTGCTTCATACCACAAGCCATGACACACATCACCTGACTTAGCCTAAATAGTTTGATAAATAATGACAGTGTCATTAGTCAAGAGTTTTGCAAGATTTAAATGTGTAATGTGGAAAGTCAGCTGACGATTACACAAGCCGGCTTGATAAGTGAGGCTATAGTAAGGTTGGTCATGGTAGTTGCTAGACCGGACTGATCTAATTAAAACAAACAACAAACTAATTTGGTTATTTTTAAACTAAGAAGCATTTTACGTGCTTACCAACTAGATTTTGGTATTTTAAACAATTCGTGTGTAGTATTCATCGCATATTGGTGATTAAGGTTACTGCATTGTTTACGACGAGAGGATCATATTCGTTCTCAATGACTTCAAGACTGAATGCTTCAAGGCGTAAAAAATAAGTTGATGCGATTCATTATTAACTACATAACTAGTAGCCTAATGTACCACAATGAAAGATGTAAGCAACTGAGGGCTTTGCCACATTCATATCCTGGCTTAGTATGTCTCTTAGGCTCTTCAGCGTGTGTTTTAGGTAGATTTCATTAGAAAACAACCTATTGCCATGGATATCATGCTACGACGTCCGGAAAATTTCGACATATCTTCGCGTTTTACATCACCCAGACCCTAAATCCACCGCCAGTTCGAAAGTTAATATTTATATACTATTGACCTATAGACCTTTCTTGTGGACAATATAACTACTGGCATTTTGCACGAATAATTTTCAAATATATACATAAAATATAACCATTTAAAATCTCGGCCAAGTTAGTTAGTTAGTTAGTTATTGTTGCTTTAAGGGGCGGAACTACAAAGTCAAAATTAGACCAAGAGGGTGGAGATGGGAGACGATTTTCGAAAAAGTGAAAAACTTTCTTAGAACTTTCTTAACACAGTACGTAAAAAATCGAATCCATTCAAAGTTCATACTATTCTTCGGATAAGAGCCAAAATCTTATCTCAGTAAAGTTTTAAGATAGCATCCACCATTGACCATAGGAGTGAGAAAAATGGAGTTTTGAGAGAAGAAAAATCATACCTCCCTTAATAGGTACAATATAAAACCCGTCTAAACTGGTTAATGCTCCTCAAAAACGTACCTTAAAATGTTATCTGAATTAATTTTTGATACGACCCACCCTTACGCCAAGGGATGAGAAAATTGTTTTCGGAATTATAGGAAGATGGGGCTTCTCGTGTGTTAAACGTGTGGAAATTGTGTAGGTATACAACAATTGTCAAATTTAGTGAATTCAAGACATTTTTCTTTGCCCGGTGAAATATACCTCGGCCTTTCGTTGTGCCGAGAGGGATTTAAAAAATTAAATTAGCTTCCTATAACCCCATAACATACAGTGATGCTCTTTGAAGATAAAACCAGATCTCAAGGTATATGCGCGTATTATTGTTATTTTAAGCAGAAAGGCACTGACGTCATCTGCCCCCACGTCACCGTAGCTGTCGGGCGGAGTTCTTTAAAACAAATTGCACTAGACCAAGTGGCCATACATTTCAGTAGGAAAGTTTTTTTTTTTGGGTGTTTTACATACACATGTTTTACGACGTATGCCACTCGAACGAAGAATACTGTCAAGTGGTGGTGATTGTTGTTTAAAGGGGTGGAACATCGAGGCCATCTCCCCCCAAGAAAACTGTTTATTCGCTGTGACCGTCAGAAGATTTGATTATGTAGTGATGGCTGTATTGAAAGTCTTCATTGCTGGCAAGTTTTACCTGAAGAACTGTTATACTCTGTATGCAATAGCAGTTAAATCTGTGACTGGCTTATTGAATGAACATTTAGACATATTCTGTAATTACTGTACTTTGGCCCCTATGCTATTTGAGATTGAACCTATATAATTATCATGTCTGTGGATAGAAATGTTCATTTAGCTTCATATTGTTAACGTGTTAGTTCTACCCGCTGTCACAGACTTACCAGTTCAAGGGAAATGGAGTAGGTCAGGAATCCAAATCTGTGTGATACCTGTATTTAGTAACCTGATTCCAGCGAGATGGTGCCCAATCTAGCTTCGAAAAATGGAAACATGTCCTACTCTTATGGGGGCGACGAGAATAGAATGCTTATGGAACATTTTTGTGATAAACGTGACAGGGGAACCGGAAATTCCTGAGAAAACCTGCCCCACCACTGCTATGTCCAACGCAAACTACACACGTACCGACCGAGATTACAGCTCGGAATATTGAGTAGAAGCCTTTCGTTTACGTTATTAATATTATTATTATTATTTTCAGATCATTGTCTGGTAAAGGTAAAATACAAAGCAAGTATGCAGATTACATTGAATCAAAGCTTACTCATCATATTAATTTAGATCACTGTCAATGAATTAACGAACTATCCTAGTTGTAGCCAATCTTAATTTATACAAGTTAGTGTTCAGATCAAGAGCTTTTAGCTCTTGCAGAAGATGTTTAGGAACCACACCAGTGCTTGAGATGACTCTCTAGACCTGCCATTGCTTCTTGATAGGCTCAACCAGCTCCAAATATTTGGACACATTTTCAGCATTTTTAGACTGCAGGTTGTGCGTATTTGGAATGACAACAACAATCAATCGTTTGTAGATCACTATGTCAGGCCTATTCCCTTTGAGTCCTGAACCTTTAAAAATTGGTAAATAATGTAATTTTAAAATTTCATAAGCCTTTATATGCTTCAGTTTGATCAGATAATTTTTTTCAAAACTCTTACTTATATCTAAGTATAAGTTTTTTAGGTGGTACTTACAAGTACCGTCAGTACTCTACGGGCAACAGGGAATTTACTGACTTCGTGTTCAGAATAGGACACAAATTATTATTCTTTTGTAGATATTTACCAAAGTTAAGAAATATGTTGGTTCTGTGGGTGATAGCTGCCTCCGTGGTGTATTGGTCTGCGTGCTTAGCCCTCTCCCACCGGAGGTACGAGGTTTGTTTCCTGGCTCTGCCACGAGATTTGAAAAGTGGTATGAGGACTGGAACGGGGTCTACTCAACCTCGGGTGGTCCAAGTGAGTAGAGGGGGTTCCATTCCCACCTCAGCCATCCTCGAAGTGGTTATCCGTGGTTTCCCACTTCGTCTTCGGGCAAATGTCGGGATGGTAACTGCCGTCAGGCAATAGCCGTCTCCTTCCCTCTTCCTTGTCTTCCCTGCCATTCTTCCCATCCCGTCCCATCCCTCATAAGGCCCCTGTTCGCGTTACAGCTGCTGCCACCTGGACTAGGTGCTAGTCCCACCTCCCCAGTTGTATCCCCGGACTCGATGTCAAGCTCCAAGACACTGCCCGTAGAGGCGGCAAAGGTGGGATCCCTCGACCAGTCCGTGGGAAAAACCTTCCTGGGGAGTAAACTGACTACGAAAACGAAAATGTTACATACAATAAATTTATTTTTGTCAGAAATAAATAGGCCTACCAAGAAATATACACGTTGCATAAATATGAAAAGTAGAAAATTAATATACTCTGAAACCAGAAGGGCAGTTAGATTCAGAAGTGTCTGAGCCCAAGAAGTCATTGCTACACGTGTATCTCATGGTATTCAACAAAGCAGTTTTTAGTCAAGTTGACAGGCGTCTTCGGTGGCGTAGTTGGTAGCATGCTGAGCATTTATGACCTCTTGTTGGATTTAGGGTTCTCCATGGCCACAGGTCCTTGAGCTACCGACCTTCTGTATTCTAACACTGAAATTGTACCAAAGAGTTCACAATAAATAATGTAAGAATTTAAGAACGGAATATCTAACATTCCCCAGAAAAGTCTCAGCTTTCGCCTTTTGGACTTGCGATCAACATTGTACAGAGCTCGCATTCGATCCGAAATGTCTACATCAGGTAGGCTATTTCCTCTAGAAGAACATTATTTATGTCTTCTAATGTTAAAACCTTGTGGGCATTCATATCTCACACTTTATCATGCAAACAATGCTAGAAGTACTACATATACACACTTGGGAATACCTCCGTGATGAACTTCCCGCCTAAACATTACCTCAACAATTGTTTCCTTGCCTACTTCCCATAGAGCCCTGACGGTACTTAGGAGTACCAAGTAGTTTATTGGTTCTGAAAGTAAACATCAGTGTTTGAGGCAAGATTTGAGATGATGAACTTGCTTTCATGACAATAATACGCATTAGGGATCGAATAAAGTTTTGCTTCATTGCAGAATAACACACAGAAATATGTCTTAGTTTGTGCACCTGAAACATGACCAAAGAATGTGTACATGCAATATTTCAGTGCTGAGTTCTGGAGGCAGTTCTGGGAAACAGTGTATGTAACATATTTGGGATGCTTTGGCAAGGTACTGAGAAGTACCGCCAGGCCATACGTGGTTCATATTAGCAACCACTACTTTTAAATACGACTTCAAATGTTATGGTACTTAAAAGTACCGTCAGTGCTCAAAGGGTTATGTTTCACATGTTCTTAAAATCTTCTTCTATATTTTCCAACCGGCTTCTGTCATGCAGTCTCTTTTCTCCTCTGATGATCTTGGCAGTATCTTTCCTTTGTTGCTTGAAGACATTCCAATGTTGTTCTGTGCGGTTGGAGTGCCATCTCTTCCACGCTTTTAGTCTCATATCAAGAGCATCATCGCATCTTTTGTTCCACCATCTGTGTTTCCTTTTTCGTTTCCGCTGTCCTAAGTGTTCAGTCGCTCTTGTTAACGATTCTTTCATTTCTTTCCAATTGTTCATCTGTAACTTGGATAGTTTTTCTTGATACATATTTTTGTTTTGCTGGAGAATTTCTGTGTCAATCCTAGTTTTCCTTTGACATATGCGTCGTTGTCTATTCGGTTGAAATTTTACTTCGATTTCCGACAAGAAATGGTCTGTGTCAATGTTACAACTTTTTCGTACTTTGACATTATTATTATTATTATTATTATTAATATTATTATTATCAACATATAACACATTGCTGGTACATCACAATATGACTATGCGGGCTTCAGGGAATCAAAGTATAGTTGCTGAAACAGCCAGTTCTAAGATGGAAAGTCAAAATCGCTACCCATGAACTCCCGGACGATTGAAGTTGTTGAGAGAACTACTGCCTTCTGCATTAGTTTGTACAGTTTAGTATCCAGATCCAGTTCTTAAGGCATTGGAGCAAGGTACTTGGGATCACCCCCGTACTGGGGACAAAGATAGGTATGGTCTTTACCTGTTCTAGATGCCTTTTAATAGAGCCGACCAACTAACTATATTTGCTGATCTTTTCAATGTACTTTGATTGAAGATTCTTGTTGTTGGGATCTCAACATCAATCAAGGTGACTTGCTTTTCCTTCTTGCTGAGAAACACCAGATCCAGCCTGTTGTGTGATACCGATTGATCAGTCAGAATGGCTTGCCTCGGTGGGTGAGTGGTCAACGTGTCGGTCTACTAACCCCAAACTTTCAGGTTCACTCCTGGCCGTGGTAAGTGACTTTTGAAAGGAGCCAAAAATTACGACACCATGTCATACGATGTTGGCATGTCAAAGAATCCATTTGAATTCAGTAGGACGTGTTCATAATGGCAAACTTAATCTCGGGAGTTTCCGCCAACACAAAGTTCCTCATTTCTCTACTAGAAAGCGCTATAGTGTTCAAGGAGCTTAGATATCTAACCTCCTTGACTTTCATAGTGCTTCAAGGAACAAAGAAATTCGACATGCAAGCTATCCTTTGGGTGTCAAATAACAAAGCTTGCACCTGGCACCCGAGGCCATACGATATTATCTATATATTTAAAACACTAAGCTGTTTTTTGTACACACGAGATTGTGAAAACGACTTAACCGATTGGCTTCGTAAGACATTCTAACGAAAGCTCTTGGCATGCAGATTTGCAGAGTGTCTCTAAAATAAACAAATATATTACGGTATATTTTTAAATTAATATAGAAAATAGCAGAATTCTAGGCCCTCACGCATGCGCACAATCCGCCTGGGGGTCATGACAAAATGGCGGTGAGAAGTCCATTAAAATGTAAGTTATTTAATAAGCTTGCATGTAATTGAAAGCATACATTAACCAAGTTCTGACAGTAAAATATAATAACAGTATGAACGTATACGAATGTGCAACATTGATTTATTTGGATAATGAAATGGATTATTTTCTTCAGACAGCGGCTTTTAATGATAAAGAACGGCTGCGTCTGCAGGTGACCAAGAGTGCGCGTGTAGCTATGTGGTTAAGGCGACAGACTGTGGTTCCAAGGTTCACCGGTTCGATCCCAGCCCTCGCCGATATATATTTTTTTTTTACCACTGAAATATTGTTTAATCAAGGAGTATTAGTAAGGTTTTATGTCTGTTAAAGATACATATTTCTACATTCCCTCTCGGTATATTTTTGAATTAATATAGAAAATAGCAGAATTCTTGGCCCTCACGCATGCGCACAATCCGCCTGAGGTCATGACAAAATGGCGGTGAGAATCCCATTAAAATGTAAGTTATTTAATAAGCTTCCATGTAATTGAAAACATACATTAACCAAGTTCTGACAATAAAGTATAATAACAGTATGAACGTATACGAATGTGCAACATTGATTTATTTGGATAATGAAATTGATTATTTCCTTCAAACAGCGGCTTTTGAATATAATGAATGGCTGCGTCTGCTACTATACATGAGTGCGTGAGTAGCCACGTGGTTAAGGCGACTGACTGTGGTTCCATGAAGCGCCGGTTCGATCCTAGCCCTCGCCATTTTTTTTTTTTTACCACTGAAATATTGTTTAATCAAGGAGTAACAGTAAGGTTTTATGTCTGTTAAAGATACTTATTTCTACATTCCCTCTAAATACGTTTTATTTTCGTTTTACCATTGCATTGCAGCATGTAATCAAAAGAGCAAACTGTTGTCCGCAGTACGCCGTTTAAATATCTGCAATCAGTTCCTATAACTGACAACAGATGGCAGTAATTCGCCCATATAGTTCCATTAACTGACAGCAGATGGCAACACCATTGCATCGATATATTTAAAACACAAGACATGGCATGTTTTCACGTGATGGAAAATTATAAAGGAGGGGAATATTTAAGAAGGGAAATGTTGAGGAACATTAACTGACAGTTGAATGTGTAGGCTAGGTTGTTTATGTACCTTAATATTGCAATTTCTTCCCAATGCTTCGGTGGTCAAGTTATTAGCGTCCTAGACTAAAAGTTATAATTATGCATCGTCGATATTAAAGAAAAAAGTAGTTTTCCAGGCACACGCGCGTCTCCACAATTGCTTTCGCCATGAGAGACACTTGGCAAATATAATTCGTTTGAAGGACTCCGACATCTTGGTCACTCAGCCCCGTGTACTTGGGTGTGTATGTGTGAAACTTTCTTCTGATAACCTGTGTTATTGTGATGGCTGCATTACTGTGTGTATTTGTAATTAAGGTGGTAAATGGCAAGGAGACGGCCAAGGCCTTAAGTTAGGAACCATCCCGGTATTTGCCTTAAGTGGAAGTGGGAAACCACGGAAAACCACATCCAAGATTGTCGAGGTGGGAATTAAACCTTCCTCTTCTTAGTTATACCTCAAGAGACTGAATGTACCCCGATTTTGCCCTGAGACCAGAATTAAATTTCTTGGCAGAGCAGGAAATGTAACCCGGGTCTCCGGGGCGATAGACAAGAATAGGTGGGCCTCCATGTGTTAATACGATTTTTGACATGCAGGGACATAGAATTCAAAAACTGCCTCCATTAGGGTGACTATCGAAGTGAGTATTGAGTATAGGCCTATGGTCATTCCAGTAGTTGGTGAAGTGATTCTATGTTCCCCTGCAAAATATACTGCCATAACCTATAACAGGTGATGGAAATTGCTTATTTAGAGCAGTTTCGTACTGTTTATAACAAAATGAAGAACGTCATTCTGAGCTGCGTTTTCAAGCTATCGCAAAAAAATTCGCTGGCAGGAACAATTATAAGGAATTTATTTTAAGCGATCAGTCTCATCGCATTCTCCTCACCAACCAACTTGAGTTAGAAAGTCTCTGGACGGTCATGTTGAACTTCATTGTATAAGACAATTGTTTAATGATTATTTGTTTAGAGTACGGAGTCTAACTACGTAGTTGATTTCGGCAATGGAAGTATTATTTGCCATTTAATATTTAGCGGCTCCGTTATTGCAGGACACTATAGTGTTATCGAATAATACGAAGCCACATTTAAAATCCAATATAAATAGGCCATTTCAGAAACAATTCCAGATATTATGCAATACAGTGTACTGTAAGGTCCTTGACGATCAAATGTAAACATTTTTCTACATTGTATTTCTCTTGCGTAAAATCTATGCGTGGTTACTTTGGTCTTTACTGTTGTGAGGGTAAAATTGATCTACTGGAATATAAAATATTTGCCAAGCTGCAACAATGTAATGATATTAATTTAAAAGTCATTGAACTTATATCCAGCAGTTCAAACACATACATCAGCGTTAACAGATTGGATACTGAAGATGAAAGCCAGCTACTTCATTTCCCTATTATTGAATTTTTCAATTCCTTGGAATTAAGAGATTCGCCTCCACATACTTCGAACGTTTAAGCCGTAGATATGCTTCTTAGAAATCTGAACGTTTCCCATGGACTCATATATGGTAATATATTAATTGTAAGAAATCGCTTGGATTCGGATATAATAGGTGCAGTAATAATAGGCAGAGAGCTCAAATCCTACGACTTGATTTAACACCTTACGATAAAACACTTACAGGTAGCCTACAGTACATTTTCTTTTAATAGGCAACAATTTCCTATTCGCTCGGCCTACTTTATCAAAATCAATCAAGCTCAAGGAGAAACTCTTGAACGTATTGGGCTATTTACCTCATCACGTTTTCAGTCATGACCAGCAGGATAGTGAAGGTGCAAAAAAGGTCCTGTTTGGGATGGTAAAGATAAGAGGCGGAAGGATCCTACGGATTATGTTAGAATTGTGAACAAAAGGGGACAAGAGATAGAAAATAGGGAAGAACTGAAGAAAATGTGGAAATAATATTTTGAAGAACTCCTGAACCCAAATGGAAACCACGGCGAGGAGGAAGAAATCGGGGAAGAGGTACAGTAGATGAACTGCAAATAGAAAAGGACTTAACATGGAAAGAAGTGGAAGATGCAGTGAGGAAGATGAAAAGAGGGAAGGCACCGGGTGTGGATGAGTTGAGTGTGGAGATGGTGAGAGCAGCAGGAGAGGTGGGGATACAATGGTTGTACCGAGTGATGAAGACAGCATGGAAGGAAAGGAAGACCCCAGAGGACTGGAAAAAGGGAATAATTGTCCCGATCTTCAAGAAAGGTAGTAGAACAGAATGCAGAAACTATCGGGGAATAACACTGATGAGTCATTGTGCAAAGTTGTTTGAGAAAGTTTTGGAAAGGAGAATTAGGACAAGGATAGAAGGAGGGATGAGGGAAGAACAACATGGCTTCAGATCAGGAAGGTCCACAGTGGATTTGATTTTTGCTGTAAGGCAGTTACAAGAACAGCACTATGAGTATGGAACAGATCTACTGATGACCTTTCTGGACATTGAGAAAGCATATGACAGTGTATGCAGAAACAAAGTATGGAAGTCCCTGGAGGATAGAGGAATATAAAAATGGACTATAAGGAAGATAAAGGAGATGTACAAGGGAAGCGTGAGCTGTGTGAAAGTGGGAGGAGAGAGATCGGACTGGTTGGAACAGAGAAACGGCCTGAAACAAGGAAGTGCACTGTCACCGTTACTTTTCATTGTGGTGATGGATGACATAATGACCCGAGTGGCACAAGTAATTGGGGAAGGAAAGATGAAAGCAATGGTGCTTGCAGATGATTTGATGATTTGGGGAAACAAGGAGGAGGAGGTACAGGAACAGTTGGACGTGTGGGAAGGAATAATACAAGGTTATGGGATGAAATTTAGCATAAATAAGAGTGAGATGGTGATCACACAAGGAAGAAGGAAAGAACCACAACGGAAATAACAATTGGTGGGGAACAGCCGAAGGAATTGGAGAGTTTCAAGTATCTGGGAAGCCTGATACAAGAGAATGGAAGAAACGATAGAGAAATAAATGAGCGGGGGAGACAGGCAGAAGCATTTCGGAGGAGTGTGAGAAGCATGTTATGGAGCAAGAATGTCCCTCAGAACAGCAAACAGATCATATATCGGACGTACAATGTCCCTATCCTGACGTATGCCTCGGAGACCTGGGTTATGAAAGGAAGGGAGAAGAGCAAAATACAGGCCAGTGAGATGAGGTTCTTGAGAAGCAGTATTGGAGCTACAAAGATGGACAGAATAAGAAATGAGAGGACCGGAGAATTAATGAAGGATGAACCATTACAGACTGGTATAGAGAAATCTAGACTTAGATGGTATGGACATGTAAAACGAATGGAGGAGAAGAGGATACCCAGCAGGATACACGAGACGAAGTGGGAAGGAAAGAGACCAAGAGGGAGACCGAGAGACAGGTGGCTGAAGGGGGAGGAAGAAATCGTGAAGAAGAGAGGAGAAGACTGGACAAGGGTGGAGGCTGAGAGATGGTGGGAAGACAGAAGACGTTGGAGAGACTTGTGTTCCAAACAGACCCGGCCAGTGGCTGGAAACTGTGCAAGATGATGATGACCTAATCACGTTTTCAGTCATGACCAGCAATATATTGCAATGCTGAGAGTGCTATCTTTTGACGCCCTTAAAGTTGCAATAGTGCTAAAAAGTAATCGTACAAAGAATGTAACTTATATAAGAAGCTTCTTCAGTAATTTTGTTTTCCATTGTCCGTCATGTTTTGACGGGTTTCATCTAGTTATTATTATATCAGTCAGAATAGTTTGGTCCCAATACAAATTGTAGTCGAGAACACTCCCTGGCTGATATTGGTAATACAGAACTTTCTTTCCTCTTTAGAAGCTGTAACTTATCAGCCAACTCCTGTTACAATATATTATAAACTGCATAAAGCCTTTTTTGTGCTCTGTCACCAGGAAATACCTACATGCATTATTATTATTATTATTGTTATTAGTGTAAATGCGAACGATGCAAACTAAAGCTCTGTATGGAAAACTTTTATCGATGGGAAAGTTGGTGCGTTGGAAATGGAATGAAAGGCGGATCTTCAAGGTAAAGCAAGTATATCAGTGCTCTGTCTTTTGTAAACCCTCCCACTATTCATAAAATACTGAAAACTAGTACCCGAAATATTCATTTTATACTTTAGAAGTTTATCTATTGTCGGCAAGAGTAACGTGTAGTTGGTTGGACATGTGTATGAAATATTATCTCAATTCTTACGAAGTAATTTCTGTTGCATTTTACACTGACAATATAGAGGTGCTGAAACACAGTATTATTTCAAGATGACAAGTCTACTTTAGTTAAAGTAAAGTACACCAGTTTATTAAGAGAATATTCTTTAGCGGCCAGTGACTATCCCGAGTGTTGTTCCCCTCTGGCGTTTTCCCAACATTCGATACCTTACGGTACCTTACTTCAAGTCTCGGTGCACCTAACCCAAACTGTACTCCATACTAACTACAATTACACTAGCTGCTACGGTCATTACAATAACACTGGTTGCAATGGCACACCCAAATACATGAGACTGATGACCGCAATAACCCAAGCCCCTAAAATGAAACAAGCTGAGAAAATGGGTTATTTATCTAATCCTTGATCTTGCACTCTCTGACTTCCACATAATGTCCCATTAAGATTATTTTAATGAGGGGAGGTTTCATATTTTGGGAGGAGCCAAAAACGTTCTACACCATAAAATAAGAAAATATACCTTGAGATGTGATGTGATGGCAGTAGCTTTCTCAGTTTGAATTTTAGTAGTTGGTGTTATAGTTAGGATGTTTTACAGTAGAAGGGGAGAACGGAAAAATAAAAATAGACCTAACTACTTTGTACACAGGTTTTTATAAACCGTTTATTTCAAATTAGCTTCACAATGTGGAAAAATACTTGAAACGATTTAGAAGAAAGCGTTCAATCAGGCAATTTAATGCAATTAATTTACTTTTGAAAGTATCATCTTAAAGACAAAATTAACACTGTTATTATTTAAATAAAACCGAAGTTCATATAATAAGGAACAGATAAGAAATAAAAGAAGACCTAGCCAAGTGGGAGGAATTAGTAATAATAGTAATAATAATAATAATAATAATAATAATAATAATAATAATAAGCAGAAACACACCATATTATTGAGAAATGTAACGGACTATTGATAGTTATAACAGCTCCAAAAATTGTAAACATTCTTCCGATCTCTTTTCTTACCGCGTAGGTATTTTAAATTGATCGATCACTGAAGTCCTATCAGTCGTATGTAACACGTTGTTTACAAACATGATATATTAACTTACAGTTATTCACTTCGTGACTCGATGCGGAGACTGCTGCCAGGAGGGTGACACACGAAAACAGAAGGAGCAGTTCCATCTTGGATGAATAGCACAGCACACACCCTACCTCGTGATCCGAAAGGCACTGGTTGAATACTGGTGTGAGGGGCGAACTTGATTTAAATATAGGAACAAAATAGTATGAAGTCCCCCTCCTCTGCCCCCTATCGCGAGTAAGGCCAGACCCACATGAGAGTAATGTTTACATCTGCCCCTCCACTTCTTTCATCAGCTTGCAGCGAAGGTGAAAGTGATAGACAGGTACCTTTGTAGGTCTAGTTCACTCACGTGGCCTGCGTCAAAGTGAGGTCGAGTTCACAGGGAACTGTATTTCTCGGGAAGAGGGGATGAATCATCAATAACAACACGTGCGTTGGCCACGGCCAGTAAAGAGCGAAGTTTACTTTCGATTAGAACGTAACATTTACGTACACTAAAGTAGAATCAATATACAAGGGAGACAATAACCTGAAGTACAAAATTAGCATTGCAATAACCAACCAATAGGAAGTTATTATATAAATTTGAAAACTAATTGTTATTACTCAAAATCGAATAATGAACCTCAATGAACTTGTAAATTAAGTTTGTGTAATTTACTCGAATCATACGCTGAGTTCGTGTTTATTGTTACCTTGTACATACAATGGACACAAGAAAAGAGCACTTCCCAAATTTGTAAGACTCTACATCGTCACAATGAATCATTTTCTTTTGTAGCAGGAGGGGTGACAACTTAGGGGTCCAGCTGGTTGATTCGGACCTAGCAAACTCCTGGTCCATGTGAAATTTTCAAGTCACTTTCTGTTCATCGTGGTAACTGGATTAGCGGCCTCGGTGGCGTTGTTTGTAGCATGCTGAACTGCTGTGCCAAAGATAGCGGGTTCAAACCCGGCCGAAGTCGTCGGATTTTTTAAGAGCGTTAAAAATCCTTCAGTAGGCTATGCCTTCCTTCGGAGGGGAAGTAAAGCCGGCGGTCCCATGTCATAGATTTATGGCATGTAAAAGATCCTTCCACAGACTAAACTTGTGCGAAGCTAAATTGTTAGGTTAGATTTCGTTAGAACGCTCTATCAAAGTACCAACGTTCACAACTAGGTATCATTGATTTCCGGTAGCGTAGGTTGGAACTACTTGAAATTGGACGGAATTTGTAGCTCACCCTAAGGCTGTCCGCTGGAAGCAGCTACAGACTCAGGCGAGCCGAACATGTCCTCGGACACTCCCGGCACTAAAAGCCATACGATAAATAAATAAATAAATAACTGGATTAGCAACTCTTTTCCGCCCTTGATGCATATGGATATATTTCTTATAAGGGGAAACCACGCGCTGCGTTATGGCAGCTTAAATTCGGCTTCGGTGAGATGGAAGTTCCCTAAGATGAATAAAGAAAGGAACATATCAATAAATTAGCATGGGATAGAGAATACAGAGCTGTTTGATATACAGTGTGTTGATACTATGAAAACCATCACGATAGAACAGATAATAATGCGGAAGATCCAAGGAAATACATACTGTATATCAAAATTGAAGTCAAGTAGCCTATCACTATCTTGTTCAATAGATATCATCTCGTGGCACGTGCAGATTGATGTAGGAAGGGTAGGCTACTTTGCACTTGCGACTGTGTGCTTGTTTGGAGAGTAGTCTAAGTTGAGGGGCCACTAGCGTAATACTGTACAACACTGTTCTTGCACGTGTATTATGCAGAAAGTAAAAACGCCGGAGGTCTTGGTATCGAGTCCCACATGATGGGCAAGACATTGAATGTATTTTAATTTAATTTAATTCTCTACCATCCTTCTAAATGGCCTGTACTTCCTGTACAATAAACGACGTATCAGCTAAAAGCTTCCTTTTTAATTTTGCTAATTTTAATTCTATTACAAATTGTTATTTATTGACAAAGAGACAACACCAAAATAGGGGAAGAATGTGCAATTATTTTTATTATTATTATTATTATTATTATTATTATTATTATTATCATTAACAAATGTTTGGTGCTTTTCAGTCGGTCAACACGAATGTAACCAAACGAGTTGGGTTATACCATAATCCTGAAAAAGATTACGTGAGTTTAATAAATAAACTAGGATGACCAGTTTCGATCGTCGAGCGATCATCACCAGATCCATTACACTTAGGCTATAACATCTATGACTGAAAATACGGGTGAAAATATTTACAATATGTAGGCTACACTTATTTAGTTGCAGTATTGGTAATGCAACTTGTCGGTATTTGTTAGTTGTGATCTATATGACGTTTGGTGAAATGCTAAAATGGCGATCTCCTGTTACAAGTGCACGAGTGAAGTTGAACTTGCCCGCGGCAGCAGTGCGGAAGACATTCAGCCAGATAAGCACCATCAAAATTGACCATTTACAACCATATAGTCACCCCAAACAGACAAATCTCCGGAGTTATATCACCATGACCGCTTGACGATCGAAACTGGTCATCCTATTGCATTTATTAAACTCATGTAATTTTTTTCAGGATTAGGGTTTGGGTACATTCGTGTTGACCGACTGAAAAGCACCAAACTTTTGTTTACTAAGGCAACACTGAAAAAAGGCTTCAAACCCCATTATTATTATTATTATTATTAGGGAAATCCTGGACCCAAAGATAAAAAGGAAGGAAGCTTGTAGTTTAACGTGACCGTTAATCTTGAGATCATGAGCCACGGGACCTCCTTTTTACGTGGAATCCGAACCACAGGAAATGGCATTTCACTTCGAAAATTTCACATGCATTGACCGGGAATCGAACCCGGACCTCCTTGGTGAGAGGCATACAGCTAGACCGCTGAGCCACCACGCCCCCTTAGATAAAAGGTGGAGAGAGAAGACTAAGACCAAACAAAGAATTGTACCAGAAAACTGAAGGTGTGATTGAACTGATGAAGAAGAGGAGATAAAAGTTCTATGGACACCTCCTGCGAATGGATGGCAATAGACTGACAAAAAGAATTTTAGAATTTTTCATGAAGGGAAAGACAGAGCCCAAATGGCTTCGAGAAGTGAGAACGGACCTAGCCAAGATAGGAGTACAAGAAGACGACACAGCAGATAGGGAGGAATTTAGACGACTAATTAAAGAGTACAGAGGTTTCCAGGAGACGTGGAGGAGCCACTGTCAAAGAAAAGAACCTTCACAGAAGAACAGAAGAGGGAAGTAGGAGAAAGGATGAGAAGATACTGGCAGAGAGACAAGGCAGAGGAGGTAAAGCATAAAGTAAAAACTGCCAAGCATGCTCCATAGAAGGCCAATACGATTTTTTTTTAGTCGTTTACCCTCCAGGTTGGTGGAACCCACGGACTCAGCGAGGGAACTCACCACTACCGCCTCTACGGGCAGTGTCCTAGAGCTGGGAACATCGAATCGGAAGGGATACAACTGGTGAGGTGGGATTGGCACCTCGCCCAGGCGGCCTCACCTGCAAAGCGAACAGGGGCCTCATGAGGGAAGGTAAGGGATGGTGAGGATGGATAGGCAAGGAAGAGGGAACGAGGCGGCCGTGGCCTTGAAGAAGGTACCATCCCGGCATTTTCCCGAACATGAAGTGGGAAACCACGGAAAACCACTTCGAGGATGGCCGAGGGGGAATCGAACCCCCTCTACTCATTTGGGCCACCCGAGGCTGAGTAGACCCCGTTCCAGTCCTCGTACCACTTTTCAAATTTCGTGGCAGAGCCGGGAATCGAACCCAGGACCTCCGGGGCGGCAGCTAACCATGATGAACGCTACGCTACGGAGGCGACTAATAATAATAATAATAATAATATTAATAATAATAATAATTATTATTATTATTATTTTCCCTGCGCAGTAGTTTCAGGTGTAGTTGTTTATCAACACAATAACACGAATAGAAAGTGGTGATATGAAATTGGGAAACAAAAGAGCAGGGCACCACCCTACGTACGTAGAATCCTTAGCTCTGCTGAGTCATGCTTAATGCAGGGTTACACAATGACGGCAAACACAGAGAACTTGTTGACTATTAATTAGTTTGAACCTTTTAATAATTGACAGATATCATTATTTTACTTGATTTATCTATAAAAATATGTTAGGTCACTATAAATGTTGAGCAATTCAGCAAAATTAGTAAACCACCTGACATTCGACATGCAATCCACCGCCTTACAACATCGCCGTTTGATATGTGCCATTGCGTCAGCCAGTAAATCGCTAAACTGAATATAAGGTCAAGATCTTAAAAAGAGAGCGACTGTATATACCTACAGTAGTTGGATTAGTCGTGCATTTTCTGACGTAAGTACCATTGACTGTTACTGGGAGGGCCTGAGGGGACGGACGAACATTCTGCCACTCTACAAATATCCCGCGGGGTATACAACTAATAACGACTTTTTATTTTTAGCCTACTTCCCTCATGCAAAAATAAGTAGAAAGTAGTTTTATATCAATCACGGGGCGATATGCGTGTCAGTCTGTTCACCGAGCGGCTTCGGTGGCGTAGTTGGTATCATGCTGAGCTTCTATGCCCAAGATCACGGGTTCAAACCCGGCCGAAGTCGTCGGATTTTTAAGAGCGTTAAAATCCCTCAGTATGCCTTCCTTCGGAGGGGAAGTAAAGCCGGCGGTCCCATGTCATAGATTTATGGCATGTTATAGAACCTTCCACCTGTGTGAAGCTAACTTGACATATAGGTTAAACAATGGTCTTAAGGTTCCTACGTTCATCGCCAGGAGCCGACTGCGGTGGCGTCTAGTAGCCAAGTTCAAAACTAGTAGTCATTAACAGTGGCGTTTGGCGGCAAAGTAGGAACTAGGCTACTTGAAATTCAATGTCTGCAGTCCTTACTTGAATTAAAAACAGATAACACACACTAATACAGACATCACAATTAACCCCGGTTATCAGACACCGGTTATCAGACAGATTCTACACACACCCAAAGTACACGGGGCTACATGACCGCTTTGTCGCAGCCCCTAAACTAAGGAACCACCCAACCAGTCTGTTCACCCTTCCAACTGCACGGTTGCTCTGATAACAATAAAATGCTGTTAGGTAATATTGTCTCCGTACACCCGAATTTTGTTATAGGCTATTTCATTAGCATCAATGCTACCAATTGATAGTAAATAGGTGGTACCAACGTTACAGTTACTCTTGAAAACCTCGCAAGCCACTGACCTTATTTCGACCAAAATTTGTGAAAACTTAGTGCATACTATCAAGACGCATTTATATCATACACATATTGACTGCCTGCGTGGTGCAGAGGTAACGTTCTCGCCTGCTGTTCCCAAAGTTGCAGGATCGAATCCAGGTACAGTCAGTTGACATTTCAGGGTGCACACTTGCGAGGGAGTTGATTTATTGGCACGTTAAAGATTCCCTTCGAGACCGAAATTCGGCACCTCAGCGTCTCTAAAAGCCGCAGTAGTTAAAAAGGGACGTGAAACCAATAATATTATTATTATCAGACACATTCCAAGCACGCCAAAGTATACGGATGGTTGGTTCCTTAGTTTAGGGGCTGCGACAACGCGGTCATGTAGCCCCATGTACTTTGGGTGTGTGCAGAATCTGTCTGATAACCGGTGTATTGAGATGACTGTATTAGTGTGTGTTATCTGTTTTCAATTCAAGTAAGGAGTGCAGACGATAATTTCAAGTAGTTCCTACTTTCGCTACCAAATGCTACCGTCCACGACACCTAGCTGTGAACTTGGCTACTACTAGATGCCATCGCAACCAGCGCCTGGAGACAAATGTTGGAACTTAAGAGCATTAATCAAACCTAACCTACAAACTTTGCTTCACATAAGTTTAGTTAGTGCCGGCCCCGTGGTGTTGGGGTAGCGTGGCTGCCTCTCACCTGGAGGCTCCAGGTTCGATTCCCGGCTCCGTCAGGGATTTTAGAAACTGACGTGAGGGTTGGAACGGGGTGCACTCAGCCTCGTGAGGACAATTGAGTAGCTGTCTGAGGCAGCGCCCTGGTCACGAAAATGAAGATTTACGGCCGAGGGGACCCGAAGCGCTGACCACGCGTCACACCCGTATCTGTAGGCCAAATGCCTGGGCAGCGGCCGCTTGGTAGGCCTGGCCTGTAGTGCCAGGGGTTATTAGCTTACTTTCGATTTTTGCAAAAAATGAAAGTAGACTTATGAGATCAACACAGGGCGAAAATTTGTGTGTCTGTCTGTGTGTGTGTGTGTCTGTGAGTCTGTGTGTCTGTGAGTGTGTGTACTCTGAATGTCTGTCCCCCCCTGTCAATTCGAACACGGTGAAACCGAATTGAACGAAATTTGGTACAGAGGTTGCACTAGCAAAAGGTACCTCAGTGTCATGTTTTATATCGCCGCCATCTTGACGTAAACGTAATGGCGGCCACCCAAATATTCAAAGATTAAATCAAATTACGACTAACCTAATCATCCGATCTCTACCAAATTTTGCAACAACATATATTTGTAGGGCGAGCGTCTTTTGACTAATCTACAAGGTCATCAGCCCAATAGTTTGCAGATGGCGGCCATGTATGTGTGCAAATCGATTCCCCCTATCAATTCAAACACGGTGAAACCGAATTCAACAAAATTTGGTACAGAGGTAGCACTAGCAAAGGGCACCTCAGTGCCATGTTTTATATTGCCGCCATATTGACGAAAACGTAATGGCGGCCACCCAAATGTTTTAAGCTTTAATCAAATTACGACCAACCTAATCTCCTGATCTCTACCAATTTTTGCAGTATTATATCTTTATGTATGAAGAATCTTTTGACCAAACTACAAGGTCATCAGCCCAATAGTTTGTGGATGGCGGCCATGTATGTGTGCAAATCGATTCCCCCTATATATTGAAACACGGTGAAACCGAATTGAACGAAATTTGATACAGATGTAGCACTCGCAAAAGGCAACTCAGTGTCATGTTTTATATCGCCGCCATCTTGACGGAAACTTAATGACGGCTACCCAAATGTTAAAAGCTTAAATCAAATTACGACCAACCCAATCATCTGATCTCTACTAAATTTTGCAACAACATACATTTATGTGAGATGCGTTCTTTGACCAAGCTACAGGGTCATCAGTCTATTAGTTTGCATATGGCGGCCATGCATGTGTGCAAATCGATTCCCCCTATCAATTCAAACACGGTAAAACCTAATTGATCGAAATTTGGTACAGAGGTAGCACTAACAAAGGGCACCTCAGTGTCATGTTTTATATCGCCGCTATCTTGACGGCAACGGAATGGCGGCCACCCAAATGTTTAAAGCTTAAATCAAATTACGACCATCCTAATAATTTGATCTCTACCAAATTTTGCAACAACATACCCTTTTGTGGGAAGCATCTTTTTACTGACCTACAAGGTCATCTGCCCAATAGTTTGCAGATAGTGCCCATGTATGTGTGCAAATCGATTCACCATATCAATTCAAACACGGTGAAACCGAATTGTATGAAATTTTGTACAGAGTTAGCACTAGCAAAAAGCACCTCATATTCATGTTTAATATACTTATAACACGTTGTATTTCAACAAGGTACTACAGCCAACATTCAATTATACTCCCTGAAAAGGACAAAGAGTTATAACAATACCCATGCATTTAGGAGAAAGTAGGCTATATGTTCTTTACTGAACAACTTGTTTTTTGTGTGTTATTTTTAAGTTTAGTTAGTGGAAGGTCCTTTCACATGCCATACATTTATGAAATGGGACCACCTGGTTTTCCCTCCCTCCGAAGGAAGTCATACTGAAGTATACGAAATTGATGACCCCAATGTCCCCGAGTCCCTACATGAAATAATTTTAGCAATAACAAACTGCACAGTACTCAGTATCAAATTATTATTTATTGTTGTTTTAAGGGGCGGTCGTCTGCCCCATTCAGTATAATGAAATGGCTATGGTTGCTAAATGTAAATACTTGTATTGATGAGTGTAATTGTATCAATCAATACTTGTGGTGATTATTGATATTTTAAGGGGCACTAAAATCAATAGGTGACTTTCGATTGTGAAGAGAGCCCAAGGACTTGTCATGAGTGAGCGCAGTGGCGTACGCAGGATTTGTTTCTGGGGGGGGGGGTTCATCAATAGAGTGATTGTGTACACTATTAACCTTGCTGTTCCGCCCCTTAAAACTACGAACATCATCATAAATGATTAAAATTATATTTCGATTATTATTCATAAAGAACAATAATTAAATAAACATTCTAAAAAAAAAAAAAAAAAAAAAAAAAAAGCAATTTTGGCTAAATATTAAAACTGAAATGATGCAGTGGTAACATTACGTGACTGCTTATACTATTGATATTATTTGAGAGAGAAATGATGTTTTGCTCTCCGTGTTCCTACTGCCATTACTATTGACTCTCAAAATCTGCCTTTAGTTAGTTATTGTTGTTTTAAGGGGCCTTATCTGCATCATTGATAGGAATAAATTACAGAAACTTCTCATGTACCAAATTATCATTAACGGAACTGACACACAAAGCAACCCGAACTGACGTAAAATAAGTTACCGATCGCACACTTCAACAGTAAAACCGATCCATGGCTAGCTCCAACTCGGAAGGAGTCGTCTCGCTGCAGTACAGGACATTTGCCAAGTGACGAACGTAGTAACTTTTAAAATACCGTAGTTAAGACGCCTCACTAGCGATAGTGTAAAACAGGTGATAGATGGGACAATGTAAACAAATGTTTCTGGGGGTAGGGGGCTTAAACCCTAAAACTCTCCCCCCCCCTCCCCCTCCCGTCGGTACGCGGGTACAGTAGATACTTGGGGATCAACTACTTAGGTACACCAAAATACCCAGTGTACCGAATTTCAAACACTTCCGAGTCACGGGATGTGACGTTATGGTGGTTGGTGATTGTGTAAGAGGAAGGAACGTGGTATCGCAAGGTCGTGGATGGTCTACATGTGGGTACACCAAAGACACTCTGGTGAGATGTGGCCCTAAGGAAGGGCGACCTTATGAGCAAGCCTTGCACCCGCATTTTCAGCGGCTTCGGTGGCGTACAGTAGGTGGTAGCATGCTAAGCTTCTATGCCCAATATCGTGGTTTCAAACCCGGACGAAGTTGTCGGTTTTTTTAAAATCTCTCAGTGCCAGTGTAAAACCGGCGGGCCCATGTCATAGATGTCACACAATTGAGTGAAGCTAAATTTGTAGGTTAGATTTGATTTACGCTCTATAAGTTCCAACGTTCGCCGCCAGTCACTGGCTACGGTGACATCTAGTAGCCAAGTTCACAGCTAAGTGTCGTTGACGGTAGCATTTGGTACCAAAAGTAGGAACTACTTGAAAGTTATCGTCTGCAGTCCTTACCTGAATTACAGATAACACACACTAATCATAATTAACACCGGTGATCAGACAGATTCTACACACACCGAAAGTACACGGGTCTACATGACTGCGTTGTCGCAGCCCCTAAACTGAGGAACCAACCACCCGCATTTCGTAACACCCACCGCATTGGATTGCATCCATTCTGAGGTCTTATGGCACGGCGGTGGCTAGAGAATATCTTTCTTACCTTTCTAGGCACGCATCTTTAACATCTTAAAACTGGAGTATCTACGAGCAATAAAATAGCACTGTTTCGTGTCAACGGCCTTAAATACGAGCGAGGTGGAATCTAGCAAACAGACTGCTGTGAGTGGTAGCCCAGTGAGTTGTCCGTTAGTATGCTAGTTCTTTGGCCTGAAGGGTCCCGGGTTCAATTCGTGGCAAGTCAACCTCCACTTCATTAGCCCATTGAGTCCTCGGCCTACCAGGGCTCACTAGGGAAGTCTCTGAACCGGGGAATCGCGGATCCTGCTGGAACTTAGCAGATACGTTTCGTGAGCCCAACTAGGCAGAACCGTGAAGAATAATCTTTCGGAAATTAACTCCTACCCACCGTAGACGGCAGTAACTACTACAATTTTGAACTGTGCGCGCTGGTCAAGTGGGAGTGTGCCTCACGCCTGATTGGTGGCTCGAAACATCATGTTTCAAACGACTGCCCTCTCGAACTCGCGCTCACAAGCTGCGCTGTGGCATGGGACATTAATGCTGCATCTTTACAATACTGTATATTGCACGTCGTGCTGTATTATTAATCATGCAATGTAAAGTGTATCACAAATACACATCATTACAACACAACACAGAGTAAACTGAACCAATGGTCACACAAGTGAGAAAGTGACCAAGCTACTTCACATAGTTCTGACAACAGTGATGAAAATGAAAAATCCACAGCCTGCTTCCAGTCTCCGACCGGGTCAGGAATGGAATGAATGAAGCCCCCATCTAGCGGCGAGGATATGAACTGTGCCGGCTGCCGAGGTCTGACGCACTCCTCTGGGGCAATGATTAAATGAATGACAGATGAAATGAAATGATAGTGGAGAGTGTTGCTGGAATGAAATTTTGACAGGGAAAACCGGAGTACCCGGAGAAAAACCTGTCTGCCTCCGTTTTGTCCAGCACAGATCTCACATGGAGTGACCGGGATTTGAACCACGGACCCAGCGGTGAGAGGCCGGCGTGCTGCCGCCTAAGCCACGGAGGCCGCACGACAACAGTGATGTTCATGGTAATAATGTTGGAAACACAAACTGGTTTTACACCATCCACACCGTATGAAACACGGGCGAGTGCAAGTACTACATTGTATTGCACTGATATCGATACAATATGGCACAGGGTGTTCAAACCAACCGGGATTGTCGGTCAGATACTTACTTCAGTACCATGCGTATTGCCATATTGAAGTAAAACGAGGGGACGACAATTGGTGATATGTCAGAGACTGCATTTTCAAGAGTGTATTTCTCTGGGCCAAAGTGATATAAAAATTCAATAACCGAACGGTGTTCGAAAATCTACGGATAAAGCTTTTCCTGGCCCTAAAGCCGTATACATCCAATGGTTCACAATAGGCTGTGACCCCAGGAGGGATCATCATCAGTCGTATGCGCTCTTCACTTTCTAACGATTTATGTCCAGAAAAGGAATCCAAAAGGAGTGCCACATTGCCGGACGGTACATGCTGTTTGAAAACATTATGAAACTAATCCTTCAATTGTGTGTATGGCGGGTCTGTCGCCTCACATTCGGTGACTGTACGCCGTAGGCCGGGAAGCTACCTCTGACGCAGCCAATGAAGCTCACGCCACTGGCGCGTTAATTTAAACGTGTAAATCTTATTTTTTTAAAATATAATACAAGGGGAAGTTAATTTCCGAAATATTTTTCTTCACGGCTCTGCCTAGTTGGGCTCACGTAACGTATCTGCAAAGTTCCAACAGGATCCGCGATTCCCCGGTTCAGAGACTTCCCTTGTCAGTCTTCCTTCAATTATGGCTCTACAGTAGTCTAGACTGTATGACTATATGTGGTCTTGTGTCTTCCATCGTTTCAAAGTGGCCTAGCCAGTGTATTCTTTGCGACTTTATAAACCGAACAATGTCTTCTGTAGTGGATAAGATATTTAATTTCCCTAAGATTCATCGAGACGTTCCTAAGTTAAAAATATACAGATAGACCGGTGCTAACAGCGGCTAATCATTTTCCCACACTCCCTATAGGAAAATGCTGGGATAGTACCTTACTTACAGTCCCTGGGCACCTCTCTCATCCCTAATACAGTTACACACACTACTAGAGTCATCACATAAAAACAGGGTTTCAGACAAGTTCAACACATACCCAAATACACGGGGCTGATGACCAAGATGTCCCAAGTTTCTACAATGAATCAACAACATTCTATCAAGAGACATAGAACGTGTTAAAGGGAGATATTTAAAGAAAGTACTCTCAGTTTCAAAATACACGCACAATAGACTGGTATATGAGCTAGCTAGGGAGATAATTTTCATAGAGGACTTAAGATTAAATCTTTTATAGTCAATCACAGCAAGTGTAAAAAAAAGTATTGGAGGATAGGGATAGGAAAAGAATGGAGATAGATCCGGATTTTTACGCCACTGCCGCAATGACAGACAAAAGCTGGACAAATGCAAACTGCGATCTACGCCACGCAGTAACACGACTGGCTGTCCACAATTTCCATAGTAAGCTTTGCTCAGAGAAAAGATGGCATCACCCCAACGAAGATTGTGTATGTGATCTATGTGGTCAGAAGTGTGAAACTTATTATTTTGAAGATTGTGTAAAGAGGACAAGGTCACTGAAAAGTTATGCGGAAATCTGTATCAGTCCTTAACTGCCCATTTGGGTGCAATTAAAATTTGTACAAAGATCGTGTTTATCGACACTAAACACATAGCCTATCTACTATCGGCTGATATCTTATGACATCGTAAATTAGCCTACTGGTACATTCAAAAAAATTAGACAATGACTTCAAATCTAAAGACAACGTATGAACGTATAACAACGTGTGAAGTGTTTCGAGGAATCATCACCAGAATGCGTTTTACCCGATGCTACGTGTTGATAAATTACACTTGCAACCGATGTCCACACTTACAACAAGTAGTTCCGTGAAGAACTAGCCTATACAGCCTATTTTCATATATCCTACTCATGTTAATTCCCTCTATCAACATACAAAAATTAAGTTTGAAGGTTGTGATAGATTCGTAAATATTGCCAACCGTCTAAATATTTCTGATGGTCGCCAGGTTGGATTTTTAGCCTACTTTTCACATTTTGCAAAAATGAGGAAAAATTAGTCTTATGAGATCGGGCAAATGCGTGTCTGTCTGTCTGTCTGGCTGTGTGTGTGTCCCCCCCTATCAACTCCTAAACGGCTGCAGCAATCGAAACAAAATTTGGTAGGAGTAAAGATCTATACCTCAATATCTCACGGCCATATTTGAAAATGATATCAGTGCTACCAACTGCTGAAAAATCGCAATTGAAATTTTAGCTCCATGTTGGATATCTTGGAAGGTATGAATGTGAGCTATTTCAAAATTGGCACACATATAGATACTATTATTGCAGTTTAATTTCCAGGAGGCCACATATGGCAGTGTTGCCAAACTGATTATAAGCCTGCTGATAGGTCCAAATTATAAATGCATATAACTTCTACACTATCAATTGGATTTCAACCAAATTTTGTATGTGATATGTTTACATAAACATATATGACTGAGCGTATTCTTAAGAGCCACCAGGGCTGCTAACTGTTAATAAATGCTCTCATTTTTTTAAATCCAAATACCCATATATCAGAAAGTATGCAAGCCGACAGCTTTAAACTATGCACACGTATAGTTCCTGACATTCTATATTAATTTGGAGTAACTTATATCCGTCAGTGCTACCAACATGATTCTAAGCCTGCTGATAGGTCCAATTTTAAAATGCATGTAACTTCAATACTAACTAACGGATTTCATTCAAAATTGACAAACAATAGATCATATTATTTCAGATTATTTCTGACCAATACAAGTATGTCATTGTTGCCAACATGATTTTACGCGAACTGTTAGATCCAATGTTTAACTGCATGTAACGTCCATGCTATCCATTGGACTTCAACCAAATTTTGTATACTGTACCTTAAGAGATGGAACTAAGAATATATTCAGTCACCAGGGCTGTCAACTGTAGTTCTCTATTGCGCTACATTATGCCAGGTAAACAGTATTTCGAACTAATTAGAAATGTCGATATTACCAACTTAATTTCGTCATTATTATAGATAGATCCATATAGATTAATCATTGGCATGAATCTTAAATTTTAAGAAAAGTAGGCTCTTTAGTTCGTCACGGAACTTCTTGTTTATTTATGTACTGATACATGAAGATTATTGTGTAGGCTACATGTGGTATTCAAACTTCAATCGCATGATTAGAACACAAGAAGTAAAAACGAGATTTAAAAAATTCACACAGCTGCCATCTTGTGGTTATGGAAACAAGTGAAATAAAATAGATGCCAGTGGATTAACATTTGTATAAGCATTTAACGTGCAAAGTTTCACTGCATTCGGATGGTTAAATCGCGAGAAACGTCCATTTATATATTTATACATCGCGTCGCCGCCAAGTTGGATTTGTGCTCACCAGGTTACTGAAAGTCCTATAGGTGAACTTATGTTCATAGCTTCTATGAACATAAAAAAATTCAGCTTGATTGCTGTGAAAGATTCGTAGATATTGAGAACCGTCTAAATATTTCCGATGCTCGCCAGTTTGGAATGTTATATGTATATGCCATAGAGTTATGTACCATAGGAAAATTATTGCGTAGGTTCATCACTCAAACTTTCACTTCGATCGCATGATTCCGACTCAAGAAATAAAAACTTAATTTTTAAGCACAGCAGCCATCTTGAGGTTATGCAAACAATTGAACTAAATTAGATGCCAGTGCATTAAAATACGTATAATTATTTACTGTACCATATTTCACTGCGCTCAGAGAGTTAAATCACGAGAAAAGTCTGTTAAAATGTTTCAAATTCACTTGGCCGCCATGTTCATTTTTTACTTTAGAGGTTTATGAAAGTTACATAGATAGACTTGTACCAGTGCCCTCTATTAACGTACAAAATTTCAGGGTAATATCTGTAATAGTTTCGGAGATATGGAATGCCAGTGAAATATTTCGCACAGCCGCCATTTTCAGGTTATGTAAACAATTGAACTAAATTAGACACCAGTGCATTACAATGTGTATACACATTTGCTGTGCCAAGTTTCATTACGTTTGGATGGTTAAATCACGAGAAAAGTCTATTTAAAAGTCTCAAATTCGCTTGGCCGCCATGTTGGTTTTGTAGTTACCAGGTTTTTGAAAGTCTCCTAGGCGAACTTCTAGTAGTGCCCTTTATCACCGTACACAATTATTGGGTGATATCGGTAATAGTTTCGGAGATACTGAATGCTGGTGAGAAATTTCGCACAGCCGCCATGTTGGATTGGTGAGACACCCAGAATGGTGCTTTGATCTTACCGAGTTTCATTGAAATCGCTCTAGCCGTTTAGAAGTTATTAGGGACACACACACACACACCATCACACACACGCGCACACACAAACACACGGACAAAAGGTGATCTCATAAGCCTATTATTTTTTTCAAAAATGAAAATAGGCTAAAAATATGCGATTATACCATACAACCATGCTTTGTGAAAATAGGCTATTTGGCCTAACTGCAAATGCTCAATTGTCACCTAATATCAAAGCCAAAAATTGGCTTTCAGATAATCACGCGCCTGTAGTGCGGTAGTAATTGAGACTAGGATTGGGAAGGAGGCGGCCATGGTTTTCATTTAGGAACCATTCCGACATTTAGAAGTGGGAAACCACGGAAATCCACTTTTAGGATAGATGAGGAGGAAATTGAACCCAGTTTTTCTGAGTTCTGCCTGAGTGTATTCCGTCCCAACCCTTACATTTACTTAGCAGAACCGGGGATCGAACTCGGATCACAGGGGTGACAGCCAATAATGCTAGCCACTGTACCACGAGGTGGTTGACGTATGTTTCAATCATTAACCAATATATTAACCATTAATAGTCTGTTACTCTGAATGTAACGAACAAGCTTTATTCTATTGGACCACTCGGCCAGGCCGTGTTCATTAAATCGCCGTGAGGGCAGCTGCAGCATGTCCGGAGGTCGGAGGTTCGAATCCCGGCTCTGACAGTGGCTATTCTGAGTATGGTTTTCCCCAGGATTTTCCACATTCCCTCCAGGTAAATGCCAGGTTAGTAGGCTACCTTACTTAAAGTTCCAGGGTCCTACCTCATCCCAGACTCGAATCATTTCAGCTACACGCTCAACTACAGCCACAACAGAAACACCAGTTATGAGTCAAATTCAACTTACACCCAAGTACACGAGGATGTTGACCAAAGGAGTCCCAAGTCCCTAATACGAATCGTCAACAACAAAAATCGTTTTGTTGGTCAATTTCAAACGTAATTGTTAATCCCAAGTCTATGGTATAAACATTTTCATTGCTCCGTCCAAAATATTTATTGGTAACGACTCCACTGATGTTAAGACATTTATCTTACTGTAATCCCCTAAGGAACTAGTTCTAGTCCGCCTCGTTTCGTAGTGGCTAGCACTCTTGGCTGTCACCGCGGAGGCCCGGGTTCGAGCCCTGGCTCTGCTAAGAAATTTAATTCTGGTCTGAGGGCTGGAACGGGGTCCACTCAGCCTAATAAAGTAAAACTGAGAAGAGGTGTGTTCAATTCCCATCTCAGCCATCCTGGAAGTGTTTCTCCGTGATCCCACTTCTATAATAATGATAATAACCCCTGGCACTACAGCCCATGAAGGGCCAGGCCTACAAAGCGACCGCTGCCCAGCCATTTTGCCTGCAGATATTGGGGTGACGCGTTGTCAGCGCATCATGTCCCCTCGGCCGTTATTCTTGGTTTTCGTGACCGGGGCGCTGCCTCACTGTTAGACAGCTACTCAAGAAGTTGAGTGCACCCCGTTCCAGCTCTCACGTCAGTTTCTAAAATCCCTGATGGAGCCGGGAATCGAACCCAGGGCCTCTGGGTGAGAGGCAGGTGCACTACCCCAACACCACGGGGCCTGCCCGGTTTCCCACTTCTATTCCAGGCAAATGCCGGGATGGTTCCTAACTTACGGCCACGGCTGCTTCTACTCAAATATACACACCGGTACAGACATCACAGTGACACAAGTTACTAGACTAATTCGACACACACCCAAGTGCACGGAGCTACATACAACGATGTCGCTAAGCCCCTAAAAAGAATCAACTATCATCAACAACTCATGTGGTTTGATTGTTTGCATAAAGAGCGATTATTGTTGTTTACCGATACACCTTGTGCTACATCCGACTTTAAAAATGTGTCAAGCACGTGAATACCGCGATTAGTATTCCAGTGGTGGTTCCAAGATTAAAGCAGGCACCTTAGAAGCCTTGAATTACTTTTCCGCACAAAAACTTTCAATTAGTCATTTCGTAAAGCTTATTGTGCACGTGTCACTTGAACAATGATGCGTTCTACTTATAGAGCTTTCCGACACTGCGGCGCCCGGCGTGTGGCGCGGTAAACAGCAGTGAGGCGCATGCGCAAAACACTCCCGAGGAGAAGGGGTGAAGGGGCCTGATGACCATCATGTCCCCTGAAGGGGTTTGCCTAACATCTAATTTTATTTGAAATTTAAAACTATTAGATAAAATACTTCTATTATTTGCATGGAAATGTGTAACTCTATTATTTTATTATTATTATCATTGTTCTTCTTTTGAGACCCCATAGGATCACTTCTTGTCAGGAATTGTGCGAGCCTTAATTATTATTGTTATTATTATTATTATTATTATTATTCTTTCTTCGTTTCGGCCAGCTATGGACCACGTCATTTCAACTGCTTCCGTCGTTGGACCACTTATTGCCGGTTTTTAATTTCGCCTTTTCTTAGAATTGGTGGTGTGCTCCAAGCTTTTCCTTCACGAGATCACGTTCCATAATGTCTGCGTGGGTGATCGCTACTTCTTGCAAATTCTTGTCTACCTCACAAAACCGGGGGCCCTTGGTATTCTTGTTAAGAAGATAGGTAAATATCCGATTGGCGATTCTCTTGAGTTTCATACGAGTTAAGTGGCCATAGAAAGATATTCTTCTCTCCCGAATTACTTGAGATATCCTTTCTACATGATGGTACAGCTCATTGTTATGCCGTCTCCTGTATTATTATTATTATTATTATTATTATTATTATTATTATTAATCTTTTGAGACCACGTAGGATCACTTTAATCAACCCATTAGTTTGTCGACTTCTTGGCAGGAACTGTGCGAGCCTTGATAATTATTAATATTATTAATAATAATTTAACTACATTGTGGTAGTTTTAAGATTTTCCTCAGAGCCTTAGAATGGAAGTTACAATGAAAGTAGTGATCGAGAACGTCAGCCTCTATACTACACCACTGGACCTGTTTCATTAAAGTGACAAGTAACCAGTTGCTAGTGTAGAACTGTTAAATGACATGAACTTTAACATTTCGTTTCAAGTAATTTTTTACCTCTCTAGTAAAATATTTCTGAATTGACAAGCACAGCGACCATATAGATTAGTCTGTTACTTCATTGTATTCAACTTGGGATATCAGCGCATCATTATTGTTCATATCAGTTCCACTGTTGTTTTTTGGACTGTTGTATGTCCTTCTTCAAGGAATATACGGGAGAGAAGAAACGTAAATTGGTTATTCTATGTAGTATAATGGTATGACACAAGCCCCCATCCTGTACCCAAGCAATGAAAGGGCAGTTGATCATCGTGATCTCTTTACGACCATTTAGCGTCTAATGTTAATAGTAGAAATAGGAAATACAATTATCACGTCATTAAATCGCTCACCAGTGATCAACCTCCATATTAACAGCTGATTTAATTTCATTTTGTTTTAATTTAATAAGAAGTAAGGTGTTTAATCCTATAGTAGGCCTACAGCTACAGTATAATGAAATAAGCATCTAGATTACTTTTTTTCGCTTCGCTATCGTTTTACCCTCCAGGGTTGGCTTTTCCCACGGACTAAGCGAGGGATCCCACCTCTACAGCCACTGAGGGCAGTGTCCTGGAGCTTGAGACTCTGAGTCAGGGATACAACTGGGGTGTGTGACCAACACTACGCCCAGGCGGCCTCATCTGCAAAGCGAACAGGGGGCCTGATGAAGGGATGGGAAGAGTGGGACGGTTACGCAAGGAAAATGGGAAGGAGGTGGCCGTGGCCTTACAGTAGGAACCATCCCGGCATTTGCCCGAAGACGAAGTTGGAAACCACGGAAAACCACTTCGAGGATGGCTGAGGTGGGAAACGAACCCCCTCGACACATTTTGGCTACCCGAGGCTGAGTAGACCCCGTTCCAGTCCTCACACCACTTTTCAAATTTCGTGGCAGAGCCGGGATAATATTTCTTCCCAGTGTTTACATCATATCGCTCATTTGCTGCAACAGTGACATAACTCAAAATGTGATGTTTGTGGGAAACTATATTTAAAGCTTTAAAGGCAGTTACTAAACTGAGGATTATTTAAATAATGTCAAGGTTTTGATGCCATGGGTATTTATTACTTAGACTGAAACAGACACCGACGCTGTCAGGAAGTAACAGTGTTGTTGATGTAATTGCAATAGTTTGGCAACCGGGCACAATGAATTACGTAGTCTCACATTACCAAGAGTAGTGTCGATGTAATCAATCGATAAAAAGTATTTTCCAGCACTACATTGAGTCGAAATGTAATGTTTTTTAAATCGGTCAACACGATTTTACCCAATTGTATAGGTTGCTCCCTGCTCCTGAAAATATTTTTACACGAGATTAATAATTACATTTGGATGACCAGTTTCAATCGTCAAGCGATCACCATCAGATCCGTTACAGGCTATTAAATCTATGGGTGATAGTATTTACAATATGTATACTTATTCTTACTGGTCATCCAAGTGTATTTATTAATCTCAGGTAATTTATTTTCAGGAGAAGAGAACCACCCATTACAATTGGGTACAATCGTGTTGACCGACTGAAAACCATAAAATTTAGATTACTAAGGCAACACTGAAAAATGGCTTCAAACACCATAACTACAGTAAATTGAGTTAAAAACTGAAAAAGTACAGATTTCTAGTTAAGCCACTTTCTTTTTTCTTTTTTCGCTATCATTTTACCCTCCAGGATCGGCCTTTCTCACGGACTAAGCGAGGGCAGTGTCCTGGAGCTTGAGACTATTGGTCGGGGATACAACTGGGTTATGTGACCAGCAAGACGCCCAGATGACCTCACCTGCAAAGCGAACAGGGCCTGATGAGGGGAGGGGAAGAGTGGGAGGATTTGGAAAGGAAGTGTGAAGGAGGCGGCCGTACGATAGGTACCATCCCGGCATTTTCCCGAAGACGAAGTGGGGAAACCACTTCGAGGGGATGGCTGAGGTGGGAATTGAACCCCCTCTACTCATTTGGGCCACCCAAGGCTGATTACACCCCGTTCCAGTCCTCGTAGAACTTTTCAAATTTCCTGGCAGAGCCGGGAATCGAACCCAGGACCTCCGGGACGGCAGCTAATCATGCTTACCGCTACGCTACGGAGGCGACTTAGTTATGCCACTGTTGCAGCAAATTAGCGACATATTGATGGAAATTAGGTAGGCTATATATAATTTGAACATAGTGTTTGAATGTTAACCTTTTCTCTTCAGTATCTTAATCAATACACAGTATTATTACACTTTTGTCACGTTTAACCAACCTTCCTATGTTTGTCAATTAACACGAGGCTTGCCTACTGTTTACTAATCCCTAACGTTATATGAAACCGAACGCTAGTAAACTGGCGTGGGTACACTTGTAACTTGAACACTGGTCGTTGGTTACATGTCACTAGTCACCAGATAGTTCTTGAAACAGGAAACTTGTCTTCACTCTCCTTGCACTGGTATTAGTAGTCTTGTCACTTTTATGAAACAGGCCCTTTAATATTCTTCTATTTACAGTACGTTGCCACAGCTTGGATCAAAGATGGTGGCCACTTGAGAACTAAGGATCTCTTATTAGAGATATAAAGTTCTGATTCCGGCATTGACGCCTGAATGGTGTTTCTTTCGAGATTCCATACGCACTCCTGGAGTATACCTCAATTAAAATGTCTGTGCACCTGGCGCATTATTAATTAATGTATTTATTCCAGAAACGAATATTGATTGGTTGGTTCTTAAGTTTAGGGGCTGCGACAACGCGGTCATGTAGCCCCGTGTACTTTGGGTGTGAGTAGAATCTGTCTGATAACCGGTGTTAATTGTGATGACTGTATTAGTGTGTGTTATCTGTTTTCTAATTTAAGTACAGACTGAAACTTATAATTTTTCAAATAGTTCCTAATTTTGCCGCCTAGTGCCACCGTCAACGACTACTAGGCCAAGTTCAGAACTTAGCTACTAGACGCCACCGCAGTCGGCTCTTGGTAACGAACGTAGAAACCTAAGAGCGTTATTTACGTTCTTAACCTATCCAATTTAGCTTCACACAAAAAACGAATATTAGTTCATATATTTTAAAATACACTATCAGTGAAGATTCAGAATATTACGAACAAGGGGTAGATGTTGTTGTTATTTCATTTAGGGACTTTGCGACATCGTGGTCATTTAGCACCGTGTACTTGGGAGTGTGTGTAGAACTTGTTTGATAACCTTTGTTTTTGTGGTGGCTGTAGTAGTGTGTGTATTTGTAATGCCGGTGAGGATTGGTAAGGAGGCAGCCGTGGCCTTAAGTTAGAATCATCCTGGCGTTCGCCTGGAGTATAAGTGGGAAACCATGGAAAACCACTTCCAAGATGGCTGAGATGGGAATCGAACCCACCTCTTCTCAGTTTTGCCTAACGATTTTCAGTGTACCCCGTTCCAGCCCTCAGACCAGAATTAAATTTCTTGGCAAGGGGTAGATGACCACGGTATATAGCCCATAAATGAATCATCGTCATCAACAACAACGACGAATGCTATTCTTCAGCAGCATATTCAGTAATGTCCAGTTTTCATCTTCTTAGGAAAAAGTTTTACTTCGCCAGCATGGCAGGTAGGGCAAGGGCATACTCAGAGGAGAGATTTCTGTGCTCCGGGCCACGAACCCAACACCTGCCACTTGGTTACGTTAGTCTGTTAGTATACTAGCTCAAGGCCATATATCTGCTCAGGATATAGACTGCATATAAGAACGGGGTCACAGAGTTGGGTCTCGCCCACTATTGCATTTGTGAGGGGCCTTATGATACCTAGACAATAGGGATGATTATTGAAGTTGAAGGAAGCCTACTTAATCTATCTTTTCTGCTTTCAATTATTATTATTATTATTATTATTATTATTATTATTATTATTATTATTATTCGAAAACATAGGGAACTCCTCTTACCCACAATCGATGCTCAGTGGCCTAAGGCAAGTTCGAAGATCAGAAGTTCAAATCTCTGCACAGAGTGCTGTGATGGTACCTTATTTCAAGTTCAGGGACACCTCCCTCAAACCTACAAATAATAATTACGGGGTTTGAGTATCGTGGTCATTTCAGCCCCGTGTGATTGGGTGTGAGTATATATCTCTCTTTATAAATCTTTGTCGATTCCGACTCTCCGTGACCCCATGTACTAAACTACACCAATTTCTTCTGTCCTGCACTGCCTCCCGAAGCTTTTCCAAGCTGGAATTTAGTGCTTCTGTGATGCCATCCATCCATCTCATTCTTTGCCTCCCTCTTCTCCTTGTGCCTTCTATCTTCCCCAGCATTAAGGTCTTCTGTAATGAATTATGACTTCTCATGATGTGAACAAAGTATCTCAGTTTTTGTTTCAGGATTAAGCCCTCCAAGGAACACTCTGGTTTAATTTGCTGTAAAACTGACTTATTTGTTCTCTTCGCAGTCCATGGAGCTCTAAGAACTTTTCTCCAACACCATAATTCGAAGGAATCTATTCTACAGCGTTCAGCTTTTCTTATGGCCCAGGTCTCACAACCGTACATCACAACTGAAAAAAAAAAAAAAAAAAAAAAAAAAAAAAAAACCAACAACAACATAGCCCTTACTATAAGGATCTTTGTTGTTAATGTTATGTCTCTACTCCTTAAGATATTGTCCAGATTTGAAAATGCCTGTCTACCAAATAGCAATCGTCTTTTGATTTCATGGCTGCATGCCTGCAGTCACCATCAGCAGAAATCTGTGAGCCAAGATAGTTAAAAACAGAGACTATCTCCATTTTTCTCCTCCTACAGGCCATGAATTCACAGTTGTATTTGTCATAATTTTTGTTATCTTGACATTCAGCATTAGTCCAGTTGAACTTTCCTCTTTCACAGTAAGAGATGTTTTAACATCTTCTTCAGTTTCAGCCATCAGGATTGTATCATCTGCATAACTCAGGTTGTTTATACGGTATTAACCCAGCTATTTTGATTCCAGTTTCTTCTTCATCTAACCCCACATCCCTCATGAAGTGTTCTGCATACAGATTGAAAAGGAAAGGTGACGATATACAGCCTTGCCGTACTCCTTTTTGAATCTTAACCCATTTATATAGAATGTGCCTAATAACCTGTGTTATTGTGGTGATTGTATTTGTAATTGAAGCGAGGATTGAGATGGAGGTGGTCGTGGCTTTAAGTTAAGTTCACAGATTTACAAGATAAGTTGGCGTGAAGAAAGAAAGAAAGAAAGAAAGAAAGAAATGATATCAGTGAAGACATACTCTGGAGTAGAAATGAGAAACCGCTTGTAGGATGGCCAAGTTGGAAATCTAACCTGCATCTTCTCAGTTTTGCCTTATGAGGCTGAATGTGGCCCGTTCTAGCACTCAGACCAGAATTAAATTACTTGGCAGAGCCGGGAATCAAACCTGGACCTCCAGGGCGTTGATGATAATAATAATATAACTACTTATACTAATTATTTCTGCTTTTCAACTTCGTTGAACTTGGTAAAATTAATTAATCTGAATGAGTTTAAAGTTTTTCTTTCAATTAATATTGGCTGAATGAGCATGTTCTTTAATCCGCATCATTAGTTTTGGTTGGTTCCTTAGTTTAGGGGCTGCGACAACGCAGTCATGTAGCCCCGTGTACTTTGGGTGTGTGTAGAATCTGTCTGATAACCGGTGTTAATTGTGATGACTGTATTAGTGTGTGTATCTGTTTTTTTTCTTTAATTCCAGTAGGGACTGCAACTTTGAATTTTCAAATAGTTCCTACTTTTGCCGCCAAGCACCACCGTCAACGACTACTAGGCCTAGTTCAGAACTAGCTACTAGACGCCACCGCAGTCGGCTCTTGGCAACGAACGTAGCAACCTAAGAGCGTTGTTTACATTCTTAACCTATCCAATTTAGTTTCACACAGGTGTAATTAGTGGAAAGATCTTTAACATGCCATAAATCTATGACATGGGACCGCCGGCTTTACTTCCCCTCCGAAGGAAGGCATACTGAGGGATTTTAACGCTCTTAAAAAATCCGACGGCTTCGGCCGGGTTTGAACCCGCTATCTTGGGCATAGAAGCTCAGCATGCTACCAACTACGCCACCGAAGCCGCAAATCATTAGTTTCAGCTGATCTAAGCATTCTCATATAGTAACGGGCATATTTGTACAATACAGGTATTTCAGAATATTACCCTGACGCTGAAAATAATAATACATGTGAAATTTCTTGGGAGAACATAATGGAGGTATGCATTGTCGTGAGCGTGTCATGAACATTCTTTTTCTGTGCTGGGGGTTGAGATTATCCCTGGCAGGGTTATACAAGGTAGCTGTTGAAGCAGGGTTGCAATTCCTTCAGGGAAGAGTGACGCAGACAGCTGGCATTTGAGGGTGCGCAAATGCGAGGGAGCCGTGTCAGTACATTTACTGGCACGTTAAAGATCCCCTTCGGGGCAAAATTCCGGCACCCCGGCGTCTCTAAAAGCCAGAGTAGTTAAAAGGGACGTAAAACCAATAACATTATTATTGCATCCCCCTTATACCTCTGATAAAGCACACCCTGGACACGGGGCATGACACATGATCTAGGAACGTGTAGCTACCCAGCTGGTTCAAAATACCACTCAACATTAAGATCTTTTAACCATGGAAAGCCTTTTTTTTTTTTTTAATTCTGGGAGTCACTTGTGTTAGAGTAGCCTAGGTCATATCCAAGAACATGTGTGTCTGTTAACGTCTAAAACATTAGTCTTGTCTTTACAGACGGTCATCAACACTTCATATCGCTGCACCCTGGGTCGACCGCGATCAATAATGGAATGTCAGTCGTACATAACGACCTGTCGTCTGACTCGGGTGCTCTTTTAAATATAAATAAATAATACCTAACTTATGGTTTAATTGTTTTAACTATTGCGGTTTTAGGCAGGCGATAGCGCCCCGGAATTTTATTGACAGAACCGGGATTGAATCCACAATCGGGCTTTGAAGGCCAGTACTTTACGAACTGTGCTGCTGAGCCCTGAATGCCTCAGCAGAGAAAATACCGACCTACGATGTCCATTGCCATTTGCCAATCAATTCAGCCTCTAAATCACAAGGCCATCATGAAATCTTGATGGTACAGTAGGCTATGTGCTTAGCCCGATGTGAAGGAGTCACGCCTGCACTTTAGATCTCAAATAGCTTTTATTTCAGAAATACGTGTACTAAGACGAAATAAACTATTAGATATTCATAAGCAGGTACTAGGGTAAATTTCTGCATTGAAATACCTTAGTAAAAATAGTCCGCCCAAGGCACCGGAGGGATTCGAACCCTCGATCTCCTGTTTACTAGACAGGCGCTTTAACCAACTAAGCCACGGCGCCGACAGCTCTGGCGCGCTTTTAGTAGAGATAATGAGCCGTGCGAGCTCGTTTTGGAAGTAACGTAGTTTCTGACTTATATTTCACGATAATCCCTGTAAGTTGGCTTTACCAAATACGTTCAGTTTTGATGCTTCACAATTCAATGACATTTTTGAACCATGATTCACCCTTGAGGCCTAGAACATTGTGTGTTTCTTAAAGTATACTGGTACCGTACCGGTACCGTATATAAAATCATACCGGTACGTCTTATTTCTACAGAGTGAAGACCAAAGAGGGTTAGGACGATCTAATTCACAGAAAAGAGAAGGTGTCAACGTGGAATTTTATCAGATTATGCTTCAAATCGCTGCACCCTCGCGATCAATAACATGCAATGCGTATGCAAGCAATCTATAAGGTTATGGTTTAGAATGGAGGGATGGAAGTGGAGAAAATAGGATTGAAATCATTTATTAATTCATTTTAGTTGTTGGGACATCATGGTAATTATCCTAGTATAGGATTGAAGCACGTGTTTTGGGGACTTAAAATGTGAGGGAGTAGAAAAAAACTTTTTGTCTAAAGTGAGAAAAACTAGACTCAGAATGGTCACTGCCAGAGCCATGATTCGGACCTTCGATCTCCGGACTTCATCTCCCTTTTGCAGCCGTGCACATGGCCGCACTGGGGGGTTGAAATCATTGTTGAAGCTTGCGACATCGTTTTCTTCCATATCGTGTATTGTGCTTGGATTTGCATAGAATAGCCTACGTCTGAAAACATGTGTTATTTTAGTGTCTGTACAAGTGTGTAGTACGGTATGCTTGTTATTTGAAAGGAGGCAGTCGCGGCCTAAGTTGGGTACCGTCCCGGTATTTGCCTGAAGCAGAAGTGGGGAAACCACTTTTATGATGGCTTGGGAATCGAACTCGCCCCTTTTCAGTTAACCTTACCATGCTGAGCGTTCCCTGTTCTAGCTCTCAGCCGAAAATTAGAATTCTTGGCTAGAAATACATATCTATACATGCTATCCCCCTCTTAGTGCATAGAAATACATAATAATAATAATAATAACAGTCGCCTCCGTGGTGTAGTGGTTAGCGTGCTTAGCTGCCACCCCGGACGTTTGATGTTAGTCTCACCTACCCAGTTGTATCCCGCGACCCGATGTCATCGTCGATGTTGCTGTTTGTTGTGTTTTAGCAGAGATTAATACAAAAGGATAGTTTTAATCAATTGTATATTTGGACATAGATTTGGCATGTCCGCCATTACAGGGAATAAACAAAAGAGTACATTTTTATATAACTTAGATAGAGGAGCAAGTTAGTGACTGGCGGTCAAACGCAAGTATAATAGTTCCTCTAGGTTGGCGCTGATCGAAACTGGATTACTTAAAAACCCAATACCCTCACTTAATCCAGTTGTCATTTTATCAATCGGATTCGATCGGCAATAATAAATTCATCAATTTGCAAAAATTCAAATGTTTCGACTTAACTAAGCTTTTTGTCAGAACATCTGCAATCATTTTACTAGTACCTTTAAAATCAACCGATACTTCTTGTTTTTCAACTGCATTTTTGACAAAATGATATTTTACGTCTATGTGTTTAGACCTTTCTTGTATTTCGCTACATTTGGCATTTTTAACAGCTGACTGATTGTCACTAAACAATAAAACTTTACTGTTTTTAAAAATAAGTTTGTAATCGTTTCCCTTTAAAATTTCCTTTAATATTCTATTTAGAATTACTGCCTTTCTTGTACATGTTGCTAAACTGACATACTCCGCTTCCGTTGTTGATAGAGCAACAATATCCTGCTTCTTACTTTCCCAAGCGACGGGGCCATTAGCAAGAAACAAAATGTACCCAGTACATTAAATTCTATCAGCTTTTTCGCTAGCAAAATCTGCATCTGCATATCCTATTAAAGAGCTGCCCGATTTGCTGTAAACTATTTTGAAATCAATCGTACCCTTCAAATAACGTAACACCCGTTTTGCATATTCCCAGTGTTCCCTAGTGTAACATGTGTTATAACGACTTAGTTTTCCAACAACATAGGCAATGTCTGGTCTACTACAGACCGCTGCATACATTAAACTGCCCAGTAACGCTTGATATGGTACATCAGGACATTTACTTGGATCTCCTTTGGGCGGATCTAACTTAGGTTCCATAGGAGTATCCGCTATTTCGCAATCTAGCATATCAAAACGAGACAAAATTGTTTTTATGTACTGTTCCTGATCTAACGTGATTCCCTTTTCTGATCTCTGCACTCTCATACCTAAAACACTTTTAACTTCCCCTAAGTTTTTAATTTCAAAATTTTTCTTAAGTGACTTTTCTAGACTGGTAATAATTGTTTCATTCTTACAAAACACAAGGAAATCATCCACGTACACAGCTATTATGCAAAGTAAATTTCCGCTTCCCTGAACATAAATACATGGTTCAGTAGAAACTCTTTTGAATCCTAATGTCATTAGGACATTTCCACTGAACCCTTTTTTTAACCTCTGATGGTTAAATGATTCGATGTTTTATTTCTTCAATTAATAAATACTTCTACAAGCATCATGAAAATAGCCAGACGGAGATGAGGAAATTTCAAGCAGTTGCTGAAGACAGTGGGGACATACCTGAAGCTGTTTGACAAAAGGCTAAATACTTAGGATTGTGAAAAGAAGGACCATAGCTATGATTCAGAAGGACAGGTGGTGGCCGCCTCAAAATAGAAGCGACGCGCAGTGAGACATGCTGCTGGTATGTTCATTGTGATATTCGCGCCTAGAAGAAAGATGATGCAGTAACGTGAGTGGCTGATGAGCATGCTAGACACTCCTACTAAGCCAAGGTCTGATAAAAACCGCCAAGTTACAGAAAATGTGGGAACCAATGAGAGAAGAATGCCTATTTAGCGCGGCAGGTCTAGCGTGGGCACGCTCGGCTAGCATTCACGCGGGAGATCGCCTAGACAACATCTCTACGATCGATTCTAGGATTAATGGGCATATTCTTGACCTGCGCTATTTTTCGAGTTCAGTGATATTTATTTCATTCCTGTATCACTATTATTTTGTGAAATTTTTATCTAATTTCCCCCTCTATCTACACCTAGGGCTGGTTCATTTATAAGCGGTGTGAAGAGCCAAGACATAGCTTATTATTATTGTGTGTGTCGAGGGCACAGACTATTACTCTGTGTGTCGTGGACACAGGTTGACTATTACTCTGTGCGTCTACGGACGTAGACTTTGATTTTGTGTGTCAGTGGACACAGGCTTTTATACTTTGCGCGTCTAAGGACGTTGACAGTTATACTTTGCGTGTCATGAAGGACACAGAAATTATTATTAAAAGTGTTAAATTCAGTGTTAGATAGTCTCAGTACTATATTTGTAGGGGCAGTATCTTCGATAATTCGCCAACAGACAGTTTTGGGGAAAGTAGTACCCGAACGGCGAATTTAGTAGTCAGACATCAAGTGTATAATAATTTAATTTTGAATCAGCACGAGAGATGACATCATTGACCATGGAGGAAGCCTGGAAATATCAAGACTCCATCAAGATGGTTGAGATGAGATAAGAAGGATCCAGTTGGGAGATGGCTGCGGATGTTGTTTGACGGGTGGCTGACTGAGGATGAGTACTGAATAATATTTATTATTATCTGATAAATTAACTTATGGTGTATGGGACATATTTTGTTTTGTAAATAATTTGCTTGTGTGATTAACGTAGTCTATTTAGTTTTGGTCTGACACACCTTTTGCATGGAAACAGCTCGCATATATTATTAGTAGAAGGTTCTTTTCTTGTTTGTTGTTTTAACTAACGTAGCTATGTGGACGACCGTGTTTGCATATGTTACGCGATGCGGTTAAAAACGTCTCTCGGAGATATGTTGTGTTTCAGAAGTAGGACTGAAGTAAAATAATTATACAGTAGATTGGAGGGTAATTAATTTCTGTTGTTTTATTATTGATCAGATTCAATGAGATTATTGCCTTTGGAGCAATGTGATTTGTGACGAAGAGCAGTCAGCTCTATCGTAGGGTTTAATATTTTTTTAAATTGTCGGCGAGCATCCATTCAGCCGATCTGTGTGAAAAAACGTATTGTCATTCCCAAATGTGTGTGTGTGAGTGTGTGTATTTGTGTCATTACAAGCGGGAATTTCAGCGTAGACTGATTTCTGGCAGCTTGATGACAAATCCATATTGTGACCTCGCGAGGGCAATTCTGGATATTTTGATTAATGTCTGACCATATGTTGAAGTGGTTGAGTTTGTTGCTGTTGATTCCTTGAGATAACGGCACAGCTGGTCAGGTATTTATACACACTGGAGTGGGACAATGACAGGTGATTGAGGAAGAGGGGTGATGTTTCACAAGACGGACTGAGGGTTGCCAGCCAGGTCATTAGTGGAGAGTGCCTGTGTGGCTCAGTAATAACTTTAAATACAGAATTAAGAACTGATCAATGATAAAAATTTGTTTAAATAAATGGGAGTTGCCTACGAATCACGATAATCTCCGAAGCGTTAGCTTAACATGCAGTTTTGTTCATATAAAGTTATGTCAGCCAGTCAGGCTTTTGTTGTTGTTGGTTTATTCCATGTTCATATTTCATTCAGTGACCCGTGAGTCACGTGCTATGCTGTATTTCCTTGTTTGTGTTGAGCAATTTGGCCAGTGTTGGTAGCTCATAGTCAAGTGCGTCTTCGCGCTAATGAGGGTCCCGAGAGAGATTCCTGTAAAGAGTAGATTTAGTGCGTGTGTCAGCATTACTTTTTAAGGGTTTTTATTAATGTCATGTTCCATATCCATAAACGTTGATTTACGAGATGATTGTTCGTAAGCATCGTGGCTGTTAACCCGTTGTAAACGAACAGTCATCCAAAGTACTCATTCCTCGTAGTTAGTCATTACGCGCACATAAAACCCAAATTGCAAGGTAGTGGAACCAGGATCCACATTTTAAAATAAAGGGGAGATCCGTCTGACTCCTCAGATTTGATAGATATTCCTGTCATGGGAAATTCAGGGAGGATTGTTTTATATTTTATTGTTGTTTATTTCTTTTTATGCACTATTAGTCATTAAATCTTGTTATTATTTTACATCTTGTCACCTTTCTTGCTTAATTTATAGTTTATATCCTATGACCCTTACCTCAGTAGAGCATGTTGTTTGGCGAACGTAAACATCACATAGGAACTGAGCGCGACCCCTTGATTAAGATTTCTTACAAAACACTGCTTTTCTGAAGGGTTCACTACATTTATCATACCATGATTTGGAAGCCTGTTTAAGACCATAGATGGCTTTCTTTAATAAGCAAACTTTGTTTTCAGAGCCCAGCTCTGTAAAACCTTCTGGCTGTTCCATAAAAAGAGTCTGTCAAATCTCCATTCAGGAACGCAGCTGTGACATCCAGATGATAAATATTTAACCCAACCTCAACTGATAGTGCTATCAGCATTCGTAATGCCGAATAACTTATAACTGGAGAAAATGTTTCCTGATAATCCACACCATATCTTTGTGAATATCCCTTAGCAACTATTCTTGCTTTAAAACGCTCCAATTTTCCTGCAGCATCAATCTTTTGTTTAAAAACCCATTTACATTTTATAGGAATCTTTCCATCTGGCAAATTTACCAGTTCAAAAACTCCTTTGTCCTTTAAATTTTTCAACTCTAAATTCATTGCCTCTTTCCATTGAATTTTATTTTCCGACCCTAAGGCTTCTTGCACTGTTTGTGGATCATTATGAGCGGGTAAGCAGTCACAAAAGTTTCCACTCATTGACGTTAAATAAGTAACGTGATCTGGAAATATCTTAGGAACCCTTGATCTAATAGGATACCGTCTGATTGATTCATCTTGCACAATCTCTACTGTCTCACTCATATCAGACTTATTATTCTCAGAAGTCTCATTACAAATAATCAAGTCTTCTTCTAAACTTGCATGACCCTGACTATCACTATTTATAACGATTGCATTTTTATCGTTAACTTCAATATTTTGCTCTAAATTTATTTGGTTCCCTCTTTCCGTATTCGCGTTATCATCTTTGGCCTCACTATTTTCTTCGATTGTAACCGCAAAATCGACTTTTGGTAACAACGTTCGAAAATCTGTTTTGTCACCCTCACTGGTTTCAGACTCTCTGGAGATGAAATTGTTTAAAAAAACCAACATCTCTAGATTTTAATTGCTTATATCCCTTTTTTGGATCCGCTAGTAGATAACCCTTTGATTCCTCGCAATAACCCACAAATACACATTTCTTGGATTTAGAATCAAACTTGGTTCTATGTTCTTTTGGAATATGCGCATAGGCCACACAGCCAAACACTCGTAAATTCCCTAAATCTACTTGCTTTAGTTGGAGATCTGTTTTTAAGGTATACAGAAGTCCTGCAAGCTTCTACCCACAACTTTTTAGATAGGTTTGCTTCTAGAAGCATAGGTCTTGCTTTCTCAACTATTGTACGGTTGACTCTCTCTGCAAGTCCATTTTGCTCTGGAGTGTAAGGGATACTAGTTTCGTGCCTAATACCACAGTTTTCAATTTCTCGTTTCATTTTAGAATTGACATATTCTGTTCCATTGTCAGTACGTAGGCATTGAATCTTACACACTGTTTCATTTTCAACTTTTGCCTTAAATATTTTAAAATACTCATACACTTGATCTTTGCTCTTAAGAAAATAAATGAACGTTTTTCTTGAGAAATCATCTGTAAACGTTAAAAAATATTTTTCTCCATTAACTGAGGGTGGTGTTATTGGCCCACACAAATCAGAGTGCACTATTTCCAATTTGCGGGTAGTTTTCTCATGTCGAGGATTTTTTGTTTGGAAAGGTTCCCTGCATTGTTTACCTTCAACGCAAGCGATACATGGTTGAAACGGCGTTGTTCTATCCAGTTTCATACCAGTAGCCCTAGTTTCTAACAAAGCTATATTTTTGTGTCCTAGGTGACCTAACCTTTTGTGCCATAATATTTGGCCATTCTTTTCCTCCATTAAACTAGACATCGCCCTAGCTTCACTACTTTCTTCTTTCCGGTTGACTACAATACTTTTCGCATCTAACGTATAAACTCCACCTTCTTCGGAACCAGTAGCAATTAGTTCCCCTGTAATCTTTAAATTTGCTGCGTCGAATAACTGACAGCTCTTCTCTTTAAATATTACACAAGCACCGTTTCTAGTCATACAACTCACTGAGAGTAAATTAGACGAAAGCTTCGGTACATAATAAACATTTTTAAGCTCATGATCGTTGCCCTGAACTAAGCTATTAGTTGCACTGCCTTTTCCTGCTGTGCCAATCTTTTCATTATTTGCAACAGTTACCTCAAGATTATCTTTCGAGTTAGAACTAAAGTAATTTAATAAATCAATATCATTTGTCATATGAGCTGAAGAACAAGAATCTACGTACCAGTTTTCTGGTTGAACATTAGATGCCATGGCCATGAGCCACGCATTTGCCCTTCCTTTATTTTTGCCGTCGGCTCGCTTACTGGAGTCATCTCCTCTAGAAACTTGCGCAACTTTATTATTTTGAGAACAATCCCTTGCTAGATATCCGTAATTATTGCATCTAAAACATTTAAATTTATTAATATCAAATGTATTATTCTTACGTTTGCCACCATGATTTGAAGGATTAGAGGATGTTGGATTATTAGGTTTGACTTTGTGTTTAGTATTAAATGCCACCGCAGTCTCCTTGACTTCCAACGAACTTCGATAACCTTCTTGAAGTAGTTTTTGCTTGACAGTTTCGGTATTCAGTTTTCCAGTAGCTGTGTTTTCAATTGCCATTCTAAAAGGTTTATAATCTTCTGTTAATCCTCTCAACATGAGTACGGCAACAAATTCATCGTCAACTTCCTTCCCCATACTTCTCAGTTTTGCACTTATTTCGGTAAATCGCTGAACATAGGCCTCCATATCCTTTGAATTCGCCAAACTAATATCAAATAATTGGTCTATGAGAGCAATATGCCGATTAACGCTTTTATTCTCGTAGGTTGTTTTTAAGTGGTCCCATATCGCTTTTGGGGTTTTAATGTTAGCAATTTCCATTTTAGGTCCATTATCTAATAGCATATAAATCTGGCTCTAGTACGTTGGGCCTGCTTCTTTTGCTTTTCCGACGCAGTCGATGCAAGGTTAAACTCCACATACATCCACAAATCCTCATGCAAAAGATACATCTCCATATCCATCGCCCATGTCTCATAATTTGCGCCTCCATGCAATTTTTCGATTTGCGGCAACGAATTGCCAAATCCGCCATTACCGGCCATTGAACAATTTTTAAATAAATAAAAGTTCAAAACTTACAGTAATATGTCCGTCCACTTCCTTTGTACTCTGGGCCTCATAACCTGTTGTGTTTTTAGCAGAGATTAATACAAAATGATAGTTTTAATCAATTGTATATTTGGACATAGATTTGGCATGTCCGCCATTACAGGGAATAAACAAAAGAGTACATTTTTATATAACAGATAGAGGAGCAAGTTAGTGACTGGCGGTCAAACGCAAGTATAATAGTTCCTCTAGGTTGGCGCTGATCGAAACTGGATTACTTAAAAACCCAATACTGTTCCACAGTGGTTCTGAACCCGTAGAAGTCTGCGGACCACTCAGCCTGAAAGTGAATCGTGTACGGACCCCCTCCCCGCCTAATACACCTAATCAGTTGTACCCTTTCCTCATTAACACTTATTTTAAAGATATTTCAAATCAAAATCTGATAGTCATCACTGCGAATACATTCGGACGATTCTCGTTCAAGGCACATCGTTTTCGAAATCCCCATTTATTGGCCACTTTTTTATACGTGCTGGTGGACCCTTCTCTCCCGCGGACGACTCCCAAGGCACTCGCGGACCACCGGTTAAGAACCATTGCACTAGATGAAAACGTACAGAATACGGTGGCTGAGAAAAGGCGCAAATACCAGCCACTTGCCGCTGAGCTCAGACACATACAGTATACGGCCTAAAGGAAGATTTCGTTATCCCAGTTGTCTCTGTGATGGTTTAGTCACAAAGGACTGGGAAATGCAAAGGGGAGCCTTGGCTTGAAGAGAAACCATTTTGTGCAGTTAATGCAAAAAACTGCCCTCCTTGGAACTGCAAGAATAGTACAAACAGTGGCGGATTTAAGGCAAGATTATGTGATGAGGGGGGGGGGGGGGGGGGAGGGCGTGGACACACTGGGGATCTGGATAGGAATAGGGGGTGCGAGGAAGCTCCCCAGGAAATTTTGCAAAATCTAGGTCCAAGTTACTGATTTTGGGTAAAAATAAATGTTAACAATTAAAAATAAAGAAACAATAAAACAATTTGTATGAAACTGTTTTGTGAATTTGGAAATATTTGCGTGATATTAGCCATTTTAAGTGAAATATTTATTGTGTTCTAAATGATCTCAGTTTTGTAAGTCCTACTATTTCTGTCATAGCTCTAATACGAATGGTTTAAAACTATTTTAGAGAGGTTTTAAAATTTGTATTCTTCAAACACAATGTTAGAAATGTTTGGCTATTGTAAACTTTACATTTTGGTATTATACAGTATTTAAGTGTGAAGGAGTCTCCTCCGTAGCGTAGCGGTCAGCACGGTTAGCTGCCGCCCCGGAGGTCCTGGGTTCGATTCCTGGCTCTGCCACGAAATTTGAAAAGTGGTACGAGGGCTGGAACGGGGTCTACTCAGCCTCGGGTGGCCCAAATGAGTAGAGGGGGTTCGATTCCCCCTCAGCCATCCTCGAAGTGGTTTTCCGTGGTTTCCCACTACGTCTTCGGGAAAATGCCGGGATGGTACCTACTGTAAGGCCACGGCCGCTTCCTTTCCTCTTCCTAGCCTATCCATCCCAATCTTCCATCCGTTCCCATCCCTCATGAGGCCCCTGTTCGCTTTGCAGGTGAGGCCGCCTGGGCGAAGTGCTGATCACACCTCCCCAGTTGTATCCATCCGACCAGATGTTCCAAGCTCCAGGACACTGCCCATAGAGGCGGTAGTGGTGAGTTCCCTCGCTGAGACCGTGGGAACCACCAACCTAGAGGGTAAATTGACTAAATTAAAAAAAAAGTGTGAAGGAAATTGTGTGAAGCTAATTGTTAGGAAACATTTGATTTCAATGGTATTTTTGAATTTTTGGGATTGGTATCATGAGAGTTCCGACACAGCCTTTCTGTTTAAAAAAAAAAGACAATTGCATGTCGTGAGGCAATAATTTTTGTTGGAGTTGTTTAAAAAATATTTAGGAAACGCTCAAGAAATAAAGTTTGGATTTGGTTTTAACCCCTCTATAATTAATATTCCGAGTACGGAACATTTCTGGCGACCGTGACAAAACATTCTTTAAGATGGAGGAGCTAAAACAGTATAGTAAGGAAAGAACGCAGATATGCAGATTATTTACGAGAACACATGGTGAATTTCAAACAAAAGTATCTGAAGCAGTCGAAGATGCGGAAGAAATGTTGACATCCTTCCGTATTTTAGAAAACAAGGCAATGCGAATGTTATCTTTAGATGAGAAAGTTCAAGCACTTTGGTTTGTTGGAGAAACAACGGAGGAAGAAGACGCTAAGGAATTCGACACGGCAGAATCGTACCGGGAGAAGTGGCTACAAGCTAAGGTTAATTTTGAAAATAATATTCAAATGAATTGATCTGTTGCGGCTAGTGATACTGCTATGAGTGAGAGCCAGACGACCAAGAAAAGGAACTTTATTTTACCCAAGCTGCAACTTAAACAGTTTGATGGAGAACTGGATTGGGTTTTGGGGACAGTTTAAACAAATAAAATGACGATAGTGATATCGACCCGGAGGACAAATTCCAATATCTATTACAGGCTACTGTTCCAGGTTCAGTAGCCAGGAAGCTGGTTGAGAGTTTCCCTCCATCCGGTACAAACTATCAAAAGGCAATGGATCACCTAAAATCCAGGTATGCCCGGGAAGAATTACTTAGAGAAGTATATGTCAGAGAACTTCTAAACCTGGTTCTGCTTCAAGCTACTGAAGGTGGTAGGCTTAGTATTGGGAGCCTCTGTGATAAATTAGAAACACAGCTGAGAGCTTTGGTATCTTTAGGGGTTACCAGTGACAAGTATGCAGCAATGCTATATCCTCTAGTCGAGTCTGCATTGCCAGAAGAGGTGAAGAGGGCATGGGAGAGAGTTCGTGTATCTCATATACCAGACAAAGATCACGACCACCACGTAAGAAAATTGTTACTGTTTCTAAAACATGAAGTTGGGAGTGAAGAACGCTTGTCTCTTGCCCGCTCTAGTTTTATTGTAAGAAGTGAGGACGTGCCATTTAAGCCAGGTAAACAAGAGAGACTTCCCACAGCTGCTGCTATGTTTACAGGGGAGGTTCAGAAAACTGAAACAGTTTGTATCTGGTGCGATAATAGTTCCCATAGATCTTCTGATTGTTTTAAGGTGAGGAATTTCAAGAATGAAGAGAAGAAGGATATTTTGAAGAAAAGAGGTGCTTGCTTTCGTTGTTTAAGGAAGGGACATAACTCGAGTACGTGTAAAGCATTTGTGAACTGTATGATTTGCTTGGAAAGGGATCATTGTACTATTTTATGTCCTGATTTAGTAACCAAGAATGAAGAGAGAGAGAAGTCAATGGGAAAGGATAATCAAAACACTGAAACTTTAACTGCCCATCAAAACGCAGAGACATAATTACAAACTCTTGTTGTGAAAGTTTCTGGTGGTGAAGGATCTACTAAACTTGCCCGAATTTTGTTGGATTCTGGGTCACAAATGTCTTACATAACAAAAGAAGGGGCTAGAAAGTTAGGACTCCAAAAATTGGGAGAAGAAGTGATGTCTCATTGTCTGTTTGGGGTGTAGAGACTAACAAAGAGACCCATAATGTTTATGATGTAATACTACAAGGGCTAAGAGGGGATTTCAAATGCAGAATCTCGGTACTCGATAAGAATAAAATATGTGGTTATGTACCAAGGTTAGCGACTCAGCATATTTTTCCTGCCCTTGCAAATAGAAACATTCAGTTGACAGATGTTGGAGTTAATGTCCCAGAGGTACAATTGTTGCTTGGAGCAGATGTTTTGGGGAAGCTGCTTACAGGAGTTCTGGTCAAGCTGGATGAAAATATGTATGCATTGGAAACTCGATTAGGTTGGACTGTGATGGGTCAACGAGAGCTGCCTAAGGGCAATCAGTCACTAGTCAGTCTCACATGTGGTAATACACTAGATATTTCAGACGTGTGGAAGTTAGAAGCCATTGGCATAAAGGACCCTGCAGAGTCTCAGTCGAAGAAGGAGATGGAAGAGGAAGTCATAAAACACCTCAATGAAACTGTAAGAACAAAGAAGAAGGCAAGAAGGATAACAACAAGTGTAATCGAATGGAGAAAAAGAAAATAAAAAACGTTTTGGTGTCTCTCGGTTGTTATGGTGAAGGGATATTCTTGAGTTAAGGATATTTATGATCCAATGTGCCCAAGAAGCAAGTAACTTAACTAAATGTCAGAAAGAGGGACAGGCCAGGGAGCCTTATATTCTCCCCTCCCTCAGTCTATCAGTGATACTGATTCATCAGAAGAAGAATTAATTAGTGTAGTTCATCATAATGACAACAGGAAATTCGTTGTGTCTAGCAAGGAATCTGTAGATTAAAAAAAATCGTTTGGACTTGTGAACAATACTGTAATACAGTATCAGTGTCAAGTGAAGGAGGTGTGAATGTTTTGTGTATAGGCTAATGTATTGTTCATTGTGTTGCAATTTTATTAGTGTAACAAAATGTTAGGAAACATTTGATTTCAATGGTATTTTTGTATTTTTTGGATTGGTATCATGAGAGTTCCGACACAGCCTTTCTGTTAAAAAAAAAAAAGACAATTGCATGTCGTGAGGCAATAATTTTTGTTGGAGTTGTTTAAAAAAATATTTAGGAAACGCTCAAGAAATAAAGTTTGGATTTGGTTTTAACCCCTCAATAATTAATATTCCGAGTTTTATACAGTATTTAAGTGCGAAGGAAATTGTGTGAAGCTAATGTTATCCTCAGGAGCTTAAATATGTCTTAATGCATAACAGCAAGGTGAATCAAATTATTTATAAGTTTATTGCTTTGATGTTTTGAAATCTGAGGATTTACAACAACAACAACAACAACAACACAAATTTTCTTGACATACATCATTTAATCAAAATCATTATATTTATATTTAACATAAATACAGACTGCTCACTTATTTAAGCTTGTGGAATTTCTTTTTTTTCTCTTTTGTCGAAACCTATCAATGATTTTATTGCGATCAATAGGAATGTCTCTATGTATGAACTTTAGAGCCAATCTGTAGAGTCTGGTTTAGTTAGTTAGTTAGTTAGTTATTGTTGTTTTAAGGGGAGGAACTACGAGGTCATCTGCCCCTCTTAACACAGATTAAAGTATACAAATTTGGAATGGAATTAAAAATTTAGAGGTGGACACCTAAATTTAAAAAGACCGAAAATTAATAATAATAAAAAGAATTAAATAGAACCAATAATTTTAATATTAACAAAAATTACGGAAAAACAAAAATTCAGCATTAAAAAACGAACACGTCGTTGAGTCAATATACACTGGAAAATTCAGATTGCTGGCCCTAACCCACTCTCACTTATAAAGTGGATAACGAGATCAGCAGCCACCACGTCATCGGCTAATATAAGTTTGAGTGTCATCTGCAAACCAAGGTTTCTTCGTAAGTCAGCAAGATCCACACACTCGGTTTAAATGTGGGGCACGGTGAAAACGGCTCCATAGGTACATAGTGGGGTACTTCCCTTCTCATTAGGTACGAGTGGGTGGATCTTGTATGACCTATCCTTAGCCTACACAAAATGACGGACTCCCTCCTTGACCGGAAAGAGCTCCGCCACACGCGAGTAGTTCCCTTGATCGCTCGCAGTTTACTGGGTCAGCTAGCCACTGACTCTCCCTAAATACCAGTACTTGCTGGCGTAACTGAGAGCGAATATCTCTAGCGTGTACCTCCATTGGTCGAGGTGGTATTGATACCGCCTCTTTTGCAGCTTGATCCGCGAACTCATTTCCCATGTGGCTTGGAATCCAGCTTGGAAGCTGAGTCTGGTTTCTGTCGTCCTCAATCTCAAGTATGTTTTCAGGAGATGGCACTTGCTATGCTTACAGGATGTGTCAGTATTACTTTGAGCATCGTCGTCACCAATGGATATAAAACTGGGTGGCAAGCCTCAAACGCACTAGCTACAGTTGATGGGATGATGCCTCCATTGTCCATTTCTATATTCCATTTTGTAGACCAATGGAGATATTCAGCTTTTAGTTTCGTATAGAACACTTATTCTTGAATTTGAAACAAAGTGGCAGATTTCTCAGTCACCGTCTTCAACACTTCATTTTAGTCTGGAGTATCAAGATTAGTAATACAGTTTTAACAACATTTTGAGGTAGAAAAATATTTAACTTGTAGATATCCAGAACTTCATCAGGAAATCTTGTGTTTATATCGTTGATCATCCAGTCCAGCAAGGGGATATAGATATTTCTTCTAAAATATTCTTCAGCAGCAGTGAATGGTGCATTTTGTCGGTTTCTTTGTCTCTCTAAGATTCTCGGAAGCTTTATCTCTACAGCCAACGCACTTGCAATTATATTTCATACTCGCTGCTGAAGTCTTCTTCTATATTATCCTTTTACTGACAAAGATGGACATCACGCTGAATACTGCGTCAGATGCTGACTTGACATCTAGGTTTTCAGTTTGAAAAAGTACAGTAAGCTCAAGTAAGTTAATGAGGTATGTCTAGAACTTCGTTAAGACAGTACAAAGATATAATACATTCCTCATCGGTTATGCTGGACAACAAACATTGTGCCTTAGATGGTGACGCATCCCCTTAAACGTCTGACCAACTCGAGACAATTTCGAGTGCAGCACTGACTTTTTCAATGTTGGCTAAAAATTTCAAAGTGCCGTTCCACCCATCGTGTCTCACAAACGTCAATCAGTTGGCCATGAAGAATGTTTTTCAGAACCATATTATTTTCGTTTTGCAGAAGCATTGAAGAATGATATAATTTCTGTCAAAATACCGAACGAATTTCTTACAGACTGAACCTTTGCTGTTTTGGATATAGCCACGTTTAGTTGGTGGTTGTAGCAAGGACTACTACATTAACGGCAACTTTCTGAATCTCTTGTACTGCTCCAACAGTTTCGGAAATATTCACGGAAACTCCATCGGTTCCTATGCCAACACAGTTATTAAAGGTTCAAACCAAGAGCAATTAACTCTCTAATCACTACCACACCGAGTCTAAAAACTGTCAGCGTCGGTTCAGTTTCATTGCACGAATGGTTTTCATGATTGCCAAGGCCCAAAACAGCTTTTCTAATGTCGAGAAATCCCACAAAATCTTCTCTAACCTTGATGTTGCCTGCTTCAGTGCAAACGTATCTCAGAATAAGTGACATTTGAGAAACATGGGACACATCCACTGTTTCGTCATACAGCTGAATTCCTTGGCTTTGTTTACACGAGCCACTATTGTCTTCAAAATCTCCGTTCTTAAGAGCATAAAAGTAAATTAATATGCAAATGGATCCTACTTGTCATTAGACTTTTAAAGATCTGTAAATATTAATATTTCATGAGTTTCGAGTTTCATGCTTACCGAATAACTAAGACATTGCATGATTTGTTTCCAAGCTTTTAATACAAATAGTCAAAAAATGTTTAAATGACATTCAAAAATATTTGTGAAATTTGTCCAAGGTTGCCCCCTCCGCCCCCCCCCTTAAATCGCCCCTGAGTACAAAAGGTTTTATCTCTTCAGTGCCTCTAAACATCTTGAGATCCAGTGCAATCATCAGTGTTTTTGACTCGCAAGGAGTCCGACGGTGATGGTATTGTATTTTTATGTAAATTTCATAATAATAATAATAATAATAATAATAATAATAATAATAATAATAATAATAATAATAATAAGAACCTAACAGGTCTATTGAGGGGGATTATTGCAAATACAGGTTAGGGTGTTTAAGTAATTGTTTTAAATGGTTTCTAAAATATTCCACTTGGTATATTATTTTATACAATACTAGCAACCCACCCCGGCTTCGCCCGGGAACAGTTATGAATGCATTACGTGATAAGCGCTTTTTATCGATGTCAGTGAACTACGACCTATATCCGCTTTACGTCTCGGCATGATGGGTTAAAATCACTGACTGGACTATTAATTATATTATCATGGAGATGCACGTGCAACGAATTCTTGTCAGACGTAATTTAAGAATGGCGAGGTGCATGAAACACAAATCCCCCTTCCGTCCAATCCTAACTTGACTGTATATTTTGCGGTACGGAAAGTTCACAGGCGAAATTAAGAAAAGCCGAGTTGCACTTCCAGGGAAACTCCAAACACAACCACACTTCTCGGAAGTCTTAACTCAACACGACTCGACAGTTTGCTGCTGGCTGTATCTGGGGTACAGGCCGGACGTTTGTTCTAGACGATTGCCCTTGAGCTTGAAGCCTGCGGGTGAGCCTGTACACAGTCACTCTCTCACACTATCGCTTCACATTTGTCACCACCAATCTGATGTAATGGAATTCCAGACTTGAGCACGTGGCGACACCGACTTGCAGACAGTACAGTCAACGTCGAAGTATTGTGTGACGCGGAAGTACACGTTACGTATTTACGAACAGAACGTCATTATATTTGCCAATGACTTCAGTAGGAGTGTGAGACAGCTTTGTCAATCATCGGACCGCTTGGGGCAGCTGATAACAACACAGGTACAGTAACTTGCCTCCAGGCTTCCATTAAGATTTTTCACTCGTCTAAAACAAACGTCCGGCCTGTAATAGGCTCGCCCGCTAGCTAGGCTGTAGCTGGGGTAGCTCGTAAACCAGGCCACGCCAACTCAGGTGCTTCGCGAGCCCCGGTGCTCTGCTGTTGGAGTGGAACGTGTAGTGGCAGCGCTTAGCGAGGCGAGAGTAGTGTTGTTTGGTGAATGGGGCTGGGCAAATCAGCGCGCATCAGGTGGCGTACCGGTATGAAAACAAATAATAATAATAATAATAATAATACCAAGTTTATTTACAGACAGAAATAATAGTTTTATTGCGCTCCTGAATTTGCACTAATTTTCAACTTTCTTTCTTTATCTCTGGCATAGCTTTGAAGCCACAAATTTGCCGATATTTGGAACAATCGTTTTGGCAGTTGCAATCCGAAGTGTATCTTCCAAAGAAACATCAGACAAACTTAACCTTGTTTCTGTTTTATTAATATTCACAATTGAAAACATTTGTTCACAAACGAACGTTGTTCCGAACATAGCAACACATTTCAGGGTAATGGCATGAATCATCGGGAATTCTTGTTCCTCAATGCCTTTATAAAATGAAATCAAATCACCATTGTAATGGTAATAGCGGTCTGTCGAAATGGATCGCACTGTACTTTTATCAGCTCTGGGCGCTCCGAGATAGACGTCATAAAAACTTTGAGTACTGGTTTTACTTGTTTTATTTCTTCAAACATTTCAAATTCTTTATGGAATGACTGTAACGCTTTTGTATACCGACTGATGTGTTCATAAGTACTTAAATTCAAGGATTTTAGAGAGGAAAAATTGTCACAATTTCCTTCTTGAAGCTGCCTTTAAAAAGCACAAGCTGCAATTTGAAACTTTCAATACTGTCACACATAGTACTGATTAATTTATTCTTGCCTTGTAACGGGATATTTAAATCATTTAAATACCCAGTGATGTCTATCATGAAAGTGGGGTCAGCGATCCAATGCTCATTATCCAAGTCTGACTGTGCTACCACCACTACACGGCGAGGAAATAGGGGTGGGAGGGGAAAAGCACCGGTGCCGCTCGGTGCAGCACTAAGTGCTCGCGTTGGCGGGCCTGTCGGTGTAGTAAACTGTCACCTCAGTAATTGAATGGAGATTGTTGGAAGAAATGAAAACGGAAAAACTTATGGTGGGTGATGTATTGAAGATAGAGATATGCTCTCGTGGACGTTTTTGAGGAACTTTTCATGTGGAACAATTCTTACACTCATAGAATATTGATATGTGTAACTGTTTGCCCATCGTAAGCTTAAATAGCGCACAGACGCCACTTTTTTTTTTCGACTTTCTCACTGAAATTGTTACTGCTTGGCTTCCTTTGATCATAAATAAATTATTTTCTACAGAAATCATCCTCAGGATATCCTTTACAGAATGGTGAAAACCGCATCAAAATCCATCCAGTGTTCTCGGTATTACATGTGACATCCAATAATCGGGCACTTTGTTTTATACTACGTAGAGATTTTATGAGGTAGCATAACATGACATATCAAATTTTCCATTTTACGCGCAGACAGCCATTGTTAACTCATGCATTTTATGACAAATAAAATTACTTAAGTACAAATAATAACTGATACATTATAACACTCTTCAAATCAACAATACGCTCTGCTAAGAATTCAGGAAAATAAGACACATCAGCGTGTGCCATGGCATTCGATTGTTCATCCCATTCAATACTGCATAACATTTATTATTTGATGTTGCATTTTGTCTTGTTTTAAAGAGAAAAACATCGATCCATTCTGCCCCATTCGTTACATTGTTTTGAAGTGAGGCAATAGCCAATCGCAAGAAACTAACCTTTCTCGACAAATTGCACACGAGTGGAATAGAGTCTACAACAAGCGAGGGACACTATAAGACTATGTGGAACAAAATTTGTCGCCAATCATCGTACCACGGCTGTAGATATGAGACATGGAAGACAGATATAAGATCAAAATTGGCTTAACTGCTAGCAAACAGTACCTCAAAGCCCAAGGTTTCATGGGCCAAATATCAAGCAAGAAGCCCTTCATGTCACCTAAGATCGGGAAGGCTGGCCTTTGCTAAGAAATATGGTACCTTGACGAACAAGGAGTGAAATAAAGTTATTTGGGGTCGATGAATGCAAATTCAGCTCTGGTGGAAAATCCGCTATCAGACGTCAAGTTAACACACGCAGAAATAGCCTATAGCCACACAAATACATGGTGGTCATGTGATAGCTTCGAGTTGGGTTTCTAGAAGCGGAGTAGGCCCAATGATACGAACTGAAGGTATCATGCATCGATTTCTATAGGCACCGTGCTTGCAACTCTAGCGGCCGCCAAGTGGGGACTTCATATCGACTTGTTAGTACTGTGCCCAATTGGACACGGTTGACTGGTAACGAAAGGGTACAGTACGAAGTCACGGGTAAAGAATAAAATTGTAGAAAATATGGATAACGCTGAGAAAAAGAGATGTTATAACTTATGCTGTGTTGTGTTGTTGGGTGCTCAAATAGACACAACAATACCACTGGTATAAGTTCTTTATTAATTTCCGAGGAGAAAAATGGAAGCAGAAAAACGACGTAGCCTACTGTAAGTGGATTTAGGCAAAAAGCCGTATAAAGTACATTTCATTTTATATTTCTCACATTCGTCTCATGGCAAGAGAGGCGTAACTTATACGGCAGTTACAATAACTTATGTTATCCTTTTATCTCAGTCCACATGGTTTATCTTGTGCACCAACACCATACTCACAAATTTGTAGTGCACAGTTCATTGGTAACCAGCAATCTGGTCATCCTCTGAACCCAGCATATGTACAGCGTGTTCCGATTCAACACAGAACTGTAAAATGGGTTGCCTACCCACCCGCAATCGGCTTGAAATTTGCCCGCAGCGCGCTAGCGACGGGACTGAGTTCGATTTAACGGATTGCCGCCTTCTTATGCAGCATTGCAACGTATTTTGCTCTTTAAAAATATATTTACACAGGATTTACAATAAGTTTGAATGATTTCTGTTTCAGAACATATTATTTTACGCTTCTGTTAATGGCTTTTGCAGAGCATTTCTATGAAATAAAATTTTAGTTTACAACATAGTTTTTTAAACACAATGTACTTTTGTGTTGTATTTTATTTACAACACAATTTATTGCTTTTTAACCCAATGCCACAAAACGAGATACAATTTGGAAATGATTTGTTACAAAAGTGTAATCAGTCTTCGATGCGACTAAAAAAGTTAATTTATCACACACGTTACATCTACTGCAAATTGACATTTACATAAGGTGTTTGAAGTGGCGTCCATCATTTTACAATCAGAGGGCCACTCGTCGAATGACGTTCTCTCTTGCGTTCGACAGCAACTGAGAAGTAATTTCCGCAAAGGCTTCGGTAGTGACGAGCTCCATTTCTTCGGGTGTTTGTGGTGATCTTAAAAATACTCTCGACCTGACGTAGCCCCAAATGAAGAAATCCAGGACGGTCAGATCAGGTGAACGTGGTGGGATTTCTTTAAAGCCGCCAATTCCTATCCACCGGCTAGGAAACAAACGGTTTAAAACTTCTTTCGCCAGTCTGGAGGAGTGCGCTGGATGACCATCTTGTTGAAAAGGCTTGTCGTTCAACTCCGCCAATGTAAAATCATCCAAGATGTCCTGGAGTATGAAGTAAGACTAAACTGCCTGTGTTCGTCGTTCTATCATTTTACATTGTTACAGGTAAATAGTTCTGAAATAGAAATCGTTGAAACTTATTCTTAATTAAACTCAATTTTGTAACAAATCATTTCCAAATTGTATCTCGTTTTGTGGTATTGGATTAAAAAGCATTAAATTGTGTTGTAAATAAAATACAACACAAAAATACATTGTGTTGTAATAAACTATGTTGTAAAATAAAATTTTATTTCATAGAAATGCTCTGCAAAAGCCATTAACAGAAGCGTGAAAATAAGTTCTGAAACATAAATCATTCAAACTTATTGTGAAGCCTGTGTAAATATATTTTGAAAGAGCAAAATTATTTGCAATGCTGCACAAGAATGCGGCAATTAGTGTAATCGAACTCAGCCCCGTCGCTAGCGCGCTGCGAGCAGATTTCAAGCCGATTACGGGTGGGTAAGCAACCCATTTTACAGTTCCGTGTTGAATCGGAACACGCTGTACCTACAATCTTACCTAAAGAATACAGGAAGAGGAAGATTTCAATTGATTCGGCTATTGACCGTTAAAACTGAGAAACATGCAAGTTATCATACAGATCCAACTCACACCCTAATACACGGGGCTACATGACTACGATGTCGCAAAGTCCCTAAATCAATCAACAACAACATTCATTTACTAAGGCAACACTGAAAAATGTCTTCTAACACGATGTTCGAAGTGATAGTTAGCTATTATTGTTTTATGGGGTGGAACATCGAGGTCATCTGCCCCTATTTAAAAAGTGCATTCTTGAGTTTCATACATCTTGCTCCAACTGTTGCAGATAAACACACACATTTAACCATTGTAGCGCCAGGGGACCGATATATCGTCCGTGGTCCGTGGGAGCTTCTAGTAAAATAAAATGCCACAAGCCGGTCTATTGCCCCGTTTATTAACTTAGTGATGTAACTATTTTTAAGACAACGCGAGAATATATTGACGTATTGAAGTTCCGTGAATAACTGGATTCATAGTTCTTTGATCATGATGCATACAGCTGATTTTCCGCGCGTGTGTTCTTTTAAAGTCCTGTTTCTTTATGTTTTCTTTCTGAGCTAATTAAGATATGTGGTGAGGAAATAATAAGGTTTAAAAAGATATTATGTAGGCTGTCAAAATTATATTACAATTTCCAATTTAAATTCAAACAGAAAAATTAAAAGTGTTTTTAATGGAACATATTATTAATTATCTATAATCTAATACTTCCACTCATAATAGCTTGGCCTAAAGGGTTAAGGAATCCGTAAGATATGAGTAATCTTTGTAATTGGGCACATTCGTGTTGACCGACTGGGAAGCGATTGATAGTAGTTTACAAAGACAACACTGAGGAATGAGTCAATGAAAAATGTTACTCACTTATCACCACACGTCGGTAATCTGTAGAGCTAGGAACTTAATTTTTTCACGGCGTTTGTTTTAAGACAGGATTTTGCAAAGTTTCAATTTTAGCCTGAATGGGTGAAATATAGGGGTTGGAAAACAGTCCTCCTGATACCTCTTAAGTTACAAACGTGAATTTGGTCATGAGTGCTCTTTGTTAACATCGAAGAAACATGCCTCTCCTCAATTTTTGATTGATGTAATTTTAGAGGTGAATATAGAGGTTGAAATATTCCTTTAAGGAGTGTGTATCTCTGCAACTGTTTGAGCGAGATATGTGAAAAACAGAATACTCTTTTTAAAATAAAGAAATCCATGTTGACCGATTTTTTGACAAGCTATCCGAAACGTCTCAGTTAAGCTATTGGCTATGTCGTGTTGCTTTACGTTGGAAACGTTTTTTGTGCAACAATTATTTTCTTTTCGTAGACTTCAAAGCAAAGGATAAGATGGATTTTACGAAATGTAATTTCCAAGGAGGTTAAAATGGAGGACTTTTCTTATATAGCGCTTTGGATTGATATGTGTTTTAGGGGCGAAACAGCGAGGTTCCCCTAGCGCTTGAGAGACAAATGTGAAATTTGACGTGTATGCTCTCTGATAAAATTGAAGAGATACATTTTATTACTCTTAGATATACTAACGCATATCAATACAAATTAAGAAAGATCTATCCAATTGTTGAACATCTATTCAATAAATTATTGCACATGTTTCGGTCAACGGTGTCTTCTTCATATTGAAATATTATGTAAATGTATGGTTGGTTGGCTCCTTAGTTTAGGGGCTGCGACAACGCGGTAATGTAGCCCCATGTACTTTGGGTGTGTGTTGAATCTGTCTGATAACCGGTGTTAATTATTGTGATGGCTGTATTAGTGTGAGTTATCTGTTTTAATTCAAGTAAGTACTGCAGACTATGATTTCAAGTAGTTCCTACTTTTGCTACCAAATGCTACCATCAACGCACCTAGCTGTGAACTGGGCTACTAGATGCTACCACAACCGGCACCTGGCGACGAACGTTGGAACTTAATAGAGCGTTAATCAAAATAAACTAACCTACACATTTAGCTTCACACAAGTGTAATAAAGCGGCTTCGGTGGCGTAGTCGGTAGCATGCTGAGCTTCTATGTCCAAGATCGCGGGTTCAAACCCGGCCGAAGTCGTCGGATGTTGTAAGAGCGTTAAAAACCCTCAGTATTCCTTCCTTCGGAGGGGAAGTAAAGCCGGCGGTCCTATATCATAGATTTATGGCATGAAAAAGAACCTTCCACTAACTACACTTGTGGAAGCTAAAACTTGTAGGTTAGTTTGATAATGCTATATTAGTTCCAACGTTCACCGCCAGGTGCTGACTGCGATGGCATTTAGTAGCCACGTCCGCAGTTAGGTGTCGTGGACGGTAGCATTTGGTAGCAAAAGTAGGAACTCCTTAGAAGAATTAATCGTCTGCAGTCCTTCTACCTGAATCACAGATAACATACACTAATAAAGCCATTACAATTAACACTGGTTATCAGACAGATTCTACACACACCCAAAGTCCCCGGGTTACATGGCCGCGTTGTCGCAGCCCCAAAACTAAGGAACAACCAACCAACCAACCAACCAACCAATCAAGTGTAATTTGTGAAGTTCTTTTACGTGCCATAAATCTATGACATGGGCCCGCCAGCTTTACTTCCTCTCCGAAAAAGGAATACTGGGGGATTTTTAACGCTCTTAAAAATTCCGACGACTTCGGCCGGGTTTGACCCCGCGATGTTGGGTATAGAAGTTCAGCATGCTACCATAAATGTAGGCCTATAATTTTTTTTCCTTTTGAATTGCAGCCAATGGCCATAGCGGGGTGTTTTAATTGAACGCCCGCAGTCTCTCCATCAAGTTCAATTTCAAGTTATTCCAATTTTGGCTACCAGAGATGCCACTGTCACCGACACCTAGTGGCGAACGTTGGAACTTGAAAGAGAGTTTCTAACCAAATGACCTACACATTTAGCTACACACTACCAATTGTAGTGGTAGGTTCTTTTACATGCCATACATCTATGGCATGTAAATGTAAATACTTCCCCTACGAAGGAAGGCTTACTGAAGGATTTTAACGCTCTTAAAAATCCGACGACTTCGGCCACTTGGTCAAAGCGGTTCAGCATGCTACCAACTACGCCACCGAAGCCACTCTAATTTAATTTTAGAATGCCCGTTATTGAGAAACACACACATATTGTCATTTTATTTTAAATCAAGTGTATTTGTAACGATATCCATTTATTTATTTTATTACATTTTAACTAACAATTTTAGGTTCAAATTAATTTTTATATTTTACTTAAAATATCTAATATTTGTTGAAGATGTTCTCACCGTAGATCGAAACATGTACAACAATCGAATAGAAGTTTCATAATTTATATTAATTGGCGTAGTATTTGTAAGGGTAAATACGGTCAATACGGTGCATATCTTACATTTTCCTAGCATGGTAAAAGTTATTGCTTGATAAATTTGTTGGAATTTTCGATTTGAATTTTAGAGTGTAAATAGGAGTTTGAAACGTTCTTAAAGGTGTCTATATCTGCATAACTGTTTGTGAAAAATGTGTGACACTCAAAACGTTCTTCTTAAAAATAAAGAATTATGTTTTTCATCGATTTTCCGAGAAGCCATCAGAAAAGACTCAGGTGGATTTATAGAGTTAAGAAGTATGCCGTAAATTAGTTGCGTTGGGGACGTTCTTTTATTTTTGGCAACATATACAGTAATTGATAGAGGTTCCTGTAAGTTGAAAGACTAAACTTTACGAAATTTAACTTGCAGGGATGAAAAAATGGGAATTAAAGTAGTCCATACGTGAGAATGGACGAGAGTGATTTCTGGTAAAACCGAAGAGACAAATGCTCAAGGATTCTTCGCATTTCTTTTGTAGAGAAAAGTTTACGTTGAAGAATTCCATAAGGGTTCGAGTATATCTTAAAATGCTTTAACGAGAAACACGAAACCCAATAAAAATGATTTCTTTAAAGAGAATACGTGTTCATCCAGTTTTAAAAATATCTGCTGAAGTTACTCAGAGGTTGGGGGAGCATTTGTGGGGCTAAACTGAATTTGACGAATCTGTTACGTTGTGAATATTCTTTTTGGCAGCAAAATTCACACTTGATTAAATAGAAAAAAGAATGACTATACTGGCTCACACCGTACCTAAGAATACTCAATCTTACTTTAGCCAATGACGTGGCGGCTGCTGATCGCGTCATCCGATTCGTAAGTGAGAGTGGTTAGGGCCAGAAATTTAAAATTTCAAGAGTATTTTTACTCAAAGAACTTGATTTTTTTGAATTTCTGATTTTTGTATTCCGTTCGTTTTGTTTGTTGTTACTGAATAATTATTAGCCTTATTTAACTTTTTGTTTTATTAATATTAGGCTTTTTTCATATGTAGGCATCCATTGAACCCTTTTAACCTCTGATGGTTAAATGATTCGATGTTTTATTTCTTCAATTAATAAATACTTCTACAAGCATCATGAAAATAGCCAGACGGAGATGAGGAAATTTCAAGCAGTTGCTGAAGACAGTGGGGACATACCTGAAGCTGTTTGACAAAAGGCTAAATACTTAGGATTGTGAAAAGAATGACCATAGCTATGATTCAGAAGGACAGGTGGTGGCCGCCTCAAAATAGAAGCGACGCGCAGTGAGACATGCTGCTGGTATGTTCATTGTAATATTCGCACCTAGAAAAAAGATGATGCAGTAACGTGAGTGGCTGATGAGCATGCTAGACACTCCTACTAAGCCAAGGTCTGATAAAACCCGCCAAGTTACAGAAAATGTGGGAACCAATGAGAGAAGAATGCCTATTTAGCGCGGCAGGTCTAGCGTGGGCACGCTCGGCTAGCATTCACGCGGGAGATCGCCTAGACAACATCTCTACGATCGATTCTAGGAGTAATGGGCATATTCTTGACCTGCGCTATTTTTCGAGTTCAGTGATATTTATTTCATTCCTGTATCACTATTATTTTGTGAAATTTTTATCTAATTTCCCCCCTCTATCTACACCTAGGGCTGGTTCATTTATAAGTGGTGTGAAGAGCCAAGACATAGCTTATTATTATTGTGTGTGTCGAGGGCACAGACTATTACTCTGTGTGTCGAGGACACAGGTTGACTAGTACTTTGTGTGTCGTGGACACAGGCTTACTATTATTGTGTGTGTCGAGGGCACAGATTTGTACTTTGTGCGTCTACGGACGTAGACTTTGATTTTGTGTGTCAGTGGATACTTTGCGCGTCTAAGGACGTTGACAGTTATACTTTGCGTGTCATGAAGGACACAGAAATTATTATTAAAAGTGTTAAATTCAGTGTTAGATAGTCACAGTACTATATTTGTAGGGACAGTATCTTCGATAATTCGCCAATAGACTGCTTTGGGGAAAGTAGTACCTGAACGGCGAATTTAGTAGTCAGACATCAAGTGTATAATAATTTAATTTTTGAATCAGCACGAGAGATGACATCATTGACCATGGAGGAAGCCTGGAAATATCAAGACTCCATCAAGATGGTTGAGAAGAGATAAGAAGGATCCAGTTGGGAGATGGCTGCGGAAGTTCTTTGACGGGTGACTGGCTGAGGATGAGTACTGAATAATATTTATTATTATCTGATAAATTAACTTATGGTGTATGGGACATATTTTGTTTTGTAAATAATTTGCTTGCGTGATTAACGTAGTCTATTTAGTTGTGGTCTGACACACCTTTTGCATGGAAACAGCTCGCATATATTATTAGTAGAAGGTTCTTTTCTTGTTTGTTGTTGTAACTAACATAGCTATGTGAACGGGCGTGTTAGCATATATTACGCATTGCGGTTAACAAAAAACGTCTCTCGGAGATATGTTGTGTTTCAGAAGTAGGACTGAAGTAAAATAATTATACAGTAGATTGGAGGGTAATTAATTTCCTTTGTTTTATTATTGATCAGATTCAATGAGATTATTGCCTTTGGAGCAATGTGATTTGTGACGAAGAGCAGTCAGCTCTATCGTAGGTTTTAATATTTTTTTAAATTGTCGGCGAGCATCCATTCAGCCGATCTGTGTGAAAAAACGTATTGTCATTCCCAAATATGTGTGTGTGTGAGTGTGTGTATTTGTGTCATTACAAGCGGGAATTTCAGCGTAGACTGATTTCTGGCAGCTTGATGACAAATCCATATTGTGTCCTCGCGAGGGCAATTCTGGATATTTTGATTAATGTCTGACCATATGTTGAAGTGGTTGAGTTTGTTGCTGTTGATTCCTTGAGATAACGGCACAGGTGGTCAGGTATTTATACACACTGGAGTGGGACAATGACAGGTGATTGAGGAAGAGGGGAGATGTTTCACAATACGGACTGAAGGTTGCCAGCCAGGTCATTAGTGGAGAGTGCCTGTGTGGCTCAGTAATAACTTTAAATACAGAATTAAGAACTGATCAATGATAAAAATTTGTTTAAATAAATGGGAGTTGCCTACGAATCACGATAATCTCCGAAGCGTTAGCTTAACATGCAGTTTTGTTCATATAAAGTAATGTCAGCCAGTCAGGCTTTTGTTGTTGTTGGTTTATTCCATGTTTATATTTCATTCAGTGACCCGTGAGTCACGTGCTATGCTGTATTTCCTTGTTTGTGTTGATCAATTTGGCCAGTGTTGGCAGCTCATAGTCAAGTGTGTCTTCGCGCTAATGAGGGTCCCGAGAGAGATTCCTGTAAATAGTAGATTTAGTGCGTGTGTCAGCATTACTTTTTAAGGTTTTTTATTAATGTCATGTTCCATATCCATAAACGTTGATTTACGAGATGATTGTTCGTAAGCATCGTGGCTGTTAACCCGTTGTAAACGAACAGTCATCCAAAGTACTCATTCCTCGTAGTTAGTCATTACGCGCACATAAAACCCAAATTGCAAGGTAGTGGAACCAGGATCCACATTTTAAAATAAAGGGGAGATCCGTCTGACTCCTCAGATTTGATAGATATTCTTGTCATGGAAAATTCAGGGAGGATTGTTTTATATTTTATTGTTGTTTATTTCTTTTTATGCACTATTAGTCATTAAATCATGTTATTATTTTACATCTTGTCACCTTTCCTTCTTGATTTATAGTTTATATCCTATGACCCTTACCTCAGTAGAGCATGTTGTTTGGCGAACGTAAACATCACATAGGAACTGAGCGCGACCCCTTGATTAAGATTTCTTACATTAAACACTGCTTTTCTGAAGGGTTCATAGGAGTAAACTGGCGTGGCCAAGCGTGGGCGGTTCACTGTGGTGTAACGGCCAAGATTTTGCACATGTCAGTGTAAGCGTAGTTGGGTTTTCAAACTGACGCAACAATGAAAGTGTAATTTTATTGCTGGTTCGCTGCTGGAACACATTTAAGTGGCGTATTTGAGTAAAACTGACATGCCGCAAGTGCAGGCAGATATGGCAGTATTTTAATCACCGGGAAGTGATATTTTATTAAAAGTAAGTGAGGCGAAGAGGATACCGCCAAAAGTGTGAAATATAAAGTAAAATCAGGAGTTTGCAATGTAAAATACGGTTCACGTTTTTGTCTATTGAATTAAAGTAAAAGGTAATATATATGTGATACCGGGCGCCCAATGATTAAAGTTAAAATTAGATTTGTTTAGAAAGTCAAACTCATGAAAATGTTAGGAGGCTGTAGCCTTAAATGACAATTAATACTTTGTTAATTAGTCAGTGTTAATATCAGATCAGGATAACAATTTAATGACTGAATATGTGTTTGGGTTTAAATTAAATTGAGTAAAGTTAGAACTACTCAGAGATGCAATCGACTAGTGGGATTAAATGTAAAAATAAATGAACTGAGTAAGGTAAAGAAACTAAATGTGCATTGCATTTTATGCCATTTCCCTAATGTCTCATATAAAGTGTGTAATATGGCAACGGTTGAACAGATTCAAGAAATCATTGAGAGTGCAGCTAGGAGAACACAGGCATTGTTGGACACTAAATTGGCGGAACAGAGTCAATCATTAAACGATAGTTTGTTAGAACAAAGTGAATCACTAAACACAAAATTATCTGAACAAATAAACACTAAACTATCAGAACAGAGTCAATCATTAAACACTAGTATGTTAGAACAAAGTGAAGCATTAAACGCGAAATTGTCTGAGCAAATAAACAATACTATGTTAGAACAAAATGAGTCTATAAACAAATTATCCGAACAAAGAGAATCATTGCGGACACAATTAAATAACAGTAGAATTGAACAGAATGAATATCAGGCGGAACAAGCTAGATTATTAAAAAGTGAAATTAATGACACTATCAATTCGCAATTAGAAGCGCAGAACATTAAAAACACGAACCAATTAGCTTCGTTAACCGCAGAGATGAAAGATCACACTAATCAACAGATGATATTACTGGCCCTAGATGTCAGTAAAAATAATGAAAAGCAATTAGACCAGATTAAGAAAATGGAAAGTATTTTTGATCAAAAACTTAGCATTCTGGATGAAACGGTGTTAGCTAAATTAGAGCAAATTGAAATAGCGTGCACTATGAATACAAGCGAGGTCAAGATAGCTCAGGAGAAGTTAGAAGGACGATTTATGGAGATGGAAAAGAGCGGCAAAGTCATTCAACAACAATTATCAGCAGTAGATGAGAACATATCCGGCATAATTAAAGATATGGATCGTCTCGAAATAAAATCAGCAGAGCAGTGGAAAAGCCTAGAAGCGGATCAGGAGCAATTAAAGAGTACCTTAGACGACACTAAAAGCCAGATTGAAGAGAAAGTAAGCACGATTAAAGAGCAGATAAGAAAAGATTGGAAAAAAAATGAATATCGATTCTAAAGAGGAAAGATCCACCATTCTTAAAACAGTAGGCGAAAATCACACTCGTATTCAAGCATTAGAGCAAGAAATGAAGAGCAAGCTTAAAGAACAGACGGACAGGATCATTAAAGCCGAACTCAGGTCATTAGAGCAATCGTCGATATTTAGAACAGGAACATTGAAAGACAAGCAGGATGACTCAAATAGCCCGGAGGCAAGCACAGCAGGAAGTCAGACTCAGCCGGAGAGCCCATTAACAACAAACACGGAAGGGTTTCGCAAGAATATCGATAGGAGCTCAACACCACAAGACGGTCATCAGCCTACACAACTTATCCAAGTAATTCGCTCAAGTGATTATACACCACAGAAATACACGGAGAATTCAGGGGTAACACCTAAAGCTTTTATTAAAGAAATTGAAGACCATTACAATGACACTGGAGTACCTGAAGCACGTAGATTGAGGATGATGGAGAGATTTTTATCAGGAAATGTCCTTACATGGTTTTTAAGCTTCAAATATACATTTGGAACCATGTCAGATTTCAAATTGGCGTTTCTGCGCAAATATTGGTCGCCCACAACACAACAGAGTCTAAGGATGGAGCTTTACTCTAGAAAGTACCAAACCACCCAGCAAACAAAATACTCAGATTTCTTTAACATGCAAATGTTAAAATTTCGCGACCTTGATTACCCTTTAAATGAAGCGGATCTGGTGATGACAATAGCGAGGCAATTACCAGTCAACGTGCAACAAGTACTAGTCGCAGCGAACGTTAGTACGGTCATACATGCAGAGCAGATATTACGCCAGATAGATGAGACTACGTCTCATAGTCATTATAGAGGAGGAAGACAGCTGGAGTTAGTCAATACGACAGAGGTCATAAAACCTAAGCAGGCAAACACTAAAACGCAGGGCACTAATACAAGCACTTCCACACATAGGCGAAACCAGGAAGAAGGAGAAAACAGACCATACCAGCGTAACGAAAATAACTACAATAATAGATCATATCAAGGCAACAATAGGTATCAACAGAGAGGATATCAACATTGGCGTGAAAATCGAAGAAATGACAGGCCTTATGGAAGATACGGTGATTACAATGCTAATCAAAGATGGAAAGGAAGAAGAGACCAAAATCAAGGAGAGCCACGAATTTATCGAAATGACTGGGATGATAGGCACGCTCAATCACAAAATTACCTAGAGGAATTACACGCTAGTCAAGGTGGAGAGCTAGGAAGATGGGAAAAAGCCATTGGGAACATGAAGAATCCTGATACACATACTGAGGAAGCTGGAAGTCTACTGAGACAAGAGGAATATCAAGGGCATCGGCGACAAACGGATGATGGGAGTCGCACCGGAGCTAAAAAAAAAATGCTAAATTTGGATAAAGAAGACAGCCTACAAACGCAACAGTCAGAATTTGAAGAGGGATGGATAGTAGCGAACATACAAGAATGGATTGCTTTGCCAGAAGACTGCCTGGAGGAGACGGTGAATCCACGGAACGATGAAATTAGGCAATTACCCATTATTTACGCGAGGATTGGTGGAATTAATATAAGTTGTTTATTGGATACGGGGTCGCCTTGGTTCGAGAGTTGGGACGGAGTCAAAATATTCCTGTAATTCCCGTACCACAGCTCAAAGTGAGGGGTGTTATTCCTGAACGCACCGTCACTTGTAAACGTCAGGCATACTTAGAGCAGAACATATTGGAACACACTTTTGGGCAAACATTCATTATCATGGCAAAGATGAATTTCAATATAATTCTTGGTGCAAATTTTATTTGTGACTATCAAGCTGTGATAGATTTGCACAAGAATACTGTCAGTTTTAGAGAGTATGATCAGCTGAGGAATGTGGGATTGCATATGGATGAAATCACCACCGGAAGAGATGTAAATTCTTGGGCATTGGAAGCAATATCGGAAGAGACGGAAGAGGAGGTACGAAAGGCGGAAGATAACATCATAGAAGGAGCTGTTGTGGAACTAGATGAGGAGAGTGAATCCCAGGAGATATGGTCTTTATTAACGGAAGGAGACGACAGTGATGCACAATTTGAAGAGTTACTACAGGAGCGACTCAATGACATTCAACTTGGGGGTGAACACAGAAAGCAATTGGAAGAGATTTTAAGGAAGCACAAAACAGTATTTGATACAGTACCTGGGAAAATATTAAATTTCAAATATTCAATGCAAGTCGAGGATTGGTCACCTTTCAAAAGTAGGTTGTATCCAATTCCTGAAAAATATCGTTGTCAAGTCAAGGTCATTATAGATGAGATGTTACAAGCTGGAGTGATAAGGAAGACACCGACACCTTATCTAAATGCGATTTTGGCAGTCACAAAACCAAATGGATCTATTAGACTTAGTTTAGATGCCAGAAATCTCAACATGAGACTCATTTTTCCTGAGTATGACAGAGCGCCAATTATCAGAGACGTATTAAAAGGCTTTAAAAACAAAAGCATTTATTCATCAGTCGATCTGACGAGCTCGTTCCACCATATTGAATGGGATGAGAAGTCACAGCTTCTAACTGGCTTCTTATTCGATAACCAGACGTTTTGCTTCGTTCGAATGCCCTTTGGAGTCAAAACAGCGGGATGTGCTTTAATCCGAGCCCTGGACCGGAATCTAACCGAGGAAGTTAAGGAGATGACGGTACGCTACATTGACGACATTTTGCTGGCATCCGACAACATTGAAACTCACATGGAGAATTTAGATAAAGTATTAGGCAACCTGAATGCATCTAATTTCAAAGGAAACCTGAAGAAATCGCATTTCTTCAAGAGCGAGATCTTATATTTGGGTCACATCATTGACAAGGAGGGAGTGAAGCCAAATCCAGCTAAGATCGAAGCGATAAAGAATTTCCCTACACCAACGAGAGTCAAGCACATTCGGGCTTTCTTAGGCGTAACGGGATTCTTTAAAGAAAACTGTCCAGGTTATACGGAGACTGTAGCTCCCATGCAGGAAATGTTAAAGAAGAATAATAAATGGTTATGGAATGCGGAGTGTGAGAAGGCATTCCAAGCAACAAAACAGCTATTGGAAAACTGCATTAAATTAGGATATCCAGATTTCAAGCACAAATTTATAATCCAAGCGGATGCTTCACTAATTGGTATAGGTGCTATGCTCTACCAAGAGGATCCAGCTAACCTGCAGCATAAAACATATTTGGCATTTGTCAGCCGAAAATTGCGTAAGCACGAGCGCAATTATACGGTAACGGAACTAGAGCTGTTGGCCATACTTCATGCGCTACAACAATGGAAACGAATAATTTACGGCTACCCTATTGTTGTCAGGACCGATCACAAGGCACTAACATTCTTGTTTAAGACGTCGATGGCAAGCGAATGTGTGACACGTTGGTCTATATATATTCAGCAGTTTAGCATTGAGATTGAACATTGCCCAGGGAAGATGAACGTGATTCCGGATGCACTCAGCAGGAACCCAGAGCCTGATAATGAAGAAACAGCGATGGTACAACACTTGGAGTTAACACCGAAGGACCGGGAATTCTTGGAGCAGTTACGTGAGATACAGCGAGAACAAGAAGCGGAGCCATGGATGATGCTATTAATTCAATACTTCAGAAAGCAACTACCTACAGGAACACCTGCATTTCGAGAAGCGAAAGCCAAAGAAGGAAGATATCTTTATGTCAACAATTTGCTGCACAAATGGGTAGATAATGACCACACCAAGTTACGCATATTAGTACCTGCTTCGTTACAACGAGGACAGACATGGCATACTCACGAAAGTTACGGTCACGTGGGCGTAGATAAGTGCGAAGCGACAATAGGAGAGACATTTACATGGCCACGTATGAGAACAACTATATGTGACGTCATTACGACTTGTGATCCGTGTCAGAGGACAAAGCCAAATAATTATTTAATGAGGCAGTATCCTAGACCATTGCTACCTCAGAAACCATGCGAGCTACTGGCACTCGACTGTTTCGGTCCAATCCCGAAGGGAAGGAGAGGTTGCCGACACTTACTAGTATGCATTGATGTATTTTCTAAGTTTGTCGTATTATGCCCCATTCAGAAAACTACTTCAAAACAGGTACTCAGTCGTATTCGGAATAGAGTTATTCCAATCCTTGGAAAACCAGAATTTATATTATCAGATCATGGCAGCTATTTCACAAGCGCCGAATTCAAGAAAGGTATGGAGGACATGGGTATAAAACACATTTTGAGCAGTATCCGACATGCTCAAGCAAATCCAAGTGTGAGAGCAATTAAGTGTGTAACATCATATTTGAGAATCTTCTTTCCAAATGAACATCACAGATGGGTGGATAAAATCAAGGATGTAGAGACATGCATGAATTCTACCAGGCACGAGTCAACAGGACAGATCCCTATGGTCCTACACAAAAACGAGTATCCAGTGAGATCGGGGAAAAGCATCATTAACTGCCCACAAGATCCAATGATAGCAACTGACTTGCGAATTGAGAGGACGAGAGCCTACATGAGAAAACAAGCAGACCGCAGATTACGGCGAGTAAGAAATAAGAGGTTTCACAGTGATCTTGAAATCAACCAGCTCGTTTTGGTGAAACGACCCGCTACATCGGACCCAGAGAAGAAAATCTTCAGTAAATTCTGCGAAAAGTTCATAGGACCCTATTCTATTGTCAGGAACCTTGGAAATAATGCTTACAGAGTGAAAGAATTGAGTACAGGAACAATGTCAGCCTACAACGCTGACAACTTAAAAAAGTATCGTAGAAGTGAACCATGGGAGCGCCGAAACAATGATGCAGTTTGAATATATGGACGTCTACTCTCAACAAAGTGAACGGGGAGCAGTTGAGTACGGCACGTGAAGGAGGAAGTAGAGTTGGTGTTGACAAACATTAACGAGGCGAGCACAGTGTTGCCCGAGGCACCTGTGCGTCACGCAAGCAGTTGAGAGAGTCATTATGAGCAGGATGTGAAACGAGTAAATGCCATTCAAGACAGGAGCGACTAGACCAAGTAATAGAAAAGGGGTGATTCCGAAATAAAACAATTTGGCCTACTGAAGTTTTTTTTTTAAATTATCGATTTTCTCCGAAGTTCGAAATTTTGTGAGTGGAGGAGTTGTGAACCCTTTTAACCTCTGATGGTTAAATGATTCGATGTTTTATTTCTTCAATTAATAAATACTTCTACAAGCATCATGAAAATAGCCAGACGGAGATGAGGAAATTTCAAGCAGTTGCTGAAGACAGTGGGGACATACCTGAAGCTGTTTGACAAAAGGCTAAATACTTAGGATTGTGAAAAGAATGACCATAGCTATGATTCAGAAGGACAGGTGGTGGCCGCCTCAAAATAGAAGCGACGCGCAGTGAGACATGCTGCTGGTATGTTCATTGTAATATTCGCACCTAGAAAAAAGATGATGCAGTAACGTGAGTGGCTGATGAGCATGCTAGACACTCCTACTAAGCCAAGGTCTGATAAAAACCGCCAAGTTACAGAAAATGTGGGAACCAATGAGAGAAGAATGCCTATTTAGCGCGGCAGGTCTAGCGTGGGCACGCTCGGCTAGCATTCACGCGGGAGATCGCCTAGACAACATCTCTACGATCGATTCTAGGAGTAATGGGCATATTCTTGACCTGCGCTATTTTTCGAGTTCAGTGATATTTATTTCATTCCTGTATCACTATTATTTTGTGAAATTTTTATCTAACTTCCCCCCTCTATCTACACCTAGGGCTGGTTCATTTATAAGTGGTGTGAAGAGCCAAGACATAGCTTATTATTATTGTGTGTGTCGAGGGCACAGACTATTACTCTGTGTGTCGAGGACACAGGTTGACTAGTACTTTGTGTGTCGTGGACACAGGCTTACTATTATTGTGTGTGTCGAGGGCACAGATTTTTACTTTGTGCGTCTACGGACGTAGACTTTGATTTTGTGTGTCAGTGGATACTTTGCGCGTCTAAGGACGTTGACAGTTATACTTTGCGTGTCATGAAGGACACAGAAATTATTATTAAAAGTGTTAAATTCAGTGTTAGATAGTCACAGTACTATATTTGTAGGGACAGTATCTTCGATAATTCGCCAATAGACTGCTTTGGGGAAAGTAGTACCCGAACGGCGAATTTAGTAGTCAGACATCAAGTGTATAATAATTTAATTTTTGAATCAGCACGAGAGATGACATCATTGACCATGGAGGAAGCCTGGAAATATCAAGACTCCATCAAGATGGTTGAGAAGAGATAAGAAGGATCCAGTTGGGAGATGGCTGCGGATGTTCTTTGACGGGTGACTGGCTGATGATGAGTACTGAATAATATTTATTATTATCTGATAAATTAACTTATGGTGTATGGGACATATTTTGTTTTGTAAATAATTTGCTTGCGTGATTAACGTAGTCTATTTAGTTGTGGTCTGACACACCTTTTGCATGGAAACAGCTCGCATATATTATTAGTAGAAGGTTCTTTTCTTGTTTGTTGTTGTAACTAACGTAGCTATGTGAACGGCCGTGTTTGCATATATTACGCAATGCGGTTAACAAAAAACGTCTCTCGGAGATATGTTGTGTTTCAGAAGTAGGACTGAAGTAAAATAATTATACAGTAGATTGGAGGGTAATTAATTTCCTTTGTTTTATTATTGATCAGATTCAATGAGATTATTGCCTTTGGAGCAATGTGATTTGTGACGAAGAGCAGTCAGCTCTATCGTAGGTTTTAATATTTTTTTAAATTGTCGGCGAGCATCCATTCAGCCGATCTGTGTGAAAAAACGTATTGTCATTCCCAAATATGTGTGTGTGTGAGTGTGTGTATTTGTGTCATTACAAGCGGGAATTTCAGCGTAGACTGATTTCTGGCAGCTTGATGACAAATCCAAATTGTGTCCTCGCGAGGGCAATTCTGGATATTTTGATTAATGTCTGACCATATGTTGAAGTGGTTGAGTTTGTTGCTGTTGATTCCTTGAGATAACGGCACAGGTGGTCAGGTATTTATACACACTGGAGTGGGACAATGACAGGTGATTGAGGAAGAGGGGAGATGTTTCACAATACGGACTGAAGGTTGCCAGCCAGGTCATTAGTGGAGAGTGCCTGTGTGGCTCAGTAATAACTTTAAATACAGAATTAAGAACTGATCAATGATAAAAATTTGTTTAAATAAATGGGAGTTGCCTACGAATCACGATAATCTCCGAAGCGTTAGCTTAACATGCAGTTTTGTTCATATAAAGTAATGTCAGCCAGTCAGGCTTTTGTTGTTGTTGGTTTATTCCATGTTTATATTTCATTCAGTGACCCGTGAGTCACGTGCTATGCTGTATTTCCTTGTTTGTGTTGATCAATTTGGCCAGTGTTGGCAGCTCATAGTCAAGTGTGTCTTCGCGCTAATGAGGGTCCCGAGAGAGATTCCTGTAAATAGTAGATTTAGTGCGTGTGTCAGCATTACTTTTTAAGGTTTTTTATTAATGTCATGTTCCATATCCATAAACGTTGATTTACGAGATGATTGTTCGTAAGCATCGTGGCTGTTAACCCGTTGTAAACGAACAGTCATCCAAAGTACTCATTCCTCGTAGTTAGTCATTACGCGCACATAAAACCCAAATTGCAAGGTAGTGGAACCAGGATCCACATTTTAAAATAAAGGGGAGATCCGTCTGACTCCTCAGATTTGATAGATATTCTTGTCATGGAAAATTCAGGGAGGATTGTTTTATATTTTATTGTTGTTTATTTCTTTTTATGCACTATTAGTCATTAAATCATGTTATTATTTTACATCTTGTCACCTTTCCTTCTTGATTTATAGTTTATATCCTATGACCCTTACCTCAGTAGAGCATGTTGTTTGGCGAACGTAAACATCACATAGGAACTGAGCGCGACCCCTTGATTAAGATTTCTTACATTAAACACTGCTTTTCTGAAGGGTTCATAGGAGTAAACTGGCGCGGCCAAGCGTGGGCGGTTCACTGTGGTGTAACGGCAACGATTTTGCACATGTCAGTGTAAGCGTAGTTGGGTTTTCAAACTGACGCAACAATGAAAGTGTAATTTTATTGCTGGTTCGCTGCTGGAACACATTTAAGTGGCGTATTTGAGTAAAACTGACATGCCGCAAGTGCAGGCAGATATGGCAGTATTTTAATCACCGGGAAGTGATATTTTATTAAAAGTAAGTGAGGCGAAGAGGATACCGCCTAAAGTGTGAAATATAAAGAAAAATCAGGAGTTTGCAATGTAAAATACGGTTCACGTTTTTGTCTATTGAATTAATGTAAAAGGTAATATATATGTGATACCGGGCGCCCAATGATTAAAGTTAAAATTAGATTTGTTTAGAAAGTCAAACTCATGAAAATGTTAGGAGGCTGTAGCCTTAAATGACAATTAATACTTTGTTAATTAGTCAGTGTTAATATCAGATCAGGATAACAATTTAATGACTGAATATGTGTTTGGGTTTAAATTAAATTGAGTAAAGTTAGAACTACTCAGAGATGCAATCGACTAGTGGGATTAAATGTAAAAATAAATGAACTGAGTAAGGTAAAGAAATTAAATGTGCATTGGATTTTATGTGTGTGTCAAAGGGCATTGCTTTATGCCATTTCCCTAATGTCTCATATAAAGTGTGTAATATGGCAACGGTTGAACAGATTCAAGAAATCATTGAGAGTGCAGCTAGGAGAACACAGGCATTGTTGGACACTAAATTGGCGGAACAGAGTCAATCATTAAACGATAGTTTGTTAGAACAAAGTGAATCACTAAACACAAAATTATCTGAACAAATAAACACTAAACTATCAGAACAGAGTCAATCATTAAACACTAGTATGTTAGAACAAAGTGAAGCATTAAACGCGAAATTGTCTGAGCAAATAAACAATACTATGTTAGAACAAAGTGAGTCGATAAACAAATTATCCGAACAAAGTGAATCATTGCGGACACAATTAAATAACAGTAGAATTGAACAGAATGAATATCAGGCGGAACAAGCTAGATTATTAAAAAGTGAAATTAATGACACTATCAATTCGCAATTAGAAGCGCAGAACATTAAAAACACGAACCAATTAGCTTCGTTAACCGCAGAGATGAAAGATCACACTAATCAACAGATGCTATTACTGGCCCTAGATGTCATTAAAAATAATGAAAAGCAATTAGACCAGATTAAGAAAATGGAAAGTATTTTTGATCAAAAACTTAGCATTCTGGATGAAACGGTGTTAGCTAAATTAGAGCAAATTGAAATAGCGTGCACTATGAATACAAGCGAGGTCAAGATAGCTCAGGAGAAGTTAGAAGGACGATTTATGGAGATGGAAAAGAGCGGCAAAGTCATTCAACAACAATTATCAGCAGTAGATGAGAACATATCCGGCATAATTAAAGATATGGATCGTCTCGAAATAAAATCAGCAGAGCAGTGGAAAAGCCTAGAAGCGGATCAGGAGCAATTAAAGAGTACCTTAGACGACACTAAAAGCCAGATTGAAGAGAAAGTAAGCACGATTAAAGAGCAGATAAGAAAAGATTGGAAAAAAAATGAATATCGATTCTAAAGAGGAAAGATCCACCATTCTTAAAACAGTAGGCGAAAATCACACTCGTATTCAAGCATTAGAGCAAGAAATGAAGAGCAAGCTTAAAGAACAGACGGACAGGATCATTAAAGCCGAACTCAGGTCATTAGAGCAATCGTCGATATTTAGAACAGGAACATTGAAAGACAAGCAGGATGACTCAAATAGCCCGGAGGCAAGCACAGCAGGAAGTCAGACTCAGCCGGAGAGCCCATTAACAACAAACACGGAAGGGTTTCGCAAGAATATCGATAGGAGCTCAACACCACAAGACGGTCATCAGCCTACACAACTTATCCAAGTAATTCGCTCAAGTGATTATACACCACAGAAATACACGGAGAATTCAGGGGTAACACCTAAAGCTTTTATTAAAGAAATTGAAGACCATTACAATGACACTGGAGTACCTGAAGCACGTAGATTGAGGATGATGGAGAGATTTTTATCAGGAAATGTCCTTACATGGGTTTTAAGCTTCAAATATACATTTGGAACCATGTCAGATTTCAAATTGGCGTTTCTGCGCAAATATTGGTCGCCCACAACACAACAGAGTCTAAGGATGGAGCTTTACTCTAGAAAGTACCAAACCACCCAGCAAACAAAATACTCAGATTTCTTTAACATGCAAATGTTAAAATTTCGCGACCTTGATTACCCTTTAAATGAAGCGGATCTGGTGATGACAATAGCGAGGCAATTACCAGTCAACGTGCAACAAGTACTAGTCGCAGCGAACGTTAGTACGGCCATACATGCAGAGCAGATATTACGCCAGATAGATGAGACTACGTCTCATAGTCATTATAGAGGAGGAAGACAGCTGGAGTTAGTCAATACGACAGAGGTCATAAAACCTAAGCAGGCAAACACTAAAACGCAGGGCACTAATACAAGCACTTCCACACATAGGCGAAACCAGGAAGAAGGAGAAAACAGACCATACCAGCGTAACGAAAATAACTACAATAATAGATCATATCAAGGCAACAATAGGTATCAACAGAGAGGATATCAACATTGGCGTGAAAATCGAAGAAATGACAGGCCTTATGGAAGATACGGTGATTACAATGCTAATCAAAGATGGAAAGGAAGAAGAGACCAAAATCAAGGAGAGCCACGAAATTATCGAAATGACTGGGATGATAGGCACGCTCAATCACAAAATTACCTAGAGGAATTACACGCTAGTCAAGGTGGAGAGCTAGGAAGATGGGAAAAAGCCATTGGGAACATGAAGAATCCTGATACACATACTGAGGAAGCTGGAAGTCTACTGAGACAAGAGGAATATCAAGGGCATCGGCGACAAACGGATGATGGGAGTCGCACCGGAGCTAAAAAAAAAATGCTAAATTTGGATAAAGAAGACAGCCTACAAACGCAACAGTCAGAATTTGAAGAGGGATGGATAGTAGCGAACATACAAGAATGGATTGCTTTGCCAGAAGACTGCCTGGAGGAGACGGTGAATCCACGGAACGATGAAATTAGGCAATTACCCATTATTTACGCGAGGATTGGTGGAATTAATATAAGATGTTTATTGGATACGGGGTCACAGATCAGTCTGGTATCGGAGGCCTTGGTTCGAGAGTTGGGACGGAGTCAAAATATTCCTGTAATTCCCGTACCACAGCTCAAAGTGAGGGGTGTTATTCCTGAACGCACCGTCACTTGTAAACGTCAGGCATACTTAGAGCTGAACATATTGGAACACACTTTTGGGCAAACATTCATTATCATGGCAAAGATGAATTTCAATATAATTCTTGGTGCAAATTTTATTTGTGACTATCAAGCTGTGATAGATTTGCACAAGAATACTGTCAGTTTTAGAGAGTATGATCAGCTGAGGAATGTGGGATTGCATATGGATGAAATCACCACCGGAAGAGATGTAAATTCTTGGGCATTGGAAGCAATATCGGAAGAGACGGAAGAGGAGGTACGAAAGGCAGAAGATAACATCATAGAAGGAGCTGTTGTGGAACTAGATGAGGAGAGTGAATCTCAGGAGATATGGTCTTTATTAACGGAAGGAGACGACAGTGATGCACAATTTGAAGAGTTACTACAGGAGCGGCTCAATGACATTCAACTTGGGGGTGAACACAGAAAGCAATTGGAAGAGATTTTAAGGAAGCACAAAACAGTATTTGATACAGTACCTGGGAAAATATTAAATTTCAAATATTCAATGCAAGTCGAGGATTGGTCACCTTTCAAAAGTAGGTTGTATCCAATTCCTGAAAAATATCGTTGTCAAGTCAAGGTCATTATAGATGAGATGTTACAAGCTGGAGTGATAAGGAAGACACCGACACCTTATCTAAATGCGATTTTGGCAGTCACAAAACCAAATGGATCTATTAGACTTAGTTTAGATGCCAGAAATCTCAACATGAGACTCATTTTTCCTGAGTATGACAGAGCGCCAATTATCAGAGACGTATTAAAAGGCTTTAAAAACAAAAGCATTTATTCATCAGTCGATCTGACGAGCTCGTTCCACCATATTGAATGGGATGAGAAGTCACAGCTTCTAACTGGCTTCTTATTCGATAACCAGACGTTTTGCTTCGTTCGAATGCCCTTTGGAGTCAAAACAGCGGGATGTGCTTTAATCCGAGCCCTGGACCGGAATCTAACCGAGGAAGTTAAGGAGATGACGGTACGCTACATTGACGACATTTTGCTGGCATCCGACAACATTGAAACTCACATGGAGAATTTAGATAAAGTATTAGGCAACCTGAATGCATCTAATTTCAAAGGAAACCTGAAGAAATCGCATTTCTTCAAGAGCGAGATCTTATATTTGGGTCACATCATTGACAAGGAGGGAGTGAAGCCAAATCCAGCTAAGATCGAAGCGATAAAGAATTTCCCTACACCAACGAGAGTCAAGCACATTCGGGCTTTCTTAGGCGTAACGGGATTCTTTAAAGAAAACTGTCCAGGTTATACGGAGACTGTAGCTCCCATGCAGGAAATGTTAAAGAAGAATAATAAATGGTTATGGAATGCGGAGTGTGAGAAGGCATTCCAAGCAACAAAACAGCTATTGGAAAACTGCATTAAATTAGGATATCCAGATTTCAAGCACAAATTTATAATCCAAGCGGATGCTTCACTAATTGGTATAGGTGCTATGCTCTACCAAGAGGATCCAGCTAACCTGCAGCATAAAACATATTTGGCATTTGTCAGCCGAAAATTGCGTAAGCACGAGCGCAATTATACGGTAACGGAACTAGAGCTGTTGGCCATACTTCATGCGCTACAACAATGGAAACGAATAATTTACGGCTACCCTATTGTTGTCAGGACCGATCACAAGGCACTAACATTCTTGTTTAAGACGTCGATGGCAAGCGAATGTGTGACACGTTGGTCTATATATATTCAGCAGTTTAGCATTGAGATTGAACATTGCCCAGGGAAGATGAACGTGATTCCGGATGCACTCAGCAGGAACCCAGAGCCTGATAATGAAGAAACAGCGATGGTACAACACTTGGAGTTAACACCGAAGGACCGGGAATTCTTGGAGCAGTTACGTGAGATACAGCGAGAACAAGAAGCGGAGCCATGGATGATGCTATTAATTCAATACTTCAGAAAGCAACTACCTACAGGAACACCTGCATTTCGAGAAGCGAAAGCCAAAGAAGGAAGATATCTTTATGTCAACAATTTGCTGCACAAATGGGTAGATAATGACCACACCAAGTTACGCATATTAGTACCTGCTTCGTTACAACGAGGACTGACATGGCATACTCACGAAAGTTACGGTCACGTGGGCGTAGATAAGTGCGAAGCGACAATAGGAGAGACATTTACATGGCCACGTATGAGAACAACTATATGTGACGTCATTACGACTTGTGATCCGTGTCAGAGGACAAAGCCAAATAATTATTTAATGAGGCAGTATCCTAGACCATTGCTACCTCAGAAACCATGCGAGCTACTGGCACTCGACTGTTTCGGTCCAATCCCGAAGGGAAGGCGAGGTTGCCGACACTTACTAGTATGCATTGATGTATTTTCTAAGTTTGTCGTATTATGCCCCATTCAGAAAACTACTTCAAAACAGGTACTCAGTCGTATTCGGAATAGAGTTATTCCAATCCTTGGAAAACCAGAATTTATATTATCAGATCATGGCAGCTATTTCACAAGCGCCGAATTCAAGAAAGGTATGGAGGACATGGGTATAAAACACATTTTAAGCAGTATCCGACATGCTCAAGCAAATCCAAGTGAGAGAGCAATTAAGTGTGTAACATCATATTTGAGAATCTTCTTTCCAAATGAACATCACAGATGGGTGGATAAAATCAAGGATGTAGAGACATGCATGAATTCTACCAGGCACGAGTCAACAGGACAGATCCCTATGGTCCTACACAAAAACGAGTATCCAGTGAGATCGTGGAAAAGCATCATTAACTGCCCACAAGATCCAATGATAGCAACTGACTTGCGAATTGAGAGGACGAGAGCCTACATGAGAAAACAAGCAGACCGCAGATTACGGCGAGTAAGAAATAAGAGGTTTCACAGTGATCTTGAAATCAACCAGCTCGTTTTGGTGAAACGACCCGCTACATCGGACCCAGAGAAGAAAATCTTCAGTAAATTCTGCGAAAAGTTCATAGGACCCTATTCTATTGTCAGGAACCTTGGAAATAATGCTTACAGAGTGAAAGAATTGAGTACAGGAACAATATCAGTCTACAACGCTGACAACTTAAAAAAGTATCGTAGAAGTGAACCATGGGAGCGCCGAAACAATGATGCAGTTTGAATATATGGACGTCTACTCTCAACAAAGTGAACGGGGAGCAGTTGAGTACGGCACGTGAAGGAGGAAGTAGAGTTGGTGTTGACAAACATTAACGAGGCGAGCACAGTGTTGCCCGAGGCACCTGTGCGTCACGCAAGCAGTTGAGAGAGTCATTATGAGCAGGATGTGAAACGAGTAAATGCCATTCAAGACAGGAGCGACTAGACCAAGTAATAGAAAAGGGGTGATTCCGAAATAAAACAATTTGGCCTACTGAAGTTTTTTTTTAAATTATCGATTTTCTCCGAAGTTCGAAATTTTGTGAGTGGAGGAGTTGTGAACCCTTTTAACCTCTGATGGTTAAATGATTCGATGTTTTATTTCTTCAATTAATAAATACTTCTACAAGCATCATGAAAATAGCCAGACGGAGATGAGGAAATTTCAAGCAGTTGCTGAAGACAGTGGGGACATACCTGAAGCTGTTTGACAAAAGGCTAAATACTTAGGATTGTGAAAAGAATGACCATAGCTATGATTCAGAAGGACAGGTGGTGGCCGCCTCAAAATAGAAGCGACGCGCAGTGAGACATGCTGCTGGTATGTTCATTGTAATATTCGCACCTAGAAAAAAGATGATGCAGTAACGTGAGTGGCTGATGAGCATGCTAGACACTCCTACTAAGCCAAGGTCTGATAAAAACCGCCAAGTTACAGAAAATGTGGGAACCAATGAGAGAAGAATGCCTATTTAGCGCGGCAGGTCTAGCGTGGGCACGCTCGGCTAGCATTCACGCGGGAGATCGCCTAGACAACATCTCTACGATCGATTCTAGGAGTAATGGGCATATTCTTGACCTGCGCTATTTTTCGAGTTCAGTGATATTTATTTCATTCCTGTATCACTATTATTTTGTGAAATTTTTATCTAATTTCCCCCCTCTATCTACACCTAGGGCTGGTTCATTTATAAGTGGTGTGAAGAGCCTAGACATAGCTTATTATTATTGTGTGTGTCGAGGGCACAGACTATTACTCTGTGTGTCGAGGACACAGGTTGACTAGTACTTTGTGTGTCGTGGACACAGGCTTACTATTATTGTGTGTGTCGAGGGCACAGATTTTTACTTTGTGCGTCTACGGACGTAGACTTTGATTTTGTGTGTCAGTGGATACTTTGCGCGTCTAAGGACGTTGACAGTTATACTTTGCGTGTCATGAAGGACACAGAAATTATTATTAAAAGTGTTAAATTCAGTGTTAGATAGTCACAGTACTATATTTGTAGGGACAGTATCTTCGATAATTCGCCAATAGACTGCTTTGGGGAAAGTAGTACCCGAACGGCGAATTTAGTAGTCAGACATCAAGTGTATAATAATTTAATTTTTGAATCTGCACGAGAGATGACATCATTGACCATGGAGGAAGCCTGGAAATATCAAGATTCCATCAAGATGGTTGAGATGAGATAAGAAGGATCCAGTTGGGAGATGGCTGCGGATGTTCTTTGACGGGTGACTGGCTGAGGATGAGTACTGAATAATATTTATTATTATCTGATAAATTAACTTATGGTGTATGGGACATATTTTGTTTTGTAAATAATTTGCTTGTGTGATTAACGTAGTCTATTTAGTTGTGGTCTGACACACCTTTTGCATGGAAACAGCTCGCATATATTATTAGTAGAAGGTTCTTTTCTTGTTTGTTGTTGTAACTAACGTAGGTATGTGAACGGCCGTGTTTGCATATATTACGCAATGCGGTTAACAAAAAACGTCTCTCGGAGATATGTTGTGTTTCAGAAGTAGGACTGAAGTAAAATAATTATACAGTAGATTGGAGGGTAATTAATTTCCTTTGTTTTATTATTGATCAGATTCAATGAGATTATTGCCTTTGGAGCAATGTGATTTGTGACGAAGAGCAGTCAGCTCTATCGTAGGTTTTAATATTTTTTTAAATTGTCGGCGAGCATCCATTCAGCCGATCTGTGTGAAAAAACGTATTGTCATTCCCAAATATGTGTGTGTGTGAGTGTGTGTATTTGTGTCATTACAAGCGGGAATTTCAGCGTAGACTGATTTCTGGCAGCTTGATGACAAATCCATATTGTGACCTCGCGAGGGCAATTCTGGATATTTTGATTAATGTCTGACCATATGTTGAAGTGGTTGAGTTTGTTGCTGTTGATTCCTTGAGAAACGGCACAGCTGGTCAGGTATTTATACACACTGGAGTGGGACAATGACAGGTGATTGAGGAAGAGGGGAGATGTTTCACAATACGGACTGAAGGTTGCCAGCCAGGTCATTAGTGGAGAGTGCCTGTGTGGCTCAGTAATAACTTTAAATACAGAATTAAGAACTGATCAATGATAAAAATTTGTTTAAATAAATGGGAGTTGCCTACGAATCACGATAATCTCCGAAGCGTTAGCTTAACATGCAGTTTTGTTCATATAAAGTAATGTCAGCCAGTCAGGCTTTTGTTGTTGTTGGTTTATTCCATGTTTATATTTCATTCAGTGACCCGTGAGTCACGTGCTATGCTGTATTTCCTTGTTTGTGTTGAGCAATTTGGCCAGTGTTGGCAGCTCATAGTCAAGTGTGTCTTCGCGCTAATGAGGGTCCCGAGAGAGATTCCTGTAAATAGTAGATTTAGTGCGTGTGTCAGCATTACTTTTTAAGGTTTTTTATTAATGTCATGTTCCATATCCATAAACGTTGATTTACGAGATGATTGTTCGTAAGCATCGTGACTGTTAACCCGTTGTAAACGAACAGTCATCCAAAGTACTCATTCCTCGTAGTTAGTCATTACGCGCACATAAAACCCAAATTGCAAGGTAGTGGAACCAGGATCCACATTTTAAAATAAAGGGGAGATCCGTCTGACTCCTCAGATTTGATAGATATTCTTGTCATGGAAAATTCAGGGAGGATTGCTTTATATTTTATTGTTGTTTATTTCTTTTTATGCACTATTGGTCATTAAATCATGTTATTATTTTACATCTTGTCACCTTTCTTTCTTGATTTATAGTTTATATCCTATGACCCTTACCTCAGTAGAGCATGTTGTTTGGCGAACGTAAACATCACATAGGAACTGAGCGCGACCCCTTGATTAAGATTTCTTACATTAAACACTGCTTTTCTGAAGGGTTCACCATCCATCTTTAAATTTTAATTAATCTAAATTTGTATGTTTAAACTGTGTGACGAGGGGTGATGACCTCGCTGTTCCGCCCCCTTAGGATGACAATCATTGTCATAATTACCATGACTTTCCTCGTTTCGTTTGAGTCTTCAGTCTTCTGACTGGTTTGATGCAGCTTTCCATGCCTCCCTGTCCTCATTGAGCCAGTATAGCAATTCCTAAAAATAAAAATAAAAATGCATTGCATTAGAGCCCAATGTATTACGCTCTGAATGATTTTACAAATTGACACACACACACACATAAATATGTATAGATAGACACAGTTAGTTAGTTATTGTTGTTTTATTGGGCGTAACTACGAGGTCATCTGCCCCTTAGATAGACACACACCACGACTTCTCTTTTAGATAGATTTCACGAGAAAGCAACCTATTACAATGGGTACCATGTTGCGACTGTCGGAGAAATTCGACATTTGCGTTTCACGTCCTCCAGACACCAAAACCACCGTCAGTTCAAAAGTTCATGTATTATTTACTGTATCACTTTCTTGTGGAGATGATAACTACTGTCATTTTGCATCAGTCACTTTCAAAAATATCCATACATGAAGACCAACCGAAATCTCGGCCAAGTTCGTTAATGGGTAAAGTCGGACCAAAGGTGTGAAAATAGGGCACCTTTTTTCGAAAAAGTGAAATATCGCTATAGCTTTCTCAATATGTGGAAAATTGAATCCATTATGGGGTTTGAGATAAGCCTCCGTGGCTTAGGCGGCAGCACGCCGGCCTCTCACCGCTGGGTCCGTGGTTCAAATCCCGGTCACTCCATGTGAGATCTGTGCTGGACAAAACGGAGGCAGACAGGTTTTTCTCCGGGTACTCCGGTTTTCACTGTCAACATTTCATTCCAGCAACACTCTCCACTATCATTTCATTTCATCTGTCATTCATATAATCATTGCCCCAGAGGAGTGCGTCAGGCCTCGGCAGCCGGCACAGTTCATATCCTCACCGCTAGATGGGGGCTTCATTCATTCCATTCCTGACCCGGTCGGAGACTGGAAGCAGGCTGTGGATTTTCATTTTCATGGGGTTTGAGATGCGTGTTACCAATGCGCGAGTGAAGTGAAACTGCTCGCTGCTGCAGTGCGGAAGACACCTAACCAGATAAGTAGCCTGTACAATTCAGTACAATCATAATTGACCATTCACAACAACCACATAGTCACTCCAAACAGACAAATTCCGGAGTTCTATCAACACTTTTAGCATTTCACCAAAACATCATATATATTCTTCTTCTTCTTCTTCTTCCTAGCATTAACCTTGCGGGGTCTGCTAAAACATCACATAGATCACAACTAGCAAATACCGACAAGTTGCATTACTAATAATGCAACTAAATAAGTGTACATATTGTAAATAGTTTCACCCGTATTCTCAAACAGAGATTTTATAGCCTAAGTGTAATGGATCTGATGATGATCCCTTGACGATCGAAACTGGTCATCCTAGTGTATTTATTAATCTCATGTAATTTCTTTCAGGATTAGGGTACAACCCAACTCTTTTGTGTATATTAGTATTGATCGACTGAAAAGCACCAAATTTTGTTTCAAATTGAATCCATTCAAAATTTATACAATTCTTCAGATAAGTGCCAAAAACTTATCTCAGTATAGTTTTTTGACAGCACCAACTACTGACCAAATGGTCAATGGAGTTTTTGAAGAAAAAAATCATACCACCCTTAATAGGCACAAAATGGTAAACAGTCCACAAAGAAGTACCTAAAACTTTTGCCTGAAAGAATTGTTGATATGACCCAGCCTTACGCCAAGGGATGGGCAAAATATTTTCAAATTATAACAAGATGGGGCTTTTCGTGTGCTAAACATGTAGATCGTTTGAAGGTATACAACAAATGGCAAATGTAGAGAATTTGGAATATTTTCTTTGCCCGGTGAAATCTACCTCCACCTTCAGGTGTGCCGAGAGTGTTTTTTTTTTAAATTGTAGAGACTGATTTGCACGCTGAATTATGTGGCGTTTGACAGAGAATGAACAATTCTGAACAGAAATGTTTCTTCCGACAATATTGTTGGATGTAGTGTGTGGCTGGATTTCGACGAACGAGAGGAAGGAAATGGGATGGATTGAAATAGGAATAGAGGTCCTTTTGAAGAAACATGTCAATTAGAAAGAGGGTTGGTTTGATGGACATAGAATGAATTCCCTTCTTCCTGAGGCGAAGGGAAGTTCCTGGTCAGTGGACTAGGGAAGGTTAATGCCAAGGTTACTACAGAGAGAGTGCGTGCGGTGTGGGATGTGGCGGCCCGCATGAGACCCCTGACGTACTCAGTTTCTCAGTTTTAATGTTTATGATCAAGTGCTAGGGAAGGCCAGTGATAAGAGTTCAACCTTGTAGTGGGTACGTTTGTGGCACTTAAGGTCAACGACAGTGCGGAAAAACACAAGCCTTGGCAATATTCGTTGTTGTTATTGCTGCTGATTCTTTAGGGGCTTTGTGACATCGTGGTCATGTACACCCCTGGTAATTGGGTGTGTGTAGAAGTTGACTAGTAACCTGTGTCACTGTGATGTCTGTACTAGTAGGATTTGGGTAGGCTGTGACCCTAAGTTGGGTACCATCCCGGCATTTGCCTGGAGTGCAAGTGGGAAACCACGTAAAATCACTTCGTGGATGGCTGAGGTAGGAATCGAACCCGCCTCTTCACAGTTTTGTTTCACGAGGCTGAGTGTACCCCGTTCCAGCAGTCATTTCTGATTTTTTCTTGGCAGAGCTGGGAATCGAACCCGAGCCTCCGCGGTGACAGCCAAGAATGCTAGCCACTGCTCAACGAGGCGTACCATTATGTTACAGACAGGGTAACCAAGCTACTATAAAAGAAGAACATCCACACTATATTCAGCTCCAGACCGAAGTCATCTTCCGGTCAGTGAAGGACAATTTTCAGCTCCGCAGAGGAGTATAGAGATTACCATGTGACTGTGGCCAGGTCTACGTTGGGGAGAAGGGTCGAACCATCGTCACCAGATTGTCAAAATACATTGAATATGTGCGTCTCAACCATCCTTCTAAATCAGCAATAGCTGACAGCATCTGACAGCAGCCACTCCATCCCCGACAGCTACTTCTACCACAGAATAATCAGATAGGCCATGGAGATTTCAAGCATCCCAACAATTTCATCCACGACAATGGAGTACATATTATCTCCAATGTCTGGAAATTGGTATTAAATTGCCACCCAGAAACACAGAAATAGCTCCAACCATAGGCAGCAAGAGGCTTCCTACGCTGTCCGACACTATATCGTAGAATAAATACGACGGACAGATATTGCCAACCAACATACCTACTATACCGGTAACTAAAAATTCAGACTTTCACGACCGGCGTTGAAATAGGAATCTCTGTATCGCGGGCTTATAGACCGTGTTCTAAGGACATTTTGTCGCCCTGACGTTTCGCTGAAGACTGCGTTCAGCATGTTCACAGGTTAGATTAAGCGAGGTAAAACAAGTAAACAGAAGATATATAAATAGTCAACAACCCACACATAGAGGCTGCCATAGCAACGGCGTACCACATAAAAGTAATGCATCAAGGACAGGGCTGCTCTTCTGTTGCATCTTCTCGTCTACGAACGACGGTCAATGAGGGCAGGTTTGAGGGGATTAAGGACTGGAAGCCAAGCTCTGTTCACACGTTCTGCTTCATCCTTAAGATTGAAGCTGTTAGTATGCTTCAGGATTTCAATGGCCTCCCTTTGTAGCCTGGCATGATAAGACACCGTAGTGGACAGAATTTCGGAGTCTCCATATCTTATGTCGTGACCTGCGAGTAGCGAGTGTGCTGCAACAGTGGATTTATCTGTTTATCCCAGCCGGCTGTGTCGTTCGTGCTCCTTGAGGCGAGTGCCAATACTTATTTTCGTTGTTCCAATATATACTTGGCCACAATCACACGGGATTTTATCAACCCCTGCCGCGGTATGAGGATGTCACTTATCTTTAGCAGCCCAGTCCTTGTTGCATTACTTTTATGTGGTACGCCGTTGCTATGGCAGCCTCAATGTGTGGATTGTTGACTGTTTATATATCTTCTGTTTACTTGTTTTACCTCGCTTAATGTAACCTGTGAACATGCTAAACGCAATCTTCAGCGAAACGTCAGGGCGACAAAATGTCCTTAGAACACAGCCTATAAGCCCACGAAACAGAGATTCCTATTTCAACGCCGGTCATGAAAGTCTGAATTTTTACTTAATTCGCCTCTACGGGGAGGAAATATCACACTTAGTTCGTCGCTTTGAGAGGTTAAGAAAGAAAAAGTCGCAACTTCTGTCATCACTCGCGTCTGTCATCACTCGCGTTTCTTCTTCGATGTCGAGACACAGGTATGATTCCCAAGTTTATTAAAATAAGGAGACCACTAACTTCAGCTCGAGCTCATAGAATATATTATCGAACTGAACGTTCGCTGTTACGTGAACGCATAAGCTTCGCACGTAAAGGGCTCGCTACTACAGATCAGGCACTCTTACAGCTGCACTACCGCATCAGTATCACACTCTCATATCAGGACTGGGAAAATGTAGATCGTATCACCTTCTACTCTATGCGTTCAACATTTGAACAATCTAGCATCCGGCAGAAGAAAAGGTTTGAGAGGTTACAGAGAGACCAACCCGTGCCGGTACCTGCGCCTACGCTGGACATCTCACGGACAATTGTTAACCTGACCAATCGCCACCTGTCAGAGGGGGAAATCTCTATACTAGCGAAAGGAGGAAATTACGCAGTGACCCCTCCTTCGATTCCCGTGGAAGACATTGTCGCCAATATTGAAGCGGCAATCCGTGAGCTACCATCTGAACAAGCAGGTGAAATCCGTCATGAAGCCTCACGTATAATCAAGAAGGCACCGGCACCGCAGAGTAACCTCACACCTCAGGAGAGGAAGGCTATAAAGACTCTCAATATGGACGAGAGCATAATCATTCTTCCTGCAGACAAAGGGAACGCAACGGTTATCTTGGACATGGACGATTACACTGGCAAGGTTTTGGAACTTTTAGACCCGGGTACCTACCGCAAACTACTGAGAGATCCTACCAACCGGATTCTTCGTGAAACAAACGGCCTGATCAAGGTATCTTCGCTACCTGAAAACGTAAAGAAGGGAACCACCAGAAGTGAAGCTTTACCACCAAGACTATATGGCTTACCAAGATAATGTTCCTCTTCGTCCTATCGTGAGTGCTATTTGATCACCAACTTATAGCATTGCCAAACATCTAGCTACCTTACTTCAACCACATATCGGCGGTACACAGTCGTACGTCAAAGATTCCGGCCATTTCATTGACAAATTGAAAACTATTCAACTAGAAGCTGGTGACTTACTAGTCAGTTTTTACGTGGTCTCTCTTTTCACGAAAGTACCTATAAAGGCAGCCCTGGAGTACATCGCACGGATTTTTCCAGATGATATCGCCGCCTTATTCCGCCACTGCCTCACCGCTAGCTACTTCCTGTGGAAAGGTGATTTCTATGAACAAATTGAAGGGGTCGCCATGGGAAGTCCCCTGAGTCCTGTGATCGCGAATTTCTTCATGAAAAAATTTGAAAAAATAGCACTCGAGACCCGCACCTTTGAAACCTAAGGTGTGGCTAAGATACGTGGACGATATTTTTGTAATATAGGGCCATGGTAAAGATCAATTAAATCTGTTTTTACTACATCTTAACAGCCTGAACTCTAACATTCAGTTTACCATGGAGTTAGAGAATGAACAGAAAATCGCTTTTCTCGACGTTATGGTAACGAAGACCGCTGATCTAACCTTGGGACATACAGTTTACCGTAAGCCGATCCATACTGACCGATATTTACATAAGACGTCTAACCACCACCCACGACAGAAATACGGAGTGATAAAAACACTGGCTGACCGCGCGAAAAGAATTTGTGAAAAGCAGTGCCTAAATCAAGAAATTAAACACCTCAATGAGGCCCTACGCGCCAATGGGTACAGCCAGAAAAATATCCAGCGAGCACTCCATCCAAGACGTCCAACTACAAGGGTAATTGGAGACAAGCAGCCCCTGGCTAGAGCTTTCCTTCCATATATAAAAAAGGTCACGGACAGAATAGGGAGGCTACTCGAGTCCCATGATATAAAGACCATATACAGGCCTACAAGAAAAATTAAGGACATGTTTAGGTCCACTAAAGATAAGCGACATCCATACCGCGGCAGGGGTTTATAAAATCCCGTGTGATTGTGGCCGAGTATATATTGGAACAACGAAAAGAAGTATTGCCACTCGCCTCAAGGAGCACAAACGATACAGCCGGCTGGGACAAACAGATAAATTCACTGTTGCAGCACACTCGCTACTCGCAGGTCACGACATAAGATATGGAGACACCGAAGTTCTGTCCACCACGGTGTCTTATCATGCCAGGCGACAAAGGGAGGCCATTGAAATCCTAAGCATACTAACAGCTTCAATCTTAAGGAGGAAGCAGAACGTGTGGACAGAGCTTGGCTTCCAGTCCTTAATCCCCTCAAGCCTGCCCTCATTGACCGTCATAGACGAGAAGATGCAACAGAAGAGCAGCCCTGTCCTTGATGCATTACATCTATGTGGTACGCCGTTGCTATGGCAGCCTCTAAGTGTGGGTTGTTGACTATTTATATATCTTCTGTTTACTTGTTTTACCTCGCTTAATGTAAACTGTGAACATGCTGAACGCAGTCTTCAGCGAAACGTCAGGGCGACAAAATGTCCTTAGAACACGGCCTATAAGCCCGCGAAACAGAGATTTCTATACCTACTATAGTTCTATCATTTCAAATATTTATTCAATCTCAACTAAACAAAACCACCCTCTAGAGTCTTAAAAGAAACAATATTATAAAACTGCTGCATCATTTAATAAATGAATTCCTTTATACATTACCAACTTTATCATGTACCGGTACCATTAAACTAACGGCTATGGCAACTACTGCACTGATAACTTTCCAACAGGAAATTGACGGTTTACAGCTAAGGCTAGACCCAAATGTTACCAACCTATGGGAAAGGCTGCTGTTAATCCCCCCCAAAGAAAAGAATCTCTAATGACCAAAAGTAAATTATATATTAACTAAAAGAACTAAACCAAACAAACATATTAACCTCACAACAACAATGCTCTGTTAAAGAATAATGCCAGGTCCCATAACAAGCAAAACATTAATTTCATATTGAATTTAAATAAAACCTAAATAACAAAATATGCCTTCCGAGGCACCAGACTCTTCAAAATCCATTGCGTCACGCAATCTTACTGCAAGAAAATAGTTAGGTCACCTCTAACGCAAGGATGATATGAACGCGTTGTCCAACTACACGACGGATGAATTAAAGTCATATCGAGCATAAAGATAGGCAGTTAAATTACTGTGTATAACAAAGCACCACTTAACACCAACCAACTGATAAAGAAATAGGGTGATTACCAAGCTATTGGGTCTCACCATGAGTGTCCCCGTATTCTCATAGGATACATCACTCCTTCTCTTTAGCTATCCTTAAACACCAGCCCTTTTGGTGTAGGCCTATATTTACACTTCCTGTTTCAACTTCTGCATTCCGCAGTGCCCTTGCGCACTAGACCACACGCTGTCTCAACAGTCACCTGCGATGTCGATAGAATCGCCGCAAGGGTTCAGTCAGTCTGCAAACTATTCTGCTATGATGAAGTCTACTTTAACGATGGTGAAACGTCGGCAACGAAGCAATTCCGGACGCGACGGTACAACCCGATACACTACAGCCATCATCATCATTTTTTTTAAATATAAATTATCGGTCCTATCTCATTGCTTGCATATAGACTATAGACAAGGTGTTGTCATTTCCATCTTATCCACTGCAATGAGAGCAGTGGCATCCAGTGGTGTCATCAGAGATTTGAAAACTCCCTACCTCCAACAGAAAATCCTCCATCGCAACAAACAAGTGCAGATCTCATGACAAGTTCACAGAAAACGCTAAAATGTTCTAGTGACGGTATACAGCTTCACGAACGCATTTTTGTGTCTCAAAATGTGAAGAAATCTATGCTATGTACGCTTCATACAAGTTCCTTATCAGTTAGACAAGGTCTGGGAACATACATTTCCAAAACCACTTGCCACAGCTTCTTTCACTGAACGCAGTCAAAGGCCTTAGTGTAGTGTAGTGGGGGTGGATTTAGCTCAACCATGGACTCCCAATCCTGAGAGTCCGGTCCTCCCTATTTGTCCAAATTTTATATTGGCAAGGCTGAATTTGTTCAACTATTATCATAACATTATGTCCTTAACTATTCTAGGAGAATCGTTATCAACTTTTCATGTCACTTATGAGAATTTCATATATCATATTTATGCGTTGTAAGGATCTTATTTTCAGCGCCTTCGGTGGCGTAGTCGGTAGCTTGCTGAGCTTCTATGCCCAAGATCGCGGGTTCAAACCCAACCGAAGTCGTTGGATCTTTTAAGAGCGTTAAAATCCCTCGGTATGCCTTCCTTTGGAGGAGAAGCAAAACCTGCGGGCCCATGTCATAGATTTATGGCATGTAAAAGAACCTTCCACTAATAACAATTGTGTGAAGCTAAATTTGTAGGTTAGATTTGATTAACGCTCTATTAAATTCTAACGTTCGTCGACAGGTGCCAGTTACGGTGGCATCTAGTAGCCCAGTTCAGAGCTAGGTGCCGTTGACGGTAGCATTTGATAATAAAACTAGGAACTACTTGAAATTATAGTCTGCAGTACTTACTTGAATTAAAACAGATAACACACACTAATACAGCTACCACAATTAAGGGGATCGATGACTGAAATTTCGTGATTTTCTAAAAAAAAAAAAAGATTTTCTGAATTACTGTTCAAAAATTACTCCAAACCTTCTATTATCGTAAAATGTAATAATGTTTCAGGTTCCGCCATTTTTAAAGGTTGTACGGTCATTTCAAAGAGCTGCTGCATGGGTGTTGGACTCGCTCTGCCACTCCCAACTCACAGCGGTGTCACTATATCGTATATTTTGCCGTTCCCTTTAGAATTTGGCTCCAAAGTTTTACAAATAATAGTAGTGTGGTGTCTGGACCTCCGTGGCTTAGGCGGCAGCACGCCGGCCTCTCACCGCTGGGTCCGTGGTTCAAATCCCGGTCTCTCCATGTGAGATCTGTGCTGGACAAAACGGAGGCAGACAGGTTTTTCTCCGGGTACTCCGGTTTTCCCTGTCAAAAGTTCATTCCAGCAACACTCTCCACTATCATTTCATTTCATCTGTCATTCATTTAATCATTGCCCCAGAGGAGTGCGTCAGGCCTCGGCAGCCGGCACAGTCCATATCCTCGCCGCTAGATGGGGGCTACATTCATTCCATTCCTGACCCGGTCGGAGACTGGAAGCAGGCTGTGGATTTTCATTTTCAGTAGTGTGGTGTCTACGCTTCATGATATTCAACTGTTCAGCTCATGGCAAAAGCGTGGGCGTTCTTCTCATTATGGTGTTGGGTTTGTAATTGACATTGAGACTCGAGACGTGCTTGATTTTGAGGTTTTGTCTAAATTCTGTGGTGACTGTAAAACTACAGAAAATAATCTGGGAAAGGATACTCCAGAATTTAGTGTATGGTATGAAGGCCCTGTCAAATACTGCCAAAAGAATTATAGTGGCTCCTCTAATGCAATGAAGAAAGACATTGCAGAAATTCTATGGAAGAGATCTGTAAGTGAGCGAGGAATGTGGTACACTGTATTGTTGTCCGATGGAGATGCGAAAACACATTTCCACCTAAATGCAATTGACGTCTATGGACCACTGACTGCCACTGAGAAGGAGGAATGTGTAAACCATGTAGAGACTTGGAACTGCACTGCGCAATGTTGTCAAGGAGTGGCGTGTGGAAGGTGTCACATTAAGGGGTTGCAAGGAGGGTAGTTTAAAGGAGTCCACCATCACAAAATTAACCAATTATTACAGGCATGCAATTGTTAATAATGCATCGGATGTAGCTAAGATGAAGAGGGCAATTTATGCCACTCTCTGGCCTTACTTGTCTACAGACACTAAGCCACAACACAGCACATGCGCACAAGGAAAAGAATCGTGGTGTTTTTTACAACCGTCAGCTGGTTGAAGGAAAGCAGCCATAAAGTCACAGCAAAATGAGCTGCGAATTGTCCTCTGAAGTATAGTAAAGCCACCATAACTTCCGACTTGACGTTTCAGTGTTAGGCTAGAGTTTCGTTCGTTAAATCGCGACATAACGAACAAAACTCAATATATCGTGATATATCGATTTGAATGGATGCCTGTGATTGCCTAGTTAAAGTGATTTTCCTTCTGACCGCTAGATAACACTAGGCTAACACTGAAACGTCAAGTCGGAAGTAATGATGGCTTTACTATAGTTCTGCACTTAGTTCCTACTTACCAAAAGTTAGCTTCTTATCAGCTGTTGCATCGGTGTGCTAAAGCTAGGACTCAGAAATCAAACAAGTCCATTCATAGTGTGTGGCACTTTTGCCCTAAAGAAGTATTTATTTCTAGGGATAAAATAGTATTAGGTATTGTTTAAACTGTTATGCAGTTTAACATGGGATGTGTAACAGCACTTGAAACCGTACAGAAAGTCAGAGGGCAGTCAGTAACATTATCCGCACTGAAGATTGGCAAGCAGCAGGACGACCAACGTTGCATCCAGAGCAAATAAAGAAGAAAGGATGTAGAAAGAAAGAAGAGAATAGTCCATAAATGGAAGAGAATAGCAGTGGAAGAGAAGGATAAGAAGTCTGAAGGGGTCAGATACAGCGCAGGACAATTCTGAAGCGTACATGTGCATATACTGATATGTTCGACTAATTAATCTTACTTATAAATAATTTTATTCATTGATTAGAAATGACACGGCATGCATTTGATTATGACTGTATATAGTATATAATATAGTATATTCAGACATCAGAAAACCAGAAATTCACAAATTTTTAGTGGCATGCATATTTTAAAAGGAATTTTCTTTTTAAGTAAGTATTTTTATATATGTGTGTAAAATCTGTTTTGAAATTTTGAGGTCATAAAAGTCAAAATTGTGACGCGAGGAGTTTTTTTCAGTGTTGCACACCAAAATATCACAAAAACGTAGTAGAGAAGTTTGAATCAACCTATTATATGGAAACTTTGTACAACAAGTAATATTTACTGTATACATATGCTCACAAAATTTCGTGTTGATATCAGCAAAATTGTGGAAGTTTAATCTTTTCAGTCATCGGTCCCCTTAACACCGGTTATCAGACAGATTCTACACACACCCAAAGTGCACGGGGCTACATAACCGCGTTGTAGCAGCCCTGAACTGAGGAACCAACCGATCTTATTTTCATATTTTTAATGTATTGGTTTCACATTTTTTTCAAAATGTTTATCATATTAATTCGTTCTCTACTGATAACTATTATTTTGGTTTGTTTGGAAGACACGAATACGACTCTCCTGGAGTAGAATTCCTGTGTCATGTTGCCAGCATAGAGAAGTTATATCTAGACGAGATGAAGCTATAGACTACCTGTAGGGCCACGTGCTGACAGTCAGTCACCTTGTCACAGCCTTCTGTCCATATGACCCGCACTCCACCCACGTGGCTCCCTGCCCCTGACCCACTTCATTTCAACTTATATTTCCGAAGGTTCCTTCACTGATGTGGAAGGTTAATGAGTTTCAACTAACATCCGGGAAGAAGTGTGCTACTGTTCGCATGGCAAAAAACATTTCCAGAAAGTGATTGTCAAACCTTTAACGTCCAACCATGTGGTGTTCCATTCCCAAATAGCAACGGTATATAAACACTCATTAGAAGGGAGATGGTTGGTAGGTTATTCCTATGATATCTTTTGTGAAAATCAACGATTCCCTAAAATAATCCTTAACTGTCCTGGCTGGGTGGCAAGTATTCATCTTCTGTCCCTAAAACTTTGGGGGTGTAATATTTGAAAAACTTGTCCAATGTCTAGAAGAAGTATGTAGAAGTAACAACGTGTATTATTGTACAACACAGATTGGTGAGGATGGTTGCAGTTTTAATGAGCGGAACATCCAGGCCATCTGTTTCTAACTATGTTTAGTTTATATTCAGAGTTGATTTGTAGAGCTGTGGTAGTAGGAGAGTGAGCAACAATGGCTGAAGAATTGAGAAATTACATTTGAAATGCCTTAGAGGTACATATAATATAGTTCTTTCACTTTCCTCATTAACAACCGTCACGCTTTTGAAACCCAGCTGGGTGACTTTGTTTACATTCTATATATTTATATGTGAAGCCAGGGCTTTCCCAGCTCGAGGCACAGCGTTGTCAACTCTCTACCACTACAAGTGGCCAAACTTATAGGCTCGTGAGGTAGAGCGATGTGTAGGTAAATTCTGAAAATAAGCATGAATCAGCGAGGGATTTACAGACATCCTAGAAAATTGAAACTTGGTACCAGTGAAGCTGATACAAGATCGCTATAAGAGTCTAAAATAGTCTAAACTTTTCGAGGTAACGAGTTGGAGGGATTTGAAATGGTGGCTTGGAAGAAGAACGCAAGCGCAAGCATTTATTCAACCATAGATTAACTTCTTTTTTTTCCAAAGCGATGACCTATAGTTTTATGGACTCAAACATTTCCTGAAAGTGTAAATAAACTTATATAAAGAAACTAGCTAGAGATTAGCTAGTTAAATCTCAAACACACAATTTGAACATACTGCTCACGATCCACCGCAATATCCACCGTGATATCAAACTCGTCTCGTGAGTTCGTGAAGGAAAACTACGTAGAACATTACATTGTTCAGTGTGTTACAATAGCCATTAATTAATGCAACTAACAATACTACACAATGTTTTGACATCTTTGCTGTAGACTATAAAATGATGAATAAATGCTTACACATAGTCGATGTATATCAATACTCAACTGATAGCGTCATGCAACAGCTTCTCGGAATGTCCGCGTACAGCAGCACATCAGTATACGCATGAAGCCTATAGCCTATCCAGGCCTCCCCATCGCAAATAATGGCACAGACTAACACACACCTAAGGAAGAAAGCCAAGCGTTTTATCTAAATAACCACTGGGAGCAAGCAGCGAGTTTGGACAGAACTGCGTGCAACACTAGAGACCTAACAGGCGAGCCGGCAGCCAGTACCGGACTCTGAACTTCACGTGGACTGACATAGGAAGACACTGGTTTGATGACAGTGTTGCAGTGATGATTTTTGATATCCATGGAAAATAACTTTTTGTTATATCTGTTCCGGTTGGATTAGAAAGCAACTTTTATCTTTTTTTCTCTAGCCGCTATTTAAGCATATAAACACGGTTTATCGTTCCATATTCGGTGTTTAGTTGGGTCATGTTGTTTTTTATGTTTGACATTACTCCCGCCTTTTCAAAGGACATTTACAAGCCTTATGTTCTGCTATTTATTTCAGAACATTAGTATCTTCTATCGATGTTCAAATTTCACTGTACTTATTCATATCATCAGCGAAAGGTAAGCTGTCGATTTCCATTCTACATTAATAGTCTATTATTATTATTATTATTATTATTACTCTTCTATACACACAAATTGTTACAGAAGGTGGAAACGATCACCAACGGCATATTAGTGCAAGTTGATCATATGATCTCCTATTTCATCTACTGAATATGATGGGATAGTTTAAAAACTTAGATTTTTGAACGTAGCCTATGCCACTGCACTGACGGGAAGATCCAATGCCTGAAGGTTTCTCTTCAGAGATGTCAGTACAACTCATTATTATTATTATTATTATTATTATTATTATTATTTTCTTTAATTTCTCATAAATATGATACTACTCTGTCTACAAGATACGGATACAATCAAGTATCCTGTAAATCTTACTGAGATAAAAATAGCATAACAATATGAATCGTATTCTGGCAATCAGGTGTTTCTTTTGCAGTTCCTCCAAAGCCATTACCAACGTCTTTGCAACAACTCCCGTGGAAGAGATCACCACTGGCAAAATTCTCACGCATTTTTGCCTCCATAGTTTCCGTATTTCCTCAGCCAACGGTACGTACATGTTTGTCTTTTTTAGCCTGGGTAGTTAGCATATTTTGGCTAAGTGGGACAGCAACTCTATCAAATAGGCCTTTCGGTATCTTTTATTGAAATAGACAATAACGGGTCGATTGGCCAAGACTTTCTGGTCGGTTAAAATAGGTCTATCCCAATACATTTTATGATGCTCATTTCCAAGCAAGTTGGCAGGCTGGTAATTGTAGTACACCATGCTCGTATCCAGAAGTCCACATTTTATATCTAGCTCTTGATGTAAGATCTTAGCAACATCATTGTGCCTCTTGGTATACTCTATACCAGCCAGCGTAGAGCAGCCACCGATGATGTGATCGATGGTTTCCAGCGCAGAGTTGCATCTATGACATCAGTCATCTGCTACATTCTCTTTAAGGATGTGCTTTCTGTAATTTTTTTTTTGTTGCAATTACTCGGACCTGTATCGCATTTACAAAGCCCTCAGTTTTGCTAAAGAACGAACCATGCTTCAACCATAAGTTCGACAATGATCGGTCGACATGTTGTTGGCTGAGCATATGAGGGTGTACACCATGCAGTTCTTTTCGTAACCATGCCATCTAACGCTGTTCAAACGAAGTGACGTGCTCTTTTGTGTCATATTGCATGTCTGCAAGTCGTAGTGGTGTGAATCTCTTATCAGACATTACAGATATTATGCAGACGTTTAGCGACGATATAGGGCGAAGGAATTAAGACTTGAAAAATGCAAAGCGATCGTACTGTCAAGAGGGAAACTTGATACAGCAGAGGGCTTCGATTTTGGTCTAGACTCTAGATGAGCTAATCGAGTGTTTGGATGAGGGCGAGACCTACAAATACTTGGGCTTTCTTCAGGTTCGAGGGATCCGACACACACAAATTAAAGCCAATTTGATAAAAAAAATTGTTTAATTGAGTGGATATGATTTTGAAATCATACTTGGATGCAGGCATGAAGGTCAAAGCCCTTAACACCTGGGCGGTACCTGTATTTACGTATTCGTTCGGGATCGTTAAGTGGTCAAGACAGATTTAGAGCTGATAGAGCGGCAAGTACGAGTGTCAATGACAAAATATCGGCTACATCATCCAAAGGCAGCTATCGAGCGCATCATACTACCACGGAGCGAAGGCAGTCGAGGGGCCATTGTTCTCACAATCGCCCAAAATAGGCAACTGGAATGTCTCCGACAGTACTTCTTTGGCGCAAGAAATACTCCTCTGCATGAAGTCATTGTTGACGTCGTGAACTAGCATAGATTTTTCGCCTATTTTCATTTATGAAAAAATAAAATAAAATAAAATTATGAGATCACCATTTGTCCCTGTGAGTGTATGTGTATTTGTGTGTATGCATCCGTGTGTGTGTGTCCCTTACCCTTAATAACTTCTAAACGGATAGAGCGATTTCAATGAAACTCGGTAAGGTCATAGTACTATTTTGGCCGACCACTACAGTGCCCTTCAAATTTTGTTACGTAACACTAATCCAACATGGCGGCTGTGCGAAATATTACATTGCCATTCTGTATCTCATATCACCCTGAAATATTGTACGGTGATAAAGGGTACTACTAGACGTTCACCTATGTGACTTTCAAAAACCTGTTAACTACAAAACGAACATGGTGGCCAAGCGAAGTTGAAACAATTAAATAGACTTTTCTCGCGATTTCACCATCTGAACGCAGTGAAACTTGGTACAGCAAATGACTATACAAATTTCAATTCACTGACAGCTAATTTAGTTCAATATTGTTTGCATAACTTTAAGATGGGGGATGTGCGAAATTTTAATATTCAGTTTTTATTTCTTGAGTTCTAATCATGCGATCGTAATCAACGTTTGAATAATGAATGTACCCAATAATCCTCATCTAATAGTACATAACTCTATGGCCTACATTATATTAAAATCCAATATGGCGACCATCTCAAAATATTTAGACGGTTCTTAATATCTACGAATCTATTACAGCAATCAAACTGAAAATTTGTATGTTGATAGAGGCAATTAATATAAGTAGGATCTATGAAAATAGGCTGTACCATAGTTATTCACGGAACTACTTGTTAAGTCATCCATGTACAGTCTATTATTATTATTATTATTATTATTATTATTATTATTATTATTATTATTATTATTATTATTGATATTCTATTTATTCGTTACGCCAACTATGGACCACGTTTGACAGTTTTTACATTATTTGTTGTCTTCACTGTTTACCAATATCTCTTCATCCTCTCTCCCACTTCCTTCTTCTGTTCCTCAGGTGTAAGATCATCCTTTCCTCACGACAACTCCCCTGTCTCCTGGAAACCTGCAAACTCCTTAACCAGCCGTCTAAATCGCTCTCTGTCCATTATGTCTTCTTCATTCACCCCCCCCCTTTCTCACCCTACCCCAGAGGCTCACATCTAGTGGGACGTGGGTTGGCGACCACGGGACCCCAGCTGAGCCCGGTATTGCTTCCACTTACTTGTGCCGGGCTCCTCTCCGTCTTCTTTCCTCTCGACCTCCCTTGGTCAACTCTTGTTCCTTTCCGACCCCGACGGTATTAGGGTATCCGAGGCCTAGGGAGTCTTTCACTTTCCCGCCTTAATTGGCCCTTGTCTCATCTTTCCTGTTACCCTCATTCTTCTATGGGTCAGTCATTTTTTTCTTTTCATGTTATCTCCTGCCTTCTGCACAAGGCCCTCAAGGAGGCAGTGTGTTTGTAGCCCCACAACTTCTGGTGCACCCTGGATAGTGCTACACCCTCAAGGGCTCATGGCTGGTGAGTTTGGGAGTTGGCGACCCCGAGGGATTCCTGAGCTGGGCCCGTTTTTCCCCCATTTTCCTCTGACTCTGGGTTGGGCTCTCTCCTCTTTCGCCTTTCATATCTGCCTTTCATGGCTCTCCTTTCTTCCAAGTCCCACAATCCTCATTTTTCGAGGGTTGAGGGCATTTCTTTCCTTCCTGTCCTTTATTTGCCTTATCCTTTATTTGTTTACAATTTCTTCTTCTAGTATGTAAACTTGTAGTCAGTATTAGTTATAGTTTTCATTCTCATCTCATCATTCACTATCACCCAAATCATTAGGGGCCGATAACCTAGATGTTAGGCCCCTTAAAACAACAGTTATCATCATCATCATATCACTCACCCCCAGCCGATCCAAGTCCAATCTCACTTCCCGAAACCTTTTCGGATCCGTCTTCCTCTTCCTGAAGAATTCAAAAATCCTCTTCGTCAATGTGGCATTGTTCATTATTATTATATGTATAATATGGCGGTAGGTGGATTAGTGACTACTGGAAGCTCGAGTGGTAGCCGGCAAGGTGAGACGCGGCACAGAGAGGCGCAGCATGTGAAGATCATTATCAAGTACTGTACTGTACCCCGCCCAGCCCAGGTGACCCGGGCTATCTGTGTCATTGTTAACAGGCATAACCTACTTATTAACATACACGACCTTCATGCGGCTCTTCTACGAATAACCGAATGTCACAATGTGTATTCAGATGACCTTATTACGAAAGGACATTCAAAGAATTAAATGATCATATTTCCACTCGCTGCCCAATTATCAGATTACCCAAGTCCAAATACCTTCAAGAAGTTTTCGGAGTATCGCCGCAGTGTTGCTCAGAGGAAGACGAGATACGTACGTGTAAATTAAGCGCTATTGCTTCGTCTGACCCATTTCAGATACCTGGGAACAAATGTGTCATGCAATCACTTTGTCACTGGGCAGTTACCTGCATTGAAGTTCTTTATTGACGTTTGTTGTTGTTTTGTTTCGGGGCTTGAACACCACGGTTATCAGACCCGAATTTTGGATGCGTGTAGAATTTTTCATATAACGTGTGTTATTGTGGTGTGTTATTTGTAATTGAGCCCAGGATTAGGTAGCAGCCGTGACCTAAAGTTAAGAAATGTCCGGGTATTTTCCTGGAGTAGACGTTGTAAAATATGGAAAACCACGAGGTGGGAATCGAACCCTTCTCAGGTTTGCCTCAAGATATTAATAAGGAGTAAGCTTACTTAAGTCGTACGAAACTTAGATTTAATTCGAGTTGCACGGAGGAGGCGTGATTCTCAGAAATTGAAATGTTTTAAGTCCAGAGTTTTATGTTAGATTGATATCGAGTATTGCTATTTTCTTGAGCGATAGACTTTGGGCTAGGAGGGATCGTGTGAATATCACTTGCCGCTCGCAGAGCGTTGAGTTGCAGCGTCAGGGCCGCGGCGCGACCAGAGCTCCACGTGTGAAAAGTTTTATATGTGTCAACTAGGAATGTGTAAAATGTAGGGAGATGAAATATCAATAAAATACATTTCTAGAATTATACCAATTGATATCTTGTTACAATGTTACCTAAATGTTATTTTAACTGTTGCCCCATTTGGTTTCGTGTTTAGCAAAGCCCAGTTAAGTACTTCTTTTTTAAATCACCTATCCTCCCAGCTCGGGTTCGTAAGGACGGTGTGTGGGAGCTGAACACTCTTTGGCAATGGATGCACCTGGGGATGGTGACAGACCGATCGTCTAGGCGACCGCTAACTTGGGTATGATTATGAAGGGGTCAGGGAAGGGATTTTGGAAGGAAGTCGGCCGTGGACCAGTTCTAAAAAACCGTCCCGGCATTTGCCTGGTGGTGAAAATGGTAAACCACAGAACGGCCAAGGTGGGATTTGAACCCACGTTCTTCGGCTGCCAGCGAGACAGGAACCAGAGCGTTATCCCTCTCGGCAACCGTGACCGGTTAAGCACTTTTTACTAATGAATCTAATGACCTTAAGGCGGTGGGGGAGAGAGAAAAGGAGGCCTAGAGATGTTTTTGACAAGTGCTGTCCATCCCTGCGCTCTCTTGTTTGCTGCCGATGGCTGTATTAGTACGCTGCGTAACACTGCCTACAGCTATCTGCGGAAGTTGCGTACTAATGGCAAAGAAGTGTAGAGGAATCGAACTTCTTTTGCAAGTAACCGCACAGAAACTGCTGCAGTACAGACATCATATACGAAGGGTGGAACCATGACTTGAAATGGGAGCGACCACTTCATCGTGTAGCGGTTAGTATTCTTCGCTCTCGCTCCAGAGTTTAGGGTTTGATTCCCGGCCTTGCTAAGACATTTAATTCTGATCTGATGGCTGGAACGGGGTACATTCAGCCTCGTGAGGTAAAACTGAGAAGAGATGGATACGATTCCCACATCCATAATCCCGGAAAAGATCCCGGAAAAGGTTTTCCGTGCAGTAGAACTCCAGGAAAATGCCGGGATGGTACCTAACTTAATGCCACTGATGCCTCCTTCTCAATCCTCACGTGAATAACAAATACACACACTAATACAGCCATCACGATAACGCAGGTTATAAAACAAAGTTACAAATACACCCAAGTACACGGGGATGAATGACCACGATGTTCAAGCCCCTCAAACGGAATAACTACTGAAATGGGAGCGTTCTAATCCAGATCAGTGACCTCTTTTATGATTTTATATGTAGACTATTAAATGCGGAATATTAATCAACATTTGATGACCAAGCACTGTTTCCTTAGGAAGGAAGTGTGAAATAACTCGGATTTGGGTCTCCAAGAACGCACTAACAATGATCTGCACAGCCCTGATGGACTTCTGGTGTGTTGAAAGATTTTTAATGCCGGAACTACTGTAGAATGTTGAACGGACTGTGTAATGCACAGTGAACATGAACATAGTGAGGATGATGGGGGAATAGTCAATAAGCCAAATTGGACAGATTCCGTTGGGCGATGTGACAAACTCTCTTCGTGTCAGCAGGCGTAGCTCAGGAAAAGTGTGTTAGGCTCTGGAAATAAAAATAAGTGATGCTTCTGCTGCCAGTTCGAGCCCGGTTTACAAGGGGATCGCGCATACTCGTCCAACTTTATGGTAAGTTATATGCAAGCCTTGACCAGAAATTAAAGTGTGAGAAATGGGAGCTACGGATGTCCAAGCATTTATAAAAAACGAGCTATTTTGGTGCGGGTCGGGTGAGGCATGAGCCGCGTATGTTTATTGTTTTGCTATAGCATCTTTAAAACAACCATGTAATTCAAAAAATTCAGTGTTTATACCGTGTTCAAGTTGCCGAGAAGTTGCCCCCTGTTTTAACGATGAATATCATCCCAGCACGTGAAAATCATAAATGTGTCTAATGTTGTAGATGTAGACTATACGACGCTCTCGTGTACACCTTAATTACTATCCCTTCCTGGTAATGCATTGTGCATCCCAAATTTTGCTTTGCCTTTTCGTTTCATAACTTTTATGCAAATATTAATACATACAATATATTGAACATTATTTCGGTAATTTGCAGTGTAAGTAACGTACGAATTAACAATAAAAATAAGACAAAAAACGTTTCCTCATATGGGCTCGACCCCACGATCCTCAGATTAACGTTCTGCACTCTTTCCGCTGCGCCAACTGCAGCCTGGGAACTACGCTAACATGTGGCTCATGAATCGCCCGACCCGCAGCGAAAATGTGATTTGAAGGAAGGAAGCTTTTAGTTTTACGTGACCGTTAATCATGCGATTATGAGCCACGGGACCTCCCTTTTACGTGGAATCCGAACCACAGGACATGGCATTTCACTTCGAAAATCTCACATGCATTGACCGGGAATCGAACCCAGTCCATCTTGTTGAAGGGCCAACAGCTTTGACCGCTGCGCCACCACGCCCCTAAAATGTGATTTGTTCTAAACGCTTGACCATCTGGAGATCCCACTCCTATCACTTTCATTCCGCCCAAGCTCTGTAGACATTTGGATGAAATCCGTGATGATGTGGTCCCCTTGTTAGGACATGAGTGTTCGTATGTTCCTAACTGAAAGTTTATTAACTTAAAATGTATACAAAATGAGGCAGGCTGTGTTGTGACAGTATACACTGTATGGTCAAAAGACAAATGATTTTAGGCCTATTAAAAAAAACTTCGTTATCACAACCAAAACAACTTATTTGATGAAATAATTAAATAGAACCCACAACATTTTCACTCTATTATTTTTTAAAAGTCGATTTTACCCTCCAGATTGGTTCTTCACACGGACTCAGCGAGTGATCCCACCACTACCGCCTCTACGGGCAGTGTCCTGGAGCTGGAAACAACTGGTCGGGGGGATACAACTGGGGAGGTATGATCAGAACCTCGCCCAAGCGGCCTCACCTGCAAAGCGAACAGGAGCCTCATGAGGGATGGGAAGGGAGAGGAAGATTGGGAGGGATAGGCAAGGAAGAGGGAAGGAGGCAGCCGTGGCCTTACGTTAGGTATCATTCCATCTGTCCGAAGGCGAAAAACACCTCGAGGATGGCTGAGGTGGGAATTGAACCCCCTCTACTCATTTGGACCACCTGAGGCTGAGTAGATCCCGTTCCAGTCCTCAGACCACTTTTCAAATTTCGTGGCTGAGCCGGGAATCGAACCCAGGACCTCCGGGGTGGCAGCTAATCACGCTGACCACTACGCAACGGAGGTGACTTCACTCTATTACCTGGCGCAATTCGTACCAATGTGTAGAAGAGATGAAAATGAAAATCCACGGCCTGCTTCCAGTCGACCGACCGAGTCAGGGAATGGAATGAATGAAACCCCATATAGCGGCGATAATATGAACTGTGCCGGCTGCCGAAGCCTGTCGCACTTCCCTGGGGCAATGAATAAATGAATACCAGATGAAATGATAGTGGCGAGTGTTGCTGGAATGCAATTTGTGACAGGGAAAACCGGAGTACCCGGAGAAAAACCTGTCTGCCTCCGCTTTGTCCAGCACAAATCTCATATGGAGTGACCGGGATTTGAACCACGGACTCAGCAGCGAGAGGCCGGCGTGTTGCCGCCTAAGCCACGGAGGCTTTCTTTAGAAGAGATAAAGGCTAAAATAGAAATTAGCACGCTAGATGAGGCTGTTTGTATGAGCCGACTCAGATGGTGGGGTCATGTGAAGAGAATGGGGAGGAGAGATTACCTTGTATCAGGTTAATGAGTTTTAGAGGGTAAGAGAAGCAGAGGAGACCTAAGAAGGGATGGTTAGATTCAGTGTTGAACGATTTCAAAGTGAGAGGTGTATAAGTAGAGGAGGCCGCAGTGCGAACTGCTAATAGGGGATCAAGGAGGCGAATTGTTCTCAAACAGAGGTTTGGAGACTAGACTGGACCCTAAAAGGCAAAACAGTCTCAAATGGAAATGTGTGTTCATAACGGAGACACAAGCCAATATTTCATGAACGGCCGTCATACATTATATGTATATGGGGGAATCCCGCATGCACAATACTTCCCGGAGGCGTGATGGCTCACTGGTCAAGCTAATTGCCTTTCATGAAAGTGGACCAGGTTAATGCATGTCAGTTTATTGAGGCGATTAATATGCCATCCAGTGGTTCGGATTCAAAATAAGAAGCAGGTTCCGTTGCTTATGATTGGGAGATTAATAGTCACATGAAACTAGAAGTTTCGTTGCGGTACCTTCCATTCTTCACAGCATGGAACATCGTACCTACTTAATATTACTCTTCATAAATTCGTCATCACACTGTACGTTTACGGTGGTCGTAGTTTCCGATAATCACGAATGAGAGCTTTAAAATGAGACCAAGTTTCCTGCTGTACGTTTATCCTGGGCTGAGTAAAAGTTACGTCAGAAAAAGTATAAGAACTTTTTATTGGGTAGTTGAAAAAATTGAAACTTGAGATTTGCACTACCAATACCTGTGCCTATCACATATAAAAATTTCATTATCCTCAGCCAAGTAGTTTTCCACGTATATAGTTTTAAGTGTGCGGTTCCTAGAAAAGACGTCAAAGACACGGACAATTTTTCATACACCCACAAATAAATAAATAATTAATAAACTTGAAAATAATTGGCTTATATAGTCTAACGCAAAATTAAACATGGAAAATATTAGTATAACTCGTTTTTCAATAGGTCTGTTGGTTTGGTTGTAATTAAGGCCTAAACTCGAGTATCCATAATAAAGAATCCGATAGTAGTCAGCTTTGAAGGAACTGGTTGTGATCTTCGATCACTGAGATGGACAGCGACGCTTGTTCGTGGCTACGGGTATGACCTTAACACACATCTGTGACTCGCCCCAGTCGGAAATGCATCGGACGCGTCGCGTTATGCAACTGTCTAACAGCTGTGGTGTAACAAGTATGGAGTAGGGGAAAAAGTGGGTCAGTGCAAGGATTGTTAAGTCATCCATCCACTTTCCATTACACTGTCGGAATGTTGGCGGCTTTATTGCCGCAGTAATGATCGGGGCCTGGCTGCAACTGGGCCGAACACGTTTTGCATAACACACATCTCCTTCTAGTGAGTGATTTTGCGGTCTGTAGTCCTTTAGTAGTATTCTTCGGCGAAGAACAGTTATTTATTGTGTTGTAAAACCACGGAAGCGATCCCAGTGCCATCTATGTGATATTCAAATAAACAACGTGTGATAGAATATTCAAAATGGCGGCAATTTTAAGAATTACATTTGTTGCGAGTTAGAGAAAATAAATTATATATATTATATACATTTATTTAAGCATTGCAAATATCGATCAATTTGACAACAGTGTGATTGGTCTATGGGCTATTATTTGTTGGGATTTTAAATGCAAAATATATAAATGTACAGCTGATATTCTTGTGATCCGTTATCTATACTTATTCATCTATAGGTAGCATAAAATCAAGTCCTCGATTGATTCTTTATGTTTGTTTGTCCAGGCTAATGTTGAGAACTACTGGACGGAATTTGATGCAATTTTCACCATTCTATAAAGTATTTTTCGAAGAAGGTTTGTATGTGTAGAAACATTCATCTATCACCAAAACTGGTCAAACTGTTAAGAATATATCAATATGTCTTTAATACTATTGTTCACCATAAAATATACTTCCAATACCTCCGCGACAACATTTAGCCTATCTATCTTAAACACATAGTCCTCTATAAGTATTTTAAGTTACGACATGTTACAAATGTGTTACTGATTGCAACATTAAAAATCCCTCTCGGCACGCCGGGTGGCGGAGGTAGATTTCACCGGGCAATGAAAAATATATAGAATTCACTAAATTTGTCAATCGCCCAGTGAAATCTACCTCCGCCTTTCGGCGTGCTGAGAGGGATTTTGTTTGTAGAACGTTTTGTGCTGAACAATAGTATTTATATAGATTTTATATAAACAGGTTGTCTCTTATTAACGTTTACAACTCTCTATAGCGACGTAGATGGCATTGAGACAAGTAATTTGATGTAGGACACTTAGGGTCGCAAGTTTCCGGAAATATCTTAAAAGTGAACCACAACTGTTAAACATATGACGTCATCAGGTGACGGCTCAGATCGAGTGGTCAGACCCGTGCTCTCTTACGCACACCAAAGCAAACATTGAATATCATATCACTCTGGTTCCGTGTCTTAATGACAACAAACAATCTGCTCCCACTTGAAAGAAGAGAGAGAACAAAGAAAGCTGATGGATAGGCCCCGGATTTGAACCTCGTACCCCACTCGCCCAAGTCGCACACGCAGACTCGGAGCATGAGTTCAATGTTTGCTTTGGATGCTTTGGTGTGTGTAAGGGAGCAGGAGCCTGACCGCTCGAGCTGAGCCGTCACCTGATGACGTCATATGTTTAACAGTTGTGGTTCCCTTTTGAAGGTATTTCCGGACATTGCGACCCATCTCTTTTGGGAAAAATCGTGTTGACTGACTGAAAAGCATCAAACTTTCGTTTACTAAGGCGACACTGAAAATGGCTTCAAACACCATAATATATCTATAGAGCTATCAAGATGGTTTAGAGAGCGCAACGCCATCAATAACCAGGAATTGGTATGAGCTACAGTTCTACACGTCTTCTGGATCTGGAGAGTGAGTCTTTGCCTTGTATTGCGGCATGGAATATGAAGCGGAATCAACCACAAAAGGGACGCAAACTCGATTGTAATGGTCAGACACTTATATAGAAACTTGGCGTTGGCACACATGCGGCGAGACCTCCAAGACCACATTCCCATAGTTCCACAGAAGGTCACAAGATTGCGGGTTCGATTTTGAATCCGATGAAGTCAAATGTTTGAAGGGTGGGATTAATCTGCGGCACCTCAAGTCGTATGGCTCAAACACAGTATTGTGCATATTAATGTGAACAGAGATGGAAAATCGCTTTTTCGACGTTTAGTTCCTCAGCCAATCTCTTCAGTTCTGGGGCAGCTTTTCTCTCTAAAATTGGAATGTACTTGTCGTTGTTCATCATTCCATCAACAGGAAACAAACATTTATGGCCCGTGAAAGTAAAACAGTCTCAAAACATCTTCTTTTGTGGAAACTTTACAGTCTGCTTTCTCATTTTCCCTCCTAATTATATTACAAACAGCACCCAAACTTACATTACATTCAGCTGATATTTGTCTCGAGTCATACTGTAGCAGTTTTGCTAGCCCACACTGTTGGGTGATAAATGTAACTGTTTACCTTTGCCTAAGCTATGTTGTTTTAATGGGCGCCAAGACCTCAATGCAATGTTGAAATCTAAATTTGTATTTAACAACGTCTAGCTCTGGCAGAACACCTTCAAGACTCTATTCACTCAGATCGTGGTATGATTTGATCATTAACCCAACAAACAATTGTATCAGGAGAAGGAATTGGTCTTTATCTAATGCTACCTACTGAAAGCAAAGATTGCATTGTAAAAGAAATGAATTTATTATATAAAACAAGTATAGCAAAATTAATAATAATAATAAGTACAAAATTTAAATTGGAGCGTTGTGATTTGAATATTACCGATAGAAAATTACGTGAAAACGGAGTCTGATAAATTGATTTTACTCTTATTTCCAAGCTATGAAGTTACTGAAATATGAAATGTAAAACAAAGAAAAATGAGAGATTGCGTATTTCTGCGTCATTTGCGCTTACCACTGGAAATTGCCAAAGCATTTCCCTCGTACTTGATGATGCCGTGAGCTTCCCACAGTCTCCTGGACGTCGTCATCTCCGTCGGAATTTGATGATATTCTGGTAGATTAGAGAATTCTATGGTCCGTACCTCGGACCCAAACACTCGTACAACCGCACTGGTTAAGTTTTGCAAAAGTTAGTCTTCAACTCCACTGAACATCGGAGCGACACGCACTTCCAACCGTACTCCGCAAGTTCTACACAGATAGTCCTCGTTCCACGGAACATCGGAGCGATTCCTGCGTACAACATACTCGTTAAGTTCCACACAGATAGTCCTCGTTTCACGGCGCGTCGAACGATATATGCACCTGTTGGCTCCCCCACCACGGTACCGTCTTCCAGCTTACGTTGTCTCCCCTGATTGGCTGAGCACGCCTCCAGTTCCCCTCCTCTGCCTCATTACACTCGGCGCGCGAGAGGGAGAAGTCGTTTTCCGTTCCAACAATTCGCCTTTTCTAGACCTTGCGACCCAGCCTTGCGTAATACTTCTCGACAGGAATCAGCTTGTATTCGAATTCCCAGTGAGTCATGTCTCTCAAATACCCTAACTGACAAAACTCCGTAAAATTCCGTAATCACATAATTTTCTATAATATTGTCGTTCGTAATAATTTGCTTGATAGCGTTTTCTAAGACATAGAAAACCTATATGAATGCTAATAATTTTTATAAAATGCTCCGAAAATACCTTAATAATAATTATAATAAATTAATAATAATAATAAATTACCATGAAAAATTCTCTTGGCTGAACAATTTGCCGCGTAAATAAATATAGAATGGCTTCCTACTGACTTATGCCAGTTGCATAAAACCCCTCGAAAAACACGTTACAATACCACTAAATTCGTGAAGGGTTATAATCTTCCTTCTCTTCTTTGGTGTGATATCCATTATGACTGATTAAATACACTCACTGAATGCAGTTTCAAACGCATGCCAAGTGTGAGCTTTCAAACACTAGCATTAAGAGTATTCACTACAATGACTTATCTCGGAAATATCTGTTCCCGAAGGAAACAGGATGTAAAATTGTCCGATTGAGCTATGTAGGCCAACATTACCAAATTCACAAAGAAATTTGATAAAATGGTCCGACTAGCTCAAAACAGTTGCCAGCGTTTCGCTCAGTGTACCAATGGGCTCTTCAGTTGGTTATGAAACACCTCACCAAGATGCGTGGCTGGTACATACTCAGAAGGCCGCTGCAAGGCACAAAATTATTTTTGAAAGGAAGTTTTGACTTCCGTAATACATTGGCGCCGCTCGTGGCGACATTTTGTGGCATGCAGCGGCCTTCTCAGTATACACTAGCGACGCGTCTTAGTGAGGTGTACCATAAACAACTGAAGAGCTCGTTGGAACACTGGGGCGAAACGCTGGCAACTGTTTTGAGCTAGCCGGACCATTTTATAAAACTTATTTATGAATTTATTAAATCACCTATCTCAACAATGAGTGTCCAAGCTGTTGTTAAGAATTGGCGGGAAACACTTGGTACCTCTTTATTACTTATAAAGCTAAATTTGCCTGCTTGTTCACATTAATATGCACATGACTGCATCTCTTACATCCATTTTGTGATTACCAAACAAAAGTAATTAAATCTCAGATACTGGTCGTCCAATGGAGTTCTAGTTTCTCTGCACACAGGTAGCTTTGTCAAAATGTTTCTTCTTCTTCTTATTATTATTATTTACGGAGAGGTTTGCGACATTTTAGCTATTGGCGCGCGCGTATTGTGTGTAAAGTGTCTGACCTCCTGGGTCTTTTTAGAGTAAGTTCTGCACTAGTTGGTCGTTGACGGTGGCGTTTGGCGACAAAAGTAGGAACTACTTGAAAAAATATTCAATGTCTGCAGTCCTTACTTGAATTAAAACAGATACACACACTAATACAGCCATCACAATTAACACTGGTTATCAGACAGATTCTACACACACCCAAAGTACACGGGGCTACATGACCGCGTTGTCGCAGCCCTAAACTGAGGAACCAACCAGAGTCTCGACTGGCGAGTCTGGTCTGAACCGTGGCAGCGACCGGTTCGCTGCGCTTTTCTTCGTTGTGAGTGACGTATTCGAGTGTCTAACTTTCAAGTCTTTTCAAGTACAGTAAAAATGGCAACCAACAGCATTAGGAAAAACACGATAAAATGTGCTTTCCCCGACAAGGCCAATAAACCAGGCCCTGCAGAAATACATGAGTGGATTCAGTACACCCTAAAACTCAACGTGGACCAATTAGAAGCCATTCAACTCGACAATCTGGAAACTGCTGTTTTCATCAAGTTCACCAGCAAACTACTGATGGAGAAGGTCCTCAACAGTACCAACGGAAAATCCCAGGTACGGAAATTTAATGGCTCTATATCTGAGGTAAATACAACTTGTGCGGATGTTGACAGCAAACTAATCCGAATTATGAACCTTCCCATTGAACTGCCGAATGACCGGATAATGTCGTACTTTAGTAAGTACTGGAAGGTTCGTGAAATTAGAAACGAACGATGGTCAGCTACCTACCTATTCAATATTTTGAGTGGTATTCGGGCTATGCGGATTGAACTAAAAACTGCAATTCCACCCATTATTTCTATCGATGGCTACAAAGCACAGGTGGTGTATGATGGACAACCTCGATCATGCTTTTATTGTAATGCCACTGATCACTTTAGACAGGAATGCCCAGTGAGGCGCGGTGAAACTGAAAACAAAACCGGCCCTAAGCTTCTCAGTGAAATTGTAGCCAACAAGGACAGTGACATTGTCTCGCCTGCCTTATCGGCACCTTGTTCATCTAACGTCAGTATTTCTCCCGAACAACCTGCCCCACTTGATACGTCAGTTGTAGCACAAGACTCGATGGACGTGTTGACTCCTCACTCCACCGCCTTATCGCCGCAAGCAGCTGGGCCATTGCCCGCCACTAGTAAACAACAACATACTCCCACATTACAACAGGAACTCCACGGGCAGCCAGCGTTGCCACGTTCGTCTGATACTAGCCAATACACCAATGGCAGTCTAGGTAGGACGGCCACTTCTCTAGTTCCTATAACTGACCAGAAACCTGACACTAGCACTGCCAGCCCTGAAGTGGTCACAGAAGGCGTGACCTCAGAAGAAAGTGCTACCAGTATGGAAGCCTCAAACCTGTCCATATTTAGTTGTGAACCACCGACCGCTGGTATAAAATGGTCGGATGAAATAGAAGACGACCCCTCCAGCCACATGGATACAGAAGAGACGGGGTCACGGGACCAGGGGATCATGGAAAACAAGGAACTAACTCCTAAAGAACAGGCACCTTTGAAAACCTCCTCCAAAGCTAAAACAATCCGGGCGTCAAAAGAGGGAACGCACAAGCCTTATGCGGGTGTCAGGGATCCCCGACTACAAGGCGGGAAGTCGAGCGACAAGCGTTAAAGACCACCCCATCTCCATCTTGTTTATTTTGGTAAAAAAAAAAAGAAACATATCTACCTATCTGACGATGTTGTTGACATAAACTCTAATGATATTCAATGTAAATTGCATTCAAACTGCTAGTAAACAGTCGCTCTTACGCAACCTCATTCGAGACCAAGATGTGGATATTGTTCAGTGGCTACTGAAGACCTCCTCACCATCTCTGGCTACGATAAAATAGTTAATGTCAATGAGCACAAACGTGGTACAGCCTTCTACATTAAGGACCATATACCACATGCGGATCCAGTCCAGTTAGTCAACTCACGCGGTCTCAGTATCCGTATTCGAGATCTTTTGATTGTAAATGTATATGCTCCCTCTGGTTCGCAGGCCAGGATACAACGCCGGCTCTTTTATACCACAGATATTCTCCCACTTCTCCATAATCATACCGGCAATATAATCCTCGGTGGGGATTTTAACGCAGTGCTATCACCCAAAGACCAAAGTGGCCAATTTCAGGGCTGCCCTGCGCTATCTGCGTTAATACAAGGGTTACGCTTAAAAGACACATGGGAACTGAAGCCGTCGGGGTCAGCCGGTTACACGTACTACTACCATAATGGTGCTTCTCGACTGGATAGAATATATGTCAGCGGGGAATTGAAAGAACACGTGAGGGACACAGATGTATGCCCGGTGGAGTTTTCAAACCATTGTGCGTATCTGTGCAAGATTCGCCAACCAGAATTGGGACCTCGCCATGGGAGAGGATCATGGAGGTTAAATGATTCTATTCTGACACACTTGGGCATGAAAGATAGCTTTGCCACTGAATGGCATAACTGGAAACGCCACATTCACCGGTTTCAAGATACTCTTGAGTGGTGGTTGAAGTATGCGAAACCCAGAGCTGTTATGTTATTGAAGGCCTACAGTGCCGAGAGAAGACGCCACATCCATCAGACGACAGATTTCTACTATAAATGTTTACGACAGTTATACTATGAAGACCCTACCAACCCTAATACATATCGCAGAATAAAGAAAATCCGAGCGCAGCTCCTCACGCTGCAGCGCAAAGCATTGGAAGGACTCAAACTTCAAGCCCAAGATCATCAACATCTGGCATCAGAGGCACCCTCCGTTTATCATTTTATACGGGCGTGCCGCAAAGGCCGTCAGAAGTACATCAACCGCATTGCGACACCTGAGGGACAAATGGTGACTAGTCATACCTTAATCACAGAAACGGTAGAGAACTTCTTTCAGTCCTTGTACACAGACGACGCCCCAGTCCCACTTCACTGCCAGCATCCGTTCTTCGATGGTGTACGAGGAAGACTTTTACACAGATGACAAGAGTGCTTGACCCAGGATATCACCGCCGAAGAAATATATACCTCCATACTCCGCAGTGCGCCGAACAAGAGTCCTGGTCCTGATGGCCTTGGGAGAGCTTTCTACATGACGTTTTGGACCACCATTCGCGATGAACTTACAGCCGTAGTGAATGATGCTTGTCGTCCTGGACGAAATATCGACACCCTGAAAGATGGCCTGGTGGTATTAGTCCCAAAAATTACACAACCAACACAGCTCAGGGACTTTCGCCCACTGACGCTTTTAAAATTTGACTACAAGATCTTCACGAAATGTATGAAAACGAGACTTCAGGCCTTTATGGAGGAAGCCACATCTCGCCACCAATCGGGTGGGGTACCAGGCAGGTGCATTGTCAACACTACATGTGCTATTCGCGATGTCATTAGTGAGTCGCTGGTCGGCAATAAGAAGAAACTGTTATTATCACTGGATTTTGACCATGCCTTTGATAGGGTAAACCATAAATACATCCTTGTGACCCTTCAAGCTATTGGCTTCGATATGCGGTTTATTGCCCTCGTGAGCAAAATTCTTCATGGTGGATCTTCAAAAGTGAATGTAAATGGGTATTTCACACGACCTCTCCTCATCAATCGTGGAGTCAGACAAGGGTGTCCGATGTCCATGATTCGTTTTGTTCTATCCCTGGAACCCCTTCTTTGTAATCTCCATACATCTTTCAATGGCACGGAGATCAGTATTTTTGCATGTGCGGATGATGTCACCCTTGTGGTGGATCGAACCGTTGACATGCAGCAATTGTTCACGGATCTTGATGAGTACGGGAGATAGTCTGGTGCGCGGCTGAACCGACGAAAAACAAAGGCGATGTGGATTGGGAAATTGGACCGCGTGCAAGGGGTTCTCCCGGTGTGGTTAACGATCGCCTCAGAACTCAAAATATTGGGCATATCTTTCTTGAATAGTGTACACCAAATGATTAAAAAGAACTGGGACGTTGCCCTACATTCTGTGCGTGGTGCCTTGCAACAAGTGCGGTACCGCTCCTTCCTCTTACACCAACGAACAATGTACGTGAATATGTTCAGCTTAAGTAAAATATGGTATCTCAGCCAAATTCTTCCTATGCCAAGAATGGTGGGTACACGTATTATTTCCGCCGTCGGATGGTTTATTTGGCAAGGAGCTCTATTACGTCTTTCCCGCAGCACATTAACATTGCATAAATCCCAGGGAGGTCTGGGACTCATCGACGTTGAAAAGAAAGCTAGAACTTTATTCCTCAAACGACACCTTCTACTGCTTACAGGCTTCGGGTCCGATGAGTCACATAACTTCCTACGGAGATGGTGTAGTCCCCATGACTGCTCGAACCCACCAGATTATTATGATATCAATCATCATGCACCTCATGTCCGGTATCTGAGAGTTGAATTAAGCTACGTGCCACAAGACGTCATCAGGTCTATCTCAACGAAAAAGCTGTATCGTTCTATCATGGCAAAACAGTATGTTGCCCCCAGAATTATGCAATCCGCATTGATCATCAACTGGAATCGAGTCTGGAGGAATGTCTCCAATCGCATTCTTCCCAGCGCAGCGAAGGAAAGTTGGTATAAAGTAATCCATGACCTTATACCAACAAACAACAGACTCCATCGCATTCACATGGTGGAGACAGCCTTATGCACTTCATGTTCCCATCAGGATACAATCCTGCACCGATTTACGCAGTGTGATCCGATTCGATCGAACTGGAACCGCTTCACCCGGGTCCTGAATAGCTTCTTGAACTGTTCTACTACCTACATCACTCCTGAATGGGTGATCCGCCCAACATTTAGCCTTCAACCGCCCCAACTGAACAGTGCGGTAGTGTTACTCCTCGGTTGCTATGTGCACTGTGTGCTGAAAACTACGGGGCCATATACAGAACTCGAAATGCTGTCCGAGGTAAGTGAGTGTGTCCTCACGAGCCTTCGCTGTACTACAAGAACTCGCCGGCTGGGGGACTATGCCCAGCAGCTCACCCACATCATGTGAGTGTTTTGTGTTTTGTGATAGTGATTGAACATTGAACATTAAGTAGACTAGTATAACTGTGATAAACTCATCAATATCCACGATTGTTATTCATCTACCACCTCACAATCACCTGTGTACCTTAAATATATCAAGACAATAATAATAATAAAAAAGTCCTCTCGGCACGCCGGAAGGCGGAGGTAGATTTCACCGGACAAACTTGGGGATAGGCGAAAATAGGCAGAATATGCAGATTTTCGTAGAAGGATCAGACCTCATTTATTGCGAGTAGGTATTTTATAATTGGAGCTTAATTAACTTTGTTTTTCGTCATTTTATGCTTATTTTAAACATTTTATTGTCTTGTCATTTGGGGTCCATTTTCATACTTGCGGTCACACTGTCCTTATGCAAGGTTTCGACACTGATGTGTAACTATGTAACGGTCTGTTACTTCTTCACGCAAAATTATATCTCCCGCAGAGATTTTGGTTGGTTCCTCAGTTTAGGGGCTGCGACAACGCGGTCATGTAACCCCGTGTACTTAGGGATGGCTGTATTAGTCTGTAATTCAGGTAAGGACTGCAGACGGTCAATTTCAAGCAGTAGTTCCTAATGTTGCTACCAGGTAATACCGTCAACGACACCTACCTGTGAACTTGGCTACTAGATGCCACCGCAGCCAGCAACTCGCAACGAACGTTGGAATTTCCCCTCCAAAGGAAAGCATACTGAGGGATTTTTAGCGCTCTTAGAAAATCCGACGACTTCGGCCGGCTTTGAACTCGCGACCTTGGGCATAGACATTCAGCATGCTTGCTACCAGTTACGTCACCGAAGCCGCTTCACACTTAGTCAGATGGAATTCTGAATATGAGCTCGTGCAAGTGCGTTATCTTGGCAACGTCTGATGGCTCATCCCTCATCAATTTAGTAGAGTTGCCATGGCAAGCACTGATAGCTCTTGGCATTTTCTTATAATTCCGAAATCATTTTTCTCATCCCTTGGCATAATGGTGGGTCATATCAAAAAAAATTTAAGACAAAATTTTAGGTAATTATTAGGGGAATATTGTCCATTTTGTACGGTTTTGAGATTGTGCCTATTAAGAGAGATATGATTAATGTTTCCCGAAAAACCCACTTTTTCCCACCCCTTTGGTCAATGGTTGGTGCTATAAAAAAAAACTCTTCAAACATAAATTTTTGGGCTTTATCCGACACATAGTATGAACGTTGAACGGATTCGATATTTCACATATTAAGAGAGTTATAGCAATATTTCACTTTTTCGAAAAAAGTCCCCCATTTTCACCCCCTTCGACCGATTTAGCCCATTAACGAACTCGACCGAGATTTTATAGGTATACATATTCGGTAAAATATTCAAAGTGATTGGTGCAAAATTACGGCCGTTATCGTGTCCACAAGAAACTGATATGCATATATATATATATATATATATATATATATATATATATATATATACATATACATACATAAATTATGTATAAACTTTTGAACTGACGGTGGTTTTGGGGTCTGGGGGATGTGAAACGCGAAGATATGTCAAAATTTTCCGGAAGTCGAAACATGGTAGCCTACCCATTGCAATAGTTAGCTTTCTAATGAAATCTACCTCTGGTTGGTTCCTCAGTTTAGGGGCTGCGACAACGCGGTCATCTAACACCGTGTACTTTGGGTGAGTGTAGAATCTGTCTGATAAACGGTGTGAATTGTAATGGCTGTAGTAGTCTTAATTCAGGTAAGGACTGCAGACGGTCAATTTCAAGCAGTAGTTCCTAATGTTGCTACCAGGTACTACCGTCAACGACACCTAGCTGTGAACTTGGCTACTAGATGCCACCCTAACCAGCAACTCGCAACGAACGTTGGAACTTCCCCTCCAAAGGAAAGCATACTGAGGGATTTTAGATCTCTTAGAAAATCCGACGACTTCGGCCGGCTTTGAAACCGCGACCTTGGGCATAGACATTCTGCATGCTACTAGTTGCGTCACCGAAGCCGCTTCCCACTTAGATGAAAATACTGAATCTGATCTCGTGCAAGTGCGTTGTCATGGCAACGTCTGATGGCTCATCCCTCATCAATTTAGTAATGTTGCCATGGCAACCTCTGATAGCTCTTGGCATTTTCTTATAATTCCGAAATCATTTTTCTCATCCCTTGGCATAATGGTGGGTCATATCAAAAATTCTTTCAGACAAAAGTTTTAGGTAATTATTAGGGGAATATTGTCCATTTCGTACGGTTTTGATATTGTGCCTATTAAGAGAGATATGATTAATGTTTCCCGAAAAACCCACTTTTTCCCACCCCTTTGGTCAATGGTTGGTGATATAAAAAAACTCTTCAAACATAAATTTTTGGGCTTTATCCGACATATAGTATGAACGTTGAACGGATTCGATATTTCATATATTAAGAGAGTTATAGCAATATTTCACTTTTTCGAAAAAAGCCCCCCATTTTCACCCCCTTCTACCGGTTTAGCCCAGTAACGAACTCGACCGAGATTTTATAGGTATACATATTCGGTAAAAAGTGATTGGTGAAAAATTACGGCAGTTATCGTGTCCACAAGAAACTGATATATATATATATATATATATATACTTTTGAACTGACGGTGGTTTTGGGGTCTGGGGGATGTGAAACGCGAAGATATGTCGAAATTTTCCGGAAGTCGAAACATGGTAGCCTACCCATTGCAATAGTTAGCTTTCTAATGAAATCTACCTCTGGTTGGTTCCTCAGTTTAGGGGCTGCGACAACGTGGTCATCTAACCCCGTGTATTTTGGGTGAGTGTAGAATCTGTCTGATAAACGGTGTGAATTGTAATTGATGTATTAGTCTGTAATTCAGGTAAGGACTGCAGACGGTCAATTTCAAGCAGTAGTTCCTAATGTTGCTACCAGGTACTACCGTCAATGACACCTAGCTGTGAACTTGGCTACTAGATGCCACCCCAACCAGCAACTCGTAACGAACGTTGGAACTTCCCCTCCAAAGGAAAGCATACTGAGGGATTTTAGCGCTCTTAGAAAATCCGACGACTTCGGCCGGCTTTGAAACCGCGACCTTGGGCATAGACATTCTACATGCTACCAGTTACGTCACCGAAGCCGCTTCCCACTTAGTCAGATGTCAAAGTCAACCCCTGGCACCATCCAGCCCATGACGGGCTAAGGCCGACCAAGCGACTGCTGCCCAGCCATTTGGCCTGCAGATATTGGGGTGACGCGTGATCAGTGCGTCGGGTCCCCTCGGCCGTTAATATTGGTATTCGTGATCGGGGTGCTGTCTCACTGTCAGACAGCTACTCAATTGTCCTCACGAGGCTGAGTGCACCCCGTTCTAACCCTCACGTCAGTTTTAAAATCCCTGACGGAGCCGGGGATCGAACCCGGGGACTCCGGGTGAGAGGCAGGCGCGCTACCCCAACACCACGGGGCCGGCTTAGTCAGATGGAAATACTGAATCTGATCTCGTGCAAGTGCGTTGTCATGGCAACGGCTCATCCCTCATCAATTTAGTAGTGTTGCCATGGCAACCTCTGATAGCTCTTGGCATTTTCTTATAATTCCGAAATCATTTTTCTCATCCCTTGGCGTAATGGTGGGTCATATAAAAAATTCTTTCAGACAAAAGTTTTAGGTAATTATTAGGGGAATATTGTCCATTTTGTACGGTTTTGATATTGTGCCTATTAAGAGAGATATGATTAATGTTTCCCGAAAAACCCACTTTTTTCCTCCCCTTTGGTCAATGGTTGGTGCTATCAAAAAACTTATTTGACATAAATTGTTGGCACTTATCCGACACATATTATGAACTTTAAATGGATTCGACATTTCACGTATTAAGAGAGTTATAGCGAAATTTCAATTTTTCGAAAAAAGCCCCCCATTTTCACCCCCTTCAACCGATTTTGCCCATTAACGAACTCGACCGAGATTTTATAAGGATACATATTATGTAAAAAATTCAAAGTGATTGATGCAAAATTACGGCAGTTATCGTGTCCACAAGAAACTGATATACATATATACATATATACAGTGTGGTCCACCAGCCCCTTATTTTTTTTGGAGGAAGGCAACCCAACTAACGCGTATATCACAGTCATTCTAAAAACATTAGTACCTGCTCCTTTACGTCCATTGTACAACTTTACCGTTGAGTACATCCTCGCGAATATAGTAGAAATCAATAGTGGCAGTGTTATTTCAATGACCTCAAATATAATGCATGATTGAAACGATCAGAGCTCCAAATAACACCTTCTTACGTTTGGACAGGAAGTGTCTACGAATAGATTCAATACGTGCCAGAAATATACCATGGTTGTCGGTAGCTATGGTGGCTAAATCAGGAATTGCTCGAGTAGCGTCAACGTAGTCGCATTATAGTAGATTCGAACCTTGAGCCAGTACATTTTTATTTATTTTGTTTGCTTAATGTCGTTTATTGTGGATGTGTTATGGACGCATATCTATCTGTTCCAACGAGTGATTTTTTATTTGGTCCTCAAAAAGAACCGTACTTATCCGATGGTACGCAGCCAGATTGGACGACGACATAATGATCTGTAGAACGAAAGCAAGGTATCCTGTATATTCAACGTAGCAAGTGTTCGAAATTTTGACCACCTTTGTTTAAAGGAAAACTCCGACTCACTCAGACGACCCACATAACAAATAGATTTGTTATGTGGATAGGCTCACGAATAAATACATCAGACCGAAACTATAATTTTTTCAACGGCGTGTGTGCGGAAAGCGCTTGCTATACACTTACAGTAATAGTTAGTTAGTTAGTGAGGTTATAAGGGGCGGAACTACGAGGACATCTGCCCCAAACATACAGTTAATACAGATAATTATAACATTATTGGTTTTACGTCCCTTTTAACTGCTCTGGCTTTTAGATACGCCGGGGTGTCGGAATTTTGCTCCGAAGGGGATCTTAAACGTGCCAGTAAATCTACTGACACGTCTCCCTCGCATTTGCGCACCCTCGAATGGCAGCTGACTGCGCCAGGATACGAACCTGCAACCTTGGGCACAGCAAGCGAGAACATGACCGCTGAGCCTCGCAGCAAGGCAGTAATTACAGAACGTGGCATATTATTATTCTGGAATTAATATTGAACTATTAAAATTCTAATTATCACGAATAGAGTCGCCTCCGTTGCGTAGTGGTCAGCGTGATTAGCTGCCACCCCGGACGCCCTGGGTTCGATTCCCGGCTCTGTCACGAAATTTGAAAAGTGATATGAGGACTGGGACGGGGTCTACTCAGCCTCGGGTGGTCCAAATGAGTAGAGGGGTTTCAATTCCAACCTCAGCCATCCTCAAAGTGGTTTTCCGTGGTTTCCCACTTCGCCTTCGGGCAAATGCCGGGATGTTACCTACCGTACGGCCACGGCCGCCTCCTTCCCCCTTCCTTGCCTATCCCTACCGATCTTCCCCTCCCTTCCCATCCCTCAAGAGGACCCTGTTCGCTTTGCAGGTGAGGCCGCCTGGGCGAGGTGCTGATCCCATCTCCCCAGTTGTATCCCCCAGACGAGATGTTTCAAGCTCCAGGACACTGCCCGTAGAGGCGGTAATGATGGGATCCCTCGCTGAGTCCGTGGGAAAACCTAACCTGGAGGGTAAAATCGACTTAAAAAATAATAATTATAACGAGTAGTATCCATCCATGGTTTTGAACTGTATTTAGGGAAAATAACCATTTAAATGAGACAAGAAAATAACTTTCCCTATCGTCTTCGTAGATAATGTGAACAAAACCAAGTTGAAATCTTGCTGTACGAGGTAGGGAGGGTATGATAAAATGGTTAAAAAGAATTAAAACAATCTGCCGTTGGATAGTCTTGAACCCGGGATCTTCGAAAGAGCGAGCGGGCGGAATAACACTTGCACACATTTCCAACACACTCTGGAGGTTTTTGTTGCGATTCTTATTAACACGTATGGTAACATATTCAATTATTACAGTTAGATCTTAAATATTGATTGGAATGCATTCATTCAGTACCTGGCATGTTTTCTAATTTACTTAAAGCAAGTTTCGCGACCGCTTTGCGTTAATAAGGCGAATGAACTGCAAATAATGCCCTCAAACGACAGCCCTTCGGTTTTATTTCGTACAACTTAGCGTACAAAATGCTAGTGTGTGATACACTTCGGTCATACAAGCAGGTGTACTGACGAAGAGAACAGAATCATACATGATTTTGTACCAGCGATCACACCAGCTTTCTTGCCAGCGAGTGTCGTGTGATACGGGTCTAAAGATATGCTAAGACTATTTGTTAAAATTTAATAGAAAAACAAGATGTTCGGTAAAGAACGTATAGCCTCCTTTCTCTTAAATGTATGGGTATTGTTATAACTCTTTGTCCTTTTCAAGGAGTATAATTGAATGTTGGTTGTAGTAGCTTCCTGAAATACAACGTGCTTTACGGATATTATACATGAATATGATGTGCCCTTTGCTAGTGCTACCTCTGTAAAAAATTTCATTCAATTCGGTTTCACCGTGTTTGAATTGATATGCGGAATCGATTTGCACACATACATGGCCGCTATCTGCAAACCATTGGGCTGATGACATTGTAGTTCAGTCAAAAGATGCTTCACACAAAAAAGTATGTTGTTGAAAAATTTGGTAGAGATCAAATAATTAGGTTGGTCGTAATTTGATTTAAGCTTTTAACATTTGGGTGGCCGCCATTCCGTTTCCGTCAAGATGGCGGCGATATAAAACATGACACTGAGGTGGCCTTTGCTAGTGCTACCTCTGTACCAAACTTCGTTCCATTCGTTTTCACCGTGTTTGAAAAGATAGGGGGAATCGATTTGCACACATACATGGCCGCCATCCGCACATTATTGGCTTGATGACCTTGTAGTGTGGTCAAAAGATTTTCTATACATACAGGTATGTTGTTGCAAAATTTGGTACAGATCAGATTATCAGGTTGGTCGTAATTTGATTCAAGCTGTTAACATTAGGATGGCCACCATTACGGTTTCGTCAAGATGGCGGCGATATAAAACATGACACTGGAGTGCCCTTTGCTAGTGCTACCTCTGTACCAAATTTCGTTCAATTCGGTTTCACCGTGTTTGAATTGATAGGGGGATTCAATTTGCACACATACATGGCCCCCATCTGTAAACTAATGGGCTGATTACCTGATAGTTTAGTCAAAAGGCGCTCGCCGTATAAATATATGTTGTTGCAAAATTTGGTAGAGATCGGATGATTAGGTCATTCGTAATTTGATTTAAGCTTTGAACATTTGGGTGGCCGCCATTACGTTTCCGTCAAGATGGCGGCGATATAAAACATGACACTGAGGTGTCCTTTGCTAGTTCTACCTGTGTACCAAATTTCGTTCAATTCGGTTTCACCGTGTTCGAATTGATAGGGGGGGAAAGACATTCAGATTTCACACACTCACACACACACAGGCACACAGTCACACACAGACAGACACACAATTTTTGGCCTTGTGTAGATCTCATAAGTCTACTTTAAATTTTTGCAAAAATCGAAAGTAAGCTAATAATACCATGGGAATTTCTAAGGAATACGTATACTTAGATGCAAGCACTGGCGATCATAATATTCTTCGATAAGTTGTTGTTTTGTTTCATTTGAAGGGCTAGAACATCGCGGTCATTTAGCCCCGTTTACTTGGGTGTGTGTGTGTGTGTAGAATTTGTCTGATATCTAGAGTTATTGCGGGCTTGTAATGATGTGTGTATTTGCAATTAAGGATTGGGAAGGAGGCGGCCGTGGCCTTAAGATAGAATCCGTCCCGGAATTTGGCCGGAGTAGAAGTGGGAAACCACGGAAAACCATTTCCAGGGTGGCTGAGGTGGGAATCGAACCCACTTTTTCTCATATTTGCTTCACGAGGCTAAGTGTACCCAATTTCAGCCCTCAGACAAGTATTACATTTTTTGTCAGAGCTGGGAATCGAACCCGGACCTCCGGAGCAACACTTCGATATGTTATGTTAATATTCTAGCCAGTTTTTTAATTTTCTGCCATTACAGGTCACGTGGCATAACGCACCAATTCGATCGAATTCTCTTTATAAATTAGCAAAATGCAACGTACTCTTCACAAAAATACGTCTTAAGGCAATAAATGTGGCAATGTAGTTACATCCCCATTAAAGTGGAATGTGGGCTTTTGTTCAAAAAAAGTCTGCGTACTATTGGATTCGAAGCAGCATTCTATCTGCTCGCGCCCACCACGTACGGTCAGGCTTTAACCCTCGCAGCCACCTACACATGGTAGATAGTGGACGCTAAACGTGCTCTAGTTACTGTAGCCGTCCCACCTCAAACGTTCAAGTCCATCTCAAAGTCTTAAATCATGGTTTATGGTGTTGATTTAACTTTCTACTATTACAGATCACGTGGCGTAAGCTATTAATTCGATCGTATTACGTGTATGTGTGTTATTTCAAGGAGCAATAAGTCATACTACTAACATATGACTTATTGCTCCTTGAAATAACACACATACACGTAATACGATCCAATTAATAGCTTACGCCACGTGATCTGTAATAGTAGAAAGTTAAATCAACACCATAAACCATGATTGAAGACTTTCAGATGGAATTAAACGTTTGAGGTGGGACGGCTACAGAACTACAGCACGTTTAGCGTGGGGCATCTACCATGTGTTGATGGCTGAGAGGGTTAAAGCCTGAACGTACGTGATGGGCGAGAGCGGGTAGAATGCTGCTTCGAATCCAGTAGTAGGCATACTTTTTTGAACGAAAGCCCACATTCCATTTTAGTCGGGATGTAACTACATTGCCACATTTATTTCCTTACGACGAATTTTTGTGAAGAGTACGTTGCATTTTGTTGATTTATAAAGAGAATACGATAGAATTGGTACGTTATGCCACGTGACCTGCAATGGCAGAAAATTAAAAAACTGGCATGAATATTACCATAACATATCGAAGTGTCGCTCCGGAGGTCCGAGTTCGATTCCCAGCTCTGCCAAGAAATGTAATACTTGTCTGAGGGCTGAAATTGGGTACACGTAGCCTCATGAAGCAAATATGAGAAGAAGTGGGTTCGATTCCCTCCGCAGCCACTCTGGAAATGGTTTTCCGTGGTTTCCCACTTCTACTCCGGCCAAATTCCGCGACGGATTCTATCTTACGGCCACGGCCTCCTCCTTCCAAATCCTTAATTGCAAATACACACATAATTACAAGCCCGAAATAACTCAGGTTATCAGACAAATTCAACACACACACCCAAGAAAACGGGCCTAATGACCGCGATGTTCTAGCCCCTCAAATGAAACAAAACAACAACATATCGAGGGATATTCTGATCGCCAGTGCTTGCATCAAAGTATACGTATTCCTTAGAAATTCCCATGGTATTATTAGCATACTTTCGATTTTTGCAAAAAATGAAAGTAGACTTAGGGCCAAAAATTGTGTGTTTGTCTGTCTGTGTGTGTGTGTGTGTGTGACTGTGTGTCTGTGTGTGGGTGAGTGTGTGTACTCTGAATGTCTGCGCCCCCCCCCTTATCAATACAAACACGGTGAAACCGAATTGAACGAAATTCGGTACAGAGGTAGAACTAGAAAGGGGCACCACAGTGTCATGTTTTATATCGCCGCCATCTTGCCGGAAACGTAATGGCGGCCATCCAAATGTTCAAAGCTTAAATCAAATTACGAATAATCTAATCATCCGATCTCTACCAAATGTTGCAACAACATATATTTATATGGCGAGCGTCTTTTGACTAAACTAAAAGGTAATCAGCCCAATAGTTTGCAGATGGCGGCCATGTATGTGTGCAAATAGATTCCCCCTATCAATTCAAACACGGTGAAACCGAATTGAACGATATTTAGTACAGAGGTAGCACTAGCAAAGGACACCTCATTGTCATGTTTTATATCGCCATCATCTTGACGGAAACGTAATGGTGGCCACCCAAATGTTCAAAGTTTAAATCAAATTACGACTAACCTCTTCATCCGATATCTACCAAATTTTGCAACAACATATACTTGTACTGTATGGCGAGCGTCGTTTGACTGAACTACAAGGTCATTAGCCAATTAGTTTGCAGATGGCGGCCATGTATGTGTGCAAATCGATTCCCCCTATCTTTTCAAACACGGTGAAACAGAATGGAACGAAGTTTGGTACAGAGGTAGCACTAGCAAAGGCCTCCTCAGTGTCATGTTTTATATCGCCGCCATCTTGACGGAAACGGTAAGGTGGCCACCCAAATGTTAAAAGGTTAAATCAAATTTCGACCAACGTAATCATTTGATCTCTACTAAATTTTTTAACAACATTCCTTTTTGTGGGAAGCATCGTTTTACTGAACTACAAGATCATCAGCCCAATAGTTTGCAGATAGCGGCCATGTATGTGTGCAGATCGATTCCCCATATCAATTCAAACACGGTGAAACCGAATTGAATGCTTTTTTTTTTACAGAGGTAGCACTAGCAAAGGGCACATCATATTCTTGTATAATATCCGTATAGCACGTTGTATTTCAAGAAGCTACTACAACCGAAATTCAATTGTACTCCTTGAAAAGGACAAAGGGTTATAACAATACCCATGCATTTAGGAGAAAGTAGGCTATATGTTCTTTACGGAACATCTTGTTTTGTTATTAAATTTTAAAAAAAGTTTTAGCATATCATAAGGCCCGTATCACACGACACTCGCTGGCAAGGAAGCAGCTGTGTTCGCTGGTACAAAAATCCTGTATGATTCTGTTCTCTTCGTCAGTACAACTGCTTGTATGACCGAAGTGTATCACTCGCTAGCATTCTGTACGCCAAGTTGTATGAAATAAAACCGAAGAGCTGGCGTTTGAGGGCATTATTTGCAGTTCATTCGCCTTATTAACGCAAAGCGGTCGCGAAACTTGCTTTAAGTAAATTAGAAAATATGCCAGGTACTGAATGAATGCATTCCAATCAATATTTAAGATCTAACTGTAATAATTGAATATTTTACCCGCTCGCTCATTCGAAGATCCCGGGTTCAAGACTATCCAACGGCAGTTTTTATTTAAATTATTTTATTATACCCTCCCTACCTCGTACAGCAAGTTTTCAACTTGGTTTTGTTCACATTATCTACGAAGACGATAGGGAACGTTATTTTCTTGTCTCATTTAAATGGTTATTTGACCTAAATACTGTTCAAAACCATGGATGGATACTATTCGTTATAATTATTATTATTATTTTCGTCGATTTTACCCTCCAGGCTAGGTTTTCCCACGGACTCAGCGAGGGATCCCATCATTCCCGCCTCTACGGGCAGTGTCCTGTAGCTTGAAACATCTCGTACGGGGGCTACAACTGGGGAGGTGGAATCAGCAAAGCGAACAGGGTCCTCTTGAGGGATGGGAAGGGAGGGGAAGATCGGTAGGGATAGGCAAGGAAGAGGGAAGGAGGCGGCCGTGGCCGTACGGTAGGTAACATCCCGGCATTTGCCCGAAGGCGAAGTGGGAAACCACGGAAAACCACTTTGAGGATGGCTGAGGTGGGAATCGAACCGCCTCTACTCATTTGGACCACCGAGGCTGAGTAGACCCCGTCCCAATCCTCATACCACTTTTCAAATTTCGTGTCAGAGCCGGGACGTCCGGGGTGGCTGCTAATCACGCTGACCACTACACATCGGAGGCGACTCTATTCGTGATAATTAGAATTTTAATAGTTCAATATTTATCCCAGAATAATAATATGACACGTTCTGTAATTTCTGCCTTGCTGCGAGTCTCAGCGGTAACGTTCTCGCTTGCTGTGCCCAAGATTGCAGGTTCGTATCCTGGCGCAGTCAGCTGGCATTTGAGGGTGCGCAAATGCTAGGGAGCCATGTCAGTAGATTTACTGGCACGTTGAAGGTCCCCGGAGCAAAATTCCGACACCCCGGAGTATCTAAAAGCCAGAGCAGTTAAAAAGGACGTAAAAGCAATAATGTTATAATTATCTGTATTTACTGTATGTTTGGGGCAGATGACCTCGTAGTTCCGCCCCTTAAAACCTCACTAACTAACTATTACTGTATGTGTATAGCAAGCGCTTTTCGCACAGACGCTCTTGAAAGAAACTATAGTTTCTGGTTGATGTATCTATTCGTAGATTTGTTATGTGGGTCGTCTGAGTGTGTCTGAATTTTCCTTTAAATCAAGGTGTCAAAATTTCAAACACTCGCTACCTTGAATATACAGGATACCTTGCTTTCGTTCTACAGATCATTATGTCGTCGTCCAATCTGGTTGCGTAACATCGGATAAGTACGGTCCTTTTGAGGACCAAATAAAAAATCACTCGTTGGAACAGATAGATATGCGTCCATAATACATCCACAATAAACTACTTTTCGATGTGAAATGCCATGTCCTGTGGTTCGGATTCCACGTAAAAAGGAGGTCCCGTGGCTCATGATCTCGAGATTAACGGTCACGTTAAACTACAAGCTTCCTTTCCTTCAATAAACTACATTAAGCAAAAAAAAAGTACTAGTTCAAGGTTCGAACCTACTACTACTAGGCGACTTCGCTGACGCTACTATAGTGATTCTTGATTTAGCCACCATAGCTACCGGGAACCACGGTGTATTGCTGGCACGTATTGAATCTATTCGTAGACACTTCGTGCCCAAACATAAGAAGGTGTTATTCGGAGCTCTGATTGTTTCAATCATGCATTATATTTGAGGTCATTGAAAGAACACTGCCACTATTGATTTCCACTATAATCGCGAGGATATACTCAACGGTAAAGTTGTACAATGGACGTAAAGGAGCAGGTACGAATGTTTTTAGGATGACTGTGATATACGCGTTAGTTGGGTTGCCTTCCTCCAAAAATAATAAGGGGTTGGTGGACCACACTGTATATATATATATATATATATATATATATATATATATATACATACATAAATTATATATAAACTTTTGAACTGACGGTGGTTTTGGGGTCTGGGGGATGTGAAACGCGAAGATATGTCGAAATTTTCCGGAAGTCGAAACATGGGACCCATTGCAATAGTTAGCTTTCTAATGAAATCTACCTAAAAGACTGGTGTGTATGCGCTTCGTTATACAGAAAGTCGTGTGTGAAAGTCAGGGGGAACATTGCAATCCGCTACATACCTGTGTTTGATGGGTTGCCGATCAAGACGATGCTCGGGGACATACAGTACAATTCTTCAGACACGCTTTTTTTTAGCCTATTTTCATTTTATTAAAAAAAATAGGCTTATGAGATCACCTTTTGTCCGTGTGTGTGTGTGAGTGTGTGTGTATGTGTGACGTGTGTGTGATGTGTGTGACGTGTGTGTGTGATGTGTGTGTGTGTGTCCCTAATAACTTATAAACGGCTGTAGCGATTTCAATGAAACTCGGTATGGTTATAGCACCATTTTGGCCGACCCCACCCGTGCCCTTGACATTTTTTACGTCTCACCAATCCAACATGGCGGCTGTGCAAAATATTTAACCAGCATTCAATATCTTCGAAACTATTACCGATATCACCCTGAAATTTTGTATGAAGATAAAGGGAACTACTAGAAGTTCACCTATGTGTTTTTCGAAAACCTGTTAACTACAAAATCAACATGGCGGCCAAGCGAAGTTGTGACTTTTAAATAGACGTATCTCGCAATTTAACCAACCAAACTCAATGAAACTTGGTACAGTTTATGTTTATACACAATGCAATGCACCGACATCTAACTTCGTTCAATTGTTTACATAACCTCAAGATGGTGGCTGTGCGAAATATTTCACCGGCATTCTATATCTCCGAAACTATTACTGATATCACAACCTGAATTTTTGTACGGAGATAAAGGGCACTACAAGAAGTTCATCTATGAGACTTTTCAAAACCTGTTAACTACAAAACGAACATGGCGGCCAAGCGAAGTTGAATGTTTAAAATAGACTTTTATCGCAATTTAATGATCCGAACGCAATGAAACTAGGTACAGCAAATGTGTATACACATTGCAATACACTGGTATCTAAAGTAGTTCAATTGTTTACATAACCTCAGGATGGCGGCTGTGCCAATTTTAAAATTAAGTTTTTATTTCTTGTGTTGTAATCATGCGATCGAAGTGAAAGTATGTATAATGAACCTACGCAATAATTTTCCTTCAGTGGTACATAACTCTATGGCCTATACATATAACAATGCAACATGGCGACCATCCGAAATATTTAGACGGTTCTCAATATCTACGAATCTACTACTGTAATTAAACTGGTTTTTGTATGTTCATAGGGGCTATAAACATAAGTTCACCTATAGGCATTTCAATAACCTGTTGATCACAAATCCAATATGGCGGCGTCGCGAACTATAAATATTTAATGGACGTTTCTCGCAATTTAACCATACGAGAGCAGTGAAACTTGGTACAGTAAATGCTTATACAGATGTTAATCCACTGGCATCTAATTTATTTCAATTGTTTATCATAACCACTAGATGGCAGCTGTGCGAAATTTTAAAATCTCTTTTTTACTTCTTGTGTCCTAATCATGCGATTGAAGTTTGAAAACTACACCTACACAATAATCTTCATGTAACAGTACATAACTCTAAGACCTAGATATATAAAAATCCAACATGGCGACCATCCGAAATATCAAACTGAAATTTTGTATGTTGATACTGTACCCGTTGGAGGAAGTCATCTGGTCACCACCAACCGTGTATGGCCTCCCAGATGACCTCTTCCTCCGACCACATACCGAAGAAGAGGATTGGAGTGCAAACCAATAGGGCTCGCCGGCTATGAGACTCCCCTGCCCCAAGGATCAGGTTCCCATCATGATTATAAATGTCAAAGATATCCCTGGTAATACACCCCCAAAATAAACAAGCTACTATAGAAGGTAGTCCAGACTTAAGTAAAAATCGTTGGAAATATATATTAATAAGTACCAACCCCTAACCTAGGATCAGAGGGTACCAAATCGGCTAATCCGCTATCTAAATAAACAAAAGCAAGAAAAGAAACAACCCCTAAGCTAGGAAATTTACCCTCTTGATCAGTTCTATTTACAATCAAAAAATAGAGCAAAGCTGGAGAAAATGGTACAAAAATTCTAATTTAATTACAAAACAAAAGGTAACGATGTTCTGTGAAGATTCATCGTGCCAGAAAATAGTCAAATATCACTGAAAAATCTAAAGTATACTGGGACCATCTCACATTTACATTTACTATTATCTGTCTAAGCTAAACCTTCCATTACAGAATCATCGGATCTAAGCGTCCGTGTTAACAATAAATTACTAGTATAACAGTCATTGGATTACAATAGTAAGCATTACAATTGATCTGTACAACAAAACTACAGATCATACAACAGTAGGGTTCACAAAGGGAAATATATACTTAAATAAATCAATGAACACAACAAATATTGTTATTGCCCTTCCTACTACGAAATGGAGACTGTTTGTTCCATTCGTCATCTAATATATGTAAGAATCAAACAAAGCATGCCATCAGAGCATGTCATCAACAACAAAGGGTACTCGACCCCCGAGTTAATGACATCCAGTCTGCTACTAGCTCCTGTCAAGTCTAACTGTGTGGTTTCTCTCTAAATATTCCTTTCCAGTGACATCTTGTATCAAGCACATTGCATTGGTCCAGGCAAAAAGTAAGTACGATCAAAGTTAAACAGCTGATTAAGATTTAACTGTAGTTTTAACCCACGTCGGTTTAATAATAATGAACTTTCATAATTTATGCGTTTGTGATTATTACTATCGTCGTTTAGGAGTATCTTAATTATGTTGAATGACCAACTATGCAAGGCTGATGGACTGAAGAATAAACACAACAGAGTACATGTGGCCTCTGCCTGTTACAATAATACAATCTTATAGACATTAGCCGTAAGTCTGCATCAGATGCTTACGAGATGTATGACCCGACAAGTCATAATCTTGAGATTAAAGCGGCTCCAATATAATAAAAATATAATCTAGTCCACAATAACACTACTATCAGATGGGCGTGCTAAGCTCCATCGAAAACCATTCAAGAAGTATCTAATCGCGTCACTCTACTGGATCACAAAAGAGGTAACCTCAGCAGTCATCCATATGAATCTGCTGGCATGCACCAAAAACGAAACCACCTCACTATCCTCGTGATGAACACGGCAAAACATCAATCACCTTAAGTGAGAAAAATACAAGCCTTCATAAACAAAAGTGTGGATCATTCCTAAGAATTACTCTGATAGTATCAACAATAATAATAATAATAATAATAATAATAATAATAATCCTTCATTCGCTTACAACACATGCGAATATAATTAAACAATGAGAAACGTGGCTTTCTAGTCACCCTGAACTGAACAATTTACTATGACATAATTTACATTCCATTCGAGCACCATGAACTGCTCGACAAAGATTTCCTTTCTAGCAAAAACAAAAGAGAGTTGTGTCGTGTGTCAACTGTCTCGCACGGAGACTCAAGTTAGCTGCTGGGACATTTAACTGTAATATAACCTTGAGCGCCGTCAGCTGTCATCCTAGCGGGCTCAAATATTGCTTATAACAGCACCTCGCTTCATTGCGTGGCAATGTCTATCAAAACTTTGATGAAAACGGTCCTACTCACCACGTACACACCCCCCAAGGATCTTCACGCACTTTAATTGATTTAATTATCACAAATAACCCACAGAAAATACTAAAACACGGACAGATTTCAGTACCTGGCATATCTTTACACGACCTGATTTATTTAGCTTATTCTCTAAAAACTCCAAAATCTGCACCTAAATACATAACATATAGAGACATGAAAAGTTTGAACCTTCAAGAACTAACACAAGACGCAATTCTCTGTCCATGGAACGATATACTACACTTGACTGGCGTTGACGAAAAGGTGAGCAGATTTAACAAAATACTGCTGGAACTATATGACAAACATGCACCTAAACGAACAGCAAAAGTCACTCGTAAAGCTGCCCCCTGGCTATCAAGTGACATTAAATCCGCAATGGCCGAACGTGACGCTTTTCACAGACGTTATAAGTAGACCTTATCAAGTGACGATTTTGAAAAATATCGTGTGCTTAGAAATCGAGTTAAACAAATGATTCGAAATAAAAAGTATGCCTACTTCCAACAGCTAGCCGGCATCTTGAACGCTAGGAGCACCTGGCAGCAACTCAGGTCGGTAGGTATTGGGAGGCGTACTAAAAACACCAATAAGCAGGATATTAATCCCAATGAATTAAATGCTCACTTTGCTCGAGAAATAATTGGTACTGATCCCCAAATAATACAAACAACAATAAATACACTGCAAAGTGTCCCACTACCTCACCGACCGTTATTCAAGTTTCGTAAAATAGATGATACTGTCGTAAGAAAAAAATAATATCTATCAAATCACAAGCAGTCGGAATAGATGACATCCCAATTTCCTTTATCGTTAACCTGATAGAAGTATTACTGCTAATTATTACGCACATTTGTAACACATGTCTTTTAGAAGGTTTCTTCCCAACAATATGGAAAGATGCTTTAGTTATTCCAGTTCCGAAAAATTCTCTTGCTAATTCTCCATCCGACTATCGACCTGTAAGCATACTTTCCTCAATTTCCAAAATACTAGAAAAACTTATGCATGAACAACTTCTTCAGTACTTGACGCAATACTCACTACTTGATCCGTTACAATCTGGATTTAAGAAAGGACACAGCACATCTACTGCACTCATTAAGATCACTGATGACGTAAGAAGAGCAATGGATGAGCGTAAAGTGACTATACTCATTCTTCTAGACTTCAGCAGTGCATTCGACACCATTAACACGGACATACTTATGGCTAAATTGCAATCCTTCCATCTTAGCCCCGTTGCTCTCAAATTATTCGCCTCCTATCTTCATAACTTAAGACAACGTGTACTTCTTAATGAAAACAGAACTGAGTGGAAGTTCAAAATAAATGGAGTACCTCAGGGTTCAATTCTCGGCCCCCTTATATTCGTTCTATATCTGAACGACATCTCTTCGAAACTGGAAAACTGCAACTACCATCTATATGCTGATGACCTTCAGATATATTGCCACACAAAAGTAAACGACATAGATGCGGCAATTGAAAATATGAATCTAAATCTAAAGAGGATCAGCCGCTATGCAACTGAAAATTCTCTTGCCATCAACCCAATTAAAACACAAGCTATCGTAATAGGGCAGACTAAATTGCTTTTCCATTTACACAGTAGACCGCTTTCTTTAATTCAACTAAATGGTGTTGCTATCCCGTTCTCCAAATCGGTAAAAAGTCTTGGAGTCACACGAAATGAAACTTTGAATTGGGATGGGCACGTTACTAATACATGCAGGAAAGTTTCCTCGTCACTTCATCCACTTAAGATTCACCAGTCCGTTCTACCCCGTAACTTGAAAATAAAACTCGTCCAAACCTTGATACTCCCAATATTTAACTACTGTGATGTTGTATTAGTAGATGCTACCAGTGAACAAAACAAGAAACTTCAGAGAGCTTTAAATTCCTGCATTAGGTTTATTTTCTCCTTGAAATTTTCCTCACACGTGTCTCCTTTTTATGATCTACTTTCCTGGCTAAAAGTAGAACAACAAAGGAACCTGCACATATGTACCCTCATCTATCGACTTCTCAATGAAAGTACTCCTCACTATCTCTCTTGTAATTTTCGTTTTCTTACTTCCTTTCATGATCGTCACACGCGATCTGGATCTATAATTGCAATTCCTCTACATCATTCTTCTGCCTTCAGTAACTGTTTCCTCGTGTCGGGAACTAGAATTTGGAATAATTGTCCTCGTGACGTCAGAAATTGTACATCCCTTACAACTTTCAAACGTGCATGTAAAGATTTCCTCTTGAATTCGTAGGCCAACTAGAACAATTTGTGTATGAATGTGTGAGTGAATGACCATAGTATAATTTTGTTAAAAAGGTATGTCATTTAAATTGTATAGCTTAGTTAATATCACGCAGTCGCCAATTTAATTTAATTTAATTTTTATTTTATTTTATTTTATTCTAGTATTTAAGGTTTTCCTAGTATTTAAGTTTCGTAGGTTAAGAATAACATATGTGAGTATTCATGTAAGTTGCACTGTGTGTGGTTAAGTGTAAGAGAGGGCCTAGAGCCCTAACTTCGCCACAATAAAGGCACCAATAAAATAAAATAAATAAAATAAAACGTGCCCGTTGCTCACGGTAAAATTATTCACCAAACTTATTGAACAATTTCTTGTACAATAAGAAGTGACTGTTGCTCACGGTCAAATGTTACGGAACACCTGATTTGATCAAATGTTTTATCAAATAGAGCAAATCCTATTTTCGTAAAATTATTTCATACAATAGCCAATCAGAGCATCATATGCGGTAAAGGACTGCCATCTAGCGGCGGATTGTGAAGTCCATCTTGTAAACAAACATGTCCGGCTGGTGGAAAGAAGCAGTTGAAGCCTTAATCGAGGAATATAGGAAACATGTGTGTTTATATACAGTCAAGTCTCCGCTGTATCACAAGAGAAACGCTAGGAGAGATGCGGAGGCCAAAATTGCACGTGCGCTGAGAGAAGTCCGGCCAAACACTGATTCTTCGGAAGTGAAGGCGAAGATCAATGGCCTGCGTACGCAATTCTGCAACGAGAGGTTAGTGCAGTATTCACCCTTGACTTTATTTCACGATCTGAATGTATGAAATACTCCTTCCTTTCTTGTATTTACTACTCGGCTGGTCAGCCTGTGATAAGTTATTTTAGGCCTAATGGTTTATGTTCTATCTTAAGTTCAGTCTAGCCTAGCAGCAGTAACTAGGTACTGTAGCCTATGTGTTTTAATGGTTTAACATTATGATTTCAGAAATAAGATGTACAAAGTCAAAAGTGGAATGAGCTGTGAAGACTTATACAGGCCATCATTTGTGTGGTACGAAAGATTATTGTTTCTTGCTGACCACATCATGCCAAGAGGTAGCAAATCCAATCTTGACATGTCACAGATCAGTGAAGATGGATCTACTGCATCTACAGTCATCGTAAGTGTAGAAGCATATTAATTATTTAATGAAATAAATTACATGCATTGTAAAGATCATCATAATAAAATAGAGCTATGAAAAAGAAGCAGCATGGGTTACAAACGAAGAGGTATTAAGACTAGTGGGAGAGGAGAGATGTTTCTGGCGGCTGCTATTGAAGAGAAGAGATAGGTTGGTAGGACACATACTAAGACACCCAGGAATAGCAAGCTTAGTTATGGAAGGAAGGGTCAAAGCAAGAACTGTAGGGGTAGACCAAGGTTAGAATATGTTAAACAGATTGCCTCGGACGTAGGGTGTGGTAGCTATTTAGAGATGAAACGATTAGCTCAGGACAGGGAGGCATGGAGTGCTGCATCAAACCAGTCAAAAACTGAAGACTCAAACAACAAAAACAATGTAATAAGTAATTTTTAGAAGTAATACGTAGGCCTAAGTGAACATACCTTTTCTGAAATATTGCTTATTTATGAGAACGAAATCACTGATACTGAATGTTGCAATGCTATAAGTTGCTGTTCATCAAGGGGGGAGGTACACCTTTACAAGTGTAAAAACCACAGATATTTAAAATACTGTAGTTTTCCTTGGTATTCCTTTGTTCTGTTGATATGAAAGTTTGCACACTCCTAGAACTGTCCTTTTCAACTTGAATATTTGCAATTAACTTTCCCTAGTTATTAAGAAAAAAAATCAAAAAAATGGAAGATTATTGTTTTAGAATGGTAATAATGCTTGTGTTAAAAATGTGAACAACATCTTTTGCCTATCTTCTGAAATAATATATTTTTTCCCTTTTTTATAAGAGTAGATTTCGTTTGACATTTTAGTGAGGTATGTTTACTCAGAAAATACAAAAGACAAATGTTACAGCAATGGTTCTTGTCCACATTCTCAATACACAAGATATACATGTGAATACAAAATTTCATGAAAATATCTCAAAAACTGTTTGAGTTATGAAGGAAAACAAAAGAAAAACATAAAGTTTGGGGAACGAGCGTTAAACTTACCATTGGGAGGAAGAGTATTTGAGATATTTTGATAAAATTTTGTATTCACATGTATCTTTTGTGTCTTAAGAATGTGAACTAGAACCATTGCAATAACATTTGTTTTATGTATTTTCTGAGTGAATGTAAAGGTGTACCTCCCCTATCAAAATACAGTAACATTAGAAGTTATAGGCCTAGTGAACGCTGATTTAAGGCTCATTCAAGTTGGGATTTAATACTTCTTCTTTTAAATTTCTTTATTTATTTATTGGGTACAGAATGTCCCAGCGATACCTACTTACATACATTATCATACTTATTGTTAACAAAAGGGAAACAAAACACAAAATAGTGAAATTAAAAACTAAAGTGCTCGTTTTGCCCTCAATACCGGTAGCTATTCACACAGCGTTCTTGCCACTTCACTTGTACTACTCCAATGAAATAATCTTTAAACTCATTTCTAATGTTCAGAGGTACTTGAGCTGCTCTGTTTCCCCTCTGTCTCTCAATTCCTTCCATTAAATGATCATTTCTCCAGTTTCCATGCAAGAGTATACCTTCACTTGTATTTTCTTGGTCTGCGAGAGACATGTAAACTTATTTATTTTCTTCCACAAGGAAGTTATGCAAAGCACAGGTGGCTTGAACAATAGCTTCAACTTTGTCCACTGAAAGGTTTATTTTGCTTAAAAGAACTCGAAATGTATTAGCCATAATTCCAAAGGCATTTTCCACAACACACCTTGCCCTGCTCAACCTGTAATTGAAAATCTTGTGCTCCATTGTCAATCCTCTGTTGGGAAAGGGTTTCATTATGTTAGTGGACAGTGGAAAAGCGTCATCAGCCACAAAAACAAAGGGAAACTCCTTGTCACATCCAGGGAGCTGACGAGGAGGTGGTATGTTCAGCATTCCATCACGCATTGCTGAAAATAAATCACTTTTCTGAACCCCCCCCCAATCACTCACACGGCCATTAGTTCCAATATCCACATAAATGAATTTATAGTTTGCATCAACCACTGCTAATAAAACAATACTCTTTGTGCCCTTGTAATTGTAGTAATGTGATCCACTTGATCGTGGAGCTGCAAACTGAATATGTTTCCCATCAATTGCTCCTATGCAGTTTGGGAAGTTCCACTTTTCTTGAAATTCGTGAGCAATATTTTTTCATTTCTCATTTGTGTCTGGAATCTGAAATAAAAATTCATTTCTTACAGGATTTTGAAGGAGGCACCATAATGTCAGTGGATGATTACATGTTAGATGATGATGGGGTACTGGTAGGCCTAGGTCAGGAGTCAGATGACACCGACACCCCGGGACCTAGCACAAGGAGAGTGACGAGCCAGCCCCCACAGAAAGAAGGTACAAAGCATTATATATACCCAGTAAAATGGAGTTACTGCATTTAATTTAAAATAATATGTTTTTTTAGGAAAGCAGGATTTCTTTAATGATATTTTTACAATATGAGGGATTTTCCACTTTTCAGGTACATCCACCAGGAAAAGAAAGAGGTTTTCTCCAGAGGACCAAATATTGGCCAATGTTACGCAGATATTGGCATCTATGGCACCTTCGGTAACAGCGACAGATTCCGAGGAAATATTTGGCAATTACATTGCCAGTGAACTCCGACAGATAAAAAACAAGAGACTGAAACTTTTAACCACACAAAAATTACAGAACATACTAATAGAGGCTCGAATTGAAGAAATGGAGTAAAAATATGCCATGAAATGAAATTTCATTATTATACATAAAAATAAATAATAAGTAATAAATATAATATAAATATACAGTCTTACCTGCAAATAATCTTCCTTTAATGCATTGTATATTTCCCTACATGTTTCAGGGATTATACGAGCCAGGGTACCGAAAGGTATTCTTGTTGAATACATGAGGTTTGTATATGTTTCACCAGTGGCAAGAAATCTCAGTGTAACTTGCAGTCTCATTTTCGCTGGAATAGCTTGCCTCATATTTGTATCTTGTCTTTCTATTCTTGGTCCAACAAGCTGGATCAATTTTTCAAAATCACCTTCACTCATTCTTAAGAAATTCCTGTATGATTCAGTGTCCTCTAACCTCAATTCATTCTGAACTAAAGATAACAGACCCCTTCCATCATCCCTTCTAGCTACCCAAGGTCTGGTCCACCACCTTCTAGATCTCCTCTTCTTTTTTCTTTTAATAACTGCACATGCCGCTATTGTAATAACTAAAGCTGCAATTTGTTTACTGTGTATTGATGGCATTCTTGATTATTATTCACTGGCTATTGACGTCAGAAAAATTGGATGGTGCAGCCACGCGGTAGAATGTTGAAGCTGTAACATTGTGACTGGTGAGGTTTCTTTTCATGGTGAAGCATTGATGTCGTGTTGGAAACAGAAAGGAATTTGTTAAATTCGAGGAGGTACTGCTCTGTATACGGTTGCAAATCGTATAAAATGGGCACGAAATCTCTTCACTACTTTCCTGTACAAAAAGTTCAGAGAGAAAGGTGGGCTTCGGTGCTGTCAATTGGAAAGCGTGTTACACGTTACATGACAGTGTGCTGTCTGCATTTTTGTGAAGACGACTTCTTTCCACAGCGTAAGCACCGGTACTGTTGATTATTGATAGTTATTGTCTCTAATTCGTATTCACAAGGATTTAGCTACATCAAAAATACGGATAAACTTGTAGCCTAATACTTCCGTGCCGTACATAGAACCGAATGTAATCCACTCTTCGTAAACTTATTTTAGGGGTTCTTCCGATTGACAATAGTCGAATGGTTAGAAAACTTAAGAAAAATGCTGTTCCTAGCCTTAATTTGCCAGAGAATTTATATTCTTGCCTTTGAACAGCAAGTATGTAGCTCAATATTTGCAAAATGAAGTATGATTTGGCTTGAATTGTGTTTTTGTCTATGATCTCCTTACTGTTGAATTTAGTTAATTAATGTGTAAAATCTTAGTTTTAAGTGCCGGTTTGGTGACCCATCATCCCAGGCAGGCCGGTAACACCTATACTACTCAGGCAGATAGGTCACTTAGTCGTAATTTAGAAGTTATAGTGATGTTAAGTATACATATGCGGTAATGTAGCAGGAGACCTGATCGGCCTAGGCTATTCTAACTTTAATTAGTTCCCATTTCAGGGTTTTTCAGTTTTGAGTGCGAATAGTTGGTTTGAAAGTTGTACAACAGTAAGGAGAGTATGTTTTGTATAGGTTTTAATTTGTATTATGGTTTATGTCGAGCTGAGGAGTGAATTTGATTTGGCTTAAATGTAGTTTTTGATCTGTTCCGTTTGCTTATGACAAGTTCAAGTGGAGATTCCAGCTTTGTTAAATATCTGTATTTTAAATATTTAATTAAATATATTGATAAAGAGGATGCCTCCATTTTAACTTGCCTATGGCAAAAGATTAATAAATTTATATTCTTGCCTTTGAACAGCAAGTATGTAGGTCAATATTAGCAATATTGAAGTATGATTTGAGCATCCCAAGTAACGCTTCTTTGAACCCAAAACATTCATGCAAATTCAGGGTTGCTGGATTCAATTTATTATCAGGGAGTCGTCCTTTGTGTTATGTGAGAGATATATATTGTGAAATTAATAAAAAACATCGATACCGATAGGCTCCCAAGTACAGGCTTCATATTTGTAACAAAGCAAAGGAAGCAAAGCCAACTCCGTACAGGCCATGAAGGCCCTGGGAGTAGTGGAAGGTAGAGGCTTCCACTCTCTGTGACATCGGCAACAGTTGGGATGGAGTTGTCAGCTCCACGTCCGGCCGTCTTTGCTCCCAGGAATTACCCTGGTACTCATTTCTGTTGTAGGCTGAGTGAACCCCAGGGCTATTTGCGTTTCCGAAAGTTGTAGTTTTGTTTCTAAAATCCACTACCTGGGTGGGGATCGAACCCACTCCCTTTCAGTTAGAAGCTCAGCGCCTCTACCGACTGCGCCACGCAGCCCCCTCATATGTGTAACAGCAGACAGTAAATTAACTATCTACAGGTGGGTAATATTTTTAACTGGTAGTAATTAAGCACTGCATTTAAATTGATTATAAAACTATTTCTATCAATGAAAGAAAATATGTAGTATTTTACCATCATAAATTAGAAGCCATAAAAAACGTACACCCTATCACTGTCTTGCTTACTTCTCGTCACTATCTCGCCGCCATATTGTAAACAGCTGACCGGAAGCTCCTCCCCCGTTTCGGACGTCAATAGAACCTACTACGTCTGGTGACCAAAAACCAAACCTTTCAATTAATTGAGACCTGTTCCCACAGAGGTCAGGCCAAACAAATATAATTCCAAGTTTTCGCCAAAAGATGGCAGAGCGATCACTCATATGAGTTTGAAGCAACATTTGACCGTGTACAATACAACATATTTTATAAAAGATGTTAGCAACTTTTTGTCAAATCTTTTGTCAAATAATTGTACCAAAAATTTTACCGTGAGCAAGAGGCTTTTAATTCACTGAATAATGTTCCTAGTTTTCATCCATTACACTTGACAATGACACTCTTCTTTGTACAAATGGCATCCTAATTCGCCTTGAAAAATCATTGGCAAACATGTGCTAGCTTACAACTTATCAAAGAGTAGCAACAGAAAGTTATGCGTACTCACAAAAGTCTTTGGAAGAGATTCCACTGTATGACAAAAATGATTATATTCAAAACATTGTGCGCTATGCACTTCAAAGCTTATAAATGTGATTCAAAACACTATTCTCCTGGGTGATGGTTGCAAATGATACCATTAAAGTTGAATGTTCGGTTTGGAGTGTGTTAACCCACAATCACTCTCATCCACTAACATGATTTTGCTCGAATCTTGGTTCTAAGACCATTCAAAAATATTTACAATAACTTTGTAGATGCGTTAACTTTACAGCATCAAAATGTTAAGGCCGGTTGCAGTGGCGTGCTCAAATATTTCATTTAATAGGAGCCTCAAAGTAAAACTATGCTTTGAGCATCAGTTAAAGTTAATTATTGCTCCATGTTATGGATTGACGTCCATTCTGTGGACTATACAATTGTTACAGACTTTGCACCTGGGTTCAACCCATGATGTGTCTAACTCTAGGCATGAACAATTCCAAATCATGTGGAAGCTCATAAGAAAAGTGAAATACGCCGTCAGTGGCGCCTACGAGAAATAGAAAAATCCTACCTAAATGACTGTTATTCGTACGGTTGTCTACATCTAATCCAGCCCTGAACCATAACCAAATACAAGTGAAATTAAACGGAAACTCACGGTGGCTGTTGTTCACCTCTAACCATCTCTGGTTTCATTTTGAGGGGTCAGTCCTTAAATTCCGGAATAGAATAGTACCTCTTCGGCCACGGTTAACGAAATCCTTGTATCGGCTTCCATTCTGCAAGTGTTATTAGGTGGTCAATGGCTCCTCCATTGTGGTGTTTAAGCCCTCATCATCATCATCTTCGTGGTACGGGGATTAAACGGCATGTAGATTAGTTCAGACATCTTTGAAGTTCTAGTCGAATTGATGAAACAATTATAGGTGATAATTCACTGATTTTAATACTGGTGGCACTTTGCAACACAGGCTTTACACTAGGCCACCGTTATACTAAAAATGGCCAGGTGCCTGCTTTCACTGAAGCTATATATTTCACAGATTCTATTTTTATAGTGAAGCACTATCACTTTGATATCAGTGCAATCCGTTGCTTTTAAAGATCCGCCCTTGCACGGCGTGTTTCTTGTAGATTGTAGAAATATTGTAGCAATTAATGGCAATGAATATTGCTAATATTTTAGCACTTGAACATTTTTTCCTGTCACACAGTTCACCATGTGGTGTCGCGTTGCACATGTGCTTCTAGCACAAAAAAATATCAAATTCACAGTTTTGTCGAAATATCACTTTCTCGTGATTAAACTTTGTAAAATACGTTTTTCACTAGCACATTGGTGCTTAAATAATACTGGATGCTTTTACAATCCGTCAATAATGGACTCACTAGTCCTGTGATAACGATGCACCATTAGGTCTACTTGACCGGACCTGAAAAATATACGCCTGTGCGTCTCAAGCGCACATAGGGTTGTCGTTCCACCTAGCATGGCGTGTTCCGGCTTCGACTACCGTCGAAGTCATTTAGCAACTAATTCCTTGTGCTTCGCGTTTCTGCGATGAAAATACCTTTTAATTACCAAAATACAGTGAATATTATTCCATTTTAATGTTGCTGATAATGCAGAATTACATATTATGCTTTTCTCAAGTGTGCACATCGTAGATAAAAATCTGCGATCATGAATAAAATAATCCAGGCTTTCAAATAAAGTCGAAAGTTCTCCTGAAGCTGAGACAAGCTTCTAGAGTGCGTTCAGTGATTCATGGTTGGAGTATTCCATGTTGCTACGAAAAATCATCACCAGCATGAGCTTGAGCGGGCTCAATACTGGCAATTAACATAAGTAGGATGTATGAAAACAGGCTTTAGTTCTTCACGGAACTACTTGTTTTATAAAGCAACATGTTGTGTACTTTCAACCGGGGCAGAATTTGCCAGACATAGAAGAGGGAAACTATGGAGGCATTGCTGAGTTGAGAATAGAAACCAAATCTTCTTAGCATATTTCCAGAGACAGGCCTCAGACCAGAATTACATTCGTGATAAGACCAGGAATCAAACCTGGAACCGTTGGAATTGGAGTCTTGTACAGAGAAGGGTGATGCATTCGGAAGAGCTACAAACGATAGTTTGGAAGATAGGTTAGCCTTAGGAGTGTATGCCTGCCCCTTATTTAGCCGATTTCTACCGGATCAAGCATGAGGTGAAATGAGTTATATATGCCATGGATGGTTTTTAAGGTCTAATGCCCTTACTGATGCCTACTTTGTCACATCAGTTAACGAGAGATGAAAGGAATAAAACATGGAACGGGGCAAGGTGTTGAGAAGAGAGGAAGCTTGTAGTTTTACGTGAGCGTTATTTTCAAGATCATGAGCCATGGAACCATCTTTTATACGTGAAATCCGAACCACATGATGTGATATCTCACTTCGAATATTTCACATGCATTGACTGGGAATTGAACTTTTTCCCTGGTGAGAGGCAAGCAGCTGGACCACTGCACCTTCACGCCCCACTGCACTGAGGTGCTGAGAAGAAGAGACCGTGGCCTGTTAGAGGGTACCATCCTGGCATTTGCCTAGAGTTGAAAATGGAAATCCTTGGTTAAACCATTTCAAGGTCGGCCGAAAGTGGGATTCAAAGCTCTAACTCACTCTTTTTACGAGTCCGGTGATAGTCTTGCCCTGGGTCAGGCAGGTTTATGCACACTCTGGGCCAGCTCACTGCTCTCCGGCTCAGTTTCCCCGCAGGCTGGTGCATGAGGGGAAGAATAAATTATTTTCCAAGCACGGGGGTGGAGAATCTACTTCTGAGACGGGATGTAATCCATTATAGCTGACATTAGAAGGCAATAAGAGTGCAATTTGTGTAAATCGTGTCAAGAATGCACTGCGCTGAAAAACAGTGTACCTTAACACATTTGAAATACGAATACATTTAATTGAAATAGAACTAAACAAAAGTTTGATGCTTTTCAGTCGGTAAACATGATTGTACCCAAATAAGACGGGTTATTCCCTAATCCTGAAAAAAATTACATGATGAATTGACCATTTACAACAAACACATTTTCACTCCAAACAAGCAAATTCCGGAGGTCAATCACCACTTCCAGTATCTTAACAAAACATCACATTGGGTATATATTGTAAATATTTTCACCCATACTTTCAGACATAGATTTTATAGCCTAAGTGTAATGAATCTGATGATGATCGCTTGACGATCGAAACTGGTCATCCAAGTGTATTTAATCTCATGTAATTTTTTTCAGTATTAGGGAATAATCCATCTCATTTGAGTACAATCGTGTTGACTGACTGAAAAGCATCAAACTTTTGTTTACTAAGGCAACACTGAAAATGGCTCCAAACCCCATAATCAAATAGAACTTTCTAATGTGTCAAATACAAGACAGTAGGGGGCGTGATAGCGCAGCGATCAAGCTGTTGGCCTCTCACCACGGTGGACCGGCTGCGATTCCCGGACAATGCATGTGAGATTTTCAACGTGAAATGCCATGTCCTGTGGTTCGGATTCCAAGTAAAAAGGAAGTCCCGTGGCTCATGATCTCGAGATTAACGGTTACGTAAAACTATAATCTTGCTTCCTTCCTTCCTTCCTTTACAAGACAGTAGTTTTCGATTGCAAGAATATTATTAACCAGTCAAGGTGGCCGAGAGTGCTAACCCACTAACTCGTGCCTCGCTGACATCGGAAGAGCGAGGGTTCAAATCCCACCTCGGCCGTCCTGAAAATAATTTTCGTGGACTCCCATTTTCCCCACCAGGGGACGGTACCTTTCAACAGGTCTACGGCCAACTTCCTCCCAATATCCCTACCATGACCCTCCCTTAGTTAGACCCAAGTTAGCCGTCGCCTGAGCGATTGGCCTGTCACCATCCCCCAGTTGTATCTGCTGACAAAGTGTATTCAGCTCCAAGACACCGTCCCTGCGACGGTAGAGGAATAATCCCTCTCAGAGTGCATGGGTGACCCGAGCTGGGGAAATAAGCGATTAGAAACATAATGAAAAGAATATCATTTTCATAAAGCGAATAAGAAACTCATGACCCCTCCCCCCAGGTGCTCACGACTGGTGGGATGTGGGTTGGTGACTCCAATTGCGTCCGGCATTGCTTCCACTTACTTGTGCCAGGCTCTTCTCTTTCATCATTCCTGCCAACCTCCCTTGATCAACTCTTGTTCTTTTCGACCCCAACGGTATTGGGTTTTCCGAGGCCTCAGACCAGAATTAATCTTCTCGGCAGATACTGGAATAACGCCCAGGACCTTTAGAACTAGGACTGGAGTTTCATTACTAGGCCAAAATATTTATGTAATAATATTAAGTGAAATATGTAATATAACATTTAAAACAATTTAAAATATGTAATAGTAATTTAATTTTTATATAAATTACAAATTACACATGATATTACTTGAAGCTCCCTCATTTTAAAGTAAAGCGTGGTACAGTGATTTATTAATTAAGCATTTCCATATTACATCAAATTAAAAAAAAATCCATTATTATGTAAGAGATAATGCGTAAGAACTCACGAATAAGTATTGTGAGGGGCACGTTTTGTTTGCGGGCTAGGAGGAAATATGGCAACCTTTCTGAACAACAGGTTGGAAAGTAGTCTTTCTGGCACTCACTGGACAACTAAAATAAACTTAAGTCCAGCCGTTGAGTCTCCGGCAGGGTGTGACGTGAATTTCCATCCCCTTGTCCACTAATATCTTTCTTGAAATTTTTCCCTGGCCCTTTCACAGCAGCTTATGAATTGCTTAGAAAATCCGTTTGACGTACCTGACTTTCTAGTGAACCAATATTGTCATACAGACTGTTTTTAATTACCATATACCATATTACCATACCATAACTGTAGTCATGTACTGTGGAAAAGAGAAAAAGAAAACTCAAGTGAACATATGGGGTACGGTTAGAGAATTGAGAACAGTTTACATATCTAGGTAGCACTATAAATGGAAGTGATGACATCAACATTGAAATTAATAACAGCCTAAGTAAAGGTACCACATTTTATCATCAAGTCAGAGAACTTTTATGGGATGACACAGTGCCCAAGAGAATGAAATTAACATTATATAAACAGTGTTTCATATCAATTGTAACATATGGACTGGAAACACTGGTAACGAATAAAAGGCAAAATATTTTTAAGAACTTCAGTTAAAAAGACAAGAAGGGATAGAATTCAAAATATTAAAATCAGAGAAGAGTTAAATATGGAACCGTTAAATCAGAAGATACAGAAAGCAAGGTACGTTGGTTCGGACATGTAAAAAGAATGGGTAAAGAAAGAGTAGCAAGAAGGGAATTAGAAAGAGAAGTCAAGGAAAAGAGACTAGTTGGAAGACCGAGAAGAAGGTGGTTGGACCAAATTTTGAAGGACATTGGAGAAGCTGGATTGGACGTGGCAGAAGTGATGGAACAGGAAAAATAGAAGGACAGAAAGGAGTGGATGAGGCTTGTAAACCACACCCGGGTGACTGGAGTGGGACTTCAATGATGATGTATTTAACTCGCGAAAAAAAAAGTTTTTTTTACAGTAAGGGACAGGATGTGTAATTCTACATTAAAAAGTAAAAGTATGTAAACATATGTATTTATGATCAAATATGTAAAATATGTAACAATAAAATGTAATTATATGATACCTAAGGTTCTAATTCATGGATAAGTTATTTATCGTGTTTAGTTATGTATAGCCGAAGCTTCTTTTAGGCACATGCGAGATCAGGGTTTGGCATCCCTCCCTTAACTTATTCGTCTTGTAAACAATGGGATGTAATAATTTTATTGTTTATTACACATTAAAATAAATAATTGTGTTTTATATTTGCATTAAATGAAAGATTGACTCTAGGTATAATAACAAATACTATATCCTAAAGTACTTCTTATGAACAAACTTTTAAAAACATACTTTTCTCGCCTTAAGCTTGGCAATGTCTTTCAAAATTGAATCAGTATCAATAGTGTTTATAATTTGTTTTTCAATTGCCAATATTGCCGTTTCAATATTCCAAATGATGTTGTTTGAGTCTTCAGTCTTTTGACTGGTTTGATGCATCTCTCCATGACTCCCTGTCCTGAGCTAATCGTTTCATCTCTACATAGCTACCACACCCTACGTCCGAGGCAATCTGTTTAACATTTTCTAACCTTGGTCTTCCCCTACAGTTCTTGTCCTCGATCCTTCCTTCCATAACTAAGCTTGCTATTCCTGGGTGTCTTAGTATGTGTCCTACCAACCTAACTTTTCTCTTCATTAGCAGCCACCAGAAACATCTCTCCTCGCTCACTCGTCTTAATACCTCTTCATTTGTTACTCTATCTACCCATCTGATCTTCATAATTCTCCTTTAACACCACATTTCAAACGCTTCTACTCTCCTCTTTTTCTGCTGCACCAACTTACCAAGTTTCACTTCCAAAGAGCGCCACGCTCCACACAAAGGCCTTCAAAAGTGACTTCCTAACATCTAAATCTATATTCGATGTCAACAGATTCCTTTTCTGTAGAAATGCTTTACTTGCCTGAGCTAACCTACTTTTTATATCCTCTTTGCTTCGTCCATCACTGGTTCTTTTGCTTCCTAAATAACAGAAGTCTCCTAATTCCTTTAGTTTTTCACCTGCCAATTTGATGTCCATAGAGGACATATCTCAATAAAATGTCGAGATCTTATGCTTAATATTATTACATATTCAGGGGCACCAAAGTGTACATTTCAGTTTTATAGCGCCGCAAAATCAAAATATGATTTTCAAACGTAAAATGATAAAGACGCCGGCTTCACCAGCGCGGCGCCCCAGCCGTGCCATTGCCGCCTGGCACCGGCCCTGCCTAAACAAAGGGATTGAATATGTATTTACGTACAAATCCTAGGCCTACTCATTACCTACCACAGCAAGCGACCATAACTATATCTCAATAATTTATTAATTCAGCCAATGGCCATGTACTTTTCTTTTCAGGACGGGACAGGGAAGGGATATTGGAAGGAAATCAGCCGTGGACCTATTGAATGGAACTGTTCCGGCATTTGCCTGGTTGTGAAAATGGGAAACCACGAAAACCATTTTCAGGACGGCCGAGATGGGATTCGAACCCACGCTCTCCCGATGACAGCGAGGGCGAGGTAGAGCATTTGCGCTCTCGGCCACCGCGGCCGGTATTACTATACCTCAATGCCACCTGGTTAAGTTGCACAGCTCATTTACTGAACCAGCGTATTTCCTCCTTCATTCATCACGCTTCCGGAATGTTTCCACTGTAGAGTGCTGTAGCACTGTCATAGACTTAGCGGAGGAAGACACAAGACACACAATTTGCGTGCAACTGGTGAGTGCCGTGGATGAATAAGGATTATGTTGTTGATACATTTAGGGGCATTGCGATAGGATGGTCATGTAGACCCGTGTACTTGGGTGTGTGTGTTTAATTTCTCTGATTAATGTGTGCAAATAATAATAATAATAATAATAATAATAATAATAATAATAATAATAATAACTTAGCGCTAAACATCGACACGATCAAGTTGCCAATATTATCCACCAGAAACTGGCCTTGAAGTACAAACTTCTTCAAAGCTCCGTCTCCTATTGGAAATACACACCATCCGCAGTACTCGAAAATGCCACACACAAGCTCTACTGGGACAGGGGTGTTGTGACAGATGTTGCAGTCAGTAACAACCGGCCAGATATCACTGTCATCAATAAAGAACACAGAGAGGCATTACTGATCGATATCGCATGTCCCAACACTCAAAACATCCAAACAACAGCTGCTACTAAAATATCTAAGTACACAGAGCTGGCAATTGAGATAAAGCAGATGTGGAAACTTGAGTCGGTGACTACCATCCCAATAATTGTATCGTGTACTGGTGTTATACCCAAAACTCTACACAATAGTCTATCAATATTGAATCTACACCCGCAGATATAGGAAGTTCCTTGGTGACAATACCCTCGCCGAACACTCATCAAGGCTCGAAGATGATTCAGAAGGAAATTTAGCTCATTCTATAAATGAGGGAGACTCGTGAAGAGTCCGGACACGAAATTAATGTAATATGAGGTTCCTATAATTTACATACATTGTATTTCAGTACAGATGGTTCCTTGCTAAGGCCGAACCAGGCTGTAATATAAAATGTAACCGGTATCTGCCGTGTTAATGATGCCAAGATAATAATAAAAAATAAAAATAATAATAATAATAATAATAATAATACCGGTACTACTAATAATAATAATGCTATTGGTTTTACGTTCCTCTTAACTACAGCAGATTTTAGAAACATTTGGGTGCCTAAATTTTGCCCCGAAGGGGATCTTTAACGTGCCTATAAATCAACTGACACGACTCCCTCGCATTTGCTCATCCTCAAATGCCAACTGACTGCGCCAAAATTCGATCCTGCAACCTTGTGAACAGCAAGCCGGAACGTTACAGCTGCGCCACGCAGCTAGTCTAATCTGTGTTATTGTGTTGACTGTATTAGTATGTATATTTATAACGGAGGTTAAGGAAGCGGCCGTAGTCTTTATTTTGATACCATCCAGGCATTCGCCTCGAGTAGAAGCGGGGAAACCACGGAAAACCATTTCTAAGATGACTGAGGCAGGAATCAAACTCACCTCTTCCCGCGAGGCTGATTGTACCCCGTTCCAGCACTCAAACCAGAATGCAATTTCATGGCAGAAGTAGGAATCGAACCGGGGCCTGCGCAGTGACAACTATGAGTGCTAGTCATTACGCCATGAGGTGAACATAATTATGACTGCTATTTTTACCATTTTAAAAGACGGGCTTCTCATACTGTGTGACCTTGAATGCTGTGTTGGAATGGAGACGTTAAGGTGTGTTTAGCGACAAGGTAATTTAGCATATCAACGAGTTAAGTAGTCAATTTATGAGCTAATCCGGTGGAATCCAGTTCTGTTGATGGAAAGTGGGGCATGTCAGTACAGCGTGCTGGCGCTCTAGGGGTGTCCAGTGGGGCATGCGGGCCAACATGAACATAACTAGCCTATTGTTGTTGCATCATGTAGGGACTAGAACCATCTTAATTATCAGCGCCGTGAACTTGGGTGTTAGTCCAACCAACGTTGGACTGCTAACCATTGTTGTTATTGCACCATGTAGGGGCTAAGAGCATCGTAGTTATCAGCGCCATGCACTTGGCTGTTAGTCCAACCAACATGAATGAATGAATGAACAAAGCCTGTAGTGTCCCTAGAAGGGCAAAGGTCTCCCTCGAAAAGGGAGCTTGTTGATTATATCTCACGTCGTGAGCTAGTCGCGAGAGATGGTTAGCTTTGACCCTATGGCAGTCATAATGTCTTCCTAACTCCTTCCAATCCGTTCTTTGTCTTGCTGTCCTGGACCAGTGTGATCCTAGTAGCTGTCGGAAGTCATGCGCCCATCCTCTTCTCGGTCTGCCACGGCTTCGTTTGCCTGTGTATGGGTCCCACATGTTTGCACTCTGCGCCCATCTGCTCTGGTTAAGTCTCGTGACGTGCCCTGCCCATTTCCACTTAATCCTGGCGGCCTTCTGCGCGACGTTCCCCGAATTCGTGATTTCTTGGAGTCTCTTGTTAGAAACTCTATCACTCAGTGATATGCCTAGGATTTTCCTCTCCATTCTCCTTTGGCATACGTCTAATGCTATCCTTTGATTGGCCGTTAAGTACCAAGTCTGACAGACGTAAGTCAAAACTGGAATGATGCATGTCTGGAGATAATGGACATAATTATTATTCTTATTGCATAATGTAGAGACTAGAACCATCTTGGTTTTCAGCACCGTGAACATGGCTATTAGTCCGACCAACGTTGACATATCTATTGCATTTCATTTCATTTTCATTTCATATTTATTTATCAGTGCCTTACACTATATTTACAGTACACTGAAGGGAGTCGCTGAACAGAGCAAAGCTCCACTTCGCATTCGGGATGCGTCAGAGACCCCAATATATATACACTGCGTTATATTTACATATGAACACAAGATGGCAATTATTGAGAATCGAGCAATGATTACATTATTTACAGTATATATTAAGGGGATGGTAAATGAGCATTTGCATAGGATAAGGGAGGACCAACAAGAGAAGAGATCAAATAAATATTGCAAATAGAGATTCACGGGAAACACTAGCACAACACCGACAGTAGTGGCTACGCGGGCTAAAGCGCTGCGTTAGGTCAAGGGGCCAAGCTCTCTGCTGACTCGGTTCGAGCCCCACCGTCGGCTGTCCTTGAAATGGTTTTCCGTGGTTTCCCCATTTTCAACACCAGACAAATGCTGGGACAGTACCTTCTGACAGGCCACGGTCGCTTCCTTCCACATCCTTGCCCAGTTTCATTCATCTTCATCCATTCCATCTCTCATCCCGACGCGCAGGTCGCCCACGGGCGTCGACTGGAAAGACCTGCACTCGGCCTCTCAGGAGGCTACACGACAAAAAAAACAAACTAGCACAACAAAGAATCGGGGCATAATTTATGAAGAACAACCTACTTGTTGAAAAATAATGCCGCAGCTTCCTCTTGAACTGTACTGCATTATTGTTGCTGGCCTTCAGGGAACACGGTAGGTTGTTCCATGAACAAACCGATCAATTTACCGATCTATTTATTGCATTATGTAGGGGCTAAGGGCATCTTGGTTATTAGCCCCGTGAACTGGCTGTTGGATCCACCAACATGGACATACAGTAACTATTGTTGTTATTGCATCATGTAAGGGCTAAATGCATCTTGGTTATCAGGAACGTGAACTTGACTGTTTGGGCGACCAACATGTATATAAATATTGTTGTTGCATCTTATAGGGACTAGAAGCATCTTGGTCATCAGCGTCATGAACTTGGGTTCTTGTTTCTAATAGCCAAAGTTAATGTATTTTTAGACTATTTTCACAGAAATGAAATAGGTTTATGGGGTCATTCGGGGTCAATACGTGTGTCTGTCTTTATGTACAGTATGTCCCTCCCCGCTATGAGTTCCTAATTGGCGAGAACCGAACTGAATGAAAATTGCTACAGAAGTAATTCTTCTCCCGGGCATCTTAATTGCACATTTCATATTACCGCCACTTTTAGCGAAAACAAAATGGCGTCCTCATGAATTTTCACTATCTACTTTTGGCTACCGGCCGAACCAGTCATTGGAGTCTCGGTCGTTGCTTATGTCAGTAGCGCTTTAATATAGTTCTTAAACATATAGAATAAACATACACACAAGTGAAATTAGCCATCTAAACGTAATCTTCTGCACTATCTAAGTCTAAAACAACCAGCCAGCGCTGGGGGTAATTTTTCAATTCCATGACTGTTAAAGAAGTCGTCAATCTAGGTTTGAAGCGGAATTTCACCCTCATGTACCAACGAACGTCCATGTAATTATTTCTCGGCTAATTACCTTTAATATTGTTGCATCCGGGAGATGCACCCTCATCCCCTTCTATCTACGACACATACATCTATCCCCAAACAAACGCTTCGGAATAAATTATAAAATTCTACTACACATCTAAGCCTAATACTTCTGCAACAACCTCCAATAACCCCGCCACTTGAACTTCATCGACCCGGCCAATTCCTCACATCTTGTGAAATGTGGAATTGTGCACACTCGACACTCAAAAGGCTATAAAGCTGTAGAGGTGAGGTAACTCGGGGTCAGTCTTCCTCAGTGTCACCTTTTGCCAAACCGCTGCCGAGCGCCGCTCCGACGACCGCCGAAGGGTAAGTGTCTAGAGAACGTAACTCCTCACTCAGACATTCACACTTTCACCCCCTAGTGCTTGGATTGTGATAAGCATCTGATTTACTAACTGTTCTGCAAAATCTAGGAGTACTTCAAGTCTGAAGTACTCATTCAAGTCATACATTACATAAGTATCTGGTCCTTTAGTTTATTAGCCTACTTTCGATTTTTGCAAAAAATGAAAGTAGACTTATGAGATCACTACAGGGCGAAAAAAGTGTGTCTGTCTGTGTGTGTGTATGTGTGTGTGTGAGTCTGTGTGTGTGTGTGTGTGAGTGTGTGTACTCTGAATGTCTGTCCCCCCATATCAATTCGAACACGGTGAAACCGAATTGAACGAAATTTGGTACAGAGGTAGCACGGGCAAAGGGCACCTCAGTGTCATGTTTTATATCGCCGCCATCTTTACCAGAACTTAATGGCGGCCACTCAAATGGTCAAAACGTAATAATGCATTACAACCAAACTAATAATCGGATCTTTACCAAATTTGGTAACAACGTTCCTTCATATGAGGCGCGTGTTGTGCCCAAACTACGAGGTCATCAACCGTACCATTTCAGAATGGCGGCCGTGTGAATTATGCAAACTTTATAATCCTTAACATGGGACCCACCAGTTCCGACTATCGAACCAAGAATCGTTTAATCTGTTTGAAACGACGTGGTCCGTTTGAAATTAAAAGTTTATATTTTAATATTATAGTCTAGAAGTGATTTTAAAAAGCTGAGTCGTCTCGGTTATTTGACAAGATGGCAGCTGATCTCTCGTTCTGACCTATATTTTATTAATTTCAGTATGTTGCATGCAATATAGGCTAGTGGTAACAAATATATGAACTTCCTATGAAATGAACTCGGTTTAAAATATACTCCAGTAAAGAAATCGTTTAGTCCAAGTCATGATTTGCTATAACGTGGTATATGTATTGGTTCATAACGATCTATTAGAGTGTGCACGATTGGCTGCGTGGTCAGCGCGTTAGTCTTTCACCAGGCTGGCCGTGGTTCAAATCCTATCAGAGTTGGACTTTTTTTCTTGTTTTTTTATATTTATTATTTCTTGAGTACTGAGACGTTATAATATAAAGCATTATAAGGTGCATTTTGAAATGGAAAATATATATTTAATTAAAAAAAACATTCACCACCGGAGTGACATCTAAGAGTAATTACTTGAACTATGTTATTGGTAACCACAGCCTTCTAGATACGAGCTATGCTCTCTACCGGCCAGTTAGTGAACCCATATCTACAGTATAATTGCGAAGGTTATTATTTTTGCCGATAGAGGGTACACATCCCCAAGATAAGGCGCGATTATCACGGCATCATCAAGCAGAACCGGTACATTGCCTACGTCACAGAAGGGTTTGGTTTACGCGCCAAGGCCTGTGTTTCTCGTTAGCCGCGCGCGATTACAAATTAGCTGTGTAATACTTATATTAAATATGTTTCTCCCAGTGATACGTTTAGAGCAACTAGTTGAAATTATTGTAAGTAGTCGGTGTTAATAAACTGAATACCTACGTTGTTTGGAGTGTTTACTGATGAAATTGCAAAATACTGGGGTAAATTATTTGAACGCCACTCCTCAAATCCAGTGTGCCAATTTGCACTTCGAATTGGAAGAAATTAGGAGATGATAAAGACAAAGAGTTATAACTATACCCATACATTTAGGAGAAAGTAGGCTATATGTTCTTTCCTGAACATCTTGTTTGCTTAGCTGTTAAGATCCTACCCTTCATCCTCCGTCCCCGGTAGGATTCCAGGTAACACTTAGTTAATTGTTTCGTGGCGCCCGCAGTCAGCTACTCGTCTACATCACACTGCTTGTCTCGCTTATTAGCGCGAGCCGCCCGCTGCCCACGTTAGCAATATTCCAAGCAGCAGCTCAGCTGTTCAGAGCTTCCAGCACCAAACCGCCCTTAATCCCGATATCGCATCCTCGAACTACCCAATCAAACAGTACATTTGGGAGTTCTCCTTTCGAGCCGCTTCCACGCTCTCGAACCAGTCCATAACCGATACCTCTTACACTCGAGTTCCAAGCAGCCCCCAGGTACTCATATTTCATCCCCCCATATACTACATTGTAGAGGGCACCCTCTCAGGTCCCCTACAATTGGTGGACGCGCTAGGTACCGTGACGTTATCTTAAGACAACGCCCACTTGATTAGATACAACGTAATTCCGCGGCAAAGATCCCAAAATTACCTTTTACAAGCCAAGCATACGCCTCTCAAAATTGAGTTTTTTCAGAGTACGGGTTAGGTATTATTCAGTCCCCACTCAAGCCCGCCCCATCAGTATATGATTTCCACAGCCACCCTTATATAGAAGCAAGCAATTTACCAGCCCATAGGAATTTACGCCCATCCCATACGATAGAAAGGGGCCACATTATTTAATTACCCGCCCATTCAGATCCCCAGTGCCTTAGGCAGGAGAGCGACGGTGATATTTAATTCACCACCCCCATAGAGAAAATGGGAGATTAAACGCAAACAGGGGCATACGCCCACAGTTCCGATAACCCGTACATATTTATTCAGTCACCACTTTAGCGGCCTTAGCACACTCTATATAACGCCACCCTACAAAAATTCCCCCCCGAACAAGATAGGCATAGTTACTGACATTAGCAGCCCCACACCAGGATAGGATATACCTTTACACGACCACAGCCTATTTTTCGTTATACATACAACATGGCATCTCTCTACCGCCTGAATATACTGAAGCGAGTAGACGCATTGCAAAACTTGATTGCATGGCACAAATCTATGCGGGATAAATAGGACCACCTGAACCGTATCCAAGAAATGCTGCATGCCCAATACATTAGAATTCTAGGCACCCTATCCCACAAAAAGGGACCACAATACGTTATTAGAGGCCCCATTCCAGCAATCAGGCAACAGTTTACGCGCACACACACCATACTACATTCATTACACGAGGTTCTTTACAAAGAATACTTTGAGCTCCGGGAAGAACACCTTAGAGTGAACACTGCCAACACCAGAGTGGCGGAACAGGCCAGGGTACTTACCCTGCAGTACGCCACATTATGGCGACGTTACCGTCAGTTACAGGCCAACTCTATCTTATTTGAGCTTTTAGCACACAAGCCAACGCATTTAGAAGGGGGCATTGCTGAAATTACCCCCAGGATGGCCAATAGGACCATCTCCATACAGCCCACTCCAATTAGGAAGGAGGGCGGCGTGGCCATTACATACATGCCACGTACCGCATCTTCGCTTAACGAGAACACACAATTACATACATTTAAGCCTCCACGTCCACATATTCCACCCGCCACACTTATACTGCCCCCTAGTACGTTACTGCATTTGCGAGCGAACGACGGCTCTACGTCCCGCCGAAAAGCCATACTAGTTCACAGACAAATCCCATTTACACCCACAGAGGAGCCAAGACGGCTTAAACCTAAAATCACCCTCCTCCAAACGCCCCGAACACCGGATGCATCCCCTGAGTGGATTCCGGGTGCTAAAAATGCATTAGCCATCCGAGGGCAAAAGCGGTACGCCTTACGGTAGAAACCGGCTCACGACATAGCATTGGAGATCACACACCTAGCACCCAGGGCCATTTTCCTTTTAGGCACCTAACATACATGCAAATAGAGAGTAAGACATAACGAGGCTAGCTGCACATGTAGCAGCTAAACGTGTCTCACCATCCCCATAAGTCCCCAGGGACATAACCTATCAGGACAGCATGGGCAAAAGCGCCAAACGCGCTATGGCATCTGGTAGCCATATTCACAGCAAGTGTCGGTGCCAATCCCACACAATGCCCATCCACGACCTAATTATAAGTTGCATGTTTAATTGTTAAGGATGTACTACCATATATTGTATTATTTTAATTGTGTACTTGTATTATACTCGGTTCAGACGGATTGTCTGTACAATGAAACACATGTTGCTACATCAGCTATCAGACCAGGTCATTACCACACAACCGGATACTGTCACCCGAACCCCAACGCTGACACAGCGACTGCCATGCTTCCATTGCAACAGAGGTGCACTGCAAGTCACGTGCCCAGGCACACGCATACACAGCCAAGCGTACTTCCGAACATTCACCCGGAGTACAGGCGTAAGATCGCGGAAAGCTCATTTCTAGTACACGACCACACATACAGTATAGGTCACATCTTAGTATGACAGGGAACATATTCACCTCACATCTTCACACTAAAAACCACACCCAGGAACAGGTCCATTAGTTGACCGACGGAAGATTCAATTACCTTAAAACAGGGTCCGCAGGACATACATACCTTCACAGAATACCTGTATAAACATTCTATACTAATAACAATATACATACGGCATAATCGTATACACATTCGGTAGCGGCCGACAGAAGGTGAAAACACCATAGTATAACAATTAGTTGCACCACATAACATAGCAACAGCCATTTGATACAGACACAGATCCTAGCATCACCGCGAGAGATAATGATACACGTAGCCATACTTCCCACACAAACACGAGGTCCACGGATTGCGGAAGCGCCCTCACACCGAGGCGAGGTTACAACCTACTTCCACTTAAATATCACCGAGTCAGATGGTACTCTAGCAGGATTTATTCCATATAACGTGTCCACATACGATTACACACGAAGCTTAAGGTTAACCTTATGGACACCACAATAACACAGGTTAGCGGCCTTCAGGACAGGCCAAGACGTCCTATTACAATAACACAGGTTAGCATCCTTTAATATAGGCAAAGACTCCTTACCAAACCAACACCAGTTGGATGCATCCATAATGCTACCTACAAGCTATCACAATAACACAGTTTAGCGGCCTTCCGTACAGGCCAAGAAACCCTACAATTGGCCACAACAGGTCATCAGGACCACACACTTGTGGGAAAATTGGATTAGGACATAATTACAGAGGTCACATAGTATCATACACTGTAAATTCATGTTACATTCTCTAATACATTTCACTGAGTCCCAACACACGAAAGTGCGTACTGATTATAAGCAGTGATGCGCGGTCCATAGACGCTCTGCCGGAAGCAGACATGCCACCGCAGCATCTCGGCATGCAAGGAGCAGGGTATCCAACACATACAGGCCACATATGGCGCTGAGACTATCCACACAGGCTCTTTTATATATTTTTTTCCTAACATGGGATCTTTCATTTTTTCTTTTTGTACAACGGTGGTATTGACCACACAATAGCGTCATAGGGACATGCATAACAAATAGTTCTCCAACGAGGCGTCATCATTCTTAGCCAACGATTAGGGGCATGCACTCAAAATTTAATTATTTCATCCACTTTTTTAGCCTCCGAAGGATCGGACTCACAGCTAGTCTGTGGGGTTGGGACGATTCCTCTAACGGTCCGAACAGGGCACCATTGTTTCATCCCTACGCCGAGTTATGAACTGTTCGTCATAGTCTGCCATATGCCGATATAACATTCAATAATGAAGTAACTACATACCTTAACAAGAGCCACAATGCTACCATAGGACCCAAAAGTCCTTATAGCGATCCCATTAAATATATATAACCATTCGACACACACTTATAACATCAATCATTAGTTGGCCAAAATAGACATCTGTATTTTCAATCAGGCGCCGACTTAAACCAATATACATATCCCCATATGTATATACGCGTAGCATTAACGCTATGGCTCATAATTATTTTATGTTTTGTGGAGGAGTATTGTGAGACACATCAAAGAGTCTCTTCCCAAAAACAATATAAGATAAATATCCAGCCTTAAGACATATATATATATATATACAGGCAGCCACTACGTCCATGGTCCGTAAGTACCTTACGTTTTCTTAGGAGAGTACTGTACAGTGTAAATTTAAACACACCCTCCTAAGGTAAATATCAGCCATGGGCATAGGAATGCCAAGTTTTGTAGAAAATAGTGAACGAAGGCCCAATGATTTGCTTTCTTAAAACACTTAATATGCACTTGTGTACACAAACATTTTATACACGTTAAGAGAACATACTCCCCCCCTGTTAACACATTGCATTACAGTGCTACAACATACAGCTGTCACTTCCATACAGCAGGTTGTCCGGTAGACATAGCCCATTACGCTACCACATTTGCATTTGCATTTGCGGAATACAGTAGAAATAGTCCTGACTACACATACATATCCCTAGTTTATACACCCCGAGGGAACTATTATTGATCCGCATAGCATTTCTGCATTTTCCTGGAGTAAGTGGGACTAGACCACGGAAATAATTTTTCTACGGGAAGACACACAGGGCCTTACACGCGAATAGGGTCGCAACAGGCCTAAATACATTACCAGTACTCTATATACAGCAGGCACAGAAGCCCCAGTTTTTTTGCTTTCCTATCTTTTGCCCCATTTTATCACGCTTTTATGACAGTGAATTCCCACAAACGTTCCCCACCTTAGAGAGAAATACTTCGATTTCCCATTGCATATACAATGACACACTGCCGTCACACCCACACTCTGTCATATACAGTCTTTCTCGCATGGCAACTTTGTGTACCCGTCACATACTCGTGTCACCAGACGACACGTGCGCTAGGAATTCAGCTCACACAACGTCAACAAACACCGCCATTTTCTTCAGTAGGTCACAGAGCTCCTGTCCAATCAGCATAGCACGCAAGTAGACAATACACCCACAGAGCGCCGTAGCCAATTAGCACAGCGTATTCAGCCCAGCGGTAACCGCTACCTGACACTCCACATACATACCTCTTATCTCGGTTCTGACGTCACTCATCCTCTACTACACGTGACCCCGAGCAGCCATTATTTTCGCATGGCGAATCATCACACGCGCGCGCCATTCAAATGCCATTGCGACCGGAACATCTACTTCCCGTAGTAGACACTGCCTACCAGAGTAGTCCCATATTTTTATTTGTATTCACCTCCTCACACACTACCTACCTACCACAGAGAGCGCATATTTCACGGTGAAATGCCATTATTATCAGTCCTACACACGGAGCGCCAACATCCATACACACCGTTCTATCTTTTGTCCTTCTTCACAAAACACTTGCCCTTTAATACACCCTCGTAAAGACACCGCCCTCCGCTATAGACAGGCACGGGCATTCCCCCACGGACGTATATAGATACATATCCTTTCCATTTAGAAATTTTTATGCTAGCCATAACATTTTTTTGGTGACAACACTATATTCCAGGCTCGGACGAGAAAAATCGTTCACAGCGGTGGCACAAAAATATTCCCGCCACACGCCTCTTACACCCTCTTGGATTCTCACGTTACACGCCTACATCTCTTGGGATTTATAGATACAGATGACACCTGTTTAGCATATATATTTACCCCCCCCCCAATGTTAAGGGTGGCAAGACCCACTGTTGCTCCCACACACTTCCGCGTAGCGGATGATATGGTTTTGAACAATATCCCCCCCCCCCCTACAAGGTGGATTTAGTCCACAGGAAAGGATACTAAATAGAGCCCGCAGAGGCGGCATTTTAGTTTACATATTCATAGATGATACGATTTGTTACGAGCAAGACGGCGCACAGAGTTGCAGCCTACTATCTAGGATTAAAATATTCATCCACACAGCGACAGTCGGCAGTGCCGATACCGATACACCATTCGCGGACGCGAATTTTCATACAGCGCCCATTATACTTTTGTATCGGGATTTAACCCAGATATATGACAAGCTTTTACCCAATACTGCATATCTTTTGAGGGCATACTAAAGACAATATGCCACACGAGGTGAATATCAATCACAGGGTATCCTGATATATCCCCGTGACCCTTCCAGGAATGTATAGTACAGTGTTACTATGTTCAGAGGTTCTTTCTATTCAACTGACCAGTCTTAGTCTATAAGGTATCTAGAGTATAAGTACAGGTTGTATTTTATACAGTGCAGACAGCAGTATACTACGTTGTACGGCCGCAGATGCCAACATTTACAGCACGTTGATCCAAGGTTAACAGCATTCCCCCTCCCATGACACAGCATTTACACTTTACATCTGACTGGCTGCGTGGCTCAGGGGTAACGTTCTCGCTTGCTGAGCCCAAGGTTTCAGGTTCGAAACCTGGCGCAGTCAGCTGGCATTTGAGGGTGCGCAAATGCGAGGGAGCCGTGTCAGTAGATTTACTGGCACGTTAAAGATCCCCTTCGGGGCAAAATTCTGGCACCCCGGCGTCTCTAAAAGCCAGTGTAGTTAAAAGGGACGTAAAACCAATAACATTATTATTATTATTACACTTTACATCTTACACATAATTCCCCCCTCCCCCTATTAATGCGAGGCACTTGGTGGTCATGCAACCGCCAAGGTGTACCCCATGCCTTTTCGCTCTTGGCTACATGTTATTCAACATTTCGGAACTATAAAGCTAACAGCTTAGCGTAAAATAATTACCTGCTAGCATGATTGTATCAGATATTGTATTTTTCTCTCGCATGCCATTTTTTACCCTGATAGGGATCTTTAACGTTGCATGCGACAGGATGTCAGCTATAGCTCATACGTACCCATACCTACTTCAGTACGGGCTCTAACACCCGCACTGTAAACCCAGTTCCTGGCCACTTACAATCCTAACCCTCACCAGTAGAGCGTTCCTTACCTTTAACGCTTGTCCCACATCCACTTAGGACCACAATTCCTTGGTCATAATTAACCCTCCGATCACCCAACTACTAAAAACTTTAATATGTATACATTCTCCCACTAACAGGAGAACACCCTCCCACATCCTCAACTTTACCGACTAACATGTCAGGGAATACACGCAGCTGAAATTAGCTAGCCATCTGAAAGTCAGGCGCAACGAGTTGCACTGTGCCAAAACAGCCCCCCCCCCTACCCCGAATAAATACCACCCCCACACAAACATACACTCGCTTGCCACTGTAATCATAAGGTTTGTGCACAGAGGTGCACTTTGGAAAATGTGACGCTATTTTCCTTGGGAAAATAGGATATTGGTAAGTGTTGACCTGGACGGAGGGCCACCATTGCCCATGACGTAGATTTTGACGAACGACGGAAGGTCGACGCGGCGGTGACGTAGTGCGGGCAAGCGCCAAAGTTGTCGTGTGTACCTAGCCTGTCCCCAACGCTGTGGAGAGCTACACCCATTATGCACTACTGTCAGCAAAGCCCGACTTGCGGGTAGAACCTTGACGGTCCGACGGGAGAAATAGCCCACTCAGCGTCGGACAGGATAGAACATCCACCCAGGGACGACTAAATTTACTAGACTTTTAGCTAATTTATAAGTTAAGTAGTGTCCTTATGGCGGGGGATAAGTCTTCCGTTCGAAGGGAGTGAAGCAACACAGCCCGCACCTGGACGTGCGGTGAAGAGGACACCCACACACTGCGTGACTCACACACCCATGTTGAATCCCACGCCCACTGAACTTGAATTAAATAAGGAATGTAGGGCAGTGCATTCGACGCCGCCCACTTACATGTTGGTCAGCGGACCTCGAGTTTTTTTCCTGTCGATATTTCGGGTCGTGAGGGCTAGGGCAACCATTACAAACGTCACGCAGATAAAATCCTGGCGAAATGATCACGATTCACCCCCCTGGCCGAGGTAACGATCACCGATGGTCTCTTTGATCCTACCCCAGGGGGGGGGGGACATATTTGTATTGCCTTGCGGATGCGTCCTAGGGATCCTAAGGTCCCTAGCCTATTTCAGGCGTTCCTTTGCGATGATATATGATATGCGATTTGCCATAGTGCTACTATGGTCCCGAGCTGATTTCACAGTGTTTTCACGATCGTGGTATCGTTACCAATGCGCAGTGCAGTCACTCAGTACGGGGTAACTCCTCCAAGGCCACCAGGTAATACCGGATAGGTGGATGCAGTTTTCCCACACCACGGCCGAAGGTTCCTAGGATTACTGATAGTTCGAACCTTAGGGTGCTGGGGAAGTCCTTGACAGGCTCCTGAGTTCTGATACCGCCCTGCGTATTGGACAAAACATGACATATACGTATGTTTCTCCATGCACCTACACATGGATGGTGCGATTGACAAGATGCGATTGATGAGGTGCGATATATGATTTGCGAGATGCGAGATGCGAGATGCGATTGACGAGATGCGATATATGATTTGCGAGATGCGAGATGCGAGATGCGATTGACGAGATGCGATATATGATTTGCGAGATGCGAGATGCGATTAACGAGATGCAACATGCGATTTGCGATATGCGAGATGCGAGATGCGAGATGAGAGATGCGATATGCGATATATGATGTGCGATGATCGGCGATATGCGATAACACGGTACTTTGAACATACACCTACACTTATGGAAAGAGACACTTACACTGGAGAGATCGATCATCGATCGGCCTCGGCCTGCGATTTTACGCAGCCGTGTAAGCCCGACACCTCGATACTTCGGTATCAACAACATGATTCTTTACCGTTGCAAGATGTGCCGACACGAGGTCGCGACAGGCGACGACATGACGATGCCATACGACGACGACAGTGCGATCTGTCTACAGGACCGATCAAGCGATTGGCGATCAGCGTCCTCTTATTCTTTCATGGCAATTACTAATATGTCCATACTTTGTTTACAGACTGAGGTCCACCATGAGACGCTAGCTGAAGGCACGGAGTGCCTAGAGATACTATCTCTACCCGTGGCAATGAGTAGCGCCACTATCAGTATGATTTGTTCTTTTTCCCAGCTTATAATTTACATTTGTGTTTTTTCTCTTCGCAGCTTACTCTACACCTTATTACTTGTGTAGACACCAATTGATACAGGTCACCAGGGTGACAAATACTAATCACTATATGTCTTCCAGGACCATGAAGCAGCTAGCCAGCGGGATAACTTTACACCTCCATTCTCATTTCTCTCTTTCCCCACAGGTGGCGATTTTGTATATAGTCCCATGTATATATCTTGCCAACGCCCTGACAGGCGCTCGTCGCACCCTCTCCCACACACACAGAGCTAACACCCCCCAGCTCTCACACCTTTTCCTCGCCCTTGTTTTCACGATAATTGACAGTATCTCCGTCCCACGGTTAGGGATAACTGTGGGATATCCACTCCCGCTGGGCGGACTCACACACACCTGAAATGAGAGGCGGACTACGGCGGCGAGGGTCGTGCCCACAGTCTGTAAGGGGCGACCTTCCCTGCTAGGATGGAACGTCCTCCCACAGGGGACGATCCATAGATATATCAATAGTTTGCCATGGCATAGATTAGCTCTTGAATAAGATAGTTGTACTAATTTAGCGCGCTTAAGTTCAGGTTGTAATGTATCCACATGGGTGGAAATAATTATGCGTAATTTGTAAGCCGACATATTGGTGCTACGGCACAAGCGAGTTCATCTGCACTTACGCCACAGAGTACGAGGCCGATACCATTCTATATTGTTTGTATTTCCACCGTATCTTTGCTACACACGCCATAATTGGCACTACACTGTTTTATTTTTTTCCCTTTCGCTCCTTCTAAAATCACATTTGTAAAAATGCCTCCTTTCTCCCCCACACAATAAACAAATTTTTCTTACCCCCATAACTTACACACCGAGGCATTTCCTTTCCTTTTTTCTCTTCTATCTGTTCTTTTACATTGTTAATTTTGTGCATTTTAGCTACCCAATTGCACTTTTTCATCCCGTCCAGGATTGAAGGGACGGAGGAGACGCTAGACCCTACCGATGTTTTTTCCCCTTGGGATGGCACACATGGTTTGTATTACTGATTATATAGGGTCAAAATACCCTCCATGTATATTTCACCGATGATCATGTCACCATGTTTTGTTTTTGTTGATTGTGTTTCATATTGTACCATGTTTTGAATAATGTCCATTTGTATGTGCCAAGGGCACCGAAGCTGTAATGATGAACATAATATGTGATTGAATTATTGTCCCCCCACCCCCCAAACCAACTCACCTACACATGATCGCTAGACACGAACCGGAGGCAAAGCCATTCTACGAGGTACTTTCCACAAGACTCGTCCCACTCTTCAGTCTACGCTACACCCCACCTTTCCTTCTACGAGATTTCACTTCTTCACCTCACCTCACACGGGTATAACAACACACCCCCACCGACGTCACCATCTTCTTTCCGAAGGGACATACTAGAAGATCAGAAGAAACCAAGAGAAGAAAAGAAGAGAGAAGATATTTGAAGATAGAAGCAGATGACCCTTCACACACACACACACACACACACACACACACAAGACAAACTACCCCTACGGCCTAGTCTTCGTCCCGTCATCGAGGACGATGACTAGCACCCTCGAAGGAGTTGTTGCATCCGGGGGATGCACCCTCATCCCCTTCTATCTACGACACATACATCTATCCACAAACAAACGCCTTCGGAATAAATTATAAAATCCTACTACACATCTAAGCCTAATACTTCTGCAACAACCTCCAATAACCCCGCCACTTGAACTTCATCGACACGGCCAACTCCTCACATCCTGTGAAATGTGCAATTGTGCATACTCGACACTCAAAATGCTATAAAGCTGTAGAGGTGAGGTAACTCGGGGTCAGTCTTCCTCAGTGTCACCTTGTGCCAAACCGCCGCCGAGCGCCGCTCCGACGACCGCCGAAGGGTAAGTGTCTAGCGAACGTAACTCCTCACACAGACATTCACACTTTCACCCCCTAGTGCTTGGATTGTGATAAGCATCTGATTTACTAACTGTTCTGCAAAATCTAGGAGTACTTCAAGTCTGAAGTACTCATTCAAGTCATACATTTCATAAGTATCTGGTCCTTTAGTTTATTTCTATAGATGTTAAGATCCTTCCCTTCATCCTCCGTCCCCGGTAGGATTCCAGGTAACACTTAGTTAATTGTTTCGTGGCGCCCGCAGTCAGCTACTCGTCTACATCACACTGCTTGTCTCGCTTATTAGCGCGAGCCGCCCGCTGCCCACGTTAGCAGTATTCCAAGCAGCAGCTCAGCTGTTCAGAGCTTCCAGCACCAAACCGCCCTTAATCCCGATATCGCATCCTCAAACTACCCAATCAAACAGTACATTTGGGAGTTCTCCTTTCGAGCCGCTTCCACGCTCTCGAACCAGTCCATAACCGACACCTCTTACACTCGAGTTCCAAGCAGCCCCCAGGTACTCATATTTCATCCCCACAGATACTAAATTGTAGAGGGCACCCTCTCAGGTCCCCTACAATATTGAAGTATTAGAAGACAGTTTCAGTGTTATCTAATTCTATTAAAGAAAATTTTCCAGCCGGTCAACACAAAGTGTGCCCAATTTCATTCGGCGGGAAAACAAGTATTTACCTGAAAAAAAAAAGAAATATTAACACAAACTAACAGGCCTTTATGTACAAAATGGGGTACTTAATTGGATGACATGTTTCGAGCGTTAAGCGTTCATCCTCAGATAGACGACTGTAATGGGGAGCTGCAGTAAGCCTAGAAATTGGAGGATCGAATTCCGGCGTTGACAGTGACTATTCTCATAGCAGTTTTCCTCCAGGATTTCACTCTCACTCCAGGAAAATGCAGGGATACCTAACTTCAAGCCCGGGACACCGGATTTATCATTCATGACAATTATCCCGCCACTGAGTGATTTCGATAGCTCTTGAAAATTAACGTGTAGCTTGGTGCTCTCCTAAAATTGATGATTGATCTTATAAGATAATTGTGGTTATGAATTGAGAATTCATGTTCTTTAATTTCACTGATTCATATTTCGTGTAAATGTAGTTGATTTCATCAAGTAGCTCTTGAATTGGTTTTATTTGCATCTTTTCATACTTTTATCTCACATCCTTCAATCATTTAAGGTTTAGGTAGGCTATATTACGTCCATGTTTCCTCTTTTTGATGTGTAACATCTATCCACTCGGTTGCTGGATATTTTTGTGGGAGTGATTTTGAAAAAATGGGACGGAAGTGGATCGGACGGAAGTGTGTAAGACGCATTGCCAGGTGGATTGCATCCCTCCTGGCTGCTTTAGCAGCCAGGCGGGATGCGATCCACCTGGCAGTGGTATGAGGAAACAATGAGCGCGCGGTGTCGGAGATTTGTACCATGACGCACTGACGGCCGTGTGGAATGTATATCACATATGGATTACTTCAAGGTTTGAAGGCGCTATTACATATATTTCTACAATAAATTATCTTCAGGTTGTTGATCTTTGGTGTAAAAATATTCATTATATCATATTTGCTGAAAACAATTATGATCTATTAAGGGTCTGTTTTTCAATCTCTGGATAAAAGTGATGGACATCCACTCCCCGAGTAACTTTGCTCAACACTTTCATACTGAACGGTAAACGCTCATGCGAACTCTGGTGTCAACTGATTGAAACACAAACCACATGTTAAACGTTTTCGTATCAGTATTTAAATGATATGCTTTAATATGAAGCACTGTAACTAGTCATCCAAGCCGGTATTATTTTTCTGCACAATGGCTATTCAGATATTAGCCCACATTGCGGTAATGCAGTGATCAATGTAATATATATCGATGTTTTTATACGGGAACTGGGCTATCCTTAGGTGGACCACTATAGGAATTCCCTTTACTGTCAAGTAGGCGTATTCATAATTAATTTAAAACTCAACTAGATGAAACCCGTCAAAACATGACGGACAATGGAAAACAAAATTACTGAAGAAGCTTCTTATGTAAGTTACATTCTTTGTACGAATACTTTTTAGCACTATTGCAACTTTAAGGGCGTCGAAAGATAGCACTCTCAGCATTGCAACATATTGCTGGTCATGACTGAAAACGTGATGAGGTCATCATCATCTTGCACAGTTTCCAGCCACTGGCCGGGTCTGTTTGGAACACAAGCCTCTCCAACGACTTCTGTCTTCCCACCACCTCTCAGCCTCCACCCTTGTCCAGTCTTCTCCTCTCTTCTTCAAGCTTTCTTCCACCCCCTTCAGCCACCTGTCTCTCGGTCTCCCTCTTGGTCTCTTTCCTTCCCACTTCGTCTCGTGTATCCTCCTGGGTATCCTCTTCTCCTCCATTCGTTTTACATGTCCATACCATCTAAGTCTAGATTTCTGTATACCATCCTGTAATGGTTTCTCCTACATTAATACTCTGGTCCTCTCATTTCTTATTCTGTCCCTCTTTGTAGCTCCAATACTGCTTCTCAAGAACCTCATCTCACTGGCCTGTATTTTGCTCTCCTCCCTTCCTTTCATAACCCAGGTCTCCGAAGCATACGTCAGGATAGGGACATAGTACGTCCGATATATGATCTTTTTGCTGTTCTGATGGACATCCTTGCTCCATAACATGCTTCTCACACTCCTCCGGAATGCTTCTGCCTGTCTCCCCCGCTCATTTATTTCTCTATCCTTTCTTCCATTCTCGTGTATCAGGTTTCCCAGATACTTGAAACTCTCCACTTTCTTCAGCTGTTCCCCACCAATTGTTATTCCTGTTGTGGTTCTTTCCTTCTTCCTTGTTGTGATCACCATCTCACTCTTATTTATGCTAAATTTCATCCCATAACCTTGTATTATTCCTTCCCACACGTCCAACTGTTCCTTTACCTCCTCCTCCATGTTTCCCCAAATCATTAAATCATCTGCAAGCACCATTGCTTTCATCTTTCCTTCCCCAATTACTTGTGCTATTCGGGTCATTATGTCATCCATCACCACAATGAAAAGTAACGGTGACAGTGCACTTCTTTGTTTCAGGCCGTTTCTCTGTTCCAACCAGTCCGATCTCTCTCCTCCCACTTTCACACAGCTCACGCTTCCCTTGTACATCTCCTTTATCCTCCTTATAGTCCATTTTTCTATTCCTCTATCCTCCAGGGACTTCCATACTTTGTTTTTGCATACACTGTCATATGCTTTCGCAATGTGGCTTCGTATTATTCGATAACACTATAGTGTCCTGCAATAACGGAGCCGCTAAATATTAAATGGCAAACAATACTTCATTGCCGAAATCAACTGCGTAGTTAGACTCAGTATTCTAAACAAATAATCATTAAACAATTGTCTTATACAATGAAGTTCAACATGACCGTCCAGAGACTTTCATACTCAAGTTGGTTGGTGAGGAGAATGCGATGAGACTGATCGCTTAAAATGAATTCCTTATAATTGTTCCTGCCAGCGAATTTTCTTTGCAATAGCTTGAAAACGCAGCTCAGAATGACGTTCTTCATTTTGTTATAAACAGTACGAAACTGCTCTAATTATGCAATTCCCATCATATGTTATAGGTTATGGCAGTACATTTTGCAGGGGAACATAGAATCACTTCGCCAACTACTGGAATGACTCTAGGCCTATACTCAATACTCCCTTCGGCAGTCATCCTAATAATGGAGGCAGATTTTGAATTCTATGTCCCGTGCATGTCAAAAATCGTATTAACACATGGAGGCCCACCTATTCTTGTCTATCGCCCCGGAGACCCGGGTTACATTTCCTGCTCTGTCAAGAAATTTAATTCTGGTCTGAGGGCAATAACGGGGCACATTCAGTCTCTTGAGGTATAACTAAGAAGAGGAAGGTTTAATTCCCACCTCGACAATCTTGGCTGTGGTTTTCCGTGGTTTCCCACTTCCACTTAAGGCAAATACCAGGATGGTTCCTAACTTAAGGCCTTGGCCGTCTCCTTCCCATTTACCACCTTAATTACAAAATAATACACACAGTAATGCAGCCATCACAATAACACAGGTTATCAGAGAAAATTTCACACATACGCACCCAAATACACGGGGATGGGTGACCACGATGTCGGAGCCCTTCAAACAAATTATGCTCGCCAAGTGTCTCTCATAGCGAAAGCAATTGTGGACACGCGCGAGTGCCTGGAAAACTACTTTTTTCTTTAATAATTTAAGAGTATATCGACGATGCATAATTATAACTTTTAGTCTAGAACGCTAATAACTTGACCACCGAAGCATTGGGAAGAAATTGCAATAATAAGGTACATAAACAACTTAGCCTACACATTCAATTGTCGGTTAATGTTCCTCAAAATTTCCCTTCTTAAATATTCCCCTTCTTTATAATTCTCCATCACGTGAAAAAGTGCCATGTCTTGTGTTTTAAATATATCGTTGCAATGGTGCTGCCATCTGCCGTCAGTTAATGGAACTATATGGGCGATGTACCGCCATCTGTTGTCAGTTATAGGAACTGATTGCAGATATTTAAACGGCGTACTGAGGTCAACAGTTTGTCTTTTGATCACATGCTGTAATGCAATGGTAAAACGGAAATAAAACTTATTGAGAGCGAATGTAGAAATATGTATCTTTTACAGACATAAAACCTTACTAATACTCCTTGATTAAACAATATTTCAGAGGTAAAAAAAAAATACATTGGCGAGAGCTAGGATCGAACCGGTGTACCTTGGAACAACAGACAGTCGCCTTAACCACATAGCTACTCGCGCTCTCCTGTTTAGAAGCAGACGCAGCCATTCATTATCTTCAAAAGCCGTTGTTTGAAGGAAATAATCTATTTCATTATCCAAATAAATCAATGTTGCACATTCGTATACGTTCATACTGTTATTATATTTTATTGTCAGAACTTGGTTAATGTATGTTTTCAATTACATGGAAGCTTATTAAATAACTTACATTTTAATGGACTTCTCACCGCCATTTTGTCATGACCCCAGGCGGATTGTGCGCATGCGTGACGGGCAGGAATTATGCTATTTTCTATATTAATTCAAAAATATACCGTAATATATTTGTTTATTTTAGAGACACTCTGCATATCTAGAGGCCAAGAGCTTTCGTTAGAGTGTTCTACGAAGTAAATCGGTTCTGTCGTTCTCTCAATCTCGTGGTAACAAAAATCACCTTACTGTTTTAAATATATAGATTCCACGTAGGAACATACGTCCATATTATTACCGGCACGTGAAAATAAGTAACTGTCTTGTACTCTGGATTTCTGTGGTTGTAATGGCTGCGTGGATAGCATCTTGGTCTGCGAATCGTGAGGTCTCAGGTTCGGACCCCAGTCCCGGCAACTATTTTTGCTACCGGATTATGGATTTAAACGATAACTACCATAACATTATGCGCCATTTTAACAGAATCTACATGAAATTACGATGTATCTAATTTTAATTACAATAGTTTGCACCAACAGGAGTTAGGAAATTTGATTGTATTGAACATTATTTCTAGTAGTCTATAGATAGGATAGAGACTATGGTTTCATTCCTCCTCTTAATTTACAATATAATATGTGATGTTTGTTCAAACAAGTGTGAAAGTAGCATATCTCCAATTCAATCTATACAACTCCAGTATGAAAACGGAGCGTAAATTAACATTTTAAGAATGTCCAAGCTGTGTAGTATACGAGTAGGATAACATGTCAGATGCTACACATCATATGCGACTACTGTAGGGCTCGTATCTTTTTTTTTAAAACCATTGTTCTCCTTTTCTGTCACATCATTATTTGTTTTCGAGTGTGGGTAAATTGTCTTTTCTGCATCTTGTTTTCCCCCTCCCTTCTTTTACCGCGGTAGCTAACTTCTTAAGGGTTTGGATATTAGTTACTTTCCTTGCCAATGTTTTGGGTGTCTAGCTGGCTGAGTGGCTCAGCAGTAACGTTCTCGCTTGCTGTGCCCAAGGTTGCAGAATCGAATCCTGGCACAGTTAGCTGACATATGAAGGTACGCAAATGTGATTTACTGGCAAGTTAAAGATCCCCTTCGGGGTAAGATTTCGGCACCATGGCGTCTCTAAAAGCTACAGTAGTTAAAAGGGACTTAAAACAAATAACATTATTATTATTATTTTGTGTGTGTGTGGTCATTGACACTTGGTTTCCTGTGGTTATTGATATATTTCATCCTTGGTATCTTCTTCTCCCCATGCCCCTCTTTTATATTTAGTTAAAATCAGACAGAAAATTGTGACAGAAGCTGAAAGAGAACGAACACCACATCGCCCATAAAACCAGCTAAGTACTTTAATCCATATCCAAGTTAGAATACCAACGTGACCATTTACTAACCATTACAGATTATCACAATAAACAAGTAAACTTGAAGGTCAATAGCCACTAACATTATCATAACAAAAAGTGACAGTCAGTCTGAAAGACTAGACTTTGTATCATTTTAAATGCTACAAATGCTGAAAAATGCTAGATAGGCCGCAGGCTTCTCACTTCGCTCGAAGCCAAAGACTCTTGACATGTTCGAAAATTATCTGCATGATACTTATCTTGCTTATCTTGTTTGAACGGCAAGTGCAAACCCAGGGCAAAGCAAGGCCAAGCGCACGGGATGCCGCACGCTCACCAGAGCGTGCGGGGACGTGCCCCTTCCATCCAGTCTAAAAACACTTATAGTGGGCGATTTACTGAAGATAGAGATATGCTCTCGCGGACTTTTATGTAGAACTTTTCATGCTGACCGATTCTTACGCTCATAGTATATTGCTATTTTTAACGGTTTGCCCAGCGTAAGCTTAAGAAGCGCACGGACGCCAAGTTTGTTTTCGACTTTTTCAATGAAATCGTTACTGCTTGGCTTCCTTTGATCATACATACATTATTTTCTACAGAATCTTTCCACGAGATATCCTTTACAGAGTGGTGAAAACCGCATCAAAATCCATCCAGTGGCTCTCGAGATTACCCGTGACATCCAAGAATCGGGGATTTTTGTCTTATACTAACGAAGTAGAGAATGTCGGGGAACACATGCACCAAGCGGTACTATGACGTCACACACCTCAGTGCATCTGGTTACATTTCGTCCCGTCACCGTAACGTAACGCCTGACCCCAGCGTAACGACGAAGTCGACAAGTTCATTTAAAATGATAAAATCCGAGTAATACTAACAAACTAACAAGTTACGCAAGTTTACAATAAACTTCTGGAACCAAAATTAGTGTGGCCTATACCAGGCGAATCAGCTGCCCCTAATAATATTGTTTTATGCAGCCCAACTAGCGTTTTTATCGGGAAGGTCGATATTTCCCTCTTTGCATCCCGTATGGTACTAATGCATTGCAAGTATATCCTGCAAACGATACTGAACACTATTAGTTTTCCCTCGATGTAACTACAGACTATTACGTGGGAAAAATAATTGTGTGCAAGCAGAGAAATATCGAACTTCCTGACAACATGCGTTCGTTGGGCTGCATAAAACAATATTATTAGGGACAGCTGATTCTCGTGGTATATTGTATAATAATTATCTCAACTCACATATTCGTAGACATAGATTAATAGCTTGAGTGTAAAGGATCTGATGATGGTCGCTTGTCAATCTAAACTAGTCATCTAAGTATATTCATTAATCTCATGTAATTTCTTTGAGATTTTTGGAATAACACCCATTACAATTACACTCGTGGTGACCGACTGAAAAGCATTTTTCATCCCTCTTTTAAAATAATGTTAACTTATTGGTTTTAAGTCTCTTTTAACTACTGTCCTGATAACATAGACTATGCCTTTCATACTTCGAGCTCTAGGTTCCTTGGTGTTAAGCTGCTCTATTATTCGAGGAGCTTGGATTTCGAGATGATTTAGCCCGTGCATTGGATGTGTCGAATTTGTCTGATAAACTGTATTACTGTAGTGTCTGTAGTAGTGTGTGTATTTGGAGTTCAGGTGTGTATAGGGAAGGAGGCGGCTGTGGCCCTAAGTTAGGAACCATCCCGGCTTTTGTCTGGAGTAGAAAGGAGAAACCACAGGAAACCACTTCCAGGATGGTGATGAAAAGGGAGATTTGTGTTAGAGATCTCAGATGTACGTGCAAGTCACAAGAAAAACAAACTGAATATACACGTAGCTGCTAGTACAGTAAATTATAAAATATATTACTCATCATTTAATAATATTACAATATCAAATCTTTGCAAAATGGCTGAAAGCCTCTACTTGTTGTTGCTTCAGTTAGAGTCTTCGACGTTGTGGTCACCAGTCCCGTGTACATTAATGTGTGTAGAACTTCTCTGATAATCTGGGTTATTGTGGTCTGTGGTACAGTAGTGTGTGTATTTGTGATCGATGCAAGGATAGGTCATTCAGTGGCCGTGGATTTAAGTTGGGAACCATCCCGGCATTTTCTTGGAGTAGAAGTTGAGGGAAACCACGGAATACTAATACCACGGTAACACAGGTTTTCAGATGAATTCTACAATCATCCAAGTACACGGGAATGATGACCACGATATTCAAGTTCCTAAATGATACAATGACAACATTCATTTGTCATCAATGTGGCAGGAAAGTAATGGAAATCCAATTCTTGTATTTTATTTATTTATTTATTTACATATGTTACGCCCTCATTGGAGCACTTAACCAAAACAAGTATATACATGTCTCAAAAACAATATTAAAGATTCAGCTTCTTATTTTTCTTCTTTTCCCAAAACATTTTAATTCTAGTCGACCTTGCCGCTCTTGTATTATTATTATTATTATTTATTATTATTATTATGAAATGGACGTAATTTAATAAGCGCACTGTCACTATCTACGGGTCGCAACACCCGCAGGTGTATGACAGCAACAAGATCGATGATTTCCATTGCTGCCCAATAACCGGAATAGAGTTCTGCCCGTCAGGGATGTGAATCTTTGAAATAACAGAGGGCCACAACTAACACTTTGGTGCGGTTCGTTTGTCGCAAATGATCACTTGTATCATGTTTTCTGGTGTAATGGAATGATGTACGTATGAGTGAGAACGTTATTTATGGTTATATAACAGTTAGAACCTACTCCATATTTAGACTGCATGAACGTCAGGATACAGTTAAAGAACAACATATCAATGCAAAATGTTCTCGATCGTATTACTGTATAATAAGTAGTTTCATGAAGAACTAAATAACTTATTTTCACATACCCTACTTATGGTAATTGCCTCCATAAACATACAACATTTCAGTTTGATTGCTGTAATAGATTCGAAGATATTGAGAACCGTCTAAATATTTCGGATGGTCGCCATGTTAGATTTTTATATATGTATACCATAGAGTTATTTACTACTACATGATGATTATTGCTTAGGTGTATTATTCAATTTTCAATCGCATGATAAGGACACCAGAAATAAAAAATATATTTTTAAAGTTCACACAGGCGCCCTCTTGCGGTTATGAAAACAATTCAAATTAGATGTCAGTGGATTAAAATTTGTATAAGAATTTAACGCACCAAGTTTCACTGCGCTTGGATGGTTAAATCGCGCGAAACATTTATTTAAATATTTTAATTTCGCGTTGCCTCCATATTGGATTTGTGCTCACCAGGTTATTGAAAGTACCATAGGTGGATTTATGTTCATAGCCTTTATAAACATGCAGAATTTTGGTTTGATAGCTGTCATAGATTAGTAGATATTGAGAACCGTCTAAATAATTCGAATGGTCGCCATGTTGTATTCTTTAATATGTAGGCCATAGTGTTATGTACTATTATACGAAGATTATTGTGTTGGTTCATTATTCAAACGTTGATTTCGATCGCATGATTAGGACACAAGTACTAAAGACTTAATTTTAAAATTTTGCACAGCCACCATTTTGAGGTTACGTAAACAATTGTACTAAATTATGTGTCAGTGCATTACAATTCGTATAATCATTTGCTGTACCAGGTTTCACTGCGCTCGGGTGGTAAAATCGCGAGATAAGTCTATTTAAATGTTTCAAGTTCGCTTGGCCGCCGTCAACAGGTTTTTGAATGTCACATAGCTGAACGTCTAGTAGTGCCCTTTATCACCGTACAAAGTTTCAGGGTGATATAAGTAATGGTTTCGGAGATATAGAATGCCAATGAAATATTTCGCACAGCCGCTTTGTTGGATTGCTGAGAAGTAATAACAATTGAAGGGCACAGTCGGGGTCGGACAACCTAGTACTATGTTCTTACCGATTTTCATTGAAATCGCTCCAGCCGTTTAGATTTTAATTGGGACACACACACACATGGACAAAAGGTGATCTCATAAGCCTATTTTTTTCATAAATGAAAATAGGCTAAAAATACGAAAGAATCATGAATATAGGCTAAGTCGTAATGATAGGGATCGATTGGGCGGTTAATCGAAAAAGGCAAATAATCGGATAACTTACATGCAGTCTAAAGTGTAACTTCTACCATCGAAAGGAAAACAAGTAGTTCCGTGAAGAACTAAAGCCTATTTTCATATATCCTACTTATGTTAACTGCCACTATCAACATACAAAATTTCAGTTTGATTGCTGTAATAGATTCGTAGATATTGAGAACCGACTAAATATTGCGGATGGTCGCCAAGTTGGATTTTTATATACGTAGGTCTTAAAGTTATGTACTGTTACATGAAGATTAGTGTGTACGTGTAGTATTCAAACTTCAATCGCATGATTAGGCCACAAGAAGTAAAAACGAGATTTTAAAATTTCGCATAGCTGCCATCTTGTGGTCATGGAAACAATTGAAACAAATTTGATGCCAGTGGATTAACATTTGTATAAGGATTTACTGTACCAAGTATCACTGCACTCGGATGGTTAAATTGCGAGAAACGTCCACGTGAATATTTATACTTCGCATCACCGCCATATTGGATTTGTGATGTCCAAGTTATTGAAAGTCTTATAGGTGAACTTATGTTCCTAGCCCCTATGAACATAAAAGAATTCAGTTTGATTGCTGTAATATAATCGTAGATATTGAGATGCGTCTAAATATTTCCGATGGTCGGCATGTTGGATTGTTATATGTATAGGTCGTATAGTCATGTACCATTCAAGGAAAATTATTGCCTAGGTTCATTATTCAAACTTTCACTTCGATCGTATGATTACGACACAAGAAGTAAAAACTTAATTTTAAAATTCGCACAGCCGCCATCTTTAGGTTATGTAAACAATTGAACTAAGTTAGATACCAGTTTATTACAATGTGTATAGACATTTGCTGTACCAAGTTTTATTGCGTTTGGATCATTAAATCGCGAGAAAAGTCTATTTAAAACTTTCAACTTCGCTTGACCGCCATCTTGAGGTTATGTAAACAATTGAACGAAGTTAGATGTTGGTGCATTACAATGTGTATAAACATATACAGTACCACGTTTCATTGAGTTTGGTTGGTTAAATCGCGAGAAACGCCTATTTAAAGTCGCAACATCGCTTGGCCGCCATGTTGGTGTTTTAGTTACCCGGTTTTCAAAAGTCACACAAGTGAACTTCTAGTAGTTCCCTTTATCACTGTACAAAATTCCAGGGTGATATCGGTAATAGTTTCGGAGATATTGAATGCTGGTGAAATATTTCGCACAGGCGCCATGTTGGATTGGTGAGACGTAACAAAATTTTAAGGGCATGGTCGGGGTCGTCCGGATGAGTGCTATGATCTTACCGAGTTTCATTGAAATCACTCAAGCCATTTAGACTTTATTAGGGGGAGGGAGGGGACACACACGGACAAAAGGTGATCTCATAAGCCTATTTTGTCACAAATGAAAATAGGCTAAAAAGCATTAAATTCCACGATTATGAGTCGACAATTCCGTACGTTATAAATTACGATTTTGTGTGTTTATAACGAAACCCTGGTCATCAGTTTGTGTCATTGCAGGGGATTTCGAAATAGTCATTATTAACAATGTTGCTTACGATTGAAATACTACTGAATAAATATACTGTATCGATAATATTCTAACGAACGTATTATATCTCTAACGATAGCATGGAAATTACTAAAGGTTATATTTTTAAATTTTGTTCATTCTGTAGCATTCTTTGCTGTCACCTTGGAGGTACGGGTTTGTTTCCCGGCTCTGCTAAGATATTTAATTCTAGTCTGAGGGCTGGAATGGGGTACAACTGAGAAGAGGTAGGTTCGATTCCCACCTCATCCATCCTAGCGGTGGTTTTCCGTAGTTTACCACGTCTACTTCAGGCAAATGCTGGGATGGTTCCTGACTTAAGGCCTTGGCTGCTTCCTTCCCACTCCTCCTCTGAATTACAAATGCACACACTACTAAAGACAACACAATAACATAGGTTATCTGAAAATCCCCCCCACACACACATGCCTAAGTACACGGGGCTAAATGACCACGAGATCCAAGCTCCTCAATAAAACAACAGCAACAACAATATTTGTTCTTTCGACAAACCAATTTTGTCAACTCATTAGTTTGACACGAAGGAAGGCCCTAAAAGAATCAACAACAAGAACAACAACTGAAGTCAGAAAGGTGTAGGCAAGGCTGCGACTTATCACCCATACTTTTCAATCTCTACATTGAACACGGAATGAAGGAAATTGGAGAAAAAATCAAAGCAGGAGTAAAGATTCAAGGAGAAATGATTTCAACTCTGAGATTTGCTGATGACATCGTCATCTTCGCCGACACACCCGAGGATTTGAATGAGATTTTAAGTGGTCTGTCTTGAGGAAAGAATTCATGATGAAAATTAATAAATGTGAAACAAAAATATTGGAATGCATCAAAAGGAAATCATAAACCCCTATGGACGTCGAATCGACAGGTGAAAAGCTAAAAGAAGTAGAATACTTCTGTTACTTAGGAGGCAAAATAACAAGTGATGGACGAATCAAAGAGGATATATAAAGTAGGTTAGCAGCAGGCAAGGAAAGCATTTAAACAGAAAAGGAATCTGTTGACAACGAATATAGAATTAGGTATTAGGAAGTCATGTTTGAAAACCTTAGTCTGGAGTGTGGCACTCTATGGAAGTGAAACTTGGACTATTGGTGCAGCAGAAAAGAGGAGAATTGAATCGTTTGAAATGTGGTGTTACAGGAGACTGATGATCAGAGGAGGTAGATAGGGTTACAAATGAAGAGGTATTAAGATGATTGGGAGAGGAGAGAGAATTGTGGCATCTGCTAATGAAGAGAAGAGATAGGTTGGTAGTACACATACTAAGACACCCAGGAATAGCAAACTTAGTTATGAAAGGAAGGGTCGAGGATAAGAACTGTAGAGGTAGACCAAGGTTGGAATACTGGATGTTAAGCAAATTGTCTTGGATGTAGGGTGCGGTAGCTATTGTGCCCAATTGGACATTGGCACAAGTCGAACCAAGAATCATATAGTAGATACTTGAAAGGAAATCATGGCTAGCAAGAAAGGATTGCACAAGATTGGACTGTAAGATAAAAGTCAAGAGCAAGCAGCTGTGGTATAAAAAATGGACCGGAAACATAAGTTCACATTACGGTGACAGTTTTCAATTAATAAGAGGGCAAGAAGCCATTAAAAAGCAATTATGGTACCCACAGTTGAAGATATGGGAAGCATAAATAGCCACTCAACATTCTGAAATACAGCAGCTTTGGGAGAATGGATTACCAATTAAGTGTGACACTAATGGAGGAACTACTTCTAAAACGATTATGGTTATTATGGTTATTGAAGTGGGCCCCCGGAAATGCAAGCTCGACAGAAATTTGAATACAGAGAGAAGGGAATCCCCATAAAAGAGAAAAGAGTTAATTGATTATAACTTGACGACGGTAAAACACTACTGTCAAACGCCAAGCTCAGAGGCGAGCAATAGGGACAAGATTGTTTCATAGGTTGGCAGCACGTAATGCTTAGTCGAATTTGAAACGCTGATTAGGCATAGCGTCATAGGGGAAGACCACGAATGGATCTGCGGACCAACACAGTAAAATTATAGGCCCCTGAAGAGGGATGATAATGTTTTTAATTAATTTAAAATTAATAAGCGATCAGAATTAAATCCGCCAGGAACGGATCTTACATTTAGCATGTTTCATACTTGCAAATAAAGTTTTGAACAGATTGGAGCAGAGACTTAGGAAATAAGCTCCAGAAGCACTTGACGGACTATGTTTTGTGTCAAAGTGAATAAATAGGCTCTGAGCTCAGCCAGATTAACACAGTTCTACAGAGACTCCTCAGGGGAGGTTCTACTTCATGAAAGTTTCATCAAGCCTCGGGGAGGCGCTACGTTATAATTCAGTATCACAGTTCATCCAGACCTCGGTGAGGCGTGTAACGCTGTAAGACAGTTATCGTCAGGGGCTCCTGAGGGAGGCAGCGCTATATTACTGTTTATCTAGACCTCGATGTAGGCTAGCTACGATACAAGTAGTAGCACAAGTACTGTAGGCTAGTTGCGCTACATATCACAAGTTGCGATAAATCAATAGTTGAGATATACAGAAGTCTAAGGACTTTATAACGAACAGTCTGTAATACAAAGTATAAATGAATACATCAAGAGAAAGCGATCAGTGAGGAACTTGGAGTTCCGAAGGAACATTGGTTCAAACCAGTAACCGGAGTCTTAGGGACCCGAAGAACAAATAACAGTGCGTCTAGTAAAGACAGTTATAAAGCATCGAATCCTAGAAGGGAATAGTAGAAACAAGTTGAGATCGCGAAGTATAAATCGAATGAGTAGGAACCTAGGAGACTGCGGGTTCGAGACTCAAAAGAATAAGCGTCAAGATAACTAGTTAGACGAGTTTAAGGTTCTCGAACTGGAGACCAAGCTAGAAACTAGATCATTTACGCGAAGCAAAAGTAAAAGAACGGGTGAAGGCAAGCACGAGGAACATTTATAGCCGAGTATTGAGTTGAAACGAGTGAGCAGGGACGTGGAGATAGAGACTTTAACGGAGAGCGGAAAACCGGGTGTTTTCGAGGAGCAAGGAAGGAGTAAATTACCACGTTCAAAGCAGAGACGTAGGATAGCATCAGGGATAACCAGCACCGAATAAAATTGCCAAAGTGCTGAGATATGGTCGTGTGCTGAGAAGAGAAAGTGTTTATAAGTGTTAAAAGTGTTATAATATGTTTTATGTGTCAGTGTAATAATGTGTAATGTAATATGAAGGTGTTAGAGAAAAGTGTTGCGATGAAGTTCTAAAGTGTATTTGTGATGGGTGATCCTGTCATAAGATTCAGTCATCCACCTGATGGAGGAGAATATCCGCCTGATGGAGGAGAATGGGGTGAGTAGTGATATTTAATTACCATATGCCATGTTACGCACTAACTAAATAAGGAATGATTAATCAAATGTGTGATCAAGTAAATGGAAATTTTTGCCATAATGTAAAGTAATGTATAACTGTTAAAGTCAGTGAAAACCCTTAATAATGAAAGGATCATAATAAGTGAATCTTAGAGAAGGAAATCACTAATAGTATTGGACCAATGGCAGGTCAACATGTCATATAATAATAATTGAAATGATAATAATAATAATTGAGTTGTAATGCTCCAGAATGATAATAATAATGATCGAATTGTAATGCTCCAGACTGATAATAAGAAAAATAATAATAATAATCAAGTGTTATTCTACAAAATAGGAAATGAATAATGAGTTGTAATAATTGAGCAAATAATTGGATAAAGAAATAATAATTGAAGTAACTGAATAAAGGACCAGTAGTTATTGAAGTATTGAAGAAATAGAGTTCATCGTGAATAATAATAAATGAAGTACTGTGATCGAAATCCACCATGTTGGTGATGTTTAATTGCCGAGATTCGCAAAACAACCTTGGAAGTATTTGATGAATGTAACATATTGTAATGTATTCCAGCATGTGTTAGTAGCAGACCCAGAGCTAAAGAAACATTCTTTATAATTATTCTAGCTGATAAATGGACCTATTCTTATGGCATTGAGCTAAAATTTAGCACAAGCGAGAGTCGAACATCTTCAACTCCTAACGGCTTTGACAAGTCGTGACGCAATAGATGAGGGGTGGAAATTTCTCCACGCACCGCTATGGATCAGGTGACTAGGCAGCGTGAACTCTGTCAGTTCTAGAACACGGTCATTCGAGAATTCTTTTTCACTGGCTAAACTCATGTGTGCGCGAAGATGAGGTTTTCTAATACGTGTGGAAAGCGTGTGTTTGCAATTTTTAACTAACCATCACAATCTGGCTGGTGATACGCCAATACTTATAATAATTTCTTTACCAGTGTTAAGTAAAGTAAAGTCAGTGTTTCCTACAAGTGGCAGAAATACTGTAAGTAAGAATTATAATATTATTCAGCGGACACATTCACAGCACCATTAGCGGACTGGAAATATATTCACCGTACAACGCAGGCCAGTGGACATTGATATATAACTTGTTGCAGCGCATAACATATGACAGATCTCGTCATATTATTCTGCCAGGCACACAGATATACAATGTTGAACTTTTTTTTCAACACGATAGTTGTACTACATGTAACAGAATAAGATCAATATTTAATTGGATTAATAGCAAGTGCATTAATGAATAATGAACAATATTGCAATTTCACCACCTATTCCACGCTGATAAAATAGTCGGAACATTTCACCATCAGTGGCGTACAACCAATTTTGATTTAAGGAGTTGTATGAAGTCATCCACGATGCCACTTGTAATTAAGAACAGTAACATGGGAACACTAATAAAGTCTTTATTACTATTCAAGATGATAGCTTAAGCCATCAACAGGGAAGCTTAATGACCAGGATGAGTCCGAGTTCTGGGGGACCGAATTCACGTTAGATCAGACGACACGACGACGGATGCATTACAAGAGTATCGTAAGCGGCGATCTTGCAAAATTAAGTATAGGACCAAGATTAACCTCGTCGTGGGAAATCACATAGGCAACACATTCTCCGTAACCCTGAGCATACTTTCAGACCACTTGTCTGAAATAATATGACAAGCCATTACCATGTTATCATAATGTTCTCTCATCCAGGTGACTGATATATTTCGAATGAATTCCCAAACTAAAGAGCAAATAATTTTTGGATATTAAGAGTAATTTCACACATATATGTAAGATATTTAACAAAATGTTTTTTGGTTGGATTCCATTTTTTAATATAAACTTATTCTAAACTTAGTTTCGTTCTTACTCATGGCGTATTATACCTTTACGGCGGTTGCAAGCGGAACATTAAACTTTTTGCAGAGCTAATTTTTGAAACTTGATAATTAATTCTTGGTACAGTAATTATCATCTGGATTCATGATGTGTGATCCTAAACCCTACAGTAATTAATTCAGATTGTATAACAAGATGTTCAGTAAAGAACATATAGCCTACTTTCTCCTAAATGCATGGGTATTGTTATAACTCTTTGTCCTTTTCAAGGAGTATGATTGAATGTTGGTTGTAGTAGCTTGTTGAAATACAACGTGCAATAGGGATATTAAATATGAATATGAGGTGCCCTTTGCTAGTGCTACCTCTGTACCAAATTTCGTTCAAATCGGTTTCACCGCGTTTGAATTGATAGGGGGAATCGATTTGCACACATACTTGGCCACCATCTGCAAACTATTGGGCTGATGTTCTTGCAGTTTGGTCAGAATATGTTTCCCACATAAAGATATAGTGTTGCAAAATTTGGTAGAGACTAGATTATTAGGTTGGTCGTAATTACATTTTAGCTTTTAACATTTGGGTGGCCGCGATTACGTTTCCGTCAAGATAGCGGTGATATAAAACATGACACTGAGGTGCCCTTTGCTAGTGCTACCTCTGTACCAAATTTCGTTCATTCGGTTTCACCGTGTTCGAATTAATAGGGGGAATCAATTTTGACATAAAGATGGCCGCCATCCGCAAACTATTAGGCTAATTACCTATTAGATTGGTCAAAGGATGCTCCCTCCATAAAGGTATGTTGTTGCAAAGTTTGGTAGAGATCGGATGGTTATGTTAGTCGTAATTTGATTTAAGCTTTAAACATTTGTGTGGCCACCATTACGTTTCTGTCAATATGGCGACGATATAAATCATGACAATGAGATGCCTTTTGCTAGTGCCATCTCTGTACCAAATTTCGTTCAATTAGGTTTCACAGTGTTTAAATTAATAGGGGGAATCGATTTTGACACAAAAATGGCCGCCATCCGCAAACTATTAGGCGAATGACCTATTAGATTGGTCAAAGGATGTTCCCTCCATAAAGGTATGTAGTTGCAAAATTTGGTAGAGATCGGATGATTAGGTTAATCGTAATTTGATTTAAGCTTTGAACATTCGTGTGGCCGCCATTACGTTTCAGTCAAGATGGCGGCGATATAAAACATGACGCTGAGGTGCCCTTTGCTAGTGCAACCTCTGTACCAAATTTCGTTCCATTCGGTTCCACCGTGTGTGAATTAATAGGGGGAATCAATTTTGACATAAAGATGGCCGCCATCCGCAAACTATTAGGCTAATTACCTATTAGATTGGTCAAAGGATGCTCCCTCCATAAAGGTATGTTGTTGCAAAGTTTGGTAGAGATCGGATGGTTATGTTAGTCGTAATTTGATTTAAGCTTTTAACATTTGTGTGGCCACCATTACGTTTCTGTCAATATGGCGACGATATAAATCATGACACTGAGATGCCATTTGCTAGTGCCATCTCTGTACCAAATTTCGTTCCATTCGGTTTCACAGTGTTTAAATTAATAGGGGGAATCGATTTTGACACAAAAATGGCCGCCATCCGCAAACTATTAGGCGAATGACCTATTAGATTGGTCAAATGATGTTCCCTCCATAAAGGTATGTAGTTGCAAAATTTGGTAGAGATCGGATGATTAGGTTAATCGTAATTTGATTTAAGCTTTGAACATTCGTGTGGCCGCCATTACGTTTCAGTCAAGATGGCGGCGATATAAAACATGACACTGAGGTGCCCTTTGCTAGTGCAACCTCTGTACCAAATTTCGTTACATTCGGTTCCACCGTGTTCGAATTAATAGGGGGAATCAATTTTGACATAAAGATGGCCGCCATCCGCAAACTATTAGGCTAATAACCTATTAGATTGGTCAAAGGATGCTCCCTCGATAAAGGTATGTTGTTGCAAAGTTTGGTAGAGATCGGATGGTTATGTTAGTCGTAATTTAACTTAAGCTTTGAACATTTGTGTGGCCACCATTACGTTTCTGTCAATATGGCGGCGATATAAAACATGACACTGAGGTGCCTTTTGTTAGTGCTACCTCTGTGCCAAATTTCGTTCCATTCGGTTTCACCGTGTTTGAATTAATAGGGGGAATTGATTTTCACACAATGATGGCCGCCATCCGCAAACTATTAGGCTAATGACCTATTCATTTGGTCAAAGGATGCTTCCTCTATAAAGGTATGTTGTTGCAAAATTTGGTAGAGATCGGATGATTAGGTTAATCGTAATTTGATTTAAGCTTTGAACATTTGTGTGGCCGCCATTACGTTTCCGTCAAGATGGCGGCGATATAAAACATGACACTGAGGTGCCTTTTGTTAGTACTACCTCTGTACCACATTTCGTTCCATTCGGTTGCACCGTGTTTGAATTAATAGGGGGAATCCATTTTCACACAAAGATGGCCGCCATCCGCAAACTATTACGCTGATGACCTAATAGTTTGGTCAAAGGATGCTCCCCCATAAAGGTATGTTGTTGCAAAATTTGGTAGAGATCGGATGATTAGGTTAGTCGTAATTTGATTTAAGCTTTGAACATTTGTTTGGCCGCCATTACATTTCCGTCAAGATGGCGGCGATATAAAACATGACACTGAGGTGCCCTTTGCTAGTGCTACCTCTGTACCAAATTTCGTTCCATTCGGTTCCCCCGTGTTCGAATTAATGGGGGGAATCAATTTTGACATAAAGATGGCCGCCATCCGCAAACTATTAGGCTAATAACCTACTAGATTGGTCAAAGGATGCTCCCTCCATAAAGGTATGTTGTTGCAAAGTTTGGTAGAGATCGGATGGTTATGTTAGTCGTAATTTAACTTAAGCTTTGAACATTTGTGTGACCGCCATTACGTTTCTGTCAATATGGCGGCGATATAAAACATGACACTGAGATGCCCTTTGCTAGTGCTACCTCTGTACCAAATTTCGTTCCATTCGGTTTCACCGTGTTTGAATTAATAGGGGGAATTGATTTTCACACAAAGATGGCCGCCATCCGCAAACTATTATGCTAATGACCTATTCATGTGGTCAAAGGATGCTTCCTCTATAAGGGTATGTTGTTGCAAAATTTGGTAGAGATCGGATGATTTGGTTAATCGTAATTTGATTTAAGCTTTGAACATTTGTGTGGCCGCCATTACGTTTCCGTCAAGATGGCGGCGATATAAAACATGACACTGAGGTGCCTTTTGTTAGTACTACCTCTGTACCAAATTTCGTTCCATTCGGTTGCACCGTGTTCGAATTAATAGGGGAAACGATTTTCACACAAAGATGGCCGCCATCCGCAAACTATTACGCTGATGACCTATTGGTTTGGTCAAAGGATGCTCCCCCTTTAAGGTATGTTGTTGCAAAATTTGGTAGAGATCGGATGATTAGGTTAGTCGTAATTTGATTTAAGCTTTGAACATTTGTGTGGCCGCCATTACGTTTCCGTCAAGATGGCGGCGATATAAAACATGACACTGAGGTGCCTTTTGTTAGTACTACCTCTGTACCAAATTTCGTTACATTCAGTTGCACCGTGTTCGAATTAATAGGGGGAATCGATTTTCTCACAAAGATGGCCGCCATCCGCAAACTATTTCGCTTATGACCTATTAATTTGGTCAAAGGATGCTCCCTCCATAAAGGTATGTTGTTGCAAAATTTGGTAGAGATCGGATGATTAGGTTAGTCGTAATTTGATTTAAGCTTTGAACATTTGTGTGGCCGCCATTACGTTTCCGTCAAGATGGCGGCGATATAAAACATGACACTGAGGTGTCCTTTGCTAGTGCTACCTTTGTACCAAATTTCTTTCAATTCGCATTCACCGTGTTCGAATTGATAGGGGGGGGGGGGGGGACAGACATTCAGAGTACCGACACTCACACACACACAGAGACACACACACACACACACACAGACTCACACGCACACACACACATACACACACACACAGACTCACACACACACATACACACACACAGACAGACACACTTTTTTCGCCCTGTGTTGATCTCATAAGTCTACTTTCATTTTTTGCAAAAATCGAAAGTAGGCTAAAAATACGAAGCCGATTATAATCGTAGACATTAAGAGTTTCTGACCAGTCTTATTATTGCCACTTAAGGATTACTTGACATTATGTCAAAATGATTTTGGAAATGGTTTTTGAATAAAGCACAATTATTAATAAGTTGTAGACACTTTATAGTGGTCTAAGAGCAGCAAATTTTGGAAATGAGATATTCCATTCAAGCGCTTTAATAAATTAATAATTAATGAATTTCTTCGATGATATAAATGTTTGTGATTATGCCAGGATGCAGCGTCTATGCAGTCCTAGGTCAAATGAATTAGTATGTGCTTTATTATAGTAATTATATTTATATTTCCAACTTTGGGAAATAGTGCAATGACAGTTTTTTTTCTCGTCCAATTTATCGTCATGTTGCGCACTGTTGTTAGGGTTTAATGAGCTGGTCAATTCAATTTAATAACTATGCAGATCTTAGGCAATTCTACTGTATTCCGTTATATTTGAATGTAACTGTTACATCATCGCAATCTGAACAATTTAATTTCTCCCATAAGCATATGTTGAATCCAATTTCTTATTTGAGAATGACTTGGGTGATTAGAATTCCCCTGTAAACCAATGTTTTGAGAAATTACGATAGATTAATGCTACTTTGAGCTGAGATGTTTTCCATAAGGAAACTTGGAATTATTGTGGTGATATAATGATAATAATCATTTATTTGTCTATAATTAATTTAATCGAATTAATTAATTAACGGTCATTAAAGTCAATCTAATATATGTAAATATCAGGGATGTGTATAATTTGTGTGTGAATTATTAATTTAGTCTGTTTTATGGGAAGAAAAAAAAGATTAATTATTTTTTTCTACAAAGCTGAAACTGATAGTGAAGTGTTTTTTTAAAATTCATATTCAGCTAAACAACGAACTCTCGAACTATGATTAATTTTCTTTTGTGAGAACTTCCCATTTACTGTAAGTGAAATAGGACAGCTCAACGGCACAGATGGACATTATGGATACTTGTATCCCATCCTAATGATTTGCCTTGAGTAATAGGAGTGTTCATATCTTTCTTTTGTCCGTCTGCTCTAAAATAAATTAAGGATCTCGATTTTAACAATTTCTAATTATTCCTGTAGTTTGGAACGTCTCCCGAGTCAGTGATACTTTTTCTTTTTCTTGTTTGTGAGGTATTTGTCCTGTTGAACCTTGCATGCCTATCCCTTTAAACGACCCGAGATATTCGATCTCTTGCCTGCCCGAGCTAGTTGTTTTGATTTTTTTGTATTGGACAATATTTCCAGGACTTAATTTTTTCTATCGCCTGTGTTCCTTCTTCGGTTTCTCGTTGAAATCGCCGGACCAACGTGACGTCGGGGAAACGGGCACAGTACTGATTGAAGTTAAGTAAGTGAATTGTGAAGTACAGGCTGTGTTGCCATGTTTTAAAGGAAAGTAAAATACCGATCGGGAAATATAGTGAAGTTATAATATAATTGAAGTTATGATAGTTATTGAAGGCAAGTTATGATATTTATTGAAGGCAAGTTATGATAGTATTGAAGTTAATAGGAAAGGAGTATCCAAGGGCAGTTATTGTGCCGATTAAAGGGCAAAAGTAAACTCTAGCTAAAGAGTAATTAAATGTATGCATGGTTAATTCATACACAGTTGTCAAGAGATAATCTACGGAGTCGGTCATCGTCGTATTGTGAAAGTGTTGTATTATTGCTGAAGACCGGGCTAGGTAAGAGACCTCCCCGAGTCGTTCATGCCATTGTTGTTAAATATGCATGGTAAGACTGGATGTATGTATTGTTGTATTAATGGGCGAACGAGCAAAGGGTCTCGAGTAGTGCCAAATTTCTTCGTGTTATTCCCAGCAGTGCCAATTATAATAGCCGGAGCGGGCGAAGTACGCTATATATAAATGTATGTGTGAGCAGGTGCTCTTAAATACCGACCAATCAATAAAATCTCCGAACAAATGTAAAGTATATTGAAACGAGAAGTGAAATAATTAAAGTGGTAGGAGTAGTGTAATAAGCTTGGATAATCATGGTCACGCAAAACGCGATTGTGGTTAGATGAATGAGGCGCCTTCAAAGTAGCAGACAATGTTGTGGTAATACATTTTGTTTAACGAGACGGCTAAGGAAGGGGATCGCAACCTTGCCCAAGGCCGTGGCTAAGAGGGAGAGCTAGGGATTTTTTTATGATGGTAAAGGCAGACATGAGTGTGAAGGCTGACCAGTAATTGTTGGAGTACATATGAATCTGTTAACGAGTAGAGCTACAAGGCTCAAAGTTATATTTTTGAATTGCTGATGATTTAACTAAAGCTCTCAGCTAAAATTAAAGTGGATTATTCAAAATTTGAAAAAGATAGTCAATGATTTTATGAAATGAAATAAGCGATTCCCTTGCTTTTAAGGAAATGTTTTACAGACGGGTAAACTAATTTGTTGAATTGAGTTCAGATGGAAAGAAGCCCACTGATAAATGATGGCAAATAGTGCGTAACATGACATGGCATATCATATCTTACTCTAATGGCATGAGAAGATGAAAGGGAGTGTGAAGGACGGGATTCAATCCTGACATGTGTAATATAATATCAAGTGTATTGAATGCATTGTATTGTATCCTAAGGCTTGTTGGTAGTGAAAGTTGTAGAACATATAAGTGCTAAAGGCAATAATGATAATTAAATGATTAAAGTTAACACCCAAAAGGGGAAATAAAGAAGATACAAGTTCACAAGCCTTAGAGAAATGTGTTAACCCGTGCAATAGGCACGCTATGTAACTTAGAGAATAAATATTCCAAGTTAATGACAATTTATAGGGAATTGTACAAGATATAAATGTAGAACGATTTTATGTGTTTTTATGAGTTTTATTTGTATTGGATTTCATTCCAATTGTAATTGTAATGTGAGATTTGATTATTTTGGGTTTTCTTGAGATTAATAAATGTGTTTTGAGTTAATTTATTAGTTGTTGATGTAGTCTTGTTAACCTATAGTGTATCATATCCGAATGTGAGGTCATATCGTGGGCTGAAGGTTACATACCCCGAAGCCGCGAGCTGAGCCAGGTGGTGACCAACCATTCTCCTCTTGTAAGCGGGTACACTATGTTGAGATGAAACGATTACCTCAGAACAGAAAAGCACGGAAAGCTGCATCAAACCAGTCAAACGACTGAAGACTCAAACAACAATATTACCGGAATCAATTTTTGAGTTCAAATCACCCATGACCACAATTATCTCCTTTCATGATGATTTTACTGTTGTTAATTCAATTTAGGGGCTTGGAACATCTTGATCATCAGCCCCATTTAGTTGGATGTGTGTGTAACTTGTCTAATAACCTGTATTTATGTGATAAATGTAGCTGCGTACTTAACTATTAAGGACAGGGATCATGTAGATGCCCTGGGTATTAAAGTAAGGTATTATCCCGACTTTCGCTTGGAAGGAGTTTGGAAAACCCCAGGGAAACCACACTCAGGATAGCCGATGTCAGTGCCGGGATTTGAACTGCGATCTTCGGACTCCCTGCAGCTGCCCTCGAGGCCGTGGTGCACGATTTAACGGGCACGACTGCACCGCGGGATAGCGAGGCGATGTTTTTAATCATAATATCATTACTTGATCACTGAGTTGAACAAAATTCATAAATTATTTTGTTGTCTGAGTCCCTGTCCACGCCATCTTACCTCAAGGCTATCGATTTTCATTCTGGATCCCTCTGCCTTCACATTTGCGAGTTTTGCAGCCATGCATAAGCTGTGTACATTCCAAGTACAAATTTGAACTTCCTTGTTTCATATTTCTAGCTTTCCATTCAAAACATTGTTCACAGCATCCATGGTGATTTCCCGTTACCTTCTGGCGTAGGATAAATCTGGATCCTCCGCTTTTGGCAGTTGTCGTAGAAGGACACAGCCCATTTGTGCCCCTCAGCGTGAGAAACAATTTATTCAGACGTGATATTCGGTGAAGTATGGGCAGGAGAAAGTTGGAGGGATCACGAAAAATGGAATGGTGATTAAACACATCAGATATGCGGATGACACTGTTACCATAGCAAGTGAGTTTCCTTTGCTTCAATGAGCAATTAAAACTTAGTTCAGAGCAATGAAGAGTTTAGCTTGTCTATCAGTGCTTCAACGACAAAGGTTACAGTGTTCTCTAAAAGGAAACTCCAGATCAATCTTTCAATGGAAGGTAATGGAATGGAACAAGTTACCTGTTTCTAATACTTGGACCCCGTGTTGGATAAACAACGCGATTCCAAGAGAGAGAGACAAAGTCTTAAATTGAACAGGCCATAAGTCAATTCAATATTATTCCAGTTATTTGAAAAGTCAGTTCTTAATTTGCAACTAAGAATTCGAATGGTCCCTTGTAATGTGTTCTTTGTACTCTCTTATGGATGCTAAAGCTGGACTATGGGGCCAAATATTTGTTTTAAGAATTGAAACCTTTGAAATGTATCTATCTATGGGACTGAATATTAATGCGAAGAAGACTAAGGCGATGAGATACAAGAACCGCAACAATTCTAAACTGTTCCTAGAAAACCAAGAGGTAGAATGATTCAAACAGTTTTGTTACCTGGAAAGCATTGTCACCACAGATGGAGGAACAATAGAAGATATACTGCAAAAAAAAATTAAAGCTCCACTTTTTTCAAAGGCCACCAAATTTTGAAAAGTTGACCTACAAGCTCGAAATCTCAGTATGACGTTTGTCCTGACGCCTACCAAGCATATGCTTCAGCACAACTCCCCAACTTGAGTAGTTTCGTGGTAGCACCCCGAAAACCAGCCCATTTTCGAAAACCGCAAATTGAAGTTTGCGAAAAACGCTGCAGGACTTGTCGCAGGTTGCCAAAGCAGTCGAAAATGAATGAGTCTTGCTCTTAAAGGTTCCACAAACACGTTGAAATCGTTACATTTGACGTTTGGGCATTTTCAACCCCCTTCATCATCCCCTAAACATGGACTACCATTGGGGGCGTCTGAGAAGGTACCGGGTGTGTTTAACCACCTGAAAACCTGTACACCGTCCTCAGTTGCTGATTGCAGTAAGTTCTTAAGGCCTCCGGCAATGTCCACACCCCCTAACACCCTCAACTGGCATGGGACCAAACCACCCCTTCTCGATTCACCCCTAAGGAAGGTTTTAATCGAGATGTTTATCAGTGATGCTAATGGGGGGTCTTCCCCTAACGTTTCAAAAAAGGAACTGTGCCTTTGTCACCACCCCTTCCCCTGCAACCCCCGTTTGTATGATTTTTCGAATCAGGCCCTTTTTAAGGGCTGAAACGACGTCTTAATCGCTGAAAGGGCTGTAAAGGTCCTTAGAAGTAGTGGTGACACGAAATCAACCCCTTCCGATCGATGATTGACATTCCGCCCCCCAAAGTCGAAATTTTTGCACCCCCAACCCTCCCTGTCTGGACGCGTAATGCGTCATGGCAGAGTTTTCAGAGTTGGATGAAAATGAAGCTTATGGCCTGCAATGGAGCCCAAAACAGCAGGCTGGATAGAAATTCATCGGTAGGTTGGGAAACGGGACCAAAATTTTTCAAAAAAGTGTACAGCCTACAGTAAGTACGCCCATGCATAGGCAACCCACATCACGTCCGTGCGTGTGGGTTGCCTACGATCGGCAATAGGTTGCAAAGTTTGGCAATGGGAGAAAAATGACGTGATGTGGGTTGCCTATGCATTGGTGTACTTACTAGAGGCTGTTAACTTTTTTGAAAACTTTTTGGTCCCGTTTCCCACCCTACCGATGAATTTCCATCCAACATGCTGTTTTGGGCTCCATTTCAGGCCATAAGCTTCATTTTGATCCAACTCTGAAAACTCTGCCATGACGCGTTACGCGTCCAGACAGGGAGGGTTGAGGGTGCAAAAATGTCAACTTTGGGGGATGGAATGTCAATCAAACATCGGAAGGGGTTGATTTCGTGTCACCACTACTTCTAAGGACCTTTACAGCCCTTTCAGCGATTAAGACCTCATTTCAGCCCTTAAAAAGGGCCTGATTCAAAAATCATACAAAAGGGGGCAGCAAGGGAAGGGGTGGCGACACAGGCGCAGGTCCTCTTTTGAAACGTTAGGGGAAGACCCCCCCATTAGCAGCACTGATAAAAATCTCGATTTAAACCTTCCTTAGGGGTGAATCAAGACGGGGTGGTTTGGTCCCTTGCCAGTTGAGTGTGTTAGGAGGGGTGAACATTGCCGGAGGCCTTAAGAACTTACTGCAATCAGCAACTGAGGACGGTGTGCAGGTTTTCAGGTGGTTAAACACATCCGGTACCTTCTCAGGCGCCCCCAATGGTAGTCCATGTTTAGGGGATGATGAAGGGGGTTGAAAATGCCCAAACGTCAAATGTAACGATTTCAACGTGTTCGTGGAACCTTAAGAGCGAGACTCATTCATTTTCGACTGCTTTGGCAACCTGCGACAAGTCCTACAGCGTTTTTCACAAACTTCAATTTACGGTTTTCAAAAATGGGCTGGTTTTGGGGGCGCTATCCCGAAACTACACAAGTTGGGGAGTTGTGCTGAAGCATGTGCTTGGTAGGCGTTGGGGCAAACGTCATACTGAGATTTCGACCTTGTGCAGTCAACTTTCCAAATTTGGTGGCCTTTGAAAAAAGTGGTGCTTTAATTTTTTTGAGCAGTATATTAAGAATAGCAAGCAAGCAAACCCAGCGACGTGAAGACAGCTCCATATGAGAGCTGACAGCATTTGTTTAGGGGGTTGGGCGATTACCTATTATACAAGACTGGCCAGAGTGTGGCCTAGTGCTCAGGGGCACTGTGTAGTAGTGAAGTTGAAAGAGTAGAAAGCTTAAGATGCCAAGGTAGGAAGAGAGTTTGAATTAGAAAAAGGAAAGAGCTGGTGTTTCTAGTAATATATGGGACCGCTTATGGCGGGCCCCAGTGGCTTGGTAATCGCCCAATGACTGAATTAGTTGGTTGGGGTTTAAACTAGCTTTCTTATAAAAAGAAGTAGCCTGCTTCTTAATGCGGGCAGGAATTTGTTCTAAATTGTACTCCTGGTAGAGTGTGCTGTTTCGCTTACCAGTGGGCAACGGTGAACAAGCGTAGTGCTTTATTCTGAATAGTTTGCAATTTCCTGATTGTAGTGGGCGCTGTGTACCCCCATATAGGGCTGGCATATTCCATCGCTGGGCGTACAATTGTACGGTATGCTAACAGTTTGCTTTTGATATTAAGTGCGCTCCCAGCCCTTAGGATGGGCTGGAGCTGCGCTAAGATCGATTTCGCAAGATTTGCACGCTGATTAACTTCCTGTGCGAAAGTCAGTTTTCGATCTAGCGAGATACCCAGGTACTTAGTTATAGGCTGCCATCTGTTCACCTCGTCAAAGAAATCTAGATCATTAACGGCTGTAAATTTGACTTTCCTGGTGAACAGAGTGGCAGAGCACTTAGTTACGTTAATCTTAATACGCCATGTTGTCAGCCAAACTTGCAAGATATTAAGGGCGTGTTGTAAGTCACGTTCAATGTATTGTCCTCTCCAGGAAGTTGTGGAGATTGCAGTGTCATCCGCATATAAGTGGAGGTTTGTACAGTGTTATCCGTTTTGGGCATGTCAGCGACATAATGGTTGAAGAGGGTGGGCGAGATAATACTGCCCTGCGGTACTCCGGCTTTGATTTGCCTCAGTGAGGATTGGGCCTTTTCCACTTGGACATAAAATTGACGTTTCCTAATGTAGGAATTTATTACTTTAAGCAAATAGGGGGGGGGGGGGGTTACCTTTGTGCTTAAGCTTGTATAGCAGTTCACTGTGCCATACTTTGTCAAAAACACGACTTATATCAAGAAAGCAAACTCCAGTCATACGTTTTTCGTTGAAAGCGCGTGTTATTTGCTCAGAAGAGTTGGTGGACCGCGGAGTGGCCGAACTGCTCGTCATTTGTTGTATCTTGGATTAACAAGTTCAGCCTGGAATGTAATGTCATCTCGAATAACTTCGAGAGAATAGCAAGGAGACTAATGGGCTTATAATTTTGAGGGAAAGTGCCATCGGTGTTAGGTTTTCCTATCATTATTACCTTGGCAATTTTCCAGGCTGTGGGGGAGTGACCAAATATAAAAATAACACTAAATAGCTTGGTGATGCAAGTGAGGACGTTCTTAGTGATATTTTTGAGAAAATTAGCTGATAAACCGTCAGGACCGGGCGCTTTACGGTTTTTCAGTTTCTTAATGTGATCGAGCAGTTCTCTTGGAGTAAAGAAGCGGAAGTCTAGCGGTAACTCCCCCTGGAAGCCATCACGAAGATCTCCGCCTTGTATAGATTTCAGTAGACCATTCCACGTTGACCGTGCAATGGTGGAATGTCAGGCCGTTTCCTGAGTAGTTTTCTAGCCATGCCGTAGAAGTGATTGGAATCGTCATTTAGTGAAGCTACTTTATTTTGCCATGCCTTGTTACGTATTTCCAGCATGGATGCTCCAATCTCTCTCTTTAATCTAAACCATTCTTGCTTCTGTCTAAGACCACGTGTGATTTGCCATCGCCAGCGACACGTATTCTTCCTCTTTATGAGTGTAATTAGTGTAATTGGAATATTAGGGGGGGGGGGATTGACTGCGTCTGTGTGAAGGGCCTATAGCGGCTGTTTCGGCAGCATGTAGGATGGAATTAGTTAACTTCTCTACAAGGGAGTCGATGTCCTCCTTGCAGCGAATGCTAGGAATTCCAGCAACGGTTTCTTTTGAGGTGTCTTTGTAAGTGGTCCAGTTGAGTTTTCTGAGATGAAGAGGGATATCGGATCGGGCAGGGGTATAGTTTGTGTTAAGTGTTATTAATATGGGATCGTGATCTGAGTTTAGTCTGTTAAGGTTGTCAACCCTTATCGGGATATCTAGGTTCTTGCTGATAGCAATATCCAAGAGATCCGACAAGATGTTGGCATCCCAGGGGAAGAATGTGTGTCGCGGTGGCCTATGTGCAAGGCAATAGTGATCCTGACAGAACTTTTCAAATTTCCTGCCTCTGGTCTTAGTAGACCGACTGCCCCATAGCTGATTTTTGACATTTAAGTCGCCTGCTATGATCACAGGAGTATTATGGGCCAGTAGCAGGATACTAGGCGATAATTACCATTATTAAGTTTCACTTCCACGGCAGTGGCTTCAAGAAATTGCAAATTATTTGGTGTAAGTCTTCGGGAATGCTCGAGCTCAGTTCTAACGAGGATGGCCGTGCCTCCGCCTTTGCGAAGACCTGGTCGATCATCTCTGTAGATTTTGTAGCCTCTCACGAAGAGCCGGTCCGTTGGTTTGAGGCCCGTCTCGCCGAGAAGGGCCACATCTATCTTCTGTTCTCTTAGAACTTCTCCAAGCTCCCCTTCTTGTGGCTTGGCATGCTCGGTATTCCAAGCCATGATTCTCAGTTGGTCTGTAGGATTAAGGCACCCCATTGAGGAAGTAGGTGGATGCTGCTTCGAAAATAATTTGATTTTTTGTTGAGGTATTTGGAGCGGCGCTGATGCGGAGGAGGACGCCTTTTATGAGGGATATGATGTCTCTTAAGGAGGGGTCGGTTAACAGTTTTATTATCTGAAATATCTCCCCTGTGGAGTTGGGAGCTGTTGAGGATTGGGAGTGGACTGATGCGGCCGGTTGGGAGTGGGAGGCCGTGGCCTGATATGGATGGGCAAGGGCTGGGAAGTTGGTGCTGTCGAGCGTATGAAGAATAGGATTAATAAGGCCAAAGGTGCATTTGCAATGGTAAGACCGATCTGGAGATCTCGAGAGCTTAACATCAACACTAAACTGCGCATCTTTAATACGAATGTCAAGTCTGTCCCGCTCTATGGTTGCGAAACCTGGAAAACAAATAAACAACTAATCAGAAGTCTTCAGACTTTTGTGAACAAGAGTCCGAGGAACATCCTGAGGATATGGTGGCCACAGATCATTTCCAATGACGAACTATGGATCAGAACTAAACAAACACATATTGACATTGAGATGCGTCGCAGGAAGTGATGATGGATAGGGCACACGCTAAGATGTGATACAAACAACATCGCTAGACAAGCTCTGGAATAGAACCCACACGTCACTAGAAGAAGAGGCAGGGCAAGGAACATCTGGAGGAGGAGCGTGGAGGTGGAGGGCATTGAAAATGGTGGGAAGACCTGGACAGAGATCAAGACCATGGTGCAGAACCAAGTCCGATGGCGGAAATTCGTTGATGCTGCACTTAGGAGTTACAGGAAATAAGTCAAGTAATTATATCGTTGTCTGTTATGCATCTCTTCAAATGTCGAGGTCCTTCGCCGGATAAAGAAGCAAACATAAAAGAACTACTGCTCACTGTAGGGGAAAGAAAGAAAGAAAGAAAGAAAGAAAGAAAGAAAGAAAGAATAAAAGAAAGGAAGATTAAATAAATAAAAAAAACGTGCGTATCTAATGACATAAATTATTGTATTTTAGATTCAGGTTGTACAAAAATCAATAAATAACATCATGGAATGAAAACAACTCTCTTTATGCAAGTTGCAGTAATATTCTGAGGCACAAGGGATAACAACTATAAAATAATCAAACAAATCAGCACAGCGCACTAGACACAATTTGTTTCGTAGATAAGTATGGAAGACATCGGTTTAGTTCTGTTGAGAAATGCACGTTGAATGGAGGAGTAGACAAACGAAAATCTGTCATTTAAAAATGCACACTCGTTTCTTTTATGCTTGTAGCCTATGTTTAATTTGCCCAAAACTCTTCAATATAAATGTCCACGTGTTTTGAGATCTCCGTATATGTTTCAGCGGTTCTGTATTCGTGTGATAAAATGCAAATTGGCTCTAAATGCACATTATTAGATTCATATCAAATACATTCTGGTTGTTTAAGTATTATACATACTGCATTCCTTTGTTAATAGAACAAAATGTATTAAATATCTAATCCTCAGTAAAGAAAATCTCTACTTTTTGTGGACTGCTCTTGGATCTCTGTCATTGTCAAATACCAAAATGCTGAATTCCAATGATTAAAAAATAGTGTAATTTCAACGTTAACAAGATGTTCAGTAAAGAACATATAGCCTACTTTCTCCTAAATGTATGAGTATAGTTATAACTCGTTGTTATTATCAAAGAGTATAATAGAACTATTCTTTGTTGAAGGCCATAGAAACGATTTACCTCTACCAAACGCCACAATCTAGATAAAAAACTGCTACCATCATTGAAGAAAGAAAGATAAGAAGTATATCAAGAATGTTATGGATCTGGAGACATAATCGACCGGACTGGCTGCGTGGCTCAGCGGTAACGTTCTCGTTTGCTGGGCCCTAGGTTGCAGGTTCGTATCCTGGCGCAGTCAGCTGGCATTTGAGGGTGCACAAATGCGAGGGAGCCGTGTCAGTACATTTACTGGCACGTTAAAGATCCCCTTCGGGCCAAAATTCCGGCACCCCGGTGTCTCTAAAAGCAGCAGTAGTTAAAAGGGATGTAAAACCAATAACATTATTATTATTATTATTATTATTATTGTTTTAATGTGCTAAACGGTTCCAGGCAAGTGTTCAGAAGTAAAGGGGGAGTTTTAGTCGGTAGTCTGATACTCAGTAGCAGGAGCCCGTCACTCTGTGCGTAAATGCATTTCTTCCCCTAAAATATATATATATATATATATATATATATATTATATATATATTATTATTATTATTATTACATATACGACCTGCCGTGGGCAACATCCAACTTTGAATTGAGACATGTCTTTACACGTCTGGTTGTGCAGGGCTTTCACAACCCTAATTGAAAAAAAAAGGAAGGAAGATTGTAGTTTTACGTGGCCGTGGATCTTGTGATTATGAGCCACGGGACCTCCTTTTTACGTGGAATCCGAACCACAGGACATGGCATTTCACTTCGAAAATCTCACATGCATTGACCGGGAATCGAAAACCCTAATTGAATTAACAAATCTTTCCATGATCCTACAGAGACGTGTGTATACAAACTATGTGGATATTTTCGATTGCTATTTGCCTGAAATAAAAGTAGTAATTAATACCTGAACTAACACCAACGGCTTGAACTCAGTTACTATGTGAAATCGTTTTGTTCTTTACTTCAAATAACATTTTCAAGTAACGCAAAATAGGCTGTTACAAACCCTTTAAAATAAAAAGTAAAAATGTATCGTAGTATCATCTTGTCATTCTTCAAATTCGATGCGCATAGAATGCCAATGGCATAGTAATCAATGGAGCCCCACGTAGACTAGTCGTGGCATCTAGTGGTGAAATATCGAACAATATAATCCTAACAGAGCGAGTGCATTCTAGCGGCCAGAAGAAGAAACTTTTCAATAAAATCTGGAAGTTAATAAGTATGTCGGCGTGCAGTTACCTTTTTGGCAGCTAGATGTCTCGAGTAAATCTGCTGGCGAATTATGTTTTAATTAAATATATATTTTACACCATAATATGCTCAATATAACGCTTAATTTTAAAACATCTGAGTCATTACAAAACAATAAACATATAACATTTCAAGCAAAAAATCTAGCTCTGATCGGGTTTGAACCATAGGCATTTGAGCGATAGGCTAACGCTCTACCACTGAGCTAATTGTGTCAACCAATATCGTTCTATATAAAATGACTTACATAGAACTTGTTAGCAAATAATGATTTATACTAAACGATTTCATCACTGGAGTATATTATTTATATATAAAGCATTTCATACAAAGTTTATTTATTTTGTATCAGTACGCTATATTGCATGCAATACTCAAATTAGTGAAATATAAGTCAGGCACAAGATATCCGCTGCCATCTTGTCTTATTACTGAATCAGCTCAGCTTTTTAAAATCACGTATGCACTATAGTATTACAAAATAAACTTTTAATTTCGAACGTGCCTCTTCCTTTAGAAGAGTTAAAAACGATTCTCGGCTCGATAATCGGAACTGGTGGGTCCCATGATATGGATTATAAAGTTTGCATAATTCGCACCACCGCCATCCTGAAATGGTATGGCGGACGACCTTGTAGTTTGGTCACAAGACGCATCCTATACGAAGGTATGTTGTTACCAAATTTAGTAGAGATCGGATGATTTGGTTAGTCGTTATTTGATTTTACGTTTTGAACGTTTGAGTGGCCGCCATTCAGTTTTAGTAAAGATGGTGGCGATATAAAACATGACACTGAGGTGTCCTTTGCTAGTGCTACCTTTGTACCAAATTTCATTCAATTCGCATTCACCGTGTTCGAATTGATAGGGGGGGGGGGGACAGACATTCAGAGTACACACACTCACACACACACACAGACACACACACACAGACTCACACACACATACACACACACACACACACACACACACACACAGACTCACACACACACATACACACACACAGACAGACACACTTTTTTCGCCCTGTGTTGATCTCATAAGTCTACTTTCATTTTTTGCAAAAATCGAAAGTAGGCTAAAAATAGAATGTGCGATTGTTGTAAGATTTACATTTTTAAATGCTTTGTTTACACGCGTGTTTCAGGTGGTATTGCCTTGGGAAGTTCCTTAACTTACTGATTAGTGTTCAATTTCCTCAGTATGTCTTCAAAAAATATGACAAAAGTATTATGTGTTTAAAATACATTATTTTAATACCACATACTTGCACGCAATCCCTATTTCTATGTTAATTGCTACAAAATGCTGAACGTAAAATGCTTAGGTGCTGTAACACAATAAATACTGTATAACTAAAAATACTAAATTCTGGGTTTTTAAATGCTATAAACCACGACGTGTTTACAAAACATTTTAGTGCACATTTCGGAATGTTAATTCATAATGTTGTCAATTTGCAATGTAGGGTGATTAAAATACTTTTAACAATTTTGGAGGCAGATTACTCACCCCAAAATAAGGAGAAAATCCATGTAGAGGACAAGTCAATAAGTATCTGCAATTGTGCTCTAAGTGTCGTTAGGGTGGTTGTAATGCGATGTGCTCACCAGCCGGTAGCTGGTACCGTTCTCCACGTCCTTTCAGCGTTATCAGATTAGTACAGCTTGCGCTGTTGCGACGTAAAATTGGCCGCCTCTCTCTCTGTTTGCACGAAGGAAGGACAGCGTTCCGCAATCCATTTTTTTGTGGTTTGAGGGCGTACAAGGAGCAGAAATTCATAGACGACTTATAAAAGGAATTGCTAATGTGCGTTGAGTCATGGGACAATTTGGACCTGCAGCAAGTGTGGAGATAGGAGGTTTGAATCCCGGCACGGACAGTGGCCATCTTGAGTGTGGGGTTTCCCCGGGTTCCTCCATACTCTCTCCAAGAAAAACATTGTCCCCGTATTGTGCTAAAAGTTATCCAGCACCTTATACTTGTTACCTTGTGCATCTTGTCTGATAGTCCGAGTACTGCTTGGGTCCAAGCTGCGTGAACCTGAGAGGAATGTGGATCACGGTCTATGAGGAGTGATGGTGTCAAGTGATTGGGGTTACCGGTCCGTGCGTAGTAACAGAACCAAATACATTGGTCGGTGACTCACTCACTCATTCGCAACACCACAGTGGTTTGAGCAACGGCCCTATGTTAGCAGTATTGGAATAAATCTGAATTCCAGATAACACAGTGGGCTGTTGACAGGCCCTTCTCTTCCCGCCTGCCACTTCACCTCACCCCGCAAGTTCACAGCCTGTTCCTCACGCTTTACTTGTTTCGGGTCAGTTTAACTATGACAGGATATCAATTTTATGAGCAGACACATATTATTTTTAAGTTCTGTCACGCGAGTAGTAGTCTAATGAATGCGAGGCTGCACGATTGTATCAGATGACGTTTACAGAACGAAGTCAGCTGAGTCATCCAACATTTGCTGCTGTCTTTCGTCGTGTTATTGAGACGGGCACCACAAACTGTGGTTATGTCCTAAATGCTGTGATTGTTTATTTCAGATTTCTGGAATTCACAATTTCTCAGTTTGGTACTACCGTATTTTTGTTAATTTTTCTGTTATTGGTATTTTGAAAGTGATTTATTTGTTGTCGATCATATTATTATCTCCACACTTAAAAACGTGCTAAATTCTATTGAGAAGATTGTGATTTTCGGAACTTTGAAGTGGACAGAGCAAGTCAAGTTTTAGGGCAGTAATCATCCCCTAGCGCGCGAAGCGTGAACAAGTGCCCATGGGATGGCGACAGGCACTGGTGCTCCTAAATGGTGCTCATTTTATCCTTTAATTTGTAATTTATAAAGATCGTTAGGACGAGAATATTTATCGGAACGAGGGAAAGGGGTGGGGTAGAGGGGTGAGGGTGGGAGGGGTAGTGTTTACAAGCTCTGCTTATAGGTGGCGATATGGGTCGACATGTTGCTAGTACGCGACATTCGCCAGACAGCGCTGAATTCTTAGGTGCCAAGAGTTAGCATGACTGTCGGCCATCTGTATTAAGGTAATCTGTGCTGTGGATCGAGAAGGACCAAGAGACGGTCGTATGCCTGATCAGGAAGAACACATTTTATAGGTTGTCACAGAAGATCCGGGTATCAACACACGACATGAGGAGGATCTCATACTGGCGCATGGAGGGTACTTAACGGTCAACTCATGTATGAATATTATTTTCAACGTGTGCAAAGTATTTCGTCTGCCGATTACCAACCACGGGAGAATGTTTGCTAGTGGCTTGTTGTACAAACTGCTAGTCCATTGTTTGTCTCTTCTGTCTTGTTTACAAATGAAGCAACATTTGGAAGACGTGGAATAACAACCTTGCACAACCAACATTTGTGGGCGGTTGAAAATCTTCAATTCAGACTAGATACCAACAGCAGTTGGTGTGAGCTGGAATAGCAGGTGTATATACTCTGATTTACAAAAGGTGAACGGTGACGGCTGTCATCCGCTTGAAGGGGGTGAGGTGAGGAGTGAAGACGAGAGGGGTAACGGTCTCCATGGCAACAGCTAGTAGTGTTGCGATGAATGCAGACACAGCAGTGAACACGTGGTTTGACGCAGTGTTCTACTGTGCCTTGACTCGTCACTGTCATTAAACCGCCAGGCAGGGGTGCTAACTTCCCCAGTATTTGTGTCTTCCTGCAAGCCTCTTAGAATGTTATGAGTGATGACCTGTCTCAGTGGCAACGCAGCATTTCCCCACGTGCTAGCATTGACAGACGTCAGCGTTCATTATTGGTAATACAGGGTGTAGTGGGTTCATGTGTTCTCTCAGAATGCCTTGCAGATGCTGTCTACAAGGAATTTATTCAGAATCCTCTTTCCACCTTGCTAATAAGAAGACGCATGTGGTTTATGCATGATGGGGCTCCAGCGCAGTTCAGCCACATTGCTTGAGATGCGCTGGTTGATATCTAACATGACAGATGGCTAAATAGGGAAGGAGCAGTTTCATGGCCTGCACGTTCCCCCGACCTTATTTATTTGGATGTTTGCCTGTGGAGCCTCCTAAAACAATTGGTTTATGCAACAGACATTCCTAATGCAGAGACACTACATCAACGTGTCATGGAAGCCACGAAACCGTTTGACACCCTGTGGGAGTATTTGATAGGGCGCGACAGTCCACGATCCGACGATTACATGTGTGTGTGGAAGCTAGCAATGTCTAACAGACGTGTCGTTCTTTCATTACTACCTCAAAATACAAGGATATTCGGACATATATTATAATTTTAAATAGCTTATTCTCACAGCTAGGCTACACCCACGGGCTCTGTGAGGGATCATTCGTCTACCATCGCAAAAATTGTGTCTAGGAGCTGGATACACTTAGTCAGCAGATACAACTGGGGATGGTGACAAGGCGATTGCCCGGGCGATCGCTAACTTGGATCTATTTAAGGAAGGGTCAAGGGAGGGATTTTTGAATGAAGTGTGCCGTGGGTCTGTTGAAAGGAACCGTCCTGGCATTTTCCTGGGAGTGAAAATTGGAAACCAGGAAAACCATTTCTAGGACAGCTGAGGTGGAATTCAAACCCACGCTCCCGATGCCAGCAAGGCACGAGCTAGCGTGTTAGCCCTCTCAACCACCGTGGCCGGTCACATATATTTATGTGGATTTTGTTTTCTTGTTTTGTTACGAAGAATCCACTCACAATGTTTGTAAAATTATTTCTGAATCATCCTGTACAATACGAACATATTTGGAGGTTCTTTTAGTGCACGAAGATTCTCGGCCTGTTTATAACAATGATATATTTAATTCCGAGTTGATTTTTTTTTCATTTTCAAACTTGGTCGATGTGTACGAGGATGACAACGTGGTGATGCTGCGTGCCAAATCAGGAGTCTTTGTGGATGTTGCCAGGATCACTCTTCTCCCAGATCCTCCGCTTGCTCACACATTTTGGAGGTCCTGCATAAAAAGAGAATTTCTTATATTAATAAGTAGACTATACACAATTAGTCGAAATCTCTTTGAAACAGACTTTCGACAGAACTCAGACAGCGATAGCAGAACGAATGATGGCAAGCACAAGCACCATCTGTCCGAATTAATGTGAAACCTAGCTGCTACCCTGGCATCTAGAGGTGGAGTTTGTAACTTCCAGCAGCCTCTCTTCTCTTTTTAGTGCAGGACTGGGGTAGACATAATGCAAAATTACCCTCACCCCGGATCCATTATTGTGTGTTGAACATTTGCCTTTATTGAAGTAAACATATGCTGAAATAATTATGATAACCGCCTGAGTATAAGGAAAATAAAGACAAAATAATACATGCATCAAAAATATAGCCAGTTAATGAATTTGCTCTAACAGTTGTAGTTACCAATGTCTGAAGGTATGCAACAATATCACGGGATGTATCCAAAAAGCAATTACAAGATACCATAATAAACTCAAGAAACTTACAACAAAATCTTGAGGAAGATTTTTGGCCCAGTTTGAACTGAGGGAATTTGGATGAAAAGGAAATCCCAGGAGTTTTATCAGTATTAGGAAAAAGTCTCGGGCACATTCAGGGAAAGATGAAGATATTCTCAGAATGAGTGATCACAGGCTGACTTAAATAATTCTAAATCTTACTTTCTCAATGAAAGCTAAGAACAACTGGCTGCTTGAAGTTGAAAAAGACCTTCAGGAAATAGATATCTCAAGCTATATGACCCTGGACAGATCTAACTTCAGAGACCTAGTTGACAATCATCAATTTTCAGACCAACCAAACATTGCATCCAACAGAACCTGGACGGAGCAGCGCAGTAAGAGCCATAGCAAGAAGACGAAGAGGTTCTGGGAAGACAAGAAAGCAAGAACAGCTGGATAGATTAATCAGCTCCGTAGACGGGCATAGCGAAGTGAAATATTAATAACAATAATAATAATAATACTAATAACAATTCATTCATTTTGTATCGGCCATCTCTGGACTGCGTCTTTCCAACTGTCTCATTCTTCGGGCTTTGATGATTGCCCAGTACGGCCACATTCGTCCTCGGTGGGTTTACTTTCTTGCCTGGGTCCAAATCATTCCCGTTTTCAGCCTTGGTTTATATATATTGTTACAGACTATTGAAGGATGGCATGTTTCGCTCATCAAGCGAGCATCATCAGATCAAAATATGCAAGATAAACAGCTCTACAAAACACTACCAAGCCTACAGTGACACCCACAGACGGTCTATGCCCTCTAAAAACAAAATACAAGTAAACCCGTCAGAATACTTAGTAAGTGTGGTGATTATCTTATTACATAATACGTTAAAGTGCATGTTTCACCAAACTCAAGCTCCTAAACCAGAGGGAGTTAGAAGGTGTGGGTTGTACCAAAATCTTCCAAATCGTCTCAATAGTACATGAAAAATCTTGCATATATTGAAAAGTCAACGGAAATATATTTATTTGTTTATAAAGTGCTTCTAAACAAATAAACAAGACGACAGCCCCTGGCATTGCCTACAGCCCGCACATCAATAGAGCCGGGAGGGTAGCCTGTACACATGGGGCGCACACAACCCATTATGCGAGGGTCCACTAGTTACTAATAAATATTAAAGCAATAAGCACCCATAAGAAAATAACTATGTATTTAAATGTTGCAAAACTTAGAAATGGCTATCCCATTAACAAGAACAGCCTCCTCTCCAAACAAGGTTAGTAGATAGTTAGTTATTGTTGTTTTAAGGGGCGGAACTACGAGATCATCTGCCCCTCAAGATTAGTAACAATAATATAGAACTCACCAATGTAACTGAGCACAACAGGTAGCAGTATGAGCCCATGCGCAGCTCCGATAAGCACTATGCCCATGTACATGCGAAAGTAGAAGACCCGGAAGATCTGTGATTTTGCGAATCCCAGTACAACAATCCCTGCAAACTTGGTGAGCGTTATACCTGAGAACACCTGGAACAGTAAATAAGTCATTGTATTGCCATGAGGGGTGTTAAGCTGTAACAAAGAATGCGCCAAGCTTGGTTACTGTTTGGAGTGTGCACTCACCGAGCTGCCCATGTTGACGAGCGCATCAGCTGCCCTCTCCTCGCGGGTGTTCTTCTCAGACAAGTCGAACGCATGGATGATGTGGCTGCAGAACTCCACTGCTATCCCCACCGCCTGTAACAAACACGTTCAATCAACACTAGAGGCTTAGTGAAATAAACTATTTACGATATTAAATTGAAACAAGTAGTTCCGTGAAGAACTAAAGCCTATTTTCATATATCCTACTTATGTTAATTGCCACTATTAACATATTGGATGGCGTCACAGTGAAAGTGCAGTGAAATAGCAGCTAGTGTAAATATTTGATAAAAGTGGTAAAATATTATAACAGAGGCTTAAAATCTATAAAGTTACTTTCCTCAGATCAAGTGTAATACGGAATATTGATAGTATTTAGAAATTCTTGTTGATAATTTAATAAACTTAAACTAAGTTGTGGGAACGTGTATCCAAAGATTCGGTGACTTCTTCAATCACTGTTTGAACCAAGTAGAGCAGTGGTGCTTTTACGAGACTTCACCCGATTGGAAGATATACGTATTTCACATTCTTCTTTATTGGTAGGTTATTAGATTAATTCTATTAGGTAGTAATAATTAAATTAAATTTAGTGTAATTTGGTGTAAACATCTAGGCTCACTTAGATCTCTAGTATGACGACAGTAAACAGTGTTAGTATCTCGTCAGGTTGTGTAACCGTAACGGATTTATGCTCGTCGTGCAAAATAAAAGTAAAAAATGCAAATAAAATCATCACAAGATCTCAGGTAAAATTGAATGAGGAGAAAAGTGAAACCGATTGTCGTAATGTAGGCCTACCGCTACCGTCATGCGAATGTCATAACCTGAGAAACGAACTGTCCTCAAAAGACGAAATTATAAAGCTGCTAAAGGAAGATATTGCTAAGTTAATGGAAGAGTTGAATAAATTAAAAGGAAACAGAGAGGAAAGCAAGGAAACTTGGTCGACAGTGATTGCTGGTAAGGTAAGATTGAATAAGCCTAGGCCTATAAATGGAGTACATGTAACTGAAATTCCCGTCTCAAATTCATTTGGAGTGCTTGTCGAAGAAAATGACGACTTTCCTCAAGAAGAAAAGAAGAAAGTGATAAAGAGAAAATCCAGGAAGATGCGGATATTTGCGGATAGCCACGGGCGAGATGTAGCAGCAAGCGTTTTGGAGAGAAGCCGAGAAATGGAGGTCACTTCGACAGTGAAGCCAGGAGCTCAGATTGCAGAAGTCACGAACGGGATGATAGGAGAGTGTGCGTCCCTTACTGCAAAGGACTACGCAGTGATCATCGCTGGAGCAAACGACGTCTATAGAAATGAGAGTAAAAAGGTAATCAAAGATTTAAAGGGTACATTGCCATCCATGCAAAAAACAAATGTCATTATTGTAAATATTCCGCAGAGACACGATTTAATTCCCAAGTCATGTGTAAATGTAGAAATAGAGGCTACAAATGGAAAAATTCATAAAATTTGTAAGAGTTTTCCAAATGTCCAAATTGTAGATGTAAGTAAATTAGACAGGAAGTTCCACACTCGGCATGGCCTACACTTAAATAGATTAGGAAAAGAGTATCTTAGTGATGAAATCTGCAAAATTGTAAATTCAAATGGTAAGAATAATTCAACAGTAATATCATTAGAGTGGAAGCAGGGAAACTGGTAGAAGAAGCCAAACGTGAGGTTTGGCATTCACATCTTTTGAAGTCAAATTTAACGGAGTGCAACAATGGTATTTCGGATTTGTCTAGCAACAATAATAATAACAATTATGATAATAATAATGTAAATAAATCACCAACACAAGCTTGCAAAAGTAACAAATTTAAAATTTACCACCAGAATGTCCAGTCTCTTTATAATAAAATTGATTACATAAATCTAATGCTTAAAAATGAACTTAAAGACATCTCAGCACTATGTATTTCAGAACATTGGCTGAAAGAGGAACAACTCGAATTAATTCAATTCCCAGGGTTTATACAAGCTAGTAAATACTCTAGATCTAATATTAGCCATGGTGGTACTTGCATCTTCTTAAGAAATAATTTAGATCATGAACAGATAACAGCTTATGATTATCTAATTATGGAACAGGATTTTGAATTCTCTGCCGTAAAAATTCAGCAGTTTAAGTTAATAATTGTATGCGTATACCGTTCTCCGTCAGGAAAGTTTCCTCTATTTATAGATAAACTAGAATTGTTACTCAATAACATGAGCAAAGTAAATTTCGATATAATAATTTGTGGGGATGTAAATGTGGATTTCTTAAAACTTGATAGAAATTGTGAATTATTAAACCAGTTACTAATTTCCTATGGACTGAAACCTACAGTAAATACACCAACAAGAATAACAAAATTTAGTAAAACCACTCCTGATCAAATTTTTATAAATACAGATAAATATCACCATTCAATAGAAGTCTATTGTCCGGGTTTTAGTGACCACCATGGACAAATACTGAGTTTTGAAGTATCCGAAGTAATCAATAATAATGATAATGGAGTAAAATCAAAGTGCAGGTCATTCACTGAATCAAATGTTACATATTTCAATGACTTATTAAATAAGGAAACATGGTCAGAAATTTATGAACTAGAAAATGTAAATGATAAATTTAATGCATTTAACAGTACCCTAAAACACTATTTTGAAATAGCATTCCCCTTTAAACGAAGAACTGTTCAAAATAACAAAACTAGCAATTGGATAACAACAGGGATTATAAATTCATGTCAAAGAAAGAAATTTCTACACAAATTATATAAACAATACCACACAACACCTGAATTCAATTTATACTACAAAAAATACACTAGCATATTAAATAAGGTAATAAGACTAGCAAAGAAAATGCATAATGATAATTTTATTTCCCAATCATCTAATAAAAACAGGGCTATGTGGTCTGTAATAAAGAAAGAAACTGGAAAATCTGCTAAAATACAAAGGAACATTACACTGACCAGAAATAATAAAGTGATTAATAATCCAGAGGAAATAGCAAACACTTTTAATGACTATTTTCTGGAAATTCCGCAAAAATTATTAAATAAATCACAGGTAAATACACTAAATTCTAATAATAAAATAAATATATGCAGTGATTCTTTATTTATAAATCATGTCACAAGTGAAGAGGTAAGAATAGTTATAAAAGAGCTAAAAAATAAATTCTGTGCTGGCATTGATGGCATCCCTGATGCAATTTTAAAGAAATGTGCAGAAAATATAATAAATCCACTTACGCACTTAATAAACAGTTCAATTCTCTCAGGAACTTACCCGGATATTTTGAAGTTATCAAAAGTAATTCCAGTGCACAAAAATGGTTCAAAAGATGAATTAGATAACTATCGTCCTATTACCTTACCAACTGGTATTGCAAAAATTGTGGAAAAAATTATGTATAAGAGACTGATAAGTTTCATAGAAAAAAATAAAATATTATCAAACTCACAACATGGATTTAGAACGGAAAAATCTACACAGACAGCAATTTACGAATGTAGTAATAGTATACTGAAATTAATTGACAATAAGGAACATGTAACTGGCCTATTCTTGGATTTATCGAAAGCATTTGATGTAGTTGACCATAAAATCCTCCTTACCAAACTAAATCAATATGGTGTTAGAGGTCTAGCTAATAAATGGATAGAGTCTTACTTAAAAAGGCGTAAACAAATAGTAAGCTTGAGACACAAGGATGATGGAACCAAATTACTTAATGAAACATTGTCCAATGAGGGAATTATTGAATTTGGAGTACCCCAGGGATCGGTTTTGGGCCCACTACTCTTTCTTCTATATATCAATGATATAACACAGAACGTTCATTCACATAAGGAAATTTTGTTTGCGGACGATACAACACTCGTAATAAAAGGTGAAACTAAACAGGTCATACAGCAGTCTGCTGACTCCGTTACAGGAGAGTTAACCAAATGGTCACAAGATAATCGCCTCATAATAAACTATAAAAAGACAGTATGTCTAAATTTCCACACTATACAGAATAGGAATCCTGCGATGCCCAATATAACATTAAATGGTCATCAAATAGAAAATAAATCAGAAACAAAGTTTTTAGGACTATGGATACAACAAGACTTGAAATGGAATAAACATATACAATATCTGAATACTAAACTGAACTCGATGTGCTTTGCGTTACGTATTTTGAAAACCTGCACTAGCATGCACACATTAAGAAATACTTATTTTGCTTATTTCCATTCATACTTAAGATATGGGATCATATTTTGGGGTATGTCGCCAGATGTACTAAGCACGTTTAGGATACAAAAGAGAGCGATTAGAATTATGGCAAATGTACACTCTAGAGAATCATGTAGACCTCTGTTTAAAGATTTAAACATTCTCCCACTGCCCTGCATATATATCTTTGAAAGTATTATGTTTTTTTAAAAGAATTTAATGAATAAAGATGTTTTTCTTAAAACAAACAATGATGTTCATAGGCATAACACAAGACAAAATCAAAACATTCATATTTCACACACACACACAAGCATATATCAAAAAGGAACTTTTCACACTGGAGTTAAATTATACAATAAACTACCCCAGTATATAAAACTGGCCCCAAAAATAAAAACCTTTGATAGAATGTTGAAAGCTTATCTGCAGTGCCATTGTTTTTACTCAGTAGTTGAATATTTTAGCGTATAGGAGTGATGGAATCTATAACTATATTTTACTTTTTTAATTTAATTTTAATACCTAGCTGTATGTTGTTGTATTTATAGAATTAAGTTTTCATATTATGATAATAGAGTGAGGTGTAAATAGTTGTGCAATAAGATTGTATCTATTAAGATTTGCTATTATAATAAGTTATAAATAGTTTTAATCTTAGTAATATATACCTGTTAGTTCTTTTATTTTATGCATGTAAATTCTGACGTGTCCTATATCAAAAATGTATTGAATGCATGTATTTGATCAAATGGAATTAATAAAAATCTATCTATCTATCTATCTATCATACAATATTATTTCAGTTTGATTGCTGTAATAGACTCGTAGATTTTGAGAACCGTCTAAATATTTCGGAAGGTCGCCATGTTGGATTGCTATATGTATAGGCCATAGAGGCATGCACCATTAAAGGAAAATTATTGCGTAGGTTCATTATTCAAACTTTCACTTCGATCGCATGATTACGACACAAGATATAAATACTTAATTTTAAAATTCGCACAGCCGCCATCTTGAGGTTATGTAAACAATTGAACTAAATTAGATACCAGTGCATTACAATGTGTATAAACATTTGCTGTACCAAGTTTCATTGCGTTTGGATCATTAAATCGCGAGAAAAGTATATTTAAAACTTTCAACTTCGCTTGGCCGCCATGTTCGTTTTGTAGTTAACCGGTTTTTGAAAGTCTCATATATGAACTTCCAGTAGTGCTATAGGAGAGGCTATGATAAAAATATTGTGTAAGATTTTAAATTGTAGTGACAGAAGCCATTTTTCAGTGTTGCCTTATTCTAATAAAGAAAACTTTTCAGTCGGTCAACACAAATTGTGCCCAATTGCATTAGAAGGGAAACAAATTTTTTATATACCCTACACGCTAACACAATTTTTATGTACAAATACCTAATTAGCTTGCCACGGTGGGTGAGTGGTTATCGTGTTGGACTACCAACCCCCAAGCTTGCAGGTTCGCTCCTGGCCTTTGTAAGTGATGTTTGAAAGGCGACAAAAATCACGACACGCATACGTTGTTGGCATGTTAAAGAACCCATTTGAATTCAGTAGGCCGTGTTCATAATGGCAAAATTTATCTCGGGATTTTTCGCCAACACAAAAGTTCCTCCTTTATTTACTAGAAAGCGCTATAATGTCAAGGAGCTTAGATATCAAACCTCCTTAACTTCCATAGCACTCCAAGGAACAACAAAATTCCCATGCAATCTGCCCCCTGGGCGTCAAATAACAAAGCTTGCACCCGGCACCCGAGGCCATACGATATTATTATTATTATTATTATACCTAATAATCTAATTCGTGTTAACCGACTGAAATCTTTCTTTATTATTCAAATTTTAAAAGAAATTCATATTCCATTTGTGAATTGTTTGGAGATATACTGACCATGACGAGGTTAACGATGGTGACGGCATTGAGGGACACCTCCCAGTACCACATGAGTCCCGCACAGTCGATGACCACGCACGTGACCATGAACAGCACGAAGAAGGCGGAGATTACGTTGAGTCCCATGAGCAGGAAGCTCACGTACCAGACCACTCCTAGGGACATGAGCAGTGAGTGGAACAGAGTCACCCAGATGTCTAAATACTGCTCGTAGAACACGTGAAACACACTGGAACACACACAATACAAATACATTGGAACAAAACCAAGGAGTGCAAAAATAGCAATATGATCCTCAAAACAATAAATTTGCACTGCCACATTCGATAGCGGTACATTTACCCTTTGAATTGTCTGAGGGATAATTAGTGTGGAAATTGCCAGAGTTTTAACCTCTTAAGCTCATACGTCGGAAGCCTTTCGGCATGACGAGTGTGTTGTTGCTCTCATTAAATTAACTCGTTTTAACGGCAGCTAGCGATTCTCAAACACTATTTACATAAACTTTAGGGAATCTATGGCCTTTTAAACATAATTCTTGGTTGCATTGGACAGGCAATCCGCAAAATAGCCTATATATCGAGAAGGCGCAGTAAATGGCCGCACGCAAATGAAATAAGACAGCTGTCCCGGTATTAGCACGATTGTTGATGAGACGACTCAGCTCTGACAGGGTTTGATGAGACGACTCAGCTCTGACAAGGTAACTTACAAGGTCGCTCATGGTGATTCCCGCATGCTTTGACTTCAGGTTTTCATCCACCATCCGGCTAGACTCTTTCAAGATAGATATTTTCACGCTCTTTCCCACGAACGAAACATTGAAAGAGATATTGGATGGGATACGAAAGGTATGGCTGAGGACAGATAGTAAGAGCTATGGATTTCCAGAAAAATAAATACGAATTGAGGTATGTGTCCGTAGCGTAGCGGTCAGCACGGTTAGCTGCCGCCCCGGAGGTCCTGGGTTCGATTCCCGGCTCTGCCATGAAATTTGAAAAGTGGTATGAGGACTGGAACGGGGTCTACTCAGCTCGGGTGGTCCAAATGAGTAGAGGGGGTTCGATTCCCACCTCAGCCATCCTCGAAGTGGTTTTCCGTGGTTTCCCACTTCGTCTTCGGGAAAATGCCGGGATGGTACCTACTGTAAGGCCACGGCCACCTCCTTCCCTCTTCCTAGCCTATCCATCCCGATCTTCCATCCCTTCCCATCCCTCATGAGGCCCCTGTTCGCTTTGCAGGTGAGGCCGCCTGGGCGAAGTGCTGATCACACCTCCCCAGTTGTATCCATCCCGACCAGATCTTCCAAGCTCCAGGACACTGCCCATATAGGCGGTAGTGGTGAGTTCCCTCGCTGAGTCCGTGGGAACCACCAACCTAGAGGGTAAATTGACTAAGTAAAAAATAATAAAATGAGGTATGTGACCAGAACAAATTCAAGTGCTACGGGTTAAGGAGCATTATACTGTAAGAAATAGACAGATCAAATACTATATAACTCACAAGTGGAATTACATTTGGACTGCAATCTAGAAAGGATCTGTTACAACAGAAATATTTTTGCCTGAGATTCAGCATCGATTTCAAAGTAAAATACACTAATCAACAACAGTTTTGTACTACCACCATCAGTTGTATGCTGACGCTGCCACGGAGGAGTTGGACATCTTACCTCAAGATAAACTTGGATGGTCTCATTCAGAGCATGCCTCCTCTGTGTGCGGGGAGGACTAATAAACACTCATACTGATCATCATGAGATACAGATTTTCAATGTTTTTGTTTTCAAAAGGGACACTTAGAAGCGAGTTCGCTTTGTTTTTGATGTGTAACATCTTTCCACTCGGTATCTGGATATTTTTGTGGCGCTCGGTAGCTGGACATGTTTGTGGGAGTGATTTTGGGAAAGGGACGGAAATGGATGGGACGGAATTGCAAAGGACGGAAACAATAAGCGCGCGTGGTGACGGAGATCGGTACAACGACGTACTGTAGGTCGTGTGGCTATGGGGAATGTATATCGCATACAGTTTAGTTCAAGGTTTGGAGACCCCATTTAAGATATTCTCACAATAAATCATCTTCAAGTTGTCGTTCTTTGGTGTGAAAATATTCATTTTATCATATTTGCTGAAAGCAATTACGATTTATTAAATCTTCATACTTTTGCTGTATTCTTATTTAATGTAAGCACTCGATGTGCTGTCGGCCATGTGGCTATGTGGAATCTATATCGCATCAAGAAACACTCCAAACAACGTAGGAATTCAGTATATTAACGCCGACTACTAACAATAATTGAACCTTCGTTGGTCTAAACATATCACTGAGAGAAACACATTTAATATAATTTCCGCACACCTAATTTTTAATCGCGCCTATACTTGACAGTGCGCTCTATCGGCTAAACGAGGCCATTTTCAATAACATCGCTGGCATGGGCTCACTAACTGGCCGGTATAGAGCGCAGCTTGCATCAAGTAGGCAATGTATTGCTTCCGCCACGGCAAATAACAATTATGATTCATTACGGTCAGGATTTGGCACTGGAGTTAAACAAGTAGTTATTTCAATGACCAACAGAGCTCACTGTCAACAAGGGATTTGTGCTCCCGGGACACACATAGTAGGATAACATGTCACATGTTACACATCATATGCGACTACTGTAAGGCTCATATATTTTTAGCCTATTTTCAATTTTGAAAAAATAGGCTTATGAGATCACCTTTTGTCCGTGTGTGTGTGCGTGTGTGTGTGTGTGTGTGTGTGTGATTCGTGTGTGTGTCCCCCCCCTAATAAAATCTAAACGGCAGGAGCGATTTCAATGAAACTCGGAAAGTTCAAAGCACTATTCCCGGCGACCTCGACCGTGCCCTTCAAATTTTGTTACGACTCACCAATCCAACATGGCGGCTGTGCGAAATATTTCACCAGCATTCAATATCTCCGAAACTATTACCGATATTACCCTGACATTTTCCATGGTGATAGAGGGAACTACTATAAGTTCACTTATGTGACTTTTGAAAACCTGGTAACTACAAAACCAACATGGCGGCCAAGCGAATTTGCGACTTTTAAATAGTCGTTTCTCGCGATTTGGCCAACCAAACGCAATGAAACTTGGTACAGTATATGTTTATATACATTGTAATGCACCGATATCTAACTTCATTCAATTGTTTACATAATCACAAGATGGCGGATGTGCGAAATATTTCACCGGCATTCTATATCTCTGAAACTATTAGCGGTATCTCCCTAACATTTTGTACGGAGATAAAGGACACTACTGGAAGTCCATCTATAAGATTTTCAAAAACCGGTTTACTACAAAACGAACATGGCGGCCAAGCGAACTTGAACAATTTAAATAGACCTTTCTCGCGATTTAATGTTCCAAGCGTACTGAAACCTGGTACAGGAAATATTTATACACATTGTAATCCACTGGTATCTAATTTAGTTCAATTGTTTACATAACCTCAAGATGGCGGCAGTGCGAATTTTAAAATTAAGTTTTTATTTCTTGTGATGTAGTCATGCGATCGAAGTGAAAGTTTGTATAATGAACCTACGCAGTACTTTTCCTTTAATGGTACATGACTCTATGGCCTATACATTTAACAATCCAACATGGCGACCATCCGAAATATTTAGACGATACTGAATATCTACGAATCTATTTTAGCAATCAAACTGCATTTTTTATGTTCATAGGGGCTATGAACTTAAGTTCACCTATAGGACTTTAAATAACCTGGTGAACACAAATCCAACATGGTGGTGACGCGAATTATAAATATTCACATGGACGTTTCTCGTAATTTAACCATCCGCGTGCAGTGAAACTTGGTACAGTAAATCTTTATCCGAATGTTAATCCACTGGCATCTAATTTATTTCAATTGTTTCCATAACCTCAAGATGGCAGCTGTGAAAAAATTTTCAATCTCCTTGTTTTTTCTTGTGTCCTAATTATGCGATTGAAGTTTGAATACTACACGTTCACAATAATCTGCATGTAACAGTACATAACTCTAGGACCTACATATATAAAATCCAACATGGCGACCATCCGAAATATTTAGTCGGTTCTCAATATCTACGAATCTATTACAGCAATCAAACTGAAATTGTGTATGTTGATAGTGGCAATTAACATAAGTAGGATATATGAAAATAGGCTGTATAGTTCTTCACGGAACTACTTGTTTTGTACCGTATCATCATCATCATCATCATCATCATCTTCTTCTTCTTCTTCTTCTTCTTCGTTCGATTCGGCCATCTAAGGACCACGTCATTTCAACTGCTTATTTCTGCATCGAGCTTTAACGTCCTCCCAGTACTTTCGCATTAGTTCTCGATGCTGTTGTTTCCTTTCTGCAGTCCACTTCTTGCCAGTTGGAAGCTTTGGCTTTTCTTGAAAACATCGGTGTGCTGTTAGTTTTTGTTTAAGTGTGGCATGTTCCCAAATATCGTTGCCTGTAATTCCCACTTGTTAATCTTGGTCCACCTCAATGAACCAAGCTCCCTTGGTTTTCTTTTTGAGGAAGTAGGGGGAAATTCTATTTGTCAATCGTGCTGGGTTCATTCTTGTTATATGACAGTAAAAGGCAATTCTCCGTTTCCTCATGGCATCAGTTATTTTTTCCACGTGGGTGTAAAGTTCGTGGTTGTGACATCTCCTTTATTCCCCATTTTCTTTTACCGTTTCATTGTTATCTAACCACGATTGTTATTGTTTTCAGAAGGACTGATGTTTAGTTTTGTTAAAAAGTTATTGTATCAACCTCAATGGGGTTGCTATAAGAAGTCATTGTAGTGAAATATATGCTATTCCAAACTTTTGTTGAGCAGTGTACTGTACTTGTTCCGAACTTTGTGCTTACTCAATTCTTATCTGAACATGGAGAATTTAATTTATACTTGGAGTAATTTTATATCACTATTCTAAATGATTATACAGTACACAGGCGCGGATTCAAGGGGGGGGGGTCACGGGGGTCATGACCTCCCCCCCCAAACAGAGACATATTTTTTTTGCAAAGTCAAAAAACGAAAACACAGTACCCAGCCAAATAAAACTTAACGAATTTTAACTGAAAAACAGTTTCTTACCATTTTATTCAATACTGAAAATATCTTTATTGCAATTATTATGTTCTGTTACAACAGTACATATTTACAACTTCATACCTGTTATATAAAAACGATTATTTATATAACAAAATCAACTCGCCTATTTTGTTTAGCAAACCTTGTGATTACCGAATCGATGTCTATAGTGATGTCATGATGAATGTGCAGCAATGCACGGATAGGAATCTGGGGCTTTCTTGGCACCAACAATTTTTGCCGACGTCCAAACTGCAAGCTTGGTTGGCAATTTAAGCGGTGACTTTCTCCCTCTGTCGGTACCAACTCGACTTGCCGAAACTGTAACGTACCTTGATACTTTTCTCGAAGCTCGATGTAAAAGTCGCAAAACACGCCGTTGCAATTTGTACGAATATTTTTGGTGCGCTAAACGCATCAAATTTCTATCCATGTAGCTTGCAAAAAAATTGGTCTGGTTTTGTACGTGTGGTTATTTTGTGATTGCTTTGTTAGAGATGCCTTTTTTCTTAACAATTTCGATTCTGTGACACCCCCCCCCCCCCCCCAAAAGCCAAACTCTAGATCCTCGCCTGACAGTACATGCTTTTGTGGATCCTTGCAAACTGTGCATTACCTGCTTTTCGATTGCCCTGCTTTTGAAAGAGAACTATATACTGTATTATAAAACGTCACTTGAGCTACTGTAATAATGACATGACGAAATCTATGTACCCTATATTTAAAAGTTTCCAGAATCTAGTTAGGCGGCTTCGGTGGCGTAGTTGGTAGCATGCTGAGCTTCTATGCCCAGGGCTGCGGGTTAAAACCCCGCCGAAGTCGTAGGAACTTTTTTAAGAGCGTTAAAATTCCCTCAGTATGCCTTCCTTCGGAGGGGAAGTAAAGACGGCGATCCCATGTCATAGATTTATGTCATGAAAAAGAACCTTCCACAAACTACACTTGTGTGAAGCCAAAATTTGTCGGTTAGAATTGATAATGCTACACTGAAGAAAATGGAAATTGCAACACCAGGAAGGCATTGGTCGTTTGTGTTGATTTTCAAGATATGGAACGATGCCATGTAGGCATGTAAATTATCAAAGTTTCAGACCCATTGGATTGTTGCTACAGGTCTCCCCACGTGATTGGTCGCGGATGAATCAACACCAGTATACGGACTCTGGTGTAGCGTAGTTGGCTTACAGTCTGTGCAGTGAAGTGTTCCCTGTCAAACATGCCTCGACGACAGAGAAGAGCACGCTATCAACAACTGTCGCCGTTTGAGAGGGCTCAGATAATTGGGCTGTGTGAGGCTGGATTATCGCTAAGGACTGTCGCTGCACGTGTTGGCCGACAGGCATCTACGGTACAACGCGTATGGCAGCAGTGGTCAAATGAAGGTACCCACACCCGTAGACCTGGCACTGGCCCAGCGCGACAGACAACTGTGAGAGAGGATCGCCGCATCATTCGGGTGGCCCGGATGGAACCCCATGCAACAGCAGCGCAAATTCAAGCAGCTGTGGCCCCCACGTTACACAACCAACAGTAGGTAATCGCCTGCGTGCAGCTGGCTTACGATCCCGTGTCCCTGCAGAAGGTGTTCCATTGACCCCACAACAGCGACGTGTAAGGCTGGCCTGGTGTCGAGAACGATCGACGTGGGTCGACGAATGGCATAGTAGAATAGGGTCGTCTTTAGTGATGAATCGCGCTTCTGTCTTGCCCGCAGTGATCGCCGGAATCGTGTGCGCCGACGTACCGGGGAGAGGGGCCGCCCAGACCTTATTGTCGAGAGGCACACAGGGCCAACACCAAGCAATATGGTCTGGGGAGCTCTTGGCTTTAATGTGAAATCACGATTAGTGCTTGTTGAGGGCACTATGACTGCTCGGCAGTACGTTTATAGGGTACTCAATCCAGTGGTTGTCCCTATGATGGCGAACATTGCTAATGGGATGTTTCAGCAGGACAATGCCCGGGTTCACACTGCACGCATCCCCAGAGAAGCTCTCCACGACATCACAACCTTCGAATGGCCCGCCAGATCCCCGGACCTCAGTCCTATTGAGCATGTGTGGGACATGATGGGTCGACAACTGGCCAACCGTCCTCAGCCACCCACAACTCTGGAACAACTGACCCGTGCAGTGCAGCAAGCATGGGCCACAATTCCTCAGGAAGCGATCCAGGGCCTTATTGACTTCATGCCTCGTCGAATGCATTAATGTATTACAGCTCGTGGTGGGCACATCCTGTATTGATTGTTGTCCAAACTTGCGGTCAGAGGGACCTTAAAATGTAATAATCGAATCGCAACCGAACACTCGACCTGCATGTTCAGTTGCAGCAATGTAGCACCACTCCTTCTGGGTGTTGCAATTTCCATTTTCTTCAGTGTATATTAGTTCCAACGTTCGTCGCCAGGTGCTGGCTGCGATGGCATCTAGTAGCCAAGTCCGCAGCTAGCTGTCGTGGACGGTAGCATTTGGTAGCAAAAGTAGGAACTACATGCAAATTGATCGTATGCAGTCTTAACCTGAATTACAGATAACACACACTAATACAGCCATCACAATTAACACTGGTTATCAGACAAATTCTACACACACCCAAAGTAAACGGGGCTACATGACTGCATTGTCGCAGCCCCTAAACTGAGGAAACAAACAAAAACAAAACAAGACTAGTTATTATTATTTTCTGACATTCATCCATCATATATTCCGTAAGTTACTATAATGTATTTTGGATATTTGATATTTTGGATCGAGACCTGTCAACTTCGTAGTCTAGGACACACTTGCTGAAGACCATCAACACTGCTGTCAACAAATGTTTGAAGGGGAACATCATAGACATGATGAGGCCAAGCGACAAGCACGAAAACTGCGTGCAGCACAACCATGCTCTCCTCCAACAATTCCATGTGATCTGTGCGGATGCTTGTTCCACGCTAGAATTGGTCTGTTTAGTCACCGCAAGCATATTCAAAGACTAGAGTAAGAAGTGAAATGATTTGGAAGATAGTTCATACTCGGAAACGACGACGACAATAATATTTTATACTCATATGTAGTGAATTTTCTGCAATTTTCAAACTACAGTGTGTATTTGGATGTACAGTATAATAAAACAAAAAATAATATCAAAGAAATCAATAGTGCAGCGAAAAACGTATTAGGGCCAGCAAAAATGAAAAAGAAAGGTTGGTGGAATGAAACTTGTGAAGAAGCCCTAGCAGAAAGAACAAAATTATGGAAAACATGGAAGTGCTCTGGAAAGAATGAACACTTTGAACAATTTAAAAAACAAAGAAAGGAAACAGCCAGAATAATTAAGAGTGCTAAACGCTCCTTTGAAAAGTCACAACTTGTTGACATGCAAGATGATTTTGTTAAAAATAACTCCCGGAATTTCTATCAGACCTTTAAAAACAAGAAGTTCCGTGACGAACTAAAGAGCCTACTTTTCTTAAATTTAAAATTCATATCAATGATTAATCTACTGTATATGGATCTATCTAGAATAATGACGAAATTAAGTTGGTAATATCGAAATTTCTAATTAGTTCGAAATACTCTATACTTGGCATAATGTAGCCTAATAGAGCACTACAGTTGGCAAGCCTGGTGACTGAATATATTCTTAGTTCCATCTCTTAGGGTACAGAATACAACATTTGGTTGAAGTCCAATGGATAGCATGGACGTTACATGCAGTTAAACATTGGATCTAACAGCGCGCGTAAAATCATGTTGGCAACAATGTCATGCATGTATTGATCAGAAATAATCTGAAATATTATGATCTATTGTTGTGCCAATTTTGAATGAAATCCATTAGTTAGTATAGAAGTTACATGCATTTTAAAATTGGTCCTATCAGCAGGCTTAGAATCATGTTGGCAGCACTGGCGTTGGCCTATATAAGTTACTTCAAATGAATCTAGAATGCCAGGTAATATACGTGTGCAAAATTTAGAGCTATTGGCTTGCATACTTTCTGATATATTGATATTAGGGTAAGAAAAATAGAGACAGTATTTATTAACAGTTGGCAGCCCTGGTTACTCTTAAGAATCGGCATTGTCATATCTGTTATGGTACACATAGCACACACGAAATTTGGTTGAAATCCAAATGATAGTATAGAAGTTACATGTATTTAAAGTTGGACATCTCAGCAGGCTTAGAATCATGTTGGTAACACTGACGTATATAAGTTACTCCAAATTAATATAGAATGCCAGGTACTATACGTGTGCATAGTTTAAAGCTGTCGGCTTGCATACTTTCCGATATATGGGTATTTGGATTTTGAAAAAATAAGAGCATTTATTCACAGTTGGCAGCCCTGGTGCCTCTTAAGAATACGCTCAGTCATATCTGTTTAGGTACACATAGCACATACGAAATTTGGTTGAAATCCGATTGATAGTGTAGAAGTTATACGCATTTAAAATTTCGACCTATCAGCAGGCTTATAATCATTTTGGCAACACTGCCATGTATGGCCTCCTGGAAATTAAACTGCAATATTATTATCTATACGTGTGTCAATTTTGAAATAGGTCCCATTCATACCTTCCAAGATATCCAACATGGAGCTCAAATTTCAATTGCGATTTTTCAGCAGTTGGTAGCACTGACATAATTTTCAAATATGGGCGTGAGATATTCAGGTATAGATCTTTACTCCTACCAAATTTTGTTTCGATTGCTGCAGCCGTTTGGAGTTGATAGGGGGACACACACACACAGCCAGCCAGACAGACAGACAGGACAGACAGACAGACAGACAGACAGACAGACACACACACATTTGCCTGATCTCATAAGTCTACTTTTTCCTCATTTTTGCAAAATGTGAAAAGTAGGCTAATAATTTATAGGGGTATCAAGCTCCAAGTAACTGCTTCACAGACGAAAATGGCAGAATAGGTCTATCTGATGAAAAGAATTGTGAAATACTAGCAAAGCACTTCGATCAACTACTGAACTGTGAAGAACCAAACAACAAGTTAGAATTTCCCGAAACATGGAAGCAGATCCACCACCTACTCTTGAAGAAATTGAAAAAGCAATTAACACCCTAAAAAACAATAAACCTAGTGGAGAAGACTCCATCACAGCTGAACTTATAAAATGGTCTCAACCCAAAATCATAGATGACTTTAAAAGCATCTTTGAAGAAATCTGGAAAACAGAAAAGATCCCGGAAGAATGGAAAGTGGCCCTTATACATCCTTTGCATAAGAATGGTAATAAGCAAGATGTCAATAACGACAGAGGTATATCCCTATTGGCAGTGGCTTTTAAGATATTCTCAACAATATTACTAAACAGGATACAAGCAACACTCGACAGTCATTTAGGTGAATATCAGAGTGGATTCCGAAAAGGCAGATCTTGCGCAGAACAGATATTCAACCTGAAGTCCATAATCCGTCACAGGATAATAAACTCCAAGACCATAGTAGTGACATTTATAGATTTAAAAAAAAGCTTTCGATTCCGATGACAGGGAAACTCTAGATAAAGTAATTCGAGAATTTGGAGTTAAATCTAAACTGGCTAATCTAATCCGTGAAACCCTCACATACACCATATCAAAAGTAAAATTTCGGGGGAGAATATCTAAACCATTCAAAATAAATACATGTGTAAGGCAAGGTGATGGTTTATCTCCACTGCTATTCAACTGTGTCCTGGAGAAAATAGTATGAATTTGGAATCAAAAACTGAGGGAACACAAGATATCACCCATAACACTAGAGAATAAAAACAGAGGTATTGAAATAAACTGTCTAGCATTTGCAGATGATTTTGCCATACTTTCTGAAAATTTGACTGACGCCACAGTGCAAATTAATCTCTTAGAAGAGATAGCCAACAGAACAGGTTTAAGAATTTCTGTAGAAAAAACCAAATTTATGACAAATATAAACAAGAAGTTCCGTGACGAACTAAAGAGCCTACTTTTCTTAAAATTTAAGAATCATGCCAATGATTAATCTATATTATGGATCTATCTAGAATAATGACGAAATTAAGTTGGTAATATCGAAATTTCTAATTAGTTCGAAATACTGTATACCTGGCATAAAGTAACCTAATAGAGAACTACAGTTGGCAGCCCTGGTGACTGAATATATTCTTAGTTCCATCTCTTAAGGTACAGAATACAAAATGTGGTTGAAGTCCAATGGATAGCATGGAGGTTATATGCAGTTAAACATTGGATCTAACAGCGCGCGTAAAATCATGTTGGCAACAATGACATACATGTATTGGTCAGATATAATCTGAAATAATATGATCTATTGTTGTGTCAATTTTGAATGAAATCCATTAGTTAGTATAGCAGGCTTAGAATCATGTTGGCAGCACTGGCGTTGGCCTATATAAGTTACTTCAAATTAATCTAGAATGCCAGGTACTATACGTGTGCAAAGTTTAGAGCTATTGGCTTGCATACTTTCTGATGTATTGATATTAGGGTAACAAAAATAGAGAAAGTATTTATTAACAGTTGGCAGCCCTGGTTACTCTTAAGAATCGGCATAGTCATATATGTTGTGGTACACATAGCACACACAAAATTAGGTTGAAATCCAAATGATAGTATAGAAGTTACATGTATTTAAAGTTGGATCTCTCAGTAGGCTTAAAATCATGGTGGTAGCACTGACGTATATATGTTACTCCAAATTAATATAGAATGTCAGGTACTATAGTAAAGCCATCATAACTTCCGACTTGACATTTCAGTGTTACCCTAGAGTTATATAGCGGTCAGAAGGAAAATCACTTTAAGTAGCCAATTACAGGCACCCATTTAAATCGATATATCACGGCAAATTGAGTATCGTTGGCGATGTCGCGATTTAGCGAACGAAACTGTAGCCTAGCACTGAAATGTCAAGTCGGAAGTAATGATGGCCCAACTATATACGTGTGCATAGTTTAGAGCTGTCGGCTTGCATACTCTCTGATATATGGGTATTTGGATTTTAAAAAATGAGAGCATTTATTAACAGTTGGCAGCCCTGGTGGCTCTTAAGAATGAGCTCAGTAATATCTGTTGATGTACACATAGCACATACGAAATTTGGTTGAAATCCAATTGATAGTGAAGAAGTTATATGCATTTAAATTTGGACCTATCAGTAGGCCTATAATCATTTTGGCAACACTGCCATGTATAGCCTCTTGCAAATTAAACTGCAATATTATTATCTATACGTGTGCCAATTTTGAAATAGTTCCCATTCATACCTTCCAAGATATCCAACATGGAGCCCAAATTTCAATTGCGATTTTTCAGCAGTTGGTAGCACTGACATCATTTTCAAATATGGACGTGAGATATTCAGGTATGGATCTTTACTCCTACCAAATTTTGTTTCGATTGCTGCAGCCGTTTAGGAGTTGATTGGGACACACACACACACACACACACACACACAGCCAGGCAGACAGACAGACAGACAGACAGACAGACTGTCAGACAGACAGAAGGACAGACAGACAGACAGACAGAAGGACAGACTGACAGACAGACACACATTTGTCCGATCTCATAAGTCTACTTTTTCCTCATTTTTGCAAAATGTGAAAAGTAGGCTAAAAATGCTCCAAAAATCCTAGTCACAGAAATTGGTAAAATTAAGAGGGTAAAGAAATTCAAATATTTGGGAGAAATCATTCAGGAAAATGGTTTAGAAAAATCTGCTGTAGAACAAAGAGTACGCAAGTTGGAAAGAGCATATGGTATAACTAGGAACACCTACAACAAAAAATGTTAATCTAGAAACTTGAAAATACAGCACAACAGAACAGTAATCAAACCAGAATGCCTATACGCAAGCGAATGTCTAGCACTGAATTATAAGTTAGATAAATTGGAAGTATTAGAAAGACGAATTGTACGGAAAATATTAGGTCCATTAAGAATTACAGAATTCTGGAAATTAAGAAGTAATGATGAAATATACCGCAACATTGAAAACATAACAGACACAATAAAAAAGAGGCGATTGCTATTTTTTGGACATTTATATAGAATGAATGACAACAGGTTAACCAAACAAATATTCAAATATCTTTGGAACAAGAAATTAACAACAACTTGGATTCAAGAAGTTAAAAAGGATTTAGAAAGAAACAATATAAGAGAAGAAGATGCAATAGAGAGAGAAATGTTTAGGAAAAAAGTGTTGGGAATGGAAGGGTTCCAAGGAAGGAAGGAAAAGAAAAGAGGCTCAAAATGGTCCGAAGAGAGAAAGAAGATGCATAGTGTGAAGATGAAGGAGTCCTGGAGGAAGAAGAAGGAGACCTGGGGGACTAAACATTGAAATTGGCTCGTGGTCCTTAGAAGACCGTAACGGAGAAAGAAGAAAGAAGAAGAATATCTTGATATCAAATAAAGATAATTATTGGTGGTTTGCTTCTACAAGTAGAGAAACTAGGCCCAGACTATGTAATGTAATTGAACGAGAGGTTTCACACCGAGGATGCAAGTGCGTCTAGCCCTCTGGATGCAAGACGCACTTGCCTCTTGAGAACCAGCCGGCTGGAGATTTCAGCAAGCATATTTATTGTGCTAGTCTTGGACTCACCCCTCCCTTGGAAATCTGACATGTTAAAAGTAAAAGTCGAAATCTCCATTTTATAATACGCTTGAAACTTTACTGGACGGTTCAGTAATTGCTCTCCAGTATTATCCCAGTATGGACGCTGCCATAAACGATTCCTTCTTTTGTCTTCATTTTCTTCTGACTGCACAAGCAAGAATTATCATTTCATCGTCTGAAGAGTCGGGTGATTGATTATGCATTTTTCAAACTCACGTACTAAACTAAACTAAACAGAGCTAATGGATATTAACAGAAGGTGCAAGTGGCACGTGCATCCTTGGTGTGAAAGCCCTTTCATCAAGACGCAAGACGCACATGCATCCTGCACTCAGGATGAATGTGTCTTGCATCTTCGGTGTGAAAGGGGCTTATTTAAAATGCTGTTTTCCATACCTAGCAGCTTCATCAGAAACTGAAGCCTAACAACAAGTCGCGTCGGAAGGCATTTGTGGAAGCGGTTCTGCCGAAAATTGACGAAAGTGATGCATTCCCCGATATACTCTAATATTCTGTCGAGGCTACATTCCACATATCCGGGAAGGTGGACAGACACAACTGCCACATAAGGGGAACGGAACCCCCACACTATGGTAGAACGTGACTCTCCGAAAGTGAATGTGTGGTGTGCATTATTGAAGGATAGTGTTATTGGCCCATTCTTTTTCGCAGAGAATACCGTAAATTCACATAGTGCCTAGACATGTTGGAGTCAAACGCATTGCCACAACTTCCTCGTGGTGAGATCTTCTACCAATATGGTGTGTCATGTCATTATGCGGATATTGTAAGACATTTCTTGGACCGTAACTTTCCAGGACGCTGGTTTGTGAGAGGTAGTCGTCTGATATTATATTGCCCCCCCCCCCCCCCCCCCATAAAAGCCCAGACATTACGCCAATTGATTTATCCTGTGGGGTTTTGTCAAGAATCACGTGTACCAAACACCAGTTCGTCACCTATTACATCCACACCATCGCTTTCGAGCAACTATTGCAAATGTTACACCTACAATGCCACAAATCTCTTGGAGAGAGGTGGAATACAGATTCGACGTCTGTTGCGCCACTATTGCTGCGCATATCGAGAATTCATGAAGAAAATTAATTAATGTAAAACAAAAATATTGGAATGCAGCCGAAAAAATCAGAAACCCCTATGGACGTCGAATTGGCAGGTGAAGTAGGAGACTTCTGTTACTTAGGGAGCAAAATAACCAGCGATGGACAAAGCAAAAAGGATATAAAAAGTAGGTTAACACAGGGAATGAAAGCATTTATACAGAAAAGGAATCTGTTGAAATCGAATATAAATTCAGGTATTACGAAGTCATTTTTGAAAGTCTTTGTCTGGAGCGTGGCACTCAATGGAAGTTAAACTTGGTCTATTGGTGCAGCAGAAATGAGGAGAATTGAAGCGTTTGAAATGTGGTGTTACAGGAGAATGATGAAGATCAGGTGGGTAGATAGAGTTACGAATGAAGAGGTATTAAGACCAGTGGGAGAGGAGAGATGTTTGTGGCGACTACTAATGAAGAGACGAGATAGGTTGGTAGGACACGTACTAAGACCCCAGGAATAGCAAAGTTAGCTATGGAAGAAAGGGTCGAGGATAAGAACTGTAGAGGTAGACCAAGGTTAGAATATGTTAAATAGATTGCATCGAATGTAGGGTGTGGTAGCTATATAGAGATCAAACGATTAGCTCAGGGCAGGGAAACATGGAGTTCTGCACCAAACCAGTGAAAAGACTGAAGACTCAATCATCATCATGTAAAACATTTTGAGTTTCTCTACTTGTAGGAACAACCCATCAATTTGTGTGTAATTGTAATGAGGGCTAGAATTGGGACGGAGGTGAAGGAAGGAAGATTGTAGTTTTACGTGACCGTTAATCTCGAAATCATAAACCGCGGGACCTCCCTTTTACGTGGAATCCGAATCACAGGACATGGCATTTCACTTCGAAAATCTCACATGCATTGACCGGGAATCGAACCCGGTCCGCTGTGGTGAGAGGCCAACAGCTTGACCGCTGTGCCACCACGTCCCTAGGGGCGAAGGAGGTGGCCGTGGCCTTCACTTAGGAACCATCCCGGCATTTACCTGGAGTAGAGATAGGAAACCCCACCAAACCACTTTTAGGATGGCCGATGTGGGAATTTGCTGGCCCTGTGGTGTTGGGGTAGTGCGCCTGCCTCTCACCCGGAGGTCCCGGGTTCGATTCCCGGCCCCGGCCGGAATTTAGAAACTGACGTGAGGGCTGGAACGGGGTGTACTCAGCCTCGTGAGGGCAATTGAGTAGCTGTCTGATAGTGAGGCAGCGCCCCGGTCGCAAACACCAAGATGAACGACTGAGGGGACTCGATGCGCTGACCACGCGTCACCCCAATATCTGCAGGCCAAATGGCTGGACAGCACAGTAGTGCCAGGGGATATTATTATTATTAGGTGGGAATTGAACCCATTCTCTTCTCAGTTCTCCCTCACGAGGCTGAGTATATCCCATTCCAACCATCAAAAGAATTACATTTCTTGGCCGAGCCGGGAATCGAACAGCCAAGAATGCTAGTCACTACGCCGCAGGGTGGACAACGCAGGAAGCGAACCCGGCCCACTGGTGAGAGCAAGCAGCTTGGCTGCTGCCCCGGCCCCTGTGTTGTGATGCGTGTAGTAGCCTACTGACCTGTAGGCGAACACCTCCACACCCGAGTCCTTGCCCACGTGAGCCTGAATCATGCTCGTGAGGGAATCAGAGATCTTCCTGGCAGATCTCAGCGCCTCGTAGTAGTCCTTAGAGGTCTTGAGAGTGGTCGAGTAGCCCATGAAGTAGCTATCCCCGATGTGGCCCAGGCCTTCGTCATCCAGCGTGTACTTCAGTCCCTGAAACAAGACACGTCATCTCCATAACAAATTATTAGGGAAACAATGGACGCTTGTTATTGTTCCAATAAGGGGCTTTGAGCCAGTGGTGACCAATGAGAGGAGGCCATGGCTCCCTTGCCTCTGACCACCCCGAGGCGTAGCGGCTAGTGTTCTTGGCAGTCGGCCCCGGAAGTCCGGATTTGATTCCTGGCTCTGCCAAGAAATTTTAATTCTAGTAGCTGGCTGCGTGGCTCAGCGGTAACGTTCTCGCTTGTTGTGCCCAAGGTTGCATGATTGAATCCTGGCTTAGTCATCTAGCATTTACGGGAGCACAAATGCGAGGGAGCCGTGTCAGTAGATTTACTGGCACGTTAAAGATCCCCTGGGGGGCAAAATTCCGGCACCCCGGCGTCTCTAAAAGCCGCAGATGTTAAAAGGGGCGTAGAACAAATAGCATTATTATTATTATTATTATTATTATTATTATTATTATTATTATTATTATTATTTAATTCTAGTACCGACAGCGGTAGCTACACTCGCTAACGGCAGCTCTCTGCGGGCTCGGTAGACGTGGGTTCGAGCCCTACCGTCGGCCGTTCTTGAAACGGTTTTCCGTGGTTTCCCCATTTTCAACTCCAGGCAAATGTTGGGACGGTACCATCTGACAGGCCACGGACGCTTCCTTTCCACATCCTTGGCCGGTTTCATTCACCATCATTCATTTCATCTCTCATTAACTCCTCTGATGAGGTTGGCGTCAGGAAGGGATATGTACAGGATCTAACAGATACATAACACAAGGGAGGCTTGTAGCATTGTTGGTCATCAGGCCCGTGATAACTGTTTGAGTTATGAAAGAAAACAAAAGAAAAAATAAAGTTTGGGGAACGAGCGTTAAACTTACCAATGGGGGGGGGGGGAGTTTTTGAGATATTTTGATGAAATTTTGTATACAAATATATCTCTTGTGTCTTAAGAACGTGTACTAGAACCATTGCTATAACATTTGTTTTTTGTATTTACTGAGTGAACATAGCTCACTAAAATGTCAAAAAAGTGTAAAAAAAATCTACTGTTATAAAAACGGTATAATAAAATATTATTTCAAAAGATAGGCAAAATATGTTAGTTCACATTGTTAACACAAGCATTATGAACATTCTAAAACTCTAATCTTCCAGAAATTTGAAGTTTTGTAGAAATTATCAAGGAAGAGGATCAAAGTATAAATTAGGCCAATTTTTTGAAAGTATTATTTTTTAATAACTAGGGAATGTTAATTGCAAATATTCAAGTTGATAACTAAAGATAAAGGGCAGTTCTAGAAGTGTGCAAAAATCCATATCAACAGAACAAAGGGATACCGAGGAAAACTATTTTAAATATCTGTGGTTTTTACACTTGTAAAGGTGTACCTCCAATAAGTGGGCTCCATGATAACTTATCACTAGGGCTCCGATGTTTAGGAAAGATCATATTTTTTCTTTGCCTCTATGTCCATGCCTGATTAGTTTCTGATGCAAATCAAGTGATTATCGTCAAAATGCAGTGGATTTTATTTGTCACATCAATGCATATTATGAACATTTTTACCATTTTGAGCATTTTTGGTAAGAACGTCATATTTTTGTAGTTTTACGGTAGCTGTAGGTGTGCAATAATCCTCAGCTTATCGAACGGGTATTAGTGTTTACAGGAATAGACTGTAAATAACCACTTAAACATGAATATTCATAAAATTAATATGAAAATATGAATAAAGAATTTAGTTAACAATTTAATATCGAAGGAATTGTCGCTTGGATTTATAATAAACAAGATGTTCAGTAAAGAACATACAGCCTACTTTCTCCTAAATGCATGGGTATTGTTAAAACTCGTTGTCCTTTTCAAGGAGTATAATTGAATGTTGGTTGTAGTAGCTTGTTGAAATACAACGTGCTATAGGGATATTAACCATGAATATGAGGTGCCCTTTGCTAGTGCTACCTCAGTAAAAAAATTCATTCAATTCGGTTTCACCGTGTTTGAATTGATATGGGGAATGGATTTGCACACATACATGGCCGCTATTTGCAAACTATTGGGCTGATGACCTTGTAGTCAGTCATAGGATGCTTTCCACAAAAAGGCATGTTGTTGCAAAATCTGGTAGGGATCAAATTATTAGGATGGTCGTAATTTGATTAAAGCTTTTAACATTTGGGTGGCCGTCATTCCGTTTCCGTCAAGATGGCGGCGATATAAAACATGACACTGAGGTGACATTTGCTAGTGCTACCTCTGTACCAAATTTCGTTCAATTCGGTTTTACCGCGTTTGAATTGATAGGGGGAATCGATTTGCACACATACTTGGCCACCATCTGCAAACTATTGGGCTGATGATCCTGCAGTGTGGTCAGAATATTGTTCCCACATAAAGATATGTTGTTGCAAAATTTGGTAGAGACTAGATTATTTGGTTGGTCGTAATTACATTTTAGCTTTTAACATTTGGGTGGCCGCAATTACGTTTCCATCAAGATGGCGGTGATATAAAACATGACAATGAGGTGCCCTTTGCTAGTGCTACCTCTGTACCAAATTTCGTTCCATTCGGTTTCACCGTGTTCGAATTCATAGGGGGAATTGATTTTCACACAAAGATGGCCGCCATCCGCAAAATATTAGGCTAATGACCTATTAGTTTGGTCAAAGGATGCTCCCTCCATAAAGGTATGTTGATGCAAAATTTGGTAGAGATCGGATGATTAGGTTAATCGTAATTTGATTTAAGCTTTGAAAATTTGTGTGGCCGCCATTACGTTTCTGTCAAGATGGCGGCGATATAAAACATGACACTGAGGTGCCCTTTGCTAGTGCTACCTCTGTACCAAATTTCGTTCCATTCGGTTTCTCCGTGTTCGAATTAATAGGGGGATTCGATTTTGACACAAAGATTGCCGCCATCAGCAAACTATTAGGCTAATAACCTATTAGAATAGTCAAAGAATGCTCCATCCATAAAGGTATGTTGTTGCAAAATTTGGTAGAGATCGGATGATTATGTTAGTCGTAGTTTGAGTTAAGCTTTGAACATTTGTGTGGCCGCCATTACGTTTCTGTTAAGATGGCAGCGATATAAAACATGACACTGTGGTGCCCTTTGCTAGTACTACCTCTGTACCAAATTTCGTTCAATTCGGTTTCACCGTGTTCGAATTAATAGGGGGAATTGATTTTCACACAAAGATGGCCGCCATCCGCAAACTATTAGGCTGATGACATAAAGGTATGTTGTTGAAAAATTTGGTAGAGATCGGATGATTTGGTTAGTCGTAATTTCATTTAAGCTTTGAACATTTGTGTGGCCGCCATTACGTTTCCGTCAAGATGGCGGCGATATAAAACATAACACTGAGGTGTCCTTTGCTATTGCTACCTTTGAATCAAATTTCGTTCAAATCGCGTTCACCGTGTTCGAATTGATAGGGGGGGGGGGGGGGGGACAGACATTCAGAGTACACACACAGACTCACACACATACACACACACACATACACACACAGACAGACACACTTTTTTTTTCGCCCTGTGTTAATCTCATAAGTTACTTTCATTTTTTTTGCAAAAATCGAAAGTAGGCTAAAAACGCCCATCAGTCATTTTCAGGTCGTATTTTGTCATTTTTTAAAGTTATATTTCGTCATTCTTAAGGTCACATTTGCTTGCATATTCGGGCTATTTTTTGGGTCTTAAACATCCGAGACCTACTTATCAATATTTCTGACTGTTTTAATGCTAAGTACATAATCTGCGAAACGTTACGTGGAGAAACGCGCTAAACACAATGTAGATGTGCCAGATAACCAATGCATTGGACGAACAGTTTATTTGTGGTATGTATTCTGCAATTCCTAAAAGAAATCTCGAGTTGTCATTGGAGTTTGCCATTAAACTCCAAGACTAGTTGGAGTGATTTCCGGTTTTACCAGAGGAACAACCATTTTCTTGCCCACCCAGGAACGGTAACTCCTCACGTTCCATCCATCAGTTTCTCATCCATCCAGCCATCTTGACGGTGGTTTTCCGAGGTTTCTCCACTTCTATTCCAGGCAAATGCCGGGATGGTTCCTAACTTAAGACCACGGCCGCTTACTACCCAAATCTTACCTCCGTTACAAATACACAGACTAGTACATACATCACAGTGACACAGTGCCCAGTCCGCCTTGTTGTTTAGTGGCTAGCATTTTTGGCGATCACCGTGGATGCTCCCGGTTCTGCCAATAAATATAATTCTGGTCAGAGGACTTGAGGCAAAACTGAGAAGAGGCTGGTTCGATTCCTAACCATCAGTTTCTCATACACAACTTCTACACACACCCAAGTACACGGGGCTGCATGACCACAATGCTGCAAACCCCCTAAAGAATCAACAACAACAACCCAACATTTTTCTGGAATAGAAAATGAAAAACCATGGAAAACAATACCAGATCTCCAATAATTTGGTGGTAATGGTGAGAATGTACTGGCTTCTGGGAAACTTATTTATTAGGATTTATTGTGCTTCCAACAGGCATATAAGTCCCATATGCGTTTATATACCATTCATCCGATTGCGATGGAATTTTGAAGAGTTGTTGTGCACTCTCCCACGAATGTTTCTGAATTAGTAAATCCATTTTACAACACTTTAGAGTCATATTGTGTTTCCAAAAGCACTTCCACAAACAAAATTACAACGCCAAAACTTTCTTTGATTGGCATTGCAGCGTATGCCGGGTACAGCGTGTACCTAATAAAATCGGTTACACATAATTCTATACAATTATAGAATTATCAACAGTCATACGTTTGAGCTTGTAAGCCAAATTACTTCCAACAACAAAATACTAATATTTAAATAATTATGTGTAGGAAATTGGTAGGTCGCACGAGTTTAAGTGATCTGACAGCAGGCAAAAACGAAGGAACTATACCAGGTGAATCAGCTGCCCTTGATAATATTGTTTTATGCAGCCCAACTAGCGTTGTTATCAGGAAGGCCGATATTTCCCTGCTTGCATCCTGTATGGTACTAATGCAATGTAAACATATCCTTAAGCGATACTGAACACTATTATTTTTCCCTCGATGTGCGAGAGAATAGTGTTCAGTATCGTTTGCGCGTATATGCTTGCAGTGCATTAGTAACATACAGGATGCAAGCAGAGAAATATCGACCTTCCTGATAACATGTGTTAGTTGGGCTACATAAAACAATATTATTAGGGGCAGTTGGTTCACCAGGTATTATGTTACTGAACAAGTCGGAGTTAGTTCCTAATGAAAGTTGATTGTATATTTGGATTGCACTTATAATCGGGGAGTGTTTGTGCTGTTTAGTTCTAGTTCTTGGGCAGTCAAGTGTAATAACTTACCGCTGCGTAGGCAGCATGCCCTCCTTTAGGGCACTGCGGAGTGGGGGTGGCGTTCAGGAACCGCTCGATGTACGTTTCGAAGAGTTTGCCGGTAGGTCTAGACTCTTCGGAACAGGGACAGTCGGGACCTGTAACAATGAATTCTTTGTCAATCCTACTATACATGTAACATATGCACAGAGCGTTTATACCACTATTTGTACATATGTCGTATTATCTCAGATAATGTGACGAGTACTTTTGAACTTGTCTGCCGGATTTCAATAGTACGTAATAATAATGTTATTGGCTTTACGTCCCTTTTAACTGCTGTAGCTTTTAGATGCGCTGGTGTGCCAGAATTTTGCCTCGAAGGGGATCTTTAACTTGTCAGTAAATGTACTGACACATTTGCGCATTCTCAATGCCAACTGACTGCAACAGGATTTGATCCTGCAACATTGGGAACAACAGTCGATAACGTTACCGCTGCACCACGCAGCCAGTCATCAAAAGTAGGAATTGCATTTTGTAGAGACTATGTCCCGTGTAAACTGGAATGTAACGAATACTCTTGGCTTCCTCTCCCACTTATCTACATTCTCAGCTTCACTGCCTCTCATGTGAGCGTAGTTTGAGGTACGGTTGAAAAATTACATTCTCATGGCGATACTATTCATCGTACCATTCGTGCACGACTATGGAATAATGCGACACGCTCTATCAAAGGTAGTGATGTGAGCTCTCTCTCGTTTCCGAGTAAGTGGTGAGGCGGAGAATGAAGAAAAGGGGCTACTTAAACTCGGTAGCTTACCACGGTGGGTGGGTGGATATCGTGTCGGTCTACTAACCCCAAGATTGCAGGTTCGCTCCTGGCCGTGCTAAGTGATTTTTGAAAGGCGCAAAAATACGACATGCATGTCATACGTTGTTGGCATGTTAAAGAACCCATTTGAATTCAGTAGGCCGAGTTCATAATGGCAAAATTAATCCCGGGAGTTTCCGCCAACACAAAGTTCCTCATTTCTCTACTAGAAAGCGCTATAGTGTTCAAGGAGCTTAGATATCTAACATCTAACCTCCTTGACTTTCATAGTCAAGGAACAACGAAATTCAACATGCAAGCTACCCTCTGGGTGTCAAATAACAAAGCTTGCACCCGACATCCGAGGCCATACGATATTATTATTAACTCGGTCTTCCTTTCGTTGCCATGGCAACCTACTTACTACTCAGCAGAATGTATCGGCTCGTAGCCCACTCATTAGGACGAGATATAAGTCATTACGTAATGTTTTTGGGATACAGATATCGCTGATCGTCAGCTAGACAACGAGGCGCCACGTTCTCGGTGACTGCATGACACAACAAAATGTTTACACATGGCTCAGCCGTTGGGCGCTATGGATAAAATACGATAGTGCTCAATTTTGTACGTTTTCTTATAATATAGTTTCCTATATGCTGTGTGTTAAACTTCCTTCCAAAGAAAGGAAAGAGAGAAAAGAACGGAAAGAGAGGAAAGAAAGAAAGAAAGAAAACAAAGAAAGGAAAGAGAGGAAAGAAAGAATGGAAATAAATATACAATGTGGTCCACCAGCCCCTTTTTTTTTATTTTTTTTTTTATTTTTTTTTTTAGAGGAAGGCAACCCAACTAACGCGTATATCACAGTTATCCTAAAAACATTAGTACCTACTCCTTTACGTCCATTGTACAACTTTACCGTTGAGTACATCGTCGCGAATATAGTAGAAATCAATTGTGACAGTGTTATTTTAATGACCTTAAATATAATGCATGATTGAAACAATCAGAGCTCCGAACAACACCTTCTTACGTTTGGACAGGAAGTGTCTACGAATAGATTCAATACGTGCCAGTAATACACTACGGTTCTCGGTAGTTATGGTGGCTAAATCAAGAATTGCTAAAGTAGCGTCGACGAAGTCGCATTGCAGTAGGTTCGAACCATGAACTAGTACTTTCTTTTTGTGCTTAATGTCGTTAATGTCGTTTATTGTGGATGTATTATGTACGCATATCTATCTGTTCCAACGAGTGATTTTTTATTTGGTCCTCAAAAGGACCTTACTTATCCGATGGTACGCAGCCAGATTGGACGACGACATAATGATCTGTAGAACGAAAGCAAGGTATCCTGTATATTCAAGGTAGCAAGAGTTCGAAATTTTGACCACCTTTGTTTAAAGGAAAACTCCGACTCACTCAGACAACCTACATAACAAATAGATTTGTTATGTGGGCAGGCTCACGAATAAATAGGCTACATCAGACCGAAACTATGATTTCTTTTAACGGTGTCTGTGTGAAAAGCGCTTGGTATACACTTACAGTAATAGTTAGTTAATGAGGTTTTGAGGGGGGGAACTACGAGATCATCTGCCCCAAACATACAGTAGGCTAAAAACAGATAATTATAACATTATTGCTTTTACGTCCCTTTTAGCTGCTCTGGCTTTTAGATACGCCGGGGTGCCGGAATTTTGCTCCGAAGGGGATCTTCAGCGTGCCAGTAAATCTACTGACACGGCTCCCTCGCATTTGCGCACCCTCAAATGCCAGCTGACTGCGCCAGGATACGAATCTGCAACCTTGGGCTCTTGATGAATACAGTACATTTGCATTTGTCAGTTGGCACAGGCTAGAGTAAAAGGTGGCTTTTCACCGATGTCTCAGTCTCACTCATGGCTGTGATTATATGGAAGCTACTGAGGTGTGGGTGGTGCTTAGTAATGGCATTCGGGGCACAGTCAGTGCATGTGAATGCTGTGAAAGGTTCTACTCATAGGGTTAGGACTACTGTTCTGACTCAGTGAGGAAAGTAATGGCAAACTACCTCACTCCTCTTCTTGACTAGAACGCCTCAAAATAGCGCTGCCTTGGGTTTTTGTGGGTATCTACTCACATAACGTAACGGCAGTGCTTTTTGAGGATCCAACCAGCCTTCGGGCTGACTACCTAACAGACAGACAGACAGGGCACAGCAAGCGAGAACGTTACCGCTGAGCCTCGCAGCAAGGCAGTAATTACAGAACGTGCCATATTATTATAAATATTGAACTATTAAAATTCTATCACGAATAGAGTCGCCTCCGTTGCGTAGTAGTCAGCGTGATTAGCTGCCACCCCGGACGTCCTGGGTTCGATTCCCGACTATGCTACGAAATTTGAAAAGTGGTATGAGTACTGGGACGGGGTCTACTCAGCCTCGGGTGGTCCAAATGAGTAGAGGGGGTTCAATTCCCACCTCAGCCATCCTCAAAGTGGTTTTCCGTGCTTTACCACTTCACTTTTGGGCAAATGCCGGGATGTTACCTACCGTACGGCCATGGCCGCCTCCTTCCCTCTTCCTTGCCTATCCCTCCCGATCTTCCCCTCCGAAGGGCGTGGTGGCGCAGCGGTCAAGCTGTTGGCCTCTCACCACGGCAGACCGGGTTCGATTCCCGGTCAATGCATGTGAGATTTTCAAGGTGAAATGCCATGTCCTGTGGTTCGGATTCCACGTAAAAAGGAGGTCCCGTGGCTTATGATCTCGCGATTAACGGTCACGTAAAACTACAATCTTCCTTCCTTCTTCCCCTCCCTTCCCATCCCTCAAGAGGACCCTGTTCGCATTGCAGGTGAGGCCGCCTGGGCGAGGGGCTGATCCCACCTCCCCAGTTGTATCCCCCAGACGAGATGTTTCAAGCTCCAGGTCACTGACCGTAGAGGCGGTAATGATGGGATCCCTCGCTGAGTCCGTGGGAAAACCTAACCTGGAGGGTAAAATCGACTAAAAAATAATAATTATAACGAATAGTATCCATGCATGGTTTTGAACAGTACTTAGGGAAAATAACCATTTAAAGGAGACAAGAAAATAACTTTCCCTATCGTCTTCGTAGATAATGTGAACAAAACCAAGTTGAAATCTTGCTGTACGAGGTAGGGAGGGTATAATTATTAAATAGTTTAAAAGAATTTAAAAAATCTGCCGTTGGATAGTCTAGAACCCGGGATCTTCGAAAGAGCGAGCGGGCGCAATAACACTTGCACACATTTCTAACACACTCTGGAGGTTTTTGTTGCGCTTCTTATTAAAGCGTATGGTAAAATATTCAATTATTACAGTTAGATCTTAAATATTGATTGGAATGCATTCATTCAGCACCTGGCATGTTTTCTAATTTACTTAAAGCAAGTTTCCGTTAATAAGGCGAAATAACTGCAAATAATGCCCTCAAACGACAGCCCTTCGGTTTTATTTCATACAACTTAGCGTACAAAATGTTAGCGTGTGATACACTTCGGTCATACATGCAGGTGTACTGACGAAGAGAACAGAATCATACAGGATTTTGTACCAGCGATCACAGCGCTTCCTTGCCATCGAGTGTCGTGTGATACGGGCCTAAAGATATGCCAAGACGTTTTGTTAAAATTTAATAACAAAACAAGATGTTCGGTAACGAACGTATAGCCTACTTTCTCCTAAATGCATGGGTATTGTTATAACTCTTTGTCCTTTTCAAGGAGTATAATTGAATGTTGGTTGTAGTAGCTTCTTGAAATACAACGAGCTATGCGGATATTATACATGAATATGATGTGCCCTTTGCTAGTGCTACCTCTTTAAAAAAAAATTCGTTCAATTCGGTTTCACCGTGATTGAATTGATATGGGGAATCTATTTGCACACATACATGGCCGCTATCTGCAAACTATTGGGCCGATGACATTGTAGTTCAGTCAAAAGATGCTTCCCACAAAAAGGTATGTTGTTGAAAAATTTCGTAGAGATCAAATGATTAGGTTGGTCGTAATTTGATTTAAGCTTTTAACATTTGGGTGGCCGCCATTCCGTTTCCGTCAAGATGGCGGCGATATAAAACATGACACTGAGGTGGCCTTTGCTAGTTCTACCTCTGTACCAAACTTAGTTCCGTTCGGTTTCACCGTGTTTGAAAAGATAGGGGGAATCAATTTGCACACAAACATGGCCGCTATCCGCACATTTTTGGCCTGATGACCGTGTAGTGTGCTCAAAAGATTCTCTATACATAAAGGTATGTTGTTGCAAAATTTGGTAGAGATCAGATTATTAGGTTGGTCGTAATTTGATTCAACTTTTAACATTAGGATGGCCGCCATTACGTTTTCGTCAAGATGGCGGTGATATAAAACATGACACTGGAGTGCCCTTTGCTAGTGCTAGCTCTGTACCAAATTTAGTTCAATTTGGTTTCACCGTGTTTGAATTTATAGGGGGAATCAATTTGCACACATACATGGCCGCCATCTGCAAACTAATGAGCTGATGACCTTATAGTTCAGTCAAACGACGCTCGCCATACAAGTATATGTTGTTGCAAAATTTGGTAGAGATCGTATGATTAAGTTAGTCGTGATTTGATTTAAGCTTTGAACATTTGGGTGGCCACCATTACGTTTTCGTCACGATGGTGGCGATATAAAACATGACACTGAGGTGTTCTACGCTAGTGCTACCTCTGTACCAAATTTCGTTCAATTTGGTTTCACCGTGTTTGAATTGATAGGGGGAATCTATTTGCACACATACATGGCCGCCATCTACAAACTATTGGGCTGATTACCTTGTAGTTTAGTCAAAAGACGCTCGCCATATAAATATATGTTGTTGCAAAATTTGGTCGAGATCGGATGATTAGGTTATTCGTAATTTGATTTAAGCTTTGAACATTTGGGTGGCCGCCATTACGTTTCTGTCAAGATGGCGGCGATATAAAACATGATATTGAGGTGCCCTTTGCTAGCTCTACCTCTGTACCAAGTTTCGTTCAATTCGGTTTCACCGTGTTCGAATTGATAGCGGAGGGGGCAGACATTCAGAGTACACACATACACACACTCACACACACACACACACACAGACAGACCCACACTCACACACACAGAGACACACAGTCACACACACAGACCGACACACAATTTTTGGACCTGTGTAGATCTCATAAGTCTACTATTCTTTTTGCAAAAATATAAAGTAGGCTAATAATACCGTGGGAATTTCTAAGGAAGTATACGTATACTTCGATGCAAGCACTGGCGGTCAGTATATCCATCTATATGTTGTTGATTTGTTTCATTTGAGGGGCTAGAACATCGCGGTCATTTAGCCCCGTTTACTTGGGTGTGTGTGTGTGTAGAATTTGTCTGATAATTTGTAGAATTTGTAATGATGTGTGTATTTGCAATTAAGGATTGGGAAGGAGGCGGCCGTGGCCTTAAGATAGAATCCGTCCTGCAATTCGGCCGGAGTAGAAGTGGGAAACCACGGAAAACCATTTCCAAGGTGGGTGAGGTGGGAATCGAACCCACCTCTTCTCATATTTGCTTCACGAGGCTACGTGTACCCAATTTCAGCCCTCAGACAAGTATTACATTTCTTGGCAGAGCTGGGAATCGAACCCAGACCTCCGGAGCGACACTTCGATATGTTATGTTAATATTCATGCCAGTTTTTTTAATTTTCTGCCATTACAGGTCACGTGGCATAACGTACCAATTCGATCGTATTCTCTTTATAAATCATCAAAATCCAACGTACTCTTCACAAAAATACGTCGTAAGGCAATAAATGTGGCAATGTGGTTACATCCCGACTAAAATGGAATGTGGGCTTTCGTTTTAAAAAAAAAGGTATGCCTACTACTGGATTCGAAGCAGCTTTCTACCCAATCGCGCCCACCACGTATGGTGAGGGTTTAACCCTCTCAGCCACCAGCACATGGTAGGTACCGCACGCTAAACGTGCTGTAGTTACTGTAGCCGTCCCACCTCAAACGTTTAAGTCCATGTCAAAGACTTAAATCATGGTTTATGGTGTTGATTTAACTTTCTACTATTACAGATCACGTGGCGTAAGCTATTAATTCGATCATATTACGTGTATGTGTGTTATTTCAAGGAGCAGTAAGTCATATGTTAGTAGAATGGGCCATAGTATTTGGCGTGGAAAAGTTTAAGGTCGGTTTTTCTTTGCTAGACCCATGACCCAATTACATTGCTGTCACACAGTCAGAGCGCAAAGCAATATCGACCATCGGGAGAAATGCGATGTTAGATGGGTTTCATAAAACTAAATAATAAGGGGCGGGTGGACCACACTGTATATATAAATAAATGCATATATTAATTAGGTAATTTTGGAGACTCACTGAGACAAGGGTAGTTGTGGTCAGAAGCCTTACAGCACGAGGATAGTGAGATCCAGTCAAAATAATCATCCAGCCAGGAGGAGGAGGGCCGTGCCAGGTACGTCCTACAACACAACATTCAAACACATTAGAGCCAATCCCTCAGTAGTAGGCCTATACTTCCTCTCACACATCGCCGCCACACAAACCGTCTCCTTTGGTGTCGCAAGGGAAGAACCTGTTGGAATAAATGGTGCATACAGTAGTGGAGTACGAGAACAGGTACTGTGTCAGCGCGAGTGGGAGTGGTGTCTACCAGGTAAGTGGTTCCTTCACAATATACGAGCAACGACGCACTGGGCCAATGTCTACCATCATGGTGTGAAGAGACAATAGTTCCTGGGGTACATAGACCAGTGCAATGTATGTTTACCAACCGGTTCTTTAGCCATTTCTTCGACATCGAGTGGTTGTGGTCTTTCAAGAGGATAATGCCCACCCACATACCGCCCCTGTTAAGGTACGTCCACACCAAGATGTTTTCGTTAACTTTGTTAATGAACACTGTTCATGAACAATGTTCATGAACATTTTTGACTGTTCATAAACAAAATTGCGTGTTCATTAACTTTTCGAGCATGTTCATGAACAAAATCTCTTTAACTTTTGTGAATGAAACTTTTCATTAACATTTCGTGTTTTCGTTAACATTTTGGTTCGCGCATGCGCAAAGACGCAATTGAGGTTGTAAATTCGTAGCGCGGAATACGATGCTCTTTTACTTCTCTAAAAATCGACTATCGAATCGCAAGCGACTCGTATATTGCGCGGAATTATGAAATACCAGGAAGCACATGAGAATATCAATTAACTTAATTCTAAACGCCTTTCCAATATTTTTCTTTTCCACACCTTGCGTCTGCGCTTTTCTTTAATTTTGTACTCACTAAAATAACTTCTTCCTGACCCTATCCATTATAACCTCACAAACAGTTTATTTAATGTTGAAGATGTTTGTTAACAAAAGTTTATTTGGTGTGGACATAATGTTGAAGAAGTTTGTTAACAAATGTTTAGTAAACATGTTGAGAAATGTTTTCATTAACATTGTTCATTAACATTGTTCATGAACATTGTTCATTAACTTTGGTGTGGACTAGCCATTACCCTGCGTGCAGAAACTCTCTTGGCCAATAACACGATCACTAGACCTGTCCACGTTTGGAACGCGATTGGGCAGCGTCTAGTCTCCGCACCAGGATAAACCTTGACCAACTGCACTACCAGTTAAAAACGCGGAGCCCCACTCCCCCAGGATGACATCTGACCGAGCAGGTGAGTACGCTACATATACAGGGTGAATTTTAAGCACACCGAGAAACTGCAGGGAGGGCTTCCTGACTGGAACTGGAGCAAGAAAGTTCTTATCAACATATATCCGGAAATGGACGGTGAGTGTGCAACGACAGCAAGTTGTCCCGACACACTGTACACGTTCTGAAGCTCATCCATGTCACAATAGGTGTTCAAAGTGGCCTCCATTGGATGCAATACAAGCGTTCACACGTCGCATCATAGATTGCGGGACTCTTTCGAATGCTCCGGCCTGTATCTGAACAGCATCAATGACTTCCCGGGCAGGCTGTAGAAGGTTCTGTACGTGGGCAACGGGCGCAGCATTCACAACGCCTTTTAGATGCCCCCACAAGTAAAAATCCAGAGGGCTAAGGTCCGGTGATTAAGCAGGCCATGAAACAGGGCCTCCGCGTACTATCCGCAGTCTGGGGATGGTGTTGTCGAGGTGTCGGCAAACAGTAATGCGGAAGTGCGGTGGCGCTCCATCGTGCAGTAGCCACATGACCTGTCGTGTTGCCAAAGGCACATTATCAATCAATAGTGACAGCGTGTTCTGCAAGAAATCTAGGTGATGTCTACCGTGGCAACGATGCATTTCCGGATGTATGTTGATATGGACTTGTTTGCTCCATTTCCAGTCAGGAAGCTCTCCCTGCAGTTTGTCGACGTACATAAAATTCACCCTGTATAGTTACCAAAAGGAAATTAAGACATACAGTTGTGATTTTCAAAACGCTGAGACAAATTTTATGGCTAAACCTATTTAATACTCTATAGTGTAAGATTTGATAATGAGATCACAGTCTGGACTCTGACTCGAGCCTCCTGCATTCCTGAAAGTCCAACGACCCACAACATGACCACAGCCCAATTCCACCGCCTATGCGAGGAAGGCACTGCAGAGCGATCTACTGGGCAGTCGACGAGGTAGGTGCGATCTCGATGCGAAACAAACAAAGACCTCTATGTGCCATACTGGGAATCAGACATGGGATTTTCTTTAGAATCATACAGTTTACTCCTGTGTCCTTGGCAGCTAACACATGGAAGCGAGTCTAGTAACAGGCCGCTGACCAACAGTCGAGCACACAGCTCGTGGTTTGTCCATGATTGTGACTGCTAAACTCTCCAAGCAACTGACAATTTGCTTATCAACGCACATGCCCCAGAATTTGAGGCTTGCAGACTGTATAGTCTCACGATGCGCACCCTGAACCCACCGGCGGAAATCGGTAGAGTAAACTGCAGAAAACATTAAAAAAAGAATAACATCACGTTGAGCAGCCACACCTGTAGATTAAGACTCTTCACTAGTACATACGTCGTCACTTAATTGACACATTCCAGAGAACGATGCATATTTTGACAAGTAATGGAGACACCTACTTGTTAGGGTTGGTGGAGGCGGAGTATAGCTGAGTACTGAGCGAGTCACTACTACAATTTCGTCCTCCACAGATCATATTCTGAGTGTTCAGGTCGCTGAAGTTGAGACCACTCTTCAGTACGAAGTACACTGGCGGGCCCATGCTTAGCAGGTCGTTCAGGAACTGGAAAACAGGGAACAAAATCAAAGAGCGGAATAAACATTTCAACGGTGGGAATGGAAGACCTCGAAAGCCATAATGACATGGGACCACCGACTTGACTTCCCCTCCGAAGGAAGGCATACTGAGGGATTTTTAACGCTCTGAAAAAATCCGACGACTTCGGTCGGGTTTATCTTTTCATTATTTCCATTGTAGCTGTTCATGACGCCTAGATGTAGTCTACGAGGATGTACGAGGGAAGTTACAAAAGTGATTTTTGTCATTTTATTGAACGAGCAGATGGTACATCAGGTGACACAAACAATCGCCATAAGAATTCACACCCGTGGCTGGTTCAACAACGGAAGGAGCGTCAGCGAAGGGGGAATACGCATGCGCAGAGCACCGATGAAGAGTGAGGAGCAGCAGACCGGTTTGCCCGATATCATTCAATCGGTCGCTGGTGTAGCACGTTCAGTGAAGGACGGCAGAGGATGTAGGATGAATATCAAAATGGAACCCCTCCACATCCACGAATAAAAACAACATTGCTCGAGAGCAGGACATGGTGTCAGCGAACATGCGCATAACGGTGGCAGACGTGGCGTCCACACTGTGTATTGATCGTGCCCGGGCCCATCACATGCTCCATGTACTCTTCGGACGTTATTTTCACACCAATGCCGAGGTGGAGCAGGCTGTGTGACAATTCCTTATATCGCAGGGCACCGAGTTTCACCAGAGTGGTTTCTTCAAACTGATTGCATGCTACAAGTGTCTCAATGTCGGCGGTGACTATGTCGAATAAAAGTACAAGGCGTATAGTTCAAGATGCCATGGTATATGTCTGTTTAGCAATAAAGGCTCCCTGGGGAAAAAATACGAAACTTATATTTGGAACTTTCCCCGTACATTGCCGCCGATGGTTGGATGGTTTCTCAGTTTAGGGGCTGCGACAACGCGGTCATGTAGCCCCGTGTACTTTGGGTGTGTGTAGAATTTGTCTGATTACCGGTGTTAACTGTTATGGCAGTATTAGTGTGTGTTATCTGTGATTCAGGTAGAAGGACTGCAGACGATTTATTTTTTAAGTAGTTGCTACCAATTGCTACCATCCACGACACCTAGCTGCGGACGTGGCTACTAAATGGCATCGCAGTCAGCACCTGGTGGCGAACGTTGGAACTAATATAGCGTTATCAAAGTAACCTACACATTTTAGCTTCCGCAAGTGTAGTTAGTGGAAGGTTCCTTTACATGCCATAAATCTATGACATGGGACCGTCGGCTTTACTTCCCCTCCGAAGGAAGGCATACTGAGGGATCTTTAACGCTCTTAAAAAATCTGACTTCTTTGGTCGGGTTTGAACCCGCGATCTAGGGCATAGAAACATTACCTCCGAACATTGTATTTAAAGTTGAGATTTCTATGACCATGAAAAATCCACAGCCTGCTTCCAGTCTCCGACCGGGTCAGGAATGGAATGAATGAAGCCCCCATCTAGCGGCGAGGATATGAACTGTGCCGGCTGCCGAGGCCTGACGCACTCCTCTGGGGCAATGATTAAATGAATGACAGTGGAGAGTGTTGCTGGAATGAAATTGTGACAGGGAAAACCGGAGTACCCGGAGAAAAACCTGTCTGCCTCCGTTTTGTCCAGCACAGATCTCACATGGAGTGACCGAGATTTGAACCACGGACCCAGCGGTGAGAGGCCGGTGTGCTGCCGCCTAAGCCACGGAGGCTTTAAATATAGAGTTCGACGGGAGTGTATGCCCACTCATAGTTAAGGGCTGTATGCAAGACTAGGGATAGAGTGGGAAGGAGCAGCATGGTGGCTTACGAGGTCTTGTATTACCACCGTCGAAATTATGATTCCCTTTTAATGAAACATTCATTTGAAAGATGTAGTCTAGCCAAAATGAGATGAAGGTGAATGCATATTCCACAAAGACGAAACTTATATTTAATTAATTATAGGCTATTAGCGTGGCGTTGCCTTCATTAGAACCTACGGCATACCTGCACGACAACTGTCGGAGCGCTTGTGCCCACCAAGGTTTCCTACGGCTCGCGGCTACATAATAGACATTCAAATGGATTCAGGAAACATGAAGTACTGGCTGTCGATGTTTACAAAAACAAGCGGTGCGTACACAGGCGGAAGTGGCTTTATTCCAATTGCTGGTAGAAAAAATAATAATCTTAAGAACAGTAAAATAGAGACGCCTGGAACATCTTCAATAGATTCTTTCGCGCTTTATTTGAAGTGACATCAAACATCTCATCACGTGACTTTGGTCAAATGTCTGTATTAAAGTTTTCATAACCTCCAATTCAAATATTAATTAACTGCATTTAATGAGGTATTTATTTGATGAAAACTATTTATCACTAGCAACCCGTCCCGGCTTCGCCCGGTATCTTTAAATGTTTACCCAGCGAAAGCTTTAAAGGCTTATTTTCTTCGATTTTTCGATTTCAATTTCAATCTGTTTTCCGTCTCGGCATGATGGGTTAAAATCACTGACTGGACTATTAATTATAATATCATGGAGATCGCATGTGCAACGAATTTAAGAATGGCGAGGTGCATGAAACACAAATCCCACTTCCATCCAATCTAAACTTGTCTGTGTATTCTGCAGAATGAAGGCTGAAACTGGGATGATAGGCTCGTTCGCTAGCTAAATCGTATAATTGAATGGAGATTGTTGGAAGAAATGAAAACTTAGAAACACTTATAGTGTGCTATGTATTGAAAATAGAGATTTGCTGTCGTGGACTCTTTTGTAGAACTTTCCATGCTGAACAATTCTTACTCGCATAGTATATATATATAGGCTATACAGTATATTTAACGGCTTACCCAGCTTAAAAGGTGCACAGACGGTAGGTTATTTTTTCGACTCGATTCACTGAAATCGTTACTTCTCGGCTTCCTTTGGTCATAAATACATTATTTTCTACAGAATCCTTCCTCCAGAAATCCTTTACAGAATGGTGAAATGTGCATCAAAATCCATCCAGTGGTTCTTAAGAGAACCCGGAATATCCAAGAATCGGGGACTTTGTTTTATACTAAGTAATAGTACGTTGTTGCCGGCCCCGTGGTGTTGGGGTAGCGCGCCTGCCTCTCACCCGGAGGCCCCGGGTTCGATCCCCGGCTCCGTCAGGGATTTTAAAACTGACGTGAGGGTTGGAACGGGGAGCACTCAGCCTCGTGAGGACAATTGAGTAGCTGTCTGACAGTGAGACAGTGCCCCGGTCACGAAAACCAAGATTAACGGCCGAGGGGATCCGACGCGCTGACCACGCGTCACCCCAAAATCTGCAGGCCAATTGGCTGGGCAGCGGTCGCTTGGTAGGCCTAGGCCCTTCAAGGGCTGTAGTGCCACGGGGTTAGTTTAAAAATAGTACGTTGTTGACAGGTCCCGACTTAACTTGTATTTGCAGAATGCGTGCATTCAGTTTGCAAAATGGCACTTCCTGGGAGGTGCACGTGTTGGCCTCAATTGACTCGTGGTTTAAAAATCAATTAATTGTATTAGATGATCGCTGGTTGAGAAATAATTATCTTGGATGTGTACACCTTGCTCCGATTGCAGTAAAACATTACGGTACTCTTCTTCTTGGGGTGTATCCCGTGATGGTGCAGGAAGATGTGTAAAGCTTAACTCTAATATGCGGTGTTGTCTCGGACAGTGTGGCTTTTGAGAATCTTGGCCAATGGTTACCGGTGCCTCGATAGGGTTAGAACGGCCAATGTGCTTCCAGATTCTGAGGGGTTAAGCACTTAGATTAGGGCTCTCCAAACTTTTTGGTGTGTAACATCTTTCCACTCGGTTGCTGTATATTTTTTGTGGGAGTGATTTTGGAAAAGGAACGGGAATGGGACGGAAATGTGACGGAAACAATGAGCGCGCGTGGTGGCGGAGATTGGTACAACGACGTTCTGTCGGCCATGTGCTGGCTATGTGGAATGTATATCGCATATGGTTTACTTCAAGGTTTGGAGGCCCCATTAAAGATATTCCTACAATAAATCATCTTCAAATTGTCGTTCTTTGGTATGAAAATATTCATTATATCATATTTGCTGAAAACAATTATGATTTATTAAATCGTCATACTTTTGCTGTATTCTTATTTAATGTAAGCATTCCAGGTACAGTCGGCCAAAATACAGCGCTATGTCGAATGTATATCACATACGGTTTACTTCAAGGTTTGGAGGCCCCATTAAAGATATTCCTACAATAAATCATCTACAAGTTGTCGTTCTTTGGTGTGAAAATTTCATTATATCATATTTGCTGAAAGGATTTGGCACAGGAGTTTTACAAGTAGTTATTTCTATGACCAACAGAGTTCACTGTCAACAAGAGATTTGCGCTCCCGCAGACACATAGTAGGATAACATGTCACATGTTACACATCATAATTATGCGACTACTGTAAGGCTCGTAATTTTTTATTCAAAGGGCCACACTGACTCCTCCACTAAGTCCCAAGAGCAATACTTGGGCCACATTTTGGTTTCGGGATTAGCCGGCGAGTGAGATATCTATGGAGCAGTGTGCGGGGGTGGATTACGCTCTTGACTGCGCCAGTCATACTCACGTCTTTCCCTGAAACATCACTTCGGTAGCCCTGCTCTATTATGTATTTAACAGTTGAATATTCTGACCACAAATTTTCAGAATGGTTGAAACTTGACAGTTTGTTTGTACATCTACACCTACGCCATACAGCCGATTTAACGATGTTGAGTAGATTCAGTGATATGCCACTAAACCATCTTTTAGTGGCAAGTATTTTTTTTATTTAAATAGGTCAACGTAGTGATATTATTAGTTTCTTCTGGACATAGGACTGCATCTCCACTATGAACCTTTAAGTCATTAAAGTCAGTGACACGTAGGTTAGCATCTGGTTACAGCTTGAAACGAGTCAGAATTCTCTAGCTCAGATAATGTAAAATGATACCTATATTTATTTTCTTTAAATACACCGAAATATGCTACAAATTAACATGAATCTTTCTCCCCCTATTCACAATCTAGCCCCTGGTCTCTTAACAAGTGCTGTATTATTTGCGGTGTAACTTACCTGGAAGTAGGTGAGCACGTAGGAGTCCTCGGGCATGGATAGCTGCTGTTCGAGCCCTACCTCGATATGTGGCAGCATGGCGGCACTGGCACACAGCCAGCCCAAGAAGAGGACCACGACCACTAGGCGAACTATCGGGTTCATCAACAGTGGCTCGTAGCCCTTCTTCATGATGGTGTAGAGAGGACCTGGGGACACCTTGCTGGTGTCGGGCTTCTTGCAGCCACGCAAACAGCACATGATGTCCACCCGGTTATCCTGGAGATAAAGTAAACAACACCTTCAGCTAGGGTGGTTGTTGCTTCAATTAGGGGGTTGGAATAGGAAAACTATTACGTCTTTCTTTTTTGATCGAAAACGGTCATCTCATTTCTCTTACTTGAATTTATAGCCTCCAAGAAAATGGACGAAGTCTCATATTTGCCCTACCGTACACAAATAATTAGATGCTCAGTAATACAAAGACGAGTGAGACGTGATACATTATGAACTCTGGCTTTAGTTCAAATATTAAAATTCCTTTAGATGAATTCGCGTAGTATTAGAAACAAATTTGATAATGAGATCAAGCAGGCCAAGCAGATAATAGCACAAACTTGGCTAGCACATAATGAAATTAATTTCTATAGTATTCCTGGTTATATACCATACCATGTTACAAGGGAATTAACAGGAGATGGAATATCTGTATAATATATGCATCTGGGGTTTTATCAAACAAATCTAATCTACTATATGTGTAAAAATAAATGTGTGTTTGTTCGTCCCTTATGCGTACATATGCCATTCATCCGATTGCGATCAAATTTTGGTGAGTTGTTGTGCACAACCCGGGATGGTTATAGGCATAGTAAAGCCAATTTACAATAGATAGCGCGCAAGTAGTTTTAACAAATGAGTGTTGGCGATGCATTCACATACCATTCATCCGATTGCGATCAAATTTTGGTGAGTAGTTGTGCACTTTCCCGGGATGGTTATAGGCATAGTAAATCCAATTTACAATAGATTGTGCGCGAATAGCTACAACAAAATGGCACGCGGTTTGCTTCAACAAAGGCCCACATGCGATCATAAACCATTCATACGATTGCGATGAAACTTTGGTGAGTTGTTGAGCACGCTCCCACGAATGTTTCTGATATAGTAAATCCATTTTTCAATAGTTTAGGGGCAGTTAACGAAAAAAGAAAAAAATATTGTGTATCCAAAAGTACTTCAACAAATAAAGTTGCAACGCCAACACTTTCTTTGATTGACATTGCAACGCATGCCGGGTACAGCTAGTACAGAAATAAATATTGTAGTGGACTATTCATGAACTTCGCTTTTCTAAACATAATCAGCATTGCACAATAATTGAGTATTATAATCCAAATGACGCAAACACATTAGATTTCATGGCAGACCTGGAAACTAAAATTAATGAAAATATCAATCATACTACTATACTAAGTACCAATACTCACCTACGCATCAGAAACGTGGTTAATGAAGAAGATACAGGCTTGAAAGGCTTGCGAAATGAAATATCAAAGAAGCATATTCAGGAATAACAAGAAAGGATAGAGTAAGAAATGAGAAGTGAGAGAGACTGTGGAAGAGAATCCCTTACAAGAGATCAGAGAAGTCAAGAGTGAGTTGGTACGGACATGTTAGGAGAATGCAGAAGGGCAGGATACCAAGGAGGATGCACGAGATGGAAATGGAGGGCGAGAGGCCAAGAGATAGGTGGATTGTGGTTGTGGAGGAAGGAGTGCAGAAAAGAAGAGATGAGTGGGACAGAATGAAGAGTGAAAGGTAGTGGAAGGATAGAAAACGATGGAGAGGCTTATGTTCCAAGCAGACCCAGCCAGAAGATGATGAGGACTATTATAGTTATCGAAGATAGTAATGTTGGCATCCTAGAACAAGATGATCGCGCTAAATCTTATTTTATAATGTTTAATAATAGAACATAGAGAGAAATTTGAGAGAGGAGCAGTATGGATTCAGACCTGGGAGATCAACAGTGGATCTCATATTTTCAGTGAGACAGCTCCAGGAAGTAGGATCGGAGTAACAAGAAGAGACAGGGTGAGGAATGAAAAGGTCAGGGAAATGGTGAAAGAGGAGCCCCTGCAAGGTAGGATTGAGACATCAAGACTTAGGTGGTATGGACACTTAAAGAGAATGGATGAGAAGAAGATTCCCAAGAGGATACATGAGATGCAGATGCAGAAGAAACGACCAAGGGGAAGACCAAGAGATAGATGGCTGAAAGGAGTGGAGGAATGTGTCAAGAAGAGAGGCGAGGACTGGACCAGAGTGACAGAGGAGAGGTGGTGGGAAGAAAGAACTAAGTGGCGAGGCTTATGTTCCAAACAGATGATGATGATGAATAATAGAACATTGATATGTTTAACAGGAAATTTCCAGCAAGAACAACCAGTTAAATTTCTAGTCTCACCTTCTCCATACAAACGTCATCTGGGGCTCCTGCATAAAATAATACGAGGGTGACATTCAGGACTTGCAAAATAGGGACATTTAATTTATGTATCAGAATGGCTTTCTAAAACCATCCATTATTTTACCAGCTATCATTCATAACAAGCACTTATTACAGTATGATGAAGTTTAACCGAAATCAGATCGCTATCTCCACAGAATTATATCAATTAAGTATCATCTTTTAAATATTATCTCATAGGTACTGTATACTCCACTTCCGTTTATTCCAATCAACAGCCAGCAGAAATTAGTGGACAAATATTCCCTGCATTTAAGAGTAAGGAAGGAAGGAAGCTTGTAGTTTAACGTGACCGTTAATCTCGAGATCATGATCCACGGGACCTCCTTTTTACGTGGAATCCGAACCACAGGACATGGCATTTCACTTCGAAAATCTCTTATGCATTGACCGGGAATCGAACCCGGACCGCCTTATTTAAGAGTAAGCTGCAACATTTAATGAAAAAATACGAAGTGTGTTATTATTATTATTATTATTATTATTATTATTATTATTATTATTAGCTTGCCACGGTGGGTGAGTGGTTATCATGTCGGATTACTAAACCCAAGCTTGCAGGTTCGCTCCTGGCCGTGGTAAGTGATTTTTGAAAGGCGGCAATGTCATACGATGTTGGCATGTTAAAGAACCCATTTGAATTCAGTAGGCCGTGTTCATAATAGCAAAATTAATCTCGGGATTTTCGGCCAACACAAAGTTCCTCATTTCTCTACCAGAAAGCGCTATAGTGTCAAGGAGCTTAGCTATTTAACCTCCTTGACTTTCATAGTGCTCCGAGGAACAACAAAATTCGACATGCAAGCTGTCCTATGGGTGACAAATAACAAAGATTCACACGGCATCCGAGGCCATACGATATTATTTATTATTATTATTTTAATATTAGTGCTATTATTATCATTATTCCTACTATTTGAACAATTTGATAGATGCATTATGTTTTATCCCATGTCACTATTTGGTAACAACGTGTAGTAACATTTTCACCGAATGTTTGCAGTTATAGAAAACCGCCCTCCATCGAGCCTGAGGTTCATCGGGATCACCACGACATAAATAAATAAATAAATAAATACATCAAAGTCAACCCCTGGCACTACAGCTCGTGAAGGGCCTAGGCCTACCAAGCGACCGCTGTCCAGCAATTTGGCCTGCAGATATTGGGGTGACGCGTGATCAGCGCATCGGGTCCCCTCGGCCGTTAATCTTGGTTTTCGTGATCGGGGCGCTGCCTCACTGTCATACAGCTACTCAATTGTCCTCACGAGGCTGAGTGCACCCCGTTCCATCCCTCACGTCAGTTTTTTAAAATCCCTGACGGAGCCGGGATCGAACCCGGGCCCTCCGGGTGAGAGGCAGGCGCACTACCCCAACACCACGGGGCCGGCATAAATAAATACATGAATAAATAAATCGATCAAGCAACCACTAACTAACTAGATAAATAACTAACTAAAATAAAATAGTTGTTCTGAGGATTTGCTGCCACATGCAATAGACTCACCGCTTGACGCTTGCTGTCCAGGGTCAAGAGGCTCACAAACACGGTGATCTGGAGGAGGAAGTCCAAGAGCAGCGCCACAGTGGCGTACAGGGCGAACGTCTTCACGGCGGGCATGTCGGACAGCGCACCTGGAGACACCAGATTCCAATTATGATGGTAATAAAAGTAAAATATTTACTTGCAACTCATTCAGTTTCTGAATGGCATTATTCTACATTCTATGAACACTCTATATGAAGAATACTGGTGTGACATTCCACGAGGAAACGAGGCGCTGATAGTTGTTTTAGGGAGTGAAAAATAGTTATCTACTCACCTACGAATTAGATCGTGGAAAACCCCTGTATTCCTACTAATTAATTAATTAATTAAAGCCTCTTCCAGGAAGGCTGAAGTGTGAATCTTCTCAGTTCTGCCTCCCGAGTTCGAATAAATTCCATTCTTGCCCTCACACCAGAATTAACTTTCTTAGCAGGGCTGGGAATCGAACCCCAGATCTCAGGGGATATAGCCAAGCCTTAGCCACTACGCTACAAGGTGATCTTAGGATAAATATAGAACTATGAACTGATTTCAATAGTGATTTATGTTCTTGAAACTCCTGCAGTTTCAAGACAAGCAGGTGGATAATGTAGGCTAAAATTTGATTCTTTTCGACTCTTCTGGCAGCACCATACTATTTGGAATTTATAATCAACCATTCTATGAGGAAAGAGGCAAAGGAAGGATTGATACTCACCAATGAGGAAGCAGCCGGACTCGGATACTGTTGTGAGCAACATGCTGGGACCCACCTTCCCAAGGGTTCGACCCACGTGCTCCTCAAAGGACTCGTCAGTCCTACGACCTTCTCTTTGATGTGTCTGTACCATGATGAAGATATTGTCCACCCCTACAGCCAGCACCAGGAAAGGGATCACCTGTAATACAATAGAGCGGAGTTAGTAATAAAATAATAATAATAATAATAATAATAAATGTCTAATCATAATAATAATAATAATAATAATAATAATAATAATAATAATAATAATAATAATAATAATAATAATAATAATAATAATACTGTTGGATTTACATCCCTTTTAACTACTGCGGTTTTAAGAGACGCCAGGGTGCCGGATTTTACCCCGAATGGGATATTTAACGTGCCAGTAACTCTACTGACATAGCTTTCTTATTTGCACACCCTCAAATGCCAAGATACACTCATATTGTTGGTTTGTTTTGATTTGGGATAGAGGCTGTCTGATGATGAACTTTAATACAATGTAGTGTAAAGGAGAAATGCAGAGAGTGCGTGTTCTTATACCGAGTGGTCCATCTGCCCCTTGCGATCTATATTTATGCAACCCGTCGCGTTTATAACACAGGGTGCGCCAATAAACTCCGGACCGGCTGTGCTGTGATTTTCCACTGCGCGCATGGATAGCGCACAGCTGTGGTAGGCAAGATCACGCTGTTGACGTTCAGTATTGCGTTGATGGTTACTACCCTACCAGGGAATTGTTACCGCTAGACGTGGAGTGGGGCTGTTATGTACACATTACGTCATCTCGCCTCGTTATGGCTGCAGCGAGCGGTTGCGAGGCAAGAGGGGAATGCATGTACAGGCACACAATGAGAACACACCGCACAGCGCACGACCCAGCATGAATCATGCACACAAATGACATGCGATGAGGTTTCGCTGACGACAACTGCACGTCTATCGCAGGCGTGTGGCTGGGCGGAGCGCATTAGTTCCGATTTCTGCCACCGGTAGCAATTCGCTGGTAGGGTAGTATATGATGTGGTTCAGTTATTACCAGTGTGATTTATTAGTATGTCCTGTACTTAGTCACAAAGTGTATTATGGCTCAGCATACGTTTTATACTGGCCGGCCCTGTGGTGTTGGGGTAGCTCGCCTGCTTCTCACCCGGAGGCCCCAGGTTCGATTCCCGGCTCCGTCAGTGAACATGAGGGCTGGAACGGGGTGCACTCAGCCTCGTGAGGACAATTGAGCAGTTGTCTGACAGTGAGACAGCGCCCCGGTCACGAAAAAAAAGATTAACGGCCGAGGGGGCCATATGGGCTCACCACGCGTCACCCCTATATCTGCAGGCAAAATGGTGGTCGCTTGGTAGGCCTAAGCTCCTCAAGGGCCGTAGTGCCAGGGGTTATTTATATGTTTTATACTGCACCCCTTCATGACGAAAATATAACTTAAAAAGTTGGTGTATGGTGCGCCATTAGCGGAGAAAGAGTTATAGGGCCAATTTTATTCGAGTCAACATTTGACTACATACGTGAATACAATTTTGACCCCTTTTGTTTAGAGAATTAACTGACAGCGTGAATTTGTCTTTTTTCAACAAGACTCTGCAACAGCTCATGCAGCCCATCTATCGATGAGAACAATTGAAAGTGTTTTCATGACAGAATTATTAGTAGAGATTTGTGAACCCCTCGGTCCCCCGACCTAACCTCGTGCGGTTTGTATCTCTGGGGCAACTTAAAGCATCAAGTGTACAAGACAAACCCACACACCTTGGAGGAATTAAAACAAACAGCGAGTGATGGATAGTTTCCTAAAGAGGTACCAAAAATGTATGGACAACTACGGTGCCCAGTTTCAGCGTCTCCTTTCATAAAGTTGGTAAGTATTTATTTATTTATTTAGTCGATTTACCCTCTAGGTTGGTGGCCCTCACGGACTCAGCGAGGGAACTCACCACTAACGCCGCCACGGGCAGTGTCCTGGAGCTTGGAACATCTGGTCGGGGTGGATACAACTGGGGAGGTGTGATCAGCACCTCGCCCAGGCGCCCTCACCAGCAATGCGAACAGGGGCCTCATGAGGGAGAAGATTGAGATGGATAGGCAAGGAAGAGGGAAGGAGGTGGCCGTGGCCTTACAGTAGGTACCATCCTGGCATTTGCCCGAAGACGAAGTGGGAAACCAAGGAAAATCACTTTCGAGGATGGCTGAGGTGGGAATCGAACCCCATCTACTGATTTGGACCACCCGAGGCTGAGTAGACCCCGTTCCAGTCCTCATACCACTTTTCAAATTTCGTGGCAGAGCCGGGAATCGAACCCAGGACCTCCGGGGTGGCAGCTAACCATGCTGACCGCTACGCTGCGGAAAGTTGGTAAGTAAAGCCTTTAAAAGTAGTTTTAAACTTGTTGTATGGTTTCATCCGCGTCTTTCTATGATAGCGGCTGGCGGCAAGGAGCGCCGAGGACGCAGAAAGGCAAAACACCGCGCAGCCGGTTCGTACTCTTTTAGCTCACTCTGTACATCTGAAAAACATCGGCCTTCTCCCTAATCCGGGATATTATAAAGACATGCGTGGTTACTGGCTAGTTGCATGTTAAAGAGGAAGATGACCACAATGTTGCGCACCTCAAAACAATTATCACCAACAGTTCAGTGCGGGTAGCGGGAGACGATGGCTGCATGGAAGCGAACCACACATCGCTCAAACAGCTAAGTGCACAATCCACACCAACCTGACCGTTTAATAACATCACATAATCACACTAAGCAAGCAAACTTGTATCTCAACAAAAACAAAGCTTGCCACGGTGGGTGAGTGGTCAACGTGTCGGTCTACTAACCCCAAGCTTGCAGGTTCTCTCCTGGCAGTGGTAAGTGATTTTTTTGAAAGGCGGCAAAAATTACGATACCATGTCATACACTGTTGGCATGTCAAAGAACCAATTTGAATTCAGTAGGCCGTGTTCATAATGCCAAATTAATCTCGGGAGTTTCCGCTCATACAAAGTTCCTCATTTCTCTACTAGAAAGCGCTATAGTGTTCAAGGAGCTTAGATAGCTAACCTCCTTGACTTTCATAGTGCTTAAAGGAACAACGAAATCCGACATGCAAGCTACTCTCTGGGTGTCAAGTAACAAAGCTTGCACCCGGCCTCCGAGGCCATACGATATTATTATTATTATTACTATTATTATTATTATTATTATTATTTATACGTAATCACAGTAAGTAAACAAATTTGAAGGTCAATCACCACTATCAATATTTCAACAAAAAACCAAAAATCATATATCTTGACGACTAGTTGTGCTAGTTTAATAACTACTGCAACTAAATAAGTGTATACACTTAGGGGCCAATAGTCATGGGAAGGGCGGCTTCGGTGGCGTAATCGGTAGCATGCTGAGCTTCTATGCTCAAGATAGCGGGTTCAAACCCGGCCGAAGCCGTCGGATTTTTTAAGAGCGTTAAAAATCCCTCAGTATGCCTTCCTTCGGAAGGGAAGTAAAGCCGGCGGTCCCATGTCATAGATTTATGGCATGTAAAAGAACCTTCCACTAATTACACCTGTGTGAGGCTTAATTGGATAGGTTAAGAATGTAAACAACGCTCTTAGGTTTCTACGTTCGTTGCCAAGAGCCGACTGCGGTGGCGTCTAGTAGCTAAGTTCTGAACTTGGCCTAGTAGTCGTTGACGGTGGCGCTTGGCGTCAAAATTAGGAACTATTTGAAAACTTCTAAGTTGCAGTACTTCAATTAAAAAAAAACAGATAACACACACTATTACAGTCATCACAATTAACACCGGTTATCAGACAGATGCTACACACACCCATGACCGCGTTGTCGCAGCCCCTAAACTTAAGAACCAACCAACCAGTCATGGGAAAGCACGGAATATGATTTTAATAACGAGTTGCTCCTCCGCCAGCCCTCAAAACGGCAGCAATACGGCGAGGCATCGACTCGACAAGAAATGGGTTCCTGACTCCCAACATTCAACTGTGTGGTGATCTGACTCACAGTAGCCCTTCGATCGCCCCGTATGATTCTGTTGAGGCGACGTGATGTCCGTTCGTTAAACAGCTGTGGTCGTCCCGTGCAGCGGTTTACGTGGATGGTAACATTATCTCTGCGATATTGAAGATCCACCCTCGACACTGTTGACCTCGGAAACCCGAATTCGCGTGTAATCTCCAAAATGCTATGACTCATGCGCCGTGCGCCGATGATCAACCCACGTTCAAATCCGGTTAACTCGCGGCGTGTTGCCAACTTCCCTACTCTCGTGTCTGTGACAGACTGCCCTGCTCCACCACAGCTAGCCACAACGCTCGGGAGTCATGTTCTCATGGGACATTCCTTCCCGTGACTTTTGGCGACTCAGTGTATATTGTAAATATCTTAACCCATACTCATAAACATAGATTTTATAGCCAAGTGTGAAGGATCTGATGATGATCGTTTGACGATCGAAACTGGTCATCCAAGTGCAATTATTAATCTCATGTAAATGCTTTTCAGGATTAGGGAACCACCCATTACAATTGGGTACAATCGAGTTGACCGACTGAAAACATTAAATTTCGATTACTTAGGCAACAACTATATATTATTTCTGCCCATTATTCATTTTTAATTCCACTTTGCGTGTTCTTAGTGGAGTCTGTACAATTAAGTAGCTCTTCTCAGTTCTTGCATCAAATGGCAAGGTCTCATCTCCTACATGTCCGGCTCCGTGGCTAAATGGTTAGCGTGCTAGGCTTTGGCCCGAAGTGCCCCGGGTTCGATTCCCGGCCAAACCATGAGCGATTTTAATCTCCTGGGATTAATTCCCGTGGCTCGAGGACTGGGTGGTGTCTTCATCATCACTTCATCCTCATTACGACGCGCAGGTCGCCCACGGGCGTCAACTAGAAAGACCTGCACTCTGCCTCTCCGGAGGCCACACGATCATCATCATCATCATCTCCTACATGATTCCGACCTTCACATGGTTTATATCCCCACGATATCTCAGACAGAACTGTATTTTAATGTTGTTACCTCAACGGTGAGAAGAGTGGTGGCAACACCGGCGTATCCGAAGATCCCCAGCGAGGCTCCGACAGCTGCCAGGACGATCACAATACCACCAGCACCCAGGGTAAACTTACTCTCCACCTGGAATGACACAAACGATTTAATTTCTGCCAATAAATGTAAAACAATAATGATGATGATGATGATGATAATTGTTGTTTTAAGGGGCCTAACATCTAGGCTATCGGCCCCTGTAAAAAAAAACAAAAAAAAAAAACAATAATGACAATTACATAAGAGTAACTGATAGTTCGAAAAGTTCATGCCCAAGAACAAAGACGACTGAAATCTTGAGGCATTCATGAATTATTTCTTAGGTACGGTACTGAGTGTTGTATTTGAAAAGGAAAGTCTCAAATTATGGAAGTTTATATGAAAAAAGAAAAAAATCATGACGGAAAATGTGTTAATAGACGTATTAACTTTCGTATTAATTGAGTACTGAGAGACAACTGTTAGTACTACAATGTAGGCTATGCATCGTTTTCTTAGAGGCAAGAATCTATGAATGAACTGCCATACTTCCATGCTTTGACAGTGTACAAATAAGTATATTTAAAATTGTACTTTGTAATTATTTATTTATTGTATGGCTTTTAGTGCCGGGAGTGTCCGAGGACATGTTCGGCTCGCCAGAGGCTGTAGCTGCTTCAAGCAGACACCGATAGGGTGAGCTACAAGTTCCGTTTAATTTCAAGTAGTTCCAACTTTCGCTACCAGATATCAATGATACCTAGTGGTGAACGTTGGAACTTTGATAGAGCGTTCCAACGAAATCTAACATAGAAATTTAGCCTCACACAAGTTTAGTCTGCGGAAGGATCTTTTACATGCCATAAATCTATGACATGGGACCTCCGGCTTTATTTCCCCTCCGAAGGAAGGCATACTGAAGGATTTTTACGCTCTTAAAAAATCCGACGATTTCGGCTGGGTTTGAACCCGCTATCTTGGGCACAGCAGTTAAGCATGCTACCAACTACGCCACCGAAGCTGCTACTTTGTAATTAACATTAATTAACATTAACGTACAGCCTATACGTTACAAACTGTACCCGGCATGCGTTGCAATGCCATAGAAAATGTTGGCGTTGTAATTTTGTTTGTAGAAGTGATTTTGGATACACATTTTTTCTTTTTCCGTTAACTGCCCCTAAATTATTGTACATGGATTTACTAATTCAGAAACATTTGCGGGAGCGTGCATAACAACTCACCAAAGTTCATTGCAATCGGATGAATGGTATATGAACGCATAAAGGACACACACACATACAAACTACCACGTAACATTCATTTTTATATAATAGAGATCATATTAATAGGTGTCTTTCTGCAAACTCAATTAATATGGAAGTTTAACACCCATAAAAGCTGATTGCTGTACCCCAATGGACCCCCTAAAATGTTGGTTACCAGTAGATATGTGATTATTGCATTAATTTGAGAATTATACTGCACATATCTATGATTACGTCTTCTTCTGCTTCTACTTCTTCTTAGCTTTTACTTCTTCTTCATTTCCCGTTTCCAGTTCCCTGTGTCGGGTTGCGAATCAAGGACCTCCACAGTTGTCTATCCCTCCACCATTCATTTCCTTCTTTCAATACTTCTTTTTCTTTCACTCCTCTCTTCTGTATGCTTTCCTTCACCGTATCTATCCACCTCTTTCTGGGCCTTCCTCGTGGTCTTCTTCCTGGTGTTTTCTCCTTAAATATTCTTTTTGGTACTCTATATTCTTCCATCCTCACCATATGCCCATACCCTATGTTTACTATTTCAATTAAATGTTTGCTTCACACTAAGGCGAACCGGGTTCGATTCCCGGTCAATTCATGTGAGAGTTTCGAAGTGAAATGCCATATCCTGTGGTACGGATTCCACGTGAAAAGGATGTCCATGATCACGAGATTAACGGTCGCGTTAAACTACAAGCTTCATTCCTTATTTCAATTAGTGGGAGGAATCTACGAGAGTTGATAGTGCATACGTGAAAATGAAAATCCACAGCCTGCTTCCAGTCGACCGACCGGGTCAGGGAATGGAATGAATGAAGCCCCCATCTAGCGGCAAATATATGAACTGTGCCGGCTTCCGAAGCCTGTCGCACTCCTCTGGGACAATGATTAAATGAATAACAGATGAAATGAAATGATAGTGGAGAGTGTTGCTGGAATTAAATTGTGACAGGGAAAACCGGAGTACACGGAGAAAAACCTGTTTGCCTCCGCATTGTCCAGCACAAATCTCACATGGAGTGACCGGGATTTGAATCATGGACCCAGCGGTGAGAGGCCGGCGTGCTACCGCCAAAGCCACGGAGGCTCTATATTTACAATTATACTTTGTAATTAACATTGTCAGTGTTCATTAAAATATCAACTTCATTGATTCAATGACAATCATTTCAGAATGTAAAAGTAAAGATAATATTTATACTCAAGATATCAGACGTATCATCTGACAAGTGAGACAATTGTCACTCTTATTGTTTTGAAAAATATGTAATCATAATATTTCTGTTAGTTTCTCGAATACAACTTCGTTTATTAACTTGCACACTTCTCTTCTAGTGGACAATGACTTAAAACGGCGACTCTCCTCGATAGGCCCTGATGTCCTAGAAAACATCCTTCGTAATAGACTCTTTTGCTCATCCAAAACTTCAAAATTCACGATGTATCAACAGCAGTATGAAACGAATGCATGCAAACGAAATTAAATTAACGATGGTGGAAATATCATGAAAAATAATTCTTGGACTATTCACAGTATCCCAAAGAATCTTGCAAACAGCAACAAGTACCACTGAGCCATTTAGCCTTTGTAATAAATGAGAGACGAACGCGTTCTGATTCTAACCTATTTGAGTAACAATATTACCCTTTGAATTCACACCTTGAGAGATGTTTAGTTAGTTAGTTAGTTAGTTATTGCTGTTTTAAGGGGCGGAACTACGAGGTCATCTGTCCCAGAGAGATGTTTGTGAACTTACGTTGTGAACTTAAATTAAAGGTGAATATTTTTTACGTTATTGTGATCTCCATGTTTGAGGGTGTGCAAACCACATACATTTCAGATTCGTAAGTAAAAATGAGCACAGATTAAAATGCGATATTAATTATTTATTATGTAGACAAATCAACTTAGTCCGCCTCGTTGCATTGTGGTTAGCACTCTTGGCTGTCACCGTGGAGGTCCGGGTTCGATTCCCGGCTCTGCCAGGACATTTAATTCTTGTCTAAGGGCTGGAACGGGGTACACTCAGCCTCGTGAGGCAAAACTGAGAAGAGGCAGGTTCGATTCCCACTTCAACCATCCTGGAAGTGGCTTTCCATGGTTTCCGACTTCTACCCCAGGCAAATGCCGGGATGGTTCCTAACTTAAGGCCACGACCGTCTCCTTCCAAATCCTCGTCTGAATTACAAATACACACACTAATACAGCCATCACAACAACACAGGTTCTCAGACAAATCACACACACACACCTAAGCACACGGGGCTACATGACTACGATGTCGCAAAGCCCCTAAAATAAACAGCAACAACAAATCAACTTAACTTGCGTTATAGCGTTTGGAATCATTATAGGTAAGAAGAGCATAGAAACTGGTAATATGCTACTTTGCAAACATAACTCTTGACCTTCAAATCTTTATTATTATTATTATTATTATTATTATTATTATTATTATTAATAATAATAATAATAATAATAATAACATGGATATGGCTTAGGGTGCCGGCTTCATGGTTTTAGGGTGCATGCCTGCCTCTCATCCGGAGGCCTGAGCTTCAATTTCCGACTACGTCAGGAATTTTAGTAATTGGCGTTAGGCTTGGAGTGGGGTGCACTCAGCCTCGTGAGGACAATTGAGTAGCTGTCTGATATTGAGGCAGCTCCTCCGTCATGGAAACCAAGATTATCGGCCGTGGTGACCACACGTCACACGCAATCTGTAGGCCGAAGGGCTGGGTAGCGATCGTATGGTAGGCCTAAGCCCTTCATGGACTGTGCTGGTTTCTCTAATCATAGAAGTCTTAGGCGACAATTTTAGTGAGAAGTTGAATCCAGTTAAACATTGATTCGTTTTGGCAAAGTTCTGCTGCATATTACGATTACTTGCAACACTGTTGGTGGAACAATAACGTAACCTCCGTTACGAATCACAGATTAGATCTGGCAGATCGTAAAAAGTTCTCCTGACAAGAAAAGGGATTGATACCCTCGTGCCGATTGCAGGTTGGGCAGATAGTGACCCAAACATCTAGGAGCACAACGTATTTAGGTGAAACGCCTGATACGAAGCTCACATTCTGGGACCATATTCAGCTGGAAACAGATAAAAACCAAAGAAACCAAACCTCGTGGCATTAAGCTTAAGAAGGGATCTAGGACTGCCAAGCGACCGCTGCCAGGCCATTTGGCCTGCAGATAATGACGTGACGCGTGTCAGCGTGTCGGGTCTCCGTGACATGGGCGCTGCCTCACTGTCAGACAGCTACTCAATTGTCCTCACGAGGCTGAGTGCATCCCGTTCTAGCTGGTAGAAGATAAGGCGGCAAAATCTATGGCTACTTTGAGGAGACTGATGGGTAATGTTAAAGGCCCGAAATACTGTAAACGGCGGTTCCTTATGTCGACTGCCAAATCAATACCTCTTTACACTTCTGAAATCTAGGCTGAGTCCTTAAAGGATCGGAGAAGGATGGCGCAGTACAGTGGAGAGCAACTTTGCGAATTGCATCCGCTTATCGTACGGAGTCAGAACCTACGAATCTCACAGTAGTAGCAGTAGCTACTAATGATTACTAGCCTTAGAACGACAGATATGGTGTACCCAAGGAGAGCTGGGAAGGAAACGGGCAAAGGAGCTAGCTCTCAGCCACAGAATGAAGCGATGGGAAGATTATTCCCAAGGGAAATGGACGAATAAAAGTTGATACCATCCCTGGGTGACTGGGTCGACCGGAATCATGGTGAAGTGAAATATTACCTCACACAATTCTTGGTAGGTCATGGATATTTCCAAAAATTCTTCCTCAGATTAGAGCGAGCTAGTAGTCAATGGCATCGATGACGTAATCCACACTTTCTTTGTATGTGGCCATTGGTTGCCACAAAGAAGATGTTTGGAAGTTGAGCAGGGCGAACTGACTCCAGACAACATCGTGTTTGTTAGGATGCAAAACCAAGAAACCTGGGATCAGGTAGCGGTGCATGTGGAAAGTACTTTATGTCATAAGAAGAAGGATTTAGATGTTTATGAGCGATAGTAAAGGGGAAATGAAGGAAGAAGCATAAGAGGTTTCACGCACGACACCACCCTGAAGTAATGCGAAAGGGGTTCCGGGGCGAAGACACACGTCGTGGGAGAAGGGTGTGTGGTTTTCAGTGGGTAAGAATCCCACACACTTGTGCAGTGCGGATCTCCACAAGTGCAACAAGGAAGATTTTCCACAATCCCACGTACACAATATTATTATTATTAACTTTGATCAATATGCTGAACAAACACATATCTGGACAGAGCATGTCGTACAGAAACTACTAGAGGATTGGATTTTGCCCATGTCTAGGTTAGATACGCTTATCTGATAATCAGTGAACACTGTGTATGACTGTACATACCGGCAAGGTGAGTATGCTGGTGTAATGCCCCAGCGCCACGGTGATGTACAGGAACATGATGCAGTAGCTGATGACCACTGTAGATATTTCCGCCACAGACTCCCTCTCTAGCTCGTCCTGGATGGAGCGCTCTGCAGAGAACGCCACACTCATGTAGTCAGGCTTACTGGTACTTATCCAGTCCTTCATCAACTCGATGTAGCTGTCAACAGCCAGCTAGACTGATTAGAGGATTTTATTGACTAGGTCTCTCAACTAGCATTAGTAAACAAGTACAGACACACACACACACACACACACACACACACACACACACACACACACACACACTGTAACTTGTAACGGTATTTATCAGTGTTATCTTAACCTATAACGTTATAATTGGTAGTGTGCAGGAAAATTTGTAGGTTATATTTTGCTGGTTAGAAACGCTCTATCAAGTTCCAACGTTCGCCACTAGGTGTTAGTGACAATAGCATCTGGTAGCCAAAGTTGGAACTACAAGGTGCGCCCCGGTAATCGCGGCAAACTATGGTGGCATTTGGCTGGTCAGGTACGGAGCGAGTGGACCTCGCAATAGCCCGCTCCGCTGACTCATATCGTTAGTTCACACGTGTTTTGTCATCCATATGGACGTGTATCTGCAAAGCTTAGACGTTAGTGTTTCACGTTTAGTGAGTATTGTGATTACTGTGATTGTTGGTCATGCCTAGAGACCAATTCACATTGCACGAACGTGTGATTATCCATAATTCGTATATGAAAAGCAGAAAGTATTGTTCTGAAACAAGATGAAGTTTTTGGATCAAGTTTCCGGGAAGACCTGTGCGTAATGCCAGTACAATTAGGAGGCTCGCTAAACGATTCAAGAAAACAGGCTCCGTAAATAATAAATATGTTAACAGACAACGTTGTGTTCATACAAAACAAAACTTAGATGAGATTGTTGTCCATTCTTCATCAGAAGATGCCAGGTGTGTGTTACAAGAGAGGGAGGACATTTTCAGCATCGACTGTAAGTACACATTATTGAACATGTTTTGTTAAAATGTAAAAGTGCGCGCCTACCACCAACTGAACTGTGTACGCGCGCCCACGATCAGCGCCAGTCAACGCCGGCTTAGCTTGCCGTGATTACCGGGCCGCACAAACATAATGGTCCTGTATTTCAAACTGAACTTGTTGGGAGCCCACTGGCATTCCATTAAAACAAAATACACCCTGCTATGGCCATTCGGCTGCAAATCATATACAGTATAATTAAATACATGACTGAGGAGCTAGTGGACTTCATGATGGATAAGGATATAGCCATCCTCGGTCTCAGTGAAATGAAATGGAAAGGAAAAGAGGAAAGAAAACTAAAGGAAAGATATAGGCTGTTTTACAGTGAAGGACAAGAGGCAAAAAGTGGAGTCGGAATGATTATAAGAAAGGATGTCCTAGAGTATGTGGAGGAGGTGAAGAAGATAAGTGACAGGATGATCATAGGAAGGATACAGTTCCAGTCAGGGACAAAAGATCTCGTTCAAGTATATGCTCCACAAATGGGGAATAAAGAAGAGAACTTAGAAGAATTCCTTGAAGATGTGGAAAAATATGTAGAGGATAAGGAAATAATAGTAATGTGAGATTTGAATGCACAAGTGGGAAGAGACAGACAAGGAAGAGAGGAGATTTTGGGACCATATGGTTATGGCAGTAAGAATCCAGAAGGGGATTTCTTAATGGACTTCTATCAACGGAACCAATTAATTATAGGGAATACGTGGTTCAGAACGAAAAATAGTCAGTAGATAACGAGGTATGGATGGGGAGACAGAAGAACGAAAACTCTGATAGACTATGTATTAGTCAAAAAGGACATCGGAAAGAGCTAATGGATGTCACAGCCATGCCAGAGGAAGCCTTTGGAGGAAATCATAGGGCAGTGGTAGCAAAATTAAAAGTAGGAAAAGTTATGAGATTACCAGAAAAAAACGGGAAAGAAAGATTAAGGTCTGGAGACTAAAGGAAAAGGAGGTTTCAGAAGAGTTTAAGAAAGTATTGCAAGAACAGATACCAAGGACGGGTATTACCCATGTGGAACAAGAAGGGGAAAAGTTCAAGAGTGCATTTGTAAACAGTGCAGAGAAAACATGTGGTAGAACATCAGGAAAGGTACGGGAAAAGGCAACAAAATGGTGGAATGATAGAGTGAAAGAAAAGGTAAGGGAGAAGAAGAAAACTTGGAAGGAATGGAAAACAAAAAAGACTGAAGAAAGTAGAGCAAAATACATAGAAGCAAACAGAGATTGCAAGAAAGTACAGTAATTGCAGAGGAAAAGAAGAAAGGCTGGGAAAAATTCACTCAGGAAATAAGGGAGGATTTAATTTGTGGAAAGAAATTGCTGTTTGGAAGTATAAAAAGTAGAAGAAATGAAACAGTGAACACTGGGTTCGTGAAAAATAAAGAAGGTGAAATATTGTCAAAACCAGAAGAGAACGGAGAGATGGAAAGAATATTTCAGCGAGCAGTTGAATGTGAGACGCCAGGCATGCGGAGAAGTTTCGCAAACAGCTAAAACGGTGGAGGAAAAAAATAGAAGAAGAACCAGACATTACTATAGCAAAAGTGGAATGGGCAGTTAGGAAGATGAAGATGGGGAAAGCTGTGGAAATCGACGAAGTGGCAATAGAAATGATCAAGGCGGCGGGACTTGAGGGACTGCAGTGGACATACAGACTTCTCAGGAGTGTGTGGAGAGAGAAGAAAGTTCCTGAAGACTGGAAAAAGGGAATAATATTGCCAATATTCAAGAAAGGAGACAGGAAGGTGTGTGGTAACTACTTCACACATAGGCCTAAACATACGCATCCTCTTCCACATAAACACACACTAGAACAGAGAATGAGGAGGAAGGAATCTAGTCAGCCTACCATTTCCTCTAGCGTATCTCAACGTCTGAGACATTCATCAATATTTATGAAAGTACAGATGTTAAAGGATACTCATGTACAGTATATTTTACCGACAGCGGTAACTAGGCACGCTAGACCATGACTCTCAGTAGGCGAGTGGGTTCGAACTCCACCGTCGGCCGCCCTTGAAATGGTTTTGTGGTTTTCCATTTTCAAGTCCAGTACCTTCTAATATGTCACAACTAATTCCTTACAACTCATGACCTCGTAGTTCCGCCCCTTGAAACCTCAATAACTAACTAACTAAGTAACTAACAACTCCTTCATTCAACTTCATTTAATTGATCTCTAATTCACTCCTCAAATGAGCTTGCCATCAGCAAGAGCATCTGGTCAAAAAACACCCAACACAGAAAAAGAATATTGCTTCTCATCCCCGACCCCATTGAAATGGGATAATAAGGGAGTAGAAGGATATATTCTGAAAAAAATTCATCTATTTTAATTTACGCCCCTTTACATCTCCTTCACTTGTGCCAATTATGGGGATTGTTCTCTCTTCTTCTCGGTTATTACTGGCTAGAATAACTGAGCAGATCAGTGGACATTGCTATAATTGCTGATCAGGTTCGTTATAGTAACTCGTTACTATACCGAATCGTGATTAGTGGCCCCTCTCTTTTCTGTAGCCATGCTTCTATGTTACCAGGGACAACTCCTTGTTTGTCTCTGGGCAGTCTTCTGTTTTTTTGAATGTATAATTTACGTGTTTTTCTTGAGCTCCCGCTCCCGTTTTCGGGATACCTTGCTCCCTTTTCTTTTATATATTTTTTATTCTTTACCTTTGAGAAGTGCGCGTACTGACATAACTTAACTAAATTTTCGTTTCTTTTATCGTGATTCTGTGATGTTTGTTTCACTCCGATTCCATCAAGGTAAGGTCTCGACTTACTTCCTTTTGCATGTGTGTGTGAATCTTTTTGTGGAATACTATGGTGTTTCACCTAGTATAGTATATCAACCGTGTGTATGTTTGTTTTCTTTGAGAGCTTTTTCGTTACCTTTATCTTCCCCTTTGGTCCCGCTTGTATTTTGTGTGTGTTACGGTTATTGGCTTACTGTGCGGTTTTCATCTTCCCGGGGTCAATTGGTCCCGCGTTCATGCGACGGGCTTGTTCCCAAGCTTGTTCGCTCAGGGACGCAATTATGACCCGTGATTTCACCGATCACTCTCTGTCTGACTGTGGGCTTGTGGACATAGGGTTCGGTTGCGACCTCCCTATTGTACCCTGGTCCACTTGTGGTATCTAGATCTGGTGGTCACAACTTCCATCTTCGTGGTTTCCTTGCCCCAAGTAAGATCTATGCCGTACACCACATAGACATTCCTTTACTTTTGTTCCTTTATTACATATGATTGCGTCTTTTCTCACGCAAGTCTTTGTGTCCACTTACTTCCCCTTTATCGTACGTATTTATGATTGCATCTTTTCTCAAGCAAGTCTTTGTGTCCACCTAATTCCCCTTTATCGGACGTATCTTCCTCCACTGCACTCAGCTTGATTCCTATTTCCTTACCGTCACTTATCTCGATGGATTTTACTTATTTATTGCTGCACGTTACCCTTCTGGTATTTATTTTAATAGTCGGTTGCTTTGTTGTCTCATGTTTAGTTCACTTACGTCAGTCCTACGTGTACTTACTCTTTTAACCTTTGTCCCTCCTAACCCCGCCACTTTGTCTGTATCTTCTGGGCTATACGGGATACCGTTTACTTCTTTGTCGGACGCCCATTTTCCTGACTCCCTTGTCTAGCCCCTTAATCTTTTATTTTCCCAATGTAACCTTGCACTTTACGTGCATACTTTTCCCTTATCGAATCCCTCTCTCCCTCTTATGTCCAAGACATAAACGTCACGATCATTCATCCTTTATCTTACCGTAACTTCATGTGTTTTTCATTACCTTAACCTATCTTCTAGCATGTATCGCTTCATTGTCAATACCTGTTATTTTCTTACTGATCAATACACAACCTCGCTATTATATCTGCGCGGTGTCTGAGTACTTTCTTTCGTCTGATGTTTGGATAGTTATTCTATGCTATTTCCTTTGGTTCTAGGCTAGGCCCATGGTTCATTGTAAGTACGTCATCGTATTGAACTTTGATTCACTGCCATGTGAATGTACGTTCATTCCACGCCTCTGGTACATTTCTCTCCCTCTTGACCTACCACTATTCTGGTCATATTTCATCATCCCCTAGTCCTGTTACATGGGCCCAGCGCAGGACTAAGGCACACGTTTCCACTGCTGATACAACAACAAGAAAGGTAAGACCGTTTCAATATTGAAATACAGTACCGTTACCGGCAGGTAGCTCTGCACTTCACCGATACTCCCCCGGTATAGCCTACTACTACACCGTAAAACATTTGTCTGACTGTAAGAACCTATTGTCACGTGCGTCAATGTTCTCAGTATTCGGCACGGTCCCCGCACCGCTCTACACCCCTTTCCTACCGCTGAGCTCTTAAGGTCAAGTGCACAACTAACTGTCTGTAACAACATATTTGCAAATTCTTTCTTTCTTTTTTTTCTTTCTGGGAGCTACTCTTCTTAAGTCTTAGGAGTAGTTCACATGATGAAAGTGACCACAGACTATACAGCATTTACCTCTTCTCCCACTCGAGTGCCGCTGAGAGCTTGCTCTTGTCGTTGTTGTTCCTCACTAAGAAGGTCACCAACACTCCCGTGGCCAGACGATGTTCTTCCCCGGGGAATCCCCCAAACGCCAGGGACGGCTCGATGTTCCCTCCATATGGTGCCAGGCAATCGGGATGGAAACTATTCCTGTGGGCAATAATTATAATAATAATGATGATAATAATAATAGTAATAATACATGACGGTTAATGGGAAAATATTTACTGAAGAATTTTCTTATGTGCGTTCTTTGTACGATTACTTTTTGGCACTATTGAAACTTTAAGGGCGTCAAAAGATTGCACTCTCGATATTACAACATACTGCTGGCCATGACTGAAAACTTGATGAGGTAAATTGAGAACTACATGTTCCAGAGTTTCCCGATGAGCTTTATTGATTGTGATAAAGTATGCCAAGCGAATTGGAAATTGTTGCCTCTTAAAGAAAAATGGTAGTGTTTTATCGGATGGTGTTAAATCAAGTCGAAGGATTAGACCTCTCTGCCTAATTTCAACTGCACTTTTTTCCAAATCCGAGCAATTTTCATACATATTTTTAGCCTACTTTCGATTTTTGCAAAAAATGAAAGTAGACTTATGAGATCAACACAGGGCGAAAAAAGTGTGTCTGTCTGTGTGTGAGTCTGTGTGTGTGTGTGTGTGTGTGTGTGAGTCTGTGTGTGTGTGTGTCTGTGTGTGTGTGAGTGTGTGTACTCAGAATGTCTGTCCCCCCTATCAATTCGAACACGGTGAATGCGAATTGAACGAAATTTTGTACAAAGGTAGCACTAACAAAAGGCACCTCAGTGTCATGTTTTATATCGCCGCCATCTTGACGGAAACGTAATGGCGGCCACACAAATGTTCAAAGCTTAAATCAGATTAAGACTAACCTAATCATCCGATCTCGACCAAAGTTTGCAACAACATACCTTTATGGGGGGAGCATCCTTTGACCAAACTAATAGGTCATCAGCGTAATAGTTTGCGGATGGCGGCCATCTTTGTGTGAAAATCGATTCCCCCTATTAATTCGAACACGGTGCAACCGAATGGAACGAAATTTGGTATAGAGGTAGTACTAACAAAAGGCACCTCAGTGTCATGTTTTATATCGCCGCCATCTTGACGGAAACGTAATGGCGGCCACACAAATGTTCAAAGCTTAAATCAGATTAAGACTAACCTAATCATCCGATCTCGACCAAAGTTTGCAACAACATACCTTTATGGGGGGAGCATCCTTTGACCAAACTAATAGGTCATCAGCGTAATAGTTTGCGGATGGCGGCCATCTTTGTGTGAAAATCGATTCCCCCTATTAATTCGAACACGGTGCAACCGAATGGAACGAAATTTGGTACAAAGGTAGTACTAACAAAAGGCACCTCAGTGTCATGTTTTATATCGCCGCCATCTTGACGGAAACGTAATGGCGGCCACACAAATGTTCAAAGCTTAAATCAGATTAAGACTAACCTAATCATCCGATCTCGACCAAAGTTTGCAACAACATACCTTTATGGGGGGAGCATCCTTTGACCAAACTAATAGGTCATCAGCGTAATAGTTTGCGGATGGCGGCCATCTTTGTGTGAAAATCGATTCCCCCTATTAATTCGAACACGGTGCAACCGAATGGAACGAAATTTGGTACAGAGGTAGTACTAACAAAAGGCACCTCAGTGTCATGTTTTATATCGCCGCCATCTTGACTTAAACGTAATGGCGGCCACACGAATGTTCAAAGCTTAAATCAAATTACGATTAACCTAATCATCCGATCTCTACCAAATTTTGCAACTACATACCTTTATGGAGGGAGCATCCTTTGACCTATCTAATAGGCCATTCGCCTAATAGTTTGCGGATGGTGGCCATCTTTGTGTCAGAATCGATTCCCCCTATTAATTCGAACACGGTCCAACCGAATGGAACGAAATTTGGTACAGAGGTAGCACTAGCAAAGGGCACCTCAGTGTCATGTTTTATATCGCCTCCATCTTGACTGAAACGTAATGGCGGCCACACGAATGTTCAAAGCTTAAATCAAATTACGATTAACCTAATCATCCGATCTCTACCAAATTTTGCAACTACATACCTTTATGGAGGGAGCATTCTTTGACCAATCTAATAGGTCATTCGCCTAATAGTTTGCGGATGGTGGCCATCTTTGTGTCAGAATCGATTCCCCCTATTAATTCAAACACGGTGAAACCGAATGGAACGAAATTTGGTACAGAGATAGCACTAGCAAAGGGCATCTCAGTGTCATGATTAATATCGCCGCCATATTGACAGAAACGTAATGGCGGCCACACAAATGTTTAAAGCTTAAATCAAATTACGACTAACTTAACCATCCGATCTCTACCAAATTTTGCAACTACATATCTTTATGGAGGGAGCATCCTTTGACCAATCTAATAGGTCATTCGCCTAATAGTTTGCGGATGGTGGCCATCTTTGTGTCAGAATCGATTCCCCATATTAATTCAAACACGGTGAAACCGAATGGAACGAAATTTGGTACAGAGATAGCACTAGCAAAGGGCATCTCAGTGCCATGATTAATATCGCCGCCATATTGACAGAAACGTAGTGGCGGCCACACAAATGTTTAAAGCTTAAATCAAATTACGACTAACATAACCATCCGATCTCTACCAAACTTTGCAACAACATACCTTTATGGAGGGAACATCCTTTGACCAATCTAATAGGTCATTAGCCTAATAGTTTGCGGATGGCGGCCATCTTTATGTCAAAATTGATTCCCCCTATTAATTCGAACACGGTGGAACCGAATGAACGAAATTTGGTACAGAGGTAGCACTAGCAAAGGGCACCTCAGTGTCATGTTTTATATCACCGCTATCTTGACGGAAACGTAATCGCGGCCACCCAAATGTTAAAAGCTAAAATGTAATTACGACCAACCTAATAATCTAGTCTCTACCAAATTTTGCAACACCATATCTTTATGTGGGAAACATATTCTGACCAAACTGCAATAACATCAGCCCAATAGTTTGCAGGTGGTGGCCAAGTATGTGTGCAAATCGATTCCCCCTATCAATTCAAACACGGTGAAACCGAATTGAACGAAATTTGGTACAGAGGTAGCACTAGAAAAGGGCACCTCATACTCATGTTTAATATCCCTATAGCACGTTGTATTTCAACAAGCTACTACAACCAACATTCAATCATACTCCTTGAAAAGGACAAAGAGTTATAACAATACCCATGCATTTGGGAGAAAGTATGCTATATGTTCTTTACTGAACATCTTTTTTATAATTAATTTGGTTGCATTTAGTAGCCCTAGGGAAACGTTCAGATTTCTAAGGAGCATAACTATGGGTCAAACGTTTGGAGTAGGCTACGTGGAGGCAAATCTCTTAATTACAAGGAATTCAAAAATTCTATAGGAAACTGAAGTAGCTGGCTTTCATCTTTGATTTTAACGCTGGTGTATGTTTTTGAACTACTGGTTAGAAGATCAACGACTTATAAATTAATTTCATTACATTGTTCATCTTTTGTTGTAAGAATGCAAACTTTCGAGAAATGTATTATATCCTTGGCAAAAGTAAAATGTTTCGCCATAAATCTCAGTTACGATATCCTCATGCGTTGAAAGTCTGGCTGGTAATTCAGTAACATTTGATTCATCACCATCCACAGAGGAGTTGTTGGCGTAAAAAAATCATAAAATTCCATTTCATCTGGTTTCGATCGCGTGTTTTTATGTAAGCAGCGTATTTTGGAGAAAGGCAAGAGAGGAGAGTATTTAATACAATTGTGAATAACTGTTTGGCGAGAAGCATGCGGCACAACAGGCAAAATCTACATGGAATCTCCTCCAAGAACAATAACTTTCCCACAAAAAGGAATAATGTCGTTACGTATCTTTTAGAAGTCGATTCACACACATTAATAAATGAATGTTTGCCATTGCCTGGAGTAGGAGTAGGGATGATTGATTCCCTTCACAGTTATTTTATGTTTATTGCTGTTTCACCCTAACTGCAGCAGTGGTGGCTGGCGGATAATTGTTCTGGATATTGCACTATTTACACTAAAGAGAGGTGGGGTAGGGTAAAAGACTGCCTAATACCAGAGAAGACGGTATACACATGCTCGGTAAAACTGATGTGGCTTATTAGTCACGAATGCCGCAGTCTTGAGAACATCACATTCACCTCGAGATTAAATTGATTATTTGAAAAACTTTACGAGAACAAAACCGCGTAAGTTATTGGCTACACGAGGGCGAGAAAGAACCGCAAGTCGCGCTCAAATAACATTGCGAGACAGTGGTATCGGCAGTAGACGGCAAGTCTCGGATGTCTTCGCCCACCCCTCTTCCTCCTTGTTGCAATGAGCGAGCAACGACCAGCCGAGTTACTTGTTGGGATCAACGAGCTGGTTGGGATAGGACTTACCGTTACCCAGTCTAGAATCCATGCTATACACTTCACTATTAAGATCCGGTCGGTGCTTGAGCCTGGTAACGACCACATAGTGCATAGTAATGTTGGAGCGCTTCGCTTTCTCAAACAGAGCACAGTACTATACGTTCTTCTGAACTATTAAATAAGAAAACTACGAATTCCTGTGCCTATAAGAGGCCCATGGGTTTTCATTGCTAAAAGATTATTATTACGTTAATATTATTCATCACCATCATCATCGAAGTCCCTCTCCAGTCACCCGGGTGTGGTTTACAAGCCTTCTCCACTCCTTTAGGTCCTTCCATTTTTCCTGCTCCATCACTTCTGCCACATCCAATCCAGCTTCTCCATTGTCCTTCAAAATTTGGTCCAACCACCTTCTTCTCGGTCTTCCAACTGGTCTCTTTCCTCGACTTCTCTTTCTAATTCCCTTCTTGCTACTCTTTCCTTACCCATTCTTTTTACATGTCCGAACCAACGTACCTTGCTTTCTGTATCTCCTGATTGAACGGTTCCATATTTAACTCCTCTCTGATTTTAATATTTTGAACTATATCCCTTCCTGACTTTTTAACTGAAGTTCTTAAAAATGTCATTTCTACTGCTTGTGTCTTACTATTTTACCTTTTATTCGTTACCAGTGTTTCCAGTCCATATGTTACAATTGGTATGACATACTATTTATATTATTATTAATATATTTATTTAAAAACTCTGCTCGTTGTGCAACACTGCCACCTTATTACCGGCCGCCTCTGAACTCCACTGCTTTTTCTCGTCAAAGGATGTGCTATCATTGGTTTCTTGCTATATTTCCAATGTTAGTAAATGCTTAACTCTTCGAGGAATATCGTGCTAGTATCTCCACTATGAGCGATTTAAGGCGCAAGGAATTTCCTTTCTCCTCTTCAGTGACAAGAATATGATCTAGAATTGTCGTCATAAACTGCTGTCCTTGACTCTATGAAACCGTCAACGAAGGGTATGCTAGTCAGCCTCAAATAAAAGTGTGTAGATAAAATTAACAAAGTTAGAAATGGAAATATATTTACATCATGCAGTCGTCGATTATCTTTAGATAGTTGTCTCCAAAATCGCTAGGTCTGTTCTTGAACCAGCCACCGAAACTCTGGATGGTGCAGTTGTAGAGTGTGATCTCCGACACCGAGCCTACCAATGGGGCGAAACATATCTTGCTCAGCTCATGGTCAGTGCCGATCCCAATCTGAAATATCAATATCAATAGGTTACACACTAATCAAACCTGAAGCACTGTATGCCTCGCATTCCCTGATCTTTGGAGGCAGATCTCTTATTAAAGACATACGGAAACAAGAGAGGAAAATCCTTGGTGCAGTCTGTTCAGAAGGAATCAGGATGAGGCAATAGTCTCGGGAGCTTTAACAGCATTCTAAAAAGATTGCTGACATATTCAGGGAATGGCGATTAAAGTTCTTACACCCACATTCTCAAAATAAACAATGCTAGGCTTACCAAAATGATTCTTAACCTTGCTCTCTCAATGAAAGTCAAGATCAACTGACCTAGTGAAGTAGAAATTGGTCTTCAAGGAATTTGAATCACAGAGGAAATTATACAAGATCAATTCCAGTTAAAAACAATAATCAACAACCATCATTTTGCTGAGAAAATGAACACTAGCACCAACAAATCATGGACTATAATAATAATAATAATAATAATAATAATAATAATAATAATAATAATAATAATAATAATAATAATAATAATAATAATAATATCGTATAGCCTCCGGTGCCGGGTGCAAGCTTTGTTATTTGACACCCAAAGGGCAGCTTGCATGTCGAATTTTGACGTTCCCTGGAGCACTATGAAAGTCAAGGAGGGTAGATATCTAAGCTCCTTGGCTAGTGCTTTCTAGTAAAGAAAGGGGGAACTTTTGTGTTGGCGGAAAATCCCGAGATTAATTTTGCCATTATGAACACAGCCCACTGAATTCAAATGGGTTCCTTAACATGCCCACAACGTATTACATGCGTGCCGTGATCTTTGTCGCCATTCAAAAATCACTTACCACGGCCAGGAGTGAACCTGGAAGCTTGGGGTTGGTAGTCCTACACGTTAACCACTCACCCACCGTGGCAAGCATTATCACATATAGAGAATCACAGAATTAAATACATTCTTCAAACCTCTCACTAACACTGACACTACAATGTGAGCGAACAACTGCAAACTGGAAACTAACCTGAAAGTTCTACAATGTAACGATAATAAAACATCCGGTGCGCACTCACCTTTGAATGTACTGTAAGCTACTACTGTAGTAACGTTACCGCGCGGTCAACAATGCACGGGGACTTCAAAGCGATGCGCGGTAGGTAGGATCATAAATAAAAATCTGGGTATTTCTTTGAAACAGATGTGATTTCCCCATCTTTTGAGTAAGAGGATGACTGATGAACTTTCGCAAACACATGTGTTGGAAACGGAAAAAGTCTTGCTCTTTCAAGTTTATCACATTCCAAATAGAAATACTTATTTCATAAATAATATTATAACTTACAAATATCACTGCGGGCCGCATGCGATTGGATCGAGGACCGCGGGTTGGACACACCTGGCTATACAAGATCGACTCCGGTTCAAAACAGTAATCAACAACCATTATTTTTCTGAGAAAATGACTACCAGCACCAATAAATCGTGGACTGAAGAGCAGAGGAAGATTTTCGCCATTTTGGGAGAAGAAAAGATCAACATCATCAACTAAATAAGTTCTATAGCACTCCACAGATGGGCATAGTGATGTAAAGAAATAATACAAGGATACAGCTTGAGACTCCTAGTTACAGCTCCACTCAATTGTCGAGTCAGGGTGTACATGTCGTCCGCTGAACGTATGAGAAGTTTTTATCATTTTAAATGATCTTGTCGACTTCGTCGTTACGCTGGGGTCTGGCGTTACGTTACGGTGACGGGACGAAATGTACCCAGATGCACTGAGGTGTGTGACGTCATAGTACCGCTTGGTGCATGTGTTCCCTTACAATCTCTACTGTACTTCGTTAGTATAAGACCAAAATCGCCGATTCTTGGATGTCACGGGTAATCTCGAGAACCACTGGATGGATTTTGATGCGGTTTTCACCATTCTGTAAAGTTTATATCGAGGAAAGATTCTGTAGAAAATAATTTATGTATGATGAAAGGAAGCCAAGCAGTAACGATTTCAGTGAAAAAGTCGAAAACAAACTTGGCGTCCGTGCGCTTCTTAAGCTTACGCTTGGCAAACCGTTAAAAATATCAATATACTATGAGCGTAATAATTGGTCAGCATGAAAAGTTCTACAAAAAAGTCCGCGAGAGCATATCTCTATCTTCAATACACCGCCCACTATAAGTGATTTTAGACTGGATGGAAGGGGCACGTCCCCGCGCACTCTGGTGAGCGTGACGGCATCCCGCGCGCTTGACCTTGCTTTGCCCTTGGTTTGCACTTGACGTTCGCGAATAATTTGAAACAAGGTAAAGTATTATAAAGCAAGATAAGTATTATGCGGATAATTTTGTAACATGCCAAGAGTCTTTGGCTTCGAGCGAAGCGAGAAGCCTCCAGCCATTCTAGCATTTTTCAGCATTTGTAGCATTTAAAATAACACAAAGTCTAGTCTTTCAGACTGACTGTCACTTTTTTTGTTCTTGATTTGTACTTGTTCCCGCAACTTCAATGCAAAGTTCGTGTGTCAACAACGGTATTGACGTCCGAAACGGGGGAGGAGCTTACGGTCAGCTGTTTGCAATATGGCGGTGAGATAGTGACGTGAAGTAATTGGGTGTGCGTTTGTTATGGCTTCTAATTTATGATGGCAAAATACTACACATTTTCTTTCATTGATAGAAATACATTTATAATCAATTTAAATGCAGTGCCTAATTACTACAAGTTAAAAATATTACCCACATGTAGATAGTTAATTTACTGTCTGCTGTTACATATATGTAGCCTGTACTTGGGAGCCTAGAGGTTATCGATGTTTTTATTAATTTCACAATATATATATATCTCACATAACACAAAGGACGACTCCCTGATAATTAATTGAATCAAGCAACCCTGAATTTGCATGAATGTTTTGGGTTCAAAGAAACGTTACTTGGGATGCTCAAATCATACGGTACTTCAATATTTCAAATATTGACCTACATACTTGCTGTTCAAAGGCAAGAATATTAATTTATTAATCTCTTGCCACAGGCAAGTTAAAATGGAGGCATCCTCTTTATCAATATATTTAATTAAATATTTAAAATACAGATATTTATCAAAGCTGGAGTCTCCATTTGAACTTTTCATAAGCAAACGGAACAGATCAAAAACTACACTTTAAGCCAAACCAAATTCACTCCTCAGCTCGACATAAACCATAATACCAATTAAAACCTATACAAAACATACTCTCCTTACCGTTGTACAACTTTCAAACCAACTATTCGCACTCAAAACTGAAAAACCCTGAAATGGGAACTAATTAAAGTTAGAATAGCCTAGGCCGATTCGGTCTCCTGCTACATTACCGCATATGTATACTTAACATCACTATAACTTCAAAATTACGGCTAAGTGACCTATCTGCCTGAGTAGTATAGGTGTTACCGGCCTGCCTGGGATGATGGGTCACCAAACCGGTACTTAAAACTAAGATTTTACATTTTAATTAACTAAATTCACCAGTAGGGAGATCATAGCCAAAACACAATTTAAGCCAAATCATACTTCAATGACCTACATACTTGCTGTTCAACGGCAAGAATATAAATTCTCTGGCAAATTAAGGCTAGGAACAGCATTTTTCTTGAGTTTTCTAACCATTCGGCTATTGTCAATCGGAAGAACCCCTAAAATAAGTTTACGAAAAGCGGATTACATTCTATGTACGGCACAGAAGTAATAGGCTACAAGTTTATCAGTATTTTTGATGTAGGTAAATCCATGTGAATACAAATTAGAGACAATAACTATCAATAATCAACAGTACCGGTGGAAAGAAGTCGTCTTCTCAAAAAATGCAGACTGCACTCTGTCATGTAACATGTAACACGTTTTCCAATTGACAGCGCCGAAGCCCATCTTTCTCTCTGAACTTTTTGTTCAGGAAAGTAGTGAAGATATTTCGTACCCGTTTTATACGATTTGCAACCGTATACCTCCTCGAATTTGACAAATTTCTTTCTGTTTCCATCACGACGTCAATGCTTCACCATCTAAATAAACCTCACCAGTCACAATGTTACAGCTTCAACATTCTACCGCGTGGCTGCGCCATCCAACTTTTCTGACGTCAATAAAGAAACTGGTGTACAGACCTATCCTCATGAAAATTGCGAGTGGTGTCAACGCGTGCTCGCCTGTTAGAAAGGTTAACAGGTATTCATCATTTAGATCTGAAAAACATATTCATGTTTCGATGTTCCTCTGTGTAGCGGAGGAGCTTTACCTTTCTCTCTCTCTCATTCGTTTGTCTGTTTCCAACCTGCAGTAGATGCGTTGGCTGGTGACACTCATGAGTCCAAGCTACCTTGAAGATAACAGACCTAATCATCATCATCATCATCATCATCATCATCTTCCTTTCATGTGTTAGTCCTAGAAAAAACTGTTTCGGTCTACACAAAATATTTGAATTTTCACGCCATCTTTTCCTGGGGCGACCTAGAGATCTGTTTCCACCGGTGCAGTTGTTGACGACTGCTTTAGGGATCCTGCTTCTGTCCATCTTGTTAAGGTGGCCTAGCCAATTGACGTCAGAAAATTTGGATGGCGCAGCCACGCGGTAGAATGTTGAAGCTGTAACATTGTGACTGGTGAGGTTTATTTTCATGGTGAAGTATTGATGTCGTGATGGAAACAGAAAGGAATTTGTCAAATTCGAGGAGGTACTGCTCTGTATATGGTTGTAAATCGTATAAAATGGGTACGAAATCTCCTCACTACATTCCTGTACAAAAAGTTCAGAGAGAAAGATGGGCTTCGGCGCTGTCAATTGGAAAACGTGTTACAAGTTACATGCCAGTGTGCAGTCTGCATTTCTGTGAAGCCGACTTCTTTCCACAGCGTAAGCACCGGTACTGTTGATTATTGATAGTTATTGTCTCTAATTTGTATTCACAAGGATTTAGCTACCTCAAAATACTGATAAACTTGTAGCCTAATATAACAGCTTAGGCTTTCACGGCCGGCATTCATAATTAAATACAAGTAGACCACTGCAGACCAAGGAAAGGAACGGAACCCTTGATAATGCCGGACGCAGTTTCCGGTGAAACGTCGGGAGATATCCTGTCTGGACCACGGCCTACAAGCCCGAAAAACTTGTATTTAATTATTGTAGCCTAATACTTCTGCGCCGTACATTGAACCGAATGTAATCCGCTCTTCGTAAACTTATTTTAGGGGTTCTTCCGATTGACAATAGTCGAAGGGTTAGAAAACTTAAGAAAAATGCTGTTCCTAGCCTTAATTTGCCAGAGAATTTATATTCTTGCCTTTGAACAGCAAGTATGTAGCTCAATATTTGCAATATTTTAAGTACGATTTGGCTTAAATTGTGTTTTTGTCTATGATCTCCTTAGTGTTGAATTTAGTTAATTAATATGTAAAATCTTAGTTTGAAGTACCGGTTTGGTGACCCATCATCCCATGCAGGCCAGTAACACCTATACTACTCAGGCAGATAGGTCACTTAGCCGTAATTTAGAAGTTATAGTGATGTTAAGTATACATATGCGGTAATGTAGCAGGAGACCTGATCGGCCTAGGCTATTCTAAATTTAATTAGTTCCCACTTCAGGGTTTTTCAGTTTTGAGTGCGAATAGTTGGTTTGAAAGTTTTACAACAGTAAGGAGAGTATGTTTTGTATAGGTTTTAATTGGTATTATGGTTTATGTCGAGCTGAGGAGTGAATTTGATTTGGCTTAAAGTGTAGTTTTTGATCTGTTCCGTTTGCTTATGACAAGTTCAAATGGAGACTCCAGCTTTGTTAAATATCTGTATTTTAAATATTTAATTAAATATATTGATAAAGAGGATGCCTCCATTTTAACTTGCCTGTGGCAAGAGATTAATAAATTTATATACTTGCCTTTGAACAGCAAGTATGTAGGTCAATATTAGCAATATTGAAGTATGATTTGAGCATCCCAAGTAACGCTTCTTTGAACCCAAAACATTCATGCAAATTCAGGGTTGCTGGATTCAATTTATTATCAGGGAGTCGTCCTTTGTGTTATGTGAGATATGTGTATATATTGTGAAATTAATAAAAACATCGATACCGCTAGGCTCCCAAGTACAGGCTTCATATATGTAAGAGCAGACAGTAAATTAACTATCTACAGGTGGGTAATATTTTTAACTGGTAGTCTAGTAATTAAGCACTGCATTTAAATTGATTATACAAATATTTCTATCAATGAAAGAAAATATGTAGTATTTTGCCATCATAAATTAGAAGCCATACCAAACGTACACCCTATCACTGTCTTGTTTACTTCACGTCACTATCTCGCCGCCATATTGGAAACAGCTGACCGTAAGCTCCTCCCCCGTTTCGGACGTCAATTTCTTTGGTATTCATGGATGTATTCCAATATAGGTCTGCTCTTAAGACCATTCAGCACTTCTGTGTTTCGTTTGTGATCCCACTTAGTGATTCCAGCTGTTCGTCGCATATATTTAATTTCGGCGGTAGTTATTCGTCTCTCATCACATTTCCTCAGGGTCCACGCTTCGCTACTATAACAAAGTACTGGTCTTGCTAAGGTTTTGTAAATTCTTGTTCGGGTGTGTTTCTGTAATAGATCTAATGCAGGTATTAATTATACTGACCTGTGATATCTTCTCCTGCAGTGATAAGATTTCGTAGAGGAACGTCCGGTTAAATACTGGTCCATATGTTACCGTGGAGTTCTCTGGTGTAAACTGAAACACGTAAAACACGAGGTTGACAAAGGAAATTGTTTCTTATTTCGTAACCATTCACAATATGGAAAAATCTTCAATTAAGGTACTATCCCAACATTTTCTTGGAGTGAATGTACTTCCTCACTTGATGCCTGGTGAGGACAACACGGAGGATGAATCAGTCACGTGCGAGCGGACTATGCACAGGAGTTACAACTACTGTGGACACGTTGTTGTTGCTGTGACTGTTCCGGTCACAATGTTCCCAAACCCTTATTTGGTTGACTGCAAGAGAAGTCAGGTTAGGGTAATTTGTTCATACCATTTCTTTTCTTGTTCATCATCATCATTTAGGTTGTAGAATTTCATTTTATTTAGTGTATATATATCTTGTGTATCTCGGGGACTCAGTCAGGAATATTTCATTTAATTTGTATGGGAGATGTCAGTATACAAGACAGCGGATTGTGTAGGTAAGCTACAAGATGTTGCAACAGCAGGAAACTCTAGGCCAAATTTAGATTGGGCCGAGAATAACTTCCCTTGTCTTGAAGAAAGCTTTGTGTAAATTGTGTAAGGTTCTGACGTCAGAGAAGAGTTTCGCGCCACGAGTTGTAAGAAATATACATGGGTTCGAGATTATTGGTGTATTTTGTATGGGTTGGAGGGTATCATGACCCTGGCGGAGAAAGACGAAAACATGTGTTTACAAGATGAGAGGTGGGATTTTCGTGTATAGCGGGGCTTCACTTCTATTGTAGCGTCTGATTGGAAAGGTCGCGTTCTCGTAATTTGGCGTAGGCCTATTTGGAGAAACAGTTTTGTTGAAAGCATGGCTTGTGAATGTACTCGAAACGGCTACATATCACAACGATGTTATCTCGGTTAGCACAATTCAAGTTGGGTACGGAAGCACATTCATTTCTCTCGCAGAGATGTGGCTATGTAAACCAGTAAACATCTCTAACCTCAAACCACGTGTGGAAAATCTTAGAAATGCTGGGGAGAACTGATCTATCGAGCATGTCTCGTAGATTATCTGCTAGATCGTCGATGAGTGAGTAACAAACATCTTTATATTCCAACATTCATTTTGGGTCACATGTTTTCGTCATTGCCGAGGAGAGAAGATAGTAAACCATAGTCTGTTCGACGAGAGTCCCCGCCATATGTTTAAAGTTGATATTAATACACATATTTTGAAGGTTATAATTAGTTTTCTTTATAGGGAATTACACCTAATAGTTGAACGCCCAAATGATACCAGTTAGGTTGACCAAATGTGTGTCCAACACTCCACGACCCTGCCATTTCAATTGTGTGGTATATGATGAAGTACTTCCGATCAAAGATAGGAGGATGATTTTGGGAAGTTTTAAATCAGTCGCCCAAGAAGGGCTGGTAAAAAGTTACAACATAGCAACTCAACGTGGGGCAAGAGTAGGGAAACCTAGCAGGTATCATTAGGGCACATATGCACACAGCCGATAGACACCTTAGGAGTATTAGGGTTCACAGTAATTTGTTTTGTTTTAAGGGGTATGTCCACATCAGACAATTTAGAATTAAGGTCAAGGGTTGTGTGTAAATCAAACAGTAAAATGTCAGGTAATCAGGAAACTGGGGGAAGTGGCAGTGAGGAAGATGTGGAAAAGACAGTGGGAACATATGTTACCATTGTTACTACTGAGTCGCAGCTGATCGCTGAAGGTAGTAACTTAAATGTAAATGGAGGGGGTATGAACACTAGTTTGCTTCTTATGCTACTGAGTGAAATAAAAGAGATTAAGAAGCAAGGAGAATCTATGAGTAAGGAAATTAAGGAGCAGGTAGGCTCTGTAAATGAGAAGGTAGAGTCAGTGACCAAGGAGATAGAGTCTTGGAAGGAATCTGTAAGTAAGGAAGTAACATATTTAGGAGTATTTGTCAGTAAGGAGTTAGAATCTCTGGTAGAGTCTGTGAGTGAGACGTGTAAGTCCAGTAGGGAAGAGTTGGACAAGCTGGGAGAGTCCGTGAGTGAGACGTTTGAGCCTAGTGTGGATAAGTGGAGCAAGCAGGTAGAGTCTAGTACAGAGAAGTTAGAGTCCGGTATAGAGGCAGTGAACAAGCAGGAAAGAGAAGTGAAAGATCCTGTAAGTAAGGAGGTAAGAGAAGTTAGGCAGCAAGGAGAGGCTATTAGAAAGGAGGTAGGCAGGCAGGTAGAATCTGTGAAGTTGTGTGTGGACGAAGCAGCAGAGAAGCAGCAGTTGAAAGGGACGGTAGGTGATAGTAGCGTAGACGAGAGTGAACAGCAGTTGAAAGGGACGGTAGGTGATAGTAGCGTAGACGAGAGTGAACAGCAGTTGAAAGGGACGGTAGGTGATAGTAGCGTAGACGAGAGAGAACAGCAGTTGAAAGGGACGGTAGGTGATAGTAGCCTAGACGAGAGTGAACAGCAGTTGAAAGGGACGGTAGGTGATAGTAGCGTAGACGAGAGTGAACAGCAGTTGAAAGGGACGGTAGGTGATAGTAGCGTAGACGAGAGTGAACAGCAGTTGAAAGGGATAGTAGGTGATAGTAACTTAGAGGAGAGTGAACGGCAGTGGGAGGAGACGTTAATTGAGAGTGAACAACATTTGGAGGTGATGTTAGGTGAAAGTCAGCAGGGAGATTCTAGTAGACAGAATAAACGGGAGGTGGAAATAAGGAATTATAGAAGTAGAAAGAAACAGGATAAGGATAATATCAGCACAGGAAAACTATCAGAGGGGTGGGGGGCGTCAGGAAAGTGGCAACGAAAGAGTACAGGTGAACCAGAGGAGAAAGAAATAGGCATTATGCTGAATCAGGATATCAGTCGACCTTCATCGAGTGTATCATTTTGGCAGGTAAGTTTGAGGGAGATGAGTAGGAAGTTGGCAGCTTACAGTTTTTGGAGGGTTAAATTCAGTTTTTTTTTTGGATAGGCGATCAGGTGTGTTTCAGAGTTCTTATCTATCTTCAGTTTAGGGGTTGGTTTAGTTTTTTTTTCATCTATTTCAGGGGCCTTTTAAGGTGGTTAAACGTATTGGTGAGTGTGCCTATAGTTTAACGGACCAGGATGGTAAGTCTGTCAGTACACATAATATTAGGAATCTCCGTAGATATCACTCTGTAAAATAATATGGCATGGACTCTTAGAGAATCAGTCAACATAACGTGATGGCATGACAAAACTCAAGAGATGTGACGAAGAATGCTAACCAGCAAAGTGGCATCGAGTGTTAGATGGATAGATGGTATGATAAGGCCTGTGCAGGCAAATACCATGGCTTGTGAAGCGATAGGGTCTCATGATGAGACGAAGAAAATGAAGTGGTAGACCTAAGACACTTGAGAGAAATCAGTGAGGCTAGGAAATGGACACAATAAGACATTCGAGAGAGTGAGAATGTGTGAAAATTTGACAAGTGTGTATGTATATATGTCTTCCAGGGTTTATTTATGTAATAGTGTAATTCTTTGTGTTTTCAGTGCGTTGCTTGTTTGAGTGTTTGTGATCCACACTTGTTTCACCCGTGTGAATCACATGGGGGCGTATTGTGACTGTTCCGGTCACAATGTTCCCAAACCCTTATTTGGTTGACTGCAAGAGAAGTCAGGTTAGGGTAATTTGTTCATACCATTTCTTTTCTTGTTCATCATCATCATTTAGGTTGTAGAATTTCATTTTATTTAGTGTATATATATCTTGTGTATCTCGGGGACTCAGTCAGGAATATTTCATTTAATTTGTATGGGAGATGTCAGTATACAAGACAGCGGATTGTGTAGGTAAGCTACAAGATGTTGCAACAGCAGGAAACTCTAGGCCAAATTTAGATTGGGCCGAGAATAACTTCCCTTGTCTTGAAGAAAGCTTTGTGTAAATTGTGTAAGGTTCTGACGTCAGAGAAGAGTTTCGCGCCACGAGTTGTAAGAAATATACATGGGTTCGAGATTATTGGTGTATTTTGTATGGGTTGGAGGGTATCATGACCCTGGCGGAGAAAGACGAAAACATGTGTTTACAAGATGAGAGGTGGGATTTTCGTGTATAGCGGGGCTTCACTTCTATTGTAGCGTCTGATTGGAAAGGTCGCGTTCTCGTAATTTGGCGTAGGCCTATTTGGAGAAACAGTTTTGTTGAAAGCATGGCTTGTGAATGTACTCGAAACGGCTACATATCACAACGATGTTATCTCGGTTAGCACAATTCAAGTTGGGTACGGAAGCACATTCATTTCTCTCGCAGAGATGTGGCTATGTAAACCAGTAAACATCTCTAACCTCAAACCACGTGTGGAAAATCTTAGAAATGCTGGGGAGAACTGATCTATCGAGCATGTCTCGTAGATTATCTGCTAGATCGTCGATGAGTGAGTAACAAACATCTTTATATTCCAACATTCATTTTGGGTCACATGTTTTCGTCATTGCCGAGGAGAGAAGATAGTAAACCATAGTCTGTTCGACGAGAGTCCCCGCCATATGTTTAAAGTTGATATTAATACACATATTTTGAAGGTTATAATTAGTTTTCTTTATAGGGAATTACACCTAATAGTTGAACGCCCAAATGATACCAGTTAGGTTGACCAAATGTGTGTCCAACACTCCACGACCCTGCCATTTCAATTGTGTGGTATATGATGAAGTACTTCCGATCAAAGATAGGAGGATGATTTTGGGAAGTTTTAAATCAGTCGCCCAAGAAGGGCTGGTAAAAAGTTACATTGCATCAGTTGAGGGACTTGGACATCGTGGTCATTTAGCACTGTGCACTTGGTTGTGAGTGTGTGGATATTTTATCTGATAACCTGTGTCACTGTGGTGACTGTATCACTGTGTGTATTTGTAATTCAGGTGAGGATTGGGAAGGAGATGGCCGTGGCCTTAAGTTAGGTACCATTCCGGCATACATCTGGAGTAGAAGTGGGGAAACCACGCAAAACCACTTCCAGGATGGATGAGAGGAGAATCGACCTACCTCTTCTCAGTTTTGCATCACGAGGCTGAGTGTATCCTACCCCGTTCCAACCCTCAAACGAGAATTAAATTTCTTGGCAGAACCGGGAATCTAACCCCGACTTCGTGGGCGACAGCCCAGAACGCTAATCGCTACACCATGAGGTGGTCGACTCAGTGAGGAAAGCAATGACAAACTACCTTACCTACTACGCCTCAATATAGCACTTTCTTGGATTTTACTGGGTTTCTACCCGCATAACCTACTGCGGTACGAACTATGGACTGACTATTTGACATACGACGGAAGTTACGAAAATTAGTTTCGTCATTCTTTATCCCAGGGATCCTTTATTGCCAAATTGACAAACACCCTGGCATCACCTTGCGCTATTTTCCGACATAGTCGCCACCGACATTGAGACAGTTGTCGTAGCATGCAATCAGTTTGAAGCAACCACTCGGGTGCAACTACTCGGTGCCCATCGTGCGGACACTTTTCGGTTACCCAACTCATCATGGAGCATGTGATAGGCCCGGGCACGACCAATACACAGTGTGGACTCCACGTCTGCCACCGTTATGTACCTGTCTACTAACACCATGACCTCTACTCAAACAATGTTGTTTACATTCGTGGATGTGGAGGGGCCCCAACTTCGATCTTCATCCTCCACACTCTACCGTCCTTCACTGAACATGCAACACCAGTGATCGACCGAATGATATCGGGCACGCCAGTCTGCTGCTCCTCTCTCTCTCTCTCTTTGTGGGTGCTCTACACATGCGTCATTCCCCCTAAGGTGACGCTCCTTCCGTCGTTGAAGCATTCTCGGGTGTGGATTCTTATAGCAATTGTTTGTGTCACCTGGTGTACCAAATGCTCGCGCAATAACATTACAAAACTTATTTTCGGAACTTCACTCATACATACATACATACATACATACATACATCAATACTTTACCAAATTAGCCCCATAATACTAGCATACATAAAATTGACGTGTATGAATAATTTAACTGCTTAGAATTCCCTCTACATCTGTCCCCACCCTACCATCTTCCAGCAGTGCTTCTACAGGTCTATGGTGGTAATGTCAATGCTTTTGTTATTAATGCCAATCTGTTCTAGAGGCATAATCATGGGGCAAAGAATTGCCTGGAAACTATCCTTGAATTTAACAACATATTGGTTTCTCCATGGCAATAACAAAGAGGTGGGGATTTGATGTAGGTATGTCACCACTTCAGAGGGATTATAAAAACAACCTCATAACAACCAGAGACAGTATAAGAGGCTGGAGAGATTACGTACTGCTATTTACGTCGAGGTAAACGACTTCTGTATTTGTTAGCCTACTTTCGATTTTTGCAAAAAATGAAAGTAGACTTATGAGATCAACACAGGGCGAAAAAAGTGTGTCTGTCTGTGTGTGTGTATGTGTGTGTGTGAGTCTGTGTGTGTGTGTGTCTGTGTGTGTGTGTGTGTGTGTGAGTGTGTGTACTCTGAATGTCTGTCCCCCCCCTATCAATTCGAACACGATGAATGCGAATTGAACGAAATTTAGTACAAAGGTAGCACTAGCAAAGGACACCTCAGTGTCATGTTTTATATCGCCGCCATCTTGACGGAAACGTAATGGCGGCCACACAAATGTTCAAAGTTTAATCAAATTACGACTAACCTAATCATCCGATCTCTACCAAATTTTGGAACAACATACCTTTATGGGGGGAGCATCCTTTGACCACACTAATAAGTCATCAGCGTAATAGTTTGCGGATGGCGGCCATCTTTGTGTGAAAATCGATTCCCCCTATTAATTCGAACACGGTGCAACCGAATGGAACGAAATTTGGTACAGAGGTAGTACTAACAAAAGGCACCTCAGTGTCATGTTTTATATCGCCGCCATCTTGACGGAAACGTAATGGCGGCCACACAAATGTTCAAAGCTTAAATCAAATTACGATTAACCTAATCATCCGATCTCTACCAAATTTTGCAACATCATACCTTTATAGAGGAAGCATCCTTTGACCAAATAACTAGGTCATTAGCCTAATAGTTTGCAGATGGCGGCCATCTTTGTGTGAAAATCAATTCCCCCTATTAATTCAAACACGGTGAAACCAAATGGAACGAAATTTGGTACAGAGGTAGCACTAGCAAAGGGCACCTCAGTGTCATGTTTTATATCGCCACCATCTTGACTGAAACGTAATGGCGGCCACACGAATGTTCAAAGCTTAAATCAAATTACGATTAACCTAATCATCTGATCTCTACCAAATTTTGCAACTACATACCTTTATGGAGGGAGCATCCTTTGACCAATCTAATAGGTCATTCACCTAATAGTTTGCGGATGGCGGCCATCTTTGTGTCAAAATCGATTCTCCCTATTAATTCAAACACGGTGAAACCGAATGGAACGAAATTTGGTACAGAGATAGCACTAGCAAAGGGCATCTCAGTGTCATGATTTATATCGCCGCCATATTGACAGAAACGTAATGGCGGCCACACAAATGTTCAAAGCTTAAATCAAATTACGATAAGCCTAATCATCCGATCTCTAGCAAATTTAGCAACAACATACCTTTATGGAGGGAGCATCCTTTGACCAAACTAATAGGTCATCAGCCTAATATTTTGCGGATGGCGGCCATATTTGTGTGAAAATCGATTCCCCTTATCAATTCGAACACGGTGAAACCGAATGGAACGAAATTTGGTACAGAGGTAGCACTAGCAAAGGGCACCTCATATTCATGTTTAATATCCCTATAGCACGTTGTATTTCAACAAGCTACTACAACCAACATTCAATCATACTCCTTGAAAAGGACAAAGAGTTATAACAACACCCATGCATTTAGGAGAAAGTAGGCTATATGTTCTTTACTGAACATCTTGTTGTATTTAAGATGGAACTTAGCGTACCTATTAAACTTCAAAGACCACAGAGGATTCAGTGTATATAAATAGTGTTACATACGGAATATATATGAATTTCAACCATTTAACTAATTCGTGCCTTAGCACAAAGTTCAGCGGCTTCGGTGGCGTCGTTGGTAGCATGCCGAGCTTCTATGCCCAAGATCGCGGGCTCAAACCCGGCCAAAGTCGTCGGATTTTTTAAGAGCGTTAAAAATCCCTCAGTATGCCTTCCTTCGGAGGGGAAGTAAAGCCAGCGGTCCCATGTCATAGATTTATGGCATGTTAAAGAATCTTCCACTAATTACACCTGCGTGAAGCTAAATTGACTTAGGCCTATAGGTTAAACAACGCTCTTAAGGTTCCTACGTTCGTCGACAGGAGCCGACTGTGATGGCGTCTAGTAGCTAAGTTCTGAACTAGTAGTCGTTGACGGTGGCGTTTGGTGGCAAAAGTAGGAACTATTTGAAAAATTCAAAATCTGCAGTCCTTACTGAACCCATGTACCATAGGCCTCAAAGGGAGTCGAATCCATGTACTTTGAGAAAGGAATGAAAGAATCATACAGTTTCTAAGGGAACGGAGAGAGATTTCAAGCCAGGATTACAGCCTAACATTGTGCAAGCGCTAGGGCCAGGTGTTCCTTAGATGAGCTCATGCCTCTTGACATTTATAAGGAGCCAGTCATGGATATTATTAGAACGAGTGGAAAGTTTTGACTGTAAGACGAAGAAGCTGGACTCGGAAATTGCTCTTACGTTGCAGGAATATGGCAACCTCGCTGCTGAGTCAGAACAGGAATAATTAAATTTAACCCGTTTACGAGTATAAAAATAAGTAAACAGATACAGTACGGTGAATCATTTTGGATTAGAGATTTTTGTGTAAAGAAAAACCTTGTAAAAATTGCACAGGAGAAAACTGCAAACGCAAGTAGACGTCATTGGGGGTTCACCGAGACCCAAGGAGTGGGAGAATAAAAAAAGAACAGCACCACCCACACAGTTGAGGACGATAAATTAATTAATATCTCGGAAATGCACGATCGATTTCCATGCACAGGAAGATTATTTTACGTTTGGAAGACGAGCTTTCTGGATATATAATTTTTATAATTGTGCGACAATTAGTTCAAAAGTTGGTCACGAAAAGGACTAGAGTTTTATCTTTTTGTGGCTGAATAGTATAAAGCTCCTGGCAGAGCCAGACCAAACATGCAGTTATTCTGACAGCCCGTGAGGGGGTGTTACTCTGCATCAGTGCATGCAGTCTACGAGAGCCCGTGAGCGGAGGTGCTGCACCACATCGTATACGCAGTATTCAAGAGCCCGTGAGGGGGACGTTAAGCTGTATCAGACATCGATCCAGAGCCTGTGGGAGGCTATGCTACAAGTTCACCGAGTGTAGACCAGTTACGATATAAGTACGCTACGCTGAGGGTTAGCCGTTCGAGACTTTGAAGAGTCCTAATTTATAAAGAACATTAAATATACGGACTTTAAAGCAATATCGCCAAAGTAAGACACAGCGATCAGTAGGGAACTTCGAGTTCCAGAAGAACACTAGTTCAATACAGTTACGAAGTTATAAGAACTCCAACAAATAAACGGCGTTACGTCTAGTAAAGACATTGTTAAAGACATTAAGTCCTGTAAAGGACAAGAATAAACAGTAATTACGATCGCGAAAGATAGAAGTTCAAGCGAAAGGAACTTAGGTTCGAAACCAGAGGGAAACGTACTCTAGTGAGAAAACGTCAAAAATATACGATAGACAGTATACGGTCCTCGAAGGGAGGCCAAGATATAGAAACTAAACGGTACGATAGACAGTATACGGTCCTCGAAGGGAGGCCAAGATATAGAAACTATAGGTGGCGATAGACCACCATATATAAATAGAGGTGACGGCAAAGTAAAGACATTTATCGCCTAGTTAAAGCAGATAAAGTAAAGCCGAGTAATAGACAATAGAAGCGGTTTTGAGAGACTGAAACCAGTAGTTTCCATTGTAGGAGAGAGAAACTTTGAACGAGTAAAATCACACGTCCAATGCAGGTCGATAGGATTCACATCAGGGATCATCAACAGCCGACAGAAATTGTCAAAATCATTGAGATACGCCCGTGTGATAGGAGTGAAGTGTAAATATTGTAAGAAAAGAAATAAGAGTATCATTTTAAGTGTTTTAGGTAAAGTGAAAGCGTTTTATGCACAGTGATATGTGTTATAATATGTACCAGAGTAATATTTTTTAGTGTTTTAATGTGTGTTCCAAACGGATACACCAGTGTATAAAAAAATGTTGTCAGTGATAAATATAGTGAATATGTGTCAAGAAATTTCTGTACATAAGATGAGATTGTACAATATGGAGTAGGTCAAGAAGGTGGGCCAAAAATGGCACATCAAACGAGAATAAAGGTCAGAAAGCGACCTTAAACATGTAAGTAAAGATTTTCATTATGTTTTGGTGTCGGGAAAATTTTTGTGTACAATTCCACCGGAGTTTTGAGTAGAAGGGATGTTTTTTAATGAATAATAACTAAATAAGAACGCGATCTGAACGAAAATAAAGTTTTAAGAAATAATAAATAATTATGTGAAATAATAAATCCTGTAGAGGAAATGCATGGAATAAAATGTCAGTATTTAATGAATGTTATAAAAGCAAGCGTGATAATAATAATTATAACAAAGATATTTACATAAAGGTAAATTTGAATTATATGAAAGAAATAGCTTTTGAGCTTTTGTAAGGAATGAAAACATGATGTAAATAACAAGGTAAAGAAATCTAAATAAAGATTAAATTGAATGATATAAAAATATAGAGCGTTGGAGCCTTAACAAATGTATAAGACATGATGTGAATGCAGGTTCTTAAAAAGGGAGCGATTTATTGTCAACGGAAAAGATTAATATAAGAATTAAGATATGTATCAATTGTTACTATGAAATTTATCAGTTCTTTGGAAGACATTCGGCCGTAAATTAATGTGTAGCGTAATGGAACGCAATTAAATAAAAAGTCACGCTAGGAACGCGTAAAAGTTAAAGTACTTGGTAAATTACTTATGGAGGGTAGTTGATTGCAGTGAATTGAGATATGTTGTAAGTCCGCTAATTGTGACGTAGATCACGAGGCCATGTGTGTATTATTTAAAAGGGAGCTAATGTATGGTATTATTGAGCGTATGTCATGTAGGCCACGGCCGACTGTAAATCGCGTCTTGTATAAGTTCTCCAAATGTGGAAATGTTCCCGAGGCATGTTAAGAGATTCGAACCTAGAATCCTTTTGTTGTTAAAGCCCCTAATTATTCGTCGTAGAATGTGTATTAATCTTCCCAATCAATGAGGACCCTCTCATAATTAATAAATGCCAAGGTTACGAAAGTGGTTTATGAGCCAAAGAATATTGTTGAATGGAAATAAGTGAAGTAAAAGCCAGGTCTCTCCACAGAACTGAGAATAATGTGAAGGTTTGTTTTAAAGCATTGAAGAGAGCTGCCACTGTAGGTTAGGCAGAGAGTCGCTTTCCTTGTCATAAATCACGCCCGAGTATAATGGCCTGACCCTCATAAAGCGAGGGTGGGTAAAAACCGTCTTGTAAGATGTGTTAAATACACCGTGAGTGTTTTAAAGTTGTTAATGACCCGGGCGTTGAACCGAGGTCCTTGTAGATTGATATTATCGCTTGCCAATTCAGATCGTAGTTTTCTTATGTGATAATGGTCTTATAAGACAAATGAATTAAATAAAATCCCTATTGTAATATTGGATGGAAAATAGGAATCCACGAGTTTTGTGAAGATAAATAGGTTTCGGGAGTGATCATAGTTTTTGACTTTGTCAAGTAATCTTTATAACTCTGGAGTACACAAATAGTTTTCCCGATCACCGTAGTGAATTTGCAAAAACTTGAGAGAGATAGTAAATATGGAGAACATGTGATATGCCCAAATATTGAAGTGAATAATTAACATGTAATTTTAAATGGAATTATATATTTGTTTTGATGATAAGAAAAGATAAAAATAATTCTTGAGGTGTACAAAAATATGACACCATTATTATGGGAAAGTATCGAGCCAAAGAAGCTCGTAGTTATTTGGAACTTTAAGATAAGTACTTTATGGAAGTGAAAATAATCGTGAATTGTTGGTTAAAGAAAACCATGTGTTTTAATCTAATATTTGTTTTATTTTTATGCTATTCCTTGTTCACTTTGGACAAGTAGAATGATATTGGTCAGTAGTTTATGTGTTTATTTGTTTGTAGCGCCATAATTTTTGATTAATTAAATGTGTTAAAATAGGAGTTGATTTTGTTGGTATTTTTGCAAGTGTATCCTCTATTTAATCCAAAATATGTAAGTCACAGAGTGGGAGAACTTACCGCAGCCCCGAAAAATCCCGAATTGAGCAATGCTGGCATACTGTGATTTGCATATTTCTTGCTGCAAGGGCACATTACTTGAATTAAAAAAAACAGATAACACACACTAATACAGTCATCACAATTAACAGCGGTTATCAGACAGATTCTACACACACCCAAAGTACACGGGGCTACATGACCGCGTTGTCGCAGTCCCTAAACTAAGGAACCAACCAACCAGCACAAAGTTCATAATATACGTACATTTAACGTGTAGTTAGTATTAAGCATCAATTGAATAATCTTAGTATTGCAGGGTTATCACAATTAAATACAGATTGAGGCCGATACAGAGGTCTCTAAGTGGGTCTTATTGAATATAAGTGTTTCATAATATTATGAAATGTTGTAATTTTGAGATCTATAGCCAATTTTGATTAACATGCACTCCTTGTTCAGCTGACAGCTCGGTTCACAGAATATTTCTTTTTATTGCTTTGTATTGTTTTGCCTTGCTTTTTGATGTATTGTATCATGGTGTATCTGCAGCAGTAAACTACGGTACTCACATAGTCAAGACCCACAGCCTTGAACATGATTTGCTCGGTGCGATAGAAGGGGTCAAACCGAGAATCAAAGTAGTCTTTCTCGACCCGAGAGCGGCTGTTGGGTGAGGCCCAGATCTCTACTGGCTCCGTGGTGATGATGAGATATTGTGATCCATATATGAGCCCCAGACATATCCACGAGGCCACAGCCAATACCACGGTCGGGTGGGAGGCAAAATCTGGAATCAAGCAAGCACCAATGAATATTCATAACACAAAATAACTTAAGAATGGAATGATTTTAGAACGTTCATTCTTACAACTACCTAACTTAGCCATAAGGCCTGTCACAATATTTGATAAATCAACTCAACTTTGAAGCGTAAAGTTGAAAAGAATTAGACAAACGGGGATGATGATCAAGATATTCAATGCCCTAAATTATTTTAAAGGGTGTAGAGCATATGCCCTTGAGCCCTTTATGTAAAACAGCAAACAACTCTGAACTATGAGTAACGCGATAGACTCAGAATTTGTGTTGAAACCCGGCGTGGCTGTAGAACACAACAAAGTTCAGCATACAAATAGGACATTACATAATTCTAAACCATAGCAATGTTATGTTCTCAAAACATTTGATGATATCATGATACGAATAGCGTTACACAAATTACAGTATATGCTTTGACTCACGTACATATCCCCCACTTGGTGAAGAACGTCTCCAGATGTCGGGAAATAGTTTCAGGGACAACAGCGAAGAAACAAGACGTAGGCCCTTGTTCGTCAGAGGCTGTAAACAGGGAAATTGTTATTAATTTTAGAGGCTGATAACATCTTCATCATCAGCCACTAAACAGAAAATAATGCTTCTATTAGATTAATTAATTAATTAATAATAATAATAATAATAATAATAATAATAATAATAATAATAATAATAATAATAATAATATGTGTTTTAGGTCTCATTTAATGTTGCAATATTAGAGTTGGCAGAAGGTTTCTTTTACGTGCCAGTAAATGAACTGCACGGCTTTCTCACACATACAGGGCCCTCAAATGCCAACTGACTGCGCTAGGATTCGATCCCATTACCTTGAGAACAGCAGCGAGAACCTCACCTCTGCACCGGCAGCTACGTACAATAACGTTGCTGTTGTTGTTGTTTCAACTGAGGGGATTGGATATCGTGGTCATTTAGCTCCGTGTACTTAGGTGTAATTTCCGGCCCCGTGGTGTTGGGGTAGAGCGCTTGCCTCTCACCCGGAGGCCCCTGGTTCGATTCCCGGCTCCGTCAGGGATTTTAGAAACTAACGTGAGGGTTGGAACGGGGTCCACTCAGCCTCGTGAGGACAACTGAGTAGCTGTCTGACAGTGAGGCAGCGCCGAGGGGATGCGACACGCTAACCACGTGTCACCCCAATATCTGCAGGCCAAATGGCTAGGCAGTGGTCACTTGGTAGGCCTAGGCCCTTTATGGGCTGTAGTGCCAGGGGTAAAAAAAACACCTTAGGTTTATGTATGTGTATGTGTAGATATAATTTGCCTGATAACCTCTGTTGTTACGGTGTCTGTGGTAGTGTGTCATTTGTAATTCAGGCAAGGATTGGAAAGAAGGCGGCCATGGCCTTAGTTAGGAACCATCTCGTCATTTACCTTTAGCAGAAGTGGGTAAACCACTTCCAGAATGGCTGTACTCATTTTTGCGTCAAATTGCCGAGTCGAGAATCGAACTTGGTTCTCCGGGGTGTGTGTGGTGTGTGTGGTGCGTGTCAGTTATCCTCTCGTCCCACCACGAGGCAGTTGTGTGCATACAGCGTAAGCTCAACTACGGACTCTGTTGTACAGGTTAGTTGAATACAAGCGACAGAAATAGAGAATGGTGCAGTTTGAGCAACGGGAAAACGTCAAGTTCTGCCAAAAATCAGTCATATCTACCAAAGAAACGTTTCAGATTATGAAGCATATTTGGTCGCAGTGACGTGTTAGCACCAACGATTTATGCAGGGGCGGACAGTTTGAAGAGTGTATTGGTCGGCCACAACGATCCGAATTGAGCGTAAAAGTTATAATGTTGGTGCAAGCCAACCGCTGCTCATCCGTAGCTGAACTCGGCCCAACAGCATGAAACAACCATGATGGCAACAATAAACAGTATGGTACCGTGTGAAGGTACGCCGTGTTGTGAGGCAACTGTTGGGGTATTTGGATTCTGCAGGCTGCCTATAACCAGGCGCTGGTCCAGAATTTCATGGCCGAACAGCTGGCTACCTAAAATTGGACAGAAAGTTAAATGCACTAAAAGAGCTTCAAGATCTGGTACAGGTAAGAGTTGACTACATCTACTACAATAACGAAGATAAACGGCAACGTCATGCGCAAAGGATGAAACTAGGCTACTGCGCAAGGAAATTCTTCGATTCTAGCCTAGGGGAAGCGGTTCAACATGATATTCGAGAAAAAAGGTGGAAAGAAAATGTAAGAACGTAATGAGCCACATGGCCAAACATTTATTGGGATGATCATGGAATTATATAGCCTAGTGTTTGGTTACTTAAGTTGTACTGTATGTGTTTATCTCTACCCCGTATTATTTCCGTTTCTCCGGGACTGGGAATGAAGTGAGCTGAGTATACTGCGTAGCAGATGTCTCTTTTACGACCGGCCTCGGTGGCCGAGGGCGTTGGAATCGAGAAAGTGTGGGTTCGAATCCCACTTCGGCCGTCTTGAAAATGGTTTTCGTTGTTTCCCATTTTCACCACCAGGCAAATGCCGGGACGGTTCCTTTCAATACGTCCACAGCCGACTTCCTTCCAAAATCCCTTCTCTGACTCTTCCTGAAAATAAAATAAATGTGTTTTGACTGCATACTCCACGAGGTGGACTGTATGTTTGTAGTGATGGGGTAAATGTTATGATTATATTATTAGTAACTTATGTAAGGTGACGCGGGCTATAAGTGGGAGTCAGCTAACTTGTATAACTAAAGAACAAGTTACTTCTTTTTCAAACAAGATGTCAACCAGGATCATGTTGTCAACATAAATATTTACTTTACCGTCTGTCATACAATCAGGCTGCTATAGTATAACAATACTGATCATGTCGCAATAATACGTTGGCTAGTAGACAACCGCAGCACAGCCGTGCTCGTTAATTCGTAGATCACAGCCATGAGGGCAGCTGCATTAAGTCCTTAGGTTCGAATCTCGACGGTGACAGTGGCTATCATGAGTGTAATTTTCCCCCGAGGTTTTCCCCACACTCCCCCCAGGCAAATGCCGGTATAGTACCTAACTTAACGTCGTGGGGCTCTTACCTTATCCCTGCCCCTACTACAGCTACACACACTACTACAGTCATCACAGAAATACAGGTTATCAGACAAGCTCAACACACACCCAACTACACGGGGCTGATGACCTTACTTCAAGTCATCAACAACAAAGAATCTGTATTCATGAAGTGTAAAAGTGTCATTGTTCATAATTTAGATGTTGCAGTATAAGTTATAGGCTATGTTGGTTAACTACGTGAAGTTGGTGACCATGGCTGTCATCATACTAGACAAATAATACTCAGCTCATGCTGCCAGCTTTTAAAATAATAATGTTGTTGGTTTTACGGCCCATTAAACTACTGCGGCTTTTAGAAATGCCAGAGTGCCGGAATTTTTCCCGGAAGGGTTTCCTTAACGTGCCAGTAAATTTACTGACACGACCCTATCGTATTTGCCCACCCTCAAATGCCAGCGCCTCGAACCGATCCTACAACCTTGGGTACAGCAGGCGAGAACTGCACTACGCAGCCAGTCGGCAACTTTCCAAGTAGTACAAGCGCTAATTTTAGTGTCTGCAAGTAGTTTGCAAACAATGAGTGTACTAGTAAATGTAACCATGACATGTTTGTAGTATTTTTTTTCGTGTGGCCTCCTGAGAGGCCGAGTGCAGGTCTTTCTAGTCGACGCGCTTGGGCGACCTGCGCGTCGGGATGAGAGATGGAATTGATGGTGAACCGTTTTTTTCTTTTCCACCTGTAGTCTTCCCTTTTTCTCTTTTCTTCGGCGTGTCGATTATCGGAATTGTTCTCTTTTCTTCTGGGTTATTACTGGCCAGGGTAACCGGGCAGATCAGTGGACATTTCTATAATTGCTGATCAAGGTTCGTTATAGTGATTTCTTACTATGCCGAATCGTGATCAGTGACACCTCTTTCCTTTTACTTTCTCTTTTCCGTCTCCTGTGACAACCCCTTGTTACTCTCTAGGCAGTCTTCTGTTTTTTCTATCCTGGTAGGACCCTTTTGTTTATGCACCCGCTCTCATTTTCGAGATGCCTTGCTTTTCTATCCGTTTTTCCCGTTCGTTTGTGTTTTTTTTATAAAGGTGCGCGTAGAGGTGCGAATCTAGTTCATTTAATGTAATTCCGTGATGCCGGATTAATGCTGATACCATCAAGGTAGGTTACGTATTTTTGTCTTTGCTCATTGTTTGGAATACTAGGGCGTTTCGCCTATTCTAGTATGTCCATGGAGTATCTGTTTCGTTCCCGTTATTCTTTGTCCCCATTTCATCGTATCTTTTGTGTAGGTATTTGGTCCGGTTTACTGAGTAACGTGTGTTCAACAGTAAGACCTATGCCATATCTCTTATCTTTTTGTTTGCCTCTTATCTTAGGATTGCGTTTTCATATGCAACTCCATGAGTTTGGCTTAATCCCTTTCTGACGTAACTAATTTTGATGGGTATCTTTTATTTTGTGTTGCAATACCTTTCTCGTAATTATTTTTAATATCGGTTACTTGCCCCTCTTTGTGTTTATTCTTTTACGTCATATCTACGCGCTCTTTTATTAATACTCTGTCCCTCTCGCGCTCCCTCATCTCCTTCAGGGCTATTTGAGGTACCGTTCGCTCCTTTGACGGTAGACTCACTTTCCCCGACTCTTTGTCTAGCCCTTTTAATCTTTATTTTTCACAATGTAATTTTACTCTTTACGAGTATACTTTCCCCCCCCCCCCCCCCCCTTTATCGTTTCTCCCTATCGATCTTGACATTTACGTTTCGGTCCTTTCGACCGTTATTTTACCTAGTATCACATGTTGTCGTCCACTTAACCTCATTCATAGCATGTAATGCTTCCTCGTCAATCCTTGATGTTATCTCTTTGGTCAATACATTACCTCTTCTTTGCCTATGTGTTGAGTATGTGTACCTTATTTAGTCTTTATTTCTTTAGGCTAGGCTAGGCTAAGTTAGGCCCATAATGTATAGCGCATTCGAATAGAATTTGCATTCATATGCCAGTGAATGTACGTTCAATCCATCGCCTCTGATACCTTCATAACCTTAGTCCGGTTTAATGAGCCCAGCGCCAGGCTAATCGGTACACACTTCCACTGCGAACTACATCTTGCGAAAGGCCAGACGGCACAATGGATATGAATGAAACTGGGCAAGGATGTGGAAGGAAGCGGCCGTGGCCTGTCAGTAGGTACCGTCCCAGCATTTTCCTGGTGTTGAAATTGGGAAACCACAGAAAACTATTTCAAGGAGGGCCGATGGTGGGCTTGAACCCACGCGTCTACCGAGTAAGCAGAGAGCTTGGCCCCATGACCTAATGCTGCGCCACTGCTGACGGTACAGGTTTGTAGTGATGAGGGACAAATGGTAAGCTTTCATCCTTAGCTACGCGGACTTCAACTTGTCCTCCTCTGAAGATTCACCTGTTGATGGCACTGTTCTCCGCAGCCTGGTGAAGAATACAATGGATCCAACGAAGATCACGGTGAGGACCACAAACACGATAAAAGCTATCACAGCCACACCGTCAAAGTCCAGGATGAGGAACTCGGAGTCATCGTCATCGGTGTCGTTGTAGACAGGGCAGCTTTGGGGGCAGTCCACACAGCTACACGTATCCTCGCCCTGAAACATCGTGCTCAATTAGTCCCGTGTACTTGGCTGTGTAGAGAATTTGTCTGTAAGAGCGTGTGTATTTTTAATTCTGGTAAGGATTGAGAAGGAGGTGGTCATGGTCTTGAGTTAGGAACCATCCCGGAACCTTCCGGGAATTGAAGTGGGAAACCCACGGAAAACCACTTCCAGGATTGCCGAAATGGGAATCGAACTCACCTTTACTCAGTTTTGCCTCAGAAGGCTGAGTGTACCCCGTTCCAGCCGTCAGGCCAGAATTAAATGTCTTGGCAGAGCCGGGAATAGAACCCGGACCTCTGGGGTGACAGCCAACAATACTAGCCGCTACACCACGAGGTGGATGACTAGAAATACTTTCTGTCTTTCATATATCTACAGTTGCGATAACAGCAACCCAGTGGAAGGTTGGGTAACCAACCCCAGCGGGAAGTTGGGTCGGCGAGCCAATCAGTGCTGGGGGCTCCAAGGCTCACAACCTTGGTAGTACCCTGGTCGGTGTGAGTCATCACTGACCCCAATCTGTTCAAAACATGGAGGAAAGTTCAGCAGAAGCTACTACTTCAGGTGATAACCAATCCACCTTTGCAACGAGCGAAGCATGCAGGACTTCCGAATCTGGGGAGCCTGCAACGACATGCGTGGAGGTATCGGAGACTCCAAGAAAGATTCAACACAAACGCCGGAATTTCTTTGCTACCTTTAACAGTAATTCCCTTCGGAAGATTGGTCAATTGAAACAACTAACTGATTCCTTATTCCAACATCAAATCCTGATTGCAGCAATTCAAGAAACAAGACTCACAGATGAACAAGACTTTGAGTCAGAACGCTACAGAACCTTTAAAGGTACACTGGTAAACGTGTAATAAAAACTATCCCCAACCTTGGCACAGGATTCATAGTCAGTACGAAGATTTTGGATTCAATCATTGCCTTCAACTCGCCTAGCAGTCGAGTTTCAATTCTCTCCTTCCGGAGCACAAACCAAGTTTACACTGTTGTAAATGTTCATGCGCCAATCAATGAAGCGTGTGAGAGAGACCCGGAGGGAACGGATATATTCTGGGAAGACCTTGAAGACGTTCTCTGTAAGTTCCCAGACAAACACACAATTATGCTTCTTTGCGATTTCAATGCACAACTGGATAAGGAAAGAAAGTTCCAAAACATTATTGGAAATTATCCAGCTCACCAGAGAACAAATCGCAATGGTGAGAGGCTCGTAGAATTATGTAAGGCCTTCAATCTTGTTATAAAATCCACAGCGTTCAAACACCTTCCCAGGAAACAGAAGACTTGGACATCTCCGAATCCCAATCTCTGTAAATTTTAAATTGATCATGTTGCAATCGCACGTAAAGCTCAGAGAGAAATGCAGAATGTGAAAAAATGCCAATCTAGATTCGGATCACTATCTATCCAAAATCAAAGCTAAACTGATTCCGAGAAATACCAGAAAGGCCCTCATAAAAAAGATCAATCGATTTTATACAGAAAAACTATGAGCATGCGCTGAATTTACTAAATAAATTAGAATCTTTGGATTCTGAGAACTGGGATCAACTACAACAGGCCTTGGTCACAACAACACATGAGACAGTCCCACTGACGAAGTCAAAGAAACATGCGTGGTGGAATAATGCATGTGATTCAGCGGTAAAGCAAAGGCAACTTTCCTGGCAGAAATGTAACTCGGGAAATAACCAAGATAATTGGAAAAACTTCGTGAACGAGAGACAACGCGCTGCAAAAACCACCCGCAATGTAAAACGTGCCTGCAATAAAAGCCAACTTACTCAAATTGAGCTCGACTTTCAGAGGAACAACACAAGGAACTTCTACAGAACCTTCAAACGTAATCCAAGCAAATATAATCCTCCGAGTCTACAGTTCAAAGACTCAGTGACAGAGAAAATTGCCAGATTCTAGCGAAATACTTTGAATCCCTCCTCAATTGTGAGACTCCAAACTTTACTTTCTCATTTGAAGACAACATAAAAGTCCACCCAGATTCATTCCCTCCAACGAAAGAAGAAATCAGACAGATTATCCAGTCACTCAAGAACAACAAGGCACCAGGTGAGGACTCGATAATAGCCGAACTGTGGAAGTTTGCTGGTGAAAATATGATTGATCAATTGACTGACATTATCAAGGAGATTTGGGAAACTGAGAAACTTCCTCGTGACTGGACATCTGCCCTGATTCATCCCCTGCATTAGAAAGGTGACACAACGGACGTTAACAACTATCGCGGCATTTCCCTCCTACTGATAACTTAAAAAATTATCTCAAAAGCTCTGCAGATTAGGGCAGAACAGCAACTTGATCCACAATTGGGAGAGTATCAAGGAAGGTTCAGGAAATATCGCCCATGTGCCGAGAAAATCATGAATCTGAAATCTATCCTTTTCTATCCGAAGCAAAGAAACAAGAAATTTGTTGTGACCTTCGTCGACTACAAGAAGTCCTATGACTCGATTGATAGAATGGCTCTTATTCAAATTCTAAAGGAATTTGGATTGGATAATAAAACCAGTGCAATCATTCAACACACCTTGGTTGACACAAAATCCTGAGTCAAGTTCAGAGGAGAAATTTCAGACTCTTTCGAAATTAACACAGGAGTTAGGCAGGGAGATGGGATCTCAACTCTGCTCTTCAACTGTGCACTTGAAAAAGTCATCCGCGAGTGACGCAAAGAAATGAACGATGGGGTCCAAAATGGAGTAAGACTGGATCTCAAGAACATGAACCTTTCTGTTGATTGACTTGCTTTTGCAGGCGATCTTGCAATTGTCTCTGATTCTTTAGACTTGGCCACAAAACAAATTGACCAGCTACAGGCACAGGCAACAATAGCTGGTCATCAGATCTCTTTGGAGAAAACACAGTTCATAACTAACATCAAGCCAGCACCAAGAGAGCTAAAAGTAAACCAGGGGAAAATCAAACGGACAGAAAAGTTTAAATATCTTGGTGAGTGGGTAGAGCCCAACGTCTGTGAGGAAGAAACCTTAACTTCACGCATTAATAAAATGGAAACGGCGTACCAACTCTCCAAGGATGTTTATAACAAAAAGTCAATATCCCTGAACGCAAAACTCAGGCATTATTGCACTGTCATACGGCCAGAGGCTCTGTATGCTGCAAAATGCCTCACTATGAACAAGAAAGGCCTGGTAGAAAAATTGGAGATCAAAGAAAGAAAGAAAGAAAGAAAGAAAGAGAGAAAGAAAGATCTTGAGGAAAATTCTTGGCCCGATTAAAGACAAAGGTGAATATAGAGGACAGCATAACCATGAACTGCATATTCATGTGCAAACGATCTGATGTTATGAGAAAAAAGGAGAATTGCATTTAATGGTCACTTGCTTAGAATGAAACCCACACGATAGACGAACTGGATCTTTACCTATTTTAAAAATAAGAAGAACAAGCCAGCCTGATTCGAAGAGGTGGAAAGTGACCTACACGAGATGGAGATTACCTGTGGAGATATTCAAGATTGCAACCCCCTCGGGAAGAAACTAAACGACCACCAGGGTTTTCAAGTAAAACCTAAGTTGAAGACGGGAAAGTTGTGGATGGGAGAAGAAAAGAGCAAACCGGCAACGTATGAAGCAGCACTGGGATAGATCAAAGCCCAGACAAGACAGCTGAAATGACGTGGTCCTTAGTAGGCCGATACGATTAAATAATAATAATAATAATAATAATAATAATAATAATAATAATAATAATAATAATAATAATAATAATAATGGTTTTTAAACCCGTGTTAAGCCCTTCAACTGCATTTCCATGGTTTTAGGCCATAGGGCTGAGATTCTCACATCAAGCGCTGCGTGCATCCTGATCTCTCGTCGGGGCGTGGTGGCTCAGCGGTCTAGCTGTATGTCTCTCACCAAGGCGGTCCGGGTTCGATTCCCGGTGAATGCATGTGAGATTTTCGAAGTGAAGTGCCATGTCCTGTGGTTCGGATTCCACGTAAAAAGGAGGTCCCGTGGCTCATGATCTCAAGATTAACGGTCACGTTAAACTACAAGCTTCCTTCCTTCCTTCCTGATCTCTCGTCATAATTCAAATTTATGGCGGAACCAAGAATAGAGCCCGGTGCCTCAGAAATAACAATAATAATGAATGAATGATCGTGAGGTCTCCGGAGAGGCCAAGTGCAGGTCTTTCTATTTGATGCCCGTGGGCGACCTGCGCGTCGTAATGAGGATGAAGTGATGATGAAGACGTTACACACACCCAGTCCCCGAGTCATTGGAATTTACCCCAGGAGATTAAAATCCCTGATGGCTCAGCCGGGAATCAAACCCGGGGCACTTTGGGTCAAGGCCTAGCGCGCTAATCATTTAGCCACAGAGCCGGACAGCAATAATAATAATAACTATGTATAAGTTGTCTGGGCCTGTATGACGTGGTCCTGGCTTCTTACAGCACTGCTGACTAACGAAAGGAGCGGACCCTTAATAATCCCGGACGCAGTTTTCGGTGAAACGTCGGGAGATTCGTATCCTGCCATGGACACGGTCTACAAGCCCGAATAACTTGTACCTAGTTATGAACGCCGGCCGGAAAAGCCTAACTTCCAATATTAACAATAATAATAAAAATAATAATACTAATAACTATAATAATATTCTATAATAATAGTTTGCTTACTGTATAAGGAAAGACCAAGCCAATTTACGTTACGGGTTATTTCTACAGTAATAGTTGTCCAATTTAAATATTATTTATATAATTCAAAAGCTCTTGCTGAGTTAACGCTTATTTCTAGAGTTCTACTGAATCCATTTGAATAATTGTATGTTATGTTATGCTTGCCCCAATGTTCACTATTTACCAACATATAACTAGTTCATAAGAAGTTTGTTATTATGCTTCGTAATTTCACATTACAATACGTTCTAATTTGTTTACATTGCATTCACTGTCAAATTCTGTTCATTAGTAACAACCTACCTCATTACAAACATAGATTTCATAAGAACCTTGAGTGGCATATTAATCGAAAAGACCGGCGTTAAAGCAGATAAACTTCTAACGTCTTATATACCAGGCCGATTTTAACAATTTAATATCGTTCAAAATGTCATGCTGATTAATTAAAGAAATTTCTATGTTAAAAGTTCGTTTGTATAAGAAAAGAGGGACCTTATTCATATGAGGAAAACTTACTTACGCATATTAGTATAATAGAAATTGACAGTAAATACTTTTTCTAGAGTACGTTGTATTTTTTCATGCAATGGGTTTTACTGCAGCTTATAATAATGATAGTAATAATAATAGTAATAGAATTCAAAGTAGACAGGAAAATTAGAGAATTAATCAAGCAAACACTAACAGGCACCACTTCAAAGGTTAAATACTTGGAGGAAATATCTGAACCATTTTATGTTAAAACAGGAGTCTGACAAGGAGATGTCTATTGTTTAATCTTGTTCTAGAAAAAGTAATTAGGGCCATGGAGAAAGAATTTAAAGGAATAACCCTTGGCAGACTACGTGATTGTTCCATGAAGAAATTCCTGATGATATCACCGCCTTATTCCGCCACTGCCTCACCGCTAGCTATTTCCTGTGGAAGTGTGATTTCTATGAACAAATTGATGGGGTCGCCATGGGCAGTCCCCTGAGTCCGGTGATCGCGAATTTCTTCATGGAACAATTTGAACAAATAGCACTAGAGACTGCACCTTTGAAACCTAAAGTGTGGCTACGATACGTGGACGATACTTTTGTAATATGGGGCCATGGTAAAGATCAATTAAATCTGTTTTTACAACATCTTAACAGCCAGAATTCTAACATTCAGTTTACCATGGAGTTAGAAAATGAACAGAAAATCGCTTTTCTCGACGTTATGGTAACGAAGACCGCTGATCTAACCTTGGGACATACAGTTTACCGTAAGCCGACCCATACTGACCGATATTTACATAAGACGTGCAACCACCACCCACGACAGAAATACGGAGTGATAAAAACACTGGCTGACCACGCGAAAAGAATTTGTGAAAAGCAGTGCCTAAAACAAGAAATTGAACACCTCAACGAGGCCTTACGCGCCAATGGGTACAGCCAGAAAGATATCCAGCGAGCACTCCATCCGAGACGTCCAACTGCAAGGGTAATTGGAGACAAGCAGCCCCTGGCTAGAACGTTCCTTCCATATGTAAAAAAGGTCACGGGCAGAATAGGGAGGCTACTCGTGTACCATGATATAAAGACCATATACAGGCCTACACGAATAATTAAGGACGTGTTTAGGTCCGCTAAAGATAAGCGACATCCTCATACCGCGGCAGGGGTTTATAAAATCCGGTGTGATTGTGGCCAAGTATATATTGGAACAACGAAAATAAGTATTGCCACTCGCCTCAAGGAGCACGAACGACACAGCCGTCTGGGACAAACAGATAAATCCACTGTAGCAGCACACTCGCTACTCTCAGGTCACGATATAAGATATGGAGACACCGAAGTGCTGTCCACCACGGTGTCTTATCATGCCAGGCTGCAAAGGGAAGCCATTGAAATCCTGAAGCATACTAACAGCTTCAATCTTAAGGAGGAAGGACAACGTGTGAACAGAGCTTGGCTTCCAGTCCTTAATCCCCTCAAGCCTGCCCTCATTGATCGTCATAGACGAGAAGATGCAACAGACGAGCAGCCCTGTCCTTGATGCATTGCTTTTATGTGGTACGCCGTTGCTATGGTAGCTTCTAAGTGTGGGTTGTTGACTATTTATATATCTTCTGTTTACTTGTTTTACCTCGCTTAATTTAACCTGTGAACTTGCTGAACGCAGTATTCAGCGAAACGTCAGGACGACAAAATGTCCTTGGAACGCGGCCTATAAGCCCGCGAAACAGAGATTCCTATGGGTGATGGTATTTACACACTTATTTAGTTGCAGTAATAAACTAGCACAACTAGTCGAGTTTTGTTAGTTATATGTGACTAGTTGTGCTAGTTTACTACTGCAACTAAATAAGTGCAACCCATCTCGGCTTCGCCCGGTATCTCTAACGGTTTACCCAGCGTAATCTTAAAAGGCGCACGGACGGCAGGTCCCAGACGTAATTCAGAAAGCCGAGGTGAACACTCCTCTCTGAAGTCTTAACTCGACACGACTCGACAGTTTGATGCTGGCTGAAGTTGGGGTGATAGTCTCGCTCGATAGCTCGTAAACTCGTAAAGCTAGTAATTTAAATTTCCACTGAATGGAGATCATTGGAAGAAATGAAAACGTAAAACACTTCTAGTGGGCGATGCATTATAAATAGAGATATACTGTCACGGACTATTTTGTAGAACGTTTTATGCTGATTAATTCTTACACTCATAGTACTGTATATACTCGTAGATATTTTTAACGGTTTACCCAGTGACTGGATTCACTGAAATCGATAGTGCTTGGCTTCCTTTGGTCATAAATGAATGTGTTTCCACAGTAACCTTCCTGGAAAAATCCTTTACAGAATGGAGAAAACCGCATCAAAATCCATTCAGTGGTTCTCGAGATCCAAGAAACGGGGATTTTATTTAGGCAGTTAGTAAGTTATTGAGGTTTTAATGGACGGAACAGCGAGGTCATCTGCCCCAATCTGGGGCTTAGTTTCATACTATCACCCATACCTGTTTACATAGATTTAATATACAAAGGACCTGATGATGATCGCTTGACGATCGAAACTGGTCATCCAAGTGTATTCATTAATCCCATGTAAATTGTTTTCAGGATTAGGGATCCACCCAGTACAGTTGGGTACAATCGTGTTGACTGTGTGTGGCCAAGTCTAGAATGTGGTGTATGTTGCTGTATACTGGACATCTTCAACTATTAAAGACCAGTTTTCTATTCTCGCCACGCTTAAGCTAAAGAGCCCTTACTGAGTGCAAACGGTCAAATGAGAATATCCCAGAACCTTTAATACCGTACTACCGTTAATGCCGGCCTTGGTTTATTGAAGAAAAGATACATCGTACATCCTGATCCAATAACATGTTTCCGTTATTAATCCCTCATCTAGCTTGGCTACAAAGTTATGCTGTGTCTTGTTTAGGACGGGTACAATTGGGTACAATCATGTCAACCGACTGAGAAACATCAAATTTCGATTACATAGGCAACGCTGAAAAATGGCTTTCAACACGATGATGATAATAAAAATAATAAATTTAGCTATACTCTGTGAGCTGCCAGAATGGGATTGACAGTTCTCGCCTCGCCATGTGGTCTGAGAACGAGGTTGCCAAACTGTACACGCCAGAGATACAACTGACCGCGCACTGAAGCACATGGGATGTAATATTGCAACGCAGAGTATTATGACATCAACTATGCGAACATGGATTGGCCAAGACGCAGAGGGGTGATGACTGACGTGTAATTTCCTGCCAAATGTCAATCCCATTCTGGCAGCTTACAGAGTATAGTCTTGAGTTCAAGTAGATAACACATAATACTTACAGGATACGCCTCGTCACAGCTGAGTGTGGGTTTGCCCCATAGAGTGTGACTGCCGTCCGGCACCGTCAAGTAGTTGATTTGAAAAGGAACGAACGGAGTTTCTCTGTTACCCATGTAGCCAAACCACCTGGAATCAGAACAACCGTTAGGAAGCACCATGGACAAAAGACTACTTGAAAAGCAACCCGGCAACAGTGTAGACTAGTGGGTGGTAGTGTTTTCCGAATTGTATAAACATAATTATACTGGACATAATATACGAGTAATTTTAAAGGTAATAATAAAATAATATTTGTGCAGGAAAACAATTGCGAGACATGCATAGACAGGTAGAAATGCGGGGGGAATGCCAAGGAGGGTAATAGATAACGAGACAACACAGGAAATTCCTTCCAGTTCAGTGCAGGAAGTGGTGAGAACAGCTGCGCGGGACCGTACAACACATAGCTTTAAGTTAAAACAGCAATAGCCTACAACTTAACTTAATATTAACTTGGATACTAACGGAATGGCAACTGGCAAATGGCGAGTGGCGTATTTTTGGAAAGGGATGAGGGAAAATAGTGCCATCCCTCTCACTTCCTCCCTACTGGCTAACTGAACAGCTGGCCATTTTGCTCATTCAGTAAGTGTTGTTAGGACACCGCAATCATTTTACAGTACAAGTCACTGTGGAGGCCCGGGTTTGACTCCACGTTCTGCCAAGAAATTTAATTTTGGTCTGAGAGTTGGAATAGGGGTACACTCAGCCTTGTGAGACAAAACTGAGAAGAGGCAGGTTATATTCCTACTTCAGCCATCTTAGAAGTGGTTTTCCGTGGTTTCCCACTTCCAGTCCGGGCAAATGCCGGGGTGGTACCTAACTTAAGGTCACAGCCGCTTCCTTAACAAAATCCTCCTTCAATTACATATAGACTACCGTACACACAGGGCCGGATTCACCCAAAGTTACGCTATAGGCACCTCTCCATTGGGCGCCCCTCCTCAATTGAGCACCCCCCCCTCCCCTCCCGATTTTTATGATAAGGCATAGCCACTCGCATGAGGTAAGGTTAGTAAAAAAGGAATAAACAGATATATGGCTGACAGCATAAGTTTATGCTTGATTTTTTTTCGCAGGGAAATCATAGTCAATTCAATAAAAAAAACAGCTTGGAGTAAAACTACATGAAACAGTTTAACTTTTATGCAACCAAAACACTTTATGAATACCCTTTCCAAAAATAATGTCTAGCCTTAATTCATAGAACAAAAATGAAGAGTAGCTTCAAAAATAAAAATATAATTTACTGCTGTAACTGAATGAACTGCGGTAGCACGAAATATACTTAAAAAAATAGTAGAACACACACTAATTTCAAAACGCATGAAGAGCAGTGGTACGAACGACATTTTAAGTTGATCAAAGCACCTCTTAAATACAAATAAGGCCAACTGGTCTGCATATCTTCCTGCAATATGTTTTAGAGAAATTAACGTGCAGATTAAAAACATGAATGAAGACATAACGGGGCCTGCCTCAAGCACAACGAGAACTACTTCAAAAGTTTCCTTCTTGCCTTCTTTTCAGCAAATTCATTAATTATGGCACCGCAGTTCAAGTTTATCGTCATATCTTTTTCAATCGCTAGGAGTGCAATAGAGTTTAACCTTTCTTCTTTAGTGACTGACTGCAAATAGTTCTTGACGCGATTCAGTACCGAAAATGATCTTTCTCCAGAACAATTGGTCACTGGAATGGTGAGAAATATCCGGTATCGGGTACATATCGTGTAAATCATTTTCATGAAGGAAAGCTCAGAGGCTGACTTACCTTTAAAATCTGCAATTTTTAAATGTTCCTTTAAATGCAAGCACTCGTCAGCCAGTGCACTTTCTAAGTCATCCACATACATTTCTGAGAGATCCTCAGCGTCAGGTCTAACAGGTTTTCTAGAAAATAAATTCTCATATGGAGGACTTTGTAAGCCTCACTTCGCCTCTTTAGCTCAGCACTTAGTACATCCAGAATTACATAAAATACATTGACGCGAAAATTTTCTGAGCCCTCAGACGGTACATATTCTTCTTGCTTCGTCTCATCATTCCTAGTCTTTCGTTCCGGTCTTCTCTTTAGGTCGTAGGAATATTGAGCAATACCGCTTAATTCTTTGGCTTCTTTCGCATAGACATCGAAATTATCTCTTAAACTTTGCACAAATTCCGCTAACGAAGCGTAATATTCTACCACAGTGCTCAAATTAGTGCTAACTTTTTGGAGCTTCTAGTTGACAGTATTAAATCTTTTTAGAATGGTACTCCAAAAAACAACTAGGAAAGCAGTTTATAATTGTTGGATATTGCTTAAGATGCCTTTGGCTTCACTTCGAGTGTTTGCCTTTTGATTTCAGTCTTCGTGAATACTCTCAAGAGCTGCCACGACGCCACACCAGCCTTCCCTCAGCGCTTGACAAGCGTCGTATCGCGCCGACCACCGAGTCACTGACGGGCTTTTTAGTACGCGGGCAATAAAGTTCTTTAAAATTTTCCATCGGTAGGTCGAAGCAGTAAAAATGTTGTACAGTTCTTGAGCTGTTAAAAAATACCTTACAGATTCTGAACAAGATTCAGCGGCATGAGTTCCAACCAAATTTAGTGAATGGGGTGAACATGGTGCATAGAGAGCTAAGGGATTCAAGGCCGCTATTCGAGCTTGCAACCCGGAATATTCGCCGGACATATTACTTGCATTATCGTAAGATTGGCCTCGAATATCCTCCACTTTCAAATCCAGATCTTCCAACTTAGCCTTTACTGCATCAAAAAGCTGCTCTGACTTGAGCCCGATGCTCGCCATAAAACCTAGAAACCTTTCTTTTGGTTCACCATTTGCCGTAACATTTTGTTTGTCCGCTGAGGCAAATTTAATTTTTTGTTGCTTTCTCCCCCTAAGGTGTCATTTGAATTAAATGTAGGCCTAGAATTTTCATTCTCTTTTTCATCAATTTTGCTTGTTGGAGCTGAAAAGGAAAATCACGTATTAATTAGAGCACTTCAAACATAGTAAATTTAAAAAGAACAACTTTTAATATACTCTGCAGGCACGGTACGGTTTCGAGAGCAGTCTGAGTTTTTACGTATGTCACTTTGTGCAACAGTGTATCAAGGAATCGCCTATTGGGAAAGGCCTACTTTGCGTAAAGTAATTCGTGTACGGTAGCTTACCTCAAGTTGCTGAACACCATCGCAGTCAATGCGTGAACCGCAGAGCAAGAATTGTTATTGCTATCCAAATTTGTCGTTGGAGGCGTAGGATTCACACGCGCACTAAACATCTCATTTATTTTCTGACATTTTGACAGTGTAACCTCGGCTTTCTTATCATCTTCAGCTTTGCGGACACGGTTATGGTAACCAGACAACTATTTGCTACCCATAGTTTAAAACATTTACTTGCAGATCACATCACAACACAACGCAAGCTCAAACTCGCACACAGGACAGGCAAGGGGGCACTTCGATGCTACTACAATGCAAGCAAACCCAGCTACCGCAACAACAGCGCGCGCCTGCCTCCCCACCCCTCTCACACTTGTCGGGACGAAAGGGCGTCGAGCGGCACAACGAAGACCGAAGTGGAAGGGCATGCGCGGGCATGCGACAAAGACACGATATTATTTCTGAATGTCTCTTCTCATTTCTCAATATTTATTTTAGCATATATACTGCTATAATCCTAACTTAGCACATTTAAGGCCCTAGCAAAGAGGGCGCCTGACGGCAGTGCCCTTCGGGGCGCCTCCAGTACAGATCATTGCCGGTTGCCTAACCGAAGGGGCGCCTTGCGGCGCCCCTAGGCACGTGCCTATTTTGCCTTACGGTAAATCCGGCCCTGCGTACACACAATAGTTCAGACATCGCAGTGACACAGGTTATCAGACAAATCATACACACACACATGGGGCTACGTGATCACGATGTCGCAAATTCCATAAAGAATCAACAACACAAAACATGTGTACACGAGTGGATAGAAATGCTCTCAAAGTAGTAAATATAAACTTACAAAATCCAATCATTTTTATCATCAATCCGAAGATTGGTTTTATTCAAAATTAAAAATCTTCATCAAATTTCAAATTTGTATTTTGGCTCTGGGTGGATTGATACGCCTCGTAGTTACGCCACCGCCCTGTACCGTTATCTGTCTCAATTTATATGTAATGAAAAATCACCCGTAGAGGAGGAGCGTGTCCTTCTTATCAGACGTAATGAGAGTACAGATAAGGAAGTGACGTCCTCTTGCATCAAGAAACGAGTGACGTGCTGGTGAATCATTCGCAGCTGATCATACTTATCAGGACTGACTGGAAAGGGATGGCGTATTAGCTGACTGCTATTAGGCTTTTAAGCTACGAGTGCCAGTGGCCGAGGTGGAACTATTCTATGTTTACTTGCGCCATGCTGTCAGCCCGCTATACTAGGCGACAGCGTTCATGGCCCGTGGCCGCGCAGAGAGGAAGCGATGATACGAAATACAGCGTTGCCTCATACGGGCAGAAGTTGCCGCCGCAGCATCAAATATAATGTGCGCTCAGGCAAAGTTTTCATAGTAGGGGGAATTGCAAGCAGTGAGGATAAAGGAATAAAAATCCTGAATATTTAGAAGCAAAAATTACATTTCTACGCTCACTGATTCGCGTTTTATGGCCAGTTAACGAACATGATGTTAGAAGATTCCCTTGTTCCGTCCCCTTGGCCGGTGTAAGATGCTTATTTATATACCCAGTGGCGTAGCCGTGCTATTAAATCACACCACGGCTGTGATGGGGCACTGAAGTGAGTCCGGAGATCGGAGGTTCTAATCCCGTGGCTATCCTGATTGTGGTTTCCCAACACTCCTTCCAGGTAAATGCTGGAATAGTAACTTAACGTCAGGGGCACCCTGTCCTTAATACAGCTACACTACTACAACTATCACCAAACTCAGGTTATATCAGACAAGTACACGGGACCGATGACCTAGATGTCTCAAGCACATAATATGAATAATAACAAGGGGCAGATGACCTCGTAGTTCCGTACCTTAAAACAACAATATCTAACTAACTTCAGAAATCATAACGGTTTATTTATTTCGCTGTGACATAATGTTTCAAGGATGCCCCCTCCCCCCTGTGTAGAGGTTAATGAAGTATGAAATGACAAGCATGGTAAAGGTGCAATTATGGAATAATATGCCATAGGTGAGGCGGAGTACTGTCCACCGTCCGCTTTGTCCACCACAGATCCCACATTGAGCTGTCGGGAATCAATTCTGTGGCTGAGGAGTGAGAAGCCGGTGGTAATCCACCTCTTTAAAATGGCAAAACACTGGAAAAAATTACGTGCTATTTCATTTTATACAATATGCGTTAACACTACCGGGTGTCTCACGATAAACCGTCCTCGCTTCCCCCGACCCTACACAAAACAAAGGTCAAGAAATGAAGTGTTGTTGCAACAAATCTCAGTACAAGGAAGTGAAATGAGAGGCGGCGCTGCAGGTTTTTTCGCAAGCAACCCCGTATACGTACTAAAAATCAAAACAAATGCAAATAAAATAAATTTACCATACGTGTCTGGTTACTAAGAATTGTCAGAATTTTCTTTAAATGGCGTCTGTGAGACAAGCTCTTACTATATATACCTGTATAGGCTACAGTTAACTGTCGCAGCCCCTAAATACCCAACAACAACTATTAAAACTCTAATAGTTATCACGACTACAAACATTTCCTCCCGTCATTACACTTTACATACTTGAAACCCGCGCGTTTTAACATTCTCTGCTTTGACCGAGTACTCCCGTTAAAACCAGTGGCTTCATGCATTACATGAACTAACTTCTGTGCTGTAGGGAACTCGCACCTATCATAAAACTCGAATACCTTACGGCGTAAAACATCCTGATCAAAGTCGTCAATTCCAGTGACTCTTTTTGGTACGGCTAGCTGCGTGGCTCAGCGGTAACGTTCTCGCTTGCTGGGCCCAAGGTTGCAGGTTCGTATCCTGGCGCAGTCAGCTGGCATTTGAGGGTGCGCAAATGCGAGGGAGCCGTGTCAATAGATTTACTGGCACGTTAAAGATCCCCTTAGGGGCAAAATTCCGGCACCCCGGCGTCTCTAAAAGCCAGAGTAGTTAAAAGGGACGTAAAACCAATAACATTATTATCTTTTTGGTACCATATGAATTTTACCTGGCTATCTAAGGTATAAATTTCCACTTGCATGTTCTGATATCTTCACTTCACGTACAATTCTTTTCACACTCCGTAGACATATTGTACCCGTCTGATATGCGGAAATACAGGTCATCATCCGACTTTAGCTCAGGTCAGGGCGTGTACCATTCATCCCACTGTCTGACCATGTGTTCAGAATGTGAACGTAAGGAAGTACAAGCTACAAAAATAACGACAACAGCGTTTACTTTACTTATTATTTTAATTTACTCAAAATCATAAAAACACAAACAAACACAACAAAATATGGTATGAAAATACCACCAATCAATGTAAATAATGACCCTTCAATCATAATGATCTCTTGCTTCATTGCTTATGGATATCTTAATGTTCCATTTTGTTACATTTTACATTATTTCCACATTTAATGTTTACATATTACACCCTTCAAGTATGGGTTTTCTCAAGTAATCCTTCCTGTGTCTCCACCTTGTCAGGCTTCGACCTCAGGACATTTATGTTCAATCAACAATGCCTCCATTTGGCTATATCTTTAGGCCCAAAACCTTTCTATTTTTATTACATTAATCTCTTTATTTTCCACATATTCCAAACATAAACCATCTCTCGAATTATATCTGTTACACACTACCATGAGTACCATTACATTACAACACATTCAATTGTAACCATTTTTATTGTAACCATTGTGCCCCTAAGAATTTGACTTCCTGGAACCCGCATTCCATGGAGTCCAATTCTAGTGATTTTCTTAACCCGTTTCCATTTCTTTAGGGCACGTAACCAAACTTTCTGCATTTATCCTATAATGCATTTATTATTATTATTATTATTATCATCATTATTTTTATTATTATTATTATCCGGGCAGGAACTTTCCACGCATAATAATAAGTAATTGTAGGCATAATCCATCTGCTTCACTTGTTTCCATTCAAATAAAACCACAAGATCTAACATTTACGTTACTCTCTCATTCAGTGACATTTATATGGCTCTAGCCGGCACTTAGCACGACCGTCATTAGCTCCCCTCCCGTCTCAAGGCGAAGCAAGCAGCCCTCCATAATATAACAAACATGGCCTTGCCTGTCTGCAACTTGACCTAGCGTAACACTCTTAACAATATGTTTTCAAACTCTTTACAATGACCACATCATACATTGAAAATCCAAGCGATTCATTCCTATTCTTTCATTACTGACTGCATACAGTCTAATTATTCATGTTTACGTGTGCATTATTTTGGAGGATCATTCTTTTGCTGTCGGGATTTTACCTTGTACGTATTATTAGCCCGTAATTGGCTCCAAATAATTTCTGCAGTGGGAACCCAAATATACAATCTGATCCAAGCGCACAATGCCTTGTCCAGTTGTTATGCTAGACTAGCTCGATATTTCACCGTAATTCGGCCGTCTGCAACCATAAACATCCACTCAGACTTACATAGTATTCTATCACGCGCACCATCGCTGCGTGAGAATAATCAACACATTTTTCAGTAGTGAGAAAGTACTGTCCCTCTGATATAATATAATGGCGTATAAAGACCCTCCCCGGTCAACCGACGATTATCCCTAACAGTATTAACGGTCGTCCTATTTGCACATAAACTTCATTATTTATAAAGCCCTAAGCTTACATTTGGTCCAGCCTATTTTAGCGACAATAATATTTTTAACTTGGATATTCAACTATTTATCATTTCAGTTCGGGTACCCTTGTCAGGATAACGAACCTACTTGTATTATTCATATTATTGTATTACCATTACTTTATTACCGTGGTCTGTTCCTATTTCATTTACTTTAATTAGGCCTTTATGCCTTTACTTATTCATTCGCTAAGGTCATTTGCATTTTTTTACTTTAGTATAATTCAACCGTCCTTGGTTCATTACAACTTTAATCAATTACTTTGATTATTACTTTCAATTACTTTAACTTTCATTTAGTTATATTTCAACTTTCATTTATTCATTTTCATATCAGCTAAGTTGCGCTCAACTTTTATTACATTTACTTGCATGTTAACCGTCACTAGTTTAACTATCAATTCATTTATTACTTCAACAACGATTTGGTTCCGTCCCTTTATTTAATATTTAATTGTTTGCGTGCATTCGGATATTTAATTCTTATAAACATTTAATTCATTACGCGGCCTCACTATTCCGGCCGTTCTTCCCAAGAAGCATTTTACTAAAGACATTTTAACTATCATCACTTTGCACATAATTATTTCATAATAGTACATTTCAAATATGGGCGCACAATGGTTCAATATAATATTAAATCATGGGTACTCACCCGCCATCCGGCAGCTATGGATCTCTGATACGAAAGATTTCGTCCTTATTGTCGTAACTTTTGGCACATCTTACGAACAATATGATATACCATGATTAATCTTCTTGTAACACTCGTAAATTTCACTTGGCTACTCATTTTTACACAATGACACATTATATTCCCAATATCTGGGTACACTTTAACACAATATATATATAACCCTTTGGATAACTAGCTTTGTTACACTTCACACATAATTTCTATTTACTTATTTACTATTTAACACTTCACACGTGTTAACCCTTTGGGCTTTGTCCTATTTTTCACTTATCTTATTTACAGCCGATTACACATCGTGTAATTGTCTTTATCGTATCTCAGGACGCTCGCGGTGACTTCCGACTCGTTCCTAGATGACGACTTCTCCCTAGTTCTAGCTGTACGATCTGCCCTGCGGCGACTTCTCGATATGACCCCTAGGTCTCGAATTAGAGTCCTGTCGTTTCCCACGGTTTAAACACACCGGTTTATTAACTCAACCTGGCTTCTTTTTCAACAACGTCTGGTTGTGAAAATTTATAATTATCGAACTGTTTCTGACTTTAGCTATGTTCGAATTGTCTGTATAACAATGTTCGTTACTTTCACTTTTACTGCGCGTAATTATCTATACTTGAACGCGTGCTTTTCTTCACTTTCGCTACACGGCCCTATAATCTCAATGGCTTTCCTTCAAAGACCATGGATTCTATTCTGTGCTAACACTAGCGACACTGGTTCTAGCTATCATGTTGCGGTTTGACCGAACCTAACTTTCACTTTGTAGCGTACTGTCCGTTTTATACTCACAACTTATATGTTTGTGGAGTTCCGTCTGCTTTCTACGACTCTGCGTGGTCTCGAACTAGCGTACCGGCGATTTCGAAGACATCACTTGCATGAACTTACATGGCCCTCCCTTGAGGTTTCCATGTCTCGATGTACTTGCTGCGTAGAGTCAAGTCCCGTCTGGACTGACTGACTGACTGACTGACTGACTGAAGTCTTAGTATTTTTGGCGAACAGCGTGTTCTTGCAGACTGGCGATGCGATCCAGCATGTCCTACTCAGATGATACTGTAGACTGAATACTTCGTTGATCCAGCGCGACGCGCCTCTGCGGTCACTGCAGACTGAATATTTAGTAATTGTTGACCCAGCGTGTCCCGCCACAGCGGACACCGAAGACTGAATACTTGCGAAACAGTACGACACCCTCCACTAGGGTTCGTAAGACTGAATGATCCAGCGTGCCCTCCTCAGAGTAGCACCAAAGACGGAATACTCTCTGGCTCTAAGCCTCGCTATTTACTCGTAACTTACAAAAAAGATCAGTATGCCGTCCTTCTCAAAATTAAGTTTTGACTCAGACGTCGTACGTCTGTAGAAAAATTACCTATTTATTCCTCATGATCTAAACGTTACATTTCCACTTCGTTTTCCAAAAATCGATCACGGAGAATTTTATAAAAAAAGTGCTTCTGCAGTATGTGGGTGTACTTCTTTTTGCGTCCTACTCCGAGACATGGGCTTGTCCCTCCCACAATGACGAATAGCTTAGATCGGCACTTTTCACCTGTGCTTTGTCCGGCTCCGTGGCTAAATGGTTAGCGTGCTAGGCTTTGGCCCGCAGTGTCCCGGGTTCGATTCCCGGCCGATCCATCAGGGATTTTAATCTCCTGGGGTTAATTCCCGTGGCTCGGGGACTGAGTGTGTGTGACGTCTTCATCATCACTTCATCCTCATTACGACGCGCAGGTCGCCCACGGGCGTCAACTAGAAAGACCTGCACTCGGCCTCTCCGTAGGCCACACGATCATCATCATCATCACCTGTGCTTTTATTAAAGACTTTTATATTTTCTAAATTCCTAACTCCCAGAGTTATTCTGATTAGCGTGCCAAAACTTATATAATTGTTCGTGGTTTCCAAGAAAACAGATTATTTCACAACATTACAGTGATGGACTGCAATCCACTGTTGCCAATAAACCGCTGACGAAGGCTTCGCTGGTAGACCCCCGAGTTGCCTAGATGATTAAAACTTTCCACAGCATGCGTGTGCTTATGAGTCAGACACAGCTTGCATCACATAACTTAGATTACGGACCTTTATCGCCTTGAGTCATGCTTGAGTTTCAACATCTTGGATCACTGCTGGCTTGTATGAACGCCAAAGTCTTATGAATATTCTTCCTTTACATTACCTAAAATACCATAGGTTCGACCCCTGTGCCCATCAAATGGGCACCACAGCCAAGCGCTGTGCGCTTTGGCAACATGCACAATGGAGTCCCTGCGTCTGCTACTTGCTTGAAGGTTCTTACAGCTATGAACGACTGAGTGCGACTGTCACTGATTGGCTGAGACGTGACAGCGCTATTGCGCATCCGAGACCCACGGGCCATCAACGCTGTCGACAAGCATAGTTGACAGGTACAGTCGCGCGGGTAGGATATAACTCACGTCTAGTAGCCTTTCATCGTTATACTCTCCGTGGTGTCATGAGCTCATATTAAGCCTAGCCGTGCTGAGCTTCTATGCCCAAGATCGCGTGTTCAAACCCGGCCGAGGTCGTCGGATTTCTTAAGAGCGTTAAAATCCTTCAGTATGCCTTCCTTCGGAGGGGAATTAAAGCCGGCGGTCCCATGTCATAGATTTATGGCATTGAAAAGAAACTTCCACTAATTAATCTTGTGTGAAGCTAATTTTGCAGGTTAGAATTCGTTGAAACGCTCTATCAAAGTTCCAACGTTCACCACTAAGCATCAGTGACATATGGTAGCGAAAGTTGGAACTACTTGAAATTGAACGGAACTTGTAGCTCACCCAATTGGTGTCCGCATGGAAGCAGCTACAGACTCTGGCGAGCCGAACATGTCCTCGGACACTCCCGGCATTAAACGTCATACGCTAAATAAATAAATAAATAAATAAATAAATAAATAAATAAGTAAATAATATAAATCGCCATTCTTAATTCGTCCATTATTATGGTTTTTGAAGTTATTTTCAGTGTTGCCTCAGGAATCGAAATTTGTTGTTTCTCAGTCGGACAACATGATTGTACCCAATTGTACCCGTCCTAAATAAGACACAGCATAACGTGGTAGTCAAGCTAGATAAGGGTTTAATAACGGAAACATGGTATTGGATCAGGATGTACGATGTATCTTTTCTTCAATAAACCAAGGCCGGCATTAACGGCAGTATTAAAAGTTCCGGGACATTCTCATTAGACCGTTTGCGTTTAGAAAGGGCTCTTTAGCTTACGCGTGGCGAGAATGAAAACTGGTCTTTAATAGTCTAAGATGTCCAGTATACAGTAACATACACCACATTCTAGACTTGGCAACACACAGGTAAATTTGCTCGAAGAACACAGACACTTAGGAATGGGGGAGGGGGAAAGCCTAGGCAGATAAGAGATCCTTGCGCACAGGAAACACCTCCCAGTTGAGAGCAAACAGTGACGAAGTTAACTCCTCTCATCAGGACCGCGTACGACTCAACCAGACAAGTAGCCTATACAATACAATCTGAACTGACCATTTAACGACAATCACATATTCACACTAAACAAGCAACTTAGGAGTTCAATCACCCATATTGTTAGGTCTATTAAGGCTACGGTCTAGTTAAGGAGCGAGCGGAGTGGTCATAAGGGATAAGGTACCTACAGTTTGGTCCTCTAGAACTCTCATTAAGTACGTACGTAGACTAAACGACCATCGACCAAAGCATACGCTTACAGTAAGTTTAATCCATTGTGGCGTTTACGACGGAACCAAGATGGTGGACGAGTGACAGACTACTCACCTCTCGTAGTTGCAGCCCTGAGCACCGTAGATACCACACATCATCTCCAGAGCATTGCGCCCTGTAGACGGCATCACGATGTTACGACACGCATTGTAACACCCCCCTAGATACTCCTCACTGAAGTACGCATTGAACTCATAGATGTATGTCAAATTGCCGTCTGTAAATACACAACATATATTTTAAAATACAGTACATACATATTTACCATAGTGTAGAAATAATTGTTATCCGTATTGACAGTCGATATCGATGTCTTAATGAAAGATTCAAGGGGAAATAATTCAAGGGGAACTCTGTGATTTACTGATGGCATTGTGATCTTAGCCGATTAGAGGCTTTGAATTTTAATTAGTTTTTAAATGATATGGACTCCGTCTTGAGGAGAGAATTCATGGTGAAAATCAACAACTGTAAAACAAATATAATGGAATGCACCGGAAAGAAATCAGAAACCGCTATTGACGTCAAATTGTCAGGTGAAAAGCTAAAGGAAGTAGGAGACTTCTGCTACTTAGGAAGCAAAGGAACTAGTGATGGACGAAGCAAAGAGGATATAAAAAGTACGTTGGCTCAGGCAATGAAAGCATTTATACAGAAAAGAAATCTGTTGATATTAAATAGGTATTAGGAAGTAATTTTAAAGCCTTTGTCTGGAGCGTGGCGCTCTATGGAAGTGAAACTTGGACTGAAGGCACAGCAGTAAAAAGGAGATCGAAAGCATTTGCTATGTGGTTTTACAGGAGAGCGATGAATATCAGATGGGTAGATAGAGTAACAAATGACGAGGTATTAAGACGAGAGGAGAGATGTTTCTGGCGACTGCTAATGAAGGGAAGAGATAGATTGGTATGCCACATACTAAGACACCGAGGAATAGGATATAGGAATAGTTTTGGAAGGATGATGATGATGATGATAATTGTTGTTTTAAGGCGACTAACATCGAGGTTATCGGCCCCTAATGGTTTTGGTGATCGTGAAGATGAAAATGAAATTGAAATGAAATGTAAACTTAAACTAACAACTAACGTATATACTAGAAAAAGAAAAGGAAAACAAAAGGAGAATAAGGCAAATAGAGGACAGGAGGAAAAGAATGCAGATTGAGGGACTTGGAAGGAAGGAGAGCCGTGAAAGACAGATAGGAAAGTGAAAGAGGAGAGGTCCGCTCCAGAGGTAATGGATAAAAGGTGGAAAACCGGACCCAGCTCAGGAATTCCTCGGGGTAGCCAACTCCCGAACTCACCAGCCGTGAGACCCTGAGGGTGTAGCAATATCCAGGGTGCACCAGAAGTGGTGGGGCTACATACACCCTGCCTCCTTGAGGGCCTTGAACAGAAGGCAGGATATAATGTGAAGAGAAAATGAAGGCTGACCCCTCGCAGAAGGAGGGTATCAGAAAATATGAGACAAGGGCCAATTAAGGCGGGAAAGGAAGAGACTCCCTAGGCCTTGGATACCCTATTACCGTCGGGGTCGGAAGAGAACAAGAGCTGACCAAGTGAGGGCGACAGGAAAGAAGACGGAGAGGAGCCCGGCACAAATAAGTGGAAGCAATGCCGGACTCAGCTGGGGCCCCGTAGTCGCCAACCCACGTCCCACTAGATGAGAGCCCCTGGGGGGAGTTTTGGAAGGATGGGTCGAGGATAAGAACCGTAGGCGTAGACCAAGGTTGGGATATGTTAAACAGATTGCCTCGGATGTAGGGTGTGGTAGCTATGTAGGGATGAAACGATTAGCGCAAGACGGGGAAGCATGGAGGGCTGCATCAATTCAGTCAAAAGAATGAAGATTTAAACAGTGAACAAGTATCCGTGATGAACTAATGAGCCACATTTATTAAAATTTAAAATTCATACCAATGATTGATCTATATAGACCTATCTAGAACAATGACAACATTTAGTTGGTAACACCGGCATTTATGATTTGGTCGAAATATACGAGAAATAGTGTAGCCTAATAACTTACAGCACTCAGTTTGTTTGAAATGGTTTCCTACCATGGATTATGAGATAACTTACTAAAGAGTCTAGGGCTCAAATGCTTAGAGAGAGTTATTAGGTAGTTGGTAGGCCTGTTGCCTCTGGAAATGTGCACAAATTTATCCCTGCGGCATACACGCAATATATAAAATATGTTCGTTATGCATTAAATGTTATGGAAGTTAGATGCAGTCAAAATTGAGCCTATCAGCACGCGTAGAATTATCTTGCCAACACTAACACGCACGGGTTGCTCGAAATGAATCAGAGAAATTAGCATCTATGCGCATGTGCCAAATTTGGAACTGTTTCACTGAATAAATTCAGACTAGGGTTAAAAATTATGAGGCGCATTTATCAACGGTCGGTAGCCCTGATGGCTCCAAAAATATGCCGAGTCATATCTCTTGAGACATACTCGTACATGGTACATTACATTTACGAAATTCGGTTGAAATACGTATGTTAGTGTGGACGTTATATGCAGTCGAACGTTGATGCTACACGCTAGCAGATAATTATTTTGGTATTATTCACTTTGAGGATTTACTCTAAATATGTCTAAAACAACTTGGACCTACAGTTAGCTAAATTTGAAGTGTTTTCCTGACACATATTCCGAGATATTCCGAGTTCAAAAGACTTGGGACTACTATACACAGTTGGTAGCCCTGCTAACTCTTATATTAACCATTATGTCCTAAAGCAGGCCTGTCCAGGGAAAATGCCACGGTGGCAGTCATCTGCCACGCTAGTCCCACGGCAATTCCTTAGTGAATAGGGGGTTGTGTGGGAGGTGGGGGTGGAGGCATGGTTGCAAGCGAGGAAGATGTTGCGGTAGAGGAGCTGTCGTAAGGACGGGCAACGTTGTGCGCGTCATTGAATGGGACATCAGTAAACAATCATGCTTGCCATCTATTGATGAATGCAGAACATTTGCATTTGTCTGTTGGCACAGGCTAGAGTAAAATGTGGCTTTTCATCGATGTCTCAATCTCACTCACGGCTGTGATTATATGGAAGCTACCGAGGTATGAGTGGTGCTGAGTAATGACATTCAGGGCACAGTCAGTGCCGGTGGATGCTGTGAAAGGTTCTACTCATAGGGTTAGTACTGCTGTTTTGACTCAGTGAGAAAAGCAATGGCAAACTACCTCACTCCTCTTCTTGCCTAGTACGCCTCAATATAGCGCTGCCTTGGTTTTTTGTGGGTATCCACCCACATAACCTAACGGCGGTACTATCTGAGGATCCAACCAGCCTTCGGGCTGACTACCTAACAGACAGAGAATCATACTGCCTGCTTTATTACTTTATAAAACTATTTAAAACTATCAACAGGTCACAATCTTTACGTAGTTCATGTTTTCAATTTCAATGCAACTGAATTTGCAATATTCGGTTGCATTGCGTTTGCCGAGTGAATTCTGAGAATAGCTTCAAGTGACGCTTCTGTTAAAGTTGACCTCGACTTATATTTGTTAAAATTCATTAATGAAAATAGCTGCTCACAACGCAGTGATCTTGATGGGAAGCATGCTTTGAATTGTAATGTTTGACGATATTGGTTTTTTTTTTTTTTTTTGCATATTAAGGCTTTCACGGCCCGGATTATTATACAAATAATTCATGCTTTTGGGCTAATGCCGTGTGTATTTTTAATTTAAACCATACGTTTCGGAGAAACCTTGCCTCCCTGCCGACTCTGAATATATTTTAGTTCCATTTCTTAAGGCACACAATGCACATACACAATTTGGATGATGCCCAATAAATTGATAGTCTGAACGTTACACCCATTTTAAAATTGGACCTATCAGCAGGCATATACTCATGTTGGCAACACTGTCGTATGGGCTCCTGTAAATCGGAAATATTATTTTCTAGATGTGTGTCAATTTTGGAACAGTTCCCATGAATACTTTCCGAGATATCCAACATAGAGCTCAAATTTCAATTTGCACAAGTAAGTGGAAGCTATGCCGGACTCAGCTGAGGTCCCGTGGTCACCAACGTTGTGGGGATAAGTAAGGTATCACCTGTTTTGTATGATATTGGCTCCATGAACTGGGCTTGTTGAGGGCTGCAAGTCATCTCGCAGAAGCTCCATTGCAGGTTTTTGAGACACGTTGGACAACGACCAAGCAACGCCTTGGCCATTTGGAATTTGCTGAGGACTGCGTCCATTTGCTTTTCATCGCAGCACACGTCTGCAACACACAGGGTAGCATACACATTAATTTCAAGAGGGCCTAAAACGACGAATAAAGAAAGTCGGGCGGGTTTTCTTCTCAACTAACTGGCAGGGTTTTGAGTAGAACTACAGTATATTTCTGTCACTGGCCGCGGTGACCTAGAGTGCTAATGCACTACCTCATGCCTCGCTGGTATCGGGAGAGCATGGGTTCGAATCCCACCTCAGCCGTACTGAAAATGGTTTTCAGTGGTTTCCCAATTCACCCCCGGGGCGATTCATTCCCATCCCTTCCCTGACCCTTCCTTAATTAGGCCCAAGTTAGCGGTCGCCTGGACAATCGGCCTGTCACTATCCCCAGTTGTGTCACCTGCCAAAGTGTGTTCAGCTCCCAGACACCGTCCTTGTGGCGTTAGAGAAATGATCCCTCGCAGAGTCCGTGGGGGAAGCCGAGCGATACAAAAAGAAACTATGTTTCTGTAGGACGAAAGAACAATACCAATATTTATTTACTATCACTTTCTCTATTCGTGAAACGTCGTGTTGTCTCGTGGTTAATAATGCGTCAAGCTTCAGTAATCGAGAGCCTTACAGCGCCAGCGGGGAGTGACGTGCGGTGTACGTCACGCTGCTAGACGTGACTTGTTTCACACGCTTCGTGTTTAAATTGTGCTTCTTTTTAGCGACCAGTCCTTGATCTATTACAAATCTAGTGCGATATATTTGTAGACCAAAGTTCGATCTTTCATTTCGTATGTAGACTGTATTTGATGTTGTGTCATTTCAGAGGCGTGGATTCGTGATCATTCAGCCCCGTGTACTTAGGTGTGTGTGGAATTTATTACTTTTGTTATTGTGATGGCAGTATTAGTGTCTGTACAGTGTTTGTAATTCAGGTGAGGATTGGGAAGGAAGTGGCCGTGGCCTTGAGTTAATTAGGTCCAAACAAACCAGGGCGGGCGCGGTTGAGGCCAGGGCTGAAGGCACAGCGAAGTCAATTTAACGATTCCTGGGTGCCCTAGCCAGAGCGGGCACGGCGGTAGATGAGCTAACAATGTCACGAAATTCATATTTGTCTGGACACAGTGTTCCCTACTACTATTCGCTGGAAATCACCAAGCAACAGTCAAAATCCTATGTTATCAATAGTGAAGAAAATCTATCATTAAGGAACTTTACTAAGTCCTTTATAAAGTCGCCAAGTCCACATTTGAACAATACTAAAATTATATGTGGTCAGCAAAATATGTGTAAAAACCGCTAAATTTAGTGACTTGTCACTTAAGTTGACAACACTGACCACACCGTTCGGAGGTCCGAGGTTTGAATTCCGGCACTGAAGGGGGATATTTTGAGTGTAGGTTTCCTTAGTTGTTTCCATGGTCGCTCCAGTAAATTGCTGGTATTAAGATTTATTCACTCGTGCCTCGCAAATTAATTAAAACACCCACTTTAATAATACGAACGCCATATTAATACAGGCTATAGGGCAACTTTCAAACACACCAGGAACTTGGGGCTGATGACCCGGTTGTCCAGTCCTGAAGTGACCAGCAATAAAAATATTCTCATAGAAATTTTCAAAGTTATGTTTTCAGTGTTGCCTTCGAATCTAGAGAAAGAATCGATTTCAGTCGGTGAGCACGTTAATGAGCTCAATTACATTGGGCGGGGGATAATACTTATCTACTCACACCTGCTAACCTGGAAAAATAACATGGATTAATTATATTGTTACGTACCGCCGCGGACCGGCAGGAGACTTTCGGGTGAGTGACAGTGTGACAGACCAAAGCAGCTGTCTCGTTGGCCTTGGACAGAACCATCAGCCGGAGAGAAAAAGTTCCCACACCCTCCCGGCCCCTCCCACCGGCAGACACAATAGCGGAGCACCTGTGAGTCATCGCGGGCCGGCCAGAGAATACGTGAAAAGTCTGGACTTAGAACCAACGAGAACAGACTCAATGCGGCAATAGGTTGTGACATTTAGAACTTTCCAGGCCAGGGACTGTTTCCATATATACCAGCGAGCCGCGGCGAGGAGGCAGTGTATTGGTCAGTGTTAGTGTGTTGTCGAGTGTCTAGTTCTGTGAGTGAGTGCGGAGCAGTACAGCGATTATTACTGGACGTCTACGGTAACAGAGTGGAGGCCTATCTGCCAGGGTGTAACTTTGAGTCGGGACGGTGAGTGCTTGGAGGTGTCGCGGTGCTTCGCGGAAGTCGTGGTCGAGGATCTGGGATCGAGCAAGAGCGCACAAGAAGCAACAAGAGGACTCTGGAAGTAAGTGAAGTGGCAGGTGCAGGGCTGTCGAGAACCTGTGTAGACTGTACGTGCGAGCGTAAGCTGGAACACTGTAACGCCTCACGGACAGAGATAACATAAATAGCGAGGACAGTGGTGTGAAAGTAGGCTAAATGTGGAAACTAATAGTGACTAGTTGTGTTTTATGAAGTGAGATTCAGTGCTTATTGTGTGGTGTAATTTTCTGGCCTGCAATAATATTTTGTTAAAGGAACAATTGTGTTGTGTTTTCACCCACCGTAATCCAGTTAACGAACTTGCCACTAGGGGCAACACGTAACAATATAATGTTATACACTTCACGAAAAAAGAGGGGGAGGGAGATATTTGGATCCATTTAAAATAGTGTATAATTAGTCCATGTAATTTTTCCAGGTTAGTAGCTGTGAGTATTATTCCCCGCCCAATTTAATTGACCGACTGAGAAATAATTCTTTGAATAAAATATCCTCAACCAACTACTGTATGTTAGGAAGTGAGAGCATATTGATGTACTTTTTTAAATTTAAAAATAACTCCTTTTAATGCAAATTGAAACAAAAGCAGTAGAAGTATGAACATGTGTAAAATGTGCCAGGTTCAAACCCGGCCGAAGTCGTCGGATTTTTTAAGAGCGTTAAAAATCCCTCAGGATGCCTTCCTTCGGAAGGGAAGTAAAGCCCGCGGTCGCATGTGATAGATTTATGGCATGTTAAAGAACCTTCCACTAATTACACCTGTGTGAAGCAAAATTATATAGGTTAAGAATGTAAACAACGCTCTTGGATTCCTACGTTCGTTGCCAAGAGCCGACTGCAGTGGCGTCTAGTAGCTAAGTTCTGAACTAGTAGTCGTTGACGGTGGCGTTTGGCGGCAAAAGTAGGAACTATTTGAAAAATTCTTCTTCTATAATAGTCCATGTAATTTGACAATTTCAATTAATTTGTCCCTAATGTTGCACATTTATGAATAAAACAGCCCCAACTGAAAACCTGCACACTGCGGGTGGATTCGACATGCAGCATCCGCCCGGGCGATCGCTGCACGAGGCCGAAGGGGCTACGGTAAGTCCGTCTCGGTATGTTCATCCCCTAGAAAGCAAGTGCTCCGTCTGACCGCGAGAAGCGACCGTCACTGTGCCGCTTACGAACCATCCCGTCAATCGCCTGGTGTTGAAGTGGATGACTCTTGTCAGTTTTGACATTCGGGTCTGAATGTACCCTGTTCCAGCCCTGAGACCAGAATTAAATTACTTGGCAGAGCCAGAAATCGAACCCAGACCTCCATTCGACAGCCGAAAATGCTAGCGAGAGGGTCACTTTATTTGCCGAGTGTGTATCGATTACGTATAATATAACAGGTATGAAAGAATGAGATAATGGCTGTCAAAACGTGTTCTTTGATCGTATATTCAGAAATTAACGATGATATGGTTTTATGAAACAAAGATATGAATATAGACTCTGACAGTTAAAGCAGTGACTATTTTTCTCAACTTGTAGGTTACACAAAGGAATATCAGGTTTATAAAGGTGCATAATTTCTTTTGTTGTTGATTCTTTAGTGGCTTTATGACATCGTGGTCATGCAGCCTCGTGTACTTGGGTGTGTATAAAATGTGTCTGATAACCTGTGCCACTGTGATGTCTGTACCAATGTGTGTATTTGAAATTGGTGTAGGATTTGGGTAGGAAGCGGCCGTGGCCTTAAGTTAGGTACTATCCCCTTGAATTCTAATTTGTGTTATTTATCTGTTTGTGATGGTGGTTAGTTATTGTTGTTTTAAGGGGCGGAAAAGCGAGGTCACCTGCCATTATGATGTGATTATTACAGAAAGCTTTTTAGTCGGTCAACACAAATTGTGCCCAATTACATTGGGCGGGATACAAGTATTTATATACACTAACATGAGAAAAAACAAGTTATTATTAGGTACAGTAAGTCGCCTCCGTGGTGTAGTGGTCAGCGACTTAGCTGCCACCCCGGAGGTCTGAGGTTCGATTCCTGGCCCCGCCACGAAATTCGAAAAGTGGTATGAGGACTGGAACGGGGTCTACTTAGCCTCGGGTGGTACAGGTGAGTAGGGGGGGGGGGGGTTGATTCCCAGCTCAGCCATCCTCGAAGTGGTTTTCCGTGGTTTTCCGATGCTCGGATGGGTTCGGATGGAGTGACACGAACATAGGACCCTGTGTATGTAGAATGAGACCAGGAGAGAAACGAACCCAGGGTCATAAGGATGGGACATAAGTTCACAGGAACTAGTGACTGACATGTAAGTAAAGTACATCTTGTACAAAATGAAAGATCAGGTCTTGAACCTGCATAAAGACATTATTTGATGTTAAACACGAGAAGAATTAATATGCATTTCAACTTAGCATAGGAGAAGACTTTAGGACTGAGCGATGATGTCAGACAACCGAGTTGTAATCTCAAGTGGGCTCGCCTAGCTGGCGCCGGATATAAGTTATAGCCACTTAGAGGGATTATTTGAGGAGGTCCCAATGAAAAAGCTGATTTGACCATTATGACAAAGGAACATGGACTGGAGGGGATAATTGATACAGTAATTCATTAATATCTCGAGAAATAACCAATGGAGAATAATTCAAGATACCAACCAGTAATCAGAAAGGGAATATGCAAATCAAGAAAGGAGAAAGCTCCCTAATAATTAAATATTCATAAAAGTTGCGAAGGTACAACCGAAGCACATCTAAAGCAGGGATCTCATATGAGAGCTAGGATTCCCCGAAGTAGCGTCACCCACGCCGCCAGAGAAGGTAATTAATTACAGGAAATTGACCGAACGAATCAGACTCCGACGGTCATATTTGTAACCTACAGATCACAAAGTGATGTCATATGACCAGGAAATGATTTATAATGATCAAAATCGCTTTAGATTAAAGAATTGAGTTCCCGATTAAGACAGGGAACTATGTTTCGGATCAAAATGAGTATAAGGCAGCAGCCGTGTGGAACAGCATTCAGTATTCAGTGGATCACGAATCTCCAAGCCCTCTTGAGGGGAGGCCACGACAGTCTACTACAAGTCTACAAGTCTTTGTGAGGGAAGTCCTCGACACTCTACGGTCCAAATGGACGTGATAGTACCAAGTCATATTTAGTACACGAGTGTCATAATAAGAAAGAAATCGTCAACATAATTAGTAGAAGTCCATTATGGAATTTCCAAGCTAAAATCACAGTTCGAAAGTGATTATAATAAGTATAACCACTTTCGAGGATAATGAGGTCACACGAAACTAAGTAAATCACGGAATAATTACCGTCGTTAAAGGGAAGTATGCATCGCGCTGAGACGAACAACGGAACGAGTTAAGCTATGTGCAGATAGGAATCGAAAAACATTGAGTATTGTATTAGCCGGATCGAGTGAAGCTACGCGCAGATAGAAGTTAAAAACATTGAGCATTGTATTAGTCGAGGTGAAAAGGGAAACTATCTGAGAAGGGAATCGCGGAGTCAACAATCAGAGACTGCCATTCACACGAATAGAATGTCTAGGAATAGGGTTGAAAAATTACCTGTATTCCAGGAAGAGACGACATTCGAGTTTTAATACGTGTGTAAAAGAAGGGACATTATAACCATATGTGTTTAATGAATGTGGAAAGGAGGCATTGTTTTCATGCGAGAGTAATAGTTTGTGCAATAAGTAAGTAGTCTTTTAAAAGTGTTAAGAAATAAGTTTATAATTATAATCAAATGTGTAAAACGTCGTAAGAAAAGGGATGTCAGTGAAAGCGAAAATCTGTGTAAAAGTTTTGAATCACGAAGTGAAAATGCATAAGAAAATTGTGTATCATCGATATTGGTGTAACATGGAAGTTTAAATCATCGCAGAGAGGGATCAAATATTCCAAACACACTGGTGGAGACCACTGATAATATGTGATTACTATACCATTGTAAAAATGTATTTAAAGGGGTCGTGCATCCAAAATTATATGTAACAGCATGTGGAATGTATTAGAAACGGTTTGTAGCCTATGTGAAATGTCGGGATTAAAAGTATACAAAGGTATGATGAAAAACAAGACAGGAATAATTAAATAATGATAATAATAAATGATGAAATGTGAAGGGAGGCAAAATAAAGTAATTTGTGGGTAGAATGGACAGCCAGAATAAACTACGTAAAACTAATGAAAGGGTTTAAAGATATATTGTTGCCGCCGGATATAGGCGATGGATTAAATGTAAAATCGAGTCAATACTTGCGATTTTTATTAATAATAATAATAATAATGTTATTGGTTTTACGTTCCTTTTAACTACACTGGCTTTTAGAGACGCCGGGGTGCCGGAATTTTGCCCCGAAGGGGATCTTTAACGTGCCAGTAAATGTACTGACACGGCTCCCTCGCATTTGCGCACCCTCAAATGCCAGCTGACTGCGCCAGGTTTCAAACCTGCAACCTTGGGCTCAGCAAGCAAGAACGTTTCCCCTGAGCCACGCAGCCAGACAATTTTTATTAAAGGAGGGATCTAACTAGGTTTAAGTTGTCAAGGAAGTTACGTTGGGTCACTTGTTCGTCGTTATGCGTTTAGGAATGCTTTTAGGGAGGATGGTATGCCCCCAGCATCGTTGGGCGTCTAGGAACGACTTTTGAGGAGGATTTTATTTAGTGCCATAGGAGTACATTGAAAGGGTCTGCTGGGAACTCCCACCTTCACTCGTCGTTATGCCCCCCAGTAATTGTCGTGCGTCTAGGACGCCTTTGGGGATGATTTTATGTAGTGCCATAGGAGCACATTGGAAGGGTCTGCTGGGAACTCCCGCCTTCACTTGTTCGTCGTTATGTCCCCAGTAATTGACCATGTAAACTCCTTACAATGAGTATAACCAATGATAGATTACCCTACCTTGTGATAATTGAATTGACGCTTTGAGAAGACAATTCATTTAATTGGTAAAGAATTAGAATTAAGGAATTAAATAATTAAACCCTTTCATTCTAAAAGATTCCATTATGCTGAAACCAAGTGGCCAAGTATAAACACTAATGAATGTCTATGTTTATTGAAGAGAGGGGTTCCCCATACCACCGCAGACAAGGGCCTCCTTCCCTCTTCCTTGCCTATCCCTCCTAACCTTCCCATCCCTCATAAGGCCCCTGTTCACTTTGCAGGTGAGGCTCGTCCCACCTCCCCAGTTGTATCCCCCGACCTGATGTTTCAAGCTCCAGAACACTGCCCTGAAGGCGGTAATGGTGGGATCCCTCGCTGAGTCCGAGGGAAGAACCAACCCTGGAGAGTAAACCGACTAAAGAAGGAAATATTTTGTTTTTCTCCTGTTAATGTATATATAAATAGTTGTTTTCCCGCCTAATGTAATTGGGCGCAATTTGTGTTGACCGACTGAAAAGCTTTCTTTAATAGAATGAGGCAACACTAAAAAATGGCTTCTATCACTTCAATCTATGATGTGATGCGTCACACAGTAAGTGAACGAACGAAAAAAAGAGGAGAAACTTTATATATGTATAGTACTTACATGAGCCGCTCAGATGTGGACAGAAGTCTTCCATCTTTTTCCTGGCCTGGTCAGAACCCATGTCTTTAGGGGGGCCAGTGTAGTTGCAGTAGTATTTCTCGTACTCTCCTTGCTCGAAGCAAATTCCGTAGCCGGCGCACTGGTCCTTAGCAGTCACCTGCAACACAGATTAAGTCACACTTCACGATTTCCATATTACTGATTCTTTAGGGGCTTAGCGACATCGTGGTCATGTAGCCCCGTACAGTTGGGTGTGTGTAGAATTGTCTGATAACCGGTGTCACTGTGATGTGTGTATTTGTAATCGAGGTAGGATTTGGGTAGGAAGCAGCCGTGGCCTGAAGTTAGGAACTATCTTGGTATTTTCTTGGATTAAAAGTGGGAAAAAACGGGAAACCACTTCCAGGTTGGCTGAAGTAGAAATCGAACCCGCCTCTTCTCAGTTTAGTCTCAGGAGGCTGAGTGTACCCCGTTCCAGCCTTCATACCGGAATTACATTTCTTGACAGAGCCGGGAATTGAACCCAGTCCTCCGCGGTGACAGCCAAGAGTGCTAGCCACTACGCAACGGGCCGGACTGCAAGTTAGGAGAACCCGCACCTCGAATCCCGACGTGAACATCGCGAGTGTAATTATCCCCCGTGATTATTCCATACTCACTCCAAGAAAATGTCAGAAATATACTTTCTTTCTTGTCCCGAGGCACATGCCCAAATCTTGGTTCATAATGATTACAATTACGTACCCTACGGTGCTACCATTATTACACAGGTTACACATACAAGTACAAGCTTCTGATGAACATAGATGTTATTGTTGTTGAATCTTTAGAGGCGTTGCGACACCGTGGTTATATAATCCCGTGCACTTGGGTGTGTGTAGAAGTTGTGTGACAACCTGTATATGTACTAGTGTGTGTATTTAAAATCGATGTAGGATTCGGGTAGGAAGAGTCCATGGCCTTACGTTAGGTACCATCTCGGCTGCCTGGTGTAGAAGTGGGGAAACCACGGTAAACCATTTTCAGGACGGCCGAGGTGGGATTTGAACCCACGCTCTCCCGATGCCAACGAGGCTTGAGCTACCACGTTACTGCTCTCGGCCACCGTGGCCGGTTAATTATTTATTATTAACTAAATTTTGATTTTCATATTTTATTTATTTATTATGAATTTAATTATTATGCTAATTATGTCTACGTATACCTAGTTATTTATAATTCCTCTCTAAAATTATAAGAGAGTTCTATTTCTCAAGTTGTACATAAAGTGTTCTCTTTTCTAAATTTTGTATGAAATGAAGTGCATTTCATAGCCTACCTACACATCATTAAATATGATCAGAATGTTATATGAATAATACAGCTACACTAACTAAATTTTATTCATCGCTAAACACCACTCATTGTTGTTTTTGTAAATTAATTTTTTACCACTATATGTTTTTTTATTTCCTTCCAGGCAAATGCCGGGGTTGGTCCCTCACTATAGGCCACAGCCGCTACCTTCCAACTCCTCGCCCTTTCCTTCCAACTTTCCTCCCCAACGGTACTTGTAGCTCACCCATTGGGTGTCCGTCTCGAAGCAGCTACAAAACTGGCGAGCCGAACATGTCCTCGGACACTCCCGGCACTAAAAGCCATACGCTTTAAAAAAAAAAAAAAAACTGAAAATCTGAAAAAGCCATTTTCCAATGTTGCGTTATTAACAATTAGTATTGTGGCTTTCAGTCGGTCAACACAAAAATCATTCACATTATTGTTAGAATATGTGAAAAACAAGATGTTCAGCAAAAACATATAGCTTACTTTCTCCTAAATGTATGGGTATACTTATAACTCTTTGTCCTTATCAAGGAATAGACTATCCTGAATGTTCGTTGTAGTAACCGGTACCGCAACCTAGCGGTGAATTAATATATATCCTGTAGGCCTCTGAGTGGTCAATGGGCAGGCAGTTTAAAGCAACCACGAGGGATGCGATCCAGCTGGCAGTCATTAAAGGTAATCGGAGCGCAGTCATGGCTAGAAGTTGAACTAGTACAACATTGTAAAACTTCAGGAGGTCAGGTATTTGTAAATAGGAATGTTGTGTCCCTCTATTGGTCTGTTGCCTCCTCCTACAGCAAGGCCATAGACCTCCTCGTGAACTTCAAATTTATTATATTTAAAAGCTTTTGCAAGCAGGATAAGATAGTGCATATTGTTTCTTAGGAGTTCTCCGTGGTGGCGGTTACACGGGTTGGTCGTGTCTCGTAACATCCACTCCTCTTTCTCCTCTTTTGTTGTCCTTCAAGAAAGTTGTTTATTTTAATCGCTTTTAGTTACGATTCTTAAACAAAGATCGTGTTATAAATGGCTCATTAGGTTCATCACAGCAAATTAGAGGTACTGCACCCTTCAATAAAGGAGTGTTTTACCAAGATGCTTTCTACGGGGTTGTGCTCAGTCCGGGATGCTTTTTAAGCCAAAGTTCGCAAAAACAACATGCTCTATTTGGATAGAAAGGTCCATTACCAAAGCTATACTGGGAATAAAATGAATAACAAGTAGAATAAAAGTATTTAATGACTGATATATATGTGCATAAATAATAATAATAATAATAATAAGTCCTCCCTGACTTTTACTCCCATTCGAAATAAATATCTTACTGAGCGGTATCACACTCGCTCCACACAACAAAAACAAAGCGAATACAGCTTCACTCAAATGATTATAATAACATAACTTGAGCGGTAAGAACTCGCTCCTCACGATAATATGGATACAAGTCCATTGATCCTGGTCAAGAAGTTATATATGCGTGGTGTACTGATCCTTAATAAGAAAATGAGTACTGATGGGATTCCGTTTACAACTGAAACAGTCATATTGCTCACGGAGTCGCATCTTTTAAATCAAACTACGGCTATGGGACCTGCACTTAATAAAAACACTATAATTAATACTGACACACGCAAGATCTAAAATACTAAGATATGATGAATCTCCCCGAGATTCAAACCCCGTGCCAGAGCACATTAAACTCAAAGAGCATGCCGATAGGCCAAAAGCTCACATAACAACTGGGAAACAGCCTCGCACACGCACCTGCCATAAAGGTTAAATAATGCCTAACATAAACACACTAAAAGACAAGCAACAACAACAAAATGCAAGCCTACACGGCTGAAAATTATATTTACAAGAATAAAAGCCAGACAAACTGATGTTTCGGAAGATACCTTAAAACATGGACAACTCCCATTTAAATCAATCAAATACTCTTCATAACCGATCAGGGTTTTGTGAATTTAAATAAACATCTTATATTGAAATACAGGAACCTGGTCTGCTTGCTAATGACCAACGTCGTGTTATCTGATTGAGCGCTCTCCTGTTGGTATGAGTCAACGATGCCATTCCTCTCTGTCAGTCTTCCAAGCCTGGCGCTAATTATATATAGGGGTCACACTGTTCCCATTATCCATCTGGAAACGCGAAAGACATATCTCACTCATCCACTTGGATGGCAAGAAACACAAATATTTACCACAAGCTCAGCCTCGCAAGGACATGAATTGGGCTGAAGTGCGGCAAGTCGGAATAATCTCAATGATATATTTCCCGCGAGCACATTCATAAAATCACACCATACACCATAAAGCTTGGACTGACTTACTCATAATCATACCATCTAGGTCGGCTCAAAACAGATTAACCTACTTTGCGTCCAAAGACACATCAAACAGATAAATCAACAAAAAAAACTCTGGTGCGCGAGTGGCATCCCGCACTGAGTTGCTAGATAAGCAATTGTCAAAAGAAATAATCCTGATCCATCATAAAATCTGCTCACTAATAATTTTTACCCTCCAAATTCTATTTTTAATCTCAATTAATTCTGTTCCATTGAGTTACATTGCTTGTACGCGACTTACGCAAGCGAATGCGAGCACGCCTGCGCGCATTGTCCCGTATACTTGAATCAAAACAAAAATACAATATCTACAAAATAAAACGCTAAGCTGTCCCATACTTAATGTGTCAGTAATCAAGAACCAAGAATCTAATTTACAAACATAAGCAAACAAATATCTACAAAAATATATCCCATATACCATAGCTGACTTAATAAATAAATAAATTCATTTCTGTACTCAATCCTTTAAATCAGCGCCAGGGAAACATCTCCGGCCATCACTCCTTCTAAATTCTTAGCTCAAATTAGACATCGCTTGGCAGATGTCCTGCTGGTTCCAAGATTCGCCCTTTTAAATGAAACTGGCTAGAGTAGGCATGGAATGGGATTTATCGAAAAATATTCCACAATGATTATCAGACTAGCATGCGATCGGTATCACTGAGTTCGTAGAAATGTGGAGGTTAAGATTAAGCTGTAGCTAGCTTGAATCGATCGTGGAATTAATCCATAGATAACTCCCGCCTTAATTCACCAGGATGCGTTATGACGCCGAGTTGCCGCTTAAAAAGGGCGTCTTGATATTATTGGTTCGGACTCTTGTAGATCTTCGCGGCTCCTACTTATTTTCCTCCCACAAGGAGTGGTTATTATGAAGATTGACCATTCACATCGTAGCATTCAGTTTCTTCTTGGCGCCAACTCTCATAGTAGCAAGCCGTTCTATGCGTACCCAAGCCTTCCTTCGCGCTAAAAGTTGCACCTGTCCTCTGCGTCATGATTCCTAGGCTACTTTCTAAAATACCACAGGAGCTTAAACCTTTGTGTCCTCTCTGTCACTGATTTCTTACCTGCGGGAGCAGGACTAGAAGCAATGGTAGCACCAATAACAGCAAGGGGCGCTTCCCCCGTGTGGCCCACGTATCTGAAATAATAATAATAATAATAATAATAATAATTAACGCAAGAAACTCTAATGGATACAATCATTGAGAGATACCCCCAATTTTACTGACATCTTGAGAGAATGAACGAGTCAAGATTGATCAGTGTAATCCACAGAGCCAGCTCCTGCAAGAAAACAACATCACTGTGGTACAAGCAAGTTAAACAAGATCTGCAAACCTTTAACATCTCTGAATCCGTTATACAAGACAGACAACTTTCCGGAAAATGTTAAAAGGAGACCCACAGATTAAACTTAAGAAAGGGCAGAGATCAAAGAGGTTAGATTCAGCTAAACAACTACAAAGTCAGAATATGAAGGAGATATGGGCTATGAAGAAGACTCTTAAGAATGTGAAACCAATCCCAACTCATCAAGCTGAAAACCATTTTGGTTAACCTACGTTGTCCATAGTTGGCTCATTCGATGAAAGAAGAATAATAATCCTTTTCTCTCATATACTATGAGAAAAGAGAGGATAAATTTTTATGGTCATCTTCTCAGAATTAAATTTAATAGAAAAACTAAACAAATCTTCGATTTCTTCTGTAATCGCAAAACAAAACCCACATGTTTTAAAGAAACTGGAAAAGATCTAGTAGAATTAAAAAATTACAGAAAATTCCCTACTCAATCAAAAAGCTAAAATAATTACTAAAGGTGAAAAAATAAGGTTCCAAGACAAATCTACACTATAATCCAAACCCATAATCTCGGGAGAAGAGGAACAGAAGATCAGAAATAATGAAGAGCTACTGGGCACTAAGGAAAGAACAACACACGATGAAATGATTGATTCAACGTACCCCAAAGTGGGTGAAACGAAAGTAGAAGAGGAAGAAGAAGAAGACGAAATAAGCTTTTTTTATCGCTTATCCTTCCAGCTCGCCTTGAAGCACGGGCTCTGCGAGGGATCATTACTTTACCGTTGCAAGGATGGTGTCTGGGAGCGAACACATTTGTTCAGCAGATACAACTGGGGTTGGTGACAGGGAAGGGTCTGGGAAGGGATTTTGGAAGGGAGTCGACCGTGAACGTGTCTACTGATTATTGATTTTATTTTCACGGCTACACTTAGAGCTTAAGAGCTCTATTTTATGTAGCGCCCTACATAAAATAAGATTAGGGCTTATAAAAATAAAACATTTCACTTACATTCACAATACAAATAATCATAGTCTAACAATTATAGTAACAAAGATAGTAACAATACAATAATAATAATAATACTAGACTAATGATAGTGGAAAAATTATATACAAAAGAGTGAGAGTGCATACAAACTATCAGCCCGAAAAACAAACACCATATACTGAACAAGAAAAGCTATTAAAGTAGGCAGGTTGTCAGCTATTGTCCTTGTGTTATAATTGAACTTTTAAAAAAGTATTTTAACATAATACAGTTTTTTTTTCGTGTAGCCTCCTCGGAGGCCAAGTGCAGGTCTTTCTATTCGACGCCCGTGGGCGACCTGCGCGTCGGGATGAGTGATGGAATGATGAAGATGAATGAAACTGGACAAGGATGTGGAAGGAAGCGGCCGTGGCCTATCAGAAGGTACCGTCCCAGCATTTGCCTGGTGTTGAAAATGGGAAACCACGGAAAACCATTTCAAGGACGGCCGACGGTGAGGCTCGAACCCACGCGTCTACCGAGTCAGCAGAGAGCTTGGCCCCATGACCTACTGCTGCGCTTTAGCCAGCGTAGCCACTGCTATCGGTAATACAGTAATCAAATATGAGAGGTATACTGCTCCAAGAAGCAGGATGAAAGATGTCTTTTGAAAGCTGCAGTGCTTGCAATGTTGACAAACTTATATAAATCGAATTTGTGTTGAATAGGCGTGAGGTGGTGCAAACAAAAGATTTATTGAACTTCATGGTTCGTTGTATAGGAATCTGGAGTGTTAATTTTGTGTATCTATTTTCTCGATTTTCTCGTGTTGAAAGGAACCGTCCCAGCATTCGCCTTGTGGTTAAACAAATGGTAATAGCTTAATGCACTACGTATTGATTTAGCATTATAAAATAAGCCAAAGTACATGGAAACCCAAACCTGTAGCAGTCAAACTCGACTGGGATGCACCTCTATCCACAGACAAAGCTGTAGCTGGAAACTTATTACAGTAGTGTTGACGTAGCAAAGAGGATATAAAAAGTAGGTTGGCTCAGGGAAGGAAAGCATTTGTACAGAAAAGGAATCTGTTGACATCGAATATAGATTTAGGTATTAGGAAGTCATTTTTGAAAGGCTTTGTCTGGAGCGTGGCGCTCTATGAAAGTGAAATTTGGACTATTGGTGCAGCAGAAAAGAGGAGAATAAAAGCGTTTGAAATGTGGTGTTACAGGAGAATGATGAAGATCAGGTGGGTAGATAGGGTTACAAACGAAGATGTATTAAGATGAGTGGGAGAGAAGAGATGTTTCTGGCGACTGATAATGAAGAGAAGAGATAGGTTGGTAGGACACACTAAGACACCCAGGAATAGCAAGCTTAGTTATGGAAGGAAGGGTCGAGGACAAGAGCTGTAGGGGTAGACTAATGTTAGAATATGTTAAACAGATTGCCTCGGATGTAGGGTGTGGTAGCTATGTAGAGATGAAAAGATTGGCTCAGGACAGGGAAGCATGGAGATCTGCATCAAACCACTCAAATGACTGAAGACTCAAACAACAACAGCAACGACGACGCCGTAGTACTAGAGCCCATTAAGGGCCTTGGCCTACCAAGTGGCCGTTGCTCGACCATTTTTATAATTTTATTAATGCAGCCAAAGGGCATGTACTTTTCTTTTCAGACGGGTCTGGGAAGGGATATTGGAAGGAAATTGGCCGTGGACCTATTGAAAGGAACCATCCCGGCATTTACCTGGTGGTGAAAATGGGAAACTACGAAAACCATTTCCAGGACGGCCAAAGTGGGATTCAAACCCACGCTCTCCTGATGCCAGTGAGTTGCTCAACCAGTTGGCCTACAGATTGCGGGGTGATACGCGACAGGTCCCCTTGGCGTGCTTGACTGAGCCACTGCCTCCATGATCAGAGAGCAACCCAATTGTCCTCCCGAGACTGAGCGCCATCACGTCAGTGGAGGCAAACGCGCTACTCCAACAACACGTGGCCACCCATCGACAGATCAGTACCACTAAATAATAACGCTGAATAGAAAATTACAGAAAAATTCAAATTCATTAACATATGAAATGGAGCCTCCGTGGCTTAGGCGGCAGCACGTCGGCCTCTCACCGCTGGGTCCGTGGTTCAAATCCCGGTCACTCCATGTGAGATCTGTGCTGGACAAAACGGAGGCAGACAGGTTTTTCTCCGGGTACTCCGGTTTTCACTGTCAAAACTTCATTCCAGCAACACTCTCCACCATCATTTCATTTCATCTGTCATTCATTTAATCATTGCCCCAGAGGAGTGCGTCAGGCCTCGGCAGCCGGCACAGTTCATATCCTCGCCGCTAGATGGGGGCTTCATTCATTCCATTCCTGACCCGGTCGGAGACTGGAAGCAGGCTGTGGATTTTCATTTCATTAACATATGAAATGAACTTAAACAGATCCACATAATACCTTTATTTTACCAGCCACTGAAACTATGCCAAATATGCTGAAAATAAAAGCCACTTGAAGCCCTACATCAGAAGTGAACAACGGGCTGTATGCGTCCTTCAACGTCAGTTTGTGTGGCCTCTAGGCCGGTCACCAATCTTTTTAGCGGTAAAAATTGCACGGGAAAACCGAGTTTCGCCTCATTAGGCCTATTGTAAGTTAAACTGAACAAGTTAGAACAATTTACGATTTCTGGATGTGAACAAATTTAAGACAGTTTTTGACATGTTTTCTCTACCGTTCACTACTGACATTGCGACAGTGTGTATTAATTTCCAGATGTAACTAATTGATCTTCAGTCTTTTAGTCATTCAGAGTTTAGTAAGGATAATGAGCACAATATTTCAAATGTATTTAAACTTTAAATTTTAAGGGCATGAAAATAGTTTTGCAACACATTTCACGTTTTATGGTAGCATAAGTTAGTCTGGTAATGGTACAATAATTTATTGACGTCAAATTGACAGGTGAAAATAATTTAGGAGACTCTTTGTTACTTATGAAGCAAAATAACCAGTAATGGACGAAGCAAAGGGGATATCAAAAGTAGGCTGGCTCAGACAAGGATAGCATATCTAAAGGAAAGGAATCTGTTGGCATGAAATATAGAGCCTTTGTCTGGAGCGTGGTGCTCTATGGAAGTGAAACTTGGTAAGTTGGCGCAGAAGAAAAGAGACGAGTAGAAGCGTTTGAAATGTGGTGTTGCAGGAGAATGATGAAAATCAGATGGGTAGATAGGGTTACAAATGAAGAGGTATTAAGACGAGTGGGAGAGGAGAGATGTTTCTGGTAACTGCTAATGAAGAGAAGAGATAGGTTGGTAGGATACATACTAAGACACCCAGGCATAGCAAGCTTAGTTATGGAAGGAAGGATCCAGGACAAGAATTTAGGGGTAGACCAAGGTTGCGAAATGTCAAACAGATTGCCTCGGATGTAGGGTGTGGTAGCTATGTAGATATGAATCGATTAGCTCAGGAGAGGGGAGCATGGAGGGCAGTATCAATTCAGTCAAAATACTGAAGACTCAAACAAAAAAAAAAAAAAAAAAACAATGGAAAAATTAGCTATCGAGGTGGGGCTACGTAAATGCCCAAGTGGGAAGGAACCTTGCAGCCCACCACTAAGAATTGAAAGATACAATAGGCCCCCCGCTTATAAGAAGCTTGTGCACTCCTGCTCTAGATCTTTCTTAACAAATAATTCAGAGGGCAGGTATATTGGGTAGCTGTCCCCAAACAGTTTTTGTTGTTGTTGATTCATTTGAGGGGTTGGGACATCGTGGCCATCCAGCCCGGTGTACTTGGGTGTGTGTGCGTATAAAAGAATTTCTCTGATAACCTGTGTTATCGATGTGTCTGTAGTAGAGTGTGTATTTGTAATTCAGGTAACAATTGGGAAGGAGGCGGCCGTGGCCATAAGTTAGAAACCATCCCGGAATTTGGCCTGGAGTAGAAGTGGAGAAACCATGGAAAATTACTTCCAGGGAGGCTGAGGTGGGAATCGAACCCAACCCACTTCTTCGCAGTTTTGACTCACGAGGCTGAGTGTACCCCATTCCAGCTCTCATTAACATTTATTGGCAGAGCTGGGAATCGAACCCAGACCTCTGGGGCGATAGAACTTATTTAGCACAATGTTTCCAATTTTCTACCCAACATCTCTTCATCCATTCACTGTGCTCTCTTTTGCGTTCTTCTGTCCAATCCGTATTCGTCCGTGTAGGTTTCTCGGAAAATGTGTGTCTGTTTATTAGGGTTCTAAATGTTGATCTATTGTGAATGATTTTTCGTTGATACCAACTTTTCGTAGGTTAAGTGTTATTTCTATCAGGCAATAATAATGTAAGTTGCCAAGTAGGAGCAAAAAGAGAGGAAGATTCTCCAAAACATAGGCTACTTGGTCCAAACTAAAAAAAAGCGGGATCTACGTAAGAAAATCCAGGCAAGAAATCTATTCTAAGATAGAGAAGATCACAGACACACTGCGCAAACGCAGGGCTCGCTTCTACGGCCACTTGCGACGGAGGGACGACTCTAGATGGACAAAACGTATATTTAACAATTTAGACTAAAAACCAAAAACAACAGTTCCCTGGTACGTTAACGTCAACAAGGACCTCCAAGAAATGGGACTACGACCTAGTGACGCGCACAAACGAGCCCTTTTCCGAACAAGCATCGTGACATTTGGGATTTTCCGAGATGAGAAATGGGCAACCGGTGCCAAGTGGTTGGATGAACGCCGTGATCGACACAGAAAGCTAATTGAAAACCTACCTACTGGATCAATCGTGAATTGAATAAACGCCAGAATCTATAGTGGAGCTTATCGTGGTCCCTAATTGGCTGATTAGCGAATAATAAATAATATCATTTACAGCGCGGTCCCAGTGCTATGCACGTTGTAGTGGTGGTGAAACATCGAGAACCCATTGAATACTTCGTGTGTGAGGTTGTCTACTTGTGTTTTTGAGGTGTCTGTATTTGCCTATTAAATTATATTGGTTTAGTAGTGATCATAATACTGGCAATGGCCAGACTATGAACAATGCAGTTAATCTGGGTGAGCATGGAGCAGTAGTTTAATGAACGTGACAGGGAAACTTCGCCTTCACTTCGGATAGCACAAATTTCACTTGCACAGATCGAGATTTGTATCCAGAAGTTTAACAATTTGGACATTCGAGAAGGGAGGGTCATAATTTTAATGAATGTTCGATTATTATTGAAAGAAATACTCCGGGAGTAAGAATAAGGTGCCAACCTAGCATTTACAAATACAAACACGGGAAACTTGTAAGACTTCAAGCATAGCTTTTATTGTACCTACTCCAAAGATGTTAAGACAAAACCTAGAGAAGGTGAAATTACACACAATTTAATTCGCGTGTGAGACTTGAACTGCCTGGATACGTACCAAGTTCTTTTCTCCTCTTAAGATTTGTAATGACGAAAGTAGTTTCACAGATTTAAGAGAATTCTACTGGCAGTAGAGCTGGTGTTTTACATAATTCAAAGTATATTTATTTATTTATTTATTCATTCATTAATTCTTTATTTATTTATCAATTTATGGCTGGCTGCGTGACTCAGCGGTAACGTTCTCGCCAGCTGTGTCCAAGGTTCTAGGATCGAATCCTGGCGCAGCCAGTTGACATTTGAGGGCGCGCAAATGTGAGGGAGCCGTGCAAGTAGACTTACTGGCACGTTAAAGATCCCCTTCGGAGCAAAATTTCGGCACCCCGGCGCCTCTAAAAGCCACGGTAGTTAAAAGGGACGTAACACCAATAACATTATTATTATTATTAATATTATCTTTTTAATTTTTATATATTTATTTATTTATTTATTTATTTATTTATTTCGCTGCCTCGTAGTGCACTCACCTCGCACTTGGAGGCCCCAGGTTCGATTCCCGGCTCCCTCAGGGATTTTAGAAACTGACGTGAGGGCTGGAACGTGATGCACTCAGCCTCGTGAGGACAATTGAGTAGCTGTCTGCCAGTGAGACAGCGCCTCGGCCACTGAGACCAAGATTAACGACCGAGGGGACTCAACGCGCTGACCACACGTCTCCCCATAATCTGCAGGCCAAATGGCTGGGCGGCGGCAGCTTGGTAGGTCTAGACCCTTCATGGGCTGTAACATCACGGGGTTTGGGTTTGGATTTATTTAATTATTAATTAATAAATTTAAAACAAGAGTTTAGTGCTTTTCAGTCGGTCAACACGAATGTACCCAAAATAGCTGGGTTATGCCCTAATCCTAATCAGGGCATAACCCAGCTCTTTAGGGTACATTCGTGTTGACCGACTGAAAAGCAATACACTCTTGTTTACTGAGTCAACACTAAAAATGGCTTCAAACCACACAATGTTAATCAATTTATTTATTCCTGGTGTTTGCCAAACCGCCAAATGCTGATTCAACAGTGACATTGAGAAGTATCATCACACTTACATCGTAATGGGTTCCACCAGGGCGTATATACAATTTTTTCGGAGAGGGGCTGACTATCCTGGAAAATTGTCAGTATTCTCAGAAGATTGTCACCGCAAAATACCCAGAAATATCAACCAATATCTTAGAGCATATAACTTTGTGTAATTATTTTAGATAAGAGTTAATTGTGAAATTCTAAGTTTATATGGCCTACAATTAGTGTCAATACAAAAACGTTGTAAAATACAACACAACGCACAACTAAAATGTTATACTTAATGAATTTTCTGTTATGGCGTATGGAGTATGAATGGTAAATATCTAAATATTTATCAATTTGTTAAGCAGAAAGGTAAACATTTTCTATTTTACAAATTGATACCGTAATATATTTCTTAAAATTACGGTACTGTGGAATTCTCAGTTCTGGCTCACAAGGCTGAGCGTACCCCGTTCCAGCCCTCAGACCAAAATTAAAATTTCTTGGCAGAGCCAGGAATCAAATTCGGACTTCTGGGAAGGCAGCCAAGAATGCTAGCCACTACACCTCGAGATAGTCTAATTTCAATCTTAATATTGTTTATAACTTAGCCAATAAGTTAAGATTAGGGTACAACCAAATTAACAATAATTTAATGCTTTTACCAAAGCAACACTTTCTTAATTTTATTGGCTTATTTCGGGGGGGGGGGGGGGAAGGTGCCCCTACAGCTCCCCCCCCCCCCCCTATATATACGCCCCTGGCTTCAATAACATTGACAGACTGCTGAGACCAGTGTGCGACTGGTGGAGTGATTGGTTTGCCAGTACAAGCTTAGCACGTGCAACCAGCCCGGCGTTGCGCGCATAATAGGTTACTGGCAATCAGCAGGATCGGCGAATTCAAGGAGTAAGTGGGTAATTTGCTGGATAAAACCGTTCTTAGTATTTCAACGGAACTATTCGAATCTGGGATCTCTGAACATTGCTAGACAGCGGCTGAGAATGACGCTTTGAGCTCCTCCAGACGAACACAGATCAAGGTAAAGCATTGTTAAAGTTGAGGAAAGCTCATTCATTCTGCTTCACGAATGCCGCAATCCTGAGAACATCACATTCACCTCAAGATTAAAATTGATTATTTGAAAAAATCCACAAAACCGCGTAAGTTATAGGTTACATGAGAGCGAGAGATCGGTAAGTGTCGCACTCACGCTCAAACAACATTGCGAGACTGTGGTATCGGCAGTAGACGGCATATCTCTGATGTCTTCGTCCGCACCTCTCCCCATTTTTACAATCAGCGAGCAATGACCAGCCGAGACTGTTGGTATAGAACTTACCCGGTCTAGCATCTTTGCACCCTCCACTATTGAGATCTGGTCGGTGCAATGACCACACTCCTTTAATATAGTACGGTACTGTTGGAGCGCTTCGCTTTCTCAAACAGTTCACAGTACTGTACTACATGTGTTTCTGAATGATTAAATAACATAACTATGAATTCCTGTGCCTATAAGAGGCGCATGGTTTTACTTTGCTAAAAGATTATTAGATCTATTATGTATTTAAAAATCTGGTCATTGTGCAACCTTATTATCGGCCGCCACTGCTTCATTGTGCGATTTAATGAACACTATCATGACTACTAAAGCATATCTTATCTGCAAGTTTATTTCGAACAAAAGGAATTGATTCTTCAGTCCCATCCACGGTATCTGCATGAAAATTTCATCACGGGGGATGAGTTATGTATACAGAATAGTATTTATTTCACAGTTTAACCCTTTACACCAGAGGTCGCCAAACCGTCGATTCGGGAAATTTTCGTTAGATTGCGGCCACGCTCAGGTTGGATAACCTGGAGTTACTCAACTGAGCTCGGACCGATGACTCACGAGAACAGTTGCTTGCATATTCCCGCGCAACTGTAATTGTCAGTCTCATAGTTGATTGTGTGAGAGTAAGGTTTGTCCATTATGATATTCGTGTGTACATCAGACATTTGCTAATGTACATGGGTTGATTTACTCCTTGATACTAAGCTAAGCTTTGATACTAATCATGGCCAGTTCAAGCAAAAAACAAATAGGCCTACTTACCACTTTCATTCGGAATGGGAAACCGATTACCCCGGTAAAGGACAAATGTGGGTGTTTACTGCGTTGTGCAAGTTTATTAGTTGGGAAAAACGCAAAGGTATGAAGCTTGAAGTTTAACGCGCCCGTTAATCTAGGGATCATGAGCCACAGGACCTTCTTTTTACGTGGAATTCGAACCACAGAACATGGCATCTCACATAGAAAATCTCACATGCATTGACTGGAAATCAAACCCGGTCGACCTTGGTGAGAGGCAGACAGCTTGACCTCTGTGCCACCACGTCCCAGTCGGGATAAAAGGGAACATCTAACGTCACTTCAAAACCGTTCACTCAGGGATTGAAAACAAAATTCTACTGAATTTTGCTTTAATGAAAGAACAGGTAATGCAGCTAAAATTCCAACTTAATACTCAACAATCAATTAGAAAAGAATAAACTGAGGCGTCATTCTGAATTTCAAAAACTATTACACAGAATAAGAATCTGCATGAAGACGGTGAATTAATCAAAATTAAATTTTTAGAAGCTGCAGATACATTATTTGACAATTTCACAAATAAGCCTGAGATAATATCTGCGATTACATCTGTACAGATTTCTGTAAATACAATAATGGGTTATGAGTTTTAACTTTACTTCACACCTTAAAGCTGACGTTGATCGCTGCAATTAGTATTCCCTACAACATGACGAATCGACTGTTATACTTGATACATCTCAGTTGGCTCTTTTCCAGAAATGTGTTTTGATAATTCCGAAATAGGAGAGGAGCTGGTTAAGATTATGCCACTAACGGGACACACTACAACACAGGACATACTTTTAGCAGTTAAGATCTTATCATCTCCGACAATATTCCTCTAAAACGTTGGTTGGCCCAGTAAATGTTGGAGCTCTTACGATCGTTGGTGGAGAGAAGGGAGGCATAGCCTTGTGTAGTAAAGACAACAGCTTTGCGAAATTTCTGTCTTATCATTGTATACTACACAAGCAGTCATGATGTGGAACATTTTTAAATATGAACAATGTAATGAAAACAGCCATAGAAGTAGTGAACAAAGTAAGAGCACGTGCACTTAAGAGACGCTTGTTCAGAGCACTTATTGATGAACTAGATTGCCAGTATGGTGATCTACTGCTTTAAACGGACGTTTGATGTCTTTGTAAAGGCAGATTTTTTACGACGTTTCAAAGAGTTGCTTCCTGCCTTAAGAGGGGAAGTATACATTTCAGGGTCAACATTTTTAAATTTCTTTAAATGAATTATTTGAATGACTAATATTATATATTTTATTTGGTGAACACAAAATGAAAATATCTTCAATACTTCCCGAGATATGCCTCTAAATGATAGTTGGTTTCTCTTAAGTTGTCCCTGCCCTATGTTAGTTTGAAGCTCATTTCCCAAAAACTTTATGTTCACACAGCGTTTACATAATAACTCAAATACTGTTCAAGATATCTCAATAAATTTTTCATGATTGTGTATGAACAACATATACCAACATATTTTGTGTGACAAGCATACTTCCCATTTGTTGTTTGAGTCTTCAGTCTTTTGACTGGTTTGATGCAGCTCTCGATTCCTCCCTGTCCTGAGCTAACCGTTTCATCTCTACATAGCTACCGCACCCTACATCCGAGGCAATCTGTTTAACATATTCTAACCTTGATCTACCCCTACAATTCTTGTCCTCGACCCTTCCTTCCATAACTAAGCTTGCTATTCCTGGGTGTCTTAGTATGTGTCCTACTAACCTATCTCTTCTCTTCATTAGCAGTCGCCAGAAACATCTCTCCTCTCCCACTCGTCTTAATACCTCTTCGTTTGTAACCCTATCTACCCATCTGATCTTCATCATTCTCCTGTAACACCACATTTCAAATGCTTCAATTCTCCTCTTTTCTGCTGCACCAATAGTCAAAGTTTCACTTCCATAGAGCGCCACGCTCCAGACAAAGGCTTTCAAAAATGACTTCCTAATACCTAAATCTATATTCGATGTCAACAGATTCCTTTTTTGTAGAAATGCTTTCCTTGCCTGAGCCAACCTACTTTTTATATCCTCTTTGCTTCGTCCATCACTGGTTATTCTGCTTCCTAAGTAACAGAAGTCTCCTACTTCCTTCAGCTTTTCACCTGCCAATTTGATCTCCATAGAGGTTTCTGATTTATTTCGACTGCATTCCAGTATTTTTGTTTTACATTTATTAATTTTCATCATGAATTCTTTCCGTAAGACGGAGTCCATACCATTCAAAAACTCATTCAAATCCTCAGGCCTGTCGGCCAAGATGACGATGTCATCAGCAAATCTCAGAGTTGATATTATTTCTCCTTGAATCTTCACTCCCACTTTAAATGTTTCTCCAATTTCCTACATTGCTTGTTCAATGTAAAGATTGAAAAGTATGGGTGATGAGTTGCAGCCTTGCCTTACGCATTTCTGAATACCAGCTTCTCTCTCATGTCCTTCAACTCGAATGACTGCTGTCTGGTTTCTATATAGATTGTATATCACCCTCCTATCCCTGTACTTTATTCAATTAGATTTCAAAATGTCAAACAATTTAGTCCAATCAACGTTATCAAAAGCCTTTTCCAAGTCTACAAATGCCATGAACGTTCTCTTATCTTTCCTTATTCTACCTTCCAAAATCAGCCTAAGACTTAGTACAGCTTCCCTTGTTCCTGCATTTCTCCTGAAACCAAACTGGTCTTCACCCAACTCCGTTTCTATCCGGCTTTCAATCCTCTTGTAAAATATTCTAGACAGGATCTTTGAAGCATGAGTAATCAAGCTGATTGTACGGTAATCTTCACATCTATCAGCTCCCACTTTCTTTGGTATAGGGACGATTACATTCTTCTTGAAATCAGAGGGTACCTCACCTGTCTCATAAATCCTACACACCAAGTGAAATAACCTGATCAGACCTTCATCTTCTATGCAGCGTAGGAACTCAATCGGTATATCATCTGTGCCTGGTGCTTTGTTCCTGCGCAAGTCCTCTAATGCTCTGTCAAATTCTGATCTCAATATTAAATCTCCTTTTGCACCCTCATCAATTTCCTCCTCCCTTTCCATTACACGATTCTCAATCTCCTTTCCCTTATACAAGCACTCTATGTAAGCTTTCCATCTCTCAACCTTTTCTTCCCTATCTGTTAGAGGCTTTCCAATTGTGTCCTTAATATTACAGCACTTAGTCTTCTTTTCCCCAAAAGTATTCAATCTTTCGATAATCTGTGTCTACTTTTCCAAATTTCAGACAATTTTCTATACCTGCACATTTCTCTTTCAACCATTCTTCATTCGCTTCCTTGCACTTCTTGTTAACCTCATTTCTCAGACGTCTGTATTCTGCTTTCCCCTTTTCGTCTCTTAGATTCTTGTGTTTCCGCCTTTCATCCATCAATTATAGTATATCCTGAGTGATCCATGGTTTTCTACCTATTCTTTCTTTCCTACCAATGTTTTCTTCTGCGGATTTTGTTATTTCATTCTTCAAAAGTGCCCATTCGTCTGCAATTGAAGTTTGCTTAGGGATTTTCATTAGTCCTTCCTTTATACTCTTCTTGAATCTTTCGTCTACATCCTTTACTTTCAGTCTGTCTATTGCCCACCTTTTTGGCTTTTGACTTTTTTCAGTTTCTTCAAATTTAATCTGTATTTCATTACAACCAGATTGTGGTCAGAGTTTATGTCAGCACCAGGATATGTTTTACAATCTAAAATCTGGTTTTCCATTTAAGATAATATATTTCTTGCCCAACAAAAGTAAAAAAAAAATACATTTAGAGTAAAAATGTAAAAATCAAAATTTCGTATATTTACGTGTATCAATTATTATGGTGTATGTTGTCGCCGTGAATGCTACCAACAGCTCAAAATAACATTCATGTAAATATTTAAAATTGTGGGGTACTTATCATGTAAACGCTGTCCAACTGTACAAAACAGCTGAACGTTTGGTGGTATAATAATGCATGACTGCAAGCATATTATAAAATGTGCTTTGTGCATAATGATAAGTGAACTGTGATTGTCAATCCTACAAAGTTTTATTTCTTTGCAACATATAGTTTATGAGATACACATTTCTTTTAACTCAGTAGAAATTGTCACGCGAAAGGTGTCCCCCCCCCCTCCCCCCTTAATAGAGTGTTTGAAGTAACGAGGCGAATCCTTCCCTGAACTAGCAGATCTGGTTTGGCTGCAGGATTTTGATTGTCTCGCAGACATCATCGAAGAGCCATAACTAGCAGCTTCAGGGCAAGGCTAAAGAACAATTTTTGATATTGCTTCATTTTCAAAAAAAAAATGAAGCTGTAGGAAAGACATCTCATCCACGGTAAATACAAACACTTTGTCGGTTTGAAGCAAACCCTTCACAAGCAAGGCTCTTTACAACCTCCTTACAACAGCAAACGATACATGGAGAAGTCAATTCAACAAACGCTTCCAACATTTCAAAAGCACCTCAATTGTAGCACAGTTTGTCAAATCGCCTATTATAGAGATTGATGCTGAAGAGTACTTGTGTCATGGAAAATATGATTTTGAAGAAGATAATGCTGCAGTGGAGTTGAAACTGATTGATTTTGTATTTATAATCGCTTTCTTCAAGCTCTGAAATTATTTGGCCCCTCGTGCCTATAACAAATACCTAATTTTGGTTCAGGTTGGTGTAAAAATGCAGGCAATGTTCAGCTCTTCATATCGGTGTGAGGTTTCTATTGTTTTATTTTTATTTTTATAGGGGGACTTGAATGATCTGCAAGTACTGTGAGTGTTCGTCTCGACATGAACTAAATACATAGTATAGTGCAAAGCAAGAAACGTAAGGAGTAGGGAAATGCTTATTTCAACTGGCTCTTGAAAGGAAGTAAAGCTTCAAGTAGGAAACAGGTGAAAAATCAAAGCATGAAAATATTCAGCAAGAAAACTGCGCATTGTTTGTTGGAGCAAATACCATTTCCAGTGGATACATGAGTATATTTGTAACACATTTCATTCAAACTAGATGATGTACAACATTTAACCTACATCTTTAGAATATGTACGACACTTTACATTTAGTTTTCGTTGCTTATCGCGTGCAACGACATTCATTTATATATCTTTTATATAAATTAGAATAAGAGCACAAAACACCACCTCATACATTTCACATAATTAGCCTATTTTCATTTATGAAAAAATCGGCTTATGAGATCACCTTTTGTCCCTGTGTGTGTATGTGTGTGCGTATGTGTGTGTGTGTCTGTGTGTGTCCCCCCTAATAAAATCTAAACGGCTGGATTGATTTCTATGAAACTCGGTAAGAACATAGTAGCCCTACTATTTTTTCCGACCCCGAACGTGCCCTTCAAATTTTAATTCGTTTCACCAATCCAACCTGGCGGCTGTGCGAAATATTTCACCGGCACTCTATATCTACGAAATTATTACTGATATCACCCTGAAATTTTGTACGGTTATAAAGGGCACAACTGCAAATTCATCTAAGGGACGTTTAAAAACCTGTTAAGTAAGGAACGAACATGGCGGCCTAGCAAAGTTGAAACATTTAAATAGTCTTTTCTCACGATTTAACTATCCAATCGCTGTGAATATTGGTACAGAAAATGTTTATACACATTGTAATGCAGTAATATCTAATTTAGTTAAATTGTTTACGTAACCTCTAGATGGCTGCTGTGCGAAATTTTAAAATTAAATCGTATTTCTTGTGTCCTAATCATGCGATCGGAGTCAACGTTTGAATAATGAACCTACGCAATAATCGTCATCTAATAGTACATAACTCTGTGTCCTACATATATAAAAATTCAACATGGCGACCATCCGAACTATTTAGACCAGTGGTTCCCAACCTTTGTCAGCTGACGCCCCTCTTTTCAGATACGGGAGTTCATCACGCCCTCCCCCCCCCCTCCTCCTCCCCCCCCCCCCTCCTCCTCCCCCCCCCCCACCACTCATCACATCTATAACCTAATAACACTACATAATGGAATAGGCCTATCTATTACATACTAACTTCATTTTAGCACAATACAAAGAACACAATTTTACAAAAAATCCCTAAAATTTGTCAACAAATGTCAGTGAGAGGGTTGGCACTGTTTTCTCTTGGTAAGATTCGGTGTGTTTGGTTTGATATTTGACCGAGCACAGCGGAGATCACTTGCAACATCAAGCCGACAGCACTGCTTTGTTTCTATGACACTCAGCGTTGAAAATCCTGACTCGCGTAAATATGTCTTTGAAAATGGGATAATGACATGCAATGCAAATTTGGCTGTTACAGGATACACTGAAAGACAGTTTACCCATGTCACCCAGTCCTAATATTTTAGAATCTTCTTTTAGTTTTGATTCACACTTCAAATCTATGGCTTCTTCTTGAAGTTGTGCAGGCAATGCATCAGTGTCAATGTCAAACGAATTTCTTGTTAACATCCAGGGCCATTCTTCCGACGAGATATCAGGAAAGTAGAAGTTGAATTCTTGTGCCAGGGAATCCAAATGTGACTGAATTTGCACCTACTATAAGTTTATTACGATCACTTTCATTTTCCGGCAAAATTTCATTAAGGCGGCGAAAGGATGAGAAGTTGTTCAACTGAAGCTACGGTTTCCATAACTGTATTTTTTCCAGGAAAGCATAATATTGGAGTTTTTGCCTTGGAGCTTTAAGATCAAACTGTTCAAAGCTTCAAAGAAATCACAAAGATATGCCAACGAGACGATAAAATTGGCATGATTTTGCTCCTTACAACACAGCAAATTCCTTATTTCATCTCCAACCTCGCGGCTCCGCTGAGGATTGTGCCGACAGTTGGCAATTACCAGTGCTTTTGAACGAATGACTTGGTGAGACAATCACTTGGAGAGATTCAAAGAATGTTTATTTTACAAAATTGTAATATTCGAGTTAAAAAAAACTTAATTCGGAAATCACTTCACGCCCCCCTTGATAAAGCCCCACGGCCCCTAGGGGGGCGCGCCCCCCAGGTTGGGAATCCCTGATTTAGACGGTTCTCAATATCTACTAATATATGACAGCAATCAAACTGAAATTCTGTATGTTGATAAAGATTATGAACATAAGTTCACCTATGGGACTTTCAATAACCTGGTGATCACAAACCCAACATGGCGGCAATGCGAAATTTAAATATTTAAATGGACGTTTCTCTCGATTTCACCATCCGAGCGCAGTGAAACTTGATCTGGAAAATATGCTTATACAAATTTTAATCCACTGACATCTAATTTGGTTCAATGGTTTTTATAAACACAAGATGGTCCCTGTACGATATTTTATCATGTGTCCTTATCATGCGATTGAAGTTTGAATAATAGTGGCTTCGCTGGCGTAGTTTGTAGCCTGCTGAGCTTCTATGTCCAAGATCGCGGGTTCAAACCCTGCCGAAGTCTTCGGATTTTTTAAGAAAGTTAAAAATTCCTCAGTATACCTTCCTGTAAAAGATCCTTTCACAGACTAAACTTGTGTAAAGCAAAATTGTTAGGTTAGATTTCGTCAGAACGCTCTATCAAAGTTCCAACGTTCACCACTAGGTATCATTGATATCTGGTGGCGAAAGTTGAAACTACTTGAAATTGAACGGAACTTGTAGCTCACGCTTTAGGGAATCCGCTGGAAGCAGCTACAGGCTCAGGCGAGCCGAACATGTCCTCGGACACTCCCGGCACTAAAAGCCATACGGTAAATAAATAAATAAATAAATAAATAATGCCGTGTTAAAGAACCTTCCACTAATTCCAATTATGTGAAGCTAAATTTCAGGTTAAAAATTTCAAAAACGATCTTGGGTTCCAACGTTCGTCACCAGGAGCCGACTGCGGTGGCGTCTAGTAACCAAGTTCTGAACTAGTAGTCGTTGACGGTGGCGTTTGGCGGCAAAAATAGGAACTACTTGAAATTCAATGTCTGCAGTCCTTACTTGAATTAAAAACAGATAACACACACTAATACAGTCATCACAATTAACACCGGTTATCAGACAGTTTCTACACACACCCACGTACACGGGGCTACATGACCGCGTTGTCGCAACCCCTAAACTGAGGAACCAACCAACGAAGTTTGAATAATACACTTACGCAATAATCTTCATGTAATATTACATAACTCTATGGCCTACGTACATACAAATCCAACATGGTGACCATCCGAAATATTTGGACGGTTCTCAATATCTACGAATCTATTACAGCAATCAAACTGAAATTTTGTATGTTGATACAGGCAATTAACATACGTAGGATATATGAAAAGAGGCTATTTAGTTCTTCACGGAACTACTTGTTCTTTTACGTATTTACCAGCATATCCGAATGCGTTAAGTCACACGGTATGACTGCAATGGGAAGCTGCAGTTTGTAGGTCCGGAGATCATATCCCAACCCTGGCAGCACCATCCTGAGTGTGCATGTCCACTCTCACCCCCAGGCAATTGATTGGATGGCACCTTATTTCAAGTATCAGGGCAACTACTACTATCCCTAACTGCATAATATATCACTGCAGGTATCACAATGGCACAGGTTGTCAGACATAACTATACACACACAAGTACATGGGAATTATGCCGAAAGATGTCTCGAGCTTCTTATTGCTACAGCAACATCCTTATGGATAAAAATAATACAATTCTCTAGCACCTCTGCTAGTAGAGAATGAGACTCACCTGCCATGATGGAGATGGCTTCGTCGAGTGCGGTGCGACGAATACTCGGTAAGTATTTCTATGACCACATTATCTGTGATTGATTGTGAGAACACCTGCTGATGGGTGAGATAGCCTCTTATCTTTCCTCGAGGAGCAGGTCAGGTCGCGAGCTCGAACACCAGTCTCACTAGCAGTTGTTTCTTCTTCATCATGTTGTTGCTTTGGACAGCATGATTATCAGCCCTGTGTATACGGGCGTGTGTAATATAACCTATGTTATTGAGATGACTGTTCTATTGACTGTCATTGTAGGATTGTCACCGAACCTGAGACAGAAATGGGAAATAACGAAAAGTCAGTTCTAGCATGGCAGTCATGTACAGTATATATTGTTATGTCCTGACGTCCGTTCAAGTAGAAACCGTATCGGACATTCAATCCTAGTTCAACCAGGTCAGCAAGAACCTCGCTTCCTCACTATAAAAAGCTGCGGGCTCAGTTCATAAGAGGTCAGTCAGTTACTGTATTGGCAAAGGCCAGACAATCGAGAGGTCGATTGCCTGCCGATTGGGAGATCAGGCAAGTTGGATCGTTGGATGCTCGTTGACCAAGGGGCACGGAGCTGAGGCAGTGTTAGGGAGCACCACTTTGGGTGTGTGTAGAATCTGTCTGATAACCGGTGTTAATTGTGATGACTGTATTAGTGTGTGTTATCTGTTTTTAATACAAGTAAGGACTGCAGACGATAATTTCAAGTAGTTCCTACTTTCGCTACCAAGTGCTACCGTCCACGACACCTAGCTGTGAAGTTGGCTACTACTAGATGCCATCGCAACCAGCGCCCGGTGATGGACGTTGAAACTTCAGAGCAATAATCAAACCTAACCTACAAATTTTGCTTCACACAAGTTTAGTTTGTGGAAAGTTATTTTTATGCCATAAATCTATGTCCGCCGGCTTTACTTCCTCTCCGAAGGAAGGCATACTGAGGGATTTTTAAACTTTAGTTGGAAACTGTAGTTTATTAATATACTGTACATAGCCCACAATGACAAGGAATAAAAAGGGCCAGATGATTTCGCAAAGGAAACTGGTCTTTATAATTTTAGATAAAATTGTTACTTGTCAAGCATTTACACGTTGATAAGTGAAAATACAACGTATCAAATGCTGACAAAATCTAACACAAAAGATATGTAGATAGGAGTTTTTGAAACTTTGGAATCGTAGGCTTTATTTGCTTTCATTGATACGTCTCATTATTCCCGAGCTCTCAACTCCGTATATACAGTAATTTTGACTCAGCTCATCCCCCTCCAGAAGCAAACACTAGTTACGCCACTGGTTCAGGGATTACTTTTCCTGTCTGTTATTTTTCCTCTTCCCTTATTTTTTGTCCCTTCCTTCTTCTAGTAGGTAAGTTAGTTGTTAAGTTCGTAGTTTGTTTTAGTTGTAGGCTTCATGTCATCTTTCATTTTCACTATCACCTCAATCATTAGGGTCCGATAACCTCAATGTTAGGCCTCTTAAAACATCTTCATAATCAGCAGCATCATCACTTGTATACGGTAATATCAATTACCTACAGTCTCTACCCGTAATGTATCATGCTGTTCATTAATGTTTCCATGTTTCCGGTGGAATGAATAGTAGAATATAAAAAGGACAGAATCAGATTCAGCATCTATAACGTTCTTATAGAAAGAAAGATCTGTCAAATCTCTCACTCATCACCAAAGTCCTCTTTAGGAGAGCCCCTACATCGATAAGTTTCTCCCTTTTCAGAAACACGTATTTGGAAGAACTTCGAGCTCTATCTGGGGTCATAGAAGTGTGGTCGTAAATAACGGGCAATGAAAGCTAGTCGTTATTAATGTTATTGGTGTTACGTCCCTTTTAATTACTTTGGCTTTTAGAGACACCGGGGTGCCGGAATTTTGCCCCGAAGGGGATCTTCAACGTGCCTCCCTCAAATTTGCGCACCCTCAAATGCCAGCTGACTGAGCCAGGATTCGATCCTGCAACCTTGTGACCAGCAAGCGAGAACGATACCGCTGAGCCACGCAGCCAGTCAAAAAAAAAGCCCAAGATAACATAAGAACTATGTTGTTGTTGTTGTTCTTGGTGATGATTCTTTTGATGCATTGCGACATCGTGGTCATCTAACCACGTGTACGAGTTGTATGTAGAAGCAGTCTGATAACCTGTGTCACTGTGATGTCTGTACTAGACAAGAACTATGCCAACACCGAGTGCTATGCCAAATCGATGTAAATTGTAACTTACTAGATCTTAGGCAAAGGTGATGAATCTGGCAACGCTGTTACAATCCCCCTTTCCTGGGATTAGGGATTGTTTTGAGGAAGTATTGGAGTGATGATCAAATTCTTAAACCTTTGTCGACTGTGGGCCGTCTGATAAGATACTGCACGTGTCAGCTGTTCACATTGGATTACAGAAATTCTACGATCAATGATTCATCTTTGTATCACTGTGGATTGTGCGGGCTGTTTTGAGCAATATCATTTGAGTCACCGTACGTAAATTAGGGGTGGGTGGAGAATAGAGGACGACAGTGGAGTATTTATACGCCCCTTCTTCTTCTTCTTCCTCCATCCATGTTCACCTATACCGTACTATGTGCGGCAGTGATAATGTGATGTACATTCCACCCTATCTACCCCAACAATGTGTGCAGTTCATTTATCATTCTCTGGGTAGAACGCCGTAGAGGTGCGCTACCCTACACTTTTAGTCGCGTCAGGGGCCGATAACCTAGATGTTAGGCCCCTTAAAACAACAATTATCATCATCATCATCATCTTTTAGTCGCCTTTTACGACAGGTAAGCGATAAAGCAAATGTAATCTACTCTTAACACACTCGCTGTTTATACTAGGCGCGGACACATCTCTTGAAAATAAAGTTTTTATGTAAATAATAATTTATTAATAATAATTGAGAAAATATTTAAAACTATCAGTGTTTTAAGGTGGAATCTGAGCCCGGGAGACTGAGGGACCAGAAGCACGAAGGAAGGTACTGATCAATAAACTTAAGAAAATAATAATAATAATAATAATAATAATAATAATAATATCGTATGGCCTTGGGTGCCGGGTGCAAGCTTTGTTATTTGACACACAGAGGGTAGCTTGCGTGTCGAATTTCATCGTTCCTTGAAGCACTATGAAGGTCAAGGAGGTTAGATAGCTAAGCTCCTTGAACACTATAGCGCTTTCTAGTAGAAAAATGAAAACTTTGAGTTGGCGGAACCTCCCGAGATTAATTTTGCCATTATGAACACGGCCTACTGAATTCAAATGGGTTATTTGACATGCCAACATCGTATGACATGCGTGTCGTATTTTTTTCCGCGTTTCAACGGCCAGGAGCGAACCTGCAAGCTTGGGGTTAATAGACCGACACGTTAACCAGTCACCCACCGTGGCAAGCTACTTAGGAAAATAATACTGGACCACCTCGATTCTCGGCTCTGCCAAGAAATTTTAATTCTGGTGTGAGGGCTGCCACACTCAGCCTCGTGAGGGAAAACTGAGAAGAGGAGGGCTCGATTCCCATCTTGACCATCATGGAAGTGGTTTTCCGTTGTTTGGGTTTCCTGCCAAGACCCGTAATTATCAGCACTGGTCCTAACTTTCACAGAAAACAATACCGTACTTTAACTTAGCGCCATTCTCGCCTTACTTTTTACTTTTTCCTATGAAGTCGCCCGCTCTCTGTTAGTCCGTAGATATTCCAGTAACATTGATATTACTCGCTCTGTCTGTTCCTCAGACGCATACGATTTGAGTGGTTAATAGCACGGAAGGGAGATCTTGATTTATAAAATATTTTAATACTTAAACCACCAGTGTACAGCAATTACAATCTGAGATATAGACTAGTCGTTTAAATCGAAGAAACTCTCGAAGAAAACATACGCTGATTTGGTGATTACCTCAGAACTTCACATAGAGGCAGCCGATTTCAGTGACCAACAGCGCTAAAGAGAGATCATGATTTACTAAATATTTTAATATTTTAAACAACGGTATACAGGCAATGACAACCTGAGATATAATCACTTAAATGGAAGAAACTCTCGAAAAAAGCATACGCTGATTGAGTTTGTTGTTACTTCAGAATATCACTCAGACGCAGCCGATTTCAGTGACCAAATGCGCACAAGATCCCTAAAGTGTTGTTGGACATAAAACAATGGTGTACAGCAATTTAGCCTGAGATATGGGTGATTGAATGAAGAAGAAAAGTGGAAGATAATAGGAAACAAGTAGTTCCGTGAAGAACTATACAGCCTATTTTCATATATCCTGCTCATGTTAATTGCCTCTATCAACATGCAAAATTTCAGTTTAATTGCTGTAACAGATTCGTAGATATTGAGAATCGTCTAAATATTTCAGATGGTCGCCAGGTTGGATTTTTATTTTTGTACTATTACATTAAAATTATTGTGTACGTGTGGTATTCAAACTTCAATCGCATGATTAGAACACAAGAAGTAAAAACGAAATTTTAAAATTACGCACAGCAGCCATCTTGTGATTATGCAAACAATTGAAATAAATTAGATGCCAGTGGATCAACATTTGTATAAGCATTTAACGTGCAACGTTTCACGGCACTCGGATAGTTAATTCGCGAGAAACGTCCATTTAAATATTTATACTTCGCGTTGCCGCCATGTTGGATTTGTGCTCACCAGGTTACTGAAAGTCCTATAGGTGAACATATGTTCATAGTCTCTATGAACATAAAAATTTCAGTTTGGTTGCTGTAAAAGATTCATAGATATTGAGAACCGTCTAAATATTTCGGAAGCTCGCCATTTAGGATTGTTATATGTATAGGCCATAGAGTTATGTACCATTAAAGGACAATTATTGCCTAGGTTCATTATTCAAACTTTCACTTCGATCGCATGATTACGACACAAGAAATAAAAACTTAATTTTAAAATTTCGCACAGCCGCCATCTTGAGGTTATGTAAACAATTGAATTAAATTAGATGGCAGTGCATTACAATCTGCAAAATCATTTACTGTACCACATTTCACTGCGCTCAGAGAGTTAAATCACGAGAAAAGTCTATTAAATTATTTCAAATTCGCTTGGTCGCCATGTTCGTTTTGTACTTTACAGGTTTATGACATATGCATAGGTAACCTTATATCAGTACCCTTTATCACCATACAAAATTGCAGGGTGATATCTGTAATAGTTTCGGAGATATAGAATGTCAGTGAAATATTTCGCACAGCCGCCATTTTGAGGTTATGTAAACAATTGAACTAAATTAGACTCCAGTGCATTACAATGTGTATAAAAAATTGCTGTACCAAGTTTCATTATGTTTGGATAGTTAAATCGCGAGAAAAGTCTATTTAAAAGTCTCAAATTCGCTTGGCCGCCATGTTGGTTTTGTAATCACCAGGTTTTTGAAATTCTCATAGGGGAACTTCTAGTAGTGCCCTTTATCACCGTACACAATTTCAGGGCGATATCGGTAATAGTTTCGGAGATATTGAATGCAAGTGAAATATTTCGCACAACCGCCATGTTGGATTGGTGAGACGTAACAAAATTTGAAGGACACGGTCGAGGTCGCCGGGAATAGCGCTATGAACTAAGCGAGTTTCATTGAAATCGCTCCAGCCGTTTAGATTTTATTAGGGGGGACACACACACACCTCACACACACACACACACACGCGCACACACACACGGACAAAAGGTGATCTCATAAGCCTTTTTTTTTTCTTTTCAAAATTGAAAATAGGCTAAAAATTGTGTTTTAATATAACTCAAGTAAGGTGAAAGGTTGATGATTTTATATGACCGATGACATATCTGGGCATATATACCTTTCATTTTTAAATATTTGAGGAAATCGGCCCGGTAGAATGTCCGGAATGACTAGCTTTAGTTTTCATAAATTATTTTAATAATATAGATTATTATTATTATTATTATTAATAATAATATTATTATTATTATTATATAGGCTATTTTAACAAAAGTTTAGTGCTTTTCAGTCGGTCAACACGAATGTACCCATAAGAGCTGGGTTATGCCATAATCGTGAAATAAATTTCAAGAGATTAACAAATCTTTACTTAGTATAAAACCAAGTCCCCGATTCTTGGATGTTACGGGTAAACTCGAGAACCACTGGATGGATTTTGATGCGGTTTTCACCATTCTGTAAAAGGTATCTCGAGGATGATTTCTGTAGAAATGTAGAAAATAATTTATTTATGGTCAAAGGAAGCCGAGCAGTAACGATTTCAGTGAAAAAGTCGAAAAAAACCTGGCGTCCGAGCGCTTTGTAAGCTTACGCTGGGCAAACCGATAAGTATCTAAATACTATCAGAGTAAGAATTGTTCAGCATGAAAAGTTCTACACAAAAGTCCGCGAGAGCATATGTCTATCTTCAATACATCGCCCACTATAAGTGTTTTAACGTTTTGATTTCTTTCAACAGTGTCCATTCAACTACTGAGGCGACAGTTTACGAGCTAGCTAAAGGGTGAGTCTATCATCCCTGTTACAGCCTAGCTAGCGGGCGAACCTATTGCCCCTGATACAGCCAGCAGCAAACCGTTGAGTCGTGTTGAGTTAAGACTTCTGAGAAGGGTGGTTGTGTTTGGAGTTTCCCTAGAAGTGCAACTCGGGTTTTCTTCATTTCACCTGTGAAACACAGTCAAGTTAAGATTGGACGGAAGGGGGATTTGAGTTTCATTCACCACGCCATTCCCTGGAAGTGCAACTCCCATTTCGCCTGTGAACTTTCCGTTCCGCAAAATTCACAGTCAATTAAAATTGGACGGAAGGGAAATTATATTATATTAAATCATACTGATTGGCGTATATACTCTACTTAGTATAAAACAAAGTCCCCGATTCTTGGATGTCACGGGTAATCTCGAGAACCACTGAATGGATTTTGATGCGGTTTTGACCATTCTGAAAAGGATATCTCGAGGAAGGTTTCTGTAGAAAATAATTTATTTATGACCAAAGGAAGTCAAGCAGTAACGATTTCAGTGAAAAGGTTGAAAAAAAACTGGCGTCCATTCGCTTTTTAAGCGTACGCTGGGCAAACCGTTAAAATATCTATATACAATAAGTATAAGAATTGTTCAGGATGAAAAGTTCTAAAAAAAAAGCCGGGTGAGCATATCTCTATCTTCAATACATCGCCTACTATAAGTGTTTTTACGTTTTCATTTCTTCCAACAATCTCCATTCAGTTACTGAGGCGACAGTTTACGAGCTAGCTAGGGGCACGTCTATCACCCCAGTTACAGCTTAGCCAGCGGACGAGCTTATTGCCCCCAGATACAGCCAGCAGCAAACTGTCGAGTCGTGTTGAGTTAAAAACTTTGGAGAAGAGTGGTTGTGTTTGGAGATTCCCTGGAAGTGCAACTCGGCTTTTCTTAATTTCGCCTGTGAAATTTTCGTTCCGCAAAATTCACAGTCAAGTTAAGATTGGACGGAAGGGGGATTTGTGTTTCATGCACCTCGCCATTCTGACATGAATTTGTTGCACATGCATCTCCATGATGATATAATTAATAGTCCAGTCAGTGATTTTAACCCATCATGCCGAGACGTAAAACGGATATTGGTCGTTTTTCATTGACATTGAAAAAAAAAAGCGCTTATCACGTAATGCATTCATGACTGTTCCCGGTCGAAGCCGGGTCGGGTTGCTAGTACACAATATAGGCTATTTTAATAGTCTTGTTTAATCTTTATGAAGACGCGGCGGCCCAGCCATCAATGAACAGGCCCGACTATTATAATCAGTTCCAATCGAAAATTCCTAAAACACTGGTTTTATTTTATCTCGCACGGCACGAGGTATAGAGCCGACAGGTGAGAAGAGCTTGAGAAACTGATTGTCAAGACTTTGTATAGATAACAGTGATAAGTAAGACTGGATATCTTCAAGTGTGTCCATGTGTGCACACCTGGTGCTAAGCCTGTTCAGGAAATCTTGATCCCCTCGTAAACAATCCCAATCGATTGAGGTAATCGTGCTCTGGTTGATATGGAGACAGACTTTTGCCTCCGTGTAGGCTACAGAGAATTTTAACAGAGATTAACAAACAGGGGGAAGAACCTTGATGGTCCGTAGGTCACTACTTGAGGTGACCAGCTCTTCTCATTTATTTTCCCTCATGAGGAATTTTCTCCGTGTCCAGGACTCCTTTATGCGGTCACTGGCCTGATTCCGCTGTTCCTATGTTCAGGTGCTTCTGGTCTGCGGCTGGAATCCCTTTTAGCCGATAGACTAACGGATATCCACACCGGATACCTATACGCTATATGCTGGTGCGGACTGCGGATTTGAAGGGTTTGAAGGCCAAACACTTAGCCTATAACGACCAGATACACGACGCAGAGGCAAGGTTCTCGCCAGCTTTGCCCAAAGTTGCGGGATTATATCCCGGCGCAGTCCCTTGGCATTTGAAGGTGCTTTAAGTCTAGAGATATGCGTCAGTAGATTTACTGGCACGTTAAAGATCCCATCAGGGCAATTTCCACAACCTGGCATCTCTAAAGCTACAGTAGTTAAAACGGGATGTAAACCCCATATTATTATTAGTCTATTATTATTATTATTCTTTCTTCGATTCGGCCAACTAGGGACCGCGTCAGTTCAACTGTCTCTTCTTCCGAGCTTTAACTACCGCCCAGTGTTCCTGCATTCGTCTCCGGTGTTGTTCCTTTCTCTCTTGGGACCACGCCTTCCCTGTCTTCAGCTTCGGTTTTTCCTGGAAACCTTTGTGCGTACGTAGTTTTTCCTGAAGTGGAACACGCTCCTGGATATCTTTAGGGGAAATTTCCATTTCACGTAGATCTTTCTCAACTTCCGTGAACCATGCCCCTTTGGTTTTCTTATCTTCAAAGTACGTCAATATCCGTGTTGATATCCTGTCTGGGCTCATTCGTGTCACGTGGCTATAAAAGGCAATCCTTTTTTTTCGAATCGTGTCACTGATCTTCTCCACGTGCTTGTATAATTCGTGGTTGTGACGTCTTCTGTACTCGCTGTTTTCTTTGATGGGACCCAGGATTTTCCTCAAAATCTTCCTTTCTTTAGCCTCTAGTTTTTCCATTAGACCTTTCTTGTTCATTATTAGAGTCTCAGCCACATACAGAGCCTCTGGTCGAATAACAGTGTATTATTATTATTATTATTATTATTATTATTATTATTATTATTATTATTATTATCATTGTTACTATAAAGAATAAGGGAAATAAATGACAGGAAGAAAACAAATGCCCTCAGCCCTCGAAGAATGAGGATTGAGGGACTTGGAAGGAAGCAGAGCCATGAGAGGCAGATAGGGAAGGAGAAAGAGGAAAGAGTCCACCCTGAAGTGGGGGAACGGGCCTAGCTCAGGAATCCCCAGGATCGCCAACTCCCGAACTCACCAGCTGTGAGCCCTTGGGGGTGTATCACCATTCAGGGTGCACCATGGTGGGACTAAACGCATCCTGAATCCTTTGATAGCCTTTTGCAGAAGGCAGGAGATACCAGGAAAAGACCCCTCAAAGAATGAGGGAATCAGGAAAGATGATACAATGGTCAATTAAGGCGGGAAATTGAAAGATTGTCTAGACCTAGGAAACCCTAACGCCGTCGGGGTCGAAAGAGAACAAGAGTTGATCAAGGGAGGTCAATAGGAAAGATGACAGAGAGGATTCCAGCACAAGTAAGTCGAAGCAATTCCTGATTCAGCTTTGGTCCCGTGGTCGCCAACCCACGTCCTACTAGGCGTGAGTCCCTGGAGGAGATTTATGTTATGAAGTATGTTAAAATTTGTTACTTGTAAAATGGTATTTAGTTAAATATCTGCGGATGTGGATATTTGCAGCAATCAAGGATGTAGAGTGGATGCAGATGACCAGCAGGACTCTGCTCGTAGCACGTCACATGTTTTTATTTGTATTAATTACCTCAAAAGATTCAAACTGCGCTGCAGCTATTGTATCTTCAGTTGTCGAAAACGTTATACAATTACAATAAAACCAGTGTAAGTTGGTCAGTTTGGTTCCGGTCAAACCTGGTCAACATGGACATGTGGTCATGAATAATAAAAACGTAATAATAATAGTAATACTAATATACTGTGTTCTTAAAGGCAAGTGAGGACATTAACATTACAATATTATGCTGTACTACAATACAGTATGTATGATACATAATTATATGCAGTGCTTAAAAAAACAATTTAAGGGGTACTCTCAGTTGTAGTCGACAAAACATCACGATCTTACACTTTTCGGCAATTTACAGAGTTCGGTTATTATTTTTCGGGCTGACATGTTAAATGAAAGGTTGCATTGGTTTAATTTATTTGTGGTCAACATGTCAAGGTGGTAACTGCACTAAATATTTCTAATCATTTAACATTTATAAATTAAGTGAAATGAATATAAGCACTGTGGTAGTGTCTCATTTTGCTGTCCTGCTTACAGTAAATTCCACAGTCACCAAATGTCTAACCACACGCACAAAATAACAGCCTATTCCGCCTGCAAACACTAGCCTGCATGCTTATAAGAATGGAGTGCCGAGTTGCCGACTCAAGACCGACTACAATATCTTATTTATTGTAGTCGGTCTTGGACGATCGATTTAAATCGAGGATTACTCGAAATCTCCTCCAGCTGTTGTGAACAGCGCGTTGACGCCAGCTGATCGATAGAATTTCAAGTCGGAAGTTATATTTTCCGGACTGGATACAAATGTACCAATATTTTTCTTAAACCATTTTCAAATGCTTAAGGGGTACGCGTACCCCCACATTCCCCCTGAAATTAGCACTGTTATATGTATTACAATATCCAAGTCATATTGGGGCATAATGTACATGACAGTTTCTATTACACCGTGAGGTGGAGTACTGTTCAACACAAAATTTGACTTATCACTTTGCTAGCCAGGCGACAGGTAGTTCAATAAGGAAATAATTAGTGGAAAGCTGGAAATTGCTTTAATCGCTTTATTTGGACCCACATATTACTCTCCCAAGTTTTCCCCCTCGAGCGAAGTCGGCGTTGGCCTTTCTGGCCCTAAGAAGGTACCATTTTTCGTTTTTTTGGTGCAAATATCTCCAAAACCATCAACTTTATCAACAAAATACCTGTTATAAAAATGATCTTGAGTAAATTTCCTACAAAAATGTTCAATACCATTTGTCTCTAATGTGAATCGTTACGATGCTACGACCATTCAAAGTGGAGCCCTTTTTGATTCTTGCGGAAAAGATATGGAAATGATATGTCATATCAAAGTTTCCACATGTTATAAATATTTGTCAGCATACCAGGTGCACAAGCTGTTAACTTGTTACAAGTATAACAGCTTTTCAATGTAAACAACTGAGGCAAAGTACCTACCATTAGTATTATTATTGCGTAGTATTGCCATAAAATCACTGTTTTTCACACCACCTGGCGGTAGATTAAATGAAGCGTTTTTTCAAGTGGTGTCCCCAGGAGGCCTAATCCACTGTTCAAATGTCAAAGTTTGTCGATTTTAAACCGTTTTGATGATGGCTGGCAGTCTTGATCGTCTGCCTCAATTTCTCCGTCATCGCTTTCATCGTCTGTATCGGTACATTTGTCCGACGTCACAGGGCGCTCAAGATTAACATCGATGATGCGGACTTAAGAAAATTTGTTGGATGGTTATCAACTAACGATCCCTTTCCTCGTGAACAACACGTTGTTTCGTTAAGAACAGGAGTTGTCGGGGATGGACAAATCACTTGTCATATGGCCTATGAAATTGGAATACCAGCTCAAAAAGGCATAACCGGCACAACTTTCGCGATATGAAGTTCCTTAGAAAAATTCGCGTGATGCCTCTCCACGCGATAAATTCGAAAATAAAAATCCGCAACACGGATATTCCTGTTGATCCTCTTGTGCTTTTCCAACGCATTTGCCTTGCAAAGAAATACGATGCAGAATTGAAACAATATTTCCCGTTGAACTAGCTCCGTATCCGGTTGCAATCATTGATGAAGCGGGAATGCGTAAGACGCAAAAGTCTGTGTTCTATAAATTATTCCTTCTTGTTACCGATGAGCCCACATTTGAGGACCTACATCATGTTCTCGACGGAGGATATCTTCTGCACCGTGTAATTTGGTACCAAACCGATACTTTTGTCGACATTAGTGCCAAATATGTGAATTAAGTTAAAAGATACTTCAAAAACAGTGTCATTATTTTCGATGGGTAACCTGACGACCCAGCAGCTCGCAGTACCAAGTCCGCTGAACGTCTTCGACGATCGCACAAGCATGATGCTGCTAATGTTTCTTTGGTGGGTCCATGAGGGCACCTATGCCACAAGCAAAATTTTTGTCTAATGACACAAACAAACTAAGATTGATCGACTTGTGGCGCGTCAAATTCGAAAGCGAAGGAAACGAAACCAGACAAGCTCCAGAAGATACCGATGTGCTCATCGTTACCACCGCACTCGAGTTATCTCGGCCCGACAATTCAGTCATTATGGTGTCTGAAGATATAGATATCCTGGTCATCTTGGAACACTGCTAAAGAGTAATGAGGAACTGCAGACAGCTGTTACGGTTTTCCAAGACGTGAACGCAAACCCCCGATGAAATTGTCAAAGCGGGCCAGTTGGTTTTGGCTAGGCTTTTTGACAACAAAACCACGGGAAATACCTTGAATGAGTTGCGGTTCCAACTGTATGCCAAATCTCTAAGCAAACATCGATTTAATTTCGCAAGCTTACCTCCCACCGAATCAGCGGCACGTGAGCACTCTTTAAGAACATACCATCAAATCCAAACATAGTATGGAAATGATACAAATCCACTGGGTTGGGGCTGGAAAAATTCTCAATGTGGTTTTGCTCCCATATCTATGACGAGGGATCCGGTGCCACAAATGCTTCTAAACACAGTGTCCTGCATATGTTCGAAAGGATGTAACGCAGCATGTGGTTGCAGGAAAACGGACCTCCGATGCTCCAGAATCTGCATGAATTGTATGCGACGGTCATGTACAAATGCTGCCGAGGAAGATGATATGGTTGATTGTGACGGAGACATCGATGTTAATCTTGAGCGCCCTGTGACGTCGGACAAATGTACCGCCACAGACGATGAATGCGATGACGGAGAATTTAAGGCAGACGATCAAGACTGCCAGCCTTCATCCAAACGGTTTAAAATCGACTAACTTTGATATTTCAACAGTGGATTAGGCTTCCTGGGGACACCACTTTAAAGAAACGCGCCACTTACTTTACCACCAGGTGGTGTGGAAAAGAGTAACTTTATGCCAATACTACGCAATAAAAATACTAATGGTAGGTACTTTGCCACAGCTGTTTACATTGAAAATCTGTTATACTTGTAACAAGTTAACAGCTTTTGCACCTGGTATGCTGACAAATATTTATAACATGTAGAAACTTTGATATGGCATATCATTTCCATAGCTTTTCCTAAGGAATCAAAAAGGGCTCCACTTTGAATGGTCGTAGCATCGTAATGGTTCATATTAGAGACAAAAGGTACAGAACATTTTTGTTGGAAATTTACTCTAGATTATTTTTATATTAAGTATTTTGCTGATAAAGTTGATGGTTTGGGATATATTTGCAGAAGAACGAAAAATGGTACCTTCTTAGGGCCAAAAGGGCCAACGCCGACTTCGCTCGAGGGAGAAAACTTGGGAGAGTAATATGTGGGTCCAAATAAAGCGATTAAAGCAATTTCCAGCTGTCCACTAATTATTTCCTTATTGAGGCTTTTTTTTTCTGACCTGTCGCCTGGCCGCGCAAAGAGAGATGAAAAAGGTATAATACAAGTTCGCTTCATGGTCATTTTGTATTTAAGCATTCACGTTTCAATGTCTCTATACAGTACAATGAAATACCGAAGGTCTTTCACAATACTTAAATTATTTCCATTACAATATTTAATTAACTGGTCCACACATCCTAAGGCTTCGCTGTTTCCTCGTCTGTCCTCTTACACGTCGTAAACTACCGTAATAATTATTGGTTGATAGCTTCTAGGAATATCCAAAGCCCAGACATCATAATTTAAAATAGATTTATGAGGAGGGTGTCCATGTGTTTGGAATGTGACCTTCATGAATATGTGTATTGTGTTCACTACCTGCTAATTTTGAACTACAGTGGTCAACTAATTCAGGTGACAAATGCTTGAAATGTAGCTAGATAGAGTCAAGATTCAAGTTACACAGGTGCTCAACATACAGACCTAATTGCTGACAAAAACTAATGGGGATTTGTTGGTTCCTTGATAATGTGGTTACTATCAGCAAGTTAAGGCGGGTAGGCTACACACTTGCGAGCTAAGCGGTTCACGAGTCGCTCACACTACCAGCGTCGTCAGTGTGTACGGGCTTCTAACAAAGCCTAGTTCGAGCCGACCTTGAGTCGCTCAATCTGAGCCGGCTGAAGTCGGTTTTTACAGCGAGCACAAAGGAACGCTCAGTGTCAGTTTGGACGGCAGAGATATGTGCTCGCAAGTCTGTTACTGCTTCTGTGAGCCACAGCATGGCGGCCTGATGTGCGTACACTAATCGATACGTATCAATCACATTCTGTGTTATGGGCCCCGAAACATGACAATCACTACAAAAACAAGAAGTTCCGTGACGAACTAAAGAGCCTATTTTTCTTAAAATTTAAGATTCATGCCAATGATTAATCTATATTGATCTATCTAGAATAATGACGATATTAAGTTGGTAATAATAGAGAACTACAGTTGGCAGCCCTGGTGACTTAATATATTCTTAATTCCATCTCTTAAGGTACCGAATACAAAATTTAGTTGAAGTCCAATGGATAGCATGGACGTTACATGCAGTTAAACATTGGATCTAACAGCGCGCGTAAAATCATGTTGGCAACAATGCCATACATGTATTGATCAGAAATAATCTGAAATAATATGATCTATTGTTGTGTCAATTTTGAATGAAATCTATTCGTTAGTATAGAAGTTACATGCATTTTAAAATTGGACCTATCAGCAGGTTTAGAATCATGTTGGCAGCACTGACATATATCAGTTACACCAAATTAATCTAGAATGCCAGGTACTGTACGTGTGCAAAGTTTAGAGCTATTGGCTTGCATACTTTCTAATATATTGATATTAGGATAACAAAAATAGAGACAGTATTTATTAACAGTTGGCAGCCCTGGTTACTCTTAAGAATCGGCATAGTCATATCTGTTATGGTACACATGGCACACACAAAATTTGGTTGAAATCCAAATGATAGTATAGAAGTTACATGTATTTAAGTTGGACCTCTCAGCAGGCTTAGAATCATGTTGGGAACACTGACGTATATAAGTTACTCCAAATTAATATAGAATGTCAGGTACTATACGTGAGCATAGTTTAAAGCTGTCGGCTTGTATACTTTCTGATATATGGGTATTTGGATATAAAAAAATTGAGAGCATTTATTAACAGTTGGCAGCCCTGGTGGCTCTTAAGAATTCGCCCAGTCATATCCACTTATTTACACATAGCACATACGAAATTTGGTTGAAATCCAATTGATAGTGTAGAAGTTATATGCATTTAAATTTTGGACCTATCAGCAGGCTTATAATCATTTTGGCAACACTGCCATGTATGGCCTCCTTGAAATTAAACTGCAATATTACTATCTAATCGTGAGCCAATTTTGAAATAGCTCCCATTCATACCTTCCAAGATATCCAACATTGAGCTCAAATTTCAATTGCGATTTTTCAGCAGTTGGTAGCACTGACATAATTTTCAAATATGGCCGTGAGATATTCAGGTATAGATCTTTACTCCTACCAAATTTTGTTTCTATTGCTGCAGCCGTTTAGGAGTTGATAGGGGACACACACACACAGCCAGCCAGGCAGACAGACAGACAGACAGACAGAAGGACAGACAGACAGACAGACACACACACATTTGCCCGATCTTATAAGTCTACTTTTTCCTCATTTTTGCAAAATGTGAAAAGTAGGCTAAAAATGTAAAGGAGGATAGCTGGCGCGACATCAGTGCATCAATGGGGCGACCCGTGGATGATTGCAAACTATAAACTATATTGCATTATCTATGTAAAGGGGGAATAAAAATCACGATTATGTATTGAGTCGAAATCGGAGAGCGAAGATATGTTGCCTGTTTCGAGATTTTGTGGCCTATTCTGCTTAGTAAAGTCTCAACTTCAGTAGGCGACATCCTTGTGAAATTTTTATACTGACCACTAACGCTCTAGAACTTCATGTCCAACAATAATTCCGACCCACTTCGTCTTTTGTACAGTTCATTGCGCCAACACCGACGGGGTTTCTTTTCATTTTCATTTAAATTGGCCATCATCATAGCTGCGCCACTCGCAACCATCACAGCAAGCGGAAGACATCCGTTTTGCATGTGGAAACATCACACAATGACTGATTCTGCTCGCGATCATTATGGCTCAAATAATGCTCTTAGAAGGCTCGGGCATTTACTTTTTCCTCGAGTGGCTCATGAGCCGTGCGGCTCGCCAGTCTCTCGCAAGTGTGTACGCGCCTTTACAGAGGCGGTCGACTTGACAGGGTTTATCGTATAAAGGACTGAATTATTTCTGTTTACTTCAAATATTTCGAAAGAAAAGAGTAGAAACCAGCCAGGTATGAGACACTAAATCGGAGCTGTTTCAAGTATTTGGGCTGAGTCATTTTTCTGATTTGTTCTACTGTCTTTGATATATGACATTATTTTCCAAACAAAATTATCCCTAGGCCTATATAGTTCAGTATACAAACCATATTTTGTTATCTTTTTCATTTCAGGGGCTTGGACATCGTGGTCATTTAACCACGTCTACTTGGGTGTGTGTATAGATATATATTATTCTAATCGCTTATCCTTCCAGCTTGGCTTCGCCCATGGACTCTGTGAGGTATCATTCCTCTACCGTCGAAAGGACGGTGTGTGGTAGCTGTACACACTTTGCCAGCAGATACAACTGGGGATGGTGACAAGCCGATCACTAACTTGGTCTAATTAAGAAAGGGTCAGAGAAGGGACTTTGGAAGGAAGTCGGCCGTGGACCTGTTGAAAGGAACAGTCCCGGCATTTGCATTGTGGCGAAAATGAGAAACCATGAAAACCATTTTCAGGATGACCGAGGTGGGATTGGAACCCACGCTCTCCCGATGCCAACGAGGCATGATCTCACGCATTAGTGCTCCCGACCACCTTGGCCGGTTGTGTATATATTTATTATATCTGATGACATGTGTTATTGTGGTGTCTGTAATAGTGTGTGTTTTTGTAATTCAGGTGAGGCATCCTGGCACTTGCCTGGTGTAGAAGTGGGAAACCACGGAAAACCACTTCCATGGTTGCTGAGGTGGGAATAGAACCTACCTCTTCTCAGTTATACCTTACGTGACTGAGTGTACCCGCTCCAGCCCTTAGACCAGAATTATATTGTTTGGCTGAGCCAAGAACCGAACCCGTGACAATCAATAATGCTAGTCACTACAACAGGAGGCCGAAAGCAGAATGAACTTCGAGTATAGGAGGGTAATCGTAATAATAATCAACATATTAGATGAGGTTCTTCGTATTGAAGGAGCTGGCTTAGATGGTATGGACATTTCACGCAAGTGGATGAGACGAGATAAGTTGGCCGGCACAGGGCTACTACGCTCTGAGTAAATGGTCTTCCTGTCCGGTACGAGTGAGATAGAGACGTGCCGTCAGAATGAATACCAGTCAGAAGTACTGAGCAGTCAGCGGGCACAACCAACTCTAGAGAGGCCTGACCTAGCAGACTAATGAAGTCAGCTGTGGAGGAAAGACTACGTTACAATGATTAGATTTAGCGGTAAAAATAATGTAAAATATATAGTTGGGATTCATTTTTCATGAGCAGACTTAACACCCCTGTGCCGGCCGTCTTATTTCGTCTCATGCATTCGCGTCATAAGTCCTTACTGACTGATCCAACGAGACTTGACTTACGTCCTTTTAAGCTCCTCCAAGGAGCAAAGGCCTTCCACAAGGGTTTTCCAGCGAACTCTGTTGACAGCATTCTTCTTCGTCATCGTGAGATCCGTCCGGTTTGCTCTTGTTTCAGTTTCAGCAATAAGTAAATTTAAGGGGTGCAGGTTATTAGCCTACTGCCCCCGAGCCTGATGATGGGGCTGCCACCTTGGGCAACAGGCTGCCCTGGAGCTAATTCGGGGTATTTCGGTGGTCAATACCCTTGTTATTCCCTGGGACCAGAATTCTTTCCTCCCTCCAGGTTGTAACTCCTTCCCTCCTGGTAGGTTTTTGCTGAGGATTAACACTACCTAAGGGAAGATGATAAGAGAGAAAAGGAGATAGGTTTCGGCATAGAGACGAGTATTGGTAGATAGGATGAGAATCCAACACAAAAATTTAAGTAAATTTATATATACACACATCAAAAAAAGTTTTGCATCACCTCGGTTCCAAGAGTTCCGGAACCTTTAAATACAAAGGGAATAGAGATCAACACAAACAACATTTCAGCTCGTTTTATTGCTCATGAGACCCACACATTGCATGTTGTACCATCATACAGCTAGACTTTCAGCATTTGTGGTCCAGATTGCAGTACACACCACTACCTCTAATACCCAGTAGCACGTCCTCTTGCATTGATGCATGCCTGTATTCGTCGTGGCATACTATCCACAAGTTCATCAAGACACTGTTGGTCCAAATTGTCCCACTCCTCAACGACAATTCGGCGTAAATCTCTCAGAGTGGTTGGTGGGTCAAGACGTCCATAAACAGCCCTTTTCAACATATCCCAGGCATGTTCGATAGGGTTCATGTCTGGCGAACATGCTGGCCACTGTAGTCGAGCGATGTCGTTATCTTGAAGGAACGCATTCACACGATGTGCACGATGAGGTCGAGAATTGTCGTCCATGAAGACAAATGCCTCTCCAATATTCTGCCGATATGGGTGCACTATGGGTCGGAGGATGTCATTCAGGTATCGTAAAGCCGTTTCGGAGCCTTCCATGACCACCAGTGGCGTACGTCGGCCCCACATAATGCCACCCCAAAACATCAGGGAACCACCACCTTGCTGCACTCGCTGGACAGTGTGTCTAAGACGTTCAGCCTGACCAGGGTGTCTCCAAACACGTCTCCGACGATTGTCTGGTTGAAGGCATATGCGACACTCATCGGTGAAGAGAACGTGATGCCAATTCTGTGGGGTCCATTCAGCATGTTGTTGGGCCCATCTGTACCGCGCTGCATGGTGTCGGGGTTGCAAAGCTGGACCTCGCCATGGACGTCGGGAGTGAAGTTGCGCATCATGCAGCCTATTGCGCACAGTTTGAGTTGAAACACGACGTCCTGTGGCTGAACGAAACGCATTATTCAACATGGTGGCATTGCTGTCAGGGTTCCTCCGAGCGGCAATCCGTAAGTAGCGGTCATCCACTACAGTAGTAGCCCTTGGGCGGCCTGAGCGAGGCCTGTCATCGACAGTTCCTGTATCTCTGTACCTCCTCCATGTCCGAACAACATCGCTTTGGTTCACTCTGAGACGCCTGGAAACTTCCCTTGTTGAGAGCCCTTCTTGACACAAAGTAACAATGCGGACGCGATCGAACTGCGGTATTGACCTTCTAGGCATGGTAGAACTACAGACAACATGAGCAGCGTACCTTCGTCCTGGTGGAATGACTGGAACTGATCGGCTGTCGTACCCCCTCCGTCTAATAGGCCATGCTCATGCATGGTTGTTTACATCTTTGAGCGGTTTTAGTGACATCTATGAACAGTCAAAGGGACTGTATCTTTGATACAATATACACAGTCAACGTCTATATGCCGGAGATCTGGGAACCGAGGTGATGCAAAACTTTTTTTGATGTGTGTATATAAAAAGGAATTTAGCAGTGCAAACCGTATGAAAAATCTAACTTTAGTGGTGACTCGCACAAGGCAAGCGGAGAGAGCAGCATGAATAGAGGTTGCCTACAAGCGCTTGGGATGTGCTATTTCCCTCCCGAGCCGATATTCCAGTACTATAGGGACGGGTGGTAGTCTGGCAAGACAAAGTACGCCAAAGGAAAACGATTTACTGTTTTTCCCTTCAAAAGGGTTATATTTTGTTGAACGTTTTGAAAGGCTGAAATGATATGAAGTTGCCGTGGAATTTTTAGCCTATTTTCAATTTTGAAAAAAATAGGCTTATGAGATCACCTTTTGTCCGTGTGTGTGTGCGTGTGTGTGTGTGAGGAGTGTGTGTGTGTGTGTGTGTCCCTAATAAAATCTAAACGGTTGGAGCGATTTCAATGAAACTCGGTAAGTTCATAGTACTATTCCGGGCGACCCCGACCGTGCCCTTCAAATTTTGTTACGTCTCACCCATCCAACATGGCGGCTGTGCGAAATATTTCACCAGCATTCAATATCTCCGAAACTATTGCCGATATCACCCTGTAATGTACTACAGTGATAAAGAAAACTACTAGAATTTCACATAAGTGAAATTTGAAAAACTGGTAACTAGAAAACCAACATGGCGGCCACGCGAATTTGCGACTTTTAAATAGAAGTTTCTCGCGATTTAACCAATCAAACGCAATAAAACTTGGTACAGTATATGGTTATACATATTGTAATGCACCGACATCTAACTTCGTTCAATTGTTTACATAGCCACAAGATGGCGGATATGCAAAATATTTCACCGGTATTCTATATCTCTGAAACTATTAGCGGTATCATCCTGACATTTTGTACAGAGATAAAGGGCACTCCTGGAAATTCATCTATAAGACTTTCAAAAACCGGTTAACTACAAAACGAACATGGCGGCCAAGCGAATTTGAAACATTTTAAATAGACCTCACTCGCGATTTAATGTTCCAAACGCAATGAAATCTGGTACAGGAGATGTTTATACACATTGTAATGCACTGGTATCTAATTTAGTTCAATTGTTTACATAACCTCAAGATGGCGGCTGTACGAATTTTAAAATTAAGGTTTAATTTCTTGTGTCGTAATAATGCAATCGAAGTGAAAGTTTGAATAATGAACCTACGCAATAATTTTCCTTCAATGGTACATGACTCTATTGCCTATACATTTAAGAATCCAACATGGCGACCATCCGAAATATTTAGACGGCTCTGAATATCTGCGAATCTATTATAGCAATCAAACTGAATTCTTTTATGTTCATAGGGGCTATGAACTTAAGTTCACCTATAGGACTTTAAATAACCTGGTGATCACAAATCCAACATGGCGGCGACGCGAAGTATAAATATTCACATGGAAGTTTCTCGCAATTTAACCATTCGAGTGCAGTGAAACTTGGTACAGTAAATCCTTATACGAATGTTCATCCACTGGCATCTAATTTATTTCAATTGTTTCCATAACCACAAGATGGCAGCTGTGCGAAATTTTAAAATCTCCTTGTTACTTCTTTTGTCCAAATCATGCGATTAAAGTTTGAATGCAACACGCACACAATAATCTCCATGTAACAGTACATAACTCTAGGACCTACATATATAAAATCCAACATGGCGACCATCCGAAATATTTAGTCGGTTCTCAATATCTACGAATCTATTACAACAATCAAACTGAAATGTAGTAAGTTGATAGTGGCTGTTAACATAAGTAGGATATATGAAAATAGGCTGTACAGTTCTTCTCGGAACTACTTGTTTTTTTTCTGGGAACTAATGGATCTCTGGCAAACCAATCGAATGCTCCCAGAGAGTGAAGAGACATAGTGTTTTTTATGATTTTAGCGATGTTGTTCTTGTTTTTGGTGAAAATCTTACACGAAATACCAATTGGTGCACTTAAGGAAAACTAAGCTTTTACCCAGCAAGATGCCGATTAAAAGTTTAGAACAGAGGAAGACTTCAAACCTAACTAAAAAAAACTGATATTTTGAAAACATACCATAAGTCAGAGAGAAAATCTCTACAAGTAGGAAGCTTGCGGAGCTAGCTATAATTACCTTAATGGCTAGCTAGAATTGGCTATGAAAACCAAGAGAAACTTTGAAAATGTTTTTACTTGAAGTTTTAGTTTAAATGCAACAAGTAGTAGAGACTTTATTGTTTTAGGACTTACACTTTTTAGTAAAGAGAGCTTAAGTTTAGAGGAAGAATCAGGGAAGATAAGGTCCTGCCAAATCGTGATTCTAGCGAGAAAGATAAAGCAAAAAATAGAAGTTATTTATTTAACAATAAATATAAAAGTTAGAAAGTTAACAATGGTTTGATTTAGAATCTTATTTTTTTGAATAGGAAGAATTTTTTCTTTGTTTAGTTCTACAAACACTTTGAGAGTCTCAGACCCAATAATAAGAGGTTTACAATTTATAAACAATATCAAATGAAGTACAAGTTTCGAACCTGATAAATAACTAAAATCTTACAAAGATTTTAAAAAGTGTGCTTACGATTAAGAACTTTGAAGTTTGTAACGATAATTGTAAAGCAATTTTAACTTTGAAAGTTTAATTAGGTACGAACTAAGCACCTTTAGAATGCCCTTGTGGCAATCGAAAAGGCTATGAACAAATATTGGATTCCTGATTGTAACAGGAAAGAAGAAAAGGTTGCACGCAGAAATTGCCGCTATTTTTAAACAAAAATTACTAGAGATAATATACAAAAATGCACATGTCGCATTAACGAATCCTGGATTATACAATTAGTTAACTCCTTTAGTACGATTCCCTAATTTTAGAAGGGAAAGATACATATTAAAATGTGGACTAGACACAGTTACACAGAGTAAATATATGGTAAATCCAACAAAATGGGAGAGAGCCTCTATGGGCTTAGCCTCGTAGAAAAAGAAAGAACCCAATAGTAAAATTTAATTTTGGTTAATAAAAGGTATTTGGGAAAGGGAAATAGGAACTTTAGGAAAAAGGCCTGGCCAGATTTATTTTTTCTCAACCGAACGCGGCGCGGAAGATATTTAGCACACGCAAATTCGAAGCACTGATAGTTTATGATAAGTTGGAAAACTTCACTATCGTAGTGTATGTAGGTTCGTAGAACAAGAGAAAGTTATTGCAGTTATGAAGAACACTTAGTATAATTTGAACTTGAATCAGTTTATTGCGTTGGAAAGTTTATGGATTGCAGTTGAATGATGAGGTAAAGTCCCTACGGTGGAAAGCAAATTAGCTGTTGACCAGTAGTTAATGTAACATGAATTCCTCGGTGAGGAAAAGTATTCCCATATTTTGGCGTTGAAAATACTAGATTGCTTGAATAGTAGAAAGATTGGTTGACATAGAAAATTCTGGAGCTATGATGACAGTTAAATGGGGTAAGAGAGATCCCGCGGTGGAAAGCTAAGTTTTATAGACAGTGGTTAGTTTAACATGAATCCCTCGGTGTGGGAAGGTATTCCCATTTAATTTGTACAAGAAGTACTAAATTTTCATGTTTTAAAGTCAGCTTGGATAGCTAAAGCATGACCAGAAACATCCCTCGAAGACGGTTATTGCACAATAGTTAGCAATTCCACACACTGTCTATAAATTTAAATTAAAAAGCATTTAGCTCTTTAAAAAACATTAAAATATGTTTAAAAACATTGAAGTTTTGTACTTAGCTTTCTTTTCATGTAGATCAGGCGATGGTTCCTGGAGACGGTTGGTTTAAAAAATTGACATGGCGTCTAGTTTAAAATGTCTCACGAGGACAGGAGACTAGCCCGAGGAAGGGCTCCAAACTGTACGTTTGACGACTGAAGCAGAAGTGAGGGAGAGCGATCCCGCACACGACAGAGGTAGGTAGGCAAGGGGAAAGTGAAGGGGAAGCAAGGGAGAGGGGGTATAAGACAAGAGAGTATACAACAGAATGTACAATATGACAAAGAAAAAATTCTTATATAAAATATTCTTCTTCATGGAGCGGTGTTCATGGAGATATTAGCTGGCGACAATGACGACGCCTGGTGGTTTGATGAGGGAGTTCTCTTGAGTTCAGAGGAAATGAAGAACTTCGGCAGTTAGCTGCTAGATGCCGCTAGGTTATCCATGTAAGTTACATATCTAGAACAGACTCAAGGAGAAAATAAACCTGTGCACAAAGAGAAAATGAAAAAGATCACTGTTGGTGTCTGCGAGGAAGGAATTAAATAAAATAGACTAAACAAAGAGCAGCAAAAGCTAACTCTGACTGACCGTGCATTCCAAAGAATACATCATACTGGGAGGGGGGACACAAAAGGGAGCAAAAAAATACAATGTTAAAGATTGAGAAGAAGGGGTGCTAGCATAGAAATGGGTCTTATGACATGCCCATTGGTTGTCAAGATCCAAACTACCCTGATTTTTCCGCCCCTTCCCGGGTAACACTCGACCACTCTTCCAGAGATCCACACTAAGAGGGGTGAGCATTCCTAACAAGAACCAGGTCCCCCATTTTGATGTCAGGATTAGAATGAAGCCACTTCTGTCTCCGTTGCAAAGAAGATACGTATTCCAATTTCCCCCACTTCCAGAAAGAATTACGAAGAGCTTCAAGTTTACGGCAAACAATAGGTAAATTAGTATCTCTATAAGAATTAGGAAGGGGGGGGGGAAGAAAGAGAAGTGCCTATAAGGAAATGACCAGGTGTTAAAGGAAGCAAATCGTCAGGGTCATTAGGAAGCGGGGTCAAAGGGCGAGAATTAACAACACCCTCAATCAGAATAGACAGTGATTTAAATTCTTCATGGGTGAGAATGCGACTACCTAAAACTTTTTTTAGATGACGTTTAGTAAGCTTGACACACGATTCCCACCTACCGCAGTGATGAGGGGAGTAAGGAGGTATAAACCGCCATTTGAAACCTTTAAAGTAGGAGAAATTAGAAATTAGTCCCATGGCTGAAGAAGATGTGAGAGCTTTCTTCCACAATGAAGCTGCGCCTGGAAAGGTGGAGGTGTTATCGGCGAACATTTCAGAGGGAACGCCACGCCTGGCAGTGAAGCGAGAAACGGCTGACAGAAAGTAAGAAGTAGAGGCATTTGTTACTAGTTCCAGATGGATCGCACCAGTAACCATGCAAACGAAAAGAGAAACATACGAGTTTTCCAAACAATTTGCGTTTAGCTTCAGGAGAATTACATAGATATTGAAAGGGACCCATATAGTCTACGCCAGTTAAAGCAAAAGGACGAATAGGGGAAGAGCGGAAAGAAGGTAGATCGCCCATCAATTGGGTACTAACCTTAGGTTTCACCTTAAAGCAAGGGATGCATTTGTGAATTACAGAAGAAACTTCATGAACTCCATTTATTATCCAGTACTATTCCCTTAATAAACAAAGCAGTGTACGAGTGCCAACTTGCAGATTTCGATAATGAAAGTCACGGATGATTAAGGAAGTTACATGATGCTTGGAAGGCAAAATGACAGGATGCTTTTTGTCTTCAGAAAGTGAAGAGTGCGAAAGCCTACCACCTATTCTGAGTAGCCCATTGTTATCAAGAAAAGGGGCTAAGGCGCGAAGACGACTAGATTTCGGAAGATCTATCTTAGCTGAAAGCAAAGACAATTCAGTAGGAAAAGCTTCTTGCTGTGTGAGTTGCAAAGCTTTAATAGTGTCGAGATTTAATTCATGATTAGTTAGGTGTGGTTTAGGAAGAACAGGTTGGTCAACAACAAGATGTTTCCATCTGAGAAGATAGGCAAAAATTCGAATCTTTTTATGAAAGGATGAGTAGCGAGACAATAAGGGAAAGGAAACGCTGGAAATAAGACACGAAGCGGTGAATTTAGATACTTTAGAGTCAGGCAAGTTGGAGTTTGTGACCGGAGGTTTAGAAGGCCAGCAAGAAGAGTCTTCGATTAACCACAAGGGCCCATACCAATACAACTGAGGTGCTGCCAATTGAGAGGGTAAGCAACCACGGGAGATGATGTCAGCGGGGTTATCATCCTTAGGCACATGTCTCCATTGACATCCCGAAGAAAGGGTTTGAATATTAGAAACTCTATTTGCAACGAAGGTTTGCCAGTAAGTGGGGTTTTTGGCGATCCAAGAAAGAGTAATCATGGAGTCGCTCCACAGATAGGTTTGCGAAAATTCAATTTTTAAGACTTTCTGAAGTTTTTTAGCAAGTTTTGCGGCCATGAGTGCAGCACACAATTTCGAGCCTAGGCAAAGTGATAGTTTTAAGAGGAGCAACTTTAGATTTAGCGCAAATAAGATTTAAAAGCGAAGATTCGTTTAGAGAATTACGATAAACCAAATATGCACAGCAACCGTAAGCTTTCTCGGAGCTGTCGGCAAAAACATGAAGAAAGAAAGATGTATTAGGAGGGGCGTTAATTAAATTTCTAGGAATTTCAATAAAAGAAAGAACAAGTAAACTATGTCGAAAAGACAGCCATCTATTGAGGAAAAAAAAAGAGGGAACAGCATCGTCCCATTCACATTTAATAGACCATAGCTCTTGGATGAAAAGCTTGGCGATAACAATAACCGGAGCAAGGAATTAAGCGGATCGAAGATTTTCGCAATTTCAGATAAAATTTGCCTTTTTGTGTTATGGAGCTCTTCGGAAAGCGAGACCTTATAAATGAGAGTATCAGAGCGAGTGCACCAGTGTACTCCTAGCGTTTTTATAGAATCAGAATCTCCACTGATTTCGACAGAAGAGGGGTGTACTTCTTGGATGGGAAATTGAGAAAGGAACTCATGGGAATTGGAATTCCACTTATGAAGTGGGAATCCTCCATTCTTCAACAATGCCTTCAGTTCTAGCGATATGAGAGAAGCTTCTTCAAGAGTTTGAATAGACTGGATGTAATCATCAACGTAAAAAGATGTAGTTAATGCTTCCGAAGCTTTAGCATTGAATAAATGACCATCTTGAGAGGCTAACATATGTAGGGAACGAATGGATAGGAAAGCGGAAGGTTTAAGACCACACGTGACTGTTTTCAAGCGAAATATGTTAAAGGGTTTACTGGTTTCGTCACGCCATAGGATTCTTTGGAGATCTTGCTGTTCGGATTGTATCCTTAACAAGAGGGTTTTTCCACACGGGATGATGATTTAAGTATACAGTTTCTATTGGGGGGTGTAATTCGTCAGCAGCTTTGCTGACAACTTCCATGTGATCCAAACTTTCGTATTCGTCCATGAACTCTGTATACTGTTGTTTAACGAGGGGTTCTTCCTTAAATTTGCTCTCTATAGTAAAGAGAGCTTTTCGAGCCTTGGGTTGAGAATTAGTGTGTTTGGGAGGATTGAGTAATCTCGGCATCTGAACTATGAATCGGCCTTCTGGTGTGCAAGTAGTGGTAGAAACGAAAAGTTGCTCACATAATTCATGTTCTAAGGAGGTTAAGCTAGGGGAAACGATGTTTTCAAGTTTCCAGAATTGTTCCAAATCAGTACTTGCGAAATAACATTGGGGCACGGGTTGGGGAGAATAATGAGGAAGTTGACCAGTAACAATCCATCCAAAATTAGTGTCTCTGGCAACCACATTTGAAGATAATTTACGAATTTGTTTGCGAAGGCAATTCCAAAAAACTTTGGCACTAAAAAGTATGTCAATGGGACCTTGTTTATTGAACAGAGGTTCGGCTGGCCTTAAGTAAGAAGGAATATTTAAACATGAAGTATCAACAGAGTGGCTTGGAGTATCTTCTCCAATGCTGTTAAGAATGAGGCAATTCAGTATGAGAAAATTATTTCTATTACAAGTATCCTTTATGGTTAATTTTGAGAATTGCAATGCTTGTGATTTTAAGCTGTTAATTCCTGATACATTGATAGAAGTGGGAGTTACTGAAAGACCCAGTTTTTTGATTGAAGAATTGGAAACGAAATCATGGATCGCCGCTGAATCGAGGAGATCTCGTGCACGAACCCAGTTGCCAAATTTATCCTGAACTTGAATTTGAACAGTAGTTAATAATACTTGAGCACTACGCAAGGACTTAGAGCGTTTTGAATAAAAGATGAAGCATTGGGACTGCCAGTATTATCACTTTTTGAGAAGTGGGTGCTGCTGATGACCTCTATTGATCATGACGATGTAATAAGGTGTGATGCGGTTTTTCACAATGGAAACAGCGTCTGGAGGACTTGCAATTAGAAGCAGAATGCTTAGGTGAAAGGCAGTTGAAACAATATTTATTGTGAGAAACTAATTTCCTTCAAGTCGTCAATTGACAGTTCTTTAAAGGATTTACATAAATATAAAACGTGAGAATCTTTGGAAAGTATGCACTTTAATGGTTCGTTATAGCTTTTACGTGGTTCACTTTGAATATTTAAAGCAAGAGAACTTGCAATACGGCGTTCACTAGACCTAGTTTGGTAACCAGTGGCGTGTGACTTGGATTTAGAAGAGCTAGACCCAGGTTTTTGGGTACTAGACGCTGCATATTCGCTTTTAGATTTAAGAGACATAGATTCAAATTTAGAATTAGGAGGGGTGGGTTCACTTTGGTTAGCTAAAGCTGTTAAAATTTGACATCTAGCATTTATAAAGGTGACTAAATGTTCGTAAGAATAATCATCTTTGTTCGAAAGTTCAATTTCCCAAGCTTTGAGAGTAGCAGTATCAACTTTAGAAACCACTAAATGTATTAGGAAAGTGTCCCAATGGTCAGTGGGTTGATTTAATTGGGATAATGCTTTTACTTGAAGTTGTGTCGTATCGATGAGGGTACGCAGACTAGTGACGTCATTATGCTGTGACGAAGGCAAGTTAAATAGAGCCTTCATATGGCGTTGAATAAGTAAACGTAAATTACCGTATCTTTCCTTCAATAAGTTAAAGGCAATGGGGTAGTTTTCGGCACTTAATGGGAGTGCTTCAACTAACTGCAGGGCTTGATCGCAGAGAATAGATCTCAAATAATGAAATTTATGAATGACTTGAATATCTTCATTGTCATGGACAAGGGAGCAAAAAAGTTCGTAAAAGGAATCCCAAGTAGCTTCGTCTCCTGAGAAGTGAGGCAAATTTATATTGGGAAGCATTGGTTTCGGTTTACGAGTGCCCTCACGAGATGAGGTTTGTTGTTCGTGGAGGAGGCTAAGAACAGAAACTTCCTTTTTCTGGGCCTCCTCAAGTTGGCGAATTATTTTAAGGTATTGGTAAAGTATTTCATAGTATTGGTTTTCAATTCCTATTCGATCGTCTGTTTGATTGAGCATTAAAGTTTCGATTTCTGTTTGGATAGTGCAATAGTTTTCGAAAGATCGTTCATTATCTTTTACACGTTGTTTTAATAAATCTAATTGAGCTTCTAAAGGATCAAGATCTTTGATGTATTTTTAAATCGGTAATTTGCCCTTTATAAGACGCTCGTTTGGAAGTAAGCTTGTCATCCTTACTTTCCATATCTTTGTCTGTGGAAGGCATGATGAAATGGGTAAATCAAAGTATAACTTACGAAACTGTGGAGTTTTGGAAATGCTGTCAGACTGGCAGCAGCGAACAAGTTGAAAGGGGGAGACACTGAAGGAGACAGGAGCAACTTCTTTCCCTTTCACCAGCTTTGCACAGTAAAGTTATAGCTGAAAAATTCAAAATAGATATTAGTATTTTGCAAGATATTGACAAATGGATTCTCCCGGGTTCCGGCACCAACTTGTGGTAGGTTTTTGCTGAGGATTAACACTACCTAAGGGAAGATGATAAGAGAGAAAAGGCGATAGGTTTTGGCATAGAGACGAGTATTGGTAAATAGGATGAGAATCCAACACAAAAATGTAAGTAAATTTAAATATATAAAAAGGAATTTAGCCGTGCAAACCGTATGAAAAGTCTAACTTTAGTGGGGACTCGCACAAGGCAAGCGGAGAGCGCAGCATGAATAGAGGTTGCCTGCAAGCGCTTGGGAAGTGCTCTTTCCCTCCCGAGCCGATATTCCAGTACTATAGGGACGGGTGGTAGTCTGGCAAGACAAAGTAAGGCAAAGGAAAACGATTTACTGTTTTTTCCCTTCAAAAGGGTTATATTTTGTTGAACGTTTTGAAAGGCTGAAATGATTTGAAGTTGCCGTGATATATTTATTTCTGGGAACTGTTGTATCTCTGGCAAACCAATCGAATGCTCCCAGAGAGTGAAGAGACAAAGTGTTTTTGCTGATTTTAGCGATGTTGTTATTGTTTTTGGTGAAAATCTTATACGAATACCAATTGTTGCACTTAAGGAAAACCCAGCAAGATGCCGATTAAAAGTTTAGAACTGAGGAAGACCTCAAACCTAACTCAAACAAAACTTAAATTTTGAAAACAAACCATAAGTCAGAGAGAAAATCTCTACAAGTAGGAAGCTTGCGGAGCTAGGTATACTTGCCTTAATGGCTTGCTAGAATTGGCTATGCAAACCAAGAGAAACTTTGAAAATGTTGTTACCTGAAGTTTTAGTTTAAATGCAACAAGTAGTAAAGACTTTATTGTTTTAGGACTTATACTTTTTAGTAAAGAGAGCTTAAGTTTAGAGGAAGAATCAGCGAAGAGAAGGTCCTGTCTAATCGTGATTCTAGCGAGAAAGATAAAGCAAAATATAGAAGTAATTTATTTAACAATAAATATAAAAGTTAGAAAGTTAACAATGGTTAGATTTAGAATCTTATATTTTGATTAGGAAGAACTTTTCCTTTGTTTAGTTCTACAAACACTTTGAGAGTCTCAGACCCAATAATAAGAGGTTTACAATTTATAAACAACTAGCTGAACCCGCCAATCAAAGAAAGTATTGGCGTTGTAATTTTGTTTCTTGAAGTGCTTTTGAATACACAATTCTTTTTTTCTTCTTCCGCTAACTGGCTCCAGACTATCGTAAAATGGATTAATTAATTTAGAAACATTCATGGGAACGTACACAACAACTCACCAAAGTTTCATTGCAATCGGATAAATGGCATATGGATACATGCGAAATTTAATTTATACCATTCGTGTACTGTCACTCATTTGTTGAATCAACTCGTTCGCTACCTACTGTGAAGTGGATTTACTAAGTTAGAAACCTACACGTAAGTGCACACGATAACTCATCAAAGTTTCATCGCAATCGATGAATGGTATATGAACGCATACAGGATTTTGTTGAAACGCTTTAAGCGTCGTCACTCATTTGTTGCATCTACTCGTGTGCTAAGTATTGTAAAATGGATTTACTAAGTCGAAACCCTTTCCTGGCCTGTACACAATAACTCATCAAAGTTTCATCGCAATCGGTTGAATGGCATATGAACGCATAGGGATTTTGTTTAAACAATTCGTTTGCCGTCACAAATTTATTGAATCTACTCGTACGCTACCCATTGTAAAATGGATTTACTATGCCTGAAACCTTCCCTGGAGTGTACTCACCGATCCACCAAAGTTTCATCGCAGTCAGATGCATGGTATTTGAACGCATACGGGACTTTGTTGAAACGATTCGCGTGCTGTCCTCATTTGTTGAATCTACTCGTGCGCTAACTATTTTAAAGTGCATGTACTAAGCCAGAAACCCTTCCTGGAGTGTACACAATAATTCTTCAAATTTCATCGAAATCGGATGAATGTTATATGAACGCATACGGGATTTTGTTTAAACGATTCGCGTGCCCTCACTCATTAGTTGAATCTACTCATTCGCTACCTATTTTAAAACAGATTTACTAAGCCTGAAACCTTCCCTGGAGTGTACTCAACGATTCACCAAAGTTTCATCGCAATCGGATGAATGGTATATGAACGCATGTGGGAATTTTTTAGAAACTAATCACACGCAATTTTGTTGAAGCTACTCATGCGCTATCTATTATAAATTTGGATTACTATGCCTATAACGTTCCCTGGAGTGTGCACAACAACTCACCAAAATTTGATTGCAATCGGATGATTTGTGTATGAACGCAACGCCATCACTCATTTGTACAAACTACTCGCGCGCTATCTATTGTAAATTGGATAAACTACGCCTATAAATATCCCGGGAGTGTGCACAACAACTCATTAAAGTTTCATCGCAATTGATGAATGGTATATGAAAGCATACCGGATTTGGTTGAAACGCTTCATGCGTCGTTACTCATTTGTTGCATCTATTTGCGCGCAAAATATTAAAAATGGAGTTGCTAAGTCGAAAACCTTCCCTAGCGAGTACACAGTAACTCATCAAAGTTTCATCGCAATCTGATGAAAGGCATATGAACGCATACGGGACTTTATTGAAACGATTCGCATGCCGTCGCTCATAAGATGAATCTACTCATGTGCTACCTACTTTAAAATGCATGTACTAAGCCAGAAACCTTCCCTGGAGTGTACACAACATCTCACCTACGTTTCATCGTTATCGGACGAATGGTATATGAACGCATAAGGGTCTTTGTGAAACGCTTCGCATATCGTCACTCATTTGTTGAATCTACTCGTGCGCTACCTATTGTAATGAATTTTCTAAGCCTGAACCTTCCCTGGAGTGTACATAATATCTCATCCAAGTTTCATCGGTATCGGACGAATGGTATATGAACGCATATGTAACTTTGTTGAAAGACTTCGCGCGTCGTCGCTCATTTGTTTTATCTACTCGTGCCCTACATATCGTAAAGTGGGTTTACTAAGCCATAAACCTTCCATGAAGTGTACACAGCATCTCACCCAAGTTTCATTGCTATCGGACGAATGGTATATGAACGCATACGGGACTTTGTTGAAACGCTTCGCACTTCGTCGCTCATTAGTTGAATCTACTCGAGAGTTTAGTGCTTTTCAGTCGGTTAACACGAATGTAACCAAAAGAGATGGGTTATGCCCTAATCCTGAAATAAATTACATGAGATTAATAAAACACTAGGATGACCAGTTTCGATCGTCATGCGATCATCATCAGATCCGTTACACTTAGGCTACAAAATCTATGTTGGAAATACAGGTGAAAATATTTACAATATGTACAATTATTTAGTTGCAGTATTGGTACTGCAACTGTCAGTGTATGCTAAATGCAGTATATATGTTAGGTGAAATGCTAAATGGTGATAGCTATCCGTAGATTGTACTTTAGAGAGATTATATGGTTGTAAACTATGGTTAAACTATAAAATTTTAGGCTAACTACTTATCTGATTGTCTTCCGTACAACACCTACTCGCAGTTTTCGTGCTCACTGGAACTCACTGTGCGGTCGACTGCGGTGGTTATCTTAACGACTGGTTTTTCCCTGCTTTCTCCCCCCTGCTCCTACGTGCTGTGGGGAGTGATAGCGATGTGTTTATGTGAGGTGTGGCCAACCTAGATAAGATGTATGTTATAGAATGAGGTGGGTCTACAACTATTAAAGACCGTGGATTAGCCCTCGCCACGCGTGGAGCATAACCCATTCGAACTAAGCGTTGACGGTCTTATGAGGACGTCCCGGCACCTTTAATACTGCCGCGAATATGGGCCTTGGTTTATTGCAGAAGAAAAGTACATCGTATACCTGATCCAGATAACATTTACCTATTAATAACCCCCTAATTTCCCCCCTTTTTTTATCTAGCTTGGCTGTGTCACTAAATTGGGTTTTGTTTCCGACAGGGTGTGGTTTTTAGTAGCGATATGAGGGGTGAGCTCTCCATGAACGTGTGTTCATTTAGATTGTTGGGATTGTTTCGTTTGGCTAGGTGTATCTCGATTGCTTCCTTTATGTCAAGAGCTCTGCCTTTCGATTCGTGATGGATTATTTTAAGGTCCGACACTATGTTGGTAAAGCTGTGCCCTGCGTCACACATATGTTCGCACACGGCTGAATGTGTTCCGTATCTCATAGCATTCCTATGTTCATTATAACGTGTGTCTACTCGCCTTCCACTCTGCCCGATGTAATTAGCTTGACAATCGGTGTCTTGGCACGTTATAGAATATACCCCTGACCTTGAATACGGGTCACGTTTATTTAGATTACTATTTAGGAGGTGCCTAGCGGTTGTGTTTTTCGTCGTGAAAGCTATCTTTATGCCTTGCTTTTTGAATAGGTTAGTGATTTTATATGTATTCGCATTCACATAGTTGAAACGCGCAAATTTTTTCTCATTACTGTCCGGTTTGGGAATCGTTTTATCTTTATTTCTATGTTTGGCTATAATTTGATTTCTTTTGCTTGGCGAGAAGTTGTTTTCCTTTGCTATTTGCAAAATAGTTCCTATTTCCTTATTATAGTTGTCTTTTGACATGGGTATGTTTAAAGCTCTGTGCACCATTGAATTGAAACCCGCTAGTTTGTGCGTACTGGGGTGATTAGACTGATTGTCGATTGCATGCGAGGTTTGTGTTGCTTTCCGGAATATGGAATATGAAAGGTCGTTGTCTTTACGTTCAATAGTTATATCGAGATAATTTATTTTCCGGTCTATTTCGGATTCCTTAGTGAATTTGATAGAGTGGTGCAGGCTATTAATGGATTGGAGAATTGTTTCTTCGCTTGTTAGTTCAGTATCGTAGATGCAAATTACTTCATCTACGTATCTTTTCCATATTACTATTCCCTTTGTTGAAGTCTTTTCTAAGAACGCATTTTCTAGTGCATTGATGAAGATGTCAGCGATTAACCCACTTAGTGGCGATCCCATTGCTAGTCCTTCGCTCTGTGTGTATATTTTATTGTCGAATTGAAACACGTTTTGGGTGAGAACGACCCTCAGTAATCTCACAATCTCTTCAATTTCTTTTACCGAATTGTTGGATTTTAAGTTGTTTTCGATAGTGTTGATTGCTTCAATAATCGGAATATTGGTGTACATGTTAGTTACGTCGAAGGATACTAGCCTGAAGCTAGGTTTCATTTGTAGGGTGTTCAATGCTGTTACTAGTTCTGTTGTGTTCTTTACAGAGTTGTTTTTGTCGTTGGAAAGACGGCATTTTAAGATTTTTAGTAACTCTTTGCTGATTTTGTAATTAGGGGCATTCCTACAATTGACTATTGGTCTCATTGGGCATTCCTTTTTGTGTATTTTTGGTTGTCCCCTCAATGACGGTATTTTCGGGTTCATGTTTATTAGTTTTGATTTTTCGGCTTTGGTCAGTATGTATTCTGTTTCTTTTAGCGCACTTTTTATTTGTTTTTGGAATTTGTTGGTGGTGTCTTTTGTTAATTCCTTGATTTCGTTGTTGTTTAGGAATTCGACTGTTTTTTCAATGTATTCTGTTTTGTTCAAAATTACTGTAGTGTTTCCCTTATCTGCTTTTGTGATGATTAAGTCATGTTCTTTTATTTATTGTTTCAACGACTTTATTTCTTTGAGTTGTTTGTTGTTTTGAATGTTATTGCTATCGCCCTCTCGTTTGAGGATTTTTTTGGCTTCGTTGGTGGCGAGATTTTTGGTTAATTCCCTGTCTTCTGCTGGGAGCTTGTGACTGGCTATCTCAATATCTGTGATTACCTGTTTTATATTGTGGTTCGTGTGTGTTTCTGTGCAGTTGTATTTCAAACCTTTGTCTAACATATTCATTTCACCTTGAGAAAAGGTTACGTTCGTTCTGTTGTTTACTCTGCTGTGGAAATTTAATTCATTGTTATTCGTGTGTTGTTCGTTAGATTGATGGTTCTGTGTTTCTCCTAGTTTTCTTAATTTATTTTCTAGCGTTTCATGCTTCCTCGTTGCTCTGATTTTGATGGTGTCATGTAGGTGCTCGGTGAAGCTGTCCCATTGGGCTGCGTGCCAGAAATTACTTAGTTGCAATTGAATGTCGTACAATTGTTGGTTAATTTTTTGCTTTCTTATGTATGCAAATCTTAATTCGTTTTTTATCCAAAGCGCTTTGGCTTGTTTGGTTGAAATGATCGAGGCTGGTTTGTTCGGTACGGTTTTAATTGGTACGTATTTAGGGGTGAGGTTTAGTTCTATTCATTTTTTGTTGAACCAAATTGACTTGTCTAAATTCATGAGTTTAAGCCTGAGTGATTTGAATTTCTTGGCTTCACGATTTGCCTGACTAGCCGTGAACATTGTGGTGTTTGAAGCCATATTTTCAGTGTTGCCTTAGTAAACAAGAGTTTAGTGCTTTTCAGTCGGTCAACACGAATGTACCCAAAAGAGATGGGTTATGCCCTAATCCTGAAATAAATTACATGAGATTAATAAAACACTAGGATGACCAGTTTCGATCGTCAAGCGATCATCATCAGATCCATTACACTTAGGCTACAAAATCTATGTTTGAAATACAGGTGAAAATATTTACAATATGTACAATTATGTAGTTGCAGTATTGGTACTGCAACTGTCAGTGTATGCTAAATGCAGTATATATGTTAGGTGAAATGCTAAATGGTGATAGCTACCCGTAGATTGTACTTTAGAGTGATTATATGGTTGTAAACTATGGTTAAACTATAAAATTTTAGGCTAACTACTTATCTGATTGTCTTCCGTACAACAGCTACTCGCAGTTTTCGTGCTCACTGGAACTCAGTGTGCGGTCGACTGCGGTGGTTATCTTAACGACTGGTTTTTTCCTGCTTTCTCCCCCCTGCTCCTACGTGCTCTGGGGTGTGATAGCGATGTGTATATGTGAGGTGTTGCCAACCTAGATAAGATGTACGTTATTGAATGAGGTGGGTCTACAACTATTAAAGACCGTGGATTAGCCCTCGCCACGCGTGGAGAATAAACCATTCGAACTAAGCATTGACGGTCTTATGAGGACGTCCCGGCACCTTTAATACTGCCGCGAATATGGGCCTTGGTTTATTGCAGAAGAAAAGTACATCGTACACCGGATCCAGATAACTTTTACCTATTAATAACCCCCTAATTTCCCCCCTTTTTTATCTAGCTTGGCTGTGTCGCTAAATTGTGTTTTGTTTCCGACAGGGTGTGGTTTTTAGTAGCGTGAAGAGGGGTGAGCTCTCCATGAACGTGTGTTCATTTAGATTGTTGGGATTGTTTTGTTTGGCTAGGTGTATCTCGATTGCTTCCTTTATGTCAAGAGCTCTGCCTTTCGATTCGTGATGGATTATTTTAAGGTCCGACTCTATGCTGGTAAAGCTGTGCCCTGCGTCACACATATGTTCGCACACGGCTGAATGTGTTCCGTATCTTATCGCATTCCTATGTTCATTATAACGTGTGTCTACTCGCCTTCCACTCTGCCCAATGTAATTAGCTTGTCAATCGGTGTCTTGGCAAGTTATAGAATATACCCCTGACCTTGAATACGGGTCACGTTTATTTAGATTACTATTTAGGAGGTGCCTAGCGGTTGTGGTTTTCGTCGTGAAAGCTATCTTTATGCCTTGCTTTTGAATAGGATAGTGATTTTATATGTATTCGCATTCACATAGTTGAAACGCGCAAATTTTTTCTCATTACTGTCCGGTTTGGGAATCGTTTTATCTTTATTTTTATGTTTGGCTATAATTTGATTTATTTTGCTTGGCGAGAAGTTGTTTTCCTTTGCTATTTGCATAATAGTTCTTATTTCCTTATTATAGTTGTCTTTTGACATGGGTATATTTAAAGCTCTGTGCACCATTGAATTGAAACCCGCTAGTTTGTGCGTACTGGGGTGATTAGACTGATTGTCGATTGCATGCGAGGTTTGTGTTGCTTTCCGGAATATGGAATATGAAAGGTCGTTGTCTTTACGTTCAATAGTTATATCGAGATAATTTATTTTCCGGTCTATTTCGGATTCCTTAGTGAATTTGGTAGAGTGGTGCCGGCTATTAATGGATTGGAGAATTGTTTCTTCGCTTGTTAGTTCAGTATCGTAGATGCAAATTACATCATCTACGTATCTTTTCCATATTACTATTCCCTTTGTTGAAGTCTTTTCTAAGAACGCATTTTCTAGTGCATTGATGAAGATGTCAGCGATTAACCCACTTAGTGGCGATCCCATTGCTAGGCCTTCTCTCTGTGTGTATATTTTATTGTCGAATTGAAACACGTTTAGGGTGAGAACGACACTCAGTAATCTCACAATCTCTTCAATTTCTTTTACCGAATTGTTGGATTTTAAGTTGTTTTCGGTAGTGTTGATTGCTTCAATAAACGGAATATTGGTGTACATGTTAGTTACGTCAAAGGATACTAGCCTGAAGCTAGGTTTCATTTGTAGGGTGTTCAATGCTGTTACTAGTTCTGTTGTGTTCTTTACAGAGTTGTTTTTGTCGTTGGAAAGACGGCATTTTAAGATTTTTAGTAACTCTTTGCTGATTTTGTAATTAGGGGCATTCCTACAATTGACTATTGGTCTCATTGGGCATTCCTTTTTGTGTATTTTTGGTTGTCCCCTCAATGACGGTATTTTCGGGTTCATGTTTATTAGTTTTGATTTTTCGGCTTTGGTCAGTATGTATTCTGTTTCTTTTAGCGCACTTTTTATTTGTTTTTGGAATTTGTTGGTGGGGTCTTTTGTTAATTCCTTGATTTCGTTGTTGTTTAGGAATTCGACTGTTTTTTCAATGTATTCTGTTTTGTTCAAAATTACTGTAGTGTTTCCCTTATCTGCTTTTGTGATGATTAAGTCATGTTCTTTTATTTTTTGTTTCAACGACTTTATTCCTTTGAGCTGTTTGTTGTTTTGAATGTTATTGCTATCGCCCTCTCGTTTGAGGATTTTTTTGGCTTCGTTGGTGGCGAGATTTTTGGTTAATTCCCTGTCTTCTGCTGGGAGCTTGTGACTGGCTATCTCAATATCTGTGATTAACTGTTTTATATTGTGGTTCGTGTGTGCGTCTGTGCAGTTGTATTTCAAACCTTTGTCTAACATATTCATTTCACCTTGAGAAAAGGTTACGTTCGTTCTGTTGTTTACTCTGCTGTGGAAATTGAATTCAATGTTATTCGTGTGTTGTTCGTTAGATTGATGGTTCTGTGTTTCTCCTAGTTTTCTTAATTTATTTTCTAGCGTTTCATGCTCCCTCGTTGCTCTGATTTTGATGGTGTCATGTAGGTGATCGGTTAAGCTGTCCCATTGGGCTGCGTGCCAGAAATTACTTAGTTGCAATTGAATGTCGTACAACTGTTGTTTAATTTTTTGCTTTCTTATGTATGCAAATCTTAATTCGTTTTATATCCAAAACGCTTTGGCTTGTTTGGTTGAAATGATCGAGGCTGGTGTGTTCGGTACGGTTTTAATTGGTACGTATTTAGGGGTGAGGTTTAGTTCTATACGTTTTTTGTTGAACCAAATTGACTTGTCTAAATTCATGAGTTTAAGCCTGAGTGATTTGAATTTCTTGGCTTCACGAATTGCCTGACTAGCCGTGAACATTGTGGTGTTTGAAGTTTGAAAAAAAAAATGTATAGAAGTAAACCTCACCCCTAAATACGTACCAATTAAAACCGTACCGAACACACCAGCCTCGATCATTTCAACCAAACAAGACAAAGCGCTTTGGATAAAAAACGAATTAAGATTTGCATACATAAGAAAGCAAAAAATTTACCAACAATTGTACGACATTCAATTGCAACTAAGTAATTTCTGGCACGCAGCCCAATGGGACAGTTTCACCGAGCACCTACATGACACCATCAAAATCAGAGCAACGAGGAAGCATGAAACGCTAGAAAATAAATTAAGAAAACTAGGAGAAACACAGAACCATCAATCTAACGAACAACACACGAATAACAATGAATTAAATTTCCACAGCAGAGTAAACAACAGAACGAACGTAACCTTTTCTCAAGGTGAAATGAATATGTTAGACAAAGGTTTGAAATACAACTGCACAGACGCACACACGAACCACAATATAAAACAGTTAATCACAGATATTGAGATAGCCAGTCACAAGCTCCCAGCAGAAGACAGGGAATTAACCAAAAATCTCGCCACCAACGAAGCCAAAAAAAATCCTCAAACGAGAGGGCGATAGCAATAACATTCAAAACAACAAACAACTCAAAGAAATAAAGTCGTTGAAACAATAAATAAAAGAACATGACTTAATCATCACAAAAGCAGATAAGGGAAACACTACAGTAATTTTGAACAAAACAGAATACATTGAAAAAACAGTCGAATTCCTAAACAACAACGACATCAAGGAATTAACAAAAGACACCACCAACAAATTCCAAAAACAAATAAAAAGTGCGCTAAAAGAAACAGAATACATACTGACCAAAGCCGAAAAATCAAAACTAATAAACATGAACCCGAAAATACCGTCATTGAGGGGACAACCAAAAATACACAAAAAGGAATGCCCATTGAGACCAATAGTCAATTGAAGGAATGCCCCTAATTACAAAATCAGCAAAGAGTTACTAATAATCTTAAAATGCCGTCTTTCCAACGACAAAAACAACTCTGTAAAGAACACAACAGAACTAGTAACAGCATTGAACACCCTACAAATGAAACCTAGCTTCAGGCTAGTATCCATCGACGTAACAAACATGTACACCAATATTCCGATTATTGAAGCAATCAACACTATCGAAAACAACTTAAAATCCAACAATTCGGTAAAAGAAATTGAAGAGATTGTGAGATTACTGCGGGTCGTTCTCACCCAAAACGTGTTTCAATTCGACAATAAAATATACACACAGAGAGAAGGCCTAGCAATGGGATCGCCACTAAGTGGGTTAATCGCTGACATCTTCATCAATGCAATAGAAAATGCGTTCTTAGAAAAGACTTCAACAAAGGGAATAGTAATATGGAAAAGATACGTAGATGATGTAATTTGCATCTACGATACTGAACTAACAAGCGAAGAAACAATTCTACAATCCATTAATAGCCGGCACCACTCTACCAAATTCACTAAGGAATCCGAAATAGACCGGAAAATAAATTATCTCGATATAACTATTGAACGTAAAGACAACGACCTTTCATATTCCATATTCCGGATAGCAACACAAACCTCGCATGCAATCGACAATCAGTCTAATCACCCCAGTACGCACAAACTAGCGGGTTTCAATTCAATGGTGCACAGAGCTTTAAACATACCCATGTCAAAAGACAACTATAATAAGGAAATAAGAACTATTATGCAAATAGCAAAGGAAAACAACTTCTCGCCAAGCAAAATAAATCAAATTATAGCCAAACATAAAAATAAAGATAAAACGATTCCCAAACCGGACAGTAATGAGAAAAAAATTGCGCGTTTCAACTATGTGAATGCGAATACATATAAAATCACTAACCTATTCAAAAAGCAAGGCATAAAGATAGCTTTCACGACGAAAAACACAACCGCTAGGCACCTCCTAAATAGTAATCTAAATAAACGTGACCCGTATTCAAGGTCAGGGGTATATTATATAACGTGCCAAGACACCGATTGTCAAGCTAATTACATCGGGCAGAGTGGAAGGCGAGTAGACACACGTTATAATGAACATAGGAATGCGATAAGATACGGAACACATTCAGCCGTGTGCGAACATATGTGTGACGCAGGGCACAGCTTTACCAACATAGAGTCGGACCTTAAAATAATCCATCACGAATCGAAAGGCAGAGCTCTTGACATAAAGGAAGCAATCGAGATACACCTAGCCAAACGAAACAATCCCAACAATCTAAATGAACACACGTTCATGGAGAGCTCACCCCTCTTCACGCTACTAAAAACCACACCCTGTCGGAAACAAAACACAATTTAGCGACACAGCCAAGCTAGATAAAAAAGGGGAGAAATTAGGGGGTTATTAATAGGTAAATGTTATCTGGATCAGGTGTACGATGTACTTTTCTTCTGCAATAAACCAAGGCCCATATTCGCGGCAGTATTAAAGGTGCCGGGACGTCCTCATAAGACCGTCAACGCTTAGTTCGAATGGGTTATTATCCACGCGTGGCGAGGGCTAATCCACGGTCTTTAATAGTTGTAGACCCACCTCATTCAATAACATTCATCTTATCTAGGTTGGCAACACCTCACATAAACACATCGCTATCACTCCCCACAGCACGTAGGAGCAGGGGGGAGAAAGCAGGGAAAAACCAGTCGTTAAGATAACCACCGCAGTCGACCGCACACTGAGTTCCAGTGAGCACGAAAACTGCGAGTAGCTGTTGTACGGAAGACAATCAGATAAGTAGTTAGCCTAAAATTTTAGAGTTTAATCATAGTTTACAACCATATAATCTCTCTAAAGTACAATCTACGGATAGCTATCACCATTTAGCATTTCACCTAACATATATACTGCATTTAGCATACACTGACAGTTGCAGTACCAATACTGCAACTAAATAATTGTACATATTGTAAATATTTTCACCTGTATTTCAAACATAGATTTTGTAGCCTAAGTGTAATGGATCTGATGATGATCGCTTGACGATCGAAACTGGTCATCCTAGTGTTTTATTAATGTAATGTAATTTATTTCAGGATTAGGGCATAACCCATCTCTTTTGGGTACATTCGTGTTGACCGACTGAAAAGCACTAAACTCCTGTTTACTAAGGCAACACTGAAAATATGGCTTCAAACACCACATGTTCACGGCTAGTCAGGCAAATCGTGAAGCCAAGAAATTCAAATCACTCAGGCTTAAACTCATGAATTTAGACAAGTAAATTTGGTTCAACAAAAAATGTATAGAACTAAACCTCACCCCTAAATACGTACCAATTAAAACCGTACCGAACACACCAGCCTCGATCATTTCAACCAAACAAGCCAAAGCGCTTTGCATAAAAAAACGAATTAAGATTTGCATATATAAGAAAGCAAAAAATTAACCAACAATTGTACGACATTCAATTGCAACTAAGTAATTTCTGGCACGCAGCCCAATGGGACAGCTTCACCGAGCACCTACATGACACCATCAAAATCAGAGCAACGAGGAAGCATGAAACGCTAGAAAATAAATTAAGAAAACTAGGAGAAACACAGAACCATCAATCTAACGAACAACACACGAATAACAATGAATTAAATTTCCACAGCAGAGTAAACAACAGAACGAACGTAACCTTTTTTCAAGGTGAAATGAATATGTTAGACAAAGGTTTGAAATACAACTGCACAGACGCACACACGAACCACAATATAAAACAATTAATCACAGATATTGAGATAGCCAGTCACAAGCTCCCAGCAGAAGACAGGGAATTAACCAAAAATCTCGCCACCAACGAAGCCAAAAAAATCCTCAAACGAGAGGGCGATTGCAATAACATTCAAAACAACAAACAACTCAAAGAAATAAAGTCGTTGAAACAATAAATAAAAGAACATGACTTAATCATCACAAAAGCAGATAAGGGAAACACTACAGTAATTTTGAACAAAACAGAATACATTGAAAAAAACAGTCGAATTCCTAAACAACAACGAAATCAAGGAATTAACAAAAGACCCCACCAACAAATTCCAAAAACAAATAAAAAGTGCGCTAAAAGAAACAGAATACATACTGACCAAAGCCGAAAAATCAAAACTAATAAACATGAACCCGAAAATACCGTCATTGAGGGGACAACCAAAAATACACAAAAAGGAATGCCCAATGAGACCAATAGTCAATTGTAGGAATGCCCCTAATTACAAAATCAGCAAAGAGTTACTAAAAATCTTAAAATGCCGTCTTTCCAACGACAAAAACAACTCTGTAAAGAACACAACAGAACTAGTAACAGCATTGAACACCCTACAAATGAAACCTAGCTTCAGGCTAGTATCCTTCGACGTAACTAACATGTACACCAATATTCCGATTATTGAAGCAATCAACACTATCGAAAACAACTTAAAATCCAACAATTCGGTAAAAGAAATTGAAGAGATTGTGAGATTTCTGAGGGTCGTTCTCACCCAAAACGTGTTTCAATTCGACAATAAAATATACACACAGAGCGAAGGCCTAGCAATGGGATCGCCACTAAGTGGGTTAATCGCTGACATCTTCATCAATGCACTAGAAAATGCGTTCTTAGAAAAGACTTCAACAAAGGGAATAGTAATATGGAAAAGATACGTAGATGATGTAATTTGCATCTACGATACTGAACTAACAAGCGAAGAAACAATTCTCCAATCCATTAATAGCCTGCACCACTCTATCAAATTCACTAAGGAATCCGAAATAGACCGGAAAATAAATTATCTCGATATAACTATTGAACGTAAAGACAACGACCTTTCATATTCCATATTCCGGAAAGCAACACAAACCTCGCATGCAATCGACAATCAGTCTAATCACCCCAGTACGCACAAACTAGCGGGTTTCAATTCAATGGTGCACAGAGCTTTAAACATACCCATGTCAAAAGACAACTATAATAAGGAAATAGGAACTATTTTGCAAATAGCAAAGGAAAACAACTTCTCGCCAAGCAAAAGAAATCAAATTATAGCCAAACATAGAAATAAAGATAAAACGATTCCCAAACCGGACAGTAATGAGAAAAAATTTGCGCGTTTCAACTATGTGAATGCGAATACATATAAAATCACTAACCTATTCAAAAATCAAGGCATAAAGATAGCTTTCACGACGAAAAACACAACCGCTAGGCAACTCCTAAATAGTAATCTAAATAAACGTGACCCGTATTCAAGGTCAGGGGTATATTATATAACGTGCCAAGACACCGATTGTCAAGCTAATTACATCGGGCAGAGTGGAAGGCGAGTAGACACACGTTATAATGAACATAGGAATGCGATAAGATACGGAACACATTCAGCCGTGTGCGAACATATGTGTGACGCAGGGCACAGCTTTACCAGCATAGAGTCGGACCTTAAAATAATCCATCACGAATCGAAAGGCAGCGCTCTTGACATAAAGGAAGCAATCGAGATACACCTAGCCAAACGAAACAATCCCAACAATCTAAATGAACACACGTTCATGGAGAGCTCACCCCTCTTCACGCTACTAAAAACCACACCCTGTCGGAGACAAAACACAATTTAGCGACACAGCCAAGCTAGATAAAATAGGGGGGGAAATTAGGGGGTTATTAATAGGTAAATGTTATCTGGATCAGGTGTACGATGTACTTTTCTTCTGCAATAAACCAAGGCCCATATTCGCGGCAGTATTAAAGGTGCCGGGACATCCTCATATGACCGTCAACGCTTAGTTCGAATGGGTTATGCTCCACGCGTGGCGGGGGCTAATCCACGGTCTTTAATAGTTGTAGACCCACCTCATTCAATAACATACATCTTATCTAGGTTGGCAACACCTCACATAAACACATCGCTATCACTCCCCACAGCACGTAGGAGCAGGGGTAAGAAATCAGGGAAAAACCAGTCGTTAGGATAACCACCGCAGTCGACCGCACAGTGAGTTCCAGTGAGCACGAAGACTGCGAGTAGCTGTTGTACGGAAGACAATCGGATAAGTAGTTAGCCTAAAATTTTATAGTTTAACCATAGTTTACAACCATATAATCTCTCTAAAGTACAATCTACGGATAGCTATCACCATTTAGCATTTCACCTAACATATATACTGCATTTAGCATACACTGACAGTTGCAGTACCAATACTGCAACTACATAATTGTACATATTGTAAATATTTTCACCTGTATTTCAAACATAGATTTTGTAGCCTAAGTGTAATGGATCTGATGATGATCGCTTGACGATCGAAACTGGTCATCCTAGTGTTTTATTAATGTAATGTAATTTATTTCAGGATTAGGGCATAACCCATCTCTTTTGGGTACATTCGTGTTGACCGACTGAAAAGCACTAAACTCCTGTTTACTAAGGCAACACTGAAAATATGGCTTCAAACACCACAATGAATCTACTCGTGCGCTACCTATTGTAAAATGGATTCACTGAGCTAGAAACCTTTCCTGGAGTGTACACAACATTTCATCCAAGTTTCATCGCTATCGAACGAATGGTATATGAATGCATACGGGACGTTGTTGAAATACTTCGCGCGTCGTCGCTCATTTGTTGAATCTACTCGTGCGCTACCTATTATAAATTGGATTTACTAAACCAGAAACCTTCCATGAAGTGCACACAACAAATCTCCCAAGTTTCATCGAAATGGGATGAATGATATATGTATGCATGTGGGACTTTGTTGAAACGAATCGCAAGCCATGTTGTTGAAGCTACTCGCGCGCCATCTATTGTAAAATGGATTTACTACGCCTATAAATTTCTCGGGAGTGGGCACTACAACTCACCAAATTTGATCGCAATCGGATGAATGGTATATGAACGTTTCGCCATCACTCATTTGTTTAAACTACTCGCGCGCTATCTATTGTGAAATGCATTAACTATGCCTATGATCATCCCGAAAGTGTGTTCAACAACTCTCCAAAATTTGATCGCAATCGGATGAATGGTTTATGAACGCATAAAAGACGAACAGACAGACATTCCTTTATATATAAGATATCAAATGGAGTACAAGTTTCGAACCTAATAAAGCACTAAAATCTTACAAAGATTTTAAAAAGTGTGCTTACGATTGAGAACTTTGAAGTTTGTAACGATAATTGTAAAGCAATTTTAACTTGGAAAGTTTAATTAAGTACGAACTAAGCACCTTTAGAATGCCCTTGTGGCAATCGAAAGGGCTATGAACAAATATTGGATTCCTGATTGTAACAGGAAAAAAGAAAAGGTTGCACGCAGGAATTGCCGCTATTTTTAAACAAAAATTACTAGAGGTAATATACAAAAAATGCACATGAAGCCTGGATTATACTATTAGTTACCTCGTTTATAATTAGAAAAACTACGATTCCTTAATTTTAGCAGGGAAAGATACATATTAAAATGTGGACTAGCCACAGTTACACAGAGTGAATATATGGTAAATCCAATAAAATGGGAGGGAGCCTCTATGGGCTAAGCCTCGTAGAAAAAGAAAGAGTCCAATAGTTAAATTTAATTTTGGTTAGTAAAAGGTATTTGGGAAAGGGAAATAGGAACTTTTGGAAAAAGTCCTGGCCAGATTTATTTTTTCTCAACCGAACGCGGCGCGGAAGATATTTAGCACACGCAAATTCGAAGCACTGATAGTTTATGATAAGTTGGAAAACTTCACTATCGTAGTGTATGTAGGTTCGTAGAAAAAGAGAAAGTTATTGTAGTTATGAAGAACACTTAGTATAATTTGAACTTGAATCAGTTTATTGCGTTAGAAAGTTTATGGATTGCAGTTGAATAATGAGGTAAAGTCCCCACGGTGAAAAGCAAATTAGTTGTTGACCAGTAGTTAATGTAACACGAATTCCTCGGTGAGGAAAATTATTCCCATATTTTTTCGTGGAAAATACTAGATTGCTTGAATAGTAGAATGATTGGTTGACATAGAAAATTCTGGATCTATAATGACAGTTAAATGGGGTAATAGAGATCCCCCGGTGGAAAGCTAAGTTTTATAGACAGTGGTTAGTTTAACATGAATCCCTCGGTGTGGGAAGGTATTCCCATTTAATTTGTACAAGAAGTACTAAATTTTCATGTTTTAAAGTCAAATTGGATAGCTAAAGCATGACCAGAAACATCCCTCGAAGACGGTTATTGCACAATAGTTAGCAATTCCACACACTGTCTATAAATTTAAATTAAAAAGCATTTAGCTCTTTAAAAACCATTAAAATATGTTTAAAAACATTGAAGTTTTGTACTTAGCTTTCTTTTCATATAGAGCAGGCGATGGTTCCTGGTGATGGTTGGTTAAAAAAATTGACATGGCGTCTAGTTTAAATTGTCTCACGAGGACAGGAGACTAGCCCGAGGAAGGGCTCCAAACTGTACGTTTGACGACTGAAGCAGAAGTGAGGGAGAGCGATCCCGCACACGACAGAGGTAGATAGGCAAGGGGAAATAGACGGGGAAGCAAGGGAGAGGGGGTATAATACAAGAGAGTATACAACAGAATGTACAATATGACAAAGAAATATTCTTATATAAAATTATTCTTCCTCATGGAGCGGTGTTCATGGAGATGTTAGCTGGCGTCAATGACGACGCCTGGTGGTTTGATGAGGAAGTTCTCTTGAGTTCAGAGGAAATGAAGAACTTCGGCAGTTAGCTGCTAGATGCCGCTAGGTTCTCCATGTAAGTTACATATCTAGAACAGACTCAAGGAGAAAATAAACCTGTGCACGAAGAGAAAATAAAAAAGATCACTGTTGGTGTCTGTGAGTAAGGAATTAAATAAAATAGACTAAATAAAGAGCAGCAAAAGCTAACTCTGACTGACCGTGTATTCCAAAGAATACACCACCTCCTCATTTCTCAACACGGGCTTGGGACCGGCTATGGTGGAGTTAATTCAACGAGAACGTCATAGCAACTACCTGTCCAAAGACTATAATTTTATTGAAAACTGATTTCAGGTTCAGTTTCTTCCTTTATTGTATTAAACCGCCCTCTGTATGAAGAGAGCTGCATAAATGGGCATTTTAGCCTCAGCTGCCCATACAAGAGTGACAATAAATTTAAATTCAAGCACTATGGTCGCGATCCGTCTACCAAACACTACGGTCACTATCTGCCAACTGTAATGTACCCGAATCTAGTCGAACCTGCCAGGATCCACAGGTGGATTGCAGCAACTTTTAGTACTCGGCTAAAATAACTACTAAGAAATTTCTGACAGATAACACTGGTGGGATACAATTACTACTAATGTGCTATAGGACTACTCTTTTTGGATTATTTATTTATTTATTTATTTATTTATTTATCCTATGGCTTTTAGTGCCGGGAGTGTCCGAGGACATGTTCGGCTCGCCTGAGTCTGTAGCTGCTTCTAGTGGACACCCTCAGGGTGAGCTACAAGTTCCGATCAATTTCGAGTAGTTCCAACTATCGCTACCAGATATCAATGATACCTAGTGGTGAACGTTGGAACTTTGATAGTGAGTTCCGACGAAATCTAACCTAACAATTTAGCTTCACACAAGTTTAGTCTAGGCGGCTTCTGTGGCGTAGTTGGTAGCATGCTGAGCTTCTGTGCCCAAGATAGCGGGTTCAAATCCGGCCGAAGTCGTCGGATTTCTTAAGAGCGTTAAAAATCCCTCAGTATGCCTTCTTTCGGAGGGGAAGTAAAGCCGGCGGTCCCATGTAATAGATTTATGGCATGTTAAGGAACCTTCCACTAATTACACCTGTGTGAAGCTAAATTGTATAGGTTAAGAATGTAAACAACGCTCTTAGGTTGCTACGTTCGTTGCCAAGAGCCGACTGCGGTGGCGTCTGGTAGCTAAGTTCTGAACTAGTAGTCGTTGACGGTGGCGTTTGGCGGCAAAAGTAGGAACCATTTGAAAAATTCAAAAATCTGCAGTCCTTACTTGAATTAAAAAACAGATAACACACACTAATGCAGTCATCACAATTAACACCGGTTATCTGACAGATTCTACACACACCCAAAGTACACGGGGCTACATGACCGCGTTGTCGCAACCCCTAAACTTAGGAACCAACCAACCAAGTTTAGTCTTCACCTCCGAAGGAAGGCATACTGAAGGATTTTTAACCCTCTTAAAAAAATCCCACGACTTCGGCCGTATTTGAACCCGCTATCTTGGGAACAGCAGTTCAGCATGATACCAACTACGCCACCGATGCCGCTATTTGTCTAATGGGCGCCTATCTACAAATGGAGAGTGAGAAACATGCGATTCTCGGGTGTAACGGAAAAAAGGTATGGGCCGTTGAGTCCAATTCTACCTCTATAGCACACTACTATTAACTAATTAACTGCAAAGGATACTCAATGTTCTATAAAAAATATCAGACATTCGTAAAGAGTGTCTGTTGATTTATTCTTGACGACAAAAATACAGTTAAAAATAAAAAATAAACAAAAAAGACATAAAATAGTTTTCCTAATCGTTCTTGTTTAAATCGAACTAAACTCAAAATAAAATTTATAATATGCTCCTGGCATGAAAATATAGTGCCCTAGGTCTAAGGAGTGAAAAGAAAATATTTTAAATTGCCTAATTTTCAAAATAAATTAGCGAAGGCCTTTCGCTATTACAGACTTTAAATTTTACTCTATACAGTACTCCTTGTTCCTTATTATTACCTATTATAATTATTCATATCCTAACGATTCCTATTTTAATAACTTCTATTCTAGATATTCAAAATATTGAGCTTTAATCAGCTGTTTCATTCGACTGTATCGTCTGACATCTCTATATTGCAAAATACTTCTCAGAAATCTCTAAATAATCTTCAATTAACACAAAAGTGCTCTACAAACAACGCATTCCTTTCTTATAAACACCAATATTTCCTTGTCATAATATTTTCTCGAAGAATAATCCTTTCCATACCATAAATGAACAATATCAACAGCACTCTGCCATTATCAACGCACAATATCAACAATAAACTCAATAAACAATATCAACAGCACTCTGCCATTATCAACGCACAATATCAACAATAAACTGGAATACAGTCTCCTCAGTTTCAAAAATCACACACTGACCTCGTGCGTACTTCTACTTTCTTTAAATGCCTAATATATCTTGCAAAGTAATATCTTCCATTCGTCAAACATGCTTATACGGCCTTCCTTTATCAATTCTGTTCAATATTAGCTCAATTACTCGTCTCAAAACAATCCCACAACAATGTGATACCGCTTCAATAAATGTAAATAGCTCTCATCGACTTATCTTTCAACTGCATGAAATGCATCAATTATGACTGAATGTTCAAATAACATTCTCCAATACTCCTTATATTGTTGAAACGTTCATGTTACAACCTATAATAAATTGTGGGAATCTTTCCATACAAGTTCATAAGATTTTCCACAATGTTAAATATTTATTTTATCACTTTCAATGTGTTTCACGTAAAATTGGATCATATGTCCAAATGTTCTTCCTCAAATTGTTTAAAATTGTATCATCCAACGTTGCTTAAAATAGACGTGATCTAGAATGCGATCAACGATCCTATCGATCCTACTTAAAAAATCGAATATCGTAAAAATCTCCAAAACTAATTAAAATACAGAAACAATGCAAAATAGAAATATTCGGTCTGCGAGTCCAAATACAAAAAAATCATCTAACGTTGAATAACCAAAAATCCTACACCAATTTTAAGTTTAAAATCCTAAATTCGTAAATGTAATACTGTCACTGTTCATTTTTAGGTTACTTTTAGGTTTGTAGCATGGCCACATCTTGCTGCTGGGTCATGGCAGGGAATCTAGTGCATGGAGCTATGAGATTCTTTGTAATGGTCTGGCAGTGAGGTATGGGGGGGGCATGCTCATTTGTGTTCCTTATCTGCAAAGATATTTCTTTTTATGATTGACATTTTTTTCCTGATTCTTATTGTTTTGATGTTTGGGTATTCACCAAGGTAGGACCTTGAATATGCACATGAATAAACTGAAGGAAATGAATAATAAGACCAACACTAAAATTGAGGAGATGAATAAAAAGATTAACTGTAGAATTGATGAAATAGATCACAGTATTAGGAAAGAGGATAACAAGATAGATGGGTTGAATGATAAACAAGGGAAATTGGAGGAGAAATTAGATTCAGAGTGTGAGAAGATAAGAGTGGAATTGGAAGTAAATAAGACTACACTACAGACGCAGGTAGATAAGATTCAGAAAGAGTATGGTGATAACAGTCACAAGATTGAGATTTTGGAAAATTGGATCGATACACAATGTGAAGCGCTAGAAGTTACTTTAAAGGAGAGGATGGATAGGGTGGATAGCGTGGTAGAGAAGAATACAAATGAATGCTTTAGTAGAATAGAGCGAATGGAAGGAAGATTTAATCAAGTGACAGAGCTGAAGAATAAACAAGATGTGGGGATGCAGGAAAATTATCAGAGATGTGGGGGGCGTAATAAAGAAGATGGACAAGAGAGAGAACAAGGTGAAGAAGAACAAAGTCAAATGGACGAGGAGAATAAAACTGAGGACAAGGAGGAATATGAAATAGAGGGCAAGGTAGAAGAGGAAGAAGAAACGGATAACGGAAAATATGAAACGGAAGAACGAAGGAAAGCAGGTGATATGGACGAAACTGAAGAAGCAGGAGAAGGAGAAGAAAAGATAGAAGAGAAACTACTAGCAGATGAAGTTGGTCATGAGGATGACAATAGCAGCCAAGAAAAGGAGGTTAAATATGAGGGAGAAAGTGCAAGAGTGAGTCATTAAGAAGACAACATATTGGAAAGAGATAAGGTAAAGAAGCGTTGGAGAAGGAAGATGGGGATGGAAAGGATGAGATGTAAGACGAAGAGAAAGGAGTTGTTGAATAGTATGAGACAGGCAAGAAAGAAGAGGAGAGAAATGAGGAAGGGAAGGAGAGAGGAACGGTGGAGATGGAAGATGAGGAGTACAAGGTACGGAATTACATGGCGGATGAAGAAAAAGACGAGAAGGAGGAGGAAGACTAAGAGAAGAACAGAAGAAAAGGAAGCATGAAAGGTTGAGCAATAAGGAGGAAAGTAGTGAAGCAGAAGTTGAAGATAAAGATCTTAATCTCTATAACTTCATGAATTTGGATCTTGTTAGTGATGAAGAACGAGTTTGCAACCAGTTTCGTAATATATGTGATAATAATGTAGTTAACAATTATGGACATCTTGTTTTGAATGTTATGGTTGAAGTGTCACGAGAACCTTAACAAGTTACGAATATAGGTTCTGCAGAAAGTGCAGATGTGACAGACGATGATGACAGTGATGGGTGGAAGGTGTTTAATCTGGATATTGATAGAGATGATTATTTATACATGCATGATAACAACATTGACAAAAACAGTTGAAATGATGAAAAGTGTGGAGATGGTATGTTTTTATCAAATGAATTCATTTTTCCAGCGCTTCGAGACTTAATATTGGAAAGTGGAATTCAGATTGGTGATGGTGATGGCTTGGATTCAGAATATTTAGTTGCTGCTTCAGGGATGCTCACATTAGATAGTCCAGAGAACAGATGTTATAACAATTCTCAAACAGACTAGGAGAAAAGAGCGGTATTACATCGTCCTATTGTCAATGTGCTGTGAATGATACTAGAGACTTGAAAGTGACATTTGATTAATCATACTCTATATATATAAAAATCACGTGATAGTTTGTCTGTGGGTATGTCTGTGGGTATGTCTGTGGGTATGTCTCCTATGCGTTCATATACCATTCATCCGATTTCGATGAAACTTGGGTGAGATGTTGAGTACACTCCATGGAAGGTTTCTGACTTAGTAAATCCATTTTACAATAGGTAGCGCACGCGTAGATTCAACAAATGAGTGACGATGCGCGAAGCGTTTCAAACAAATCCCGTATGTGTTCATATACCATTCTTCCGATAGCGATGAAACTTGGGTGAGATGTTGTATACACTTACGTGAAGGTTTCAAAATTAGTGAATACATTTCACAATAGATAGCGCACGAGTAGATTCAACAAATGAGCGACGACACGCAAAGTGTTTCAAAAAAGTCCCGTATGCATTCATATACCATTCGTCCGATAGCCATGAAACTTGCGTAAAATGTTGTGTACACTTCAGGGAAATTTTCTGGCTTAGTAAATCCACTTTACAATAGGCAGCGCACGAGTAGATTCAACAAATGAGCTACGACGCGCGAAGCATTTCAACAAAGTCACGTATGCGTTCATATACCATTCGTCCGATAGCGATGAAACTAGGCTGAGATGTGTGCACTCCAGGGAAGGTTTCTGGCTTAGTAAATCCCTTTAAAAAATAGGAAGAGCAGGAGCAGAATCAACAAATGAGCGACGACGCGCGAAGTTTTTCAACAAAGTCCCATATAAGGTCATATACCATTCATCCGATAGCGATGAAACTTGGGTGAGCTGTTGTGTACACTCCAGGGAAGGTTTCTGGCTTAGTACATCCATTTTACAATAGGTAGCGCAGCAGTAGATTCAACAAATGAGCGATGACTCGCGAAGCGTTTCAACAAAGTCCCGTATAAGGTCAAATACTATTCGTCTGACAGTGATAAATGTTGGGTGAATTGTTGTGTACACTACAGGAAAGGTTTCTGGCTTAGTTAATCCATTTTACAATACGAAGCGCACGTTTAGATTCAACAAATGATTGACTACGCGCGAAGCGTTTCGACAACGTCCCGTATACGTTCACATACCATTCATCCGATTGTGATGAAACTTGGGTGAGATGTTGTGTACACTCCAGGGAAGGTTTCTGGCGGAGTTCATCCATATTACAATAAGTAGCGCAAGAGTAGAATCAACAAATGAGCGACGACACGCGAAGCGTTTCAACCATGTCCCGTATGCATTCATATACCATTCGTCCGATAGCTATGAAACTTGGGTGAGATGTTGTGTACACTTCATGGAAGGTTTCTGGCTTAGTAAATACATTTCACAGTAGGTAGCACACGAGTAGATTCGACAAATGAACGACGACACGCGGAGCGTTTCAATACACTCCCCTATGTCTTCATATCCCATTAGTCCGATAGCGATGAAACTTGGGTGAGATGTTGTGGACACTTACGTGACGGTTTCTAACTTAGTAAATACATTTTACAGTAGGTAGCGCACGAGTAGATTCAACAAATGAGTGACGGGGCACGAATCGTTTAAACAAAATCCGGTATGCGTTCATATTCTATTCGTCCGATTGCGATGAAACATTGATCAGTTATTGTGTACCCGCCAGGGAAGGGGACTTAGTAAATCCATTTCACAATAAGTAGCGCAAGAGTAGATGCAACAAATGAGTGCCGACGCGCGAAGAGTTTCAACAAAATCCCCTATTGGGTTCATATAACCTTCTTCGATTGCGATGAAACCTTGATGAGTTATTGTGTACACGCCAGGGAAGGGCTTTGACTTAGTAATACATTTCTCACGAGTAGCGCACGAGTAGATTCAACAGATGAGTGACAGCGCACGAATCGTTTAAACAAAACCCCGTATACGTGCATGTACCATTCATCCGATTGCGATGAAACATTGATGAGTTATTGTGTACACGCCAGGGAAGGGTTTCGACTTAAGAAATCCATTTCACAATTTGTCACACACGAGTATATGCAACAAATGGGTGACGACGCGCGAAGCGTTTCAACAAAATCCCCTATGCGTTCATATAACCTTCTTCGATTGTGATGAAACCTTGATGAGTTATTGTGTACACGCCAGGGTAGGGTTTCGACTTAGCAAATTCATTTCTCAATAGGTAGCGTGCGAGTAGAATCAACAAATGAGTGACAGCGCACGAATCTTTCAAACAAAATCCCGTATACGTTCATATACCATTCATCCGATTGCGATGAAACTTTTGAAAGTTATTGTGCACGCTCCCGCGATTGATTCTAAATTAGAAAATCCATTTTACGATAGCATAGGGGCAGTTAACGGAAATTGAAAAACATGTTGTGTATCCAAAAGCACTTCAAAAAACAGAATTTCAACGCCAACACTTTCTTTGATTGGCATTGCAACGCATGCCGGGTACAGCTTGTCTATATATATATAAATCAATGTAACGTGATAGTTTGTCTGCGGGTATGTCTGTGGATATGTCTCATATGCGTTCATATACCATTCGTCCGATTGCGATGAAACTTGGGTGAGATGTTGAGTACACTCCAAGGAAGGTTTCTGACTTAGTAAATCCATTTTACAATAGGTAGCGCACGCGTAGATTCAACAAATGAGCGACGATGCGCGAAGCGTTTCAACCAAGTCCCGTGTGTGTTCATATACCATTCTTCCGATAGCGATGAAACTTGGGTGAGTTGTTGTATACACTTACGTGAAGGTTTCAAAATTAGTGAATACATTTCACAGGAGATAGCGCACGAGTAGATTCAACAAATGAGCGACGACACGCAAAGCGTTCCAACAAAGTCCCGTATGCATTCATATACCATTCGTCCGATAGCAGTAGTGTGTTTTGGACAGTTCAAAACCCTCCACCTCCTCACCCTCCACACAAGATGGCGGCGGTGCGATATCTCTCGAACTTATGGTTGGATTTTAACAAATGAGGTGTCATTGAACTCGGGCTGGCACCCCCTTTCCAATGGACAACATATTTCCACCCCAAAAATAAAACCTAACCTACTAAGGGGTGAAATTGAATTTTTTAGAGAATCTCTCTTTCCAATTGCAACATGTGAGAGTTTGAATGCCGATATGGAATGTAACGTTGTTTTGCAAACCAATAATCAAAGAGGGGCATGTTAGGCCTTGAGGTGAGAGCCCCTGTTATTGTTGACGAGCCCCCTGCTGTCGGGCCCCTGTTGAAGGGTTATTGTTGACAGGTCCTTGTGGACGAGTCCTTGTGGACAAGTCCTTGTGGACAAGTCCTTGTGGACGAGTCCTTGTCCCTTTGGACGAGTCCCTTTGGCCTGGTTCCTACGGACTAGCCCATGAATTTATTTAAATTATGTCAAAGGGTCTAACTACATTTGTGTGTGTTGAATTGACGTTGTTCACCTCTACTATAATGGAATAACGATATGAAAGGAAAGTGACGAAATACATGTGAACACGTGTGAAATGACCTTATTACCGTCCTCCTTGTGAAACAAGTCACATCCTGTTTTGCTTCATACGTGAGAAAATGTGAGTTCATGTGTAATATGATCGAACACACAGGTGTTCACCTGTACACGTGCACGATAAGAGCTAACAAGTCACAACCTGTTTTGACAGTGGTGGGAGGTGAAGGGGGGTTAGTGTAAGAGAGAACACAGGTGAAGAGAGAAAGAAATATGTATTGCTCATAAGACATGTATAGCTGAGGACTGTACATAGGACTGTAGGTTAAGTACAACATGAGTAAATAAACAAATACAAGACACACAGGTTCACACAACATGTATTTTATTAATCCAAGAATTAAAGGCTGAGCTAAATCCCAACCATTTTACATATAGTTTATTTCCTTTTTGTTTCAACACTTTTTCCACAAGGTAATGTTTAGGAAACGCTGTCTTTTGAAGTTCTTGAAGATAAAACCTGCCTTTTATGGGTTGATGGTTGAGGTCCTCGAGTAAATAGGTAACTGGACTGTTCAGATTGACTTGACGAATTCGAAATAGTTCAGTCCCCCAATTTGGTGTGTAGCCCTTGTCGAAGACGGACTTGAATTTGCTCACACGAACATGGTCCCCAATGTTAAGGCGATGACGTTTAGGGTCTGCTGTTTTTATGGGGTTAAACAGTTTATCCAGTTGTGGAATATTTTTAGTTACAAGTCGTGGCTTGGTCCCAATGGTTCTGTGTTTGGTGTCGTTGTAACGTGACACTAGCTCAGGTAACAAGTCCAACCAGCGATAAGTGCCCTGAGCGGTAAATGCTTTCCACATATGGGTTTTCAATGTTCGGTTGAACCGCTCGACCACGCTGGCTTTGAGATTGCTGTACGTGGTGTAATGGTGAATATCCTTAGATCTGAGAAAACTGGAGAAATCCTTGTTGAAAAATTCTTTTCCCTGGTCGGTTTGTAGCAGCTGAGGTTGACGTTTGGAGTGTTGAATAATATGTTGAAAGGCTTTGGTAACTAGTGGACTAGACTTGCGACGCACAGGTTCAACAAACGCCATTTTGGAATAAACATCAATGACCGTCAACATATAGCGTACACCATCGTTAACGCTAGCATAGGGAATCATTTCAACCAAGTCTGCTTGCCAAAGTTCATCCACACCCTGTGAAATCACCTTGAGTCGCTGATAGTGACGTCTAGCTGGACGATGCAACTCGTGAGTAATACCCATTTTAATGAGTGAGGGTTTAAACAATAATTTTGGCATTTCGAAGTTCTTCCTCAATTTCTTGAATTTCCCAATCGTGACCAGTATGGCCGGCTTGACGTGAAGCATGCAACAGCTGTAGTCGTTGGACTAGTTTATTTGGATTGTGCCAGTAGGTAACATCCACAAGGGGTTTTAATGGTTTAAATGTCACTCCTGAAGCGGGCACTTTACGACGACCACTTTGACTAGTGGGGAACATTTTTGCAATGATGGTTTTATATTTTTGAGATATATTGGCATTCACTTGTTGAGTGGGATCATACTGTCTTTTGTGGGCATGGGTATCCAATAAAATGGATTTATATTTACCAAGGTCCTCTGGCGTATAATCTTGGGATGAGGGAGTCCGAGAGAATAGTAGCTTTAACAGTCCTGGTGTTAATTTATAGTTGATCTTTTAATGACAGCTTTAGTACGACTAAATTTAATCGATGAATCACCAATTTTAAAACTATCATCTTCATAGCGAACACCATACGTGGTATCTGTGTTTCCAATAAATAGATTGGTGAAATAGGGTTCCAGTGTTGATCCATAATATTTTATTAAAATGTTTTTCAGTTGAGCTTTATGTTGAGGAGTGGCCAAGAGTTGTGAAAATGGAGACGATCTGGAAGGGCAAGGGGTTTCGACCATGGCCAAGGATTTCCTTTTTCTTAAAAACTCTGCAAGGGGTAATGCCTTTTTTTGAGGCGTAAACACTTGTTCCTCATTATCCTCAACTTCGCTAACACTAGTTAAATCTTCCTGTTCCTCTTCATCTTCCTCTTTCTCTTCCTCAGAGTCCTCGTGGTGCGTCTGACTGGCTTGTGAAACGGTAGGTAGCGTTTCAGATGGCTTGAAAGAGGGTTTCAACATAGCTTTTAGCGGAGGTGCTAAATGTTGTTGAATAAACAATGCATGATCCGCACGCGATCGTTTCAATTGACGAAACTTTTGGCGAATAGTATTTTTTGCTCTAATAATATGCTTTTTCAATTGACTCTCTGCTAACGCCATGATGTCGTGACAAATGACTTGAGAGGGAATGATACAGTGCCTTAAATAGCAATAAAATGATCAAACCCTAAGCGATACCGCCCTTGGTTGAGTTCACTTTGTTTGTCAATCACTAAACAGGCATGACGTTGTGAGTTCCAGCACTTGCCACACAATTCTGTAAACATTTGAAAGGTCATATCCGGATTCACACGTTCATTATAAATGTAACGACTGTTCCTCTCGTCCTGCCGAAATAAAACAATGACATTGGCATTGTCACGAATCAACTGTTTGGACATTTTAGAATACGTTTGTCCAAGATAGAAGCAATCGATATGTTTGTGTCGACCCATGCTGAAATAGCTTTGAATGATACCTTGTCGTTCAGTGGATACATCATCGAAAATCATGAGTGAATCAGGCTTTACCTCATCCGGTGAAATAACATTTTCTTGCGTGGAAAATGTAAAATACCCCATATTCTCATTTTTAAATCCAGACATGACTTGATCCAGAAACACGTAGAGGGGTTGGTAGAGAGATTTTGCGAAAATATAAATATTTTGAAAACACAGACCATTGGGCGCTGTAATAAGTGTCAGCAAAAGATTGGTCTTTCCACAGCCGGAAGGTCCCACAATGATGCAGCGAATGGAAGATGGAAACAGTGAACCATGGCGTTGTTCACGTGATGTGGGGCAGAGATGGGAAACCATGTCCCTCACGGGGAATGACTCTTGCTGCTTAATTAGCTTCATTTCAACTAAGGCTTAGAGAGGCTAGCAGGCTGTCTATATACATCGCACCGAGCCTTGACATAGAAACAGTAGACTTGTACTACAGGTTGACGATGGATGTCTTTGGACGTGCGTTGATGGTCAAAGCTAGGTCTGTTCCCATACATGATCCTAAACAAGAAACAGATCCTGCTAATAAACACTATGTGGATAGGTCAGTAGTGCCACGCACAAAACAAGGAGATTATGACTTTAAAGGAAAGAGGTTAACTCATGTAAAACATCCTCAAGTGTCTACAGACGTTACTACAAAAAAGTATGTGGATAACAAGGTGTATGAGTTTTATGATAAAGTGCCTCAGCTTACCGTGGATGGCTATAGCGCTACCTATGAAATGAAAAGGCTTTATAAATTTATCCCATCTGTATTTTTAGTGCATCTGACAAATGTAAAACCTGTGAATGAGAGAAACCATATACCGCTAGTTCATGACCAGCACTTGACCTATGTGCTTGCTTCAGGTTTAAGCCACTATCGACTACACTATAATGGAACCATTCACATCAAATATGCCATACCTGATGAGAACCATTTACAAATAGAGATAAATGGTCATAGGATGTTGGTCCATAACCATGAAATGGTCAATGCAAGAGACGAATTATCCTTTCATCTCCTGTTGACATGGAATGAAAAGCAAGCTGGAAAAACCATAAATGATTTCCCACTTTATGTAGAATTGGAATATACATCCATGAAATAACAATCTAATGTTAGTTGTGACTTAAACTTTCTTGTGAAAGGTTGTTGGTCATCATCATCATGGTGAAACAAAGATATGTGGTGAGAAAGACAAAAAATATGAGCCTGTCCTTGGCAAAGCCTGGGCTTATGACATTCGTGGACAAGCCCTTGCGAAAGAAAAAAAGAAAAAATAATGTGTTGACCATAAGGAAAGCTCTTCGAGTAGCACAGAGACATGTTATTCCAAAACGTCAGCGACAGGGTTCAAAACAAGGGCGAGTGATCCCCGTCCCCAAACGAGCGGGATTTTTACCTGCATTATTCGCTGGTCTAGCTGCTCTAGGTTCACTTTTAGGCGGCTCCAGTGCAGTGGCAAAAACCATTAAAGCCGTGCAACAGGGCAAGCAACAACTCAATGAAAGTCAGCGACACAATGAAACAATGGAGGCCATTGCTATGGGGGCTAGAAATGTCAATTTGAAGCCAGCCTTTTATCAACAAGGATTTGGAATTTCACCTTTTCGAAATAAAATAAAAAACATCTTTAACCTCAGCCATAGCAAGACATGCCCTGACGCATCAGCAAGTGGAAAGCTATGCTAAACAACTGAAGCTTTCTCATTTTCGAGGTGTGTTTATGCGAAACCAATTACCCTCACAACCCGGGAAACATGAATGTGCTGTTGTCAATTTGGATGATCACCGAGGACCTGGAACACATTATGTAGCTTATGTCAAAGAGGGATCTACTGTATGGTACTTTGACAGTTTTGGGAATTTGCCCCCGCCCATGGAACTAGTGGCCTATTTTGGAAACTGGATCAAGATATATTATAATGTGAAACGTGAGCAAACGTTTAACAGCCAACAGTGTGGACGTTTGTGTTTAATTATTTTATATAAGACGCAACATAAGCAAAAACGTCAACAGTATGTCGGTGGAAAGTAAGACGTTTACACTGCATGGACGTGGACCTGAAGTGAGTCTAGACTTTTACCCACCTATCGAATTGAGTGAAAAACCTTATGGTTTAGGACTTGTTTCTCTTGAAACGTACAATCGAATATACAACATACGTGAAAATGTGAACAACAAGTTTTACAATGATGATTCTGTGCTCACCCTGAACTCTGGTGGATACACGATAGATGACATTTATGAACACATTTATGTGGTATTGATCAATGAATATGGTTTAAAGTCATTTCTCAATGGAACGCGCAAGTTTGAACTTGTAGGAAATACCAACACTCATTGCTGCAGTATTTTTTCTACATTCAAAATTGACTTTAAAACTCACTCCGATTCCATTGGTCCATTACTAGGATTTAAACCACGTGTGTTAGAGCCCAACAAAAAACATGAATCAGACCATGAAGTGAAATTCATTGAGGACCATCATGTGTCGGTGGCGTGTAATATTATTAGTCAAGTGTACACCAATCAAGAACCGTCGCATTCGCTTTATGACATTATTGTAACATCGCCCAATGGCTATATTATTCGTGAAAACCCTCCAGTGGTGCTTTTTCATTCTGTGGCTGTCGATGGTATTAGTAATATAACATTAAGACTGATCAATAGAGAGCAACAACTCATTGATCTAGATTCTACCACACCAGTGACTTACAAGTTGGTGCTAAAACCACTATGAAGTTTGTATATAAAGCAACAGCACCGTCTAGGAATGGTGTTAGTTGTTTACCACGTGAATACACGTTAACATCTCAGAACAAGCAGATTTTACAGTATTTGGGTTACCACATTAACCCCCGCGATGAATTCTATTCTAGAGGTAGCGAACCACATCGAGGAGCAACCAGGAGTGGTAAGAATTGATCTGCATTCTTATCAAGCTCAAACACCTGGACTCAATAACAATGATGAAATTCAATTTGTTATCAACAACCAAGATATTTACACTCTACCGCATGAAAGTGTTATTCAGATTGAAGGTCGGCTCACCAAAGCCGATGGTTCTACACCCACTACATCCAAGTTAGCCAACCATGCTTTCGCCTTCCTGTTTTCTGAAGTACGTTATGTCATTAACGATATCGTGGTGGATAGCACTCGAAATGTGGGTATTTCCAGTGTCATGAAACTATATCCCTCTTATAGTGAGGAAGAAGCTAAAACACTTTGCATGGCGGGTTGGTGCCCTGACTCGACCAATGACTGGATGGTACACACCGATGGCACCTTCACTGGATATTTACCTCTTAAACTGATTTTAGGCTTTGCTGAAGATCACCAGCGCATTGTGGTCAACGCAAGGCAAGTGCTTTATCTGGTGAGAGACAGGAGTGATAATAATGCACTCAAGGGAGTCGACAATGCCCCCATTGATTCAAAAATTCAACTACAACGCTTGCTATGGAAAGTGCCTCATGTGACCCTTAACGATAGCAGAAAACTGGACATACTCAAAATGGTAAAGAGAGATATACCTCTACCCATGGAATTTAGAAGCTGGGCACTCCATGAGTACCCGTTATTGCCCACCACCAACACACATAGTTGGTCTATAAAAACAGCCCGCTATACAGAGAGACCTCTCTACATGATTGTGGGTTTTCAAACGAATCGCAAGTATCAACAAACCAAAGATGTCACGCAATTTGATCACCTGCAATTGAGAAATGCACGTCTTTTCCTCAACGGTGCTGTGTTTCCCTATGAAGGGTTGGATTTAGATTTTTCAAAAAATAAGTTTGCCCCCCTGTACGACTTGTTTTCTAAATTTAGATGGTCGTATTATCAAAAAGAGAATTGTCCAATGTTGTCACCCCAAGCTTTTAAGACAAGGGCGCCACTGATTGTCTTTGACTGTTCCTACTTGGAAGAGTCTGTCAAACCATCCAATATTGACATTCGACTAGATTTTGAAACGCATGACAATGTTCCAGCCATTACCACGGCCTACTGTTTGATTATTCATCACAAACAAGTCAACTATTATCCACTGTCCAACCAAGTGACAAGTGTATAAATAGCAGGTCAACACACATCAAACCACTCAGTCATGTCTTGCTTTCAAGCCTCAAGAGAAGTTACATCCATGAATTTAAAATCTGAGGAACAACGTTTCAAGACCTTTGCGACGTGGCCGGTGCCTTTTATAAACCCTCAAGCCTTAGCAGCCGCTGGATTCTACTATTTAAAAAGAAGAGATGAAGTGAAATGTGTGTTTTGTCCCATCATCTTAGACCAGCGGTTCCCAAACAGGGGGGTCGCGACCCCCAGGGGGGTCGCGGGCCGTTCGGAAAGGGGTCGCGAGATGTATACAAATAATGGTGAACTATGTACTTAAACGGCCATCGGGAGTTTTAAATTAAATAATTTTGTACATTTACAAAATATCAATATATTTTACAGATTTTGTCAAAACAAAACAGAAACATTTAATAATTTTGATATGTAATTGTTAATACATTTCTAAGTAAAAAAGACTTCTTTAGTGAGAAACATGGGCCTGTTTTTTGTCAACAAGTGTCTTAAAATTCGGCTTAGTTTTAGATACACATACAGTAAGGTCGTCTTCTACGTCCAGTCGATTTCTTGCCTTGGTTTTAATGTTGACCAATGTAGAAAATCCGAGTTCGCAGAGGTAGGATGTTGCAAAGGGCATGATGATTCTCAGAGCCACTGATGTTAAGCTTGGATACTCAGCTCTTCTTTGTAGCCAGAACTTGTCAACATTTTGGGTGCTGAAGGACAGTTGCAAAGTCATGTCACAGGATAGCTCGATGAGTTTGTCATGAATCAGTGGGTTTAAGTCTGCCTCGTTCACAGCCTGCTCGTTGAAGGGGTTAAGCACCCAGTTCCAACCGGTGTGTTGATCCTCGGGAATATAGCTAAGGATCTGCTCTTGTAGACCTTGCAAGTGAGTAGTAACCAGTTTGAACAGGTTGTCAATGTCGGGATAATATTCATCGCTTCGATCAAGGGATGTGATAAGCTCATTTGTCAGTTCAAAGTTTTCAAATGTATTCTTTTCAACCCTGGTTGACCAAGTGGCTAATTTCTTTAAAAACGAATTGACTTTGTCTTGTGCAAAAAGTATGGTTTTGTCTCTTCCCTGCAAGGAAACGTTGAGATCGTTCAGATGATGAAATATGTCCGCTAAATAAGCAAGTTTTAACAGCCATTCATTGTCACTCAAAAAACCGGCAAGGTCTTTGTTTGCAACTTGAAAAATTGTCTTAAGCTCTGAGCGCAAAGCGAACACTCGAGAAAACACCTTCCCTCGTGACAGCCACCTTGCCTCTGTGTGAAGCAAGAGGCATTTGTACTGTGCCTCCATTTCTTCGCATAACTGTGATAACAGTCGACACTGTAATGGCCGGCTTTTTACAAAATTAACCAACTTATTTTTCGTTCAACACTGTTTTTAGCTCAGTTGGCATGACCTTGGTAGCTAATGCCTGGCGATGCAGAAAACAATGAACCCAAGTGGCATTAGGCATGACATTTTTCATCCGTCTCACGAAACCGCTGTCTTTCCCAGTCATTGCTTTGGCACCATCACTGCAGATTGAAATACACTTTTGAAAGTCAATTTGAAGCGAATCGGTTGCAGACATGAACATTTTAAACATTTCCTCACCTGTTGCGTGGTCAGGCAAAGGTTTGCAAAATAAAATGTCTTCTTCCACACTACCGTCACCCTCAAAACGAACAAAGCACATAAACTGCGCCAAACTCGACACGTCCGTAGACTCGTCAACTTGAATGGAAAAGTACTCACTTTTCTGCAACTTTGTTTTCAACTGATCCTTTATGTCTTGAGCCATCTCGGTAATGCGCCTCCCCACCGAGTTGTTCGACAGAGGAATGGTGGAAAGCTTCTTAGCTGCATCTGGGCTAATCATAGTTGAAACCATATCCTGAGCAGCAGGCAGAATGAGCTCTTCAGCAATCGTGTGTGGTTTACCTTTCTTTGCTATTCGTAAAGCCACTTGATACGATGCTAGCAAAGCACTTTTGCTCATATTATTTCCACTTAACCGAACTACTGCATTTTTCTGGTAATCTAAAGCAGTTAACTTAAGTTCAAAAAATCTGCCGGCTTATCTTTAAAACTGGGATGTTTACTTTCTAAATGGCGAATCATCTTGGAAGGTTTCATACTCTCGGCCGATAACAACTCGCTGCAAATAACACACTGTGGCCGATTTCCGAACACCGTAAATCCATACTTAATATAACTGTCACTATACTTTCTCACCTTTACCCTCTTCTGTTCATGATCATCATGAGAAGTCGAAGGCCCTGCACGCCTAACAAACTTATCCATAGTTAGAACAAAATCAAACAATACGCGAGCGAACAAAACACAAGAGACGTACATACAGTACAAGCCAGGCAGCTTGAAGCGCGTTTGACGCATGCGCATACGAGCCCTTCTCCCTCCACACGTCACTAACGTCACAACTACAGTCAAGTCAAGACAGTCGAGCTACTAGGTTCCTTTGTGACTATTTAAAAGCATTTATAAAAGTTAATAGCAGGTTATAGGCACTACTACTTTTCGTTTTTAAAATAATACCCTGGTAGTCTAAAAAGAATTACTACCATTTATTTAAATATCATTATACTATTGAACCGCCAAATATTATTTTTTGTGTCATATTATTTTACATTTAAGTTTCTCAGTAAACATCAAACAGGTCAGTAACATCAGAATAAGATAAAAAATTTAAAATCTGAACAAAGTAAATAAATAAACATTTAAACGAATAACCTACCGGTCACTTAAGTTAAATTCCAAAGTAATTTTATCCCTCCACTTTGCCCCCCCTCACAGACACCTGCGCTAAAACGGGGGTCGCGGCTAAAACGTATGGGCTAAAATGGGTCACGGAAAGAAAACGTTTGGGAACCGCTGTCTTAGACCAATGGCAAGAGAGCGATGAACCCATGCAGGAACATCAGCGCTGGTCACCTGCCTGCCCCTACCTGTGCAGAATGGAGGTGGGTAATATACCCTGTCATTCAAGTTACCCCTCACTCATGCCTCTGAGTGATGAAAAAAGTTATGATACGTGTGGACTTTATGGTGCCGGTAGTGCTTCAGTGAGCAGCTCACAGTTAAAAACATCCAGTTTAGAGACATTGGGATATCATCAGTGTTATGGACACTATAAACACAAAATACTTTTTTGTTGTATGAGATGGTACCGCCTCTATCCTAGAATGAAAAAAGAATGTAAAACTTGTTATGCTAATAAAATAATGAAATAAAAAAATTGGTTGTTGTTGTTATATTATTATTTCTTATGCCCCCCTATCATATCCTAACCTCTATAGTGACTACTCGATGTTTTTCTTTTCTTTTACTAGAATGGAATGTAAGTAAATGACATGGGTACACCTTACTGAACAATTGTCAGTCTGTGGTCAGTTGGACTTGATCCAGACAAGAGTGAACATGTTGCGTACACTGATTGTCGACTGTCAAGGGTTTAAAATTGGAGATAACAAATTTATATTTAAAGAAGTGGCCATCATCGATTGTTCCACTTTTTGGATATCACAAGCTACTCATTTGGTGTTTAAACCACCTTATTCGTTTGATTTGTTGTGTGATAAAGACCGTAAACAAACCCAGTGGATTGAAACTCATATGCAACTAAACTGGAAGCAAGGAACCATTTCATATAAGCACCTGGACATGGTCATGAAAGCCCACTTGTCTTCCACTCATGTAGTATTTGTGAAAGGTAGTGAAAAACGTCAATGGCTACAACCATTTTTAGCGTCTTACTGTCAATGTATCGATTTAATGGACATGGGCTGTCCATCGCTGCAAACACTCATGGATCGCTGCCCCTGTGACAATATTACCCATAAAGCCTTGGCACAGGTGTGGCAATTGTTTCATTGGCTATCCACCAATGCCTGCTGGGAGTTGTTAAATAAAATTAAAACTAAAGGTTTACTTGTGGATGACACCAGTGAGATTTCTACAAGCGACGTGTAAACATCAACGTGATACCATGGAGAAAGGGGATGCTACCGATAAAGCGATTGGAAAGTTCTTTGTGTGTAAAAAGAAACTAGACAGTTTTACTAAAGAAGAATTATTGGCTCTTCCAAAATCATTCATTTATTATGTCGCAGCAAATGCAGTGAAAGAAATCTGGCAACATGTACCAAAATCATGGACTCAAGACCCTGTGTTAAGTGAATTGCAACCATGTACGGATTATGATCACCATAAGCAAGTGGCTATGGCAAAAATACCCTCTATGCGACAGTGTGCTACTTGTCAGCTAGTCAAACTGTATCATGGTCATAAAAGTCAGTGTAAAGACTTTGTTTCCTCATACCACGGGAGTAATGAAGAAGAAAAAAGCAACAACAACAAACATCATCCACAGAGGAGGAGGAGGAAGATCAAACCTTTTTACCATCAATGGAAAAGGATATGCCAGACCTGTACTGGCAATGGCGTCATTAACAAAGTAATTCAATACTTGACTTTCGAAATCTACCTACCTGGTTATTATTTGTGTAGTCCTGGAACTTGTCTTGAAGAACCTTTGCAGCATAGTGATATACCTATTAATCCTTTGGATCAAGCATGCACCTTTCTTATCACCACAGTCATTCTGCATTAAGACGTGTAGCGGATAAAGTATCGTTGAAAAGCTAAACAACTTTTGACATTCTGTGATGTCTCAGTGGGAGAGAGGTTGGTAGTCGTCATTGTGATTAGAGTTATAAAAGGAAAGTTAATAATGAGTGGACATGGACATTGAAAAGGATTGAGGAATTGGTATTTCTTTGTATTCTATTTTTGTAAAGCTCTATTTGATGTGAAATAAAAACAAGGTTTACAAGATCACAATGTCTTTTATTTTAAAAATGGTGATAGCCATTTCATTTTTTTCACACATGAATATTTACAATTTCCACTTTACATATTTTTACATTCCCCTTGTTTAGTTTTAACATTCTGTACATTTTTGTTGTTGTGAAATAAAAACAAGGTTTACCAGATCACAATGTCTTTTAATTCTAAAAATGGTGATAGTCATTTCTTCATTTTCATTTTTTTCACACATGAATATTTACAATTTCCACTTTACATTTTTTACATTCCCCTTGTTTAGTTCACACATTCTGTACATTTTTTTGTGAAATATAAATATGGTTCACTAAATCACTATATCTTTTAATTTTTTAAAAATGGTGATAGCCATTTCATTTTTTCACACATGATATTTACAATTTCCACTTTTCATTTTTTACATTCCCTTGTTTAGTTTACACATTCTGTACATTTTTGTTGTTGTGAAATAAAAAACAAGGTTTACCAGATTACAATGTCTTTCTAATTTTAAAATGGTGATAGCCATTTTACTTTTTCACACATGGATATTTACAATTTCCACTTTACATTTTTTACATTCCCCTTGTTTAGTTCACACATTCAGTAAATTTTTTAAAATCTTTTTCGTAATATACAAAAGCAAACATTTTACACTAAAATGTATTACTTATCTTATTTTTTACTAAACTACTGTAGCCTAACATTATACATTCTACTTACAGTTTTTACAAAAAATATTACAATATAAAACACACTACAAATATTACAATATAGTTATCATTAGACTTAAGTAAAGTAATAGTCGTCAATACGACTGTTTCCCCAAGCAAGAGTATTAAATGTGTTGGGTATAATGAATCGTTTGTTGTCTTCATTACTTAAAGCAACTTTGTTCAACAAATTGGTATGTAGCTGATGATTTTTACTTCTAAATACACACATTTTCTTATATAATACAGGTGGGTTACTAACTATACAGTTTTTATAATCACTTATATCTAACTCTTTACTAACAACATTCTTTTTCACTCCTTTTAATTTTTTTACTACTACATCATCAATTGTCATATAGCTGTATGATTTAGATTTTGTGCCTACAAAGGTGTCTATAATAACACCAGCACATTCATCCTTAAATTTCCCAAGAACCTTTTTGTTTACTAGAGGTAAATGGTAAATATTATCCTTGGGGTAGTCACTTGTATCAAACCTATTTAGCTCAGTTTTGATATCCTCGTAAAAATCATCAGTTTTAAACTCATAAATAAAAGAATCTGTGTCTGTGTAGAGTAATTTAGCATTATCAGGATAGTTTTTCTTTACATAATCATAGTGAAATTCATACATAAGTGTTTTTGATAATTCCAGAATGGTGTAACCCACATATATGGGTTTGTTGTAAGTTACTTTAAGACGATTCATTTGTATTACAACTAAATCCTCATGAATAATTGAACAGCTATGAAAGTTAGGCTTGCTTATTAAGTTGCTCGCACCATACCTTTTACCATCATTCTCCAACTTTATTATCAGGTTTACATCAACTCGTTTATCAACATTCTCCATAGTCTTTCCAAAAACACTATTATTCACGAGTTTATAAAAATCTTTTTCAAACGCGTTTGTTGACTGCGTTCTTAAATTATTGTTTAGATCAATATACGGTTTGAGCCATGCTGACTGATGAAATTGCAATACGCGATGAATTTTAGTTAATTTCAATCCATGCTGTAGACACTGTTTCAAGTTTTGATAATGTATTACATATTTACATTTATCATTTACATTAGCAATTAACATTTTTGTTCGTGATGTGATGTATGGAGATTTCATATTCTCAGGACAAAATGGTAAATCATTATGATCATCATGTAACTCTTTAGGGTACTCAAGATTTACCTCTAAAATATATCCTTTATCATCGTTATCATTAAGAGTGTCAACATGTAAGACATCAATTTCAGGTTGTGTCAGCCAGCGAAAATCTTTCAGTGGTAGATATTGACTCATAGCCCAACCATACTGGTTATTTGAATCGAGGTAGACAATATACTTTGACTCTTCACAAGGGTTGTAGCTAGGCATGTATTTATTATTCGCTTTAGAGTACCGTCCACTACATTGGCTTAATCCACCTCGAATTGATGATTTTATAAAATTGATCATGTCTATATCAGTCATTAATTCTAAATTTACATTCGTTTTTTTTCAACATTGAACTGAAACTTAACCCAGGAGCAGTGAAATACTGACAAGGATCAAGGTCATAAGTTTTCATACAAACATTTCGAAAATTTTCAAAAACATCTGCTAATAATAACACATCTGTCTTCAAATATATGTCTGAAAATTCTCCTAAAGTTTGAATGTGGAACTGTGTCCATACACGTTGTGCATGTAAATATTCCTGATCACTGATATGACTTGTGTTTAAGGAACTGTAAAATGCATTTTTCGGTGGTAAACAACACTCCTCAAGACGTTCCACACAGTTAATATATTCATAAGGGAATATACCCTTTTGACGAATCAAATTAAAATCATCTTCTTTAGGAAAGACACGTTGAATTTCATGAAACTGATCTGATTTTAAATTACTAGCCAGCTTATCAAGACTACTCGGCATAAAGCGGAATGAATCTAAAAATCGCAGTTTAATGTTTTTTTTATTGTTAGTTTTGATGTATTTTGTGAACGATATGTATTGTTCCTTATTATTTGCAATCACATCAATTTTCACATCTGAAGCTCCAAATTCTTTAACGATAAAGTGGTTATCGTATTTGCTACCATTATGTAGAATGACCGGAATGAATTTACTTACTCTATAATTTAAATTACATTCTTGGTGAGCAGCACCACGATATTTTCCTGTTAAATGGTCATGATCGCGAACCCTGTCTGTATATAAACATTCACCACATATAAAACAATTAGTTTCAGTTTCAAAATTCGTTTGCTCTGAGGAAGTTAGTGGCTCCATTGGAATGATCGTATTTAAAATAGAGGATATACGAATGGCATCTTTCTCAAGCCTTTCCATAAAAACTTTAGGTGCATCAGGTCCTCTATAGAGCTCAAACTTATTTAAAGAGTCATCATAACTACATTTAATATAATATGCAAAGCTAAAAGGTTCATGAATGTGAGTTGTGTTGGTGAAAGGTTGGGCTGGATTTGATGAACATGTATTAAATGGTTTTAGCAAAGCCTCGAAGTCAGCATATATAACAAATGGTACTCGAAGCTGTTTCTCATAATCCTTAAATTTTAGAATGTTATTTTTAGGAGTCGGTAATACCGTACACACATGATTGCATCCCCATTTTTGGTGTTGAGTTAGTTGGTCCTCTTTTCTGAAATGCAGCAAACAGCCATCACACAACCACTTTTTACCATCGAGTTTTGTTATCTGACTACCAACAAGTCTACTTAAATGTTTTATCCAACAATAGTGGGCGTTTTCACCTTCGGTTATGTATAGTAAATTTACATGAGCATCCTTTTTTCCTGAGTATAATATAGAGGACCAACTATACTCTTATTTTCAATTCCATAAACATTAATACTTACATTGTTCAACTCTTCAAAACGTTGAATGTATTTTATCGCCATAGGAAATTCTATTTCTTTTAAATCTAACACTGAAGAATAGTGAGGATAAGATGATGTTCTCTCTACATGCCCCACTGCTTGATGGAGAGCTGAGGTTACAGCCCACGCAAAACATGCTTGATCACTATTCAAAACATTCACAACAGCTCTCTTTCGTTTGATCCATACAGGTAAATCAATATATGATGATGCTCGAAGGGGGTTGTATTTATTCATGTTGGTTTCTAAATAAAGTACTTCAACCAACGCCCAGCCTGACTCCCTTTCCTGGAACTCTTCACTCTTCACAATGATAGCACTTGAAATATTTCGATACATATCACTAATATTAGTTGATTCGCTAACAATTATGTTTTTTGTATTAAAGGATTTGATATCCGTAATTTCACCTTCGCTCCCAGTTTTTGCATAGAGGCCAAAAAGTTCAAAATTCATTTTAAATGTATTATGCTCTAATAAAACATTTTCTACTAAGCCAAACACAGTAGGTTGAACATTTTTTAAAAATGATTGAATACTTTGAGTTTTTTCTTTACTATAAAGTCTATAACTAGCAATTCGACTTTTAAATGCACTACCAATTTGTTGAATATTTCCAGAATTTCTTTCATGGCAAGCGTTATTTTTATGTTGAATACTGCGTAAATGTCCATGAATGATTGAAGAAGGTATATCAATACAACATACATCACAATGTGTTATTGAAGGTTCACCATTCTTTTTTCTTTTTGTTGCACAACTATTTTCACAATCTTGAGAACGTTTACGCTTTTGAGCATCACATTCATTTAAAGGTTCCGTGCTAGTTGATGGTTTTACAGATTTCAATTCCTGTTGTTCTCCATGCACTTCAACCATGTGGAATTGATATCGCTTTACAGCAGAAAAACCAAGTTCGCAAACTGAACACGAAAATGGTGCTGAACTGACATGCATTAAATTTACATGTCGTGTAAGACTATCTTGTCTGTTAAATGTTGTAGCACTATGACTGCACACAAACATTTTCTGATTATGTTTTGTACTTGCATGACGTTGAAGGTTGTCAGGTCTTGAGAACTGTTTCTTACAGTCACCACACTTGAACATTATGATCACTTTCGAAATTACCTATAAAAGAAAGAAATCATCAATGTGAATAAAAGATAAAACAAAAAGTACAATATAAATAGTTTAATTATATTCCAGTCAATGGTTAAAGCAGGGTATTTAAATCAATCATCTGTGAACTCCTAGCAAGTCTAACTTTATGTAGTTCTAACTGGGGGTTACTATATACCACTGTCACTGACACCCAGCAGTGAACATTAGAACTTGATAGAGTGGTAGAAACCAGCGGTCGCCAGTTAAGAGAGCTAAGTGTGGCGTCATAGCCAGTCTTAAAACAAGTCTAAACTTGTAGAACATGTCACGTGATAGAAACCAGCGATCACCAGTTAAGTGAGCTAAGTGTGACGTCATAGCCAGTCTTAAAACAAGTCTAAACTTGTAGAACATGTCACGTGATAGAAACCAGCGATCGCCAGTGAAGTGAGCTAAGTGTGACGTCATAGCCAGTCTTAAAACAAGTTTAAACATGTAAAACATGTCACATGATAAGGTTAAGTTAGGTAAAGTTAAGTGAACTGAGGTTAAGTGTTTAAATATTCCCTCTGACACTGACACCAAGCAATGAACATTCAGACTTAATAGAGCGGTAATCAAAATCTAACCTACAAAATTAGCTTTACACACCATGGTCAAGTAGTTCCAACTTTTTACTGCCAAATATACCATTTTCACTGACATGTAGTGGTGAACATTGGAAAATATCACTCTAACTGTATTTCGTCACTTTCCTTTCATATCGTTATTCCATTATAGTAGTGGTGAACAACGTCAATTCAACACACACAAATGTAGTTAGACCCTTTGACATAATTTAAATAAATTCATGGGCTAGTCCGTAGGAACCAGGCCAAAGGGACTCGTCCAAAGGGACAAGGACTCGTCCACAAGGACTTGTCCACAAGGACTCGTCCACAAGGACCTGTCCACAAGGACTTGTCCACAAGGACTTGTCCACAAGGACTCGTCCACAAGGACCTGTCAACAATAACCCATCAACAGGGGCCCGACAGCAGGGGGCTCGTCAACAATAACAGGGGCTCTCACCTCAAGGCCTAACATGCCCCTCTTTGATTATTGGTTTGCAGAACAACGTTACATTCCATATCGGCATTCAAACTCTCACATGTTGCAATTGGAAAGAGAGATTCTCTAAAAATTCAATTTCACCCCTTAGTAGGGTAGGTTTTATTTTTGGGGTGGAAATATGTTGTCCATTGGAAAGGGGGTGCCAGCCCGAGTTCAATGACACCTCATTTGTTAAAATCCAACCATAAGTTCGAGAGATATCGCACCGTCGCCATCTTGTGTGGAGGGTGTGGAGGTGGAGGGTTTTGAACTGTCCAAAACACACTACTGATAGCTATGAAACTTGCTTAAATGTTGTGTAGACTTCAGGGAAATTTTCTGGCTTACTAAATCCACTTTACAATAGGCAGCGCACGAGTAGATTCCACAAATGTGCTACGGCGCGCGAAGCATTTCAACCAAGTCACGTATGCGTTCATATACCATTCGTCCGATAGCTATGAAACTTGGGTGAGATGTTGTGTACACTGCAGGGAAGGTTTCTGGCTTAGTACATCCATTTTACAATAGGTAGCGCACCAGTAGTTTCAACAAATGAGCGATGACACGCGAAGCGTTTCAACGAAGTCCCTTATAAGGTCATATACCATTCGTCTGATAGTGATAAATGTTTGGTGAATTGTTGTGTACACTCCAGGAAAGGTTTCTGGCTTAGTAAATCCATTTTACAATACGAAGCGCACGTTTAGATTCAACAAATGAGTGACTACGCGCGAAGCGTTTCGACAACGTCCCGTATACGTTCACATACCAGTCATCCGATAGCGATGAAACTCGGGTGAGATGTTGTGTACACTCCAGGGAAGGTTTCTGGCTGAGTACATCCATATTACAATACGTAGCCCAAGAGTAGAATCAACAAATGAGCGACGACACGCGAAGCGTTTCAATCAAGTCCCGTATGCATTCATTTACCATTAGTCCGATAGCTATGAAACTTGGGTGAGATGTTGTGTACACTTCATGGAAGGTTTCTGGCTTAGTAAATCCACTATACAATAGGCAGCACACAAGTAGATTCAAGAAATGAGGGACGACGCGCGATGCGTTTCAACAAAGTCCCGTATAAGGTCATATACCATTCTGCCGTTAGCGGTGAAACTTGGGTGAAATATGGTGGACACTCCAAGGAAGGTTTCTGGCTTAGTAAATACATTTTACAGTAGGTAGCACACGAGTAGATTCGACAAATGAACGACGACACGCGGAGCGTTTCAATAACGTCCCCTATGTCTTCATATCCCATTAGCGTTTCAACAAAGTCCCGTATAAGGTCATATACCATTCTGCCGTTAGCGGTGAAACTTGGGTGAAATATGGTGGACACTCCAAGGAAGGTCTCTGGCTTAGTAAATACATTTCACAGTAGGTAGCACACGAGTAGATTCGACAAATGAACGATGACACGCGGATCGTTTCAATACAGTCCCCTATGTTTTCATATACCATTAGTCCGATAGCGATGAAACTTGGGTGAGATGTTGTGGTCACTTACTTGACGGTTTCTAACTTAGTAAATACATTTTACAGTAGGTAGTGCACGAGTAGCTTCAACAAATGAGTGACGGGGCGCGAATTGTTTTAAAAAAAATCTGGTATGCGTTCATATACTATTCATCCGATTGCGATGAAACATTGAACAGTTATTTTGTGTACGCCAGGGAAGGGTTTCGACTTAGTAAATCCATTTCACAATAAGTAGCGCATGAGTAGATGCAACAAATGGGTGACGACGCGCGAAGCGTTTCAACAAAATCCCCTATTACGTTCATATAACCTTCTTCGATTGCGATGAAACATTGATGAGTTATTGTGTACACGCCAGGGAAGGGTTTCGACTTAGTGAATCCATTTCACAATAGGTAGCGCACGAGTATATGCAACATATGGGTGACAACGCGCGAAGCGTTTCAACAAAATCCCCTATGTGTTCATATAACCTTCTTCGATTGTGATGAAATCTTGATGAGTTATTGTGTACACGCCAGGGTAGGGTTTCGACTTAGTAAATCCATTTCTCAATAGGTAGCGTACGAGTAGAATCAACAAATGAGTGACATCGCGCGAATCGTTCAAACAAAATCCCGTATACGTTCATATGCCATTCAACCGATTGCGATGAAACTTTTGAAAGTTGTTGTGCACCCTCCCACGAATGATTCTAAATTAGAAGATCCATTTTACGATAGCTTAGAGGCAGTTAACGGAAATTGAAAAACATGTTGTGTATCCAAAAGCACTTCAAGAAACAGAATTTCAACGCCAACACTTTCTTTGATTGGCATTGCAACGCATGCCGGGTACAGCTTGTAATATATAAAAATGAGATGGTGTGTGTCTGTCTTTCTGTCTGTCTGCCTGTTTGTGTGTTACTCAATAACGCATGAACCACTGGTCCAATTTAAATGAAATTTTGCATGGATGTAGCTGAAATACCAGGTTTACATATAGGGTACTTTTAATTTAGATATTTTGCACTATTAAGAAATGGCGACCTTTTTAGTGACGTCACTACACCCTTTGATTTAAAAATTTAATATTTCCATATCAAATAAAATGAGAACGCTAAGAAATAGCAAACTTTTGATGGCACATACGAGCTTTAAAATTTAATTTCCTATCCGAAGGGTCCTCATCATTTTTCGTGTATCTCCAACGGTTAGCGAGTAAAACCCACATATGTGACGTCACTACACCCTTTGGTTTCCAAATTTCATATTTCCATTTAAAATAAAAAGAGAACGCTAAGGAATAGCAAACTTTTGATGCATACACGACCTTTAGCATTTAATTTCCTATCCAAAAGGTCCTTATCACTTTTCGCATATCTCCAACCGTTAGCGAGTAAAACCTAAATTTGTGCAATAAAACACGGTCAACACTGAGCGGTGCAGTATATCTCTACATATATAAAAAATAAAATTTGTCTGTTTTTTCTGAATTTCTACGGAAATTTGAGTTATTTACACGTTTCAGACTGTTTTATTTATAGATGCGCGCGAAAATAATGTTTTGGTCTGTCTGTCTGTTTGTTTGATTGTCTGTGGACAACTTTGTTCCCATATAACTCGAGAACGGCAGGGTGTATCTACGTAAAATTCGGTACAGATATCCATCATAGGCACGACACTAATCATTGATGTAACTCTTCTCCGTACATCTCAAAAAAGGGGCCTACTCCCGTAATTACATACTCAAATAGGAGTAAGACGAGACAAAGCTCATTTTCATCCCCTCAATGTGAGAGACAAAACTTGGGGGCCCTAAAGGGTCCCCGAAAACCATATTTTAAGGCCCTAAAACCAACCGTTTTTTTTTAGATATTCCCAGAAAACTAATTTCATTTAATAAACTAGTGAACGAATGCAGGCTGGTAACCATGGCAACAGATTCTCAGAGGTCCATCTATTACTGTAAGACGGCAGTTCCATTAATTACATTAGTGTGAAAGTTTGCAAACGGCTAGAAGGTTATCACGGAACCAAATTAAGCTGTAAAATTAATCAATACGTATAATGCGCTTAAGAGGGTCAGGGGTGCTCTAGAATTTTTAACGCGATTTACACCTGCGGGTGTGGTAAGGCAGGTCGATTATATTCCTATCCCTATATTATATTATTATTAGTAGTATTAGCTTGCCACGGTGGGTGAGTGGATAGCGTGTCGGTCTACTAACCCCAAGATTGCAGGTTCGCCCCTGACCGTGGTAAGTGATTTTTGAAAGGCGGCAAAAATACGATACGCATGTCATACGATGTTGGCATGTCAAAGAACCCATTTGAATTCAGTAGGCCGAGTTCATAATGGCAAAATTAATCTCGGGAGTTTCCGCCAACACAAAGTTCCTCATTTCTCTACTAGAAAGCGCTATTGTGTTCAAGGAGATTAGATATCTAACATCTAACCTCCTTGACTTTCATAGTCAAGGAACTACGAAATTCGACATGCAAGCTACCCTCTGGGTGTCAAATAGCAAAGCTTGCACCAGGCACCCGAGGCCATACGATATTATATTATTATTAGTAGTAGTAGTAGTAGTATTATATTATGGCGTACAACGACGAGACAAAGCCCCTCTGTGCCAGAAACATAACTCGGGGGCCCAAAAGGGTCCTCGAAAACTACATTATAAGGCTCTAAAAGCAACAGTTTCTGATATATTCCCAGAAAACGAATTTAATTTAATTTAACAAACCAATGAAGTAATGCAAATCGGTAACCATGACAACATTATCTCAAGGGGTGGCATCCAACTTTCCACCTATTTCTGTAAGAAGCAATGCCACTCCATTTATTACATTTCTGTGAAAGTTTGCAAATGGCTATAAGGTTATCACGGAACCAACGTAGACTGTATAATTCATCAATGCAATTAAGGGGGTCAATTGGTAACCTAGATTTTTTCATGCAATTTTCACGTGCGACATATAGTACAGAAGGTCTATTATATCTCCAAATAGCAACATTATTATCAAAAATTCCTGAATTGAATCAGGATTTTTTGCGGCTTTTAGGAATTTGGGCCATTTGAGGCTAAAGAACCTGAATTTCCATACACCACAAGTCTTTATAATTTATGAAAGAGGTCTTCCTGTGTATGGGCACCTAACACAACGTAGAGGGTCAGTTTGTATGTGACGTGTATTGCGTTCGTCTACAAGGCTTTCAATTCTATTTCACGTCAGGAAGTACACGTTAGGTGAATTTAGTTTGAGAGCACATTTTAACTATTTTTTTTGTCGACATAAGGGTTCATCGTAAGGATGATTTTGTTTCATACTGTGTGGTAGATATACCCATATTTGGGTATCTGGGTGATATGTTGTAGACAATAGAATAGTCTGTCTGTCTTTCTGTGTATCTTTATGTACGCTTATAACTCGTGTTCGGATGCTTGGTGCATCGTAAAATTAGGTATAGTAAACATGAGTCAATACACCAAACATTTATAAAGCACTTCACCGTACTTTTCATTCAGTAGAAGGGTGGATATAGGGAAAAACTTCTCAAAATACATGCTAAAATAGGCGAAATATAAAAATTATCCTAGAAGGACGACCAAAGCATATGTTGCGCTTCTCAATGTGAGACACAAAATTCGCGAGTCTATAAATGGTCTCCGAAAACCACATTTTAAGGCCCTTAAATTAACCGTGTGTGTGATATTCCCAGAAAACCAACTTCGTTTTGATAAACTTATGGAGGAATGACAAACCACTAACCATTGCAACAGTAGCTCAATTGATAATATCTGGTGTTAACACTGAACACCGTTCGAAGAACGGGTACTTATGCTAGTGTTTGATATGTTTAGCAATTTATTCTTTGTGTTTTATATACATATATATATAAGAGGGCGTAATGTCACTGTTCATTTTTAGGTTACTTTTAGGTTTGTAGCATGGCCACATCTTGCTGCTGGGTCGTGGCAGGGAATCTAGTGCATGGAGCTATGAGATTCTTTGTAATGGTCTGGCAGTGAGGTAGGAAGGGGGGGGGGGGGGGGGGGGGGGGGCATGCTCATTTGAGTTCCTTATCTGCAAAGATATTTCTTTTTATGATTGTCAATTTTTAGCCTACTTTCGATTTTTGCAAAAAATGAAAGTAGACTTATGAGATCACTACAGGGCGAAAAAAAGTGTGTCTGTCTGTGTGTGTGTATGTGTGTGAGTCTGTGTGTGTGTGTGTGTGTGTGTGTGTGAGTGTGTGGACTCTGAATGTCGGTCCCCCCCCCTATCAATTCAAACACGGTGAGCGCAAATTGAACGAAATTTGGTACAAAGGTAGCACTAGCAAAGGACACCTCAGTGTCATGTTTTATATCGCCGCCATCTTGACGGAAACGTAATAGCGGCCACACAAATGTTCAAAGCTTAAATCAAATTACGACTAACCTAATCATCCGATCTCTACCAAATTTTGCAACAACATACCTTTATGGGGGAAGCATCCTTTGACCAAACTAATAGGTCATCAGCCTAATAGTTTGCGGATGGCGGCCATCTTTGTGTGAAAATCGATTGCCCCTATTAATTCGAACACGGTGAAACCGAATGGAACGAAATTTGGTACAAAGGTATCACTAGCAAAGGACACCTCAGTGTCATGTTTTATATCGCCGCCATCTTGACGGAAACGTAATGGCGGCCACACAAATGTTCAAAGCTTAAATCAAATTACGACTAACCTAATCATCCGATCTCTACCAAATTTTGCAACAACATACCTTTATGGGGGAAGCATCCTTTGACCAAACTAATAGGTCATCGGCCTAATAGTTTGCGGATGGCGGCCATCTTTGTGTGAAAATCGATTGCCCCTCTTAATTCGAACACGGTGAAACCGAATGGAACGAAATTTGGTACAGAGGTAGTACTAGCAAAGGGCACCCCAGTGTCATGTTTTATATCGCCGCCACCTTGACGGAAACGTAATGGCGGCCACACAAATGTTCAAAGCTTAAATCAAATTACGACTAACCTAATCATCCGATCTCTACCAAATTTTGCAACAACATACCTTTATGGAGGGGGCATCCTTTGACAATTCTAATAGGTCATTAGCCTAATAGTTTGCGGATGGCGGCCATCTTTGTGTCAAAATCGATTACCCCTATTAATTCGAACACGGTGAACCGAATGGAATGAAGTTTGGTACAGAGGTAGCACTAGCAAAGGGCACCTCAGTGTCATGTTTTATATCACCGCCATCTTGACGGAAACGTAATGGCGGCCACACAAATGTTCAAAGCTTAAATCAAATTACGACTAACCTAATCATCCGATCTCTACCAAATTTTGCAACAACATACCTTTATGGAGGAAGCATCCTTTGACAAATCTAATAGGTCATTAGCCTAATAGTTTGCGGATGGCGGCCATCTTTGTGTCAAAATCGATTACCCCTATTAATTCGAACACGGTGAAACCGAATGGAATGAAATTTGGTGCAGAGGTAGCACTAGCAAAGGGAACCCCAGTGTCATGTTTTATATCGCCGCCATCTTGACGAAAACGTAATGGCGGCCACCCATATGTTCTAAGCTTAAATCAAATTACGACTAACCTAATCATCCGATCTCTACCAAATTTTGCAACAACATACCTTTATGGAGGGGGCATCCTTTGACAAATCTAATAGGTCATTAGCCTAATAGTTTGCGGATGGCGGCCATCTTTGTGTCAAAATCGATTACCCCTATTAATTCGAACACGGTGAACCGAATGGAATGAAGTTTGGTACAGAGGTAGCACTAGCAAAGGGCACCTCAGTGTCATGTTTTATATCACCGCCATCTTGACGGAAACATAATGGCGGCCACACAAATGTTCAAAGCTTAAATCAAATTACGACTAACCTAATCATCCGATCTCTACCAAATTTTGCAACAACATACCTTTATGGAGGAAGCATCCTTTGACAAATCTAATAGGTCATTAGCCTAATAGTTTGCGGATGGCGGTCATCTTTGTGTCAAAATCGATTACCCCTATTAATTCGAACACGGTGAAACCGAATGGAATGAAATTTGGTACAGAGGTAGCACTAGCAAAGGGCACCTCAGTTTCATGTTTTATATCGCCGCCATCTTGACGGAAATGTAATGGCGGCCACACAAATATTCAAAGCTTAAATCAAATTACGATTAACCTAATCATCCGATCTCTACCAAATTTTGCATCAACATACCTTCATGGAGGAAGCATCCTTTGACAAATCTGATAGGTCATTAGCCTAATAATTTGCGGATGGCGGCCATCTTTGTGTCAAAATCGATTACCCCTATTAATTCGAACACGGTGAAACCGAATGGAATGAAATTTGGTACAGAGGTAGCACTAGCAAAGGGCACCTCAGTTTCATGTTTTATATCGCCGCCATCTTGACGGAAACGTAATGGCGGCCACACAAATATTCAAAGCTTAAATCAAATTACGATTAACCTAATCATCCGATCTCTACCAAATTTTGCATCAACATACCATTATGGAGGGAGCATCCTTTGACCAAACTAATAGGTCATTAGCCTAATATTTTGCGGATGGCGGCCATCTTTGTGTGAAAATCGATTCCCCCTATTAATTCGAACACGGTGAAACCAAATGGAACGAAATTTGGTACAGAGGTACCACTAGAAAAGGCCACCTCAGTGTCATGTTTTATATCACCGCCATCTTGACGGAAACGTAATCGCGGCCACCCAAATGTTAAAGGCTAAAATGTAATTACGACCAACCTAATAATCTAATCTCTACCAAATTTTGCAACAACAAACCTTTATGTGGGAAGCATATTCTGACCAAACTGCTAGATCATCAGCCCAATAGTTTGCAGATGGTGGCCAAGTATGTGTGCAAATCGATTCCCCCTATCAATTCAAACACGGTGAAACCGAATTGAACGAAATTTGGTACAGAGGTAGCACTAGCAAAAGGCACCTCAGTGTCATGTTTTATATCGCCGCCATCTTGACGGAAACGGAGTGACGGCCACCCAAATGTCAAAAGCTTCAATTAAATTTCGACCATCCTAATAATTTGATCTCTCCCGGATTTTGCAACAACATGCCTTTTTGTGGAAAGCATCTTATGATTGACTACAAGGTCATCAGCCCAATAGTTTGCAAATAGCGGCCATGTACGTGTGCAAATCCATTCCCCAGATCAATTCAAACACGGTGAAACCGAATTGAATGAATTTTTTTACAGAGGTAGCACTAGCAAAGGGCACCTCATATTCATGTTTAATATCCCTATAGCAAGTTGTATTTCAACAAGCTACTACAACCAACATTAAATTATACTCCTTGAAAAGGACAAAGAGTTATAACAATACCCATGCATTTAGGAGAAAGTAGGCTATATGTTCTTTACTGAACATCTTGTTTAAAATTCTTATTGTTTTGATGATTTGGTTGTGTAAAATTATATAAAGAGGATAGGATATGTTTTGTGGAGATGAAGGGAAGTCTGAGTATCTAGCTGCAGAGATTGGAATAAATAAGAAAGAGGATCTTATATGTGAAAGTTATTGTAGAGATTCATTGAGAATAAGAGGCCTATGATGTTTTTGCCATAAGCAAGTCATATTATCTTACTGCCCGGGAGGAGAGATTTCGTGCTCTCTATTTCATTCTCATTGTGTATGTGAGTGGCACCCAATGATATTTGTCTGTGTTGACGAGCGATCGCAATACCTAAAACAATTTAGAAATATGGCTGCTTCAAATAAATTCCTAAGCCAGCAAATTTAAGAAAATTTTTCATGATGAAATTCTTTTCCTACCTTTTGTAGATTTATAGATGTCTCGTGGAGGTTCCTCTTGCGTTGAATTCCACAACCAAGGTCTCCTCTCCTACCTCTGTTCCGCGGTGTTCCTGGATCAGCTTCCCTCGTACAGAGTCGAACTCCAGACATCATCGCGTAGACATCCCTCCAGCATCTACTCGTCCGGGCATCGAACTGAAGTCAAGAACTGGGATGGCCCCCCTAGTTATGAAGTCGAACTGCATTGCGAACTGGGATGGCCCTAGTTCGTCTTCATCCTCGCTGGTAGTAAAGTTGTAGAACTTCATTCTTGTAGTCATTTCATCTTTAGTTTACCATAAATTTCGAATGTTATGTCAAAAATAATTGCTGTCATCATTGAGGTTAAGTTACATCAAATATCTTCATCTTCCTGCAACTAATGTTTCCATCATGGTAGTTAGTACGACATCATCCTCTCGCTGGTCAAGTATCGAATTGTCTCTCCCAATTTCACTAGGTTAAACATGGCGATACTTGTTATAACTTTGGAATATCGTAAAATGTTGAATGTTCCTCCGTAGCGTTACGTAATAATGTTCGACGAATACTTGCAACTTTCCTGTATTAGTTGCAGCTTAAAATTTTTAAAATCCCTGCCTTCAATATTTGTTGTAATTGCTTATCACAATTATCGTGGAATCGTTTATATCGACCATATTGGCAATTAGTGATACGTCGTAAAATTCACTAAGTTTTTCGGTTGTGCTTCGAAAATTTACTAAGTCCTTATTTCAATAGTGTGGTCGTTCTTTATTAGTTCACCTACAGCGTTGCTTCACTTGCCGGTAACTATTTCGTAGTTCGGTCGTACTTGAGTCAGACTGTCACAAATCAAAAAGCTTCGAGTCAATCACGCTATCGCCCTTCTCGCGCTGAAAGCCAGCGTCACTTAAAAAACTGGCGGTCTATCTAGGCGATAACAGTAAATTATTAATTTACTCGTTATCTGTACAGATTTCTTCTTATCAAAAGAACTGCGATATTTCCAAATAATATTTTCCATTATATTCCTAATTAATATTACTAGCAATTAGTTTCCAAATTACAGATGAGAAGCTTTGTAAATTCATTAAATCAATTATCTGATTGGCTATCTCAGGCCACGTGACTTATCAGGCGCTCTTCTTATCCCCCTCCCATGGTTACAAGTCGACACGCGCTATCCACGCTTTGGTTATTGCGGGCGAGTCTATCGTCCCCTGTCACCGCTCCATTGCTCACGCTTCGGCTGCCTCCTTTGAGAACGGGATTTTACCGAGTCTCTCTTCTTTAAATAAATACAATTTTCTGATTGGCTGCGGTAAACTCTTTGCCAAACTCCCTCTCGCTCGACACTCATGCACGTGGTGAATACAGGTAGCTTTCCAGCAAATTAGAAATTCTCGATTTTAACATATATATTACAATGCTAATTTCATCACAAGTCTTCACCAATTCACCATTATAAATTCGGGTACAGTACGGTTGCTAACCGTCTCCAAACACAACGGTCGCTAACTTTCACCAAACACTACGGTTGCTAACCGTTTCCAAAAACTACGGTTGCTAACCGTCTCCCAAACACTACGGTGGCAGACCGTCTCTAAACACTACGGTGGCTAACTGTCTCCAAACATTACGGTTGCTATCCGTCTCCCACACACTACGGTGGCAGACCGTCTCTAAACACTACGGTGGCTAAACTGTCTCCAAACATTACGGTTGCTATCCGTCTCCCAAACACTGCGGTGGCAGACCGTATCTAAACACTACGGTGGCTAACTGTCTCCAAACATTACGGTTGCTATCCGTCTCCCAAACACTACGGTGGCAGACCGTCTCTAAACACTACGGTGGCTAACTGTCTCCAAACATTACGGTTGCTATCCGTCTCCCAAACACTACGGTGGCAGACCGTCTCTAAACACTACGGTGGCTAACTGTCTCCAAACATTACGGTTGCTATCCGTCTCCCAAACACTACGGTGGCAGACCGTCTCTAAACACTACGGTGGCTAACTGTCTCCAAACATTACGGTTGCAATCCGTCTCCCAAACACTACGGTGGCAGCCCGTCTCTAAACACTACGGTGGCTAACTGTCTCCAAACATTACGGTTGCTATCCGTCTCCCAAACACTACGGTGGCAGACCGTCTCTAAACACTACGGTGGCAAAACTGTCTCCAAACATTACGGTTGCTATCCGTCTCCCAAACACTGCGGTTGCTATCCGTCTCCCAAACACTACGGTTGCTAACCGTCTCCCAAAAACTACGATGGCTAACCGTTTCCAAACACTACATTGGCTAGCCGTCTCCAAACAATACGGTGGCTAACCGTCTCCAAACACTACATTGGCTCACTGTCTCCAAACAATACGGTGGATAATCGTCTCCAAACACTATATTGACTAGCCGTCTCCAAACAATACGGTGGCTAACCGTCTCCAAACACTACATTGGCTCACTGTCTCCAAACAATACGGTGGATAATCGTCTCCAAACACTACATTGACTAGCCGTCTCCAAACAATACGGTGGCTAACCGTCTCCAAACACTACATTGGCTCACTGTCTCCAAACAATACGGTGGATAATCGTCTCCAAACACTACATTGACTAGCCGTCTCCAAACAATACGGTGGCTAACCGTCTCCAAACACTACATTGGCTCACTGTCTCCAAACAATACGGTGGATAATCGTCTCCAAACACTACATTGGCTAACCGTCTCCAAACCGTACGGTGGCTAACCGTCTCCAAACAATACAGTGGCTAACCGTCTTGAAGCACTTCATTGGCTGTCTCCAAACAATACGGTGGCTAACCGTCTCCCATACACGGTAATTTTTTCTGGATTTTTTTCACATGTCTCAGTAATTGGGTTTATATTGTGTTGAGGGGCGTGGTGGCTCAGCGGTCAAGCTGTCCGCCTCTCACCAAGGCGGTCCGGGTATGATTTCTAGTCAATGCTTGTGTGATTTTCGAAGTGAAATGCAATGCCCCGTAGTTAGGATTCCACGTAAGAAGGAGGTCCCGTGGGTCATGATCACGAGGTTAATGGTCACGTTAAACTACAAGCTTTCTTTCCTTATATTGTATTGGCCGACTGAAAAGATGCAGTATCAATAATTGTTAATAAAGCAACACTGAAAAACTTTCTGTATACATGTCTAATTCAGAAGAGGTTTTTAACGCTTGGCCTGCAATTTCATAAGTTAAACCGAATCTTATGTGCTTACTAGTTTATCCTTTAAATATCCACAAATGTGTGCCACGCAAGAAGTTTTAAAATATGATGGATGAATTTTGGAGGGGATTTCTGGCAAATTATTGAAGTTGACTGATTTTAGGGAAGTGTGACATCTTGGTCATGAGCCCCATGATCTCGGGTGAGTATAGGATTTGTCTGCAACCTGTGTTGCTGAGATGACTGTAACAGTGTGTGTAATTATAATAATTTATAGTCAAGTATTAGGGAAGGTGCCCCAGGACTTGAAATGACGAACTATCCAGTCATTTGCCTGGAGGGAGTGTGGGAAAGCCAGGAAGAAACCACACTCAGGATGGGAACTGAACCTTCAATCTTCGGACTTGCTGCAGCATTCCATGGCGATCGTGGTGCGCAATTCAACATGCAAGGTTACGCTGCGGAGTGAAGGTTTATTGTCTGTTTACCGCAAACCATACCCTGGTCTTGGTAAGTGCAAACGGGATTTTAATCACTTGTTTCAGACCAATACCAGAAAAAACAAATAGATCTGATAACCTGTGTTATTATGGTGTCTGCATTAGTGAGTTTATTTGTAATTCAGGTGAGGATTGGAAAGGAGGCGCCCGTGGCCTCAAGTTAGGAAATTTCGCGGCATTTACCACGAGTAGAAATGGGAAACTATCGGAATACCACACTCAGGATAGCTGAGGTGGGAATCGCACCCACCTCTTCTCAGTTTTGCCTCACGAGGCGGAGTATACCTCGTTCCAGCCCTCACACCAGAATTAAATTTATTGGCAGAGCTGGAAATCGAACCCTGCCTCCGGGGTTCGTATTATTGGTAACATACATGTGTTGTTGTCTTTTGTATTGGTTGTCTGTTACAGAAGACCATTCGAAGACAAGATATTGCAGCTAGTACTGTCACATGGAGTTACTATTCACACACTGACTAAGACTTGTCATAGTATCTGGCACTACTGTAACCTGTATCTCATGTTCACCATGCTTGCAATTTGTTATCGCTGCCTCGCTGGACAGGTTTAGGTAATATGATTGGTTTTTTTCTGTACATACTCCCTAGGGGTTGATGACCTTGATGTGGTAGGAGTGCTTGCGAAGTCTAATGATTCTTTGGGTTATGCCGGTGGTAGCATAGCTACTGGAAGGGCCGCCCTTGCCGGAAAGGCCAAAGGTGAAGATCCAGACTAAGAAGCAACCCAGAACCCTCAAGTCCTCAATGGCAGCGAAGGCGGAGAAGATGGTCTTCGGCTCGGTGGAGCTGGTGGAAGAGGTAGCCCAACTGACCAGGCTCAAGAGGTCAGGACCTCCACTGTCTTGTGGATAGAAGTGGGAACTTCAAATGCTAAGGGAAGAAACCCTGACAGAAAATCAGTATGCCTGGTTACTTAGAAGGCAGCCCCTTCATCAGGCGTTGGGGGCTGTAGGCCAATAACCTGCACACCCGAGATCTCTTTATTACCGAAACATTAACGAATAGAAGCTGGGCGGAAAAATTAGATTCGACCTTCAGCATGAAATCGGACACTTGAATTGGAATATGGAATGTACAGACAATGTGGCAGACAGGGAGATTGGCTGGAGTATCGAGGGAGATGAAGAGATACAGGTTGGAAGAGGCAGGCCGAAAAACACCTGGAGGAGGAGCGTGCACAGTGGGTCAAAATCGAAATCTAGGGGGACAAAATTATTTTTACGTTTTAATCATGAATTTAGAGTGAAAGCAACGTATATAATTTGTTTACTTCATAATAAACATCAGTTAAGACCTTTCTAAGCTACGTCTACACATGCAAGAAATTGTCTATGACTAGGAGTTGGATAGAACATTCAGTTATCTCTTCAGAACAATTTTCTACCCCTAATTTACTTCTAACAAAGTCACAAAGTTCCACTTTTGACATAATCGTCGAACCCAGTGCTTCAAACAGTTGTAAACGTGTGAGAACTCGTTGTGTGGCATCTTCTAAAACGTAAAATAACTAAGTTGCAAAAAGATGGAAAAACTCTTAATACAGGCGTAAACTACAAGACTTTATCTACATTTTAACATTAAGTAGAAAGTGACGCAGAGTGACGCCACATACTAAAAATCTAAGCGAAAATATAATTTTAAAAATAATAGTTATATATTATATAATGCAAATATAGCTAAAATTACGTAACAATTACGCCCATTAATAACTGAAACACGTTACAAAGATTATACCTTCAGCTGCATGTCCCATCTTAAAGCATCACACTAACCACAAAGACAACCAAACCACAGCCCCTTGCATTCACCCTCCAATTCAGATTGCTCGAAGAGTGGTGACAGATTTAGATAAGATGCGTTTATATCTCAGAATAGTGAGCGGCAATTATATGAGAATGCTGTAGAAGTAATAAATTTTGATTTTTTAATTATGAAAATAAATAATTTTGTCCTCCTAGATTTCGATTTTGACTCACTGTGCGTGGAGGTGGAAGACCTAGATGGAGATCAAGACCATGGTGCAGAACCGAGTCCGATGGCGCAAATTCGTTGATGCTCTTTGCTCCACTTAAGAGTTACAGGAAATGTCAAGTAAGTCAAGTCTTCCTGTACAGCGTGTTTCACTTGAATACACAACAAGCATGTGGGTTGCCTACCACCTGCAATAGAGCCGCGAGAAGTTCTTGCTCGCTAATTCGTCTATCTCTGGTCCCTGTGCCTTGGTGTTTTCTGTCCTTTCGTTTCCAAGACTTTCACGGTGGCTCAGACGCTAGACCTTTTACCGGCCTACTTTTATCGTTAAGTGCTGTGACTGTTTTTCCATTTACTGTTTTGAGTTTACCAAAATCTCCGTTTGAAAATATTTACAAACACTTTTGTTGGGAGGCAATTGATTTCTGGGATAACAAGAAGGTCCGTAACGAACTAACGAGCCTACTTTTCTTAAAATTTAAGATTCATGCCAATGATTAATCTATATGGACCTATCTAGAATAACGACGAAATTAAGTTGGTAATATCGAAATTTCTATTTATTTCGAAATATACCTTGTATAATGTAGCCTAATAGAGCACTACAATTTGCAGCCCTGGTGACTGAATATATTCTTAGTTCCATCATCGTAATGAACAGAATACAAAATTTGGTTGAAGTCCAATGGATAGCATGGACGTTACATGCAGTTAGACATTGGATCTATCAGCACGCGTAAAATCATGTTGGCAACAATGTCATGCATGTGTTGGTCAGAAATAATCTGAAATATTACATGATCTCTTGTTGTGCCAATTTTGGATGAAATCCATTTGATAGTACAGAAGTTACATGTATTTTAAAATTTGACCTATCAGCAGACTTAGAATAATGTTGGCTGCACTGAAGTATATTATTTACAACAAATTAATCTAGAATGCCAGGTACTATACGTGTGCAAAGTTTAGAGCTGTTGGCTTACATACTTTCAGATATATTGATATTAGGGTAAGAAAATAGAGACAGCATTTATTAACAGTTCGCAGCCCTGTTTGCTCTTGAGGATACGAATTGTCATATCTGTTATAGTATACAAAGCACATACGAAATTTGGTCGAAATCCAATTGATAGTATAGAAGTTACATGTATTTAAAAATTGGTCTATCAGCAGGCTTAGAATCATGTTGGTTGCACTGACGTATATTATTTACAACAAATTAATCTAGAATGCCAGGTACTATACGTGTGCAAAGTTTAGAGCTGTAGGCTTACATACTTTCAGATATATTGATATTAGGGTAAGAAAATAGAGACAGCATTTATTAACATTTGACAGCCCTGGTTGCTCTTAAGGATACGAATTGTCATATCTGTTATGGTACACAAAGCACATACGAAATTTGGTCGAAATCCAATTGATAGTATAGTAGTTAAATGTATTTAAAAATTGGTCCTATCAGTAGGCTTAGAATCATGTTGGTAGCACTGACGGAAAATAGTTACTTCTAATTAATCTAGAATGTCAGTTACTATACGTGTGCATAGTTTAAAGCTGTCGGCTTGCATACTTTATGATATACTAGCAGGTACCCGCGGCTTCGCTCGCGATCAAGACATTGGGGACGATGCATTATTGCTGATAATAATATAATAATAATAATAATAATAATAATAATAATAATAATAATAATAATAATAATAATGTCGTATGGCCTCGGGTGCCAGGTGCAAGCTTTGTAATTTGACACTCAGAGGGTAGCTTGCGTCGAATTTCATTGTTCCTAGAATCACTATGAAAGTCAAGGAGGTTAGATATCTAAGCTCCTTGAACACTATAGCGCTTTCTAGTAGAGAAATGAGGAACTTTGTGTTGGCGGAAACTCCCGAGATAAATTTTGCCATTATGTACACGGCCTACTGAATTCAAATGTGTTCTTTGACATGTCAACATCGAATTAGATGCGTGTCGTATTTTTGCCACCTTTCAAAAAAAAAATCCTTACCACGGCCAGGAGCGAACCTGCAATATTGGAGTTAGTAGACCGACACGCTATCCACTCACCCACGTGGCAAGCATTGCTGATAATTGGTCTATTCTATTACAGCAATCGCGGCTACAGGTGGGTCCATTCTAATTCTGAAAATTCTGATATATACAGTATATTGATATGAGCAGCAAAGTGGGAATTTTATAGAGTTGTGAAAGTCTGCAGGGTACGATGTTACATTATGTGAACACATTTTAGAATTACGTTTTTGGTTTTGCCATCTTCTGCTGAGACATAACCAATTTGTTGTCCGGATACTCGCGAGCACGCCACATACTGTTGCCCATGGGAAAAAATGGTTTTGTCTAAATGTACACCTGCTGCTGTTAAGTGTGTGTCATTGCGCTGTGTTAATAGAAATTGCGAATATTATTTGAAGAGGGAACTGCACTTTTGCACACTGGAATGGCAAATCTATCGGAATATGGGGAATTAAAAATATTTTTCCTTAAGTTATTCTGGGTGTAATTTTGCCACACTTATTGATGATTTGAACGTCAACATGTCACTATTAATAGACCTGTAGTAAAATATCTCTCACCTTGGCCGCTGATGTACATTATGCAGTCTCTTCTAGTGTTACATCCCAGGGATTGAAATTCTCCAACAACCCTTTTGCCTCACATGCCTCTCTAATTAATTAAATTTCCCGATTGTTGTTGCTTGAGTCTTCAGTTTTTTTGACTGGTTTGATGCAGCCCTCCTTGCCTCCCTTGCCTGGTCTACCCCTACAGTTCTTGTCCTCGACCCTCCCATCCATAACTAAGCTTGCTATTCCTGGGTGTGTTAATATGTGTTTACCAACCTATCTCTTCTCTTCATTAACAGTCGCCAGAAACATCTCTCCTCTCCCACTCGTCTTAATAGCTCTTCATTTGTTACCCTATCTACCCATCTGATCTTCATCATTCTCCTGTAACACCACATTTCAAACGCTTCAATTGTCTTCTTTTCTGCTGCACCATTAGTCCAAGTTTCACTTCGTTATAGTGTCACGCTCCAGACAAAAGCTTTCAAAAATGACTTCCTAATACCTAAATGTATATTCGATGTCAACAGATTCCTTTTCTGTAGAAATGCTTCCTTGCCTGAGCCAACCTGCTTTTTATATCCTCTTTGCTTCGTCCATCATTGGTTATCTTGCTTCCTAAGTAACAGAAGTCTCCTACTTCCCGTAGCGTTTCACCTGCCAATTTTAGGTCCATAGAGGTTTCTGATTTATTTCGGCTGCATTCCAATAATTTTGTTTTACATTTATTGATTTTCATCATGAATTCTTTCCTCAAGACGGAGTCCTTACCATTCAAAAACTCGTTCAAATCCTCTGGCGTATCGGCCAAGATGACGATGTCATCAGAAAATCTCAAAGATGAAATTATTTCTCCTTGAATCTTCGCTCCCACTTTAAATTTTTCTCCAATTTCCTAATTATTGTGTTTTTAGAGATCTTTGAAATGCGTTGCCCTCGCACATGGTGTAGATGCATTGTCAAAGGAAAACATTTCATGTCACGAACATGGGCCGTATAACCTGTACCGAAAGCCTATTCTGGACAGCAGTTCCTTGAACTCAGATTGGCCAACATTTTATTGTATGTTTCCATGTAGTATATCTCTGTACCGCAACATACAGAAGAGTGCTTTAAAAATCATGTCTTGTGTAAATTTTGGAAAAGGTGGTGAATGTGGTTTTTGCCGGAGTTGATACTCGCTCAGCTGGTCCCGTGGTGTTGGGGTAGCGCGCCTGCCTCTCACCCGGAGGCCCCAGGTTCGATCCCCGGCTCCGTCAGGGATTTTAAAACTGACGTGAGGGTTGGAATGGGCTGCACTCACCCTCGTGAGGACAATTGAGTAGCTGTCTGACAGTGAGACATTGCCCCGGTCAGGAAAACCAAGATTAACGGCCGAGGGGACCCGACGCGCTGACCACGCGTCACCCCAAAATCTGCAGGCCAATTGGCTGGGCAGCGGTCGCTTGGTAGGCCTAGGCCCTTCAAGGGCTGTAGTGCCACGGGGTTAGGTTTTTTAGGATACTCGCTCGTAGAAATTATTTCCGGTAAAATAGACTGGTTCACAATTTTGTAAGTGCACATTGAGGAATGTGACGCCGGGATGCCTTAAGTGTTACGGAAACAGCAATAGCCGCCACAGAGCTTCGTTGCTACTGAAATAACGACCAGACTGATATTTGTACTTAACTATACGGGATTTGTAAGCCCAGTGTTTATGAAATGGAACGTAGCTATATCGCTACCGTTATTTAGTAGCCGCTACTGTAGTGTTTAAAAATTAAAAGTGGTATTGGAAGGCGCTACACCTATTTTTTTTTTACCCCTGGCACTACAGACCATGAAGGGCCTAGGCCTATCATGCGAACGCTTCCCAGCCATTTGGCCTACAGATATTGTGGTGACGCGTGGTCAGTGCATCGTGTCCCCTCGGCCGTTAATCTGGTTCTTCGTGACCAGCGCGCTGCCTCTCTATCAGTAGCTACTCAATTGTCCTCACGAAGCTGAGTACACTCCGTTGCAGTCCTCATGTCAGTGTCTAAAATTTCTGACGAAGCCGGGAATCGAACCCGGGGCCTCTGGTTGGGAGGCAGGCGCGCTACCCTGTTCTTATTGTGTTTATATATATATATATATATATATATATATATCTTGAAATAGATAATAAATGGATTGGCATTGCCTCCTACAGGGATATATAGAAAATCGGATGTCATACCTTGAGGTAGTGTTGCCATGGAAACGGACTTGCCATTAGTTCATCAGTTTATCAGAGTGAATATAGTTTTCTGCGAATATCTTTGAAACTCTTGGTTTTAGGGCCTTAAAATGTGGTTTTCGGTGTCCTGTAGGGACATACCGAGTATTGTTTCTCGCATCGAGCGGCGTAAAATGAGCTTTGTCCGATCTTTATGCGACAACTTCGATATTTTGTCCCAGTTGAGTATTTTTGGTGACTTTTCAGTTATGTTCCCCATTCCACCGGAACAATGATTTATTTCCGGATGAAAGGCAGCCTATATGTTATCCCAGGGTATAAGCTGTCTCCATATCAAATTTCATCCAAATCCATCCAGCCGTTTTAGTGTCAAGAGGTAACAAACTAACACACAGACACACACACAGATTTTCACAATTATAATATATATAGGGATTGGTATTTGGATAAAAACATAGAGATAGCATTTATTAACAGTTGGCAGCCGTGGTGGCTCTTAAGAATACGCTCAGTCGTATCTGTTTATGTACACATAATACATACGAAATTTGGTTGAAATCCAATTGATAGTATAGAAGTTATATGCATTTAAAAATTGGACCTATCAGCAGTCTTAGAATCATTTTGGCAACACTGCCATGTATGGTCTCCAGGAAATTCAAATGAAATATTATTATCTATATGTGTGCCAATTTTGAAATAGCTCCCATGCATATCTTCCAAGATATCCAACATGGAGCTCGAATTTCAATTGCGGTTTTTCAGCAGTTGGTAGCACTGACAAAAAAATTGGCTTGAGATAATCAGGTATAGATCTTCACTCATACCAAATTTGGTTTTGATTGCTGCAGCCGTTTAGGAGTTGATGGAGGGGACACACACACAGACAGAAGGACAGACAGACACACATTTTCCCGGATCGATCTCATAAGTCTACTTTTACCTCAATTTTGCAAAATGTGAAAAGTAGGCTAAAAAATACTGATAGTCAGTCTGAAAGACTAGGCTTTATATCATTTTAAATGCTACAAATGCTGCGTGAACTCAAAGTCCGTAAAAAAAACCAAGGTCAAAGGAGATAGCTGGCTGGATGACGTCACGCTCACCGGAGCGCGCGGGGAAAGGAGGTAGCTCAAGCAGTACTATGACGTCACACACCTCAGTGCATTCTCGGTACATTTCGTCCCGTCACCGTAACGTAACGCCAGACCCCAGCGAAGTCGACATAATCATTTAAAATGATAAAATGCATCGTTACAATCAAACGGCAAAGTGGCCCTAGAAATTACACGGATTTTTAGCCTACTTTTCACATTTTACAAAAATAGGGAAAAAGTAGACTTATGAGATCGATCCGGGAAAATGTGTGTCTGTCTGTCTGTCTATCTGTCTGAGTGCCCCCCCCCCCCCCCTATCAGCTCCTAAACGGCTGCAGCTATCGAAACCAAATTTGGTAAGAGTAAAGATATATATCTGAATATCTCACGGCCAAATTAGAAATTGAATCCAGGGCTACCAACTGCTGAAAAATCGCAATTGCTATTTGAGCTCTATGTTGAAAATCTCAGAAGTTATGCATGCGAACTATTCCAAAATTGGCACACATACAGATAATATCATTCCAGAATAATTTCCAGAAGTCCATACATGCCAGTGTTGCCAACATGATTCTAAGCCTGCCGATAGGCCCAATTTCTAAATGCAAGTAACTTCTACATTATCGATTGGATTTCAACCAAATTTCGTATGTACTATGTGTACTACAACAGATATGACTGTGCGTAGTCTAAAAAGCTATCAGGGCTGCCAACTGTTAATAAATAGTTTCTCTATTCTTTAACCCTAATATCAATATATCAGAAAGTATAGCACACATATAGTACCTGACATTATTTCTTAGTTTGGTGTAACTTATATACATCAGTGCTGCCAACACGATGCTAAGCCTGCTGATAGCTCCAGTTTTTAAATGCATATATCTTCTATACTAACAAATGGATGTCAACCAAATTTCGTACGTGCTTTGTGTACTATAACAGTTGTGCTTATGCGTATTGGTAAGAACCAGCAGGGCTGCCAAATGTTAATAAATGCTCTCTCCATTTGTTTAATCCTAATATCAATATATCAGAAAGTATGCAAGCCATCAGCTCTAAACTTTGCTCACGTATAGTACCTGTCATTATAGATTAATTTGGAGTACCTAATATACCTCAGTGCTGCCAACATGATTATAAGCCTGCCGATAGGTCCGATTTCTAAATGCATGTAACTTCTATACTATCCATTAGACTTCAACCAAATTTTGTATGTGCATTCTATACCTTAAGAGATGGAACTAAGAATATATTCTGAGTCACCAGGGCTGCGAACTGTAGTAACTATTAGGCTGCACTATTTCAGGTGTATTTCAAACTGCAGTACTTGGAAATGATAGTATTGCCAACTTGATTACGTCAGTATTCTTGATAGGTTTATGTAGATTGGCATGAATTTTAAATTTTAAGAAAGGTAGGCTCTTTAGTTCTTCACGGAACTACTTGTATACTTAATGATGAGTTACTACCAGCATACCAGCATACGTAGCATACTAATACTTTACTGCTTGATATAATAATAAATTTTATTTCAGCCAATGGCTATAATAATAGGAATACCATACAAGCTCATTCGGTACAAAATTTTGTAAGAGACATCTGACGTTCACTGCATGTTAATACATGATATCTCTCACATGATCTCTTACATAAAATACACACGCAGTTTAAGTTTGGCTGATGATACTTCTTTTCTGTGCAAACTTTATAGTGAAAACCGCGCACTGCCATTCGTGTCATCATATGACGCAGTTCATAATTTGAGTTCATCCACTCACAAGTCGTCATGGCATCTGTACAGTAGAAGTCACTCCAAATATATTTCCTCTTGTCACGAAGTTCACTCAGTAAAGCATCATAAGCTCCAGTGGCGGGTAGCATCCATTGTTTTCTTAAATCTTCGATATAAAATTGCTCTTTGGCCAATACATACACAAGGCGAGAGAATGTGTACTTCGAAAGATTGAGTAACGTTTTTAAGTATACTGCCTTCACTCTTTCCATTTTCATCAGATCATTCTTTGTCAGGTGTTTCCACATATTTTCCAATGCATATGCAACTATTGGAGTAATTTTGAGCTTGATATAACTATTATAAAAATCAACGGTGTTTGTAAAAGAAAATAAGACAAACTGTTGACAATGGACCAATAAGAAAACAAATGCCAGTCAGACTCGAGATCCAAACCCCGGACCATAGGTTTCGCAGTCTCTCGTGCTAGCGTCCGAGCCACCGTGACAGTCTCTGAAACGGGAGGACAGAAAACACCAAGGCACAGGGACCAGAGATAGATGAATTAGCGTGTAAGAACTTCTCGCGGCTCTATTTCAGGTGGTAGGCAACCCACATGCCTGTTGTGTATTCAAGTGAAACACGCTGTACAGCTTTCTGTCTGCTTCACGTTATAGTAAATACTCGCTTTGCCTCATGGTTACTGTTCAAAAATATAACCTCTTACACTCCCACGGAAGGGAAGTTGAAGGAGCTTCAGTGAGCTGGCGTTGCCATGGTAACAGCTGAGCATTTCTTGACGTTTCTCCGATGTTTTGCAAATATCTCGAAAACGGTTCGTTTCGGACCGTAAAACGTAGCTTTCAGGAGAGGGGAGGGAGGATCCGATGTCTTGGACCTCCTTTCCTACATGTCACTGTGAAAAGAAATGGGTCTACAAAATCCATAAAACCTACTGTTACATTATTAATGTGTGGTAAATCGTTTGTGAAAAGAAATGCTATTCGTTTGTTAAAACCAGTAGCATTGCCCCTAGGGGGCCGGGCCACGTGGGGGGAGTTCATAATGAGAAAGGGTGGGGGGGGGGGAGAGAGATACAAATTTAACATCAGTAGTTTTCACAACTGTGATCTACTAGTCGATTCAAATAATGTATCGTTATTGACAGGGTCAATGCGATGATTACGCGTGATTACATTGGGTGGGGGGTCAAAATCGACTAAAATGATTTCGTAATATGTGGAGCGCCCCTAAGTTATGTAATTGGCCCAAGATTGTGCCATCTATCATTGACCTAGTGTTAGGCTATGTTGTTTGCAGTGTAATTTTACGACAGTTACCAAAGTAAATATCTCTGTTGGCAGCATTGTATTTTCTTCAGAGAATAAATAACTCACTATTCATCACTTAATTAAGGTGATGCCGACTATACCTACATTTTCTGACACTGCTATAAAGATTCTTATGCAACTTAAACCCGTTGTTGGAGTTTGGACAAACCAGTTACAAGACTGAAGTTATTTTCATTTATTGACAATACAACCCCAAGAGCAAAGTTAGTGTGAGGGAAACCATAAGAAGAAAAGGGGTGGCCAACCCATGACACACCACGTGCCACATAATATGTTGATAAGCTTGAATGTGCCACTCTACTTCAACCATCCCCTCCTCCATAGTGGCCGGAAGAAATTATGTATACTGCAAGTAAAAAATTAAATGAAACTATTGTTATTTAATCTGGAAACAAAACTATTAAAACAGAATTATGATTTAAAAAAAAGACTTACCTATATATATATATATATGTATATATAAACGAGAATTGAATACAAAATTAAAAGTATTTCACCATTGTCTTATTACATTTGCATTTGCTTAGTTTTTAGTAGATTACATTTAAATAAAATTCAAACAAACAAGACTATTGATCCAATTAAGATTGAAATATTACATAAATAAAGATACGTTTACCAGATATTTCAAGGACAGGTGTTAACCTCAAAACGAAATAACATTAACGAATGCCAAAAGAGATATAAATAAATACAGTATTATCACGGTTATTAAGATGAAAAATATTTTACTACAACAAATGTATGTAATGATCATCTTTCCGTCAATGATGGACAATCCAGTGCATCACAAGGTAATCAGTAATATCAATTTGAAACAAGTCACAGAACATACCGATTTAAAATGTTTTAAGATATTTCCACATTGATAACTGGATGCAATTATTTTGAAATTAATTCACGAAATGTGTGTTTTGATAACTGACTGCAGGTAGTTCTTTTGAGAATATTTCATTAGATGTTGACATCTTTAACAGAATTCAGAATAATAATGTTTCAATTCATTTTTTTAAATTTGATATTTTGTAAGGACATACATTAATTAATTTATTTATCTATCTCATTATTTATTTATTTATGTATTTACTTATGTACTTATTCACACATAAATACAGCTTTATAAATATCTTTACTATAAGTTTCAAATAGAATAGATTTTGCCTTAGATATAAGCTGAAGAAGACTCCATCGAAGAGTTGAAATATGCTTTAATTCAATATATATTTCATGAATTGTATTGATAGGCGTATTATTTTTAAGAGGAATCTTAGTAAGGCCTTAGGGCATCCTTTGTCTTCACAAGTTTTTCAATGTTGGAATTCACGAATGAAGTAGCAAGAACCAGTGAGTACTGAACGGTACTTCTTTTTCACAAAGTTCATGATGGAAGAGATATTTTCACATAATTATGTCGACCCAAATCTGCAACAATATCGAAAGGTCAGGGCAGAAAACTGAGATGGGGGAATATATTTCTGTTATGACATTATTTTTGGAGCTTTAACTTAAGACTAAGTGAATCGCCTGTTTGAGCCTCTTTTAATAATCCAATAAATTTGCATATAGTGACTTCTTCGTGCATGTCACTCACAAATTTTCCACGTACCGCGGGTTGGCCAGCCCTGTTATAGAGTATTTTTGATGTTGTTTCATTTGAGGGTTTGGGTATCGTGGTCATTTATCCCCGTGTACTTGAGTGTGCATGTGGGTGGAAGTTTTTCCTGATAACCTATGTCATTGTGATGGCTGTATGAGTGTGTGTATTTGTAATTCATGTGAGGTGTGGGAAAGAGACTGCCGTGGCCTTAAGTTAGGAACCATCCCGGAATTCGCCTGGAAGAGAAGCGGGGAAACCACAAAAAACAACTTACAGGATGGCTGAGGTGGGAATCGAACCCACCTCTTCTCAGTTCGACCTCACAAGGCTAAGTGTACTACGTTCCAATCCTCAAACCAGAATTAAATTCCTTGTCAGAGCCGGGAATTGAACCCGGGCCTCCAGAGCGGCAGCCAAGAATACTAGCTACTACACCAGGAAATGGCCAGGATGCCATAAGTTAGAGAAGAAGGGTTTACAAATCAAATATAAGAACAGTAGGGCCTATACAAGTAGCTGGATTATATACTGTAGCTCAATTAAACTGCCTAAATTATAACCCTTTCCTACTACACTACAACGGTTTACCGTAAGGTAGGCCTACTTCTTTGAATCCCGGACTGATGCAGTTACGCAGATTATGAGCACTTTGTTCAATGCCACCCCTCGTGAACCTATACAAGTTTCCCCCAAAGATAATTAGTTAACCACTATATTTAGAGTCCACTACAGGATCGAATCCTGCTGCAATCAGCTGGTATTTGAGGGTGCGCAAATGCGAGAGAGCCGTGTCAGCAGATTTACTGGCACGTTAAAGATCCCCTTCGGGGCAAAATTCCGGCACTCCGGCGTCTCTAAAAGCCACAGATGTTAAAAGAGACGTAAGACAAATAACATTATTATTATTATTATTATTATTATTATTATTATTATTATTATTATTATTATTATTATTATTATTATTATTATTAGAGTCCACTGAATTGAAAAGGAAATGTTTCGCATTTAGTTGAACTCCTTTTTTCGATGTGAAATGAGCTAAAAACTCCACCCACGTTCAATGTTCCTGCGTTACATCTTTCAAATGTTAGAATTTCTATGTTTAACACCTGTTTGTACGATACAAAATGTCTCAGTGGACGATTACTTTATGCAGGCGCTGAAAATGATTATTCACATGTTGCAGTTGTTTAAGGTACAGTTCTTCATCATCATCAATACAATTAATTCGTTCTCTTTTGATCTTCAAGACACAAATCTAATAAATATAATGCTGTTTTTAATTCTTTTTAGGGGCTAGGTACATCATCATCATCAGCCACGTTTACGTGGGTGTTGTTGGATTTGTGAGTTGATTGATTTAATGAGCGTAATATCTAAGCCAACCACCTAGATTTGTCAGATAACGTGTGCTTCTATGGTGATAGCAGTAATGTAAGTGTATTTATTAGGGTAACGGATTGGGGTACGAGCCTCGGGACTTGAAATTAAGATACTATCGTGGCCTTTGCCATGATGGAGTTTAGAAGGAACCGGAAGTAAACTAAACTACATTCAGGATAGCCACTGTCAGTGCCGACCTCCAAACTTGCTTCAGCTCCCCATCGTAATCGTGCTGTATTGTTTAACGCACACGGTCATGCCGCAGGGTTAAAAAAATACTACGGAGGCAAATTGTGTACTTTTATCACTTATTGACATCGATAATTTTGTGATGTAACAGGATTTGAAACAGAATATTGGACACGATTTTCATTGTTTTCGATTTTGGCAATTAACTCGAATCTTAAAACTTTATTAAAGGTTTAGTAAAATAAGTTTTGTGATGAGTGCCCACACGACTCTACACAGAACACCACCTGTGTGAAGGTTATGACGAATGCGTTGGCCACATGCCAGTCTCTTATCAATGTACTGCTGACAAGACTGATTATCTGGCTAAATGTTACATTGTAGCGATTTATGACAATCCTTGTTGCTTGAACACCTGGTCAATTCCTTATCTAATCACAGATCAGAACTCTATTATGCATCATAATACAGATGCATGATCTGGTAGTAATGAGTGAATTGCATTTATATCACTTCGTTAACACTAAAATTAATTGGTATTCTGCCCGAAGGCAGGTCCGAGCCTCCGAAGAGGCTCCCCCCAGCCGAAGTTTACTTGCGGTAGGGTGGCCAGGGCCTTTCCGCTCCTCCTTATGTGGGCCAACAGCGCGCAGTGCCTAGAGCCGGCATACCATCCAAGTTCCGACAGCGCCCAATGTTGCTTAACTGCGGGTGCAGTCGGAACTTGGATGGTATGCCCGCTCTATGTACAGTTATTTACATAGTCACTACTGCAAATAAACGCATATATTGTTAATATTCTGTAAATAATTATTTTAATGTTTCTTTTACATTTAGGATAGTAGGAATGAATTAAGAACAAGTAGTTCCGTGAAGAACTATACAGCATATTTTATTATTTTCACATATCCTACTTATGTTAATTGCTTCTATCAACATACAAAATTTCAGTTTGATTGCTGTAATATATTCGTAGATATTGAGAACCGTCTAAATATTTCGGATGGTCACCATGTTGGATTTTTATGTATGTAAGGCTTAGAGTTATGTACTATTACATGAAGATTATTGTGTAGGTGTAGTATTCAAACTTCAATCGCATGATTAGGATACAAGAAATTAAAACGAGATTTTAAAATTTCGAACAGCTGCCATCTTGTGGTTATGAAAACAGTTGAAATAATTTAGATTCCAGTGAATTAAAATTTGCATAAGCATTTACAGTACCAAGTTTCACTGCGCTCGGATGGTAAAATCGAGATAAACGTCCATTAAAATATTTATATATCACCTCGCCGCCATGTTGGATTTGTGATCACCAGGTTATTGAAAGTGCCATAGGTGAACTTATGTTCATAGCCTCTAGCAACATACAAAATGTCAGTTTGATTGCTGTCATGCTGAGAACCATCTAAATATTTCGGATGGTCGCCATGTTGGAGTAGGCCATAGAGTTATGTACTATTAGATGACGATTAGTGCGTAGGTTCATTATTCAAACGTTCACTTCGATCGCATGATTAATACACAAGAAATAGAAACTTAAATTTAAAATTTCTCACAGCCGCCATCTTGAGGTTATGTAAACAATTAAAATAGATCAGTTGCCAGTGCATTGCAATGTGTATAAACATTTACTGTACCATATTTCACTGCGCTTAGATGGTTAAATCACGAGAGATGTCTATTGAAATGTTTCAAATTCGCTTGGCCGCCATGTTCGTTTTGTACTCAACAGAATTTTGAAAGTTACATGTATGAACTTGTAGCAGTGTCCTTTATCACCGTACAAAATTTCAGGGTGATATCAGTAATAGTTTCGGAGATATTGAATGCCGGTTAAATGCTTCGCACAGCCGTCATCTTGAGGTTATTTAAATAATTGAACTAAATTAGATGCCTGTGCATTACAATGTGTATAGACATTTGCTGTACCAAGTTTAATTGCGTTTAAATGGTTAAGTCGCGAGAAAAGTATATTTAAAAGTTTCAACTTCGCATGACCACCATATTCGTTTTGAAGTTAACAGAGTTTTGAAGATCTCATAAATGAATTTCTAGTAGTGCCCTTTATTACCGTATGAAATTTCAGGGTGATATCGTAATAGTTTCGGAGATATAGAATGCCAGTGAAATATTTCGCCCAGCCGCCATCTTGAGGTTATGTAAACAATTGAACTGAATTAGATTCCAAAGCATTACAATGTATAAACATTTGCTGTACCAAGTTTCATTGCTTTTGGATGGTTTCATTGATATCGCTCCAGCCGTTTAGAAGTTATTAGGGGGACACACACATGGACGCACACACACACACATACACACACCCATTCATACATACTGTACATACACACACACGGACAAAGGGTGATCTCATAAGCCTATTTTAGCCTACTTTTCATATTTTGCAAAAATGAGAACAAAGTAGACTTATGAGATCGGGCAAATGTGTGTGTGTGTGTGTGTCTGTCTGTCTGTCCATCTGTCTGTCTGTCTGTCTGGCTGGCTGGCTGGCTGTGTGTATGTGTGTGTCCCCCTATCAACTCCTAGACGGCTGCAGCAATCGAAACAAAATTTGGTAGGAATAAAGATCTATACCTGAATATCTCACGGCCATATTTGAAATTATGTCAGTGGTACCAACTGCTGAAAAATTGCAATTGAAATTTGAGCTCCATGTTGGATATCATGGAAGGTATGAATGGGAGCTATTTCAAAATTGGCACACGTATAGATTATAATATTGCAGTTTAATTTCCAGGAGGCCATGCATGGCAGTTTTGCCAAAATGATTATAAGCCTACTGAGAGGTCCAAATTTTAAATGCATATAACTTCTACACTATCAATTGGATTTCAACCAAATTGCGTATGTGCTATGTGTACATAAACAGATATGACTGAGCGTATTCTTAAGAACCACCAGGGCTGCCAACTGTTAATAAATGCTCTCAATGTCTTTATCCAAATACCCATATATTAGAAAGTATGCAAGCCGACAGCTTTAAACTATGCACAAGTATAGTACATGACATTCTATATTAATTTGGAGTAACTTATATACATCAGTGCTACCAACATGATTCTAAGCCTGCTGAGAGGTCCAACTTAAATACATGTAACTTCTATACTATCATTTAGATTTCAACCAAATTTCGTGTGTGCTATGAGTACCATAACAGATATGACTATGCCGATTCTTAAGAGTAACCGGGGCTGTCAACTGTTAATAAATACTGTCTCTATTTTTGTTACCCTAATATCAATACATCAGAAAGTATGCAGGCCAATAGCTCTACACTTTGCACACGTATAGTACCTGGCATTCTATATTAATTTAGAGTAACTAATATAGGGCTACGCCAGTCCTGCCAACATGATTCTAAGCCTGCTGATAGGTCCATTTTTAAAATGCATGTAACTTCTATACTAACTAATGGATTTCATTCAAAATTGACACAACAATAGATCATATTATTTCAGATTATTTCTGACCAATACATGTATGTCATTGTTGCCAACATGATTTTACGCGCGCTGTTAGATCCAATGTTTAATTGCATGTAACGTCCATGCTATCCATTGGACTTCAAGCAAATTTTGTATTCTGTACCTTAAGGGATGGAACTAAGAATATATTCAGTCACCAGGGCTGCCAACTGTAGTTCTCTATTAGGCTACATTATGCCAGTATTTCGAACTAATTAGAAATTTCGATATTACCAACTTAATTTGGTCATTATTCTAGATAGATCCATATAGATTAATCATTGGCATGAACCTTAAGTTTTAAGAAAAGTAAGCTCTTTAGTTCGTCACGGAACTTCTTGTTATGAAAGCCGGATCCTATAGGCTTCCATATAGCCGTGGTCTGATTTTTCGAGATCTCGAAAAGTAAGCGTCGCCCACGGTTCAAACCTATACCAATCGAATCAGAGTCGAAAAAAAAAATTCAAAAAAAAGTCTGTCTGTACATATGTACGTACGTATGTGCGTGACGTTTCTGCGTTTAACAAAGTACAGGTCGCAATTTTCAAGATATCGAGCTGAAATTTGGTACGGTGAAAGAGTTGGGGCCTGTGACGAACCCTGTTGTCGGGCGTTAAAATAGGTGCAGCGTCGGATCTTTTTTTGGGGCCCTGAAATTTATCCCTTTTATTGGAATCAATATATCTCGGAAACGGCTAATCGTATCGAAAAACGTTAAGTGTACAGGTATGCAACTTTTTTACTCATAACGATTTTTTGATATCTCTCACCGTTTTCTTTTTTTGGGGCCCTGAAGATGTCCATTGTGCGTGGCATTTTTGGCTTTAGCGAAGTACAGGTCGCAATTTTCAAGATATCGAGCTGAAATTTGGAGCGGTGAAAGAGTTAGACCCTTTGAGAAAAGTTGCATACCGCGGAGATCTTACACCTGTACATTTAACGTCGGGCGTTAAAAACGGTGCAGGGCCGGATCTTCTTTGGGGCCCTGAATTTCAAACTTTTTTTTGAATCGATATATCTCTGAAACGGTTGGTCGTATCGAGAAATGTTAAAGGAACAGGTGTAAGATCTCCCCGGTATGCAACTTTTTTACTCATAACGATTTTTTGATATTTCTTACCGTTTTTTTTTTGGGGGGGGGGGGGCTGGAGATGTCCATTGTGCGTAACATTTTTGTGTTAAGCGAAGTACAGGTCGCAATTTTCAAGATATCGAGCTGAAATTTGGAGCGGTGAAAGAGTTAGACCCTGTGTGAAAACCTATTGTCGGGCGTTAAAAACGGTGCAGGCCGGATCTTTGGGGGGGGGCTGAATTTCAAACTTTTTTTCGGAATCGATATATCTCGAAAACGGTTGGTCGTATCGAAAAACGTTAAATGTACTGGTGTAAGATCTCCGCGGTATGCAACTTTTTTACTCAAAACGATTTTTTGATACCTCTCACCGTTCTCGTTTTTGGGGGCCCTGAAAATGTCCATTGTGCGTGACATTTTTGGGTTTAGCGAAGTACAGGTCGCAATTTTCAAAACATCGAGCTGAAATTTGGAGCGGTGAAAGAGTTAGACCCTGTGAGAAAACCTATTGTCAGGCGTTAAAAACGGTGCCGGATCTAGATCCTATAGGCTTTCATATAGCCGTGGTAGGATTTTTCGAGTTCTCGGTAACTAAGTGTCGCCCAGTGTTCAAACCTATTCCATTCGAATCCGAGTCGAAAAAAAAATTCAAAAAAAAGTCTGTCTGTATGTATGTATATGTCGTAGTCAGATAGTGAAATTGGTCATTTCATGAAAATCCTAGGCACTTCATGAAGAGCCGGCATATGATGTAAAAAGGTACAGTTGCACTATCTGACGCGTGGTTTCTTGAAATGACTAAATTTCGCCGTCACATAGTGTAATTCATTTTGTACATCATTTGACGGGAAATTCAGCCCGTCACTTCATGAAGTAGCGGCAGCGGTGATCACGTGTGAGGCAAGTGTGATTTCCAAGAATTAATCGGATAAAAATGTGGACACTAAAGGGCTGTTATTTCCTCAGAAAGTGAACACTGTGACATAATATGGTACAAATGTATATTGGTCCGGACCTCATTTATCCTCTAAATTCCCTCCCCAGCATCTTGGCCTTGCGCCTAGAAGGAATATTATGCTGCCGTACTGTGAACGGAAAAAGAAAGTCATTCAGAGCCGTTTTGTTATTAATACATGAGAGATAGATAACCGATAGCATAATATGACGTGGTTTCGCTGTTCCACTCTTTAAAATAACAAGAACTAACTCAATTACGGAGGCGCAATATCTTGTACAACTCTTAGCAGCCTATGCTCCAAGTGAGCTTGTGGTCTCGGGGTTTGGTGTTAGTTTCCGGATCACTGCGTGCCGAGTTCAAACACCACTGGGGTAGATATTTTTGAAAAATAACTATTTCAGTATGTTTTTCTTCAGAATGCACATTTTAATATACCGTAGTTCAGTTGTAACCTTGTGTATTTATTTTAAGGGCTAGGGATATCTTCGTCATCACCCCCAGAGCTTTTGGGGGATGTTTTCTGATAATCTGTGTTTGCTTGATGAGTGAAATAGTGTGTGGGTAAAGAATTTGGGAAGGTATCCCGAGACTTGAAATAAAGTACCATCCCGACATTTGTTAATTCATTTGGGGGACTTGGGACACCTAAATCATCAGCACCATGTGATTGGGTGTGAATAGAACTTATATGTATATGATGACTGTAGGGGTGGGTGGAACTGCATTAGGACAGGGATGGGGTAGGCGCCTCGGGACTTTAAGTAGGGTACTATCCTGGCATTTGGGTGAAGGGAGTGTGGATAAGCCACGGGGGGAAACCACACTCTGGATAGCCGATGTCATCGCCGGGTTTTGCACCTACGATCTCCCGACTTGCTGCAGCTACTCAATTTCTATGTGGCAGGTGGTTTCAAGGTCAAATGCCCATCCTGATGCCAAGTTAATGAAAAGATAATGAGAGATTGATTGAAATTGGACCAAGTATTGGAAGGAAGCGGTCTGTGGCCTAGCATTTTCCTTAGAGTTTAAAATGGGAAACTTCATTTTATGGACCATTGTAAGCGGGATTTGAACCACTCGACAAGTCCGTAGCTTGGTTTCATAGCCTAGAGTGGAGTTCTCAACCCTGCATGCGCCTCTCTTTCCTTTTCCTGTCTCTCTCTCCGTCTGAAGTGCTGAAATATCTAGTGATTCACCGCTCACCAGGCATGCTGCAACTGATTGCATGACTCATGCAGATAAGATCATTTACGTGTGTACAGTTGAGTCGAATCAGCATCTTTCGTGTTACTCATAAAGCAGGGATGTCCAATTATGATTACTGATGATTAAAAAATACTATTTTACAAGTTAAAATTTTCCACTGTCAAACCTTCTAGTGAAAACTCTATTATTCTCGTTCATGCAACAGAATTTGAATTAAAGAATGGATCTCAGGGGAGGTCGTGCACGCGAGCACTTTTTTGCTTGTATGACGGGAGCACCAAATGTCATTTAAAGAGCTCTGTGGAGCTCCCGAGTACCAGGTTGAGAACACCTGGCCTAGAGCTTCGCGTTAGTGGATGTAGCTACCGCTGTTGGTGATGAATGATGACAAACACACATAATTATTATTATTACCATAACATGCAAACTCTCCTTCACTTGTCACCCACAATAAATATTAGCAGATATGAATACAGCATTTAGGCCACAACTATTTCCTCTTTGGTTGATTGAGGTTCCAGAGCTAATTCAATCGTTATAATCCAAGGAACTTACCATTTATTTAATTTTGGGAAGTTCTAAATAATACAGTGCAGCCTCAAGTCACGTCACCCTACAGGATATTCAACTTTCCTTGCGTGACAACGTAAGTATACTAGGTTGTTAACGCCCCCCAGCCCCCCATCCTCCTTCAGCCAAAGAAATGAAGCTGTTGGCACTTTTAACCCAGCAGAAATCCCTCAACAAATATTTTACAGTACACTATGCAATCAAAGTATTCTAATGTATGTGTGCATTCATTTATTCAATTTAGGCTATTTATTTATTTATTTAACAATAAGGTACACAGACATAAGCCCAATTGTGTTTCTTCTTAACCTATCAAGTTCAAAAATACAAATTGCATCAATGAAGGAAGGAGATAAAAACGAATACACAATTGAAGAACAAAAAGAAAAACTACAAAAGAAATTATGAAAGTATGCATTACAGATTAGAAAAAGGTACTGTACAAATAAAAAATGTAAAAATAAAAATACAAACTTCCACAAAAAAAGGAGAGATAGAGAGTAAAGAGTACCCGGTATTCCACGATTAGATTTAGGTTGTTATGTGAAAAATCATTTCGAAAACCATAATAAACAAACATTAATTTATTTCCAGGATTAGAAAATTTAAAAGAATTAATGTACGGCTTCATTGCGTCAGTCATTTCATGAAGTGTCGAATCAACAAACACCGGATCTTCATGAAGTGCCTCGGCTGATAATGTAAAATCATTTCTTACACCATCTGCCTAAATCGGTCCGTCACTTCATGAAGAAACGCGTCAGATGGTGTAACTGTACCTTTTTACATCATATGCCGGCTTTTCATGAAGTGCCTAGGATCTTCATGAAATGACGGATTTCACTATCTGACTACGACATATATACGTACGTATGTGCTTGACGTTTTTGCGTTTAGCAAAGTACAAGTCGCAATTTTCAAGATATCGAGCTGAAATTTGGTACGGTGACAGAGTTGGGGCCTGTAACGAACTCTATTGTTGGGCGTTAAAATCGGTGCAGGGCCGGACCTTTTTTGGGGGCCCTGAATTTCAACCCTTTTTTTAAAATCGATATATCTCGGAAACGGTTGGTCGTATCAAAAAAGGTTAAATATACAGGTGTAAGATCTCCTTGGTATGCAACTTTTTTACAAGTAACGATTTTTTGATATCTCCCACCGTATTTTTTTTTTTTTTTTTTTTTGGGGGCCCTGAAGATGTACGTATGTGCGTCGTGACGTCTTTGCGATTAGCAAAGTACAGGTCGCAATTTTCAAGAGATCGAGCTGAAATTTGGAGCGGTGAAAGAGTGAGACCCTGTGAGAAAACCTCTTGTCAGGCGTTAAAAACGGTGCAGGGCCGGATCTTTATGAAAGCCGGATCTAGATCCTATTGGTTTTCATATAGCCGTGGTAGGATTTTTCGAGTTCTCGGTAACTAGGCCTAAGCGTCGCCCAGTGTTCAAACCTATTCCAATCGAATCCGAGTCGAAAAAAAATAATTCAAAAAAGGTCTGTCTGTCTGTATGTATGTATGTATGTATGTATGTATGAACGTACGTATGTGCTTGAAGTTGTGGAGTAGTGGGTGTTTAAACCCACAGCCAACTTTCCTGGTGACGTCACATACTAACCCGCAATACATTCAGGGGCAAAGTCGATATCACTCGAACCCATGGTCCGATTTTGACATGCGACATATCGTTGGACTCGAGGTGACGCCCTCTTTCCAATGGACAACTTATTTCAACCCAAAAATAAAACCTACCCCTACTAGGGGGTGACATTGTAATTTTTTAGTGAAAGTCTCTTTTCAAATGCGACATGTATAAGGTGCGGTGCTAAAATGAACTTAAACGTTGTTGCTCATAAAGCGCATGCGTTTAGCTGGATGCCGCTATGAAACAACATTTTTAGCCTACTTTTCACATTTTGCAAAAATGAGGACAAAGTAGACTTATGAGATCGGGCAAATGTGTGTCTGTCTGTCTGTCCTTCTGTCTGCTGTCTGTCTGTCTGTCTGTCTGTCTGTCCTTCTGTCTGCTGTCTGTCTGTCTGTCTGTCTGTCTATCTGTCTGGCTGTGTGTGTGTCCCCCCTATCAACTCCTAAACGGCTGCAGCAATCGAAACGAAATTTGGTAGGAGTAAAGATCTATACCTGAATATCTCACGACCATATTTGAAAATGGTGTCAGTGCTACCAACTACTGAGAAATCGCAATTGAAATTTGAGCTCTAAGTTGGATATCTTGGAAGGTATGAATGGGAGCTATTTAAAAATTGGCACACGTATAGATAATAATATTGCAGTTTAATTTCCAGGAGGCCATACATCGCAGTGTTGCCAAAATGATTCTAAGCCTGCTGATAGGTCCAAATTTTAAATGCATGTGTCAGTGCTACCAACTACTGAGAAATCGCAATTGAAATTTGAGCTCCATGTTGGATATCTTGGAAGGTATGAATGGGAGCTATTTCAAAATTGGCACACGTATAGATAATAATATTGCAGTTTAATTTCCAGGAGGCCATACATCGCAGTGTTGCCAAAATGATTCTAAGCCTGCTGATAGGTACAAAATTTAAATGCATATAACTTCTACACTATCAATTGGATTTCAGCCAAATTTCGTATGTGCTATGTGTACATAAACAGATATGACTGAACGTATTCTTAAGATCCACCAGGGCTGCCAACTATTAATAAATGCTCTCAATTTATTTTATCCAAATACCAATATATCAGAAAGTATGCAAGCTGACAGCTTTAAACTATGCACACGTATAGTACCTGACATTCTACATTAATTTGGAGTAACTTATATACGTCAGTGCTACCAACATGATTCTAAGCCTGCTGAGAGGTCCAAATTTAAATACATGTTACTTCTATACTATCATTTGGATTTCAACCAAATTTCGTGTATGCTATGTGTACCATAACAGATATGTCTATGCCGATTCTTAAGAGTAACCAGGGCCGCCAACTGTTAATAAATACTGTCTCTATTATTGTTACCCTAATATCAATATATCAGAAAGTATGCAAGCCAATAGCTCTAAACTTTGCACACGTATAGTACCTGGCATTCTAGATTAATTTGGAGTAACTAATGTACGTCAGTGTTGCCAACATGATCTAAGCCTGCTGTTGGGTCCAATTTTTAAATGCATGTAACTTCTATACTAATTAATGGATTTCATTCAAAATTGACACAACAATAGATCATATTATTTCAGATTATTTCTGACCAATACATGTATGTCACTGTTGCCAACATGATTTTACGCGCGCTGTTAGATCCGATGTTTAACTGCATGTAACGTCCATGCTATCTATTGGACTTCAACCAAATTTTGTATTCTGTACCTTAATAGATGGAACTAAGAATATATTCAGTCACCAGGGGTGCCAACTGTAGTTCTCTATTAGGCTACATTATGCCAGGTATACAGTATTTCGAACTTATTAGAAATTTCGATATTACCAACTTACAGTAATTTCGTCATTATTCTAGATAGATCCATATAGATTAATCATTGGCATGAATCTTAAATTTTAAGAAAAGTAGGCTCTTTAGTTCGTCACGGAACTTCTTGTTCTTGTTTTTCACCCATGCGCACTTGAGGATTTTGTAAATAATTATTTATGGATGAGTTTTTTTTAAATTTAACCAAAAGATTGAAAACTAATAGATCATGTGCTTTTTAATATCTTGCAAACTAAAAATGCTACGGACTTGTATGAGGGGTCGTTGGATTTGGGATAACGCCCCGTTTTTTAATGTAGATTTGATTTCTGTCAAAAGGGCCTACGTGCACTTTTGTTAATATTTAGCGAACTAGGAAGCCTACGGACATGTAGAGGGGTCGTTTGATTTGGGATGACGCCCCGTTTTTGAATGTAGTTTTGATTTTTGTCAAAAGGGCCTAAGTGCACTTTTGTTAATATTTTACGAACTAAGAAGGCTATGGACTTGTAGAGGGGTCGTTTGATTTGGGGTGACGCCCCGTTTTTTAATGTAGTTTTGATTTTTGTCAAAAGGGTCTAACGCCAATTTTTTTAAATCTGTTTGAATTTTAAGTAAGAGTGGTCGTTGAGAGAGCCGGTACTGCAGTTATCTGTCTCAACGAGCCTGTTGTCGAGCACAGTGACAATGCCCAGAAGAAATGAATTGCTATTTTGGCGGAATGGCGGGGCAGCTTATGACGGTTGGTTTTGTAATATTTCCTATGACGGATGGAGGCAAATATTTGAAAATGTGTGCTAGGTTTTGTAACCCTAAAGGGGATCTTTAACGTTTTAGTCAACGGTGATGAGCAAGACCGCTCTCTGACACAGCAGACAGTTGTAGGATATGACCAAGTGGTTCTTGGACATGGTGAAAGTATGTGGTTAACATGGTCATGTATTGAGGATGGCCTCTTGCTAATGATTATTATTACAGTAAAATGTTTAATAATAATAATAATAATATTAAGGCACAGAGTCCTGCTCACTGGAGAGTGAATACACGACCTGGCCAGGCCTTGTCAGAGCGACTGCTGATAACAAAAGAATGTCTACGTGGGTAGGAAGTAAAGAGTCAGGTTACTTGGCTGGTAGAGGCTAGCAGGTCTGTCGTTTAAACAGACTTGGTATAGGCTAGCAGGTCTGGGCGTTTAAACAGAGACCGACATGTTGGTTCCTAGACAGTCGTACTAGCGATGTATACGAGGCAGCCATTTTGGTTCTTTATTAAAAACATGAAACTAGTATAAGGTACACAAATTTTATAAAGCTTAAGGATTGTGGAGAGGCGTGGGAACACGTGCGAGACAGAACTTAGTTCAAGGTCAAAACGCTGAGAAAATGCAACTCTCTCTGTTGCTAAGCAGACTGATGCACTTGCTATTTTAGCAAACGGACGTATAGAGTAGAGCTCTGAATTGAACTTTGGAATAAAATCCTTTTGTTTTTGGTAAGTACATATGAATAATTATTTTAATGATATTATGCTAATGAACCATAAATTTATAGTTATTGATAAGGTAATTAATGATTTTTTATTTATTTGTTTGCAGATAACCGGTATAGCTGTCATGTCTGAGAGAAAGACGATTGCACTTTTGAGTTCACTAGAAGAAAACAGCAATAAACCATTACAAGTCAAGGTGAGTTTTTTTTACTAACTTGTTTCATTTTTGTTTGATATTTTTTTAATGAAATTCAATTATTAACTTGAATTTAGGTATTTATAGCGGTTTATTTTATTTATTTTTAGAAACTTGGAAAGAAAAGCCTTACCGCCATAGCAGTTGCTGAAAACCCGAGACGCAGTAGAGTGCAACCATTGTTTCCAGGCAGTGAACTATTGAAAACTCAGGTAAGTCTAACTTAAAAAATGCTATTCCATTTTAACACTAATCAAAATCCATAGACAAAAAATTATTCATTACATGAACATGACTGGGACGATGATTGCTTTGTTGATTAATGACTATGTATTGGCAAACGGTATGAGACCATATTGGTTGTTGACCGGAAAAAGTACAAGGCCATGTTGAATTTTCTAAAAACAAAAATTTAAATTTAATTTAAGTGTGGTTCCCTATGGACTCAAAGAATATCCACAGGTTTGAACATGATAATCTGAACAAAATGACTTGACATTCATTGATTATTGTTTATATATTGGTTAAAGGGGGATGTAAATGACTGTAGCTTTATAAAAAAAAGTACATGGGTTACTGTTAGTGCAGACATACAGTTAATTCTTTAAATATTTTTGATGGTGTTTTTTATTTAATGCCAATTAACGTTGACGTTTTATTTACAAGTATTGATTGATTGAATGAGTGATGGGTTATTTTGTTTGTTTTTAGGTGTGGTCATGCGCCATTAACGTAGTGAACAGACAGTAAACAAACATACATTGTGCTTTAAAGTACTCTGTGCAACGTTATAACTTGCAATAAGAAAAAGTTTTATTATAACACATGGTGTTAGTACCAAATACAACAAGTGAGCAAGTTGGTTTACCACGTGGGTTAAATTTAAAATCAGAACGTGATCGTTGGTTAACATTTGAATCCTTGCCTGTAGGCTTTTTGTCGCCACATAAACTTGCAAAAGCCGTTTTTTTTACTTGAACCGAGAAGATGTGGTGCGTTATGTGTTTTGTCGTATTGAACTTTCACACTGGGAAGAAGGGGATGATCCATTTAGAGACCATTTGCGATGATCTCCTTGTTGTCCTTGCATGCTTGGAAAACAATTGGGTAACCTACCAGAGTATCCATTTTACCGAACCACAAGGCCATTGGCTACTACTTACGTTATTGAATCACAAATAAATAATAATAATAATAATAATAATAATGATGTATTACGAGCCAACGGTAGTGTTGATATATGTGGTCCATATTGTGCCCGTCAGAGGAGTTGCCAGGATAGCCAACAACCGAAATGACTTCCCTAACATCTCATCCGCCGGACCTAACTGCCGAGAGGATCAGGTGAACTTACAAACAGGCCCAAACGGCACGAGAATCCATCATCCACAGGGATCGTGGTACATGGTGACTAAAGGTCATAGACTGCCTAAGGAAAGGTTGACCTTAAAAGCTAGACTGAGAAAGGAAACATCCAGACTTATGTAAAACATCGTGAAAATTTATTGTAAGATCCACAAACCCCTATCCTAGTTCGGAGGGTTTCTATCGGCTAATCCGCAAGCTAATAAATAATCAAAAATAAGGAGCAGGTCCCTACCTGAGAAGTTTCAGTAAACCCTCGCGAATGATCTATCTCACAATAATTAAAGCAACAACAGCAACACTAGGAAAGTGGTACGGCGCAAAACCCTACATCAAGTTACAAGATCAAGCTAATATCGGAATTTACATTTAACAGGGTAGCAAAACAAACCTAAGTTAGGATGATACCTTTTTCTCATTTACATTTATTATTAATTCATCTAGCTAAGTCCTACCAATTAGTTACAAAATTTACGGCGGTGACGTCCGTAATATCAAACAATTACAATCAAAGCTATGTGACAAGCCATAAAAAAACATCTAAGACACTCTTACAGACTGGGTGCTAATCAGCACACAAAAGGTGACATGGAGGATTTGTACACTTTTACATCAATAAATCAATAAATACAAGACCTTCAAAGCCTACCTACACCTTGGTTTACTGTTTGTAAGCCATAGTCATTTAACGTGTGTAATTACGGTGACGACTGCGTAGTGAAGACTACGTCTAACATCGTATGGCCTGCGCTCCACCAGCTACGAACTAAAGGTTCGAGCAAGCCTCTGTCGCTACAACAAGTGTCAGGTATCCTAAAGTCATTTCCTCCAGGAAATACTTTCATCAGCACTGCTATGTCAGCAGGTTCCAAATGCAAATGAACAAGGTTAAATAGAAAGGATTCGTTAGTTATATTTTGTTTATCAAAATTATGCGTTTTATTATTAAGATGTCGGTTTAAATTATCGTTGGTTTATGGCGAATAACAGCTGACTAGCTTGGCACGGAGCGTCTCTGAGAGATCATCTCTGCCATAGAGCCTCGACTCAAAAGTCGGAATACAATCAACGAGCAATAACAACTCGGACACACAATAACACAAGTTACCAGCGGCGCGCAGCTCGCGTTCAATAACTCTGGGACGGGCCTGGACACATCAGTTACCCTCTCTAAATATCTGGTCGACGGGAACAGTCCCGGACATGGTACACAAAATACCTTCACACATGAAAAAGCCCTCATCACGGGGCTAGCCTCCAACATAAAATAAGAATCCTGACATAACTGTACTCGTCGAAACAACGGTACACGCAAAAGGCGTTTAACTAACAAATGACAATCTAAAGAACATGTGAGCAGATACAGAAATGGACTCTGGGTTCTATGAGCTATCAATGCAATGAAAAATAAATGAATGCTACAAGCATTCTGTCCTATGTTAATATAAGTCTGTCTCACTTAGAAGCAAGCACTCTCACTCGTGCGCTGGGAAATATTCACAAACCTGTCTGAGTCACAGCAAGTTGCAGGCTCCCTGCACTATTAGATACAACACGTTGACTGGGCCGGCAATTCAAGCAAGAAAATAACTATGAAACTGGCCTCATAATAATACCTTTACCATAGGTTATAAACATCAAAGAATGTGTGCATTAAGAGCACGCTATAAAGCTGAATACGAACATATAACTCTGTCTTTCATAGCAAAGACGTTTAAAAGATAGCAATGTCACTCATTGCTGGAGCTCTTTGCTCTCAAAGATAAAATACTTCATTAGTTTCTTGTATCAAACATTCAGATAATCACGTGTCATCACACTTGACACAAACAAAATAATATTATTGCGCAAACTCCACTCTGCTGGATTTGCTTAATGATACGTTGGGAACTGGGTTCGATGCTAGGCTACAAAGAAACATCCCTTTTACTTGCAAGGTCTACACTTGACCTGGATGGCCTCTGAGCACATCATGAATGAACTATAAATGCAGTTACAAAACTGGTAATTACAGTCGATTACCTAAATGATATGACTTCTCTAATGAAGTCAGGGGCGTAACATTGACTGTCTGCTATGAGTGCAGTTAAAGAAATATGACCATGGCATCAACTTGCCATAACAGGAGTCTGCTAAGACTCGAAAATCATCCCAGATAGGGTTAAACAAAGTAGCCTTGAAATGACTACGGTCACGTTTAGCAATAGACAGGAATTGGCGTCCTATGACGTCCATCAGGTTGCACCAGGGTTGAACAAAAAATCAAACCCAAGGGTGGCTCACAATCACTGTAATAAATGACATCTAATTATACTAGTTACATTCCCTACCTATGAAATGGCTGTCACTAAGTTCGGCTGATTTACAATCTACACTAATCTAACTATACCACCAATGACTAGAACAAAGAAGGGTTGTACAAACTCACGATATGAAGGAGCCCACACTTAGCTCTCTGTCCAACGACAAGGGTTGAACAAAAGCACCTCTGGCTTTCAGGATTGGCATCGTCCTTATCAGAACTTCCATCTTGGCTCTCCTAAAGACCAGGGTTCGGTCTGTCCCCGTAGTTGACATCGTGAATGGTTTGGACATGCCTAGGAAAGGCATCCTCGACTTCTTCCTTCTCGTTCGACGTTCTTGAAGTTCCAAATCATGCTCGTTCCATCCGAGACGTCTCCCTCATACCATAGCGGTACTTAGCCCATTATCTCCGGCTCGAATATGGTGTTATAAGTGTCGAACACGTGGTCGGTAATGTTAGACATTATGTATTCCATTAGTACTTGAAAATTGCGGTGTGCTTTGTAGCTATCACAGGCGTTACACATATATTTAGCAACACAGCCTCTACACCTTGCAGATATCATTAATAAATGGCCATGCACTGATCTGCTGGTTCGCACGTGCACGGATTCTACTTTTGCAATCACGTGGCATCCGTGAAATAGGCGTCGATTTCTGGCGGATAAATCCACCGTAGCAATTTATATACGAAGTGGTTTTAATATCACACTCGTTCAATGTAACTTTATCACAGTTATTGGTATATTTAACACTAGGCTTCAGCCCTCTACAAATCACGTGGGTACAAAATGTGGTGCTACAGAATCGTAGAAAATTCACAATATTTTAAATACGTTCACAATGCAATTTGTGCTGATCACTACACTTTATAAATCGTGATGCACAATACGATGGTGCTCGATGACACTTGATAAATATTTCTTCGCTAAAAAGCGGACTTTCCTCACGTCTCACACGACGGGTATTGTAACACGCCTCAACAGGGCGGATTCTCCTGACGTAGTGTACGGAACTGCGTTTCTCGTGGAATCAAGTCGTCAAACTAAGTCGTTGAGCGACTATTTACATCCCTTCTTGCGTATCTGGAATGATATTACCATACCTCAAAGTGAAAAAACATTCTCCAAAATGTTTCAATAATACTGAATGACGAAATTGAATATTCTGAGTCTCGTAGAAAGGTAAAGTTGATTAATAAGACCCCAGATAAATAATTAGCAGACTTCACCAAAGTCAAAAGTGCGATTCTCCGCTACTCTAAAGAGAATCGTATAAGCTCTCAGCTTCTGGTTGCTTTCTGGGTGTGTTCAAAGGTAATACATCCCATCATAAATGTGTTGTCATGAAAAATATCACATGAACCTTAGTTCAGCGGGTTCATCTGCCTCTCCGTCGTTTCAAATAAAATGTAGGGAAGACATTTTTATTTGACTCAAAGTTCATTCATGAGTAATATATTTTTTAGATTAGCTGCGTTGAAGGTTCCAATGCACTCTCCTGTTTGAATGTCTTCAATCACGTAACTTCCATTGTTCAGAGGTTGCCGGATACGACTGGGGCCATAATATAAAGACAGAAATTTCTCATATATGCGGTCTATAGGACTTGAAATTCCGGGTCTCCTTATAAGAACAAGGTCTCCCGCGACTAGTGGTTCTCTGAATCTCTGGCGTCTGGTTCTTCTTAAACGTTTCGCAGTTTGTCTGTCCAAAGTGTCCCTTGCAGCTAAAAGTCTGCTGGCGTGTGATGGTTGTAAACAAGGTGGATTTACAATCACACGATTCCACATTCTCATCGGCATCTGGTCCAAATCCAAAACCATGGGTATCTGACCTGTGCTCTCATGGACTGTTGAGTTAATACATTTTGCCATGATAACTAGGACTTCGGTCCAACGCCAGTGTTCTTCCTGACAATACAATCGAAATAATTTTGCAATAGTAGCCATTACGCATTCTGCTGGGTTGCTCTATGGATGGCGAATAGAAGATAAAACATGACCTATCTCCAACTCGTTCATAGCATTGGCGAATTCTGCGGAGGTGAACTGTGATCCATGATCAGTCAACAGGAATTGTGGCTTTCCTGCCTCTGGTATCACTTGTCGTCTAATTCTCTGGATAATCTGGTGTGCGGTGGCTTTCTGAATTGGATGAAGCATCGTATATTTCGTGAACACATCAATGGTTACAACAATGAAGCGATTCCCACGGCGGGCCTTTGGTATTGGGCCATAGAGGTCCTGTGCGTATAACTCTCTGGGTTGAGTTGGGAGTATAGGCCTAGGGGATTCCTTCAACAAGTGTGACGTGTACTTGTTCCGCTGGCATGCGTCGCAAGCACGTAAAAACTTTCTAACGGTGGTTCCTAGCCTTTTCCAGGTAAAAGACTCCTTGATGGTCGCAATGGTGTTGTCAGTCCCACCATGTCCAATGGATAGATGAACCATAAGAATGACATATTCTTGATATCTCCTCGGAATGACTGCACGCAGTTGAGTGTGGTCCACGTCCACAAACTTATACAAGACACGATGATAGATCAGATAGTCATCTGCAAGAGCGGCTGTCCTCGCATAGTGAGCATCCTGTGGATCCATTCGTCGTTCCAGGAAGCGGATAATGTTCCTGAGTTCCTCCTCACGTCGTTGTCCTTCTGGTAGATGACGAAGTCGGCGAAGGTGTTCCTCGCATTCTCCCTCGATGTCAATGGCATTCACGGTGGCTTCAGGATTCCGGCTGAGAATGTCGGCCAACACATTCTCTCTACCTGGTCGGTAAACAATTTCCAAATCAAACTGTTGGAGAAACAGCGTCCAACGTGTGATCCTGTCGCTTGCCAGTCTTGTTCGTAAAATGAAGGTCAGCGCATGGTGCTCAGTCCTCACGATAATCCTCTGGCCTAACAACAGTTTCTGCCAGTACTCAAGCGCGTAAACAATCTTCAGTGGTGAAATAATGAGATTCATGCGCTCTCAAACGTCGACTTAAGAAAGCGATGTAATGACGTTTCTTCTCATCATCCTCCTGCAATAGGATGGCACCTATTCCAATCGCAGATGCATCAGTCTCTAGAATAAAATTCCGGGAGTAGTCTGGATATTCTAACTGAATCGAATCAACCAGCATCTGTTTAGCTTTTCTGAAAGCCGTATCGCACTCGTCGTCCCAAGCCCATCGGCAATTCTTCTTCAGCAAACCTTGAAGTGGTGCGACAGTCTCAGAATACTTCTCACAATGACCAGCAAAGAATTGGATAATTCCCAAGAAATGTCTCACGTGTTTCACACGGGTTGGTGTTGGAAATGCAGCAACGGTTCTGATCTTCGCCGGATTCGGCCTGTATCCATCTCCATTAATTATGTGTCCCACAAATTTGACTTCTCTCTGGAAGAATCGACACTTGTCGAACTTCACGTTGAAATTAGCCTGTCGAAGATTCTCAAAAACAAGGCGTTAAGTTGCTAAATGTTCTTCCTCCGTTTCCGAGGCTATGATGATATCATCCACGTAACATATCACCTTCCATTTTACTTCAGGAGTCAGCTTCGCATCAAGTGCTCTAATTAATGCAGCTCCGGCATTTTTCACTACAAAGGGTAGTTTTCGAAAGACATAGGTGGTCTGATCGAACAGAAACCCTGTATACTTCTGAGTATGCTCAGACAATCTTATATGGTAGTAGGATTTTACTAAGTCCAATGACGAAAATACCTTCTTCCCCTTAAATTTTCTGAGGATGTCCCTAATCTTGGGCGGTCGGTCATGCTCAGGAGCTAGGCGCTCGTTTAAGGCTCTGGCATCGAGACAAAGTCTCAAGCTTCCATCCACCTTAACCACAGGTGTTATAGGATTCAAGAAAGGAGTTGGTGAATTCTTAATTGTACCTGCTGCTTCCATTTCATGGATCTTCTTAGCAGCTTCTTCTCGGTGTTTCTCTGCGATAGGATAAATCTTCTTCTGGAACGGGGAATCATCCAGTAGTATAAGATCGTACTCGTAGTCCAATATCGCACCAGGTGTGGTGTCGAATATATCCTCGTATTCGTTTAATATTACATCTAGTTTCTCTCGTACGGGTGCTGATAATTGTTCTGCCTCTCCGTCGGCATCTCGTGTCTCCTCAATTTCCTTGCCATTTAAATTCTCAACAACGTTGACTTCGGATTCAAATTCCGGTTCTTCCTCTACTAAATTCATTTGGATGGGTTTGTTCGGCTTAAACTCCACCGTATTACGTCCCATATCAATGATTCCATCGTACTTCCGAATGAAGTCTGCACCCAATATGGCATCATGATGCAGGCCTTTCATCACCAGAAATTCGTGCAAATACACGTGGCTCGAAATTTCTAAAGTGCATAAAATCTGAATTTTGCACGTTACAACACGGTCAGGTATAACTCCTCTGACTCTTACTGCAGAAACTGGCAGCTCTGTCACCTCAGAGTTTGCTTTCAGTCTGGCATGGCGATCGGCGGAAATGACACTTATCATTGCCCCTGTATCGATGAGAATGACTACGTCACATCCATTCAGGGTAGCTACAATCTTCGGTAGACGCGTCAATTCGTAGTTGTGGTTCGTCGTTCGTCGTTCGTCTAATAGATCTTCCTGAATCGGCTCCCAGAGTAAGATAGTGGCAGTTACTCTGTGCTCAATCGGGTAAGAATCTACTGAGTTTTTGGCGTTTTTTTTTCCTTGGCGGGAAGCACCGGGCTGGTTTTGCCTCGTTTCTTCCGCCGGAATATTACGTGTTTCCCGCGAAGTCGGGTTCTGATCTCCCCCTTCTTGGTTTTCTTGGAGTCCTTGGAGTTGCTGAAGGTATTCACCACTCTGTGCTCTTCCTCTCCAGTCTCGATCGACCTGGTATCTGGGGTCCCGATCTCGACTGTATCCTCTGCTGTAGCGGTAATCTCTACGGATACCTCCCTGCTGTGGGTTCCGGTTATTATTTCCTCGGCGTTCGGCGTTCGTTCCTCGATCAAAGCGTCGATTCCAATAACTACGACGGTCATCTCTCCGGTCTCTAGCGTACGGAGTGTTATTCCAATTTCTACGACCACGATTATATTCATCACGCTGGTCAAGGCTCTCTTGAGTCTGTGTTTGCTGTGGCGTCTGGCACACTTTGTCCACAGTCGTTAAGTTAACATGTCGCTCATCACGCCTGTCAGCCTTCTGTTGACGGTGTGTTGGAAACTGTTCGGTATTGGCGTCCAATCGTCGCAAGATTTGATCGCACTGCTGGAATGTAGATGCTCCTGCAGCGATCAATACTCGTTGCATGTCTGCAGGGCATTGCCAGACGATGGTATTTACAAGGTCTTGCTCTGACAGTGGGGGTTGCAAACAACGAAGTTTCGCAAGCTGGGTTGCGAAGTAGTTCGCATAGCGCGTCGGAGTGTTCGAGCTGTATCGGCGAGTGTACATCTCAGCTCTGATAATCTGCTGGATGTCGCTCGACCAGTAAGTCCTCAGTAAGGCTTCTCTGAAGTCTTGATAGCCTACGAATGAGTAGCGGAAGGCCCTAAACCAAGTGCTCGCTTGCCCCTCAAACAAACGCTCAATGACTCGGAGTTCTCTCTCCGGAGTTACCATTGTGTCCCTTAAGTAGCTCTCCACATTCGCTAAAAATTCTACAGGAGTGATGCCACTTCCAGTGCCTGAGAATCGAGCTGGTTGCTCTTCTCGCGAACGGATGATTGTCACGTTCCCCTGCGTGTGCGCGGGTCTGAATGAACTCGGCATATAATTATGCGTTGGCGTACTTGTGTCCTGACTTTGTTGATTATGTGCGGGTTGGGAAGGATTCGCGTTATAATTTAACGCTTGACTCTGCGCTGAACCGGTAACTTGAAACGGTTGTGATTCTTGGGTGCGCTAGGTTGAAAATGTGCAGGCATTATCCCTGCGGATTGCGGTCCTGGCGTTGCCTGAGATTCTCCCATCTGTGGAGGTAAATGTATCTCCCTTGGTTGAGTCTCAAGTCGGTCGAGACGTCTCTCGATAATTTCGAGCCCTGGGATAGTCTTAGCTGCGACCTTGTTTCCCAAATCGTTGAGCTGCAACTCAATTCTCTCGACTTTACCTTTGAGGTTGGTGTCGACTTCACGAATAGCTGTCCTCAAGTTGTAACTGAGGTCTAACCTCTCGGTTATTGCGACTTCCTCAAATCTTTTCTGTAGTGAGTCAGTTTCCTCCTCGACTTTGGACATGTTGTCCTTGACCTCGGCTACCTTCTCCTCCGTAATAATTTTATGCTTATTAAGGTCACCCCTCAACAGCATTACATCGATCTTATTTTCTTCTCGATGAATGTCTACTGTCTCTCGTAGCCCTGTTACGGTCTCGGTTAATTCCGTAATGTTCTTTGGGTTCGTGTTCAACTCGTCCTTGACCTCGATCATACCATCGACGATCGTCTTGACATTATTGTTGACGGCGTTCGCTGCACCTCTCATCAGTACGAGTCCTATGTTCATGGTAGCCGTGCCCTTCTTGACGTTGTCCATGAATCCCTCGACGTGAGTTAATCGAGTTCCAAATTCCTCTCGAGTATGGTCTAGTCAGCCCTCATATCAACCTGAACTCTATTAATCGTAGTTTGAATCTGAGCGGTGTGCTCCTCCAAACGGGCTTGCACGTCCTCCCTAGCTCTATTCATTTGGTCCGTTAAATTATCAATAAGTTGGTTAGCCTCCTGATGGTGTCATATTACGTCAACCCTAACAGCTGCTAAACCTGCCGTAAGATCATTTCTGGCCTCTATTCTATGAGCATCCTTGTCGGCCCTGACCTGCGTTAGATCAGCCCTAACATTATTAATTGACTGTGTGTTAACCTCAAGATCTTGTCTAACGTTATTAATTGATCGGGTGTTAACCTCAAGATCCTGCCTAACATTATGAATTTAATTCCTTACTTGGTCCACATGACCACTTACATTATTGATTGACTGTGTGTTAACTTCAAGATCCTGTCTAACCTGGTCCACATGACCACTTACATTGTTAACAGCTTGGGTATTCTCACCCAAGTCACCCCTTACAGTACCTACTTCCTGCCTGACTTCACCTAAGTCAGCAGTAATCTGCTGGAGATTGGCATTGACACCTGCCAACATCTCCCCAAATACACGACGAATTGTTTCCTAATCCATGACAAGAAATTATTGAGAATGAGAGGGAGCAATCTCTTATGGAACTTACAGCTATGATTAGTTACTTGGTGTTATAAAGCTTGTTTCATTTAAATGAACATCACGAGTACAGCTGGAATATGCAAACTAAGTGCTTCTACATTTACAAAGACAACAGCGAGCAAAGCAAAGTATTACATTTACTCAGGATGAGGCATCATCAAAGAAAATCCTATCCATCCTTTATCTAACACAAAAGCCTCACCCCCATGGACTTGTATCAACATGAATGCCATGCGGTTAATCGAACTGCAGTACGACTTTCTAAGATCGTCCCAGTCCGGTCAATTTACCATTGATCAACATTAAGATCCTCTTAAATAACATGGAACTGACGCTCACCACGTTAACGTCGGCACATGAGTTGGGCGCCATTTAAAGAAGAGTATAAGTTATGTGCCCGTCAGAGGAGTTGCCAGGATAGCCAACAACCGAAATGACTTCCCTAACATCTCATCCGCCGGTCCTAACTGCCGAGAGGATCAGGTGAACTTCCAAACAGGCCAAAGCGGCACGAGAATCCATCATCCACAGGGATCGTGGTACATGGTGACTAAAGGTCATAGACTGCCTAAGGAAAGGTTGACCTTAAAAGCTAGACTGAGAAAGGAAACATCCAGACTTATGTAAAACATCGTGAAAATTTATTGTAAGATCCACAAACCCCTATCCTAGTTCGGAGGGTTTATATCGACTAATCCGCAAGCTAATAAATAATCAAAAATAAAGAGCAGGTCCCTACGTGAGAAGTTACAGCAAACCCTCGCGAAAGATCTATCTCACAATAATTAAAGCAACAACAGCAACAATAGGAAAATGGTACGGCGCAAAACCCTACATCAAGTTACAAGATCAAGCTAATATCGGAATTTACATTTAACAGGGTAGCAAAACAAATCTAAGTTAGGATGATACCAATTTCTCATTTACATTTAATATTAATTCATCTAGCTAAGTCCTACCAATTAGTTACAAAATTTACGGCGGTGACGTCCGTAATATCAAACAATTACAATCAAAGCTATGTGACAAGCCATAAAAAGAAATCTAAGACACTCTTACAAACTGGGTGCTAATCAGCACACAAAAGGTTACATAGAGGATTTGTACACTTTTACATCAATAAATCAATAAATACAAGACCTTCAAAGCCTACCTACACCTTGGTTTACTGTTTGTAAGCCATAGTCATTTAACGTGTGTAATTACGGTGACGACTGCGTAGTGAAGACTACGTCTAACATCGTATGGCCTGCGCTCCACCAGCTACGAACTAAAGGTTCGAGCAAGCCTCTGTCGCTACAACAGGTGTCAGGTGTCCTAAAGTCATTTCCTCCAGGAAATACTTTCATCAGCACTGCTATGTCAGCAGGTTCCAAATGCAAATGAACAAGGTTAAATAGAAAGGATTCGTTAGTTATATTTTGTTTATCAAAATTATGCGTTTTATTATTAAGATGTCGGTTTAAATTATCGTTGGTTTATGGCGAATAACAGCTGACTAGCCTGGCACGGAGCGTCTCTGAGAGATCATCTCTGCCATAGAGCCTCGACTCAAAAGTCGGAATACAATCAACGAGCAATAACAACTCGGACACACAATAACACAAGTTACCAGCGGCGCGCAGCTCGCGTTCAATAACTCTGGGACGGGCCTGGACACATCAGTTACCCTCCCTAAATATCTGGTCGACGGGAACAGTCCCGGACATGGTACACAAAATACCTTCACACATGAAAAACCCTCATCACGGGGCTAGCCTCCAACATAAAATAAGAATCCTGACATAACTGTACTCGTCGAAACAACGGTACACGCAAAAGGCGTTTAACTAACAAATGACAATCTAAAGAACATGTGAGCAGATACAGAAATGGACTCTGGGTTCTATGAGCTATCAATGCAATGAAAAATAAATGAATGCTACAAGCATTCTGTCCTGTGTTAATATAAGTCTGTCTCACTTAGAAGCAAGCACTCTCACTCGTGCGCTGGGAAATATTCACAAACCTGTCTGAGTCACAGCAAGTTGCAGGCTCCCTGCACTATTAGATACAACACGTTGACTGGGCCGGCAATTCAGGCAAGAAAATAACTATGAAACTGGCCTCATAATAATACCTTTACCATAGGTTATAAACATCAAAGAATGTGTGCATTAAGAGCACGCTATAAAGCTGAATACAAACATATAACTCTGTCTTTCATAGCAAAGACGTTTAAAAGATAGCAATGTCACTCATAGCTGGAGCTCTTTGCTCTCAAAGATAAAATACTTCATTAGTTTCTTGTATCAAACATTCAAATAATCACGTGTCATCACACTTGACACAAACAAAATAATATTATGGCGCAAACTCCACTCTGCTGGATTTGCTTAATGATACGTTGGGAACTGGGTTCGATGCTAGGCTACAACGAAACATCCCTTTTACTTGCAAGGTCTACACTTGACCTGGATGGCTTCTGAGCACATCATGAATGAAATATAAATGCAGTTACAAAACTGGTAATTACAGTCGATTACCTAAATGATGCGACTTCTCTAATGAAGTCAGGGGCGTAACATTGACTGTCTGCTATAAGTGCAGTTAAAGAAATATGACCATGGCATCAACTTGCCATAACAGGAGTCTGCTAAGGCTCGAAAATCATCCCAGATAGGGTTAAACAAAGTAGCCTTGAAATGACTACGGTCACGTTTAGCAATAGACAGGAATTGGCGTCCTATGACGTCCATCAGGTTGCACCAGGGTTGAACAAAATATCAAACCCAAGGGTGGCTCACAATCACTGTAATAAATGACATCTAATTATACTAGTTACATTCCCTACCTATAAAATGGCTGTCACTAAGTTCGGCTGATTTACAATCTACACTAATCTAACTATACCACCAATGACTAGAACAAAGAAGGGTTGTACAAACTCACGATATGAAGGAGCCCACACTGAGCTCTCTGTCCAACGACAAGGGTTGAACAAAAGCACCTCTGGCTTTCAGGATTGGCATCGTCCTCATCATAACTTCCATCTTGGCTCTACTAAAGACCAGGGTTCGGTCTGTCCCCGTAGTTGACATCGTGAATGGTTTGGACATGCCTAGGTAAGGCATCCTCGACGTCTTCCTTCTCGTTCGACGTTCTTGAAGTTCCAAATCATGCTCGTTCCATCCGAGAGGTCTCCCTCATACCATAGCGGTACTTAGCCCATTATCTCCGGCTCGAACATGGTGTTATAAGTGTCGAACACGTGGTCGGTAATGTTAGACATTATGTATTCCATTAGTACTTGAAAATTGCGGTGTGCTTTGTAGCTATCACAGGCGTTACACATATATTTAGCAACACAGCCTCTACACCTTGCAGATATCATTAATAAATGGCCATGCACTGATCTGCTGGTTCGCACGTGCACAGATTCTACGTTTTCAATCACGTGGCATCCATGAAATAGGCGTCGATTTCTGGCGGATAAATCCACCGTAGCAATTTATATACGAAGTGGTTTTAATATCACACTCGTTCAATGTAACTTTATCACAGTTATTGGTATATTTAACACTAGGCTTCAGCCCTCTACAAATCACGTGGGTACAAAATGTGGTGCTACAGAATCGTAGAAAATTCACAATATTTTAAATACGTTCACAATGCAATTTGTGCTGATCACTACACTTTATAAATCGTGATGCACAATACGATGGTGCTCGATGACACTTGATAAATATTTCTTCGCTAAAAAGCGGACTTTCCTCACGTCTCACATGACGGATATTATAACACGCCTCAGCTGGGCGGATTCTCCTGACGTAGTGCACGGAACTGCGTTCCTCGTGGAATCAAGTCGTCAAACTAAGTCGTTGAGCGACTATTTACATCCCTTCTTGCGTATCTGCAATGATATTACCATACCTCAAAGTGAAAAAACATTCTCCAAAATGTTTCAATAATACTGAATGACGAAATGGAATATTCTGAGTCTCGTAGAAAGGTAAAGTTGATTAATAAGACCTCAGATAAATAATTAGCAGAATTCACCAAAGTCAAAAGTTCGATTCTCCGCTACTCTAAAGAGAATCGTATAAGCTCTCAGCTCCTGGTTGCTTTCTGGGTGTGTTCAAAGGTAATACATCCCATCATAAATGTGTTGTCATGAAAAATATCACATTAACCTTAGCGCAGCGGGTTCAATATGCCATAGACAGTGTTGAATTGGCGTGTGGTTTTGAAAAATTGGGAGTTTGCAAGTTTAAGCACTAGCACACCCAGAGTACAGCTCTGTTGAGAAACGTTTAGAATCTTATAAAAATGTTTGGCCATTAATATCAAAACACCTTACCAAACAGGTAAGTGAAGCTGGATTTTTAGCCTATTTTCAATTTAGAAAAAATAGGCTTACGAGATCACCTTTTGTCCGTGTGTGTGTGTGTGTGTGTGTGTGTGTGTGTGTGTGAGGTGTGTGTGTGTTCGCCCCTAATAAAATCTAAACGACAGGAGCGATTTCAATGAAACTCGGTAAGTTCATAGCACTATTCCGGGCGACCACGACCGTGCCCTTCAAATTTTGTTACGTCTCACTAATTCAACATGGCGGTTGTGCGAAATATTTCACCAGCATTCAATATCTCCGAAACTATTACCGATATCACCCTGGAATTTTGTATGGTGACAGAAGGAACTACTAGAAGTTATGTGATCTTTGAAAACCTGGTAACTACAGAACCAATATGGCGGCCAAGCGAATTTGCGACCTTTAAATAGACGTTTCTCGCGAGTTAACCCGCCAAACGCAATAAAACTTGGTACATTATAAGTTTATACACATTGTAATGCACCGACATCTAACTTCGTTGAATTGCTTACATAACATCAATATGGCGGCTGTGCGAAATATTTCACCGGCATTCAATATCTCTGAAACTATTAAAGGTATCACCCTGAAATTTTGCACGGAGATAAAGGGCACTACTGAAAGTTCGTCTATGTGACTTTCAAAAACTGGTTACCTACAAAAAGGAACATGGTGGCCAAGCGAATTTGAAAGTTTTAAATAGACTTTTCTCGCGATTTAATGATCCAAACGCAATGAAACTTGGTACAGCAAATGTTTACATACATTTTAATGCACTGGTATGTAATTTAGCTCAATTATTTACATAACCTCAAGATGGCGGCTGTGCGAATCTTTAAATTAAGTTTTTATTTCTTATGTCGTAATCATGCTATCGAAATGAAAGTTTGAATAATGAACCTACGCAATAATTTTCCTTTAAAGGTACATGACTCTAAGGCCTGTACATATAACAATCCAACATGGCGACCATCCAAAATATTTAGACGGTTCTCAATATCTACGAATCTATTACAGCAATCAAACTGAATTGTTTAATGTTCATAGGGGCTATGGGCATAAGTTCACCTATAGCACTTTCAATAACCCGTTGATCACAAATCCAACATGGCGGCGGAGCGAAATATAAATATTCACATGGTCGTTTCTCGCAATTTAACCATCCGAGTGCAGTGACACTTGGTACAGTAAATCCTTATACAAATGTTAATCCACTGGCATCTAATGTTTTTCAATTGTTTCCATAACGACAAGATGGCATTTGTGCGAAATTTTAAAATCTCTTTTTTACTTCTTGTGTACTAATCATGTGATGAAGTTTGAATACTACACGTACACAATAATCTTCATGTAACAGTACATAACTCTAAGCCCTACATATATAAAAGTCCAACATGGCGACCACCCGTAATATTTATACGGTTCTCAATAGCAACGAATCTATTACAGCAATCAAACTGAAATTTAGTATGTTGATAGTGGCAATTAACGTAAGTAGGATATATGAAAATAGGCTTTTTAGTTCTTCACGGAACTACTTGTTTATACTGGTGAAGGGGATAAAACAATATGTTTTATTGTGGATTTGCTTTAAAGGATTGGCAAATGACTGATGACCCTTTTGTGCAACACGCTCGTTGGTTACCTAACTGTAAATACATGGTGTTGCTTAAAGGTAAGGAATTTGTGAACACTATTCGTAAAGAAAGCGAGATTGCAGCACAAGACATAAATGTGCCTTTAGAATTAGAACACGCAGAGCAAATACATGAGGATGAAAGAAAAGACTTGTCTTACGAACAGATACAAAAGTGTGACCAACAATTATGTAAAATTTGTTATCAATATGAACTAGGTGTATTTTTGCCTTGTGGACCCATGATAGCATGTGTCAAGTGTGCATTAGAACTGAACACTTGAGCTATATGCAGAAAAGTAGTATTTGCAACAGTTAGGGCATTTCTTGCACTCTCCGACATATCATTAAACCGTATAGGTAGTAATGTCTCAAAGTTTTCACATACACAAAGTACACATAACTTTTAAAACAGGGGTTAAACGTTGCTCATTAAACAATCCACTATTTTGAGTAGCAATATGTTTTATTTAATTTTTGTCTACGACAACTGTGTTTCATGCAGTACATTGATGATCACTGATACTTAAAACCTCACTATTTTTACTTTTTAGGTCACTACGACAATGTTTGGAACGTTGCTTTGAACAGCGCTAAATAACAGTTCCATTTTTATTGCTTCGTTTTACAATATATGAATATCCTTTATAGTATGCGTAAGGCTTACCATACCTAGTCACTGATTCTTCCATGTCAACTCTCAAGCATAGACTACGCTCTAGTAAAGTCAACTTGGTAATAAGAATAATAGAGCAAATATGGATCCAAAGAGTTCAGGTAAAAGTGAAAGCAAATAAGCAAATATAAGAACCAAGAGTGGGGGTAAAAGTGGTTGCAAAGTGGTAGACCCATTACACAATAATTTCAGCACGTCGAAGCTCTTGTTCAATTTCTTTGATTTCCCAACCGTGACCGGTATGCCCAGCTTGTTGTAAAGCATGCAAGTGTCGAAGCCGTTGAATTAGCTTACTGGGTTTGTTCCAGTATACAAATTTAACAAATGAATTTTTAGGTGTAAACAAAGCATTACCATCATCATTATCATCATTATCATCATTATGATCATTATTATCATTATCATTATGACCATTATCACTATTACTATATAGTCCTTTTTGATCCTCTTGCAATACCACTTTATTTATAGTATGTGTCGACTTTGATAGTGTTGAAGATTACTTGTACGTTGACTACTGTCCTAACATGACTTTTTGAGGACATGATAAGTCCTTTTGAACAAACACTGCATTATCTTTAGCTGCAATATCGTTTTCTTGAACTTGCTTTATAGCATTTTGAAAATTGTTTGTAAACAGCAACGGTGGTTCATTTAGAGCACACATTGATGAACACTCACACTTAAAACCTTTCCATTTTTACTTTTCAGATTGCCTCAACATTATGTTGACCTCTCTTTTGAGCATCACCAGAATATTATTCCATTCACATTCTTGCGATTATAGTTAAAAGAGTAGCCTTGATAGAGTGCACGTTGCCTACCTTTGTTGGTTGTAATAGGTTCCATAGTAGTAACTGACCTGTCAGTACGATGTGCACACTGCAAAGGTTACAAATGTTTTGCTGATGGAGTGACCCACCATAAGCTTATATATTGGCTTATGTGTTGGCTTTTTGTGTTGGCTTTTTGTGTTAGCTTTTCGTGTTGGCTTTTTGTGTTGCCTTTCCATGTTGGCTTTCCGTGTTGGCTTTTTGTGTTGGCTTTTTGTGTGGGATTTTTGTGTTGGCTTTTCGTGTTGGCTTTTTGTGTTTGCTTTTGTGTTGGCTTTTTGTGTTGGCTTTAGTATTGGCTTATTTGACAAGTTATTTGTGTCAATGTATTTAGTGGATTTTTTCTTGGTGTTGGAAAGTAGTTGAAAGAGGGGGAATATTTAAAGACTTAACCTCAGCTCACTAACCTAACCTAACCTAACCTAACCAAACCTTTCAACTCTCAGATGTTAATTAAATTCAGTGCATAGTCGAGTTGGAACCCAAGACCTCGGGGGTAAAAACCAATTACTTTTGATGGCTTATTTTGGTAACTTAATTTGATGGCTAACCTAACTTTACCTAACCTAACCTAACCTAACCTAACCTAACCTCAGCTCAATTTGGATATTACTAGTAAGTGTTCATATCCTCCGCTAGGTAGAATGCTAGAAGTTCAGGTAGTGCTGATATTTACCGCTAGGTAGCGGAAACATACTTTGCGTGTTGCATGTGACACTTGTGAAGTTTAACCGCATGCAAGACGTGCTTGTATAAGTTCTCTATTTAAACTCAATATACAATTAACCACTAAATGTTCAGAACTAACATGTATAGCCATGTTTAGGGTATATAGGAGACCCTTAGCAAGAAAGGCTGTTTAAGCCACTAGTGTACAGCCTTGTCATACGCAGTAAGCACCTGTTGGCAGAAAACAACAACAACAACAACAATTTGAGAAAGCCAACTACATATCCATTAATGTATTTAAAGGAAACAGTTTTTTGTTGGCTTTCTCTAATTGTTGTTGTTTTCTGCCAACAGGTGCTTACTGCGTATGACAAGGCTGTACACTAGTGGGTTAGACAGCCTTTCTTGCTAAGGGTCTCCTATATACCCTAAACATGGCTATACATGTTAGTTCTGAACACTTAGTGGTTAATTGTATATTGATTTAAAATAGAGAACTTATACAAGCACGTCTTGCATGCGGTTAAACTTCACAAGTGTCACATGCAACACGCAAAGTATGTTTCCGCTACCTAGCGGTAAATATGAGCACTACCAGTACTACTAACATGCTACCTAGCGGAGGATACGAACACTTACTAGTAATATCCAAAGTGAGCTGATGTTAGGTTAGGTTAGGTAAAGTTAGGTTAACCATCAAAATAAGTTACCAAAATAAGCCATCAAAAAATAATTGGTTTTTACCCCTGAGGTCTTGGGTTCCAACTCGACTATGCACTGGATTTAATTAACATCTGAGAGTTGAAAGGTTAGGTTAGGTGAAGTTAGGTTAGGTTAGGTTAGGTGAAGTTAGGTTAGGTTAGGTTAGGTTAGTGAGCTGAGGTTAAGTCTTTAAATATTCCCTCTCTTTCAACTACTTTCCAACACCAAGAAAAAAATCCACTAAATACATTGACACAAATAACTTGTCAAATAAGCCAATACAAAAGCCAATCCTAAATCCAACACAAAAATCCAACACAAAAGCCAACACAAAAAGCCAACACGGAAAGCCAACACAAAAAGCCAACACGAAAAGCCAACACGAATATCCCACACAAAAAGCCAACACAAAAGCCAACACAAAAAGCCAACACGGAAAGCCAACATGGAAAGCCAACACAAAAAGCCAACACGAAAAGCCAACACAAAAAGCTAACACAAAAAGCCAACACAAAAAGCCAACACATAAGCCAATATGTAAGCTTATGGTAGGTCACTCCATCAGCAAAACAGTTGTAACCTTTGACGAGTGCACATCGTACTGACAGGTCAGTTACTACTATGGAACTTATTACAACCAACAAAGGTAGGCAACGTGCACTCTATCAAGCCTACTCTTATAACTATAATCGACAGAATGTGAATGGAATAATATTCTGGCGATGCTCAAAAGAGAGGTCAACAAAATGTCGAGGCAATCTGAAAAGTAAAATGGATAGGTTTTAAGTGTGAGTGTTCATCAATGTAGTGCTCTAAACGAACCACGATTGCTGTTTACAAACAATTTTCAAAATGTTATAAAGCAAGTTCAAGAAAACGATATTGCAGCTAAAGATAATGCAGTGTTTGTTCAAAAGGACTTATCATGTCCTCAAAAAGTCATGTTAGGACAGTTGTCAACGTACAAGAAACCTTCAACACTATCAAAGTCGACACATACTATAAATAAAGTGGTATTGCAAGAGGATCAAAAAGGACTATATAGTAATAGTGATAATGGTCATAATGATAATGATAATAATGATCATAATGATGATAATGGTAATGCTTAGTTTGAACCTAAAAATTCATTTGTTAAATTTGTATACTGGAACAAACCCAGTGAGCTAATTCAACGGCTTCGACACTTGCATGCTTTACAACAAGCTGGGCATACCGGTCACGGTTGGGAAATCAAAGAAATTGAACAAGAGCTTCGACGTGCTGAAATTATTGTGTAATGGGTCTACCACTTTGCAACCACTTTTACCCCCACTCTTGGTTCTTATACTTGCTTATTTGCTTTCACTTTTACCTGAACTCTTTGGATCCATATTTGCTCTATTATTCTTATTACCAAGTTGACTTTACTAGAGCTTAGTCTATGCTTGACAGTTGACATGGAAGTATCAGTGACTAGGTATGGTAAGCCTTACGCATACTATAAAGGATATTCATATATTGTGAAACGAACCAATAAAAATGGAACTGTTATTTAGCGTTGTTCAAAGCAACGTTCCAAACATGGTCGTAGTGACCTAAAAAGTAAAAATAGTGAGGTTTTAAGTATCAGTGATCATCAATGTAGTGTACTGCATAAAACACAGTTGCCGTTGACAAAAAATCAAGAAAACCATATTGCTGCTCAAAATAGTGGATTGTTTAATGAGCAACGTTTAACCCCTGTTCTAAAAGTTACGTTTAATCCATCTTCCACGTCGCAAGAGCCATCAACATCACAAACTATGCAAGAGGTACTGTTGTTGTTGTCGTTTTAAATAGTGGAACAACTAGGTCATCTGCTCTTGATATGCAAGAGGATCAAAATTACTAAATAGTAATAACAATAAGGTTTTTATGCCTATACAACCATTGCGGCTCCCCCAGTTTTCGAAAACAACAGTGAATGGACATTGCTATAAAAATCTACAACAAGCCTTGTGTTTAAGACTATAACAGACTATTGTAAAGAGAGTAAGACTTGTATTCAGTGTGCATCTATTGTCATAATCATGTATACTCTGCAATGTTAAATATTCTAACTTTGTATGAAATAAAACAGCATTGTAACATCATTTTGCATTTATTTACAAACTTTATATATATTTCTTGTTTTTTTGTTTCATCATAATATTTTTAAAGACAACACTAAACACTTAAAGATTACTATTCTATACACATATTTTCTTTCGTTTTCAGTCCATTGTCATGACTTATATTTTCCATTATTATTTCACATTTGTTTTTTTATTCAATTAAAACGAACCATGCACCTATTGTTTTTAAAACCTTCATAAATTAAGTGTACAGGTTGTACAGCATTATTGACTTCATAAAAAACACTCTCCGACATATCATTAAACCGTATAGGCAGAAATGTCTCAAAGTTTTCACATACACAATGTACACGATCACCATATGCTGTTTTCAATTTCCGAATCTTGATAATGCGGAATGGAATATGTATTGGCAATTCGCTGAGCTTCTTTGTCTCTAAGCCACATGATTGTCCCATAGCATTCAAAACATTCATTGTAGTAGTCTATAAACAAAAGAAAAGCATATCTATTACACTCTAAAACTGCTTTAATAATATTGTGCTATTGGGGATTTTGCACTATGCATGGCTAATAAATTATACTAGTTATGCAAGAAATGCCCTAACTGTAGCAAATACTACTTTTCTGCATATATCTCAAGTGTTCAGTTCTAATGCACACTTGGCACATGCTATCATGGGTCCACAAGGCAAAAATACAACACCTAGTTCATCTTGATAACAAATTTTACATAATTGTTGGTCACACTTTTGTATCTGTTCGTAAGACAAGTCTTTTCTTTCATCCTCATGTATTTGCTCCGCGTGTTCTAATTCTAAAGGCACATTTATGTCTTGTGCTGGAATCACGTTTTCTTTACGAATAGTGTTCACAAATTCCTTACCTTTAAGCAACACCATGTATTTACAGTTAGGTAACCAACGAGCGTATTGCACAATAGGGTCATCAGTCATTTGCCAATCCTTTAAAGCAAATCCACAATAAAAACATATTGTTTTATCCCCTTCACCAGTATAAAAAATCCAGCTTCACTTAGCTGTTTGGTACGGTGTTTTGATATTAATGGCCAAACATTTTTATAAGATTCTAAACGTTTTTCAACAGAGCTGTACTCTGGGTGTGCTAGTGCTTTAGTCTTGCAAACTCCCAATTTTTCAAAACCACACGCCAATTCAACACTGTCTATGGCATATGGACCACATATATCAACAGTACCGTTGGCTCGTAATACATCATCATTATTATTATTTATTTGGGATTCAGCAACGTAAGTAGTAGCCAAAGGCCTTGTGGTTCGGTAAAATGGATACACTGGTAGGTTACCCACTTATTTTCCAAGCATGTAAGGACAATAAGGAGATCATCGCAAATGGTCTCTAAAGGGATCATCCCCTTCTTCCCAGTGTGAAAGTTCAATACGACAAAACACATAGCGCACCACATCTTCTCGGTTCAAGTAAAAAAAACGGCTTTTGCAAGTTTATGTGCCGACAAAAAGCCTACAGGCGAGGATTCAATTTTTTTTCGTGTAGCCTCCTGAAAGGCCGAGTGCAGGTCTTTCTAGTCGACGCCGTGGCGTCGGGATGAGATGAATGGATGAAAGTGGGCAAGGATGTGGAAGGGAGCGGCGGTGGCCTGTCAGAAGGTACTGTCCCAGCATTTGCCTGGCGTTGAAAATGGGAAACCACGGAAACCCATTTCAAGGACAGCCGACGGTGGGGCTCGAACCCACGCGTCTACCGAGTCAGCAGATAGCTTGGCCCCATGACCTAACGCCGCGCATTTGCCAGCGTAGCCACTACTGTCGGATTCAAATTTTAACCAACGATCATATTCTGATTTTAAATTTAACCAACGTGGTAAACCAACTTGCTCACTTGTTGTATTTGGTACTAACGCCATGTGTTATAATAAAACTTTTTCTTATTGCAAGTTATAACGTTGCACAGAGTACTTTAAAGCACATTGTATGCTTGTTCACTACGTTAATGGCGCATGACCACACCTAAAAACAAACAAAATAACCCATCACTCATTCAATCAATCAATACTTGTAAATAAAACGTTAACGTTAATTGGCATTAAAATAAAAAACACCACCAAAAATATTTAAAAAAATAACTGTATGTCTGCACTAACAGTAACCCATGTACTTTTTTTTTATAAAGCTACAGTCATTTACATCCCCCTTTAACCAATATATAAACAAAAATCAATGAATGTCAAGTCATTTTGTTCAGATTATCATGTTCAAACCTGTGGATATTCTTTGAGTCCATAGGGAACCACCCATTAATTAAATTTAAATTTTTGTTTTTAGAAAATCCAACATGGCCTTGTACTTTTCCCTGTCAACAACCAATATGGTCTTACACCGTTTGCCAATACATAGTCATTAATCAACAAAGCAATCATCGTCCCAGTCATGTTCATGTAATGAATATTTTTTTTTGTCTGTGGATTTTGATTAGTGTTAAAATGGAATAGCATTTTTTAAGTTAGACTTACCTGAGTTTTCAATAGTTCACGGCCTGGAAACAATGGTTGCACTCTACTGCCTCTCGGGTTTTCAGCAACTGCTATGGTGGTAAGGCTTTTCTTTCCAAGTTTCTAAAAATAAATAAAATAAACCGCTATAAATACCTAAATTCAGGTTAATAAATGCATTTCATTAAAAAAATATCAAACAAAAATGAAACAAGTTAGTAAAAAAACTCACCATGACTAGTAATGGTTTATTGCTGCTTTCTTCTAGTGAACTCAAAAGTGCAATCGTCTCTCTCTCAGACATGACAGCTATACCGGTTATCTGCAAACAAATAAATAAAAAATCATTAATTACCTTATCAATAACTATAAATTTAAGGTTCATTAGCATAATATCACTAAAATAATTATTCATATGTACTTACCAAAAACAAAAGGATTTTATTCCAAAGTTCAGTTCAGAGCTCTACTCTATACGTCCGTTTGCTAAAATGTCAAGTGCATGACTAACACAATCGTTATCAGTCTGCTTAGCAACAGAGAGAGTTGCATTTTCTCAGCGTTTTGACCTTGAACTAAGTTCTGTCTCGCACGTGTTCCCACGCCTCTCCACATTCCTTAAGCTTTATAAAATTTGTGTACCTTATACTAGTTTCATGTCTTTAATAAAGAACCAAAATGGCTGCCTCTTATACATCGCTAGTACGACTGTCTAGGAACCAACATGGCGGTCTCTGTTTAAACGCCCAGACCTGCTAGCCTCTACCAAGTCTGTTTAAACGACAGACCTGCTAGCCTCTGTCAGCCAAGTAACCTGACCCTTTACTTCCTACCCACGTAGACATTCTTGTGTTATCAGCAGTCGCTCTGACAAGGCCTGGCCAGATCGTGTATTCAGTCTCCAGCGAGCAGGACTCTGTGTCTTATTATTATTATTATTATTATTATTATTATTATTAAACATTTTACTGTAATAATAATAATCATTAGCAAGCGGCCATCCTCAATACATGACCATGTTAACCACATACGTTCACCACGTCCAAGAACCACTTGGTCATATCCTACAACTGTCTGCTGTGTCAGAGAGCGGTCTCGCTCATCACCATTGATTAAACGTTAAATATCCCCTTTAGGGTTAAAAAAAATTCCTCTCGGCACGCCGGAAGGCGGAGGTAGATTTCACCGGGCAAATTAGAGGATAGGCTATAATAGGCAAAATATGCAGGTTTTCGTAGGAGGATCAGACCTCATTTATTGCGAGAAAGTATTTTACAATTGGAGGTTAGTTAACACTTTTTCGTCTTTCTATGCATACTTTTAACATTTTACTGTCTTATGGGGATGGTAACCTTCTTGTCATTTGGGGTTAATTTTTATACTTGTGATCACACTGTCCTTATGCAAGGTTTGGAACTAATGTGTAACTATCTAAGAGTCTGTTACTTCTTCACGCAAAATTTTATCTCCCGCAGAGATGTTGGTTGGTTCCTCAGTTTAGGGGCTGAGACAAGGTGGTCATGTAACCCCGTGTACATTGGGTGTGTGTAGAATCTGTCTGATAAACGGTGTTATTTGTGATGACTGTATTAGTCTGTAATTCAGGTAAGGTCTGCAGACGGTCAATTTTAAGTAGTAGTACATAATTTTGTACCAAATACTAACGTCAAAGACACCTAGCTGTGAACTTGGCTGCTAGATGCCACCGCAACCAGCAACTTGCAACGAACGTTGTAACTTCCCCTCCGAAGGAAAGCATGCTGACGGATTTTTAGCGCTTTTAGAAAATCCGGCGACTTTGTCCGGCTTTGAACCAGCACCTTGGGCTTATAAGTTCAGCATGCTACCAGTTAGGCGCTTCCCTCATAGTCAGATGGAACAAGAAGTTCCGTGACGAACTAAAGAGCCTACTTTTCTTAAAATTAAGGTTCATGCCATAGATTAATCTACAGTATATGAACCTATCTAGAATAATGACGAAATTAAGTCGGTAAGCTCTGGTGACTGAATATATTCTTACTTCCATCTCCTAAGGTACAGAATACAAAATGTGGTTGAAGTCCAAAGGACGTTACAAGGATTTAGACATTGGATCTATTAGTACACGTAAAAGCATGTTGGCAACAATGTCATGCGAGTGCTGGTCAGAAATAATCTGAAATATTATATATTTTTGTGCCAATTTTGGATGAAATCCATTTGTTGGTGTAGAAGTTACATGTATTTAAAAATTGGTCCTATCAGCAGGCTTAGAATCATGTTGGTAGAACGGACGTATGTAAGTTACTCCAAATTAATGTAAAATGTCGGGTAATTTACGTGTGCATAGTTTAAAGCTGTTGGCTTGCATACTTTCTGATATATTTGGATACAAAATAGAGAGCAATTATTAACAGTTGGCAGCCCTGGCGGCTCTTAAGAATACACTCAGTCATATATGTTTATGTACACATATTACATACAAAATTTGGTTGAAATCCAATTGATAGTGTAGAAGTTGTATGCATTTAAAAATTGGACTTATCAGAAGGCTTAAAATTATTTTGGCAACACTGTCATGTATGGCCACCTGGGAATTAAACTGAAATAGTATTATCTACATGTGTGCCAATTTTAGAATAGCTCCCATGTATACCTTCCAAGATATCCAACATGGACCTCAAATTTCTAGTGCGTTTTTTAGCAGTTGGTAGCACTGGCATCTTTTTCAAATATGGGCCTGAGATATTCCGGTATACATCTTTACTCATACTAAATTTGGTTTCGATTGCAGCAGCCGTTTAGGAGTTGATAGGGGGGGGGGGACACACACACACACAGCCAGCCAGACAGAAGGACAGACAGACAGACAGAAGGAAAGACACATTTTCCCGGATATATCTTATAAGTCTACTTTTTCCTCATTTTTGAAAAGTGTGAAAAGTAGGCTAAAAATGAATGTGATCTCGTCAATGGCTTTGTCTTGGCAACCTCTGATAGATCATCCCTTATCAATTTAAAAGCGTTGTTATGGTAACCTCTGATGGCACTTCAAAGCATTTTTTAAAATTCCGAAATCATTTTTCTCATCCCTTGGCATAATGGAGAGTCATATCAAAAATTCTTTCAGACAAAAGTTTTAGGTAATTATTAGGGGAATATTTTACATTTTGTACGGTTTTGATATTGTGCCTATTAAGAGAGATTTGATTAATGTTTCCCTAAAAACCCACTTTTTTCCACCCCTTTGGTCAATGGTTGGTGCTATCAAAAAACTTATTTGACATAAATTTTTGGCACTTGTCCGACACATATTATGAGCTTTGAATGGATTCGATATTTCACGTATTAAGAGAGTTATTGCGAAATTTCACTTTTTCGAAAAAAGCCCCCCATTTTCACCCCCTTCGACCGATTTTGCCCATTAACGAACTCGACCGAGATTTTATAGGGATACATATTATGTAAAAAATTCAAAGTGATTGGTGCAAAATTACGGCAGTTATCGTGTCCACAAGAAACTGATATATATATATAGATAGATAGATAGATAGATAGATAGATAGATAGATAGATAGATAGATAGATACATATATACATAAATTATATATAAACTTTTGAACTGACGGTGGTTTTGGGGTCTGGGGGATGTGAAACGCGAAGATATGTCGAAATTTTCCGGAAGTCGAAACATGGTACCCATTGCAATAGTTAGCTTTCTAATGAAATCTACCTTAAAAACCTAGCACACATTTTCAAATATTTGCCTCCATCCGTTTTAGGAAATATCACAAAACCAACCGTCATAAGATGCCCCGGCATTCCACCAAAATAGCAATTCATTTCTTCTGGGCATTGTCACTGTGCTCGACAACAGGCTCGTTGAGACAGATAACTGCAGTACCGGCTCTCTCAACGACCACTCTTACTTAAAATTTAAACAGATTTAAAAAAATTGGCGTTAGACCCTTTTGACAAAAATCATAAATCTATTCGAAAACAGGGCATCATCCCCAAGTGCAAGTCCGTACCTTCTTAGTTCGCAAAATATTAACAAATGTGCACTTAGGCCCTTTTGACAAAAATCAAAACTACATTCAAAAACGGGGCGTCATCCCAAATCCAAAGACCCCTCATACAAGTCCGTATCCTTTTTAGTTCGCAAAATATTAACAAAAGTGCACTTAGGCCCTTTTGACAAAAATCAAAACTACATTAAAAAACGGGGCGTTATCCCAAATCCAACGACCCCTCATACAACTCCGTAGCCTTTTTAGTTCGCAAAATATTAACAAAAGTGCACTTAGGCCCTTTTGACAAAAATCATAACTACATTCAAAAACGGGGCGTTATCCCAAATCCAACGACCCCTCATACAAGTCCGTAGCCTTCTTAGTTCGCAAAATATTAACAAAAGTGCACTTAGGCCCTTTTGACAAAAATCAAAACTACATTAAAAAACGGGGCGTTATCCCAAATCCAACGACCCGTCATACAAGTCCGTAGCCTTTTTAATTCACAAAATATTAACAAAAGTGCACTTAGGCCCTTTTGACAAAAATCAAAACTACATTAAAAAACGGGCCGTTATCCCAAATCCAACGACCCCTCATACAAGTCCGTAGCCTTTTTAGTTTTCAAGATATTAAAAAGCATATGATCTATTAGTTTTCAATCTTTTGGTTAAATTAAAAAAACTCATCCATAAATACTTATTTACAAAATCCTCAAGTGCGCATGCGTAAAAAAACAAAAACAAAAATGTTGATTCATAGCGGCATCCAGCTAACGCATGCGCTTTATGAACAACAACGTTTAAGTTCATTTTAGCAGCGCACCTTATACATGTCGCATTTGAAAAGAGACTTTCACTTAAAAATTACAATTTCACCCCCTAGTAGGGGTAGGTTTTATTTTGGGGTTGAAATAAGTTGTCCATTGGAAAGAGGGCGTCATCCCGAGTCAAACGATATGTCGCATGTCAAAATCGGACCATGGGTTCGAGCGATATCGACTTTGCCCATGAATGTATTGTGGGTTAGTATATGACGTCAGCAGGAAAGTAGGCTGTGGGTTTAATCACCCACTACTCCACTACTACTGCTTGACGTTTTTGCGTTTAGCAAAGTAAAAGTCGCAATTTTCAAGATATCGAGCTGAAATTTGGTACGGTGAAAGAGTTGGGGCCTGTAACGAACTCTATTGTTGGGCGTTAAAATTGGTGCAGGGCCGGACCTTTTTCTGGGGCCCTGAATTTCAACCCTTTTTCTTGGAATCGATATATCTCGGAAAAGGTTGGTCGTTTCAAAAAAGGTTAAGCATACAGGTGTAAGATCTCCTTGGTATGCAACTTTTTTACAAGTAACGATTTTTTGATATCTCTCACCGTTTTCTTTTTTGGGGGCCCTGAAGATGTACGTATGTGAGTGACGTCTTTGCGTTTAGCAAAGTACAGGTCGCAATTTTCGAGATATCGACCTGAAATTTGGTACGGCGAAAGGGATGTGGCCTGTGAGGAACCATATTGTAGGGCGTTAAAGTCGGTGCAGGGCCGGATCTTTTTTGGGGGCCCTGAATATCAAACTTTTTTTGGAATCGATATATCTCGGAAACGGTTGGTCGTATCGAAAAACGTTAAATATACAGGCGTAAGAGCTCCGCGGTATGCAACTTTTTTACTCCACATGATTTTTTGATATCTCTCAGCGTTTTTTTTTTTTTTTTTTTTTTTTGGGCCTTGAATGTGTACGTATGTGCGTGACGTTTTTGGGTTTATCAATGTACAGGTCGCAATTTTCAAGATATCAATCTGAAATTTGGTACGGTGAAAGAGTTAGGGCCTTTGAGGAACCCAATTGTTGGGCGTTAAAATCTGTGCAGGACCGGACATTTTTGGGCCCTGAATTTCATCCCTTTTTTTGGAATCAATATATCTCGGAAACGGGGTCGTATCGAAAAACGTTAAATGTACAGGTGTAAGATCTCTGCGGTATGCAACTTTTTTACACCTAACGATTTTTTGATATCTCTCACCGTTTTCTTTTTTGGGGCCCTGAAGATGTCCATTGTGCGTGACATATTGGGGTTTAGCGAAGTACAGGCCGCAATTTTCATGATATCGAACTGAAATTTGGTGCGGTGAAAGAGTAAGACCCTGTGAGGAAACCTATTGTCGGGCGTTAAAAACGGTGCAGGCCCGGATCCTTTTGGGGGGCCCTGAATTTCAAACTTTCTTTTGGAATCGATATATCTCGGAAACGGTTGGTCGTATCGAAACACGTTAAATGTACAGGTGTAAGATCTCCGCGGTATGCAACTTTTTTACTCAAAACGAATTTTTGATATCTCTCACCGTTTTCTTCTTTTTCGGAAACGGTTGGTAGTATCGAATAACGTCAAATGTTCAGGTATAAGATCTCCGTAGTATGCAACTTTTTTGTTCATAAGGATTTTTTGATATCTCTCACCGTTTTCATTTTTGGGGCCCTGAATTTCATTCCTTTTTCGATTCGTTATATCTCGGAAACGGTTGATCGTATCGAACAAAGTTAAATCTACTTAGTGATTAGAAACTCTTTCAACCCTGATGATTTTTTGATATCTCTCACCATTTTCTTTTTTGGGGGCCCTGAATTGCATCCTTTTGTTTTCGAATCGTTATATCTCGAAAACCGTCGGTCCTATCGAAAAAAGTTAAATCTACTGGTGTAAGATCTCAGTGATTTGCAACTTTTCTATCCCATATTTTGTTTAGATATCTCTCATCGTTTTCTATTTTTAGGGCCCTAAATTTCATAATTTCTTTTTCTTTTTCGAATCGTTATATCTCGGAAACCGTCAGTCCTATCGAAAAAGTTAATTTAAAGGCGTAAGATCTCAGTAATTAGCAACATTTCTGCCTCTTATCATATTTTGATATCTCACACCGTTTTGAAGTTATTAAATATTTGTGGTTTTTGAAAAAGAAATTTGGGGCCCAAATGTATATAATAATTTGCAAAAATGCAACTGATGGTCTAATTGAATTCTACGGAAAATTCTCTATACTAATCCGTTTTCACCTTTACAATAAATTAAAAATTGTTCGATTTACAAGGGGGATCCCAAAATGCAGACTTTTCACTATCACCCTATAGTTCGAAAACCAAGAGGGCAGCGATGATTTCGATTGCACCACCGGTTTGTTTCACAAAAATGTGGCACAGAATTGAGAGAACAGTTTTGCTCTATATTGATTCGTTTCCGAGATACCCGCTAAATACATCGAAAAGTCGCCACCCTGTGCGGCCGTAGGCAATGAAAAAGCATACACGTATTAGAATGAGCCTCAAATTTTGACCTACAATTTATTATTAAAGGTTTCTCTTCTTCTTCTTCTTCTTCTTTTTCGGCATCTTGGCATCTCGAAACGGAAAAAGCTTGATACAGTGCCGGAAAAGCCAGCGCGGGGCCTGTAGAAAAAGGGCAGCCAGGGGCTCTTTACTTTAGGGTCAAAATATATACAGAGTAGGCCAGCCTATTCGAGGTGGACGAGTGCAAGAAAACTACCTAGGTAGTACAGATATTTCATAACTATGTGATGGTTTAAGCATTGCCTATCAATTCTCATAAAATGTGTGGAGTAATGCAGTGGCGTACCGACGGGGGGGGGGGGAGGGTTTAACCCCCCCCCCCCCCCAGAGACATTAGTTTACATGACTCCTTATATTGTCCCATCTATCACCTGGAAAATGTTTTGAATTGCTGCCAGTGAGGCTTCTTTAGGCTACTCCTTTGTAATATATTTTTAATGTGAACACGTTCTTCACGTGGTAATTGACCTCCACTCAACTCGCAACGAGACTTCTCCAGCTTTGGCGCTAGCTACTGGTTATGGCCTGGGGTAAACACCCTTAAACTACATGTTAAACGGAGCAAGAGGGGCAGATGACCTCGCTGTTCTTCCACTTAAAGCAATAATAACTAATTACACTAGGCGAAATATCAAAATTGTCGTTTTACTGTTAAAGTGTGCGATTGGTAACTATCGTAACGCAGCTTCGTGCTGCTTTAAACGTGCATATCTGTGAACTGCCAGATCGTGAGTCGCACTTTTTTCCGAGTTTATTTGTAATGCGTAATGGATCGATTTATTATTAAAAAATCAAGAGTAGATGTTACATGCAACACTGCCATTGCAAGTAGTTCAGCTTAAAGAATTGAAAATGAACTTGAAGAATTATCGGCTACTACCGAGCCGGCTACCGACCAAATACATCGAACAGACTTAGGAGGTTATGCTGGCCAACAGGTGTGTTTACAATATGATTCATGATAATCGCCATTTCTGTAACTGATTTGCATTTCGATGCTTTACCTATTATGTTATACCGGTATTTGTATGGCCTTGGCCTACGTATGTGTCGGTACATGTTAATTATTTCAATGTTGTGATTTACTTTTTTCTATAGATTGATGATTATCTGAAAAATGAACTGTTGGAAAATGCCTGGACTCCTGGAAGCAATTTTAATTTCTCTTTATCGGGTCCAAGGAATCTGAAATTTCATTTGAACTGGTTATCAGAGTGGAAATGGCTAGTTTATTCTCCTTCAAAGAACGGAGCCTTTTGTAAATATTGTTCGTTGTTTTGCACCGTTGTTGGGAAACAATCTTCATCGCCAGGTAAACTAGTAAAATTTCCTTGCATGAACTGGAAAAATGCGAAGGAGGATTTCAAAAAACACCAAGAAACCAAGTATCATATGGCATGTACGGAAAAGGCTGCGAACTTTCTCGCCATATACAAAGGTACAAAACCTGCTGTTGACGTAAGCTTGGATAGGGGTGTTCAATCCAACATATTATGCAACAAGGAGAAACTCATACCAATAATTAAATCTGTGATTTTCCTTGCTCGAATGGGCATTGCTTTCCGTGGTCACAGGGATTCGGGACCTGTAAATTTAGATGAGCCTCTCAAGAAAGGGGAGGGAAATTTCAGGTCTCTTCTCAAGTTTCGAGCAGAAGCTGGTGATACAATACTAAAGGAACATTTGATGACAGCATCCTTAATTGCAACATACGTAAGCCCACGGATTCAGAATGAAATTATTTCATCTTTGAATGACATTATATTGAAAAGGTTAGTCGATCAGGTGAAAAAAGCTAAATACTTTTCTGTTCTTGCTGACGAGACCACAGACATCAGCGGTGTGCAGCAAATGTCACTATGTGTCCGTTTCGTTCAAGATAATTCCGTACATGAGGAGTTTCTGCAATTTATTGCTATCAATGATGCTTCTGGGTTAGGCCTTGCGAATAGCATATTGTCTGGTTTGAAAAGTGTGGGACTGGATGCAGAATATCTCGTAGGCCAAGGTTATGATGGAGCTAGTGCCATGAGTGGATCCTCCAGAGGTGCTCAGGCCATTGTACGAAAACAGTTTCCCAAAGCCCAGTATGTTCACTGTAGTGCTCACTGTTTAAACCTGGCCATTTCTGAAGGGTGTAGTGTTGCATAGATTAGGAACTGTATGGGTACAATTGAAAGAGCTTATGCCTTTTTTAGTACTTCACCAAAAAGGCAGGCTGTGTTGATAAATGAAGTTGAAAGTATGGAAGAGAAACCCCGAGTGAGTAAACTCAAGAAGTTATGTGCAACGAGATGGATTGAAAAGCACGAGTCTGTTCGTTCATTCATTGAACTTCTGAAACCGTTATTGTTGGCATTAGAAAAATAGCAGCATGGGTTGATAAGAAGGCAGCTACAGATGCGCAACTTCTTCTGTGCGCTATCAGCAAATTTGAGTTCTTGATAAGTGTATTTGTCATTCATGAAGCATTTCAAATCAAACTTCCTCTCAGCAAATACCTTCAAACTGAAAATTTGGATCTCAGTCAAGCAATCAACGCCTCCATGAATGTTAAGAGGTCTCTTGAAGAAATGAGGGCAGATACAGACGCAAGGTTTTTGTGTGCATATAATTCGGTTTTAGAGTTCTGCAAAGAATTTGGAGTGCCTGCAGTTCAGCCTCGAACTGTTGTTCGACAAACGATGAGGAACAACGTTTCATCTAACGATCCGGAAGAATAGTATAGGCGGGTTATTTTCATTCCATTTCTTGAAGAAACTATTTTATCACTTGATGATAAATTTGTCTCCCATAAAGAAACTCTTCAGCCATTGCAAACGCTAGTTACCACAACTGAAGACGAACTATCCAACCAAAGCATAGCTGAAGTAGAAAATGTAGCTGAATTTTATGGACTTCCCCTTAATATTAGAGGCGAGCTACTTCTCTGGAAACAAACTCTGAAATCTATTGAAAAGAAGCCCAAGAGTTCTATAGATGCTTTGTCAATATGCAATAAGAATATGTTTCCAGTTGTGTATAACCTGCTTGTCATCATGGCTACCTTACCTGTCACAACCTGCTCGTGTGAAAGATCGTTTTCGTCCTTAAAATTCTTGGAGAACTATTTAAGGAATTCAACTAGTGAAGAACGCCTTAATGGATTAGCTTTGATGTTCATTCATGATACTGTTGATGTTTCAATTGAGGAAGTACTGAATGACTTGTCTGTCAAACCTAGAAGGGTAGATATACGATTGAAGTAGACTTGTCTAAGTCCTTCAACAAATTCCAGGGCAAATATCTACTTAATCAGATTCTTTGGTTTAGCCCGATTGACAATTTAGACATTTCTTTTTGTCCGTTTGTATCTAGTGCAATATCTATATTGGGCTAAACTCTTTTCCGTATTTATTATTAATCTTTTATGATTTCAATTGTGTTTGTAATATTGTTTAAAGTGCTGAAAAATATAGTTAAAATAGTTTTCATGCAAAGAGAATCATCATATATATATTCTTTCATTAGTATAGATCCCTCCTGTGTCGCTCACAAGCGACCGATCGTGCCAAGTGAGCATTCAAATGAAAGAGAATAGACATTAGCAGTGACGAATTGCACTCTAATTTCATAAATATCAATAATTTCTTTAAAAAATGACTTTTAAAAAAATGTACGAAGTGTGAGATTTGTCGATACTGTTGCTGTAGGAAAATATTCTCCGTAATTGCTGTCCACTTCACATTTTGGACGCTGTGACGCCTGTTTCATGTCATTTTAACATTATGAGGTCTTTCCTTTATCATTTTGCATGGATTTCAGAAACAGTAAGTCAAAGGAATGAGTACTCAAATCGTATAATTTAAAAATATCGAATAACTGGTGAGTGTTACAGCTAAGATAAATCAATGGACTCAGCACACAAATGACATTGGCAGTGACGAATCCATTCTAATTTCATAAATATCAATTTTTGTTAGAAGTGTGCGATTTGCAAATACTGGAGCTCTAACATGCTGCAATTAATTCTCTCGTTATAATCCTATCGGGGAACATGCGAGATTTCTCGCTTGGGTCCGGTAGTGTTTATTTAACTGAGGTGTTGCTTTTTTTGAATTATATTCGAATAATCATTTTTATTAAAGGACATTACTATGAATGAACCCCCCCCCCCCCTAGAAGAAAATCCTGCGTACGCCACTGGAGTAATGTGATGAACCCGCTGAGCTAAGGTTCATGTGATATTTTTATAGCAGAACAATTATGATGGGATGTTGTACCTTTGAACACACCCAGAAAGCCACGTGGAGCTGAGAGATCACGCTATACTCTTTGAAGTAGCGGTGAATCGCACTTTTGACTTTGGTGAAAACTGCTAATTATTTATCTGAGGTCTTATTAATTAATTTTATCTTTCCACGAGACTCAGAATATTCCATTTCGTCATGCTGCATTATTAGAACATTTTGGAGAATGTTTATTTCGCTTAAGGTAAGGTAATACCCTTGCAGATACGCAAACAGGAGTGTAAGTAGTCGCTCAACGACTTCGTTTTGACGACCTACTTCCTAGAGACACTCAGTGCCTTGCACTACGTCTGGAGAATCCGCCCTGTGTAGGCGTGGAATTGTATTTGTCCTACAAGACGTAGAGAATATCCGCTGTTGAGCGCTGAAAGTGATTATCAGGTGCCATCGAGCACGAGAATACTACTATTCACTGTTATCCAAGCACAGTGAGCCACAGAAGAATTTTGGGAAATAATAATTGGCAAGTATAGTGAATTGCATAATATTGCCGTAACACCACATTTTGTACCCACGTGCATGTGGAGGGCCAAGTGCCTAGTGGAAAATATACAGGTAATAGTGTTACAACTATTATGAATAAGTGTGATTATGATTGTATGACATATTTAGATTGCCAAAGTGAAACTTTCATTTCAAAAACGACGCATAATTCACGGATGCTACGTGATATAAAAGTAGCGTCACTAGCACGTGAAGAATCATAAAACAGTGTTAGCTCACATGTTAATTCATTACGACGAACATTATATTTTTGAAAGTGAAAGAATGAATTATTACGCAACTTATTTCACTATCCACGTGATTGGACTATTCTTCACCATGTTTGAGACAGTCATCATGGGCTAATACCATCACGGTATGAGGGTGAAGTTTCTATGGGAACCAGCATGATGGTGGAACTTCCAGAACAGCGAACGAGAAGGAAGGAACCCAGGATGCCATTTCCAGGCATATTCTTTACATCCACGAAGTTGTCGACAGGGACAGATCGAACCCTGGTCTTTGGAGGAGTCCAGATGGGAATCCTGATGAGGATGATACCGTTCCAGAGAGCCAGAGAGGATTTTGTACAACCCTTGTTGTTGAATAGAGGGCTGAGTGAGAGCTTCTCCATTTCGTGAGTTTTTGGATACCCCTTTCTTGTTCTAGTTTCTAGTGGTATAGTAGATTAAATGTAGTTTGCGAACCAACCGAACTTAGTGTCAGCCATTTTTCTAGGTAGGGAATGTAACTAGTTTAATTAGATGTCATTTATTTCAGTTAGAGTGAGACACCCTTGGGTCAGACATTTTGGTCAGCCCTGGTGCAGCCTGATGAACGTCGTAGAACGTCAATGCCTATCTTTTGCTAAACGTGACCGTAGTCATTTTGAGGCTACTTTGTTCAACCCTATTTGGGGTAATTTTAAAGTCTTTGCTGACTTTAGTTATGGCAATCAGATGCCATGGTTATTAGTTAACTGCATTCTTTGCAGCCATTCTTTGTTACACCCCTGACTGTCGTTAGAACAGTCGTATCAGTTAGGTAGTCAACTGTAATTACCAGTTTTGTAACTGCATTATGTTTCATTTTGAATAAGCTCAGAAGCTATTCTTGGTCAAGTATGAACCTAATAATTAGAAGGAATGTTTCGTTGTCTAGCATCGAACCCAGTTCCCATCGTATCATTAAGCAGATCTAGAGTGTGAAATCTGCGTCACAATTGTTATTTTGTTAGTGTCATGTGAAGACACGCATTTATTTGATGTTGTACAAACAACTACTGAATTATATCTTTTGAGAGCAAAGAGCTCCAGTAATAGTAACATTACTATCATTTAGTCGTCTTTGGTTTGGAAGACGGAGTAGTATTATTGTATTCAGATTTATAGCGTGTTTTATACACGTATTCTTCGAGGTTCATAACCCATGGTAAAGTTTTTTATTGAGAGGCCAGATGTATAGTTTTATTTTGTTCAAATCGCCGGCCTTGGAGAGTCAATGTGTTGTGTCAGCCGAGCGCAGGAATGTTGAAACCTGCCAGCGACATAAACTGGTTTGTAACCCAGTGCCCTTGAAAGCACGCCTGTTATATTGTGAGACAAAACTACTTTGACGAAGGACAGAATACGAGTTGTATTCGCATTTCCTTTCATTGCAACTTAGCTTATGGAACTCAGTGTCCATTCCTGTATCTGATCACTTGTTTTCTAGATTGTTTTTTGTTAGTTAAACGCACTGCTGCGAGTACCGTCGTTTGACGTGTACAGTTATGTCAGGATTTCTATAGTACGTTGAAGGCTACCCTGTTATAGCAGGAAGTTATTGTATGAAGGTATTTTGAGTATGCCTTGTCCGGGATTGTTCCCGTTGACTAGATGTTATTGGAGGGTAACTGTAGTGTTCAGGCCCGTCCCAGAGTTATTGAACGCGAGCTTTGCGCCGCTGGTAACTTGTGTTATTGTGTGTCCGAGTTGTTATTGCTCGTTGATTATATTCCGACTGTTGAGTCGAGGCTTTTTGGTGGAGAATGATCTCAGTGGAGACACTCCGTGCCCAAGCTATTGTCAATATTATTCGCCATAAACCAACGATAACCCTAAACCGACATCTTAATAATAAAACGCATAATTTTGGTAAAAACAAAAGCTAACTAACGATTTCTTTCTATCTAACTTCGTTCTTTTGCATTTGGAACTGTTGACATAGCCGTGCAGATGAAGGTAATTTCCTTTTGTGGAAATGACAAGGACAGCTGACACTATTGAAGCGACCTGAAGCATGCACGAACCTTGAGTTCGTAGTTTGTGGAGCGCAGGCCATGCGATGTTAGACGTAGTCTTTACTACGCATTCGTCACCGTAACTACACATTAGATGACTATGGCTTACAAAGAGTAAACCAAGGTGCAGGCAGGCATTTTAATAAAACTACTGTGTCTATTTCATTACTTATTTATGATGTACAAGTGTATAAATCCTTCATGTTACCTTTTTGTGTGCTGTTAGCACGTAGTTTCTAAGCATAATTAAATGTTTTTTTTTACATGGCTGTACACTTAGCTTTTGAATGTAATTGTTTTCTTTTACGGACGTCATCGCCGTAAATTTTGTTAATTGATAGGACTTAGCTAGATGAATTAACGTTAAATGTAAATGTGGAGATGGTATCATCCTAACTTAGATTTGTTTTGCTACCCTGTTAAATGTAAATTCTGATATTAGCTGGATCTTGTAACTTGACCTAGGGATTTGCGTCGTTCCATTTTCCTAGTGTTGCTGTTGTTGCTTTATTATTGTGTGTTAGATCTTTCGCGAGGGTTTTCCGTAACTTCTCAGGTAGGGACCTGCTCTTTATTTTTGTTTATTTATTAGCTTGCGGACTAGCCAATTGTAACCCTCCGAACTAGGCTAGGGGCTTGTGAATTTTATCAATAAATTTTCACGGTGTTTTACATAAGTCTGGATGTTTATTTTCTCAATCTAGTTTTTAAGGTGAACCTTTCCTTAGGCAGTCTATGACCATCGTCACCATGTACCACGATCCCTGTGGACTATGGACTCTCGTGCCGCTTTAGCCTATTTGGAAGTTCACCTGATCCTCACGGCAATTAAATTATGTGCTCGACGGGCGAGATGTTAGGGAAGTCATTGCGGTTGTTGGCTATCCTGACAACTCCAACCTTGACGGTCTCAGTATGTACAGCTGTAAGTTATTTTCCGTTTCCGAGGACGTCCGGCTTTCATAACCACGTGATGGTGTCAGCATTGCCTTGAATAACATTTTATAATGTTTCTATATTCCCACGCAATCGGGCCAAAGGCCGAAATGCAAAGCTTGCGGCCTTGCTGCCAACGAAGATGTTGCTTGAGATTATTATCCCTGTTGCTCGCCGCTATGTTGCGCCACCTTCTCATCCAAAGCAGGTCGAGCGACGTGGACTCCTACTTGTTCATAAGTGCCAATAGGCTAAAAATATAGCAAATTTTCTTCCAGTATGTTTGAGTGCCTGTATGATGTGGTTGTAGATTGAAAATAGTGCCTTTCTATTTGTGTTCATGTTTGTTGATTTCTTTTTGTATATACTTGTAAATTTTGTTGTTAATTATTATATTGTCACACGTGGAGTCCATCTGTCAGACAATAAGACATAGGCCTACCCATACTTGTAGTTGTAGACATAGATTTAATACCGTAAGTGTAAAGGATCTGATATGATCACTTGACGATTGAAACTGGTCATCCAAGTGTATTTATTAATCACTTTCGATTTCTGCAAAAAATGAAAGTAGACTTATGAAATCTACACAGGGCCAAAACTAGGTGTGTGTGTGTACTCTGCATGTCTGTCCCCCGTATCAATTCAAACACGACGAAATCGAATTGAACGAAATTTGGTACAGAGGTAGCAATAGCAAAGGGCACCTCAGTGTCATGTTTTATATTGCCGCCATATTTACCAAAACTTAATGGCGGCCACTCAAATATTTAAAACATAAAATTAAATTACGTCCAAACTAATCATTGTACCTTTACCAAATTTGGTAAAAGCATACGTTCGTATGGGACGAGTCTTGTGCCCAAACTACAAGGTCATCAGCCGTACCATTTAAGGATGGCGGCCGTGTGAATTATGCAAACTTTATAATAAGAAAAGTCAAAAGCCAAAAAGGTGGGCAATAGACAGACTGAAAGAGAAGGATGTAAACGAAAGATTCAAGAAGAGTATAAAGGAAGGACTAATGAAAAACCCTAAACAAACTTCAATTGCAGACGAATGGGCACTTTTGAAGAATGAAATAACAAAATCCGCAGAAGAACACATTGGTAGGAAAGAAAGAATAGGTAGAAAACCGTGGATCACTCAGGATATACTAGAATTGATGGATGAAAGGCGGAAACACAAGAATGTAATAAATGAAAAGGGGAAAGCAGAATACAAACGTCTGGGAAATGAGGTTAACAAGAAGTGCAAGGAAGCGGAAAGAATAATGGTTGAAAGAGAAATGTGCAGGTATAGAAAATTGTCTGAAATTAGGAAAAGTAGACACAGCTTATCGAAGGATTAAGAATACTTTTGGGGAAAAGAAGATTAAGTACTGTAATATTAAGGACACAAATGGAAAGCCTCTAACAGATAGGGAAGAAAAGGTTGAGAGATGGAAAGCTTACATAGAGAGTTTGTATAAGGGAAAGGAGATTGAGAATCATGTAATGGAAAGGGAGGAGGAAATTGATGTGGATGCGAAAGGACATTTAATATTGAGATCAGAATTTGATAAACTTGGGAAGACTTAAGTAGGAACAAAGCACCAGGCATAGATGATATACCGATTGAGTTGCTACGCTGCATAGGAGATGAAGATCTGATCAGGTTATTTCACTTGGTGTGTAGGATTTATGAGACAGGTGAGGTAGCCCCTGATTTCAAGAAGAATGTAATCATCCCTATACCAAAGAAAGTGGGAGCTGACAGATGTGAAGATTACCGTACAATCAGCTTGATTACTCATGCTTCAAAGATCCTGTCTAGAATAATTTACAAGAGGATTGAAAGCCAGATAGAAACGGATTTGGATGAAGACCAGTTTGGTTTCAGGAGAAATGTAGGAACAAGGGAAGCTGTACTAAGTCTTAGGCTGATTTTGGAAGGTAGAATAAGGAAAGTTAAGAGAACGTTCATGGCTTTTGTAGACTTAGAAAAGGCTTTTGATAACGTTGATTGGACTAAATTGTTTGACATTTTGAAATCGATTGGAATAAAGTACAGGGATAGGAGGGTGATATACAATCTATACAGAAATCAGACAGCAGTCATTCGAGTTGAAGGACATGAGAGAGAAGCTGGTATTCAGAAAGGTGTAAGGCAAGGTTGCAACTTATCACCCATACTTTTCAATCTTTACATTGAACAAGCAATGAAGGAAATTAGAGAAAAATTTAAAGTGGGAGTGAAGATTCAAGGAGAAATAATTTCAACTCTGCGATTTGCTGATGACATCGTCATCTTAGCCGACAAGCCTGAGGATTTGAATGAGTTTTTGAATGGTATGGACTCCGTCTTACGGAAAGAATTCATGATGAAAATTAATAAATGTAAAACAAAAATACTGGAATGCAGCCGAATTAAATCAGAAACCTGTATGGAGATCAAATTGGCAGGTGAAAAGCTGAAGGAAGTAGGAGACTTCTGTTACTTAGGAAGCAGAATAACCAGTGATGGACGAAGCAAAGAGGATATAAAAAGTAGGTTGGCTCAGGCAAAGAAAACATTTCTACAAAAAAGGAATCTGCTGACATCGAATATAGATTTAGGTATTAGGAAGTCATTTTTGAAAGCCTTTGTCTGGAGCGTGGCTCTCTATGGAAGTGAAACTTGGACTATTGGTGCAGCAGAAAAGAGGAGAATTGAAGCATTTGAAATGTGGTGTTACAGGAGAATGATGAAGATCAGATGGGTAGATATGGTAACAAACAAAGAGGTATTAAGACGAGTGGGAGAGGAGAGATGCTTCTGGAGATTGCTAATGAAGAGAAGAGATAGGTTGGTAGGACACATACTAAGACACCCAGGAATAGCAAGCTTAGTTATGGAGGGAAGGGTCGAGGACAAGAACTGTAGGGGTAGACCAAGGTTAGAATATGTTAAACAGATTGCCTCGGATGTAGGGTGTGGTAGCTATGTAGAGATGAAACGATTAGCTCAGGACAGGGAGGCATGGGAGAGCTGCATCAAACCAGTCAAAGACTGAAGACTCAAACACACACATGGGACCCACCAGTTCCGATTATCGAACCGAGAATCGTTTAAACTGTTCTAAAGGACGTGGCCCGTTCGAAATTAAAAGTTTATATTGTAATATTACAGTGCAGAAGTGATTTTAAAAAGTTGAGGGTTCTCGGTTACATGACAAGATGGCAGCTGATCTCTCGTTTTGACCTAATTTCATTAAGTTGCATGCAATATAGCCTACTGACCGAAATAATATGAACATTGTACGAAATGGGTTATAATGGATATACATGTATACTCAAGTGATGAAATCGTTTAGTGAAAGTCATTATTTGCTAAGACGTTGTGTGTAAATCAATTGATAACGGTTAACTTGAGAGGACATGTTTGGCTCTGTGGTTAGACCTTGGTCTGTCACCCGGTCCACCGGGGTTCAAATCATATCAGAGTATATATTTAATTAAAACAACACCGAATTATTTTGTATTTTGCGAATTGTTCTTCTAAGTTTTTAATTTATTATTTGTATTCTGTGAGTTTTGAACTAACGCAGTGTTAGCAATTGCCATGTGCTTGCGCTATGCCTACCAGATGACAGGCGGGCGGCGTTGCCAACTTAATGACACAGCTTGAGAATTGTAAGACACACGGAAAGCGATCTTGCCCAGCATATACAGTAAGCAGAAATGTAAATTCTGTGGGAAGTTACGACATTTTGAAATATTTTGCGGGTCGAAAAAGAAGATTCATGCAGTTGTTGAACATATATTCGATGAGCTAACCGTTGATTTTGATCGTTTTTTTTTTTTCAACGTTGGCCATGTTTATGTTTTACTGATGTTGTTTCATTGAAATCACAACATCCAATTACTTCTCTCTGACACCTTGCAACAGATCAGTTTATATGATAATTTAATTGCAACTAACTGTTGTGACTGTAAGTTGATTATCATTACGTACTTGCTTGCAGTCTGTTTTGTTTTATAGATAGATGCACCAAGTAGTTGGTCTTGGCCCAACCATAGTACGGTATTCACACATTACGTAACCTTCCCATACCCTTTGCGTTAAAAGTTGTTGAATTCACAAAATACAGTGCATTACAGTACCGTTCAATTATCACGAGGATATGCGTCAACTTTGGGACAGTGACAGAATGTGGTCTAGAAACAAGATGTTCAGTAAAGAACATGTAGCCTACTTTATCCTAAATGCATGGGTATTGTTATAGCTCTTTGTCCTTCTCAAGGAGTGTAATTGTTGGTTGTAGTAGCTTGTTGAAATGCAACGTGCTATAGGGATAATAAACATGAATATGAGGTGCCCTTTGCTAGTGCTACCTCTGTACCAAATTTCGTTCAATTCGGTTTCACCGTGTTTGAATTGATAGGGGGAATCGATTTTCACACATACTTGGCCACCATCTGCAAACTATTGGGCTGATGATCTTGCAGTTTGGTCAGAATATGCTTCCCACATAAAGATATGTTGTTGCAAAATTTGGTAGAGACTAGATTATTAGGTTGGTCGTAATTACATTTTAGCTTTTAACATTTGGGTGACCGCGATTACGTTTCCGTCAAGATGGCGGTGATATAAAACATGACACTGAGGTGCCCTTTGCTAGTGCTACCTCTGTACCAAATTTCGTTCCATTCGGTTTCACCGTGTTCGAATTGATAGGGGGAATCGATTTTCACACAAAGATGGCCGCCATACGCAAAATATTAGGTTAATGATCTATTAGTTTGGTCAAAGGATGCTCCCTCCATAAAGATATGTTGTTGCAAAATTTGGTAGAGATCGGATGATTAGGTTAATCGTAATTTGATTTAAGCTTTGAACATTTGTGTGGCCGCCATTACGTTTCCGTCAAGATGGCGGCGATATAAAACATGACACTGAGGTGCCCTTTGCTAGTGCTACCTCTGTACCAAATTTCGTTTCATTCGGTTTCACCGTGTTCAAATTAATAGGGGGAATCGATTTTGACACAAAGATGGCCGCCATCCGTAAACTGTTAGGCTAATGACCTATTAATTTGGTCAGAAGATGCTTCCTCCATAAAGGTATGTTGTTGCAAAATTTGGTAGAGATCGGATGATTAGGTTAGTCGTAATTTCATTTAAGCTTTGAACATTTGTGTGGCCGCCATTACGTTTCCGTCAAGATGGCGGCGATATAAAACATGACACTGAGGAGTCCTTTGCTAGTGCTACCTTTGTACCAAATTTTGTTCAATTCGCGTTCACCGTGTTCGAATTGATAGGGGGGGGCAGACATTCAGAGTACACACACACTCACACACACACAACAGACTCACACACACACATACACACACACAGACAGACACACTTTTTTTCGCCCTGTGTTGATCTCATAAGTCTACTTTCATTTTTTGCAAAAATCGAAAGTAGGCTAAACAAGATGTTCGGGAAAGAACATATAGCCTACTTTCTCCGAAATGTATGGGTATAGTTATAACTCTCTGTCCTTATCATCTCCTAATTTCTTCCTATTTGAAGTGCAAATTGGCACACAGGATTTGAACAGTGGCGTTCAAACCATAGTTTATAATTTACCCCAGCATTTTGCAATTTCATCAGCAAACACTCCAAACACCGACTACTTACAATAATTGAAACTTCGTTGCTCTAATAAGGCCCATCTACAATGCGCAGTCGGCAGTCCGTAGTTGGTAGTCCTCGGTCGGCAGTCGCGATCGACTCCGTGTATACTATAGGCACCATACACAACATGAAGTTGCAGTTGGTAGCTGGCAGTTGGCAGTCGAGAATTTTATCCTTGACTGCCAACTACCCGACTGCAGCAATGTAATAGCCAATCAGAGCAGATCAGAAACTGACGTCACGTTGTTGTTCTGTGTCGTGTACGAATGATATAGAACTAAGTGAAGTAACTTCGCAACCCGTTAATTTATAGGCTAATCTTAAATACACGGTATAACAAAATAATCCATCTCCAAATCATCCATATTGCAAGTTTTGAGATTATCAACAACGCCTCTGTGCACAAGGAATAAACGAATGTTACTGTCTTATTACTCCTAGCAGTCGTTAAGACTGGGTTCACTAACTGGCCGGTATAGAGCGCTGCTCGAATCTATAGTTTCTGCATAGTACAACTGAAGGCTGGAAGATGTCACTCCAGTGGAGAATGTCGTTTTTTTAATATATAATTTCCTTTGCAAAAAGCACCATATAAAGCTTTATTTTATAACGTCTCAGTACTCAAGAAACAATAAATATAAAAACTAGTCGTGATATCTAGTTGTGAAATATCGAACAATATAATCCTAACAGAGCGAGTGCATTCTAGCGGCCAGAAGAAGAAACTTTTCAATAAAATCTGTTACCTTTTTGTCAGCTAGATGTCTCGATTAAATCTGCTGGCGAATTATGTTTTAATTAAGTATATGTTTTTGCACCGTAATATGCACAATATAACGCTTAATTTTAAAACGTCTGAGTCATTACAAAGCAACAAATATGTAAAATGTCAAGCAAAAAACTAACTCTGATGGGGTTTGAACCATAGGCATATGAATGACAGACTAACGCTTTACCACTGAGCTAATTGTGTCAACGAATATCGTTCTATATAAAATGACTTACATAGAACTTGTTAGCAAATAATGATTTATACTAAACGATTTCATCACTGAAGTATATTATTTATATATAAAGCATTTCATACAAAGTTTATTTATTTTGTTTCAGTACGCTATATTGCCTGCAATACTCAAATTAGTGAAATATAAGTCAGGCACAAGATATCCGCTGCCATCTTGTCTTATTAATGAATCAGCTGAGCTTTTTAAAATCACGTCTGCACTATAGTATTACAAAATAAACTTTTAATTTCGTACGTGCCTCTTCCTTTAGAACAGTTAAAACGATTCTCGGCTCGATAATCGGAACTGGTGGGTCCCATGATATGGATTATAAAGTTTGCATAATTCGCACGGCCGCCATCCTGAAATGGTATGGCGGACGACCTTGTAGTTTGGTCACAAGACGCATCCTATACGAAGGTATGTTGTTACCAAATTTGGTAGAGATTGGATGATTTGGTTAGTCGTTATTTGATTTTACGTTTTGAACGTTTGAGTGGCCGCCATTCAGTTTTAGTAAAGATGGCGGCGATATAAAACATGACACTGAGGTGTCCTTTGATAGTGCTACCTTTGTACCAAATTTCGTTCAATTCGCATTCACCGTGTTCGAATTGATAGGGGGGACAGACATTCAGAGTACACACACTCACACACACACACACAGACTCACACACACACATACACACACACAGACTCACACACACACATACACACACACAGACAGACACACTTTTTTCGCCCTGTGTTGATCTCATAAGTCTACTTTCATTTTTTGCAAAAATCGAAAGTAGGCTAAAATAGTTCTATGTGCTATAATTTTAGACGAGGAGGAGCTTAGGACAAGAAAGAGGAAACGAAGTAAATGGGTTCATGATATATGTTAAAAGAGCGAAATGCAGAAGGAGTTAGTTAGTTATTGTTGGTTTAAGGGGCGGAACTACGAGGTCATCTGCCCCTGCAGAAGGAGAATATGTTACTTTTATTGAAACTACTTGTGCTATGCATGGGTTTCTATTGTATCAGTTATACACGGGATGAACGGATTAAAATACACGAACATATGTTGACTAAAATGTATTGAACAAGACACAGGATACAAAAAATGGAAAAGAACATGAAGTCACAGTATAGTAACCATATACAGTATGGACACATCAAGCCTTTACCATGTAATTTTTTTTTCGTCATGGTTTTGAAACGGCCGTCACCAGAAGCACCGCACGCACGCACGCATGACGGCGACGGTTCACCATGTATCCGCGAGAGAGCAGCGTACCCATATTCTTTGAGTGCGGCCTGTCGATTTTGTCTGAAGATAATATTGCGATAAATTATTAAACACAATACAGTGTTTTAATTTTGGAATTTAATCAACAGCAGAAATGCCCAACATCTGTGCGGTAAAATTTTGCCGCAGCTCTTACCTCACCGGACACAGCAGCTTATTCCGGTTTCCTCGGCGACTGGAACGGTAAGTACAAACACCGAACATTACAATTGAATGCTTTTGGTTCTAATAAGCATGAAATACCAGTCCCTCAGATACCTATCCACTAATTCACAAATTCCTATTCCAGATGCAATGACTGGGTAAAGGCCTGTAATCGGGAGAATTTGCTGGAATACGGGTTAAATCTACACAAGTCAATGTATAGGGTGCCTTCATTTCTCACAGGAAATGTTTTACACCACAAATGAGGGCAGTTCTAGCCTGAGATTAGGCCCTAATGCCCTACCAATATTAAATATCTACCAGTGGCGGCTGATGGATAATTGTTCTGGGTGTTGCGCTATTTTCATTAAGGGGGGGGGGGTTAAGTTGGTACATGGGCACCCGCAGGATTTTTTCAAGGGTGGGGGAGTAATATGTTTTTCATTTTATTACCTCGTCACTAGGTGTTATTGAAACGTACACCCCCGCGCAATTTTCGTTTCATTTCTTACTTGCTTCGTGATATTCATTATTTGGCTGCTCTTAAATCGTTGGGTACATGATCTTTATGGCATGAATGGGAGGAATATTTTTTTTTTAGCTCAGAGTTTTTGTCCATAGGAGTTCTTTGTGAATCATCGTCATAAATCATTTATTTTAAACAGGCAAAAGTAGTCGTATCACCATGTAGGCCTACCGACAAAAATAAAAATCAAGCAGTTCATTAAAATGGTAATGTTAATCCAGTTCGCCGATTTTCTAAATAACTGAAGATATTCTCAAATAATCCAAAATTTCTAAGTTAAATAAAACTTTGGAATTATCCCTACATGTAAATCAGTTAACCATCAGTAACTTCAATTTATGAAATAAACTGGTGTGACAATGAACAATTTCAGGGGGGGAGGGGGCACGGCGCCTCCTTGTGCACTCCCCCTCCTGCGGACGCCCATGAGGTGATAGGACTGCTTGATATCGGAGAAAACTGTATTCAATTGCGCGGTAAAACGGATGTACCGGTACCTCATTTATAACGAATGCCGCAGTTCAGAGACATCACATTTTCATCGGATTAAATGGAATATAAGTTAGTCTACATGAAACCCTCATGAGAACAAAACAATGTAAGTTATATACGAGGGTGAGTATCACAAGTACGCCCAACATTGCAAAACATAGTATCGGCTGTTGCCGGAGCATCTCGGATGTCTCCGGCCGCGCCTCGGCTTCCTGGTTGCAATGAGCTGGCAACGACTAGCCGTGTTAACTGTTGGGATAGGGCTTACCCGGTCTAGCATCTCTGCCATACCCTTCACTATTGAGATCTGGTCGGTGCTCGGGGCTGGCAACGACCAAGCGGACGAGCGCTCCTAGACGGCTGGCGCGCTTCGCTTTCTCAGTCAGTTCACAATACTGTAACTTACTATGAGATTTCCTGAATTATTAAAGAACAGAATTATGAATTTCTAAACATATAACAGGAAACATACGGCTTTTAATACTAAAAATATTATCGCGGTATTAATTGTTTTTCATGAATTAATCTGGTCGTTGGTCAACACTGCAACCTGATTACCGGCCACCACTGATATCTACCCTAGAGAAGGTATGGTTTCCTTTAAAGTGTCAATTTTCTAACCTCTCTTAAGGTAACTCTACCGGTTTTCGTCACTGAGCCAATACTCGTCACTCGCATATATAAGTACAAATAATAAGCCTGTCAACGGGTCTTGCTCAACGCACAAAGTCTTACGAGATTCGTCATACCTTCGTTACTGATAACGAGCAACTTTGCGAAATCATGCATGCGATGCAATAGGTGATTCCCAGTGTCAAACATCTCCTGTGTATTTATTAATCTCGTGTAATTTATTTCAGGATTAGGGCATAACCCAGCTCTTTTTGGGTACATTCGTGTTGACCGACTGAAAAGCACCAAACTTTTGTTTATCTCCTGTGAGTTGAGCTGTCTTGACACAGCGTATTGCTTCTCGCATGAGCTAAGCAGGCACGCGAGTATAATTATGTGCATACGTGTTATGTTCCGGCGTTTTAAAATGTTACAAGTGTGTGATATAGTTGGTAATTGTTTCTGTAACATATGCGATTTGCTCACGTGACATGCGTGACGAACACTAGTGCACGTGCACGATAATGTTAAACTTTGCGTTAACGTTTCCGAACCAATAAACATTTACAGTGTGCTGTTATAATGTAGATCTGTCTTTTTGACGGCCGTAGGTCTAGGCTGGCTGCGTGGCTCAGCGGTAACGTTCTCGCTAGCTGTTGCAGGATCGAATCCTGGCGCAGTCATCTGGAATTTGTGGGTGCACAAATGCGAGGGAGCCGTGTCAGTAGATTTACTGCTTACGTTAAAGATCCCCTTCGGGGCAAAATTCTGGCACCCCGGCGTCTCTAAAAGCCGCAGTAGTTAAAAGGGAGGTAAAACAAATAACATTATTAGTAGTAGTTTTACAGTTTACAGTTTGTTTATATAACCAAATTTTACATTTTTTTGATCCTGCCAAGCTTACGCTTGTCGGTAGGTGCCAATCATAATTACATATATGTTAACAAACACAATTACATTCACACGTATAGCGTCCAATCTCTCACCTTCCAATTATTATATATAGTGCCGCTAATAATAATTCACAAAAAAATATTCAATCACCTCATAGCAAGTAATTATGGTTAATAAGATTATATGTTAATGTTAATACAATAAAGCAATTGGAGAAAAGTATAGTATTTTTCTTCCTTCCTTCCTTAATAACTTAATACATGTCTTTACTATTTTAAAAACTTAACTTAAAACATAAAATTAAAACTTAAAATTCAAATGTTATATCATGTTTATAGTCTATTACTTATTACTTATTAATTTCAGCTTATTTGCTTCTTTGCAATACTTGCCAGAAACATTTCCCAGTGAAGTCTGATTGACCTGATTTTTAAGTGTAAAACTGTCAATTTACATTGTGGTTTGTCAATACCAAATATGCATTCTGTCCAGTCATCCATACTGTCCAGTACCCTTTGATGGTTATCATCAGAATCTATGAAGTCCAGGTTTTAGAACAAAAATTTTAAGGTATTTACAATTATTTTCTTTTTATGATAAAACAAATAATAGGAGGTGGGTACCCTTTACATATGATCCAAAGTAGTTGTCCACTTAGTCTAAGGAGTTATTTAATAACCAATTTTTATTAGCTTATTTTGTTTTTGCCATATTCTCAAGGATCAACAGTGAATGTGGTAGCTTATTAAATAGAAATGGCACCATGTAAGCTAATGATCTTTTGCCAAATTCATTATTTGTTTTTGGAATTACAAAATGTGTGCTCTTAAATCTTGTTCCTTTTTGATGCTTTAAATGTTCTTTGAAATTACTATTAAAATAATGTTCCATAATTATCATGAAATGCATTAGGCCCCTACAAGACATTATCTGACAATTGGAGAACATTATCACTGGTGAGTATAATCCATGCCTTTCACCATGTCTTACAAAGAATTTTAGGAAACGTGTTTGAATGCTGTTAATTCTATTAACGTATGTGTTTGAAGCAAGTCCCCAAGTATTCCTTATCGAATTATACTTTCCACTAATCCATAGTACGTCATTCTTAGCACTAAGGTAGGCATATTTTGCCTCAGATGGAAAAATTTACTTAAAAGTATTCTCAGTTTGGAAGTAACTTGATTAATATGCTTGTCCCACCTGAAAGTACAATCGATATACACACCTAAGTATTTTTGCACAGTTACATTTTTTACTGGTGTACAGTTACCACAGTTATTGTTGCTACTTGCCATGCAATCACAGTCATATATTTTTAGATGTACCTTTTGTAATAAAATCATTGGAGACCGAATGTGCATTGTTGTTGTTTTTTCACTGTTAATTATTAAGCCATGATCATGAGTCCATCTCTGTGGCACATTGAAGTCTACTTGCAAGTAATTTTCTGCCTTGTTAAAATCCTTATGAACTGATACCAGTATTGTATCATCAGCATAATGCAGTATTTGTGAGTTCTTCAAATGCTGAGCAAGATTATTTACATATATCAACAAACAGCAAAGGTCCGAGGTTACTTACTACCTTGTGGAATACCCATTCTTATTATTTTCTCTTCAATAAATGTTTCACCAATTTTCACCAGAAAGTTCCTTTCCTCTAGGTAATTTTCCATTAGTTCAAGTACTGGGCCTCGTATACCAATTTTTCTTAGTTTTTCTATAAGAATCTCATGGCGAAGGGTGTCGAAAGCTTTACTGAAGTCGATGAAGACTACCAGAACTTGTTTCCCTTGATCAAGTTTTTTATTTACTAGCTCAGCAAATTTTCCAAGCAATGTCCCAGTTCCCATACTTTTCCTGTATGCAAATTGTTGATCTGTTAGTAACCTATTTTCCTCCAAGAACCCCATAATTTTGTCTGTTAAAAATGTTTCTATTGTCTTGCACACTGCCGAGATCATGGAAATAGGGCGGTAGTTATTTACATCTGTGCCTATCCCTTCTTTTAAACCAGGTCTGACTACTGATGTTTTTAGAATATCAGGGAATGAACTTTCTGAAATTATCAAATTCATTAGTTTGACAATGATTTTATGCACCTTTTCCCCTCCCATTTTTAAATGTTTCATTTGTATCCTGTCCAACCCAGCAGACTTATTTGTTTTCATTTTTTCTATAATTTGTTTAATATTGCCATCTGTAGGTCTTGTGAGCCACATACTTTTATCATTAAACTGACAAACATAACTACCTAATGTCTTGTCACAGTTATGTACTATACTCTCAGTTCCTCGCTTAAAGTGTGATGCAAATTTTTCAGATATAGACTGTTTCTCGGTTCCACTGAAGTGCTTCATAATTACTTCATCCACCCCACCCCTGTGATGTCCTTTAATTAAATAATTAACTTCTTGCCAAATTTTCCTAGAGTCTCCTTTAAACGTTTGAAACCTATTCATGTAGTACATTTCTTTTTCTTTCCGCATGTGTTTTGTCAGTTTGTTTCTAAATTCCTTGTATTGTTCTTTATATTTGCCATTACTAGGATTACTTCTCCATTTAAAAAAAATCTCTTTTCGCTATGCTGTCCAAAATATCCCTGTTCACCCAAGGTTTAATTCCAATGCTCTTTCGCTCCTCGGTTCTTACAGTCAACACTTTTTTACAAGTGGCTCGCTCACAAATGTCATCATATTCTTGTTTTAGAGCATTATAACATGACTGCATATCATTTGACTCAAAGACTGCCTTAAAATCTGTTTCATTTATGTATTTCTCAACTAATTTGTCACTAATGAATGTTATAATTTTTGTGTTATCCCTTCCTTGTTCTGATATGCTATCATGTTCTATTGATATCCCTATACCCACCATATAATGATCAGATATTTTTTCCTTTACTACAGCAGAAGTCCAGTTATCCTACCTATCTCTAATAAAAATATGATCTATGCAAGACACCTTAATTTCTCCAAGCACAATTTCTTCACGTGTAATCGAGCTAATACATCTTGTTAATCCATATGCAGTTAAAAATTCTTCATACTTATTTACCATGGCATCTGGCTAGTCCAACAGGTTTATGTTGACATCACCAATTAATATTATCTGTGCATCCTTCCCCACTAGATTTAGTACACCTTCAAGATCATTTAAAAATCCATTCACACATTCTGTACCTGGTCTATATACACAAAGCAAGATATATTTAATACCAGTATTCATCTCAATTTCACCAAACATATGCTCACAGTTGTCAGCTTGGAATACTAGTGGCATATAACGTAGATCATTATGTACAAATATCATCATACCACCTCCTTTCCTGGCCTACCTCGTCACATTATATTGTACATAGTTGTCTATTTTAAAAACCTCAGTCAGATCATTGTGGATGTTAATTTCAGCCAAGACAATGATATCTATATGCTTATTTGCAACACTTGCCAGAAACATTTCCCAGTGAAATCTAATTGACCTGATGTTTAATTGTAACACTGTCAATTTACTTTGTGGTTTGTCAATACCAAATATGCATTCAGTCCAGTCATCCATACTGTCCAGTACCCTCATAGAGTTAAAATTATCATCAGAATCTATGAAATCCATGTTTTAGAAATAAAATTTAAGATATTTTCAAATATTTTGTGGTAATGATAATACAAATAAGATGTTTACATATGAACCTAACCTGTATGCTCACAGTTATCAGTTTGGAATACTAGTGGTGTATAACGTAGATCATTATGTACAAATATCATCATGCCACATCCTTTCCTTGCCTCCCTCGTCACATTATATTGTACATAGTTGTCTATTTTAAAAACCTCAGTCAGATCACTGTGGATGTTAATTTCAGCCAAAACAATTATATCTATATGCTTATTTGCAACACTTGCCAGAAACATTTCCCAGTGAAGTCTAATTGACCTGATGTTTAAGTGTAACACTGTCAATTTACATTGTGGTTTGTCAATTCCAAATATGCATTCTGTCCAGTCATCCATACCTCTTAGCGTTAAAATTATCATCAGAATATATGAAATCCATGTTTTAGAACTATTTTTTTAAAGATATTTACAAATATTTTGTTGTTATTGATAATGCAAGTAAAATGTGGTATGCTTTACACATGAACCTAACCTGTCAATATAGAATACTAACCTGAACTTAAATTTCATAATGACAACTAGGCTATGATTTTCATTTGATCTTCTTAAGGTCATCATAATCTTCGATTCTGATTAACCGTTCATTTTGATCCTTCCTGACAAAAATCTTTCCATTTTTCACCCATGTGAATCAAAAACCTCTCTCGCTACTAGCCTGCTTTGTTTTCCAGAGCAAGGCTTTAAAGTACGGGGTGAGGTTCTCATTGAGAAAGATTTTTCGTGGGCCTGTACCTGCATTTATGTCCTCATGCGTAAGCTGGTCCTTCTTTTTGTCGAGCCACTGGTTCCGTACACGTTTTGATGTGAACTGCACTATCACTACAGGAGGCCTACTGGTATTTTCTCGCTGAGGTAGGGTGTGTATGACTTCTATGTCTTCATCCCTGTGAGGTACATGCAGTCTCTCAGCAAGCTTCGCCATCTCTTTCCGCAGATTTTGTGGTTCACTGCCATTCTTGGTCTCTAAACCGTGTACTTCTAGGTGTACACCCCTCCCATACTGTTCCAAATTGTTCAGTCTTTTACTCAGGCCATTTATTTCTCTGTTCTTGTCTGTTATTTTAGTCTTTAGGTTATTTACACTTTGAGATAACCGTAGAGTGGGGCGAAGTCGATAAAAAATACGTTTTTTGACATATTACAGTATGAAGATGACGGAATGCAATTTTGAAAACGTATATATATATGAAGCTTCATCAATCTAATGCTTGCATAACAACATGACAACTTCTGTAAATTACGAAACTATTACTGTTTGAAGTGTGATCGGCTTCACCCCACCTGGTGGGGTGAAGTCGATCACAGGTTTATTTCAGCCTAGAAACGACTTCACACATCATATGGGGTGAAATCGATCATCATTTTAGTTTTTAAAATATTTCAATCATGATTTAACATATAGAAATGGCAAAATTATTTCATTTTACTAATATTTAACGCTAGCGAGCTTACTCTCTAAAGCATACAATATAATTCGTAAAACAAAGATTCCCTATCACTTAATTCTCGATTATTGTTATGTTAATTTCTGCGATAGTCTATGGAAGATGTAGCGTACTCTTTTTAAACTCTTTGAGAGCAATTTCATTATTATTTTCTTTACAAAAACCAATTACATTCAGAGACAATTGACAAATTGTATCCAATAATAGCTTTGTTTTCCTCTACATTTCATACATTAGTACGTTTCAGAGGAAACCCCCACTCTGAGCACTTAACTAAACCTTCAATCAAACAATTTTCATCAGTGGTATTCAATGCAAGTTATCCTCCAAACGTTCAGTCTGTTTACCTTTGACCCAGTAGTATTGTGTTTACCTTTGACCCAATCATTTAGGATAGTATGTCATTCAGAGGCTTTTCTGATGCGAATTTTCCCCCCTTTTTACTCTTTGCACAGCATTGTTCAAATACTGAACATTATAATATCGATTCCCAGCAGCGCCTGGCTTCTTCTGATATATTCGTACCATGATCGACTTTACCCTACCAAATGTAAACATTCGGTATAATACATTATACGCTGCCGAAGTGACGCGCCTAGCAACCGTATGGGCGCAGCCACATTGGACCCAAACAACTGGTTGCTAGGTTTTTTATACATAGGAAGCTGCATTAACGCTGCGCAGTGTCTTGAATTTTGTTGATAAAAAGGTGTAATATGCGTGAAATAAGGCAAACGCCTCCCGTGAAGATCATCCACAATGTTGGAGCTACAAAAGAGAAGTGAAATTTTATTCATAAAGTACGAGAATTTTGCGAGATAATATGAATAAAGTCGACCTCACTCCTGAGGCAAGAATTGCATGGCGGGTTCTACAAATTATAAATATTTATCTATAACATCATTTAGTGGATACAGTATATCTAATATAGAGAGATATTTGGGACATATATGTCACATAGAGGGGTTTTTGGTTCATGTGGGCAGTGTAGTTGTAATTAAATATGGATTGTACTCAGTGGCGGCCGGTGGCATATAAAGCTGGGTGTTGCACCAACATTTCTGATGTCGCAATTTTATATGGGAAGTTTACACATGTAACAAAAATCAATTAACGTTAGATAAACTACATTTCTATAAAACTAAAATACATGGGTTTTCCAAACTAACTGTACGTTCGACAAATAGACAAATTTTAATGGCTCTTTTGGGCTTCTTCCTATAAGAATTCATAAAAAATCATATGTATGTATTTACGCCCTATGCCTGAATTCATTGGAAGAATTTAAAACACAGCAGGTTGTCTAAGGTTGGGTCTCTATCTCCAGGATAATAAACATTCTCAACATAAAAACATGGCAACCGAAAAGTTTGTACGTTACGAAAAATGATATTACTAACAAAGACGGGCACATATTCTGCATAAGGATAGGATTTTTTTTTTTACTATAGCTTGAACCCCATCAGAGGAACCAGCCATGAAATGCGCTCTGTCATACGTCTGCGCAATTCATTTTTGCGGAGTTTCATTCAATTTCTGCTTCTTTAATTAATCCAGTAAACACGCTGCTAATGTGTGTGCATCATGTTTTGTTTGCCTCTTACTACGTAACTTATCGGTACACAACAGCCATCTGAAATATGTTTGAAATATCACAAGTTTCATCTGCTATAATGGCTAAAATTTCCGATTCCTTTATTTGCTTTGATACTTCTTCTTGGCAAACCACCAACATAATCTGTAAAATTTAATTTTGAATTGTTTTGGACGTTCCTTTGAAAACAGTTGCCCTTACCAAAATGACCTTTAACACAGCATCCAACTCAACGCTAAAATTAATTAGTTCTCTCAAAACACCTGGATTTGTTGATGTTACACTTTCATCATGATCACGCAAGGCCAGTTCGAAAGAGCCACAGAAACGAATACAGTTTATTACAATATTTAACACATACCTATTGTGCCTAACTTCTTCGTTATATTCCGCAATTTACCTTCTATAGACACTGTCCAATTGTGCAGCTTCGTTAACAGTTCCAAAAAGTGTCAATTTCAAACAGCTGAAGATTGGTTGGTTCCTCAGTTTAGGAGCTGCGACAACGCGGTCATATCCTGTACTTTGGGTGTGTGGAGAATCTGTCTGATAACCGGTGTTAATTGTGATGGCTGTATTAGTGAGTGTCATCTGTTTTTAATTCAAGTGAGGACTGCAGACATTGAATTTCAAGCAGTTCCTACTTTTGGCGCCAAAGGCCACCGTAAACGACTACTAGTTCAGAACTTGGTTACTACACGCCACCGCAGTCGGCTCCTGGCGACGAACGTTGGAACCTAAGAGCGTTGTTCAAATTTTAACCTATAATTTAGCTTCACACAGGTGTAATTAGTGGAAGATTCTTTAACATGCCATAAATCTATGACATGGGACCGCCGGCTTTACTTCCCCTCCGAAGGAGTGCATACTGAGGGATTTTTAACGCTCTTAAAAATCCGACGACTTCGGCCGGGTTTGAACCCGCGATCTTGGACATAGAGGCTCAGCATGCTACCAACCACGGCACCAAAGCCACTCAGCTGAAGATTCATGTTTCTTTATTTTAGGGATTAATTTCCGTAACTCCTATTTTGGTACACGCGGATTCTCCACCAACAAACATGGAAAACAGAATAAAGTTTTTTTTTAATGTCGCATTCACATAACCAATTCTTCTTCTTCCTTCGATTTTGGCCTACTGTGGACCACGGAAAACAACTGATTTGTTGGTTAGTCTTTTTTTCTTCTCCCAAAATTTCTTCATCCTTTCGCTGTGGTTCCTCCTCCTCTCATTATTATTGCCTTAAATATATCCTTTAAACGCCCTCGTAGCCTATACTTATATTTTGGACAATACTTATCTGGTAATGGTCAACCGAGTGTTTTTACTGTGAGTTTATCGTCATCAGGGAGCTGGGAAAGCTGTCTAACTAGTAAATTACTTGCTCTATTAATTTTCACTTACACTCCACAAATTAATGTTTCAAACTAAACATTCCGTTTAAATAAAATACTAGCTTACAAGATGCACAGATGATACATCTGGGTGCTATATCGGAAAGTGGCGCGAAAGGCAAACTAACAAAACACTGAATTTTTCTAGCCTGAAATTTCGTAGTGAATGCATAGTAGTGAATCAACCAAACAATAATAATAATAATAATAATCGGTTATGTATCTGCCTGGAACCAAAATACTCAATCAACTAAATACAGAACTAATCGCAACCCAAATCCCGCAAGAACAAGAGTGGTAAAAGCAAACATAAACCGCTACAGTACACCAACAATACGTCGCAAAATAGTTCAGCCACTTATCTACTGTACTTATAGCACGGTGGCGTTCTTAGGCTCGCTTCACAGAACAATTGACAAACATATTAAATGAAGTTATGATGAGAAAACATCTAAAAATAATTGGGTGTGAACCAACTAATGTCTCCCTATGAAATTCCGATATTTGTACTGTTGCGGGTGGTGTAGCATTCCCTAGTGGTGTGGGAAAGAAACTACCCTTCAGGGGTGGATGACCTCGTAGTTCCGCCCCTTAAAACAACAGTAACTAACTAAACTACCCTTCGCGGGATAAGAGAAATCGAGGGTGTTGTTATTTCCAATGAGTGGTGCAATCTAACGGGGCCATTTGGAACTGAGTATTGCCAGGGGGCTGGCAGCTCGTCTGCAACTCCCTACAACCCATGCTGGCCAGCAAGCATGTACAAGCTTGGCCTCGTCCCTGCCGGCCGCGCTGTCTACTTGGGAGTCGCAACAAGAGAGCTAACCCCCTGGAGTTTGATTTGAAGGCGGCAGCTTTTATAGGTACAGTGTGAAGCATTACGATAAGTAATAACGAAATATCGATGATTTAAACACATTTTTGAGTGCATTAGATCTATAAAACTAAAACATTAAAGAAAAAAAAACGACGAATTAGTTGTAAAATTATTGGGAGTTGTGCAACGCTGCAACAATATCACCAGCCGCCCTTGATTGTACTATAAGTATTATAAACGACAACAGCAATAAATTTTCACCTACAACTTTTCTGAGTAGTGATTTTTCACTTAATTTATTTAGGCAGTGAATTGTTTCCAAATAACAATTAGGCCTAATCTCGACTGAAAATTTCTGCCTAAATACCGTATTTTATTTTTTGCAAACTGAGCATAATATGTGGTCTGTGGAAAGGTTTGAAGTTGCTAGTAGAAAGTCCTATTCAATTTGGTAACTGGAAACTGTGTGAGCCATCTAGTACCATAGCACATGGATCATCGTTATGGTACCGGGACTAGCATTTCTCTACATCAACTCTTTGGCCCACTTCATACCAAGTAGACTACTTGTACCACTTTGACTGTCCAGCACATATTGTGTGAATGTTTGCTAGGATTGCTCGTGAAGATGCAGGGTGGCTTTTTTTTTGTTGTTGTTCTAAATCTCTATATAACTTACCAGCTAATTCTATTTAGCTCTTTTGTGGTACACCAGCTAATGTGTAACATTAATCAGTGTGATAATGTGGTCATCAGCTTGGTGTAGGCCTACTTATTGGGTGAGAGCCTCGGATATTTTCATGTCAGTTTTAGTGGCCTAATATTTAGAGCTAGGATAGGAAAAGTGCCCCATTATTTAATTCCATAGTATTGATCATTCATACGGGACGTGATTCACAATATCCAGAAATGTTATATTTTCATGTTTTCACTTAATTTAAGGTAATTAGAACGAGGTAGGACGATATGCCTTAATTGTAGACTTCTCTAACCTGTTATTGAGCACACAGGTTAGGCTTTGTCAATTTGATTCGTATTCAAACAAACGCGGCGTTGTGGTAAACACATAAATTGTATTGAAATGCAGTCTTTGTTTCTTCTATAGCCGTTGAGATTTGGCCTAAACTCTCATCCAAATATTTTAAACTGTTCCCTTATGCATTGATAGACCTTAAGTTCATTTTATTCGTCACTTACTGGCAGGGCCTAAGGTACTTTATTTTCCATAGTATTGATCATTCATACGGGACGTGATTCACAATATCCAGAAATGTTATATTTTCATGTTTTCACTTAATTTAAGGTAATTAGAACGAGGTAGGACGATATGCCTTAATTGTAGACTTCTCTAACCTGTTATTGAGCACACAGGTTAGGCTTTGTCAATTTGATTCGTTTTCAAACAAACGCGGCGTTGTGGTAAACACATAAATTGTATTGAAATGCAGTCTTTGTTTCTTCTATAGCCGTTGAGATTTGGCCTAAACTCTCATCCAAATATTTTAAACTGTTCCCTTATGCATTGATAGACCTTAAGTTCATTTTATTCGTCACTTACTGGCAGGGCCTAAGGTACTTTATTTTCCATAGTATTGATCATTCATACGGGACGTGATTCACAATATCCAGAAATGTTATATTTTCATGTTTTCACTTAATTTAAGGTAATAAATATCGTAGGCCACATCTCTACGACTTATGCTCTAAGACTTAATGTGCATCTCGTACGCAATATTTTACAACTTTATTGGACAACTATGTTAAATTACTGTGGAAAATATACTTTTCTATGCTTTCTTGCCTCTGGACATCTATGCATGTACAGTTTTATACGATACAAATAGGAAATAATGACGGCTCAAAGACTGAAGCAAGGTACAAGGGAGCCATGATGTATTGCTCCTGTTGCTTAGCAACGGAGCGGAAGTGACGTCGACTTCGGCAGCGTATTACTTGCATGCAGAATAAATTAGGTGCGGTCTAAAGGGCAGCACAAGAGCAGAACACATCAACTTATCAAATGAAGTCGGCGAAGAAGTTGTGGTACCGATTGAAACCGGTGGATGACTGTTTGTTGACCAAAGTTTTGAAAAATATTAAAAATGGACATTGATTGAAAACTTAACCACACTTAACGTATTATGGTTATAACATACAAATAATATCATATAAATAGCACGGAGCTTCAACATTCCAAAGAAATTTAAATCGTTACTTCTCCATTTACCCAACAGGTGTTAGTACTGAAATTATATCGATAGATAGATAGATAGATAGATAGATTTTTATTAATTCCAATTGATCAAATAGGCTACATGCATTCAGTACATTTTTGATATAGAACACGTCAGAATTTACATCTATAAAATAAAAGAACTAACAGGTATATATTACTAATATTATAACTATTTATAACTTATTATAATAGCAAATCTTAATAGATACAATCTTATTGCACAACTATTTACACCTCACTCTATTATCATAATATGAAAACTTAATTCTATAAATACAACAACATACAGCTAGGTATTACAATTAAATTAAAAAAGTAAAATATAATTATAGATTTCATCGCTCCTATACGCTAAGATATTCAACTACTGAGTAAAAGCAATGGCACTGCAGATAAGCTTTCAACATTCTATCAAAGGTTTTTATTTTCGGGGCCAGTTTTATATACTGGGGTAGTTTATTGTATAATTTAACTCTAGTGTGAAAAGTTCCTTTTTGATATATGCTTGTGTGTGTGTGTGTGAAATATGAATGTTTTGATTTTGTCTTGTGTTATGCCTATGAACATCATTGTTTGTTTTAAGAAAAACATCTTTATTCATTAAATTCTTTTTAAAAAACATAATACTTTCAAAGATATATATGCAGGGCAGTGGGAGAATGTTTAAATCTTTAAACAGAGGTCTACATGATTCTCTAGAGTTTACATTCGCCATAATTCTAATCACCCTCTTTTGTATCCTAAACGTGCTTAGTACATCTGGCGACATACCCCAAAATATGATCCCATATCTTAAGTATGAATGGAAATAAGCAAAATAAGTATTTCGTAATGTGTGCATGCTAGTGCAGGTTTTCAAAATACGTAACGCAAAGCACATCGAGTTCAGTTTACTATTCAGATATTGTATATGTTTATTCCATTTCAAGTCTTGTTGTATCCATAGTCCTAAAAACTTTGTTTCTGATTTATTTTCTATTTGATGACCATTTAATGTTATATTGGGCTTCGCAGGATTCCTATTCTGTATAGTGTGGAAATTTAGACATACTGTTTATTTTTTATAGTTTATTATGAGGCGATTATCTTGTGACCATTTGGTTAACTCTCCTGTAACGGAGTCAGCAGACTGCTGTATGACCTGTTTAGTATCACCTTTTATTACGAGTGTTGTATCGTCCGCAAACAAAATTTCCTTATGTGAATGAACGTTCTGTGTTATATCATTGATATATAGAAGAAAGAGTAGTGGGCCCAAAACCGATCCCTGGGGTACTCCAAATTCAATAATTCCCTCATTGGACAATGTTTCATTAAGTAATTTGGTTCCATCATCCGTGTGTCTCAAGCTTACTATTTGTTTACACCTTGTTAAGTAAGACTCTATCCATTTATTAGCTAGACCTCTAATACCATATTGATTTAGTTTGGTAAGGAGGATTTTATGGTCAACAACATCAAATGCTTTCGATAAATCCAAGAATAGGCCAGTTACATGTTCCTTATTGTCAATTAATTTCAGTATACAATTACTACATTCGTAAATTGCTGTCTGTGTAGATTTTTCCGTTCTGAATCCATGTTGTGAGTTTGATAATATTTTATTTTTTTCTATGAAACTTGCCAGTCTCTTATACATATTTTTTCCACAATTTTTGCAATACCAGTTGGTAAGGTAATAGGACGATAGTTATCTAATTCATCTTTTGAACCGTTTTTGTGCACTGGAATTAATTTTGATAACTTCAAAATATCCGGGTAAGTTCCTGAGAGAATTGAACTGTTTATTAAGTGTGTAAGTGGATTTATTATATTTTCTGCACATTTCTTTAAAATTGCATCAGGGATGCCATCAATGCCAGCACAGAATTTATTTTTTAGCTCTTTTATAACTATTCTTACCTCTTCACTTGTGACATGATTTATAAATAAAGAATCACTGCATATATTTATTTTATTATTTGAATTTAGTTTATTTACCTGTGATTTATTTAATATTTTTTGTGGAATTTCCAGAAAATAGTCATTAAAAATGTTTGCTATTTCCTCTGGATTATTAATCACCTTATTATTTCTGGTCAGTGTAATGTTCCTTTGTATTTTAGCAGATTTTCCAGTTTCTTTCTTTATCACGGACCACATAGCCCTGTTTTTATTAGATGATTGGGAAATAAAATTATCATTATGCATTTTCTTTGCAAGTCTTATTACCTTATTTAATATGCTAGTGTATTTTTTGTAGTATAAATTGAATTCAGGTGTTGTGTGGTATTGTTTATATAATTTGTGTAGAAATTTCTTTCTTTGACATGAATTTATAATCCCTGCTGTTATCCAATTGCTAGTTTTGTTATTTTGAACAGTTCTTCGTTTAAAGGGGAATGCTATTTCAATATAGTGTTTTAGGGTACTGTTAAATGCATTAAATTTATCATTTACATTTTCTAGTTCATAAATTTCTGACCATGTTTCCTTATTTAATAAGTCATTGAAATATGTAACATTTGATTCAGTGAATGACCTGCACTTTGATTTTACTCCATTATCATTAATATTGATTGTTTCGGATACTTCAAAACTCAGTATTTGTCCATGGTGGTCACTAAAACCCAGAAAATAGACTTCTATTGAATGGTGATATTTATCTGTATTTATAAAAATTTGATCAGGAGTGGTTTTACTAAATTTTGTTATTCTTGTTGGGGTATTTACTGTAGTTTTCAGTCCATAGGAAATTAGTAACTGTGTTAATAATTCACAATTTCTATCAAATTTTAAGAAATCCACATTTACATCCCCACAAATTATTATATCGAAATTTACTTTGCTCATGTTATTGAGTAACAATTCTAATTTATCTATAAATAAAGGAAACTTTCCTGACGGAGAACGGTATACGCATACAATTATTAACTTAAACTGCAGTATTTTTACGGCAGAGAATTCAAAATCCTGTTCCATAATTATATAATGATAAGCTGTTATCTGTTCATGATCTAAATTATTTCTTAAGAAGATGCAAGTACCACCATGGCTAATATTAGATCTAGAGTATTTACTAGCTTGTATAAACCCTGGGAATTGAATTAATTCGAGTTGTTCCTCTTTCAGCCAATGTTCTGAAATACATAGTGCTGAGATGCCTTTAAGTTCATTTTTAAGCATTAGATTTATGTAATCAATTTTATTATAAAGAGACTGGACATTCTGGTGGTAAATTTTAAATTTGTTACTTTTGCAAGCTTGTGTTGGTGATTTATTTACATTATTATTATCATAATTGTTATTATTATTGTTGCTAGACAAATCCGAAATACCATTGTTGCACTCCGTTAAATTTGACTTCAAAAGATCTGAATGCCAAACCTCACGTTTGGCTTCTTCTACCAGTTTCCCTGCTTCCACTCTAATGATATTACTGTTGAATTATTCTTACCATTTGAATTTACAATTTTGCAGATTTCATCACTAAGATACTCTTTTCCTAATCTATTTAAGTGTAGGCCATGCCGAGTATGGAACTTCCTGTCTAATTTACTTACATCTACAATTTGGACATTTGGAAAACTCTTACAAATTTTATGAATTTTTCCATTTGTAGCCTCTATTTCTACATTTACACATGATTTGTGAAATAAATCGTATCTCTGCGGAATGTTTACAATAATGACATTTGTTTTTTGCATGGATGGCAATGTACCCTTTAAATTTTTTATTACCTTTTTACTCTCATTTCTATAGACGTCGTTTGCTCCAGCGATGATCACTGCGTAGTCCTTTGCAGTAAGGGACGCACACTCTCCTATCATCCCGTTCGTGACCTCTGCAATTTGAGCTCCTGGCTTTACTGTCGAAGTGACCTCAATTTCTCTGCTTCTCTCCAATACGCTTGCTGCTACATCTCGTCCGTGGCTATCCGCAAATATCCGCATCTTCCTGGATTTTCTCTTTATCACTTTCTTCTTTTCTTCTTGAGGAAAGTCATCATTTTCTTCGGCAAGCACTCCAAATGAATTTGAGACGGGAATTTCAGTTACATGTACTCCATTTATAGGCCTAGGCTTATTCAATCTTACCTTACCAGCAATCACTGTCGACCAAGTTTCCTTGCTTTCCTCTCTGTTTCCATTTAATTTATTCAACTCTTCCATTAACTTAGCAATATCTTCCTTTAGCAGCTTTATAATTTCGTCTTTTGAGGACAGTTCGTTTCTCAGGTTATGACATTCGCATGACGGTAGCGGTAGGCCTACATTACGACAATCGGTTTCACTTTTCTCCTCATTCAGTTTTACCTGAGATCTTGTGATGATTTTATTTGCATTTTTTATTTACTTTTATTTTGCACGACGAGCATAAATCCGTTACGGTTACACTACCTGACGAGACACTAACACTGTTTACTGTCGTCATACTAGAGATCTAAGTTAGCCTAGATGTTTACACAAAATTAAACTAAATTTATTTTAATTATTAGTACCTAATAGAATTAATCTAATTACCTACCAATAAAGAAGAATGTGAAATACGTATATCTTCCAATCGGGTGAAGTCTCGTAAAAGCACCACTGCTCTACTTGGTTCAAACAGTGATTGAAGAAGTCACCGAATCTTTGGATACACGTTCCCACAACTTAGTTTAAGTTTATTAAATTGTCAATAAGAATTTCTAAATACTATCAATATTCCGTATTTACACTTGATCTAAGGAAAGTAACTTTATAGATTTTAAACCTCTGTTATAATATTTTACCACTTTTATCAAATATTTACACTAGCTGCTATTTCACTACACTTTCACTGTGACGCCATCTTGCCTACTTCCGAGACGTAACAATGATCGACCTCGCCCCACCTGATCGACTTCACCCCGCTCTACGGAACCTCTTATTTTCCTCCTTCAAAAGCCTAACCTCAAGCAACAAATCATCATAAAACTGCCCTTGTTTTTCCATATTTTCCTGCATGCTAGCTAGTTTAGTCTGTAGATTTTTCACTGATTTCTCATTTTCACTGAAATACCTGTTTAATTTGGAGTCCATTTTAGTCAGCATCTCCTTGAGGCTTTGGTTGGCATCCTGATCAGAGTCCGGCTTGTTGATCACCTGGGAGAGATTCTTTCCTGCTTTTCTTGATGACTCTCTGCACCCAATACACCGCCACAAATTCCTTTTAGTGACAGTCATCCTATTATAGGTTGCATCTGTTATTCCAGCACACTCGTAATCATAAACAGAACTGCACCCATTGCAAGTAACATGATCACCTTCTGCCGATAGTTTTCTATCGCAACGACTACACACTGACGACATGATTGAATAAGTTAGGCTATTCAGGCACTTTCAAATTAATCTTAATATTCCGACATTCGATTTACTACAAATACTTTTCACTACTTTTCCGCGCTCGCGCTAGATAAATAAAGTTGAACTTAACCTCACTTTCGATTTGAGCGGGAGAGCAAACTAGGCACGTCCATCTCTGGTGAGAGCTGGACGAGTAGTCGTAGTAGTAGTAGTAGTAGGTCTACGCCTAGGGTTTTAGGTGTGCTAGAGAAGATTCGTTTAAAATTGAGATGAAAAATATATTCTAAAACTCAATCTTTGCTTTCAAGCAATATGTCGAAACGCACATTTCTCAATTAGCCTACGATATTCAGCAAATGGAAGCTGCTATTAAAGTCGTTGAGGAGGACGGCATGAGTATTATAACGGCCGCGGAGAGGAATGGTGTTCCGAGAAACGCCCTCTCGAACAAAATTAAAGGAAAAACTAGAGAGAGGAAGATGGGGCCAAGTTCCTTTAACAAGGGGTGTCAGTTCAATGGGTAATCTCACTAGGAAAAGCAGGGTTCCCGGTAACAAAGGGCGATTTGCAAAATAGCGTCCAGTGCCTCACAAAAGAATTGAAGAGGGACTCTCCTTTCAAAGATGGGCGGTCAGGGAGGAAATGGTGTGAATCTTTCCTAAAATGAAATCCAAGCCTGTCTTTAAGTACCCCTTCACATGGAATTAAGTGATTTAATTTCAAGCTGCAATGCAGGTCACTTTGAGAATTTGCTCCCTCATCTACTGTATGGGATTTTGGTTCTATTCCCGATGGATAAGTGCTGTGAAAGTTCGATTGTCCTGGTTACGTCCCAAAACTCACGAGCTAAAATTAGTTGCAAATAGTATCAAAACTCACGACATCAAACTAGTAGCTAAATAATTAACATTCTAATCAGTCTCAAATTTCACAACTCCAGAGAGCTCGTGCCTGCAATGACCACAGGAGGGACTGTGTCACAAATAACTTACTTTGTGCGACAGGCCCATCTCTTGATGAGAAGTGCCAATTACAAGAGGGCACGCAATTTCAGCTGGCACTAACAATGGACCATTTTGCACAAATCCGATTAAATTTTCAAGTCGGCTATCTACAGTCGTTATGTGGGTAGAGTGGGCATTAATCCATTCAAAGAAAACTGCTCCGGCTCGTGAGTTTTGAGACTGAAAAAGAAACCAGTTAGAACCTACTCTTACTAATCCTTTTCTTGGAATTCGTGAGTTTTGATACTCGTGAGTTCTGAGAAGACACGATTGTCCTGCATCCAAAGCTATAATCCCACCATTGTTGAAAACAGACTTAAGGGATTCGACACACTACAGTCTCTCAGAATTTTTAATAGCGTTGCTTTCAGCGACATACTAGGTTATCAAGCTCCTCAGTGGACCTGGGCGTGGCAGTAAGAGTGTGTGGCTTAAAAAGCATCGCGGTTAACCATAGTGTTTCTATTGCATCGCTTTATTACAATGCAATTAATTTAAATTACATCTCTGAGACCACTAAAAATTGTCCATCCATGTAAATGATCAGCACACTCTGGAGTGTCTCATAAGCTGACAAGTGACCTTACTTGTGCGAGACTCCACTCTCGTATCATTATTATTTATTCTAAAAAAAAACAGATCTATATTGCTCAAGTGGCAAGAAACTACCTCAATCTATAAAGCCTACCCTAAGGGAAGAAAAACATCCCTACGATTGGTGCTGAAAGTATTCAGGCATTCTGTTAGTGGGTGTCCAAAAGATACCAGTTACTGTATATTAGCACATTCACTGGCAGAGCAAACTTGTAGCTCTCGTGATCATAAATCACAGAACCTTTCTTTTCTTTGAAATTGGACCACTGGATGCGACTCTGAAATTCTAACATGCATATTTAACCAAGAATCAAACCCAGTCCAAAAATACACAATGACTTTAGGTTCTCCTAATGTTGGAGATAATTTGGGTGTGGTCTTGGTTTCTAGGATAAAAGTAGCGGGACTCTGTAGGAAGGGTGGTTGGCCAGTTAAGAGTATGCCTACTTAAGCCCTGAGCTTGTATTTCACCTTTACTTTTCCTTAAGTTAATTTATTTTTAGGCTATCTGTAAACAAAACAATCAGTAAATGTAGCCTATTTGTTGAATCATAACCTCTATGAACTTCACCCATGTATACAGTAATTCGTAACTAACAAAACTTTCCTTGTTGTGGCGTAAGGACTACATATCTTAGTTATAATCCCTCAATCATACACTCCTTTTCAGCCCTCGATAATATCATAACTTCATAACATTTAAAAAAGCAAGCTGTCGTGATTTTATTATGTGTATTGACCTAGCCCACCTCGTAGCACTTGGCAAATAATTCAAAGGAAGTTTGTAGTTTTACGTGACCGTTGATCTTACAGGAAATGACATTTCACGTTGAAAATCTCACATGCATTAACTGGGAATCTAACCTGGTCCGCCGTGGTGAGAGGCCAACAGCCCCCTATGTTTATTCAAGGAGATGCACTAATTTATTATTAATTAAAAATTGTATACTTGTTGCTGCTATAAGAGCCATACAAAGATGTGACACTAAAGAAGGTGAAGAATAGAAATAGCACATAATGTAAGTTTATGTTATCATGAAACTTGAAAATAACATTACATAGATCCCCTCATATTAAAAATTAACACTTAACTTGAAATTATATATATACTAGCTGTTACCCGCGGCTTCACCCGCAATAACATTTGGAATCCCGTTATAACATTAGTTATATAGATAGATAAGCATGGGTCCTAGTGGAAAATAATTCTATTACCTGAAACCAAAAATGCATGGGACGAAAACGAAAACATCAAAATATCATGTTGGTTTCGGAACCTAAAAGACGTGAAAAATATAATAAAAGTATTAAAAAAACTATTTTTTTGAAATTTCATTCGAATCAATTTTTATGTCATTCCTGGGACTTAGAAAATTCCGGGCAAAAAATACAAAATCATTAATAACTCCCTAAGTATTCGTCGTATGATGAAATAGCAAGAGACAAAAAAGATGTAATGTGTTATTGTCTACAACATAGGCCATGTATAATTTTACCCTCAGACATATTACGTTTCCCCCCTCCCCCATAATTTCACCCCTCCCCATGGGCCCCTTAAATTGGATTTATGAAAAAACGTCAAACACCTGTTTAGTTATTTTTTATGCTGATTTTTTTCGGCTGAGTTCCGAACTCCTCGCCTATGTCGTTTAAGAGATAAACGCTCCGTTCGGAATCCTTCAACCCCCACTTTTCACCCCTTTCACCTCATAATATACACCACATCGAAAACCCCTCAGACACATGTCTTCTTATTTTTAATGATGAGTTTATATGCCGAGTATCACATCCCCCAATGAAAGCAATCGGGAGATATTGCTATTCAATGAAATGCAGGTCTACCCCTTAACACCCCTTTAGAACCTGCATATCAAAAAATCCTTTCTTAGTGGGCGTTTGCGGCCCTTGAGGAAGCTGGATACCAAATTTCATTCCAATCCGTTTGGTGGTTTCTGAGATTTTGTGATGAATGAATGAGTCAGTGAGTGGTATTTGAGCTTTATATAGTAGACTAGCTGTTACCCGCGGCTTCGCCCGCAATAACATTTGTAATCCTGTTATAACATTAGTTAAATAGATAGATAGCTTGCCACGGTGGGTGAGTGGATAGCGTATCGGTCTACTAACCCCAAGATTGCAGGTTCGGCCCTGACCGTGGTAAGTGATTTTTGAAAGGCGGCAAAAATACGATACGCATGTCATACGATGTTGGCATGTCAAAGAACCCATTTGAATTCAGTAGGCCGAGTTCATAATGGCAAAATTAATCTCGGGAGTTTCCGCCAGCAGAAAGTTCCTCATTTCTCTACTAGAAAGCGCTATTGTGTTCAAGGAGATTAGATATCTTACATCTAACCTCCTTGACTTTCATAGTCAAGGAACTACGAAATTCGACATGCAAGCTACCCTCTGGGTGTCAAATAGCAAAGCTTGCACCAGGCATCCGAGGCCATACGATATTATTATTATTATTATTATTATTATAATAGATAGATAAGCATGGGTCCTAGTGGAAAATAATTCTATCACCTGAAACCAAAAATGCATGGGACGAAAAAAAACATCAAAATATCATGATGGTTTCGGACCCTAAAAGACGTGAAAAATATAATAAAATTGTTAAAAAAAACTATTTTTCGAAATTTCATTCGAATCAATTTTTATGTCATTCCTGGGACTTAGAAAATTCCGGCCAAAAAGTACAAAATCATTAATAACTCCGTAAGTTTTCGTCGTATGATGAAATAGCAAGAGACAAAAAAGATGTAATGTGTTATTGTCTACAACATAGGCCATGTATAATTTTACACTCAGACATATTACGTCCCCCCCCCCCCACATAATTTCACCCCTCCCCATGGGCCCCTTAAATTGGATTTATGAAAAAACGGTCAAACATCTGTTTAGTTATTTTTAATGCTGATTTTTTTCGGCTGAGTTCCAAACTCCTCGCCTATGTCGTTTAAGAGATACACGCTCCGTTAGAAATCCTTCAACCCCCACTTTTCACCCCTTTCACCTCATAATATACACCACATCGAAAAACCCTCAGACACGTGTCTTCTTATTTTTAATGATGAGTTTATATGCCGAGTTTCACATCCCCCAATGAAACTAATCGGGAAATATTGCTATTCAATGAAATGCAGGTCTACCCCCTTAACACCCCTTTAGAACCTGAATATCCTAAAATCCTTTCTTAGTGGGCGTTTGCGGCCCTTGAGAAAGCTGGATACCAAATTTCATTCCAATCCGTTTGGTGGTTTCTGAGATTTAGTGATGAATGAATGAGTCAGTGAGTGAGTGGTATTTGAGCTTTATATAGTAGATAAGCATCGGTCCTAGTGGAAAATAATTCTATCACCTGAAACCAAAAATGCATGGGACGAAAAAAAAACATCAAAATATCATGTTGGTTTCGGACCCTAAAAGACGTGAAAAATATAATAAAAGTATTAAAAAAAACTATTTTTTGAAATTTCATTCGAATCAATTTTTATGTCATTCCTGGGACTTGGAAAATTCCGACCAAAAAGTACAAAATCATTAATAACTCCGTAAGTATTCGTCGTATGATGAAATAGCAAGAGACAAAAAAGATGTAATGTGTTATTGTCTATAACATAGGCCATGTATAATTTTACACTCAGACATATTACGTCCCCCCCCCATAATTTCACCCCTCCCCATGGACCCCTTAAATTGGATTTATGAAAAAACGGTCAAACACCTATTTACTTATTTTTTATGCTGATTTTTTCCCGCTGAGTTCCAAACTCCTGGCCTATGTCGTTTAAGGGATACACGCTCCGTTAGGAATCCTTCAACCCCCACTTTTCACCCCTTTCACCTCATAATATACACCACATCGAAAAACCCTCAGACACATGTCTTCTTATTTTTAATGATGAGTTTATATGCCGTTCTCTTCAACACTCTCCCTTGATCGAGCTATGCTACATTATGCTGCACTTAGGACAAACCAATGCCAGTAACACATTTCACATGACCATGAATTGGCAGACCTTTTGTCAATACATCAGCAATCATTTCAGCAGTAGGCATATAGGACAACTTTACTTTGCATTTCTTTAAGATGTCCCTAATGAAATGATAGCGCACATCTATGTGTTTTGTTCTCTGATGAAAACCTTCATTCTCAGCCAACCTCTGAGCACTCTGACTGTCATTACACAACTGAATTGGACCTCCTCTTTTACACAACTCAAAGAAGAAACCTCTAAGGAACAGAGCTTCTTTACTTGGTAAAGTCAGACCTATGTATTCTGCTTCAGTGCTAGACAGTGCCACAACTGGCTGTTTCTTACTTTCCCATCTTATTGGGCCTTCTGCATATTTAAATACATAACCACTCACAGATTTCCTGTCAGTTAAATTATTTACAAAAGAAGCATCAACAAAACCCTTGGCATCACATTCTGATATTTTATTCATGATACCAACATTCACCGTACCCTTCAAGTATCTGAACACTCTCTGGACCATGTCCAATGTTCCTTACGATAGCAATTATTGAACTGATTCAAATAATTAGTTACATATGCAATACATATAAATATCATTTTTAAGGACGCCATTTGTTGAATCGAACATGAAATCTACCCGACTTACTAATATTCGTCAAAACTGGCTTTATTAAACACAGACAAGGTAAATGATACAATATTATAACAGATCAAAACATTCACAGCCTTCTTTCTTTTGTTTACAGTTCATCTTCTCCTTGCCTGAAAAATCATAACAGAAAAAAAAAAGGGAAGGAATAACTGAGAGTTAGTGAACGTCACATACCTCCCACCTTTTGATTTCAAACACAAAATCAAAACATAACTTATTTATCGGGCCGATAACCTAGATGTTAGGCCCCTTAAAACAACAATTATCATCATCATAACTTATTTACAATTATTAAGTTTACACCATCACAATCTACACAAGCTACGACCTCTATCGAGCAGGCAGTTTCACTACACGTCCCCTTCTTGTTCTCATCACTTGTTGATCACTGGGGGCTTCACACTCGTCATCACTTGGTTCGTCTTCACCCAAGGGAGCATCCTGCGAAGACGATATTTCCAGAGGGTATATCCGCTGGATTGGTCTGGTCATACTTCGCCCCGCTGCCTTGACACGAACCACCCTGACATTGTTGTCCTTGCCAGGCAACATTTCTGTGACCCTTCCCACTGGCCACTCCAACCTCTTCCTGTCATCTGACCCCACCAACACAACATCACCGATCTTCAATGTTCTATGGGGTTTCATGTCAGCATGCGACTGCACCAGGAGGCTCAGGTATTCATCCCGAAATCTTTTCCGCAAATCTTCACGCAAGTGGTGGAGATACTTGGCTCGCCTTCTGATGTCTGTTCCATCCAAGTGGTCAAGATCAGGAACTCCGGTGGAACGAATGTCTTGCAGGAACATTGCCGGTGTCAATGGCATCAAGTCATCTGGATCCTCCGAGAGATAGGTCAAGGGTCTGGAGTTGATCATGGCTTCAACATCGCAAAGAATGGTTGTAAGCTCCTCATACTTGAGACAAGCTTTCCCCAATGTTCTCCTCAACAGCTTCTTGACCATCTACACCATCCTCTCCCACCATCCACCCCACCATGCAACAGTGGGTGGAATGAACTTCCACTGAATTCTCTTGATGGAATACGTTCTTTCAATCTCAGCCCAGTCCAGTGAGGCAAAGGAATTATTAGCCCCAGTGAAATTCGTCCCATTGTCACTGTACAATATTCGGGGTCTGCCCCGCCTGGCGATGAATCTCCTCATTCCTTGGAGGAAGGCTTCTGTCGACAAACTTTCCACAAGTTCCAAATGAACAGCACGATAAACTGCACAGGTGAACAACAGGATCCAGGCTTTTTCACCATCTCTGAGGTGCAAAGGTCCCGCTAGGTCAACCCCACTCACTTCAAAAACCGATGCATCCCCACTCTATCTCCTGGTAGAGGTACAGGACCAGTCTCAACTCTCTTTGCTTCAAATCTTCGACATCTGACACATTTGTTAACCACTCTCCTCACTGTCCTCCTCCCTCTTAGAATCCAATAGTCCTCCCTCAATGTTCCAAGTAACATTTGGACACCAGCATGAGAGTACTTAAGATGTTAGTCTCTAATTAGGATCTCCACCAATTTATGATTTGACGGTAGCAGAATGGGATATCTGAAGTTCTCAACATCATCTCGCTGCACAATCTTTGTCTTCAACCTCAGAAGACCATCTGAACCAACAACTGTGCAGAATGATTTCAATCCTTTCTTGTCAGTCTCTTCCGTCACTCCCAGTTGAGCCAGGCGTAGTAACCTTCTTTCGGCCTCTTCGATTTCCAAAACAGAAAGCTCACCAGACACGCAACCTTCAAGTTTTGATGCTTTCCTGAAGAAGCGCAGTATCCAAGCCACAAGCCTCACACTCTGTGAAAACCTCGAAAAGCGTCTCAGGTACCAGGGGTCTTCCTCTTCGATTAAACTGGATAGTGTTGACGTCACCTTCCTTTTTTCTCGATCAACTTCTTCCTCGTCTGCGACCACACCTGACATAGGCCAGTCCTTTTCTTCTGCTCTCAGCCAAGCTGGCCCCTCCCACCATCTGGAATTTATGAGGGATTCTGCAGAGCAACCTCGCGAAGGGAGGTCAGCTGGGTTACACTCGCCAGGTACGTGTCTCCAATCTTCTACGCTAGTCAGTGATCTTATTTCCTTGACTCGATTGTTGACGAACACGCCCCAGGGATCGTTCTTCTTTATCCATTGTAATGCAGTAGAGGAGTCAGTCCAATAGAATTCAGGAACTTGCAAATTTAGACTTTCTCTCACACAGGCAGTCAGACGACTGCCAATGCAACATGCCAGAAGTTCCAGTCTTGGCATCGAAATATCCTTCAAGGGTGTAACCCTTGCCTTGGCCATCACAAGTTGTATCGAAACAGATCCTTGTGTTCCGCTCCTTAAATAAACAGCAGCTGCATAGGCACTTCGACTGGCATCACAAAATGTATGAAGATTCCACAATTTTTCTGACCCGCCGTCAGCGAAATGTCTTGGTATCTTAACCTCTGAAAGTCGGGGAACTTCTGATTCCCACTTCTTGAACTTCCGCTGCACATCATCCGGTAATGGGTCATCCCAGCCCATCCTCAGGTTCCAGCTGCTCTGGATGAGAAGTTTTGGCAGTAAGGTAAAAGGACAAGTAAATCCTATAGGGTCAAAAACCCTCTGGGCGGCAGACAAAATTCTTCTACGAGTGATGTCACCAGATCCACTCTCAGATATATCACCAAAGATAACATCATTGTCTTTGTCCCACATCAAACCGAGAACAGAAGAAACTTGTTGACAACCACTCTCTCCATTCAGTGAGGTATGTTCCCATCCACGAAGTTCAAATTTCGCAGTCGACAACAGTTCTTTGGATTCAGTGATGAATTTATCCATTTCTTCTTCTGACCCAAGTGATGTGACACAATTGTCCACATAAAAGGAGCTCTGAAGTAATCTTGCTGTATTATGGAATTCAGGTGGGCTCCTCTCTAGATGAAGATCAAGTACGGCTGCCAGCAGGAAAGGACTGCAGTTGAGGCCAAATACTACCCGTTTATGTCTGAGAACTTGGAGTTCTCTCCTCTCAAAGTCCTCCCACCAAAGGAACCTCACATAATCCCTATCACAGGGAGCAATGGAAATCTGGAGAAAAGCCTTCCTTATGTCGGCAATTACACCAATCTTCCCTGTGCGAAACCTATTCAAAATTGGGGGAATCTGTTCAAGCAGATTTGGTCCCTTCTTTAGACAGTCATTCAAGGACAGATTTCCTTTCCCCTTACACGAGGCGTCGAACACTGGCCTAACAGCTGTCGTGGAGTTTTCCTTGAACACACCTCGATGCGGTAAGTAGTGGCCTTTGTTATCTATTTCTTGAGAAGGCACCTCTTAGATCACGCCTTCCTTCTTCCATTCGTTAAATACATCATTGTAGTCCACATATCTGCCACTACGAATCAGTTTTATCGTTGTAGATGTACATCTCCTTTCAGCAATGTCACGATTCTCTGAAATGTCTTCAAATCTATCATTCCAGGGCATATGAACTTCATAACGCCCCTCCTCATTTATATGCACCGTCTCCTTGAAGTGTTCAAGTGTGGTCGCTTCTAATTCTTCTTTAGATTGTTTCTCAGCTGGATCCCTTATTCCTAGTGTGTCCAACTTCCAAAGATCAGTCACTGAAGAGTTCAAGGTCAACAATGAGATCGCGAGTGCACTAGAAGAGTTCGAAAACCTATCCGTTGATAGTCTCCCCATAATGACCCAACCAAGCCTAGTTTCGACAGCCACAGGTCCACAAGTCAGGTTTCGCACTCTTCCTGTTAGCAGAGGTCCACAGGTGTCGGCACCTAGTAGCAGTTCGATCTCTGGCCTGTCATCACCACAGTCAGAGATAAATATTTTATTTTCTCTAAGTTCTTTCATCCAAGGCCCCTTCTGAACTCGAGGGATTGTACCACAAATGATGGCTTGATCTAGAACTGGTACCTCACACGTGTATTTCCCATCTACACTCGCTAGTCTTAGTTGATAACTGGAGTGCACTTTCTTTGTTGTCTCAGTCCCTCCAAATAGAGCATGTGCCATTTTCTCAGATCCTGAGGGTTTCAGTCCTAAACCATCTGCGGTCTTCTTCAGCAAGTATGATCGTTGCGATCCAGTGTCTATTAGGGCTCTCACGATGCGCTCCTCTTCATTTCCTGTAATTCTAACCAACAGGGTTTGTAGAAGTACGTCTTTGCTGCATGTCTGGTTACTCAATGTAGTGCTGGGGTCTGCCTTATCTGACTCTTCCTTTTGTTTCTCTTCACGAGTCTTCTGCTGGAGCTCAGGGCACATTAACACAATATGCCTTTTCCCACAGACATGACACATGACACTACATTTACAGGATTTTGCCTTGTGACCTCGTTTCAGGCATTGAAAGCAACATCCCGCTTTCATCAGAACATTCTTCCTTTCAGTTAAGGTCATCTTTTGTGCTTTAAAGCATTCCTTGCTGTCATGAGGTTTGCTTCAGAACACACAATTAAGGCTTAGACTTCTTGAATCCCCGGACAGTAAGCTAGTGGCTGTTGGAATGTTCGTTGCATCTTCCAGTCTCTTCCTTGGTTTGTTCACCATCCGTTGTGAAGCCTGGAATCCCCCTTGAGCGAGAGTGATTCTCTGTTCTCCCTCTACTTCATTCTTCAAGAATAGAGACAACTGTTCAAGTTTCTCACAGTACACGTTTTCTACTGAATCGCTTAAGGGACGTTGGACAGAAGTTCTCAGCCAGACTCTCAGTAGTTCTTCTGGAAGAGATGACTCTACTAACGGGAACAAAAAAGCGGCATATCTGTCACTAGTCATCCCTAACGACTCAAGAGACCGGAGGTGGGATTCTAAGCGGTCATATAACTGCAATGGAGCAAGTCTCTGCGATGAAGTGACATTCTGAATCTCCAATCATAGTAGTTCGCGCACATAAAATTCAACAAGTAATTCTTCCCTACCAAATCTACTTTCAAGACACTGCACTGCTTTCTCATAATTGTCCGCAGTTGGAGGGAAACTGTTCACTTCATCCCTAGCTCTACTGCCCTCCGTGGTGGCCTGGAGTAAATATTGGAATTTAGCTTCTCGTTCTATATCTGGATCATTATGAAAGCGTTGAAACTGACTCCAAAAACCTAACCAGTCCTTAACCTCTCCCGAAAATTTCCGTAGTTCGATTTTCGGTAACTTCAATTTCTTCTTGCCAACACTATCACTCATAACGGTCATAGCTCCATTTTCTTCAGTCGCAAGAAGAGCAGCATTCACATAATCAGTCTTATAACGGGCCTCGTCAAGTTTATCGTGGTATTCTTGTACCTTCTCGTATTCAGTTGCGTATTCCGACTCGTCGTTGTTATCGAGAAGGAATTCCAATATTTTCTCATCCGCGTCTTTCATTTCCGTGCCAAGGCGTTCTAATTTCGTAAATAGCAATCTTACCTTGTCAGAATCTGCTTCAGCCATCAGTGTATCGTATGTCTTTGTGAACATGGCCCGTATCGGCTTTCTCGCTTTTACGAGTTTATCCATATTTAATCGTACTTACGGGTATGTTCACGTCAAAAAGTCCTGTCACGGTCGCCACTAATGTTGAATCGAACATGAAATCTACCCGACTTACTAATATTCGTCAAAACTGGCTTTATTAAACACAGACAAGGTAAATGATACTATATTATAACAGATCAAAACATTCACAGCCTTCTATCTTTTGTTTACAGTTCATCTTCTCCTTGCCTGAAAAATCATAACAGAAAAAAAGGAAAGGAATAACTGAGAGTTAGTGAACGTCACACCATTCAAAAAAGCTGTTGAAACACCAAGGTGATGAACTTCCAGATCCATATTTACAGAAAGAGCAAGAGCAAAGAATATTATCAATGTACTATACGCTATACCGCACTACAGGTGCAAAAGTTTCCAGATAATCAACTGCTTACCGTTGAGAACAACCTTTAGCCACTAAGCGTGCTTTAAATTTAGACACATTACCTTCAGTATTACGTTTCACTTTAAACACCCATTTGCATCTTACAATATTTTTTCCATCAGGTTTCTCAACTAATGTCCATACATCATTATCATAAAATGACTTGAGTTCTTCTTCCATTGCCTTTTTCAATTGCATTCCATCCTTTCCGTTAAGTGCTTCAGACACAGTGGTTGGTTCCACATAACCACCACTTTCAGCAAAATAGACCTCATAATCAGGAAATTGTTTTGGACGTCTCTCCCTTAAAGGGTACCTCCTACCTGCATTTTCTGGAACACCAAACTGGTCAATCTCATCATTTTCATCATCATGAATTACAACAATGTCTTTATTAACCTGAGCAATACCTGGAACATCAATGCATGACGAATAGAATACATAGTGTTACCACTGACCGAGTTCAACCGCGCCCCGCTCGGCTAGCGCTAGCGGCGCAGATCCCCAACGCTACACAGTCAGCTGCAGTCAGCTGCTCAAAAATGGGATACACGCTGGGCTACGTAAACCTCTTTACGAAGGCTGCGGTTGTTTGTTTAGACTTATGAATAATACTGTCAAAAATATATTATTAATATTCTCAGTCCCCATGTAGAACTGTGTTTTAAAACCCTCCGTTAATCGCGCATTAGTCTGATAGCTCCATGGTTCGTTTTGCCTTGGTGAATATCAGTAAAGAGATTACACCTTACGAAACCCTAAGGATGTAGATGAAGTGTGTCGCCTTCTGCTGAAAGATAACGAACCGCTAGTTCATGATTCAGTAATTTCAAAGGAATTTGTGACTCTGATACTGAAGACAATGTTGAAACAAGATCCGAAGATCAGGAGGACGGTAACGGAAGCGATGAATTCGATGGCCGTTTATTTTATTGGCAGGTTGGCCATTATTAGCCTATTTTCATTTATGAAAAAATAGGCTTATGAGATCACCTTTTGTCCGTGTGTCTTTGTGTGCGTGTGTGATTCGTGTGTGAGTGGGTGTCCCCCTAATAACTTCTAAACGGCTGGAGTAATTTCAATAAAACTCGGTAAGGTCATAGCACTATTTCGGCCGACCCCGACCGTGCCCTTCAAATTTTATTACGTCTCACCAATCCAACATGGCGGCTGTGCGAAATATTTCACCAGCATTCAATATCTCCCAAACTATCACCGATATCACCATGAAATTTTGTACGGTAATAAAGGGCACTACTAGAAATTCACCAATGAGACATTCATAAACCTGGTAACTACAAAACCAACATGGGGCCAAGCGAATTAGAGACTTTTAAATAGACTTTTCTCGCGATTTAACCATCCAAACGTAATGAAACTTGGTACAACAAATGTTCATACACATTAAAATTCATTGGCGTCTAATTTAGTTCAATTGTTTACATAATCTCAAAATGGCGGCTGTGCGAAATATATCACTGGCATTCTATATCTCCGAACGTATTACTGATATCAACCTGAAATTTTGTACGGCGATAAAGAGCCATGTAACTTTCAAAAACCTGTGAAGTACAAAACGAGCATGGCATCCAAGCGAATTTGAAATATTTTAATTGACTTTCTCGTGATGTAACCATCTGAGCGCAGTGAAATGTGATACGGTAAATAATTATACATATTGTAATGCACTGGCATCTAATTTAGTTCAATTGTTTACATAACCTCAAGATGGTGACTGTGCGAAATTTTAAAATTAAGTTTTCTTATCCTGTATCGTAATCATGCGATCGAAGTGAAAGTTTGAATAATGAAGCTACGCAATAATTTTCGTTTAATGGTACCGGTATATAACTCTATGGCCTATACATACAACAATCCAAAATGGCGACCATCCGAAACATTTAGACGATTCTCAATATCTACGAATCGTTTACAGCAATCAAACTGATTGTTTTAAATGTTCATAGAGGCTATAAACATAAGTTCACCTATAGCAATTAATGTAACCTGGTGAGCACAAATCCAACATGGCTGCGACGCGAAGTATAAATACTTAAATGAACGTTTCTCGCGATTTAACCCTCCGAGTGCAGTGAAACTTTGTACGTTAAATGCTTATACAAATGGTAATCCACTGGCATCTAATTTATTTCAATTGTTTTCATAACCAAAAGATGGCAGCTGTGCGAAATTTAAAATCTCGTTTTTACTTCGTGTGTCCTAATCATGCGATTGAAGTTGAACACCACACGTACACAATAATCTTCCTGAAATAGTAGGCCTACATAAATAAAAATCCAACATGGCGACCATCTGAAATATTTAGACCAGGGCCATCCAAACAGCGCTTCCCGAGGCCAGCGCTCCGGCCGCGCTCTAAGCCAGTGCACCGAGCTCGAGGGTTGTTTCAGTAATGGTGGGAGGAGCTTGGCTAGCTGAGCACATGGTCTGCCCGCCGCGCCGAAGTGGGCACCTGTCCCATCAGTCGCTAGTCTAGTCCAATGCGCTTTGTTGACAGCCTATAAGTAAATCAGTTTCGCAGTGGTCATGACTGAGCATCATACAAAAAAAAAAAAAAGAGTGGTGAAGCAGCAGCCTTTAAAGCAGAATGGGAAAATTCATTTTTCTGTTCAGCTTATAAAGGGCATGCCAAATGTTTAGTGTGCCACCGAGATTTAATGTGTTTAAAAGGACACAATTTGGAACGGCACTACAGTGCCAACCACAGGGATGATTACGGTGACTTGACAGACGCCAGTCGGCAATCGAAGTTGGAAGAATCGAAAGAACATTTCAAGCACACTTTCCTGTAAGCATTATTGCCTTAATTTTAAAATGCTTGTTTACAAATGGGAATGAACAAATGATTTAATTATCTGAAGAACACTAAAATTGTGGCTTGCCGCATTTTTGTCTGACAGGAGATAGAGGAGAGTGAGGTTGGTAGACCCATTTTACGAGCAAGCTACAAATGTTCGATGCGAATTGCCACAGCTGGGAAACCCTTCGCCGAAGGGAATTTCATCAAGGAGTGCCTAATGGACGTGGCGGCATGTATTTGTCCTACGGAGATAGTTGAGAAATTTGAAAACATCTCTCTTTCTCCTCAAACTGTGGCTCGCAGAATAGACGATATGTCAGTTGATATGGAACAGCAATTAATGGAGAAGGCAGCAAAATTTGTATCATTTTCCATCGCCCTCGACGAATCAACCGACATTGCGGACACAGCACAGATCGTTATTTTTATTATTCGAGGGGTGGATGACGATCTTTGGGTCACCGAGGATTTCCTCGACTTGGTAGCTCTCAAAGACACCACTACCTGTTTCGATATTTTCCAAGCTGTGGAGGGTGTTTTTGAATCAATGGGATTAAAATGGGAGCGGTTGACGAGTATAACGACGGATGGAGCTCCTGCTTTACGGGGTGTACGCACGAAGAAATTGATGGTTGATGATGATGATGATGATGATGATGATGATGATGATGATGATAATTGTTGTTATAAGGGGCCTAACATCTAGGTTATCGGCCCATTAAAAATGGCTGAGAACGGTAGTACCCTAATGGCGGCGATCCATTGCTTCATACACCAGGAGGCAATCTGTGCAAAAGTCGCCAAGCTTAAAGATGTAATGGGGACAGCTGTGCGAATGGTAAATTATCTTCGCTCCCATGGACTCACGCACCGTCAATTCAAAGAGTTCTTGGATGACATCGAAGCGGAGTATCCAGATATCCCATACCAAGCAGAACTAAGATGGCTGAGCAAGGCGAGGGTGCTGAATCGCGTGTTTTGCTTGCGGAACGCAATAGATACATTCTGTGACATGAAAGGGCGGCCCGAAGTTCTTTTGCGTGACCCTAAGTGGGTGACGGACTTCGCATTTTTATGTGACATTACTGCCCATCTGAATAATTTGAACACTTCGCTTCAGGGCGAAAAGCACAACATCTGCGATTTGGTGGAAACAATTGAAGCGTTCACAAGAAAATTGATTTTGTGGGAAAAGCAGTTGCGTGCAAGGAACACAGGACATATTCCATCGCTTGAAACAGTGGAAGAAGGTGTCGACTTTGATGAGTACTTGCAGGTAATTCGTCAATTACAAGAAGAGTTTGACAAGCGATGTTCAGAATTATCAGAACTCCAAGCGGTGTTAGATGTATTGTTCGACCATTTTCTATTAGTGCAGACAGTGTTTCACAGCTATTTCAATTAGAGCTGATTGAAATGCAATGCAATGTTCGTCTTAAAAGCCGCTTTCTAATGTCACGAAGTTTAGAAGAATTTTACAGTGGCTTTCCGCAAGAAGAATATCCCCTTTTGTATAGACATGCAAGTTAAGTTCTGTCAATGTTCGGCTCAACGTACATTTGTGAGCGTTTCTTTTCAGTTCTTAAGCTTACCAAAAGTAAACATCGTGCAACGATGAGTGATAGAAACTTGCGCAATTGTTTACGAATAGCTGTGCCCAGAAATATTGTACCCAATTTGGAGAAGATTGTTTCCTCCAAAACTAGAAATTCGTAAAAACGACGGAGAAAAAGTCACTCAAGGCCTGTACTATCTGTTCATATTGGTAAAATGCTGTTGAATTTTCCTCTCTAATACGTTCTCATTTCATTTTGTAATAAATCACAATATTCTTTACTTAACACTTGCGTTCGTTTCCTGCACATTCCATGCATCGGAGTACCATTCGATTTGTATACACACACATATATATATTATGGCAGTATATATCCTATTATGGTAAAACAGCCCATCAATATGATGTCAACAATGCCAAAAAAGCCGTCGCCTGCACGACTGTGCGTACGTATCTATAGAGCATCCAGCGTTTAGAAAAGACTGTGGAGCCTTATGGCGACAGTGTTGCTAACTCTAGGCAGAGGCTGCGCTGACGTCATTATGATGTTCACCCGCTTCGAGTACTGTCCTTTCATAAATTAGCGAGACAACACAACCCCGGCAGTTACCTGAAGAGAACACGCCCAGGAGGGAGCAGTTTTGCAGGTGTTAACGGATTGGACCAGTATTAAGGATACCGTACGCGAAGAGAACCAATAACGACATTCATTTCGTTGTGATATGACGCATTACTGATTGACAGATGTCGGGAGCACAACCCTTCCTTCCTACTCGGATATACTGTTTGCTGACGATGTTAACAATTTTTACGTCAGCAATACTATTGATCATCACTTTTTTGTTATTAGTTAGGCTATAATTTAGTTTCTTTCAATTCTATTCCTGTTGTTTTGTTTAGATTGATATTTGTAATAGTGTAGCGAGTTAGCCATGCGGTTAGGGGCGCGCAGCTGTGAGCTTGCATTCGGGAGATAGTGGGTTCGAACCCAACTGTCGGCAGCCCTGATTCGATCGAACAGAAAATAAAACAGACACACAACAATAACACCAATGACGGATAGTGCTTCAGAACTTATGTTGCCGGCGGAACTGAGCACGTGCTCCACTCCGGGCGAGCATGCAGCACTGGACGAGGCTCTTCTTTCCAGTGTGCTAACCTCGAAAATGTTTAAATCAGTAAGACGTAATATAAACGATACTTGTATGCAGTAACAAAGGTAATCAATTGGCAGATAATTGTAGGAAGTTATTATGACGAAAAATATATATGTTCAGAGTTCCTTCATGATAAAAGTTGAGGTAACAAAACCAGTGTAGGGAGGGTTTCCGTTAAAAGTAAAAGCCCATAAGACCCACAGTCTTTTCTAAACGCTGGATGCTCTATTGCGGTCCGAACATAGTCCGTGTGGCTCAGGTCTTCTCGCTGCCACAGTGTAGTGGTGGTAGGGGAGAGAGCGCTAGTCTGACTGCCCAGTGTTCCCCGAGCTCGGCCGCGCTCTCGGAGCGCAATGACTGGATGGCCCTGATTTAGACGGTTCTCAATATCTACGAATCTATCACAACAATCAAATTGAAATTTTGTATGCTGTTAGAGGCAATTAACATAAGTAGGATATATATTAAAATAGGCTGTATAGTTCTTCACGGAACTACTTGTTATTATTATATGTCCGTCTCATTCTTGGCTATCACCGCGGAGGTCCGGGTTCGATTCCCAGCTCTGCCAATAAATTTAATACTGGTCTGAGGGCTGGAACGGTGTTTACTCAGCCTCGTGAGGTAAAACTGATAAGAGGCGCGTTCGATTCCTACCTCAGCTATCCTGGAAGTAGTTTTCCGTGGTTTCCCACTTCTCCTCCAGGTAAATGCCGGGATGGTACCTAACTGAAGGCCACGGCCACTTCCTACCCAAATCCTACCTCAATTCCAAATACACACACCAATGCAGACATCATAATGACACAGGTTATCAGACAAATTCTAAACACACCCAAGCACACGGGGCTACGTGACCACGATATCGTTAAGTCCCTAAAGAATCAACAACAATTATTCTTTTAGGACTATTATTATTATTATTATTATTATTAAGACGGATTATATATTTTTTCGTTTTAGGTAAGGATGGCACGAAGTAGAACAAGTAACCATGGAAGGCTGCCTTCATTCCGTATCCAACTGGGCGCCTTTCGTGATTTTACATCAGTGGATAGATATTTCGGTAAATTTTGAAATATGTGGGGTACTGATCCTGGTTTTAATTTCCACTTCAAGCGAGGAATTTCCACGTTCTCATAGTTCACTACGAAACAGTCCGCCTTTATAATAATTAAATCTTCCGTAAAACGCACTTCACAGATTCTATTTTTGATCGACAAAACAGTACGACATTTTCCAGAAACATCAGAAAATTTAGTTGTTTCCACACACAAAGCACTGCACAGACATTCGTAAACTATTACAAAGAAACAAATTCCCTCGCATAATATGATTTCTCGCACACAGAATATTACAGTACTAACCTATTGGCACTCGTGCTTATGGTTCGGCGCGACTTCCGCGCCACACACTGGCTGGACCATGAACTACAATGATTAAGAAGCAGAGTGATGACACTGTTTATTTCTATTCGTCATTAACAATGTTATCACTTATCACTAACCTGACCAGCAACTGAAACTTTCTGTTTTCATCATTATATACAATGTCATGCAACGGACAATACACTACATCGCTCATTTCAACATTTTTCTCAGCACACCTGGTGAATTTATGTTCTGCAAATTTAACACTGTGCTCTACAAAAATATCTTCAGGTTTACTAGGATCAAACAGACGGTAACCTTTTTTTCCCCCATCATAACCAACAAACACAAAACATTTGCTTCTGGGTTCCAATTTGCCAGTACGCAAACATGGGCATAGGCATCGCAACCAAATATTTTTAGCCTACTTTTCATATTTTGCAAAAATGAGGAAAATGTAGATTTATGAGATCGGGCAAATGTGTGTGTGTCTGTCTGTCCTTCTGTCTGTCTGTCTGGCTGTGTGTGTCCCCCCCCCCCTATCAACTCCTAAACGGCTGCAGCAATCGAAACAAAATTTGGTAGGAGTGAAGATCTATACCTGAATATCTCACGGCCATATTTGAAAATTATGTCAGTGCTACCAACTGCTGAAAAATCGCAATTGAAATTTGAGCTCCATGTTGGATATCTTGGAAGGTATGAATGGAAGCTATTTCAAAATTGGCACACATATAGATAATAATATTGCAGTTTAATTTCCAGGAGGCCATACATGGCAGTGTTGCCAAAATGATTATAAGCCTGCTGATAAGTCCAAATTTTAAATGCATATAACTTCTACACTATCAATTGGATTTCAACCAAATTTCGTATGTGCTATGTGTACATAATCAGATATGACTGAACGTATTCTTAAGAGCCACCAGGGCTGCCAACTGTTAATAAATGCTCTCATTTTTTTAATCCAAATACCCATAAATCAGAAAGTATGCAAGCCGACAGCTTTAAACTATGCACACGTATAGTACCTGACATTATATATTAATTTGGAGTAACTTATATACGTCAGTGCTACCAACATGATTCTAAGCCTGCTGAGAGGTCCAACTTTAAATACATGTAACTTCTATACTATCATTTGGATTTCAACCAAATTTCGTGTGTGCTATGTGTACCATAACAGGTATGACTATGCCGATTCTTAAGATTAACCAGGGCTGCCAACTGTTAATAAATGCTGTCTCTATTTTTGTTACTCTAATATCGATATCAATATATCAGAAAGCCAATGACTCTAAACTTTGCACACGTATAGTACCTGGCATTCTAGATTAATTTGGAGTAACTAAATTAGGCCTGCGCCAGTGCTGCTAACATGACTCTAAGCCTGCTGATAGGTCCAATTTTAAAATGCATGTAACTTCTATACTAACTAATGGATTTCATTCAAAATTGGCACAACAATAGATCATATTATTTCAGATTAATTCTGACCAATACATGTATGTCATTGTTGCCAACATGATTTTGCGCGCGCTGTTAGATCCAATGTTTAACTGCATGTGACGTCCATGCTATCCATTGGACTTCAACCAAATTTTGTATTCTGTACCTTAAGAGATGGAACTAAGAATATATTCAGTCAACAGGGCTGCCAACTGTAGTTCTCTATTAGGCTAAATTATGCCAGGTAAACAGTATTTCGAATTAATTTGAAATTTCGATATTACCAACTTAATTTCGTTATTATTCCAGATAGCCTAGGTCCATATAGATTAATTATTGGCGTGAATCTTAACTTTTAAGAAAAGTAGGCTCTTTAGTTCGTCACGGAACTTCTTGTTTTATATTCTCATTACTTACAGCTTTACCAGTCCACAATTCCTCTGGTATGGCATTATCAACTTTACTATGAGGACTCTAGTTCAAAATATATACTGCCGTATTGGCTGCTTCTGCCCACAGTTTTTCAGAACATCCTGCTGTAAAAAACATGCATCTAACCCTTTCCATAATGGTACGATTGTGACGTTCAGCTACGCCATTTTGTTCAGCTGTATACCTTACAGTTTTCTGTTGCAGAATTCCCTTTTCCTTTTAATATTTGTTCAGGTCAGAATTCCTTAGCATTATCAGATCAAAAAATCTTTGGTGTCTTACCTTTCTGAGTTTCACAATATGCAACTTTCTCCTTTGTTTCAAAAAATAAACAAAAATCTTCCTAGAAAAATCGTAAATTATTGTCATCATGTATTTAACATCATTCCAGGTCTCAGTGAGCGGCCCACACAGATCCGAGTGCACCAAGTCCAAAAATGACTGCCTTTGCTGCTTCCCGAGAACACATGGTTCACACAATTCCTTTGGTATTTCCTTAAATTTAACATCAGACATTGGACTTAAGAGCTGTAACTTCTGTTGTCCAACGTGGCCCAATCGTTGATGCCACAAATTTTAATCAGACACATCAGCAACAAGGGCAGACATATCTTGCTTAACATTCAGATAATACAGACCATTCAAAACTGAATCAGTAGCTAGCACGCTACCATTCACTGAGCAATTCTCCGAATTTAAGATTTCACATCCATTTTTGTTGAACACAACAGCAGCACCCCTTTTAATCATCTGACTTACCGACAGCAAGTTAACACTCAGTCCTGGAACATGCATCACGTCTGACAGATTATTAATACTGTCGCTAACATTCAGTGCAATGTCACCAACTCCTTGTACAGACAACTTATCATTATTACCAATTACAATGTTTATATCAGGATCATCATTGCATTTATAATTTGACATACGTTTAACATTCGGAGACATGTAAGCACTACAGCCAGAATCAATAACGAAACAATTCTTTGGTACGCGAGCAGTTAAAGCACAAAACAGACTTTTATTGGATTTTGGGCACTTCGGTGCACTTTGAAATTTTGTCTTCTGTGGACAAGTATCTCTTCCGTGACCCTTTTCACCACAAATCCAACACTTCCAACGACTCTTGTCAACTGCTTTTTCACTAGAGCTCTTTGATTTCTTGACATTACCTGACTTCCTTCTTGGTGTTGCTGTAAAGGGCTGCCCCATCAGCTGATTTCTCACCATGACTTCGGCGAAAGCTTTCGTCCAACAATATAAACTTGATGTGGTCCAACTGTAGTTCCTCCGATGATGAGGTTACGGTCATAACTAAGTTATCGTATTCATCAGGAAGACCTGGAAGTATCATAGCAGCAACAAACTTATCAGTGACAGGTTCACCAACAGCTGCTATCTTCTGTGTAACAGACATAACTTCACCAATATACTTGTCCATGGAATCGAAATCTGATAACATGAGCGAACACAGACTTCGCATCAGCGTGATATATCTTCATTACCTTTATCTTCAAAAGCCTTTTCAAGGGCATCTTTAGCTTTTGAACAGTCTCGAACATGGGGATAATTGTGAACAGCCACAATGAGACTATATCCGCCAGCGCTCTCTCGTCACGTTGGTGTATTCTTTGAAAATACACGGTAAGACAGAGTTAGCCTTCGCTGCTCTTTGCTTAACTTATTTCTTCCCTTTTTTTTCTCAAACACCAGCAGTGATTTCTTACCTTTTCTTTTCTTTTCGTACCTTGTTCACTCTGTTTAAAAGTTTGTTGTAGATATAACCACGGGCGGTTCGACCTTGTACATCTAGGGGGGGTGAGAATTTAAAAAATGCCGACTGGCTGTTTAACATTGCCGACTATACGGTTAAAAACTGAACAAACGGGAGGGAAAGGGGAGGGGAGCGGGAGGGGGAGCGGGAGGGGGGACGGGTGGGGGGGGGGGGCGGCGGCAAACCATACACAAGACAAATATACTTAATTAACGGCTTTCAATTAAAATGTGTTTTATTAGTTCCAGAATTTTGAATCGCAGGAAAATTTGATAAATGAACAAAATAAGAGTTTAAATATTACAAGATTTTTTTTAAATTATTCTTTCTAAATCCGTACTCTACGATGTTTTAACAAGGACCCCTTCTCCACTATCTCCGTAATTTCAATGTCGTCGACCTTATCATTCGTTGAAAACAACATCATGAGGGAGTCTAAGCGGTCGTCACACCTCGATGTCCGCAAATGATTGAAAATGAGCTTCAACTTGCTGAAGGACCGTTCGGAAGAAGCAGAAGACACTGGAGATGTTAAAATCAGTCGAACTATTTGATAACCATACGGGATAATCCTCTTTAATTTTACAGCAACTTTTGCGATTTCTTTAAAAGATGAGCACTGTTTACTGGCATCAAGCAGGATTTCAAGCTCAGCCAGCACAAGCTCTTCATCTTGACGGATGGTTTTCGGGTGTGATTGCTTTATAGATCGGACGCGCTCGATGGTGCAGTTTTTTCTGTCAGCGGGTATCTTGAAAATTATGTGGAATGGCTCTTGCAAAGAAATGAGTTTTGCGAGATTGTCTTGCACGCTTGTAGTAAATACATCCACAAGTATTCGGAACTCCTTTCTGTAGATTGTAAGGAAAGGAATTTCTGCTGTCGTTTCAGCGTGCGCGTTATTCTTCTTGGCAAATCGCCGGGTCCTGTGGTGCTTTAAGAAGTCTCCTCCGCATTTACTTGCATACCTTTCGCAAATGACGATGCACTCTTTATTAAAGCGTTCATCTTGCCGTCGTCGTTGATATCTTCAAAATATTTCAAAGCGCTCTGAATCAGCTGCATCGCGTCTTCTACATTCAGTTCCTCCGCTTCTAAAAGCTCGGTTATGTTCTTAATTTTAAACATGATGTTTTTGGCAAAGTACATGCCGCAGATAAAATCAAAGTCTAGAAGCTTTTTGTGCAAGCCCGACGCAAAAGGTTGGGTTTTACTGTCAAATTCTGAATCGAATGAAGTTTTCATTGTTTCCAATGCTGTGACTATCTCTTCATAAGGCGTAGAAACAGCTCTCACCGATTTGGCGCGCGCAGTCCACCTTGTTTTTGATAAATTCTTAAGTTGAAGTGAATTTTCAATTTTATCCAGCTCTTTCAGCAAGCTTAAATGTCGTTTCGTGCTCCCCGAAAAAAAAAACGTACAATGCTTCAAGAGTGTCAAAACATTCTCGAATAAGTGCTAGCATTACAAGCTGTCTCTACGAAAATGTTTAACCTGTGAGCTTGATATGGAACGTACGGAATATCTATTTTGCACTTCTCATAGCTTTTTCTGAGTGCCGTTGTATATGCCAGACATGTTACTAGCAAAGTCGTACGATTGAAACGCTAGCTTATCGAGGTGAAGTAAAAGTTCTTCTGAATTTAAAATAAAAAAATAAAAAATCAGCCAACTCCTCTCCAGTCTTTTTTTGTTTGTTAAAACAGCGTCTATTTTTAAAAGACGCTCCACAGGAACAAGCTCTTCACCTTTTTCAATGACTTATCGGATATTCAACGCGAGGCGGTCTTTGTGACATATCTGCTATAACGAAGAACATACCGGCGTTCTTGATCTCTTCTGCAATTATTTCACAAGTTCTCTCTCCAAGTAGATGGGTTAATTCATTTTGAGAGTCCTTGCTCATGTACGTTACGTTGTGCTTCCGCGTATTCACTTCTTCCAACCACCTATTCATGACCGGACTATGCCGTGAAAGTAACTTCACAATTTGCGTGAAGTTTCCATTATCTTGAGTAATTCCATCCTCGTGACCTCGGAAAGCCAAACCTTGCCGACAAAGGGTTCTTGCTGTGTCAATAAGTATCTGGATAACTTTTTTGTGGAACTCCTTTTCTTGTTCTTCCTCAACTCTGATCGTCCGTAAATGTTTATCAAGGAGAACCTCTGTGGCCTTTTCCATTAACAAAGTGGCACAAATCTGCCATCGCTGCTTGATGAGCTTCTGAAGTGAAGTGGTCTTGTAATTTGCCCTTTATTCTTCTTTCCGCGACTTTTCAATTTGTGCCACTGACGTACTCCAGCGTGCGACCATTCTTCACTTGCGGACGCCCTTCCTCGTCCGTTTGAGAATAAGCCACAGGCAAAACAAAACACCACGTCTTTTTCAATGCTGTACTCCAACATGGGAAAATCCGTATACCAGACCGGATTATTTCGATGCTGCTTATTTTCTGGTATGTCTGGATTTGCTGGAAATACACTAAGTTTTGGCTGGAAGGCGCCAAGTGAAGTCAGGTACCGTCGTTCGTTTGCCGTCATAATTCTCTTCGGCTTTGCAGGATCGCGATTAAGGAAGGAAGGAAGCTTGTAGTTTAACGTGACCGTTAATCATGAGATCATGAGCCACGGGACCTCCTTTTTACGTGGAATCCGAACCACAGGACTCGCGATTAACAGGTAAATCGCCCGCTTGAATATGTACTGCGTCCGCCCGCATGTTATTTCCCTCCGCTCTTGCTCGTTGAAGCAACTAACCGCTCTCATCGTGGATTCTGGATAAGCAGTCTATAATTTCTACCATAAAATGTTTGTGTTCGGAATAGCGTCTTTTTTAATTGTTTTCAAAATACTCTTTTGAAATGCGTTATAAACTCACTAACTTAGCTAGAAAAAGCAATCCACAAAATTCGCAACTACGCGGTGTAGGACCGTCACCAATACAACCGGCATCCGATGAAGTTCCAGCTGCTCGTAACTTGCGAACGTCAGATGTGTTGGGGGATAGTGGTGGTTCAACGGTTAGCGATGACTAAACGGTGGTCAATGGCTCAACGGTAGACGATGGCTCCGATGGCTCAACGGTGGTAAATGGCGCAACGGTTGACGATCTCTCAACGGTAGACGATGGCTTAACGGTAGGTGATGGCTCAACGGTGGTAAATGGCGCTACGGTGAACGATGGCTCAACGGTTGACGATCTCTCAACGGTAGACGATGGCTCCACCCCACCCCGGTTTTCTTGTCACTGAGTTTTAAAACACTGTAAATTTTATTTAAATAAAAAAGATGGTTTAAAAGAGAACAATTCCTCCCCACAAAGGTCGACATGTATGGATTTATCGGGCATTTTTTCTTGTTAACACCATTAAACATAAACATGGCTGAAAATACACATGTATTTATTGCATTATTTTTACTTACGTTTGTTGGGTACGCGATGCTTCGTGAAAATGTTCCGTGCCGGCGAAAACGCACGACCCACTGCCACTGTATTTGCACCTAGTTATCACTGTAAAAGTTGCTGGTTCAGGAACGACTGCTTTCGCTCATTCTCGGTGACCACTGCACTGACCATAGTGAGCACCCCACCCCTTGAGGAACCTTGGAACCCTAAACCTGTCAATTTTGTCACAATATCGCGGATATATGAGGACGCGCCGAGGCAAGCGGTAGCAGGTCATAACATTCCTCCGACAACATCTCAATGAGTTGGCTTGACCTGAAGTTATCAATGCGCTCACCAACACCTTTTGTCTAGCCACATGGCACAGCTCATGCTACTGTAGCACTTTTCTACCTCTCTTACAGAATCACTATCTTCAACATTTTCTTTCACTTTCTGATTTCCGTTTCCTGAACTTCTCACTTATACTATTCTTTGCAACTTCTGTATTTCCCGTGTCTAAGTACACCAGGCCAACTTTATTCACGGTAATTACCCAAAACACCCCTCATTCAATTGTAGTCGGTCGTAATCACTTGTCATAGCTCTCAAGGCCTTCTGGCCGATATGCTAAAATTCAACGCATCGTGCCGGCTTCGATTGCTTGGGCCAAGCAGTGAGCAGATGCTGGGCTCGCTTCGCTGTGAAGCTGAGTCGCTCTGCATAATGAACGCGGGATGTTGCACCCACCCAGGAACGTGCCGATGAGTTCATCCCTTGTCCTTGGTCCCATATTGCTCATCTGTCATTCTTTCTTCAGTTTCCATACAAAGAAACGAAATGGCAAGTGGCAGCCGGTGCACCGAAGACTGGAAGTGAAACCTTTAAAATGGTTATTTTGCCGACTCTTCCTTTTGCCGCACTGGGCTATTGCCTGGCTGTACGAAATTATTGCAGCGACCGTTTGTGCCGACTGTCGGTAAAAATAACGACTGTCAGTATAATATTTTTTTTTAAATTTAAATCGGACCAAATCGTATATGGCCATGCCCCGTTTTGCTTTATTAAATGCTATTTTGGGAAATGTTACGACTTCTTCAGGATTTGCCGACTGCCGACTGATGTCGTATTTGCCGACTGAGAAAATACCTGAGGGGGGTGAGACACCCCCCAACCCCCCCCCCCCCCCCCCACTCGAACCGCCCCTGGATATAACTTCCATGATCAACCTAGCGGCATCTAGTAGTTAACTGCTGAAGTTCCTCAACATCTCTATGCTCAAGAGGACTTCCTTCCCAATCCAGCCACAAGATGTCGCCGCTATCTTCAGCTAACATCTCCATGCTCGAGAGGACTTCTAGAACAATCCCTTCCACTAGGCTTCGCTATTGACTCCCATTATCAACTCCTTGAAGATTACTTTTAGTTTTATTTCTAAAGTTGGTATTTCATATGTATGTTCCTTTGTTTTTCCCCCACCCCCTTCCCTCCTTAGTACCTCTGTGCTTCGTTGAGCGGTCTTAACTTGTGTGTCAAACATTTACACGTATAGACGAAGCTCTTCCCGAGCTTGTCTCCTCTCCTCGAGAGACATCTTTTAAATCAGACGCAATGTTTGGATTTTGAAACCAACCGTCACCAGGAACATCCTCACTGAGGAATTTATGCTGAAATGTATGTTGCAATAGTTAACTTTTCAACGGACTACAGTGCATAACAGTGCCCATTCAACAACCATCCGTGTCGCGCTCGAACGAAAGCAATAAATACGGCCGTAAACTTTCTCCTAAAGTTCCTATTTCCTTTTCCTAAACACCTTACTAACTTTATCTAATTAAGCTTTAAATTTAAGTTAACTAATGTACCTAGCTGTTTAACTACAACTTATGTCAATTTCTTAGAGGCCTCGTTTGCTATCAAGCGCCCTCCCAACTTTGTTTCACATTCAATGAATTAACTTCTGTTTATCTGTGGCAAGTCCACATTATAATTCTTTCCCTCTTCAATTGGCGAATTCTATTTTCTACTCATAAGTGAGTTATCTAACTCTCCTTTTCCATGTTTCACGAAAGGGTACTGGCCCCATTTTCCTCGTGATCCCTGTTTAAATACAAGAAGTTATAGAAACTTCTTCTTATTTTCTCTCTCTTTGTTAAAATTTCGAATTGTTATTTGTTCATACTTTTAGAACTTCCATATAGGAATTCTCAAAATACATATATCGTACCTGATTTACTGTTACACTTGAAATTTATTAATCTCAGCACTATTATAAAAACAAATGCAGATTTGGTGCTTACAAGAGGTTCCAAACCAAATTTTGTTAATTGTCTACTGCAAACTTCAACAATTTTAGAGGTCTGAGACCTCAAAGGTTTAAAAATCAAATTGTACCTTTTATATTTGTTAAATTTATCATATTTCTACGCATTGTTAAATAAATCAAACTATATCCTTTTGCTTCATCATTTTCCATAAAATAACGAATAGGCAGGATCCTACTTCCCCTCTCTCTACCCAAAAGCTCATTTACGCGTTAAGAAAATCAAGCATTAAATTAAAAAGGGTTCCACTATTTGTTGCATTTGAACAAAAACCCTCCGCAAAAACTTTTTCAAAGTTGCTCTTAGCTTTTTTAGCTAATTCTAACTAGCCAGTAAGGCAAGTATAGCTAGCTCCGCCAGCTTCCTGCTTGTTGAGATTTTCTCTATAACTTATGGTTGGTTTCCAAATTTAAGTTTTTCTTCTTTTCTAAACTTTTAGTCGGCGCTTTGCTGGGTAAAAGCTTATCCTTTCTTGAATGCAACCATTGTTGTTCTTACCAAAATTTAAAACCAAAAACTTTCAAAAACAATCAAATTGTTCCCAAAGGCACTATAACTGCTTCATCGCTACCCTTCCGGGAAACATTCAATCGCTCCTCGGAAATTCTACAATTCCAAGAACTAAAAACATCACGGCAAATTCAAATTATTTGCTCCTTTCAAAACCTTCGATTAAACCCGACTCCTTTGAAAGGATATACAGTAAATTTGTCATTCTTTGTCTTGCCAGACTAACACCCTTCCCCATAGAGGTCAAATATAGGCTTGGAAGGGAATGTACTTTCGTTGCTTGCTTACAAATAGCCCAAGCTCCAGCCGCATCTCCCGTTAGCTACGTCCAGGTCCATACCCAATTTAGGTGCTTTGCGGGTTTGCGGTGACACTCGTCACTGAACATCTGCTGAAATTCATTTTGTATGGTGTTGGACTCTCGTCCTATTTACCCACACTTGTTCCTCAGTCCGAAACCCACTTCCCTTTCCTTTTCTCATCAACTTCCCTTGGGGGTAGTGCTTAACTCTGGCCAAAACCTACCCAAACTTTGGTCCCAGAAACCCGGGAGAGTCCATTTGTCAATATTTTGCAAACCATTAATATCTACTTTGATTTTTTAGCTATATCTTCACCATGCAAAGCTTGTGAGGGGGAAAGAGGCCGCTCCTGTCTCCTTTGGTGTGTCCCTTTCTTTCGACTTGTTTGCTGCTGCCAGTCTGACAGCATTTCCAAGGTTCCACAGTTTCGTAAGTTATACTTTAATTAACCTATTTCGCCATGGCCCCTACAGAAAAAGACAAGGATGGTAGGGATGAAAAACATACTTCCAAACGATCTTCTTATAATGGGCAAATCACCAGATTCAGAAAATACATCAAAGATTTTTCACAAGCTCAACTAGATTTGTTAAAACATCGCGTAAAGGATTTTGAACGTTCTTATGGAAATTATTGCAACATCCAAACTGAAATCGAAACATGTATGCTCAATCAAACTGATGATCGAGTAGAAGTAGAAAACCAATATTACGAAGGCATAGGTTCTGCCTTTACAATAATACGCCAACTCGAAGAAGAACAGAAAAAGGACGGTGCTGTTCTTGGTTCCCTTCACGAACAACAAACCCTTTTCGTGAGGGTACTCACAAGCCCAAACCAATTCTACCTAAGAATAATTTGCCCCACTTCTCTGGAGACGAATCTACTTGGGATTCTTTCTATGAAATTTTTTGTTCCCTTGTTCATGACAATGAAGAAATTCAAATCATTGACATGTTTCATTATTTGCGATTTATTCTCCGCGGACAAGCCCTGCAGTAGGTTGATGCACTCCCATTAAGTGCTGAAAACTACCCCATTGCCTTTAACCTATTGAAAGATAGATACGGTAATTTACGGTTACGTATTCAACGCCACATGAAGTCTCTATTCAATTTACCTGCGCCACAGCACAATGACGTCACTAGTTTGCGTACTCTTATAGATACGACACAACTTCACGTAAAAGCTTTGTCCCAATTAGATCAACCCACTGACCACTGGGACACTTTCCTAATACAATCAGTGGTTTCTAAAGTCGATGTTGCTACCCTCAAAGCTTGGGAAATTGAACTTTCCTAAGACGACGATTACTCTTACGAGCATTTAGTCACCTTCATAAATGCTAGATACCAACTCTTAACTGCTTTAGCTAACCAAAGTGAACCCTCATCCCCTAGTTCTAAATTTGAATCATTGTCTCTTAAATCTAAAAGAGAACGCTCAGCGTCTATTAACCAAAAACCGGGTCCAGCTCGTCAAAACTCTAGTCAAACGCCACTGGTTACCCAACTAGCTCTAGTGAACGCCGTATGCTAGTTCTCTCGCTTTAAACACTCAAAGCGAACCCCGTAAGAGTTTAAATGAACCATTAAAGTGCATACTTTGCAAAGATTCCCACGCCTTATATCTATGTAAAATCCTTTAAGGTACTATCAGTCGACGACAGAAGAAAATTAGTTTCCCAGAATAAACATTGCTTCAACTGCCTTTCACCCAAGCATTCTGCTTCTAATTGTAAGTCTTCTAGACTTTGTTTTCATTGTGAAAAACCTCATCACACTTTACTGCATCGTCATGACCAATCAAAGTCATCAGCAGCATCAACTTCTCAGAAAAGTTATGATTACAGCAATTCTAGTGCTTCATCTTACATTCAAAATGCCAAGTCCTTACGTAGTGCCCAAGTACTATTGTCCACTGTCCAAATCGAATTCCAGGATAATTTTGGCAACTGGGTCCGTGCACGCGGTCTGCTTGATTCGGCGGCAACCCATGATTTCGTTTCTAATTCATTAATCAAAAAAACTAGGCCTACCTGTAAACCCTACTTTTATTAATGTATCAGGTATCAACAGCTTAAAACCACAAGCTTTACAGTTTTCTAAACTAACCATAAGAGACACTTGTCACAGAAATAATTTTCTAAAACTTAATTGCCTCATCCTCAACAGTATCGGAGAGGATACTCCTAGTCACTCCGTCCATATCTCAGGTCTGAATATTCCTTCTCATTTAAGGTTAACTGATCCTCTGTTCAATATACAAGGCCCCATTGACATACTCTTTAGTGCCAATGTTTTTTTGGAATTGTCTTCATAAACAAATTCATAAACTATCTTCAAACGTTGTCGCCAGAGACACTAAATTTGGTTGGATTGTTACTGGTCAACTTCCTCATTATTCCCCCCAACCCGTATCGCAATGTTATTTCGCTAGTACCGATTTGGAACAGTTCTGGAGGCTTGAAAGCGTTGATTCTCCTAACGTAACCTCTTCAGAAAACGAATTCTGTGGGCAACATTTTATGAACACCACCACTCGTTCTCCTGAAGGCCGGTTCATTGTTCAGATGCCAATATTACCCAATCCCCCCAAACTTATCAATTATCAACCTAAAGCTCGAAAAGCTCCCTTTGCTATCGAGAGCAAATTCAAGAAAAATCCCCTCACTAAACAACACTACACTGATTTCATGGACGAATACGAAAGCTTAGATCACATGGAATTTGTCAGCAAATCTGATGACGAATTGCACCCCCAATTCAAACGGTTTTCTTAAATCATCATCCCGTGTGGAAAAATCCTCTTGTAAAGGATAAAATCCGAGTCGTTTTTTAAAGGGTCATCACATGACGTTAATGGCAACAGTCTTAACGATACTCTTTACTCTGGTCCCGCTATTCAGTCAGATTTATCTGCCATAATCTTAAATTCTCAATTATTTCCCATAGCTGTATAGCGGACATCAAACAGATGTACCGTCATGTTTTATTTCAGCCGGAACAACAAGATCTCCAAAAATCTTGTGTCGCACCGTAATCAGCAAGCCCATTAAAATATTTAGCTTAAAGACGGTCACTTTTGGCTTAAAACCTTCCGCTTTCCTTGCTATCCGATCCCTACATATGTTAGCCTCTCAAGATGGTCATTTATTTGATTCTAAAGCTTCTGAAGCCCTAACTACATCTTTTTATGTAGACGATTATCTCCAGTCCTTCCCGACTCTTGAGGAAGCTTCTTTCGTGTCACTAGAACTTCAGGCATTGTTAAAGAATGGAGGATTCCCACTTCATAAGTGGAATTCCAACTCCCATGAGTTTCTTGCCCAGTTTCCCATAGAAGATGTAGACCCCTCTTCCGTCAAAATCTGCGGAGATTCTGAATCCATAAAAACACTTGGAGTTCACTGGTGCACTCGCACTGATACTCTCATCTACAAAGTCTCGCTTTCCGAAGAGCTCCCTAACACAAAAAGGCAAATTCTCTCCGAAATTGTAAAGAGTTTTGATCCGCTTCAATTCCTTGCTCTGGTTATTGTCATAGCCAAACTTTCCATGCAAGAGCTATGGTCGCTCAAATGTGAATGGGACGAAACTGTTCCCCTTTCTTTTCATAATAGGTGGCTTTCCTTTCGATGTAGTTTACTTGATATTTCTCTTATTGAAATTCCTCGACATTTAATTAATGCTCCCCCTAATAACCTTTCTATCTTCATGTGTTTGCCGAGAGCTCCGAGAAAGCCTACGGTTACTGTGCATATTTGGTTTATCGCAATTCACTAAATGAATCCTCATTTTTCTAACCTTATTCGCGATAAATCTAAAGTTGCTCCTCTTAAAACTATTACCTTGCCTAGGCTTGAACTGTGTGCTGCACTCATGGCCGTTGAACTTGCCAAAAAACTGCAGAAAGTCTTAAAAGTCGAATTTTCGCAAACCTGTTTGTGGAGCGATTCCATGATTACTCTTTCTTGGATCGCAAAAAAACCCACCCACTGGCAAACCTTTGTTGCAAACAGAGTTTCTAGAATTCAAACTCTTTTCTCTGGATGTCAAAGGAAACATGTGCCCAGCGCTGACAACACCGCTGAAATCATCTCACGTGGTTGTTTAGCCTCTCAATTGGCAGCATCTCAGTTGTACTGGTATGGGCCCCCGTGATTAATTGAGGACTCTTCTTGTTGGCCTTCAAAACCTCCAGTCACAAACTCCAACTTGCCTGACGCTAAAGTATCTAAATCTAATGCTTCTTGTCTTGTTTCCAACGCTTCGTTTCCCTTGTTCGCACGCTATTCTTCTTTTCATAAACTGATCCGAATTTTTGCCTATCTACTCAGATGGAAAAATCTTGTTGTTGATCAACCTGTTCTTCCTAAACCGCATCTAACCAATCACGAATTATATCTCGCTACAATTGAAGTTTTGCAGCTAACACAGCAAGAGGCCTTTTCTTCTGAATTGTCTTTGCTCTTAGCTAAAAAAGATCTTCCTAAATCTAGTCGTCTTCGCGCTCTAGCCCCTTTCCTTGATGACAACGGGTTACTCAGGGTAGGCGGTAGGCTTTCGCATTCTTCACTTTCTGAAGACAAAAAGCATCCTGTTATATTGCCTTCTAAGCATCACGTAACTTTCTCAATCATACGTGCCTTCCATTATCGCAACCTGCACGTTGGCACACGCACATTGCTTTGCTTTTTAAGGGAAAAGTACTGGATAATAAATTGAGTTCATGAAGTTTCTTCTGTAATTCACAAATGCATTCCTTGCTTCAAAGCGAAACCTAAAGTTAATACTCAATTAATGAGCGATCTACCCTCTTTCCGTTCTTCTCCTATACGTCCTTTTGTTTTAACTGGTGTTGATTATATGGGTCCATTTCAATAACAATGCAATTCCCCTGATGTTAAACGCAAATTGTTCGGAAAACTCTATGTTTCTCTTTTCGTTTGCATGGTTACTGGCGCGATTCATCTGGAACTACTTCTTACTTTTTGTCAGCCGTCTCTCGCTTCACTGTTATTAGGCGTGGCGTTCCCGCTGAGATGTTCTCCGATAACGCCTCTACTTTTCAAGGCGCAGCTTCCATGTGGAAGAAACCTCTTACATCTTTTTCTGCCATGGAACAGATTTCTAATTTTTCCTACTCAAAGGGTTTCAAATGGCGGTTTATACCTCCCTACGCCCCTCATCACGGTGGTAGGTGGGAATCCTGTGTCAAGCCGACCAAACGTCATCTAATAAAGGTGTTAGGTAATCGCATCCTAACTTATGAGGAATTTAACTCTCTGTCTATTTTGATTAAAGGTCTTGTTAATTCTCGTCCTTTGACACCGCTTTCTACTGACCCTGATGATCCGCTTCCATTGACACCTGGTCACGTTTTTATAGGCACTTCTCTTTCCTCACCTCCTCCCCTTCCCAACTCTTATAGAGATTCTAACCTGCCTATTGTTTGGCGTAAACTTGAAGCTCTTCGCAATTCTTTCTGGAAGAGGTAGAAACTGGAATACTTAACTTCCTTGCAACGGAGACAGAAGTGGCTTCTTTCTAATCCTGACATTAAAGTGGAGGACTTGGTACTTGTTAAAGAAGCTTCCCCTCCCTTGGTCTGGATCTCCGGTAGAGTGACCGAGTGTTACCCGGGAAGGGATGGGAGAGTCAGGGTGGCTAGGATCTTGACAACAAATGGGCATATTACAAGACCCCTGTCATTAATTGCCCCGCTACCTTTGAATCTTTAACAATGTGTTTCTTGTTCTCTGTTGGTATTTGCGCCTCCCAGCTTGGTGTATTCTTTGGAATACACGGTAAGACAGAGTTAGCCTTCGCTGCCCTTTGCTTAAATTATTTCTTCCCTTTTTTCTCAAACACCAAGAGTGATTTCTTACCTCTTCTTTTATTTGCGCACCTTGTTCACTCTGTTTAAAAGTTTGTTGTAGATATAACTTCCATGATCAACCTAGCGGCATCTAGCAGCTAATTGCTGAAGTTCCTCAACATCTCTATGCTCGAGAGGACTTCCTTCCCAATCCAGCCACAAGATGTCGCCGCTATCTTCAGCTAACATCTCCATGCTCAAGATGACTTCTAGAACATTCCCTTCCACTAGACTTCTCTATTGACGCCTATTATCAACTCCTTGAAGATTACTTTTAGTTTTATTTCTAAAGTTGGTGTTTCATATGTATGTTCCTTTGTTTTCCCCCCACCCCCTTCCCTCCTTGGTACCTATGTGCTTCGTTGTCAGGTCTTCACTTGTATGTCAAACGTTTACACGTAGGGTCGAAGCCAGGGCCGTGGAGAGCGGCGACGGGCCCTGGGGCTGGAGTCTCCCGGGCCCCCCTCTAAAACCAAATTCTGTAAAATCCTCGCAAATTTGCACAAAGTGATTTTGCACATATTTTATTTGCACTACCTGTAAATGCTCATCACGAATGAATTACAAGAACACAAAGAGCCAGCAAGCAAGCAATAATAGTAGTAGTAGTAATAATAATACTAATGCTAATAATAATAATAATAATAAGTGTAGCATGCGGAACTGCAATACCCAAGATCGCGGGTTTAAACCCGGCCGAAGTCGTCGGATTTTTCAGAGCGTTAACATCCTTCAATATGCCTTTATTCGGAGGGGAAGTAAAGCCGGCGGGCCCATGTTACAGATTTATGGCATGTAGAAGAACCTACCACTACAATTGGTAGTGAGTAGCCAAAATTTTTTGGTTATTTGGTTAGAAACGCTCTATCAAGTTCCAACGTTCCCCGCTGGGTGACAGTGGCAGTGGCGTCTGGTAGCCAAAGTTGGAACTACTTAAAATTGAACTTGTTGGGGAGCCTACGGGAGTTCAAATGAAATGTCCTGCTATGGCCATTGGCTTCAATTCATATATAATAATATTCCAATGATATATTCCACTAAATCCGGGCTATATTTATTATCATAAGCAGAGCGTGAATTACTATCAATATAAATAAGTTAATGCAGGTATGTTAAATTTACAACATTGAAAGTGGAGGAATGCATCCAAAATTATTTGCAAATTCAATATTTATCCCTGGCAAGCACGTACTAATGCATTATTTTTAATTAACAAAAATTAATATCAGATTAAAGCCATCGAAAACTAGATACCGAAATAATTTTCATTAAATTCACTATACTGTTTTGGCGTTTGACAAATGTAAATTTGTCTCGATGAAGTAACACTGTAAGAATGCACAGTGTTCAGATTTCAAGTTCTGCAGATCCTCTTTGATATCAACAATTTTAGAACTTCAGTGATACTCATAAAATCAGTATGCTCGTTTGTCGTACACAAATTTGAAAAAAGTTGCATTCACCGGACCAGTAATTGCATCGCTTTTACAGTATTTAACTTTGGGAAAATACTCACATTGTAAAAAGCTGTTGTCCATAAACTCAGAATCAGGTGGGTTAGAATTCCACCGTCGGTGATTCTATGCTTATTTTCCATGATTCATCGTTTTAACCCGTACATTCATTTCCTCCTCAATTCTATCCCTACGTCATAAGACCCAACAATTAATCAACAGGGAGTTCATCTTACTGAACTGCATGTTAAAAGAGGTGGAAAGGGTATACTGTACACTGTGCAGTACTACGGCCTCTGTGACATATGACGTAATCTCTTTTCATAATGAAAACATGATTTTTACACAAAGTAAAGACGTATTTTAAATACATTTTACATATAGTGTTTTTATGTTGACATTCTTAAAATTTGCTGTACTTGAAGGGTCACGCCCTTGGGTCTAAGCCTAAACACTAAGTGTTTTCGCTGAACGGCGATCACACATCTTTGTACATTAAACAAAGCAAAATATATTTTCATAATTAACCACAGTTATACAGTACTCATACTTAACTCAAGTTATTATGTGCTATCAGTAGGTTGAAGCTGATCAGTGATTGTTTTCACAAAAGAAGAATATGTGAATTAGAACTATATTTTGTAATTGGCAGTAAGCAAAACTAGAGCCAGGTTTTCCTAAACATCCTCAATCCTATCTATGACTGGTGACCATCATGGGAGGATTTAAGCCAAGATTATGGGGAAGTGGACACACAGGGGATCTGGAGGATGGAATATCACCAAGCTCCGAGTGGGGTCCGGGGGCCCTCCTCCGGAAAAGTTTGCCAAAATTAGGTCCAAATTATTTAGTTATAGGATAGGCCATTTGGGTGATTATGTTTGGGATATTTTGGAGTAAAAATTTAGTGACCATTAACATTTAGTGGCTATAGAAAAGACTCTCCGATATTGAAGTAGAAGCTCTCACATCTTCAAGTAAGACCCCGCGGTGTAGCTCACCAATGACCGTGATGGGGCCCTACAGCAAGTCTACTGATCGGAGGTTCGAATCCGGGTGCTGATAGCGGCTATCCTGAGTGTGGGTTTTCACACTCCCTCCAGACCAATGCCGGGGCAGTACCTTATTTCAAGTCCAGGGACACCTACCCTACTCTTAACCCTAATAATTACAGTAAAAGTCACAACGGCCAACACATTCCCAGTTGGCAACTAAGAATACGACATGCGATTTATCATGTCACAGAGGCCATAGCACAGCACAGTGTATACCCCGCTTTTCGTCCAGCAATAGATGGTTTTAAGAGGGTCTAAGTTTTTACTCTCCCAGACAAATAGTTACGACAATGTTGCCAATACACCTCACTTATTATACAACAACCACTAGCCTCTCCTTCAGTCTACATAATCCGCACATTTTTTGGTTTTCTATTTTGTTCGCTTCATTAATATTTGTGAAAACAATTGTTTTTAAATATTTTACAGTCAACTTCATTCAATAACGTAGAGGCATTCAGAAACAAAATGTAAAACTAACGCGTCAGTAAATACTGAATTATATCTACAGTGCTATTTGATGCAAACCATCCCCAACCGAGCGCCAAAGGTTCATTGCCCGCCAGTGATACTAGACCTACTAGCTACCAAGTACACGGTTTAAATGTTACAAGCCCCTAAATGAAATAACGTCTGTAACGACAGTCCTTTTTATTAATTGTTGAGTAAGACTACGAATAACACCGCAGTCGGAAAGCCAAATCCTGCATTCCTGCCGCGGCTTCGTCAGGGCCCGGAGCCATTTCTAAGTCGTAGATAAAGAGAGCAATTAATTTTATGTTTAACGGTACTGAGACGTTAGAGCGTATTGTACAGCATCCCAGGGGTATGCACCCCTTGGAGACCATCCCCCCAACATCTGGCTAAATCCCCCTAAAATGGCAACCCTTGGAAAGCCGGGGCAACATCCATTAATACTGTAAGGACAGCTTGCTACTCCATAAAGCAGCTCAAGCCTTACGTAATCATTACACTCAGCGACATAGTACTAACTGGGCCAATACATTGCTGACAGGAGGGCGTTTGAAGGTATAAGAAGACGTCCTAATGAGGTCAAACGCTCTCTCCATTGTCAGTGCTCCATCAAGACGGCCGAAGCTACGCTGGTGTCAACCGAGGTGAGTCAGTCAATCGTGTTCAGAGTTCCTATTTATGTAACCTGCAACCCACAACTTGTATCACATTATAAACATAATTTCATTCCCTACAAGGGACTCACACAAAGAATATCACAGACCAATAAAACACTTGGTCCACACTCTACACTAGCATTACTGTTATACGCCTCTTTACATCCCAACGCCCTTCCTTACTCCCGTCACAGTCAGACGTGACACACCGTAGTAATAACGCCAACTCAGACGTCATTGTATTCCTCACAGCGGCTCGCGTGCTCCAGTGAAGCGCGTGCCACCCGGCTGATACGAGCAGAGTCGATTACATAACAAGCAGTCAGCTGAGCGACTAGTACAGCGACCCTTTGCAGTGGGTCCCATCCCCTCAAATACTACCACATTATTTATAGGAACGCCCCCTAGTTCCTAGCACACCACAACACACTACACTGGTCAGCTTGCCCTGTCAAGGGGAGCTACCCTTCTTTAGGCACAAACTCATAAATTAGTACAGCAACTCTCCCTTTTAGATCCACCCCCAAATAAGGGATCTAAAACACTGGTGGAGGCGGGGTACTACGCATAGAGAAAAGGGACTCAATCAACGAGCCCTCGTAGTTAAAACGACCCCTTCCGTACCGCAAAAAAAGCCAAGCAAATAGTGAGAAAATTTTTCCCCCAGACAAAAAGCACCATTTTTTTTTTTGAGTGCTCCAAACTAGCTACACAGGGGAAATTCTTAATAAACCAACCCCCTAACCCCATACAGAATCAAAGAAATATAAGAATACACTGTCAAACACGTACAGACTTTTTTTTATTCTTATTGTAGGCCCATACACTGCAGTCAGAATGGCACCTCATGCAGAGATTGCAAGCCATAGAGGCAATAGGGGTACGCCAATATTATTAACATTATTGTTCAGATGCCAAGGGCACATACAAGGCCGGCAAACACAAATACGGGCACTCCAAACAAAAATCGGGGCAATACAGGGCAAACAGCCATACACCCCGTCAGAGGGTAGGACAGCGCGATTAAGATGCGCACATACACTCTTGAATCACATACATGAACACCTCAATAGGTTCCATATACAAAGAAACAGAATATACCGACAATTAATCACCACACATGGTCCCGTAATAGATAATGCAACCCTCGAGAGAATGAGGGTGCACTACACAAGTTTACACGCCCAATACAGGGAGCTAATTCGCGTCCAAGCGCTTCTCCAACTAGCGGCCACAAAACAATACAGAGCACAGAAACATTAATACATTAATACAGTAATTTGCAAGCAGGCCATGAGCCTCAATAAGGCAGTACACCCAAATTTGGGACAAATACCGTGAGCTACAAGCCAATAAGGCCATTTTTGAGTTCACGGTAGGGCCATCAGCCCACCCGAGAGAGGACATAAGCGTAGATACGTTGACTCGACAATTTGCGAGGATGTCCCTCTCGCCACGTACTGCCACAGAATGGAAGGAGTTCGCCGTGGCCACAGTCAAGAAGACGGCCAGGTTAGGCTCCAACTTCCTACAAAATAAACCTAACACAAACACACGTCCTTCAGCCCCGGATCGGGAGGCGATTTTGCCAAACCGAGGGGCAGAGCCTAGAACAATCCCCTCGGAACAAAAGGACGAGAGGGAATCGAAGCTAGGGCCATTAAATACACATGATATAACAGAGGGACAACGGGACGTAACCACGTCATGGGCAGACGACATAGAGCCCGCCCTACAGTATATAAAGCCTACATACACGTACACAGATAGGCTAACACATTGGCAGGAGTCGGCCGTGGCCACAGGCCGAAAAACGGTCAGACTACACGCCACCACATTGCTAAGCCAGACACAAGCCATTAAGCGACCTTTACCGCCAGTTCAAAGGGCAAATTTGCCAGAACAAAGGCGAACACCGGTATTAGTCCCTCAGGATGCACGATATACGCACGAACATTTTGACCGGGCATTACCCCACAGTACACGGGGATTAGGAAAGGTGTTCTCACCTACCCCACAAAACCACGCAGTCAGATATATCCACATGCCCGTAAAATCTACTAGGGCAGCGCCTAGCGCAATTAGGCCCTCGAATACAGGTACATTTAAACCTATAGACACGCGCTACGGTGGAAGGAGGCCAAAGCTTACTTTGCTAGAAATTCCACCGGAAGGTAGCAAAGGAACACCCCAGTGGATTCCAGAGGCCTATAATCTAATAACAGGGCAAAACCCTTCACCTTTCTGAGCACTGAAGCTCGAAAGAGGATAACGACTTCCACCAGGGCCACAGAAATAAACTAACATCGCTAACACCAAAATTATAGGCCACATAAGTTCTTTCACACGGGGGCGATAAGAAAATGGTCCAACAAGTACATAATAAACATGAAATCGCATATTTTTCTTTCTTATTTTATGTATATACAGTGCAATATAGCCAAAGTAGAAGGAACAATTCTAAATCCTTCTTGTTTTTTTTTCGGAACCATGGCATTTTTCTCTCAGGCCATCAATGGTTATTGGGCGAAGTGATTAACGCCATAACGTAAAGTCTCTAATATGCTAAGCCAAGTGGAAGCCAAGCAGGCTTCAGGCCGAAAAAGAGATATTTTGAACACAACTTAAGCATAAAATCACAGCATAAAGCTTAAGTGAGTCTTTCTAAGTAGAAATGACTAAACGTTCTATGTTAGGGTTCCACAGTTTGATAGATTCTCCTGTTGCGGGCGAAAGCCGTAAGTGTGGCAGGAATTAAGAATCTCAAACTAACTTCAAAAATTTGGTGAGATGTGCTTTAGCCAACTGAAAAGCCCAATTGCACATCGAGACGAGACACTGTCATTTTGGTGAGTTACAATTACTTTGAAGGGCAGGTTTCACTCCCATAGTGCACTGGCTTTGCTCGTGACGTGGATACAGGTATAGCAATTACGTCTTGCAATGGCCTTCCTAATGTGTACTAGACAGTGTCGGTAGATTCCCCTGAGACGTAACCAGATTACGGTAGTACTCACGTTACCAATATGGTAAATATTACACTCAGGTCCCAAGCACATTTTTATTTTTTAACATTTTTTATGGTGTTCACGACATAATTTTTAGACATAGGTACACGTAAAGGCGGAAATACTGCCAAAAGGAAAGGAAGTAATCCCACGGGCAGGCGTGAAAAGAGGGCCAAGAAATAGCCCACTGACCGCGCCGGGATACGATCCTAACACTCACCAGAACTGTCCCGGAGACACAACCTTCATGGTGCCGGAAACAATTACTCTGGGTAAAAGGCGGTCTCCAAACCCGCAACCTTCTGAATACCAGGAATATAAGGTTGAGTAAATATCCAGTCGTAGAATAAGGATAATGGGAAAGCTAAGACTAATTGGGACAGTCCCACTAACAGCGGGTCATAAACGAAAAACAATACAATCGCCTCTGGCATCTGGTCACCAAATACGCGACTAGCGGACCAGACACACTCGCGTACAACGCATATGGGATTTCCGAAATGAAATGCCATGGCCTGTGGTTTGGATTCCAAGTAAAACGGAAATCCCCTGGCGCATGAGCTACAAATCAACGGTCATATTAAACCACAAAGTTTTTTTTTCTACAATGAGAGAGGCACTGCTAGCAATCATTATAGGCAGCAATCAGGTTCACACACACACACGTGCAGAAAACAAGGACGTGGGCAGAGCATGAAACAAATGAAAGCACACAACATCGTAATTCAACACCGTCGTATCAGCTGTAACATACTCCTCAATGAGCAAGACTGCTCGACGCAGACAAGCGAGCCAAAGCCTACTGGACAGAAATCAACACATCATTCACGCCCGATTTAGAGACCCTATATCTTCCAAAATTACACTACGTGGGGAAATCAAAAACGTACAAACTCTACACACGATGTATGCTTTCATATGCGTATCGCACATCCACGGGAACATGCCATATTATAAGCGGCACGGAAATGATTACACCAAGTCTTTACAGACAACCGGATCGAACCCATGACCACACACCACACGCGTACCAAAAACTAACTATCCAATGGTATTTTTGGTACACGGAACACAAGCAAAGACCACACTGGGAAAGCCCCAAGCCCTGTCACACAACGCAAACATAAAACACAGAGAATGACATAAGGTCACGGGTCTGAGTTCCAGTGAAAATTTAGACGCAAAGGAGAACAGCTATTCAGGCGTCCAATCATACTGAAATTGGCCCATACAAGTGCATGAACAGGGAATACTACATTTCCTCCCACCAAAAGCCAGACATAAAATTTCGAATTACACCAGGCATAGAGGAATACATTTCACGAACACAGGTAGGAAAATTTCGCAAGACACAGGTCTTAGAGAACAATGGCCACACGACGTCATTACCTAACTAGGGCGAATTGCTACATTAGGCTAGGAATCCAAAACAATGACCACACTTGCATTCGTGCAAAAAGGCACATACCAGCGGATGACAAACAGTAACTTCCCAGCCTGTTATTGCACATACCAATTGCTGACTGCAGACTATTCACACTGCAATACTGCGGTGACGAGACACTATTGCGTATAGCCCGTGACCGTGAAATTACACACACATAACAATTATAACGCCATACATTTTTTTTCTCCACACTGCAAAATCATTTGGCAATGGACAAGACGTGACACAGCGAAACTTATCTTGGGCCTATAGGGCACGGTCGCAAGGGCACGTTGGCAAGCCACGGGCGCCTTCTGCCCACAAAGGCGATACATATTAGGACTTAGCCTCATAACAGACCAACCGTCCGCGTGGCGTAGCGGAACGTAGTCACACACACACACACACGCACTCACCAATTAGGAGCGAACATAGGGACTTTGAGGAAACAGGACCTCCCCTTAATAACTTCTTTTCGCGATTCTATTCCCCAAATAAATCATTACAGATGACTAGCACATGACCAGTCGCATTACGACCACTGGCCACATCTACACTGCAAATGGCCGACCAGATTAGGTCATGCAGCCCTACTATCCCAAGGCGCGGATAGAAAGCCAACATGGACCAAGGGAGGACGACAGGAGAACAGGCTACCAGCGTACCACCTTACTCCCCTCCCATAACCTTCTCACGCCCAACATAAACAACGCAACCACATCTACACGACCAAAAACAGATATACTACATTACAAAATACATACAGGGGTTGATGGACTTCATGCGTCTAAAGAGCAGGCAAGCTACGCCTTGAGCCCCGTTGCACCGCCTGAGTATTAGAGGTGGCTCAGCAAACATTAAAAGAAGCATAATGCGCCTCTCCAAATGAGGGAGGAGGCCATAGATACATATTAACCATGCTTTCGTACTTAAGCTCTCCCGCATGAAAGGAACATATGGTATTATGCCCCATCCTACACCTATCCGTACATGAAGGCAGAAACTTCATATCCAGACTCATGCATGAGTATCCCATCCAATTACCAGGGATTTTAATATCAAACCTGCATGAAATTTCGTATTTTTGCAATCCCGGGAATTACCTCCCCACTCCACTCACTATAGAAGCATCCCAGTGCCACCACCGGTTCTAGGCCACCACTAACGTGGAACCCAAAGGTGCGCAAAACCCTTCCTACCATGCTTTAAGCCCACTCAACAAATAACTACCCCCAAATCCTAATAACAGGGTACCTGACATTACAGACCCTACTAACACCTCCATTAAGGTAAAGAAGGCATTATTGCTGGGAAGCTGACATAGCGATGGTAGGCCAGAAGTAGCCTATGTACTTAGAAGATCTGCAACCCCGCTACACTGGAAATATTTTACATTTTACACAGAGGTTGAACCTTTCACACAGGTTACGACACATTTTCTCTCTTACAAAGGAATCTGATACGAACTGATGGTTGACAACGGTGTAAGCCGAAGGTCAGGAGGGACCACACTGGAGCAGAGCTGGGGAAGGCGATGTGGACCCTTACCCCAGTTGGCTCATCAAATTACTGACGACTAGACCAAATAGACGAACCACGTAAGGTCAAAGCATTCGCGGCCTGGTCGGGCAAGCTCTGGAATCCTAGGTGCGCATAAACCGCCCCTGGGAGGAAGGGATGCTAAACCCACTTTGAGCCACGGTCGTCGAAGCCAAGACCTGCAGGGAGACTTTCTGAGAATGGCGGGAGAAATAGCTCACTCCGCGCCGGCCTCGGGAGCTATCCCTAGAGACGACCATATTATGACTAGACTGTTAGTTAAATTTACGTAAGTAGGACTTCCATGGCGGGGAGTCAGACTCCTATTCGTCAGGAGTGAAGCAGGATCCAAGGGTTCAGCAGGACCAATCCTAGATCCGACAAGTCCTTACCCCGCGAGGTGAAGGTGAAGACCACGACGGTAATCAATAATGCAGAATGAAATATGAATATATATATATGGAATGTACGCGCTCATTCGGTCCTGCGCCCACGTAAATGGACGACAACGGGTCGCCAGAGTTCTTAAATGAGTAGCATAGCGGGCACTCAAAAGGGTTCAGTGGGCCAACCCAGCAATGCCGATTAAGGCGAAGAGGACTCCCCGGACGCTCACTTCCCGGAGGACACATGAATACAAATATTGCGGCCGACACAGGCGAAGAGGACTCCCCGGACGCTTTCTTCCCGGAGGATATTATGCCATTGGACCACACTGTCCAATGCCCACATAAATGGCGACGCAACGGGCAACCAGAGGGCATTCAGAGAGGGGCATTGCGCGCCCCTCACAGGAGCCAAGTGGGCGGCTCACCTACGTCAAATAGGAACAGCACACGGTTATGAACACGAAAGTTACAGCGGGCGAAACGGTTAGCTTAGGGGCACCGTAAGGCGCCTGCGAATAGGTTAGTACTAGTATTAAGACCTAGAATAGATGTCGACAATAGTATTAAAACGGAGGGGACTACGAGGCATTGTTGGGTTCCGGTCCCGACAATGTACTACAAGGGCGCCCCCGCGAGAGAAATCAAGCGGCCAGCCTCCATCTAAATCTTAGTACTTAAGTCATAGTGCCATGTTAAGGTCACTTAGATGTAAGCAAATTTACTGACAGCTGTTGCTAATAATAGCACAGCACATTTCGGCTTTAGAATAAGGTCCACTCGGCATGTAAATACAGAATAGTTTTACAGTTAAGTAATTTTATCAATAAGTTAAATAAGTAAGGTAAGACATAAGGTAACATAAACCTACATTTAAGGCATTTTTTTAATATATATAGATCACCGTAGAATATATCGGCACTCGGTGACTATAAATCCGTTACCGAGGTAAGCCCGACAATACTTAGGATAAACTAGATTAAGATAGGAATAATCAAAGTGGAATATATCGGCACCCGGTAACCACAATTCCGCTACCGGGGTAAGACCAACTACATATTATTTACGGCATTACGGCACCGTATAGGGTAAGCCCGGCCTTGCAGCTAAGTAACATTAATCATGTTTTTTTTTCAGTAAAAGACCAGCTTCAACCAGTACTAATATGTTTTTTTTTCTAAACCTCGCCATTTTTTTTTTCACAGGCATCGTCACCAGATACAGAAAACTGGTGACAGGAATTTCACTGCCATATAGCAGTGGCATATTATTTACAGCATGCCATGATGTGTACTATTTTTTTTTTATTTTTTTCAACTTGCACTAATCCCGACACACTCGCAAACACTCACCACATTTTTCTTTTTCAGCTACACACTCTAAAATGAATCTGCACAGCAGGACTGGTGCCTGTGGGGTACCAGGCTTACTGGCAGATCAACTCAATTACAACAAATAAAGCGTCAAAATGTGACGCAGATTACGACAATGAGGGCGCAACCGGTTTGTGGCAGTGACTCTCATTGTCAAGTGTGAAAGCATTCACCCACAGAGGATGCTTCACAGGTTAGGTATTAAGCACACATACAAGCGGTACGACCACTATACCGTACCAAGAAGTGGCCGTACAGAATCAGCCGTGAGACGGCAAGAGTACGTACAGACGGGTAGCGTGCACGCGAGGTACCTCATGAAAACTATAATTATAAGGGATTAGCGCGATTAAGTAGACATAAGGTCATTGTAAATTATAATTTTTCAGGATAAACTGTATACCATTATTCCACTAGACATAAGGTCATTGTAATTTATAAGTTTTTCAGGATAAGCTTTATACAACTATACACTATATATATTTTTGTTTGTTCACCAAAATGCCAATGTCCATCATGTGTATGATTTGTTTTCTTTCATTTTTCCTTCTTCTAACTTCCCCATTTGTCAGGGTGTTCCGTTTTTCCCACACAAATAAATACTTTTGAATATTTCCCTTAAATTATACCCTGGAACACCCATTTTTCTATTTTCTTCTACCTTTCTTATTGCAGGGAGCATTTTTTCCCTAAGATGGGGCGGGCGAAGCAATCATCCGTTCGGCCCTGGGTTTTTCCTCCCTGCACAAATATGTGACACGTCACCATCAGAAACCATGTTTTTTTTAAACTAGCAATATGCCAGCAAATGCAAGGGCAATTTTTTTTTTACATATCGAATTTATTTTAATGTTCAATTTTTCTCAAAATGTCAATTTTTTCCCAATGTTAATCAAATCTTTCGCAAATGTCAATTTTTTTTGTTTGTTTTTTCACAATGTCAATGTATACATATATATGTAAATCCCATAACCCTCCCCTCTGAACACGGGCTCACCTCACACCCACACTTCGATACGACGCCACCAGGAGATACGAGAGGGTTTTCCAGGACCACTACGTCAACATCCCAACTTCCAGTTCCGTTCCCGTTCGCGAGGACGCGAACAAATGAAGGAAGACTCTTGTACAGCATCCCAGGGGTATGCACCCCTTGGAGACCATCCCCCCAACATCTGGCTAAATCCCCCTAAAATGGCAACCCTTGGAAAGCCGGGGCAACATCCATTAATACTGTAAGGACAGCTTGCTACTCCATAAAGCAGCTCAAGCCTTACGTAATCATTACACTCAGCGACATAGTACTAACTGGGCCAATACATTGCTGACAGGAGGGCGTTTGAAGGTATAAGAAGACGTCCTAATGAGGTCAAACGCTCTCTCCATTGTCAGTGCTCCATCAAGACGGCCGAAGCTACGCTGGTGTCAACCGAGGTGAGTCAGTCAATCGTGTTCAGAGTTCCTATTTATGTAACCTGCAACCCACAACTTGTATCACATTATAAACATAATTTCATTCCCTACAAGGGACTCACACAAAGAATATCACAGACCAATAAAACACTTGGTCCACACTCTACACTAGCATTACTGTTATACGCCTCTTTACATCCCAACGCCCTTCCTTACTCCCGTCACAGTCAGACGTGACACACCGTAGTAATAACGCCAACTCAGACGTCATTGTATTCCTCACAGCGGCTCGCGTGCTCCAGTGAAGCGCGTGCCACCCGGCTGATACGAGCAGAGTCGATTACATAACAAGCAGTCAGCTGAGCGACTAGTACAGCGACCCTTTGCAGTGGGTCCCATCCCCTCAAATACTACCACATTATTTATAGGAACGCCCCCTAGTTCCTAGCACACCACAACACACTACACTGGTCAGCTTGCCCTGTCAAGGGGAGCTACCCTTCTTTAGGCACAAACTCATAAATTAGTACAGCAACTCTCCCTTTTAGATCCACCCCCAAATAAGGGATCTAAAACAGTATCACGAAAGGGCTTGATTCGCAAGGGAAAATATCTCTTCGCGTCCTGAAAAATAATTGCTTTGCAAATCCTTCTAGGACGCCGGGCCCCCCTGGGAGGGTCGGGCCCCGGGGCACCAGCCCTGCCTGTCCCCCCCTCTCGTCGGGCCTGGTCGAAGCTCTTCCCGAGCTTGTCTCTTCTCCTCGAGAGACATCTTTTAAATCAGACGCCATGTTTGGATTTTGAAACCAACCGTCACCAGGAACATTGCCTACTCTTCAGAAATGAGCTAAGTAAATCTTTAATGGTTTTTACCATGTTTTACTTGGTTTTGACAGCTAAATGTTTTTAACCTGATTTAATAGACAGTGTGAAATTGCTATACGTGATGCAATATCTGCCTGCAAAAGATCTTCTTGATTTATTTGTGGCTACTTCAGCTAGCTTTCTAAAAACGAAAAAGTACTTCTTGTACTGATTATCTGGGAATGAGTTCTCACACCGTGGGAGTCTTATTAAACCCACTGTCTATATAAACTTAGCTTTCACCTCCGCGGGATATTCTGCCCAATACTACTGTTCTCACAACTCTAGAATTTTCTACAGCAAGTTATCTTTTTGCAAGTAATGCCGTCAATTACTTTCCACCACAATATGGAAACGCATGTTCCTCACTGAGGAATTTATGCTGAAAATACCTCTAATCAGCACAATTTGTCTTCCTTCGTTGGAAATTGTCCGCTGCATTCAACTACAATCTATAATCGTCACAAAGCAATAAACTTTCTCAAATTAAAATTCAACTAGTGATCTCCACAATTGCAATAACTTTTCGTCTTATAAACTTTCCGTGTTGCCATAGTGAACTTTTCAACGGACTACAGTGCATAACAGTGCCCATTCAACAACCATCCGTGTCGCGCTCGAACGAAAGCAATAAATACGGCCATAAACTTTCTCCTAAAGTTCCTATTTCCTTTTCCTTAAACACCCTACTAACTTTATCTAATTAAGCTTTAAATTTAAGTTAACTGATGCACCGAGCTGTTTAAACTACATCTTATGTCAATTTCTAAGAGGCCTCGTTTGCTATCAAGGGCCCTCCCAACTTTGTTTCATATTCATTGAATTAACTTCTGTTTATCTGTGGCAAGTCCACATTATAATTCTTTCCCTCTTCAATTGACGAATTCTATTTTCTACTCATAAGTGAGTTTTCTAACTCTCCTTTTCCATGTTTCACGAAAGGGTACTGGCCCCATTTTCCTCGTGATCCCTGTTTAAATACAAGAAGTTATAGAAACTTCTTCTTATTTTCTCTCTCTTTGTTAAAATTTCGAATTGTTATTTGTTCATACTTTTAGAACTTCCATATAGGAATTCTCAAAATACATATATCGTACCTGATTTATTGTTAAACTTGAAATTTGTTAATCTCAGCCTTATTTTAAAAACTTATGCAGATTTGGTGCTTACAAGAGGTTCCAAACCAAATTTTGTTAATTGTCTAATGCAAACTTCAACAATTTTAGATGTCTGAGATCTCAAAGGTTTAAAAATCAAATTGTACCTTTTATATTTGTTAAATTTATCATATTTCTACGCATTGTTAAATAAATCAAACTATATCCTTTTCCTTCATCATTTTCCATAAAATAACGAATAGGCAGGATCCTACTTCCCCTGACTCTACCCAAAAGCTCATGCTCGCGTTAAGAAAATCAAGCATTAAATTAAAAAAGGTTCCACTATTTGTTGCATTTGAACAAAAACTCTCCGCAAAAACTTTTTCAAAGTCACTCTTAGCTTTTTTTTAGCTTATTCTAACTAGCCAGTAAGGCAAGTATAGCTAGCTCCGCCAGCTTCCTGCTTGCTGAGATTTTCTCTATAACTTACGGTTGGTTTCCAAATTTAAGTTTTTCTTCTTTTCTAAACTTTTAGTCGGCGCTTTGCTGGGTAAAACCTTAACCTTTCATGAATGCAACCATTGTTGTTCTTACCAAAATTTAAAACCAAAAACTTTCAAAAAATCTAATTGTTCCCAAAGGCACTATAACTGCTTCATCGCTACCCTTCCTGGAAACAGTCAATCGCTCCTTGGAAATTCTACAATTCCAGGAACTAAAAACATCACGGCAAATTCAAATTATTTGCTCTTTCCAAAACCTTCGATTAAACCCGACTCCTTTGAAAGGATATACAGTAAATTTGTCATTCTTTGTCTTGCCAGACTACCACCTTTCGCCATAGAGGTCAAATATAGGCTTGGAAGGGAATGTACTTTCGTTGCTTGCTTACAAATAGCCCAAGCTCCAGCTGCATCTCCCGTTAGCTACGTCCAGGTCCATACCCACTTTAGGTGCTTTGCGGTCTTTGCGGTGACACTCGTCACTGACCACCTGCTGAAATTCATTTTGTTTGGTGTTGAACTCTCGTCCTTATTACCCACACTTGTACCTCAGTCCGCAACCCACTTCCCTTTCCTTTTCTCTTCAACTTCCCTTGGGGGTAGTGCTTAACCCTGGCCAAAACCTACCCAAACATTGGTCCCAGAAACCTGGGAGAGTCCATTTGTCAATATTTTGCAAATCATTAATATCTACTTTGAATTTTTCAGCTATATCTTCACCGTTCAAAGCTTGTGAGGGGGAATGAGGCCGCTCCTGTCTCCTTTGGTGTGTCCCTTTCTTTCAACTTGTTTGCTGCTGCCAGTCTGACAGCATTTCCAAGGACCCACAGTTTCGTAAGTTATACTTTAATTTACCTATTTCGCCATGACTCCTACAGAAAAAGACAAGGATGGTAGGGATGAAAAACATACTTCCAAACGATCTTCTTGTAATGGGCAAATCACCAGATTCAGAAAATACATCAAAGATTTTTCAAAGCTCAACTAGATTTGTTAAAACATCGCGTAAAGGATTTTGAACGTTCTTATGAAAATTATTGCAACATCCAAACTGAAATCGAAACTTGTATGCTCAATCAAAATGATGATCGAGTAGAAGTAGAAAACCAATATTACGAAGGCATAGGTTCTGCCTATAAAATAATACGCCAACTCGAAGAAGAACTGAAAAAGGACGGTTCTGTTCTTGGTTCCCTTCACGAACAACAAACCCTTTTTCGTGAGGGTACTCACAAGCCCAAACCAATTCTACCTAAGATTAATTTGCCCCACTTCTCTGGAGACGAATCTACTTGGGATTCTTTCTATGCAATTTTTTGTTCCCTTGTTCATGACAATGAAGACATTCAAATAATTTACATGTTTCATTATTTGCGATCTATTCTCCGCGGTCAAGCCCTGCAGTTGGTTGAAGCACTCCCATTAAGTGCTGAAAACTACCCCCTTCGCCTTTAACCTGTTGATAGAAAGATACGGTAATTTACGGTTACGTATTCAACGCCACATGAAGGCTCTATTCAAATTACCTGCGCCACAGCACAATGACGTCACTAGTTTGCGTACTCTTATAGATACGACACAACTTCACGTAAAAGCTTTGTCCCAATTAGATCAACCCACTGACCACTGGGACACTTTCCTAATACATTTAGTGGTTTCTAAAGTCGATGTTGCTACCCTCAAAGCTTGGGAAATTGAACTTTCCAAAGACGACGATTACTCTTACGAGCATTTAGTCACCTTCATAAATGCTAGATGCCAACTCTTAACTGCTTTAGCTAACCAAAGTGAACCCTCATCCCCTAGTTCTAAATTTGAATCATTGTCTCTTAAATCTAAAAGCGAACGCTCAGCGTCTATTAACCAAAAACCGGGTTCAGCTCGTCTAAACTCAAGTCAAACGCCACTGGTTACCCAACTAGGTCTAGTGAACGCCGTATGCTAGTTCTCTCGCTTTAAACACTCAAAGCGAACCCCGTAAGAGTTTAAATGAACCATTAAAGTGCATACTTTGCAAAGATTCCCACGCCTTATATCTATGTTAATCCTTTAAGGTACTATCATTCGACGACAGAAGACAACTAGTTTCCCAGAATAAACATTGCTTCAACTGCCTTTCACCCAAGCATTCTGCTTCTAATTGTAAGTCTTCTAGACTTTGTTTCATTGTGAAAAACCTCTTCACACTTTACTGCTTCGTCATGACCTATCAAAGTCATCAGCAGCATCCACTTCTCAGAAAAGTGATGATACCAGCTATTCTAGTGCTTCATCTTACATTCAAAATGCCAAGTCCTTACGTAGTGCCCAAGTACTATTGTCCACTGTCCAAATCGAAGTCCAGGATAATTTTGGCAACTGGGGCCGTGCACGCGGTCTTCTTGATTCGTCGGCAATCCATGATTTCGTTTCTAATCCATTAATCAAAAAACTAGGCCTACCTGTAAACCCTACTTCTATTAATGTATCAGGTATCAACAGCTTAAAATCACAAACTTTACAGTTTTCTAAACTAACCATAAGAGACACTTGTCACAGAAGTAACTTTCTAAAATTTAATTGCCTCATCCTCAACAGTATCGGAGAGGATACACCTAGTCACTCCGTCCATATCTCAGGTCTGAATATTCCTTCTCATTTAAGGTTAACTGATCCTCTGTTCAATATACAAGGCCCCATTGACATACTCTTTAGTGCCAATGTTTTTTGGAATTGTCTTCATAAACAAATTCATAAGCTATCTTCAAACGTGGTCGCAAGAGACACTAAATTTGGTTGGATTGTTACTGGTCAACTTCCTCATTATTCCCCCCAACCCGTATCGCAATGTTATTTCGCTAGTACCGATTTGGAACAGTTCTGGAGGCTTGAAAGCGTTTATTCTCCTAACGTAACCTCTTCAGAAAACGAATTCTGTGAGCAACATTTTATGAACACCACCACTCGTTCTCCTGAAGGCCGGTTCATTGTTCAGATGCCAATATTACCCAATCCCCCCAAACTTATCAATTATCAACCTAAAGCTCGAAAAGCTCCCTTTGCTATCGAGAGCAAATTCAAGAAAAATCCCCTCACTAAACAACACTACACTGATTTCATGGACGAATACGAAAGCTTAGATCACATGGAATTTGTCAGCAAATCTGATGACGAATTGCACCCCCAATTCAAACGGTTTTCTTAAATCATCATCCCGTGTGGAAAAACCCTCTTGTAAAGGATAAAATCCGAGTCGTTTTTAATGGGTCATCACCTGACGTTAATGGCAACAGTCTTAACGATACTCTTTACACTGGTCCCGCTATTCAGTCAGATTTATCTGCTATAATCTTAAATTTTCGATTATTTCCCATAGCTGTTATAGCGGACATCAAACATAGCGGACATCAAACAGATGTACCGTCATGTTTTATTTCAGCCGGAACAACAAGATCTCCAAAAAATCTTGTGTCGCACCGAAATCAGCAAGCCCATTAAAATATTTCGCTTAAAGACGGTCACTTTTGGCTTAAAACCTTCCGCTTTCCTTGCTATCCGATCCCTACATATGTTAGCCTCTCAAGATGGTCATTTATTTGATTCTAAAGCTTCTGAAGCCCTAACTACATCTTTTTATGTAGACGATTATCTCCAGTCCTTCCCGACTCTTGAGGAAGCTTCTTTCGTGTCACTAGAACTTCAGGCATTGTTAAAGAATGGAGGATTCCCACTTCATAAGTGGAATTCCAACTCCCATGAGTTTCTTGCCCAGTTTCCAATAGAAGATGTAGACCCCTCTTCCGTCAAAATCTGCGGAGAAACTGAATCCATAAAAACTCTTGGAGTTCACTGGTGCACTCGCACTGATACTCTCATCTACAAAGTCTCGCTTTCCGAAGAGCTCCCCAACAGAAAAAGGCAAATTCTCTCCGAAATTGCAAAACGTTTTGATTCGCTTCAATTCCTTGCTCCGGTTATTGTCATAGCAAAGCTTTTCATGCAAGAGCTATGGTCGCTCAAATGTGAATGGGTCGAAACTGTTCCCCTTTCTTTTCTTAATAGATGGCTTTCCTTCCGATGTAGTTTACTTGATATTTCTCTTATTGAAATTCCTCGAAATTGAATTAATGCCCCTCCTAATACACCTTTCTTTCGTCATGTGTTTGCCGACAGCTCCGAGAAAGCCTACGGTTGCTGTGCATATTTGGTTTATCGCAATTCACTAAATGAATCCTCATTTTCTAACCTTATTTGCGCTAAATCTAAAGTTGCTCCTCTTAAAACTATTACCTTGCCTAGGCTTGAACTGTGTGCTGCACTCATGGCCGCTGAACTTGCCAAAAAAAACTGCAGAAAGTCTTAAAAGTCGAATTTTCGCAAACCTATTTGTGGAGCGATTCCATGATTACTCTTTCTTGGATCGCAAAAAACCCCACCCACTGGCAAACCTTTGTTGCAAACAGAGCTTCTAGAATTCAAACTCTTTTCTCTGGATCTCAATGGAAACATGTGCCCAGCGCTGTTAACACCGCTGAAATCATCTCACGTGGTTGTTTAGCCTCTCAATTGGCAGCATCTGAGTTCTACTGATATGGGCCCCCGTGGTTAATTGAGGACTCTTCTTGTTGGCCTTCAAAACCTCCAGTCACAAACTCCAACTTTCCTGACGCTAAAGTATCTAAATCTACTGCTTCTTGTCTTGTTTCCAACGCTTCGCTTCTCTTGTTGGCACGCTATTCTTCTTTTCATAAACTGATTCGAATTTTTGCCAATCTACTCAGATGGAAAAATCTTGTTGTTGATCAACCTGTTCTTCCTAAACCGCATCTAACCAATCACGAATTATATCTCGCTACAGTTAAAGTTTTGCAGCTAACACAGCAAGAGGCCTTTTCTTCTGAATTGTCTTTGCTCTTTGCTAACAAAGATTTTCCTAAATCTAGTCGTCTTCGCGCTCTAGCCCCTTTCCTTGATGACAACGGGTTACTCAGGGTAGGTGGTAGGCTTTCGCATTCTTCACTTTCTGAAGACAAAAAGCATCCGGTTATATTGCCTTCTAAGCATCACGTAACTTTCTTAATCATACGTGCCTTCCATTATCGCAACCTGCACGTTGGCACACGCACATTGCTTTGCTTTTTAAGGGAAAAGTACTGGATAATAAATGGAGTACATGATGTTTCTTCTGTAATTCAGAAATGCATTCCTTGCTTCAAAGCGAAACCTAAAGTTAATACTCTATTAATGAGCGATCTACCCTCTTTCCGTTCTTCTCTTATAAGTCCTTTTGTTTTAACTGGTGTGGATTATATGGGTCCATTTCAATATCAATGCAATTCCCCTGAAGTTAAACGCAAATTGTTCGGAAAACTCTATGTTTCTCTTTTCGTTTTCATGGTTACTGGCGCGATTCATCTGGAACTTGTAACAAATGCCTCTACTTCTTACTTTTTGTCAGCCGTCTCTCGCTTCACTGCTAGGCGTGGCGTTCCCGCTGAGATGTTCTCCGATAACGCCTCCACTTTTCAAGGCGTAGCTTCCTTGTGGAAGAAAGCTCTTACATCTTTTCCTGCCATGGAACAAATTTCTAATTTTTCCTACTCAAAGGGTTTCAATGGCGGTTTATACCTCCCTGCGCCCCTCATCACGGTGGTAGGTGGGAATTCTGTGTCAAGCCGACCAAACGTCATCTAAAAAAGGTGTAAGGTAATCGCATCCTAACTTATGAGGAATTTAACTCTCTGTCTATTTTGATTGAAGGTGTTGTTAAATCTCGTCCTTTGACACCGCTTTCTACTGACCCTGATGATCCACTTCCATTGACACCTGGTCACTTTCTTATAGGCACTTCTCTTTCCTCCCCTCCTCCCCTTCCCAACTCTTATAGAGATTCTAACCTGCCTATTGTTTGGCGTAAACTTGAAGCGCAATTCTTTCTGGAAGAGGTGGAAACTGGAATACTTAACTTCCTTGCAACGGAGACAGAAGTGGCTTCTTTCTAATCCTGACATTAAAGTGGGGGACTTGGTCCTTGTTAAAGAAGCTTCCCCTCCCTTGGTCTGGATATCCGGTAGAGTGACCGAGTGTTACCCGAGAAGGGATGGGAGAGTCAGGGTGGCTAGGATCTTGACCACAGATGGGCATATTACAAGATCCCTGTCATTAATTGCCCCCCTTCCTTTGAATCTTTAACAATGTGTTTCTTGTTCTCTTTTGGTGTTTGCGCCTCCCAGCTTGGTGTATTCTTTGGAATACACGGTAAGGCAGAGTTAGCCTTCGCTGCTCTTTGCTTAACTTATTTCTTCCCTTTTTTCTCAAGCACCAAGAGTGATTTCTTACCTTTTCTTTTATTTGCACACCTTGTTCACTCTGTTTAAAAGTTTGTTGTAGATATAACTTCCATGATCAACCTAGCGGCATCTAGCAGCTAACTGCTGAAGTTCCTCAACATCTCTATGCTCGAGAGGACTTCCTTCCCAATCCAGCCACAATATGTCGCCGCTATCTTCAGCTAACATCTCCATGCTCAAGAGGACTTCTAGAACATTCCCTTCCACTAGGCTTCGCTATTGACGCCTATTATCAACTCCTTGAAGATTACTTTTAGTTTTATTTTTCAAGTTGGTATTTCATATGTATGTTCCTTTGCTCCCCCACCCCTTCCCTCCTTGGTACCTATGTGCTTCGTTGAGCGGTCTTCACTTGTGTGTCAAACGTTTACACGTAGAGTCGAAGCTCTTCCCAAGCTTGTCTCCTCTCCTCGAGAGAGACATCTTTTAAATCAGACGCCATGTTTGGATTTTGAAACCAACCGTCACCAGGAACATTGCCTACTCTTCAGAAATGAGCTAAGTAAATCTTTAATGGTATTACCATGTTTTAATTGGTTTTTAAAGTTAAATGTTTTAACCTGATTTTATAGACAGTGTGAAATTGCTATACGTGATGCAATATCTGCCTGCAAAAGATCTTCTTGATTTATTTGTGGCTACTTCAGCTAGCTTTCTAAAAATGAAAAAGTACTTCTTATACTGATTATCTGGGAATGAGTTCTCACACCGTGGGAGTCTTATTAAACCCACTGTCTATATAAACTTAGCTTTCACCTCCGCGTGATATTCTTCCCAATTCTACCGTTCTCACAACTCTAGAATTTTCTACAGCAAGTTATCTTTTTGCAGGTAATGCCGTCAAGTACTTTCCACCTGAATATGGGAACGCTTCTTCTTTGTCTTCTTTCGTTGGAAATTGTCCGCTGCATTCAACTACAATCTATAAACGTCACAACGCAATAAACTTTCTCAAATTAAAATTCAACTAGTGATCTCCACAATTGCAATAACTTTTCGTCTTATAAACTTTCCGTGTTGCAATAGTGAACTTTTCAAAGGACTACAGTGCATAACAGTGCCCATTCAACAACCATCCGTGTCGCGTTCGAATGAAAGCAATAAATACGGCCATAAACTTTCTCCTAAAGTTCCTATTTCCTTTTCCAAAACACCTTACTAACTTTATCTAATTAAGCTTTAAATTTAAGTTAACTGATGTACCTAGCTGTATAAACTACAACTTATGTCAATTTCTAAGAGGCCTCGTTTGCTATCAAGCGCCCTCCCAACTTTGTTTCACATTCAATGAATTAACTTCTGTTTATCTGTGGCAAGTCCACATTATAATTCTTTCCCTCTTCAATAGGGGAATTCAATTTTCTACTCATAAGTGAGTTTTCTAACTCTCCTTTTCCAGGTTTCACGAAAGGGTACTGGCCCCATTTTCCTCGTGATCCCTGTTTAAATACAAGAAGTTATAGAAACTTCTTTTTATTTTCTCTCTCTTTGTTAAAATTTCGAATTGTTATTTGTTCATACTTTTAGAACTTCCATATAGGAATTCTCAAAATACATATATCGTACCTGATTTATTGTTAAACTTGAAATTTTTAAATCTCAGCCTTATTTTAAAAACATATGCTGATTTGGTGCTTACAAGAGGTTCCAAACCAAATTTTGTTAATTGTCTACTGCAAACTTCAACAATTTTAGAGGTCTGAGACCTCAAAGGTTTAAAAATCAAATTGTACCTTTTATATTTGTTAAATTTATCATATTCCTACGCATTGTTAAATAAATCAAACTATATCCTTTTACTTCATCATTTTCCATAAAATAACGAATAGGCAGGATCCTACTTCCCCGGACTCTACCCAAAAGCTCATGCTCGCGTTAAGAAAATCAAGCATTAAATTAAAAAAGGTTCCACTATTTGTTGCATTTGAACGAAAACTCTCCGCAAAAACGTTTTCAAAGTCGCTCTTAGCTTTTTTTTAACTAATTCTAACTAGCCAGTAAGGCAAGTATAGCTAGCTCCGCCAGCTTCCTGCTTGTTGAGTTTTTCTTCTTTTCTAAACTTTTAGTCGGCGCTTTGCTGGGTAAAAGCTTAGCCTTTCTTGAATGCAACCATTGTTGTTCTTACCAAAATTTAAAACCAAAAACTTTCAAAAACAATCAAATTGTTCCCAAAGGCACTATAACTGCTTCATCGCTACCCTTCCTGGAAACATTCAATCGCTCCTTGGAAATTCTACAATTCCAAGAACTAAAAACATCACGGCAAATTCAAATTATTTGCTCCTTTCAAACCCTTCGATTAAACCCGACTCCTTTGAAAGGATATACAGTAAATTTGTCATTCTTTGTCTTGCCAGACTACCACCCTTCCCCATAGTAGTCAAATATAGGCTTGGAAGGGAATGTACTTTCGTTGCTTGCTTACAAATAGCCCAAGCTCCAGCCGCATCTCCCGTTAGCTACGTCCAGGTCCATACCCACTTTAGGTGCTTTGCGGGCTTTGCGGTGACACTCGTCACTGAACACCGGCTCAAATTCATTTTGTTTGGTGTTGGACTCTCGTCCTATTTACCCACACTTGTTCCTCAGTCCGAAACCCACTTCCCTTTCCTTTTCTCTTCATGTTCCCTTGGGGGTAGTGCTTAACCCTGGCCAAAACCTACCCACACGCCGATCATGTCCCTCCGACACATTTGTGCCTCGGACACTGGCCTACAATCCATACTTTTTGAGATAATTTGATATCCCAAAAGACCATTTCGAATAATCCTCTCGACCACTCAATTTCGGAAACCCAGAGGCACAAGGACTCGAAGTATGTTCACTCATTTTGCCTTCTCACTTTAAAGTTCACTGAAGAAAATGATCACAGAACACCGTTATGTCTGGGCTCATAATCTATTGCAACAGCTTGTGCTATGCATGGGTTTCTATTGTATCAGTATACACGGGATGAACGGATTAAAATACACGATCACATGTTGACTAAGATGTATTGAACAAGACACAGGATACAGGATACAATAAGTAAATGAATATTACGTCAGAGAATATACATTTGACAAAAGACAAACGATATTTACATGCGAGATTAGAAAGTACGAGAAATATTCATTCTCTTCAACAACTTTATTCCAAGAGCTAACAGGATACAATTTTTTCCAGTTAGAAGGGATTTCATGTCAACTTGTTTATTTTGCCGTGTATCTTATGTGTAGGTAAATTCCATGAGGCAGGGGCGTAAAACACCTCGCAAACTTGGGGGGGGGGGCAAATTTATAAACTGCGGATGCCTACCTACCAGGGAGAACCTATTTCCGTTTTAGGCTTTAATAAAGCTTGAAATAACACGGTACTGTAGGCCATCTCAACATTTTGATAAACATTTTTAAGATGTTAATATTTGACTGTAGCAGGCAAATATAGTAGGCTATATGAGATGCTAAATAATTAAAACAGTGTTTCATTTGATTCATTAAAAGATACTCTTTTTTATATAATTTGTCATGGACATTTTTCAAAGTCGTCATTATGTGTCGAAAACATACTTTCACACACTTCACTGAGCGTTAAAACCTCATTTATTTCTCCATAGTTCAAAGAGCTAGCGATATTTATCACTACGTATCTCAATTAGCTCCGAGTAAGAATGTAAACAAACATAGTTTCAAAAGATCTCACGTGCGGGTATTCAGCTGACTACAGCATGATCAAATAATACTTAATAGGAACCCAGTTATTCACGGAATACAAACATTTCGATATCCAGAGAGAGAATAATTCCTACATTGTCTTGGTTACATCATTGATAGCACTGCTTGGCTAGAAATAGTAGCCTAATAATAACACATCTACCGCCGTGACTTTTTTTGCTGAAGCGCTCTTAGCCGATATATCGCCCCCTGGTACCGTACTATAAGGGTTGAAATACAAAATACAATCAGAATATGACTACAAAACATAAAACAATAATTGTCAACGTCGAGCTGAATACCCGAACATTGACTACCCGCAGGGGCGCATATAGAGTTTTATTTGGGAGGGAGGGAGGGAGAGAGGGGGGAAACCGCGAGTTTGGTGGCATGGAATAGTCCTCAAAGATGTGGGGGTCCGGGGTTCCTCCCCAGGTAACTTTTGTATAATTTGGTGCAAAATGATGAGTTTTAAGGCTATCTGGCATCACTTATTCAACCAATTTGTTGTGATGTTATATGTTTGATTATTGTCAAACACCACTAAGACTATTTCATGTTACTTTTTATTAATACAGTCACCTTGCTCACTTTATAGTATTTAGATAGAAAGAATGAACATTACTGTTTGGATTTGGGGCACATGACCTCACTCTTCCGCCGCCTAGAACCTCAATAACTGTTTTCATTTACAACTTACACTATAATATAAAGTCAAGATTTCTTGAAGCATTACCAAATTGGTTTATAACTTCATCGTCAGTGATTTGTGTGTCTCTGAGAATAGATAACAATGCTAGACAGACGATTCAGTTTTCGGTAGTAGAATTTCTTTAAGTATGTTTTCAACCTAGGCTACTCAAACTCCAACTCGATTCGGTGGTAGCTACAGAGACAGGCAAAATTGCCAAAAGTTTGATAAGGGTATACAAGTTAGGGGGAAAAAACTTTTGTCACACGCTTCAAGGGCACGTATTGCTGTTCTCGGTAGGTTCTTAAGAGCGAAGGCACTGGAGAGGAATAACAGGTTATGTTACGAGATCAGAGCAAGCTGATTGTCACACTGTTTCGTACATCACGCTACCGTCGCCTGGCTTTGCTACGTTGCCATATGCCGCTTAGTAACAATAGTACATTATAAGTATATTAGTTTTTAATGTTCTAATTCATAAACAAACATTATGTGTGCCAAATTTCGGGGGGAGGTTCGAGGCTCCTGGACTGCAGTCAACCATTGTTTACAAACTCTTGAGCAAGACGCGTGTCATTGAGCTTGTCAACCATTTCTGAGTAAGTGGCTAGCAGACAGCAATGATTCCGTGTTCCGTCTAATTTATCACATCGTAGATCGGAGGTGGGCTCATCACTGAAAAACTTCTCTATGCAGACCAGCTTGAGGCAGGTACGCCGAGCAGACTCACGGTCATCAGAGTGACAAAGTACAAACTTCACAAATTTAAACGAAGTACCGGTAATCAACAGAGTTTAGACAGAAACTGATGAAATAATGGAGCGCCACCTAATTGGATAAATACGGCACAATAATAGGTAATATAAGCCAGAACCGGCACAGGGGCTAATGCGCAATATGGCCGCCAGGCGCAAGTGCAATTTTAGAAGGCGGGATTTTCAAATCATTTTTTTTTGTTATTAACTATTTATTATGCATTTATTATTTTTTATTATTTTTTAATTTAATTTATTATGTATATAATTTTTAATGATTTATTTTTATATTTTTACTTTTTACATTAATTTTTTTTAATTTAAAATTTTTAAATTTTACGTTTAGATTTTTGATTTTTTAAATTTTAATTTTTTGAATTGAAATTTTTAAATTTTAGACTCTTAGATTTTAAATTTTACATTTTACATTTTGCAAAAAAGACCAAACTACAAGATCACAGACCTAACATTTTATTTTTAAATTTTGTATTTTTAACTTATATATTTTTATTTATTTAATACTAGCTGTACCCGGCATGCGTTGCAATGCCAATCAAAGAAAGTGTTGGCGTTGTAACTTTGTTTTTTGAAGTGCTTTTGGATTCCCAATATTTATTTATTTTCCGTTAACCACCTCTAAACTATTGTAAAATTGATTTGCTATCTCAAAAGAAATCATGGGAGCGTGCTCAACAATTCACCAACGTTTCATCGCAATGAAATGAATGGTATATGAACACATACGGGACTTTGTTGAAACGATTCGAGTGCCGTCACCCATTTGTATAATATACTCGTACGCTACCTATTGTAAAATGGAATTACTAAGTCGAAAACCTTCCCTGGCGTGTACACAACAAATCATGAACGTTTCATCGTAATCGGATGAATGGCATATGAACGCATACGGGATTTTGTTTAAACGATTCACGCGCCTTCACTCATTTGTTGAATCATCTTATGTGCCACCCATTGAGAAACGGATTTACTAATTCATACACCTTCGCAGGACTGGACTCAACTCACCAACGTTTTATCACAAACGGATGAATGGTATATGAACGCATCCGTTTTTTTTTAAACGATACGCGCTCCGTTACTCATTTGTTGAATCTTCCCCTTCCCCCAGCTATTGTAAAAAGGATTTACTAAGTCAGAAACCTTTCCTGGAGTGTGCACAACAATTCAACCAAAGATTCATAGCAATCGGATGAATGGTATTTGAACGCTACGGGACTTTGTTTAAGCGATTCGCGTGCCGTCGATCATTTGTTGAATCTACTTGTGCGATACCTATTGTAAAATGGGTGTACTAAGCCTGAAACCTTCCCTGAAGTGTACACAACATCTCACCCAAGTTTCATCGCTATCGGACGAATGGTATATGAACCCATACGGGACTTTGTTGAAACACTTTGCGCGTCTTCGCTCATTTGTTGAATCTACTTGTGCGCTACCTATTGTAAAATGGACTTACTAAGCCTGAAACTTTCCCTGGAGTGTACACAACAGCTCACCAAATTTTAGTCGCTATCGGACGAATGGTATATGAACGCATACGGGTCAATGTTGAAACACTTCGCGCGTCATTGCTCATTTGGTTAATCTACTTGTGCGATACCTATTGTAAAATGCATTTACTAACCCAGAAACCTTCCCTGAAGTGTACACAAAATCTCACCCAAATTTCATCGATATCAGACGAATAGTATATGAACGCATACGGGACTTTGTTGAAACCCTTCGCGCGTCGTCGCTCATTTGTTGAATCTACTCGTGCCCTACCAATCGTAAAGTGGATTTGCTAAGCCAGAAACCTTGCCTGAAGTGTACACAACTTCTCACCCAAGTTTCATCTCTATCGGACGAATGGTATGTGAACGCATACAGGACTTTGTTGAAACGCTTCGCCCGTCGTCGCACATTTGTTGAATCTACTCGTGCGCTTCCTATTGTTAAATGGATTTACTAAGGCAGAAACCTTCCCTGAAGTGTACACAACAACTCACCCAAGTTTAGTCGCTATCGGACGAATGGTATATGAACACATACGGGACTATGTTGAAACACTTCGCGCGTCGTCGTTCATTTGTTAATCTACTCGTGCGCTTCATATTATTAAGTGGATTTACTAAGCCAGAAACCTTCCGTGAAGTGTACACAACATCTCACCCAAGTTGCATCGCTATCAGACGAATATTATATGAACGCATACGGGATTTTGTTGAAATTCTTCGTGAGTCGTTGCTCATTTGTTAAATCTACTCGTGCGCTACCTATTATAACATGGATTTACTAAGCCAGAAACCTTGCCTGTAGTGTACACAACCTCTCACCCAAATGGTATGTGAAGGCATACAGGTATTTGTTGAAACGCTTCGCCCGCCGTCGCTCATTTGTTGAATCTACTCGTGCGCTACATATTGTTAAGTGGATTTACTACGCCAGAAACCCTACCTGAAGTGTACAGAACATCTCACCCAAATTTCGTCGCAATGGGATGAATGGTATATGAACGCATGTGGGACTTTCTTGAACCAAACGCACGCCATTTTGTTGAAGCTACTGGCGCGCCATCTATTGTAAATTGGATTTATTACGCCTATAACTTTTCCGGGACTGTGCACAACTCACCAAAATTTGACTGCAATCGGGTGAATTGTATATGAACGCATTGCCATTACGCATTTGTTTAAACTACTCGCGCGCTATATATTTTGAAATGGATTAACTATGCCTATAAACCTCCCGGAAGTGTGTACAACAACTCACCAAAATTTGATCGCAATCGGATGAATGGTATATGAACGCATAAAGACGAACAGACAGACATTCCTTTATATATATATATATAATATATTAGCACAGGGCTAATACAGAAATTGGTCACTGCACGCAACCACTTGCACATACGGCATGCTAACGTAACCTAACCTAACCTAACTTCACCTAACCTAACCTTTTAAGCTAAGCCAAAGGTTAATTCACACACCCAATATATATAAGGGCATACGCAACTATCTCTATGCTAGTCTTATAGAGAGTAAGGTAAAACTAACACTTGCACTGTGGCTACTGTGCAAGATGTTCACTACGCACAACCAGCTTACAATGACAAAGTTAGTTAAGTTTAAAAAGTAAATGCTTGTATTAATTTTTTCTTTTCATTTTCAGATTTCACCCATTCACAATTTCACAATTTCCACTTTGCATTTTTTTAAATGTTAGTTTAAAGTTTTGGAATTTTATGATATGGAAAAATGGACCATCCAATTTGTTGTTTACACATTTGTTCATTTCCCATTTTCCCATTTACAGTTTTTAAAATTTCAGTTTAAAGTTTTTGAATTTTGTCAATATGGAAAGATGGATTTTCCAATTTTGCTGTTAACATGTTTTTTGTTTTTTTTATTTTGTCCTTGTTGAAAGTTCATATTTGCGAAACACGATTTTTCATTACATGTAACAAGGCTGTATACCTTATACCAAAGCCTATAGGTAATACATGTGTTATAATTAGAGACCGGATTTTAAAGGGAAAACATTCATTTAAAAAGGGATTATTTAAGAAAAGGGAACTGGTCAATAGAATAAAGGAAATAAAAAGGTATGCATAATCAGTTAATCACTTCTAATTTAACTTTACTGCATTAAAGAATGGTATCAATTACATGTCCAACATTTGACGATGTTAAGGATATAGGCATATTCTCTTTTATGTAGTGTCCTTGTGTTACAGTGTTTATTGCATTAAGAACGAATTGAACCTGATGACATTTAACATTTCAATATGCCTGAAGGTCAAATTTTGTCTCTTTGAATTTAAAATATCTTTATACAAAGAAAATGAGCGCTCAACATCAACGGAAACCAGTGGGGAATACTTGGTTTTTACTCTAAACTCTAAATCAGTGCACTTCACTAGTTTTTCAATGTCTGGATTCTTTGCTAAGATTGCCTTAAGTTTTTCTTTTGCGAGTCCCTCAAGCATGTTGTCAGTTCTTTCAACCACACTCCACTGCACCTCCTTGGATAAGCACTGTTCTTCCAGTTGCAAGATGGCGGCAGGAAGAAACTTGAACATATGCACTGCGTACAGCTCTGTCTCCAAATTCGGATCACTCAGCAGGTCCTTCGCTCGACCCACAGCTGCAGATTCAACATCGTCCAAGGACAGTATAAATTCCTTTATCTTAGTGAAATGTTCACAAAGGAAAACAGCACATGAAATCCATGTCCCCCATCTAGTTATGATGGGAAACTTAGGTAGTGGTAGGCCTGTAACTTCCTTGTAAGGCTGTATTCTACTTGGAGTTTTAATCAATGTCTTCTTAAGTTCGGATATGAAGGCATTTGCAACAATATATTCAACCCTTATTGCTTCACATACCCTATGCAAAGCATGAGCAGTACAAGTTGTATGGTGAAGATTAGAATACATAGGCTTCAACTGTTCAAATGCTGAGATCATGTATGATGCTTGGTCCGTATCAACTTGCCACACTTTGTTGTACTGTATTCCTGATGGCCAGAGTTTAAAACAACAGTCATTGAAACTCTGCATTATAGATGTAGAGTTTACTTTTTCCAATTCGTACATTGCAGCCAACATTGGTTTTGATGGGTCTCTTGTCAATGGCATCACAAGAATGTTTAGAACAGCTCTTGAAAGTGAATCGGTTGCTTCATCCAAAATGAAGCAAACTGGATGGTCTCCAACAACCTCCTCAACATTCTGTACATTAGCTTCATAAATTGGTTGTAGGTAACTCTTTCTAAGTGTACACTCATCAGAGACAGTGCGTTGTGTGTATTTTTCCAAGAAACTCTTCATTGAAGGGTTATTTACCTTATTTAAAGGAATTCCACACTGAACAAGGGTAACTGTGAGGTCACTGAAAAAAAGTTTCGTTTCCTGCTTTTTTGTTCGGCCTTCTGAAAAGATTCCTGTAAAAATGGCTACTTGGAAACTTTCGCACGAATAGCTTTGTTTTTCTCATGTTTGGCATTCTTGGGATGCTGAATTATTCTGTCCTTTATATGTTTTCCATCTACTTTAATATCAATATCACATAGAGAACATCGAATAACGGTACCATCCGTTTCGATTAAATCGTCCTTGAAACTGCTTACCGCTTTTCGCATTTTATTGCTAAAAGACGACTTCGCCATCACTATTACAAGCTACTGCTGCCACTTAACGGTGCGTGCTATTCTCTATGACTCTGTTTCTGCTACTGAGGCGAGCAAGCTACTGTAACCAAAGAGAATAAGCTGTAACTGCTTCACACATTCTGGAGGGGATGCGACGAGTCTAACAACACCTGCGGGTGGGGTGAGACGGTGCAGTGGGCGAGTTCAACTCTGGGGTGAGTTCGGTATAGAACCCGTGTTAATTCTTTCTTCCCTTACGCTACATCGGTATTTTATGCAAGGTATTTTCCCTCAAAGTGAAGTAAATTCTTGAGGTTTTGCCGTATATTCTTAAAAAAAAGGGAAAATAAGGGCAGATGTAGGAGAAAAGGGAACAAGGCCTAAAAAAAAAGGGAAAAAAGGGGGAAAAAAAGGGAAGTTAAAACACGGCAATCTTGAGTTTTAAATACAGTTTTAACCCATAGTATCGATTATTTCTTGTTTCCAATAAAATTAAAAAAAGGTATTCCCTTTAAAATCCGGTCTCTAATAATACCATACTTTTGGCTACCTAGTTTTAGCTAACTAAGGGCAATTTCTCAAATTACTAGAGGTTAACAGTTTGCATTAGGAGTGGGAGATGGGTAGTAATTAAAATGTACAAGTAGTGTCCATACAATATGTTTTTATTTATTTTAAATGTGCAATATTTACTTCTTCTACGCGATCAGGCCCAGTGGACCGCTCGCTGCTACAAGTTTCCTTCTCCATCGTCCCCTATCACTAGCGCTTAGAGACAGCCCAGCGGGGCTAACGAAGCGACCCGAATACTCACGACCGCAACCGATCATCCATCCCACTTCACGATCTTTTGACACGCACCGAGACAGACCAGCGCAGTGGGGCAAACCGAACGTACCCGAAACTTCACAACCTAGACCGATCATTAGGGCTAGGATTTTTATATAAATACATATTCCTTCCCTTTGCATATACATAACTAAAATGATAAATGTCCATGAATTATAACCTTAGCTATCATCTAATTACATTTTATTGGTACATATTTTACATATTTGATCTTAATGACATTTGTTTTAGATATTTTTACTTAAAAATTAATATTCCGTGTTTTCAAGAGTTTAGTGCTTTTCAGTCGGTCAACACAACTCTTGTTTACTAAGGCAACACTGAAAAATGGCTTCAAACCCCACAGTATTCTGTGTTTTTATTTTACATATTTGATCAAAATGACATTTTTTAACATAACTTTACTTGAGTTATTTAAAATTACATATTCTGTCTCTTACTGTAAAGGAAAAATATGTTTTCGCAAGTGTAATATATTTGTTCACTACAAACTCAGGTACATGAAACGGATTTTCCAAGCAATTCATAAGCTCTTGAGAAAGGGCCAGGGAAGATATTAGTGGAGATAAGGGGATGGACACCCTGCCGGAGACTCAGCGGCTGGACTTAAGTTTATTTCAGTTGTCCGGTGAGTGCCTGAGACTGGAAGAATTAACGCCCAGAACAACAAATCAAGTGATTATTCACAGAACAAATAGCCCGTCGATAAACGAAAGAAAAATGTTTGCCCAATGATCATGCCCCGCTTGGTCTGTCTTATATAGTACGTGGAAGAGGTTGGCTGATCGGTTATATCCAAGGGCATTCGGGTCACTTCGTTAGCCCCGCTGTGCTGTCTTTATGCGCTAGTCTCCTATTCATAGCTGCCATCCGCGAACTGTCCGCACGTATTGCTGCCTATTGCAGATCTTCATGGAGTTCATCACTCCACCGCTTCCTTTGTCTCCCTGGTGGTCTTCTTCCTGTGGGGATGAAATCCAGTAGCTTCCGTTGCCATCGGTGGTCTTCCATCCGGGCTACATATCCAGCCCACTGCAGTCTTCTGGTTTTGATGGTTCCAGCTTTGTTGGCATCATGGTACAGGTATTCTGCTTCATGATTGTGTCTAATCCTCCATTCACGCGTGTGTACATCCCTCACCGGTCCGAAGATCTTCCGAAGAACTTTTCTCTCAAAAACGAGTAATTTATGAAAGTCCTGTTTTCGGATACTCCATGTCTCACATCCATATAATAAATACAACGGGTTGGATCAGAGTTTTATACAGACGAATTTTGAACAGTCTGGAGAGACATCTGGACCGAAGAAGCTGTGTTAAGTTGTAGAAAGTTCGGTTTCCTGCTTGGATCCTGGCGTTGATTTCTGCCTCACATGATGAGTTCTCCGTGAAAAGCGATCCTAGGTACTTAAATTCATGGACCCTCTTGTAAGACTGGTCCCCTATCCGGAGTGACTGTAGTTGCCCAAAAACGTGGCCTTGCCCGCGAGTCATATTGAGGTACTCCGTCTTGGTTTCATTCACGATTAGCCCAAATTTGTTGGCAGCTGCATTGAGTGTTCTGGTCATTTGCCTCAACTCTTCCTGAGAGCTGGAGAGTAAACTGATATAATCTTCGTAGGCAAGGTATGCTAGGTTCTTCCCTTCGACTTGAATTCCTTCAAAATTCTTGAAAGGTCTCACGTATGACCTTCCCCAAATAAAAATTGAACAGTGTAGGAGATAAACCGTCTCCTTGCCTGAGACTCGTCAGAATTTCAAAATCCTCCGTCACTCGATTTTCCATTTTTATCTTACCGCGTGTCTCGCTCAGGCAGATCGCTACCGAGTTGATGAGTTTCTTGGCCATTCCAAACTCTCTTAGGCAACTGAGTAGACTCTTTCGGTGTATGCAATCATAGGCCTTCTTGAAATCTACGAATAACACGTGGAGTTCTTTACCACATTCACCCAGTTTTTCAGTGAGCAGTCGCTGTCGGAGAACGAAGATATTATCTACTGTGGAACGCCCCAGCCGAAAGCCTCCCTGGTATTCACCAAGCACTGATTCTGCCACTGGTTGAATTTTATCTATGAGGCAGTTGGACAAGATCTTGTAACAGACGTTAAGCAGGGCGATTCCTCGATAGTTATCACATTTCAATTTGTCACCCTTCTTATAGATTGGACAAATCAGAGCTGTTTTCCATTCTGACGGTAGTTCTTCTTTGATCCAGATAGCTTGTATGAGCCTGTGCAGTTTTTCTGCTAGTTTCTCTCCTCCTTCCTGGATCATCTCGGTCTGTATTCCATCTTCACCCGAACTTTTATTCTTCTTGAGCCGTTTGATCTGGGTTTTGATCTCATCCAAAGTGGGTGGCGGATAATCCAAGTCGACTGTAGTTGGAGACTGGAATTCAAATACTATTTCAGGGTCTTCACAATTGAGAAGCTGGTTGAAGTACTCCTTCCATCTCTTTGCGATATCATAATCGTTGGTCAGAATTTTGTCACTAGAATCTTTGACAAATTTCTGTCTCGACTGGTAACCTTTGCTAAAATACTTCACCCTTTGAAACATTTCCATGGTATTGTTTCCTCGGAAGTCTGCTTCAGCCGCAAAGATGATGTCCTTGATATATTCCCTCTTTGCCCTTCTTAGAGTTGCTTGGGTAGCCCTTCGAACCTCCTCAAATCGTTCTTTACCCTGCGCCAGGTCTGTCTCCTGTAGCCACTTATTCCTGGCTTCCTTTCTCTGTTCCAGAGCATCTGCACATTCCTTTCCAAACCAGATCTTCTTGCCTACTGTGTCTCCCTTGATCGTCTCCTTTGCTGTAGCAGTCAGTGAGCTTTGAATCTTTTCCCAAATTTGTTCAGGGCCTTCGCTCACGTCCAGTTCACTGAGTGCTTCAAAGCGTTTGTTAAGTTGCAGCTGATATACTGTCTTTACGGCTTCTCCTTTCAGTTTTTAGCCTACTTTTCACATTTTGCAAAAATGAGGAAAAAGTAGACTTAGGAGATCGGGCAAATGTGTGTCTGTCTGTCTGTCTGTCTGTCTGTCCTTCTGTCTGTCTGGCTGTGTGTGTGTCCCCCCCTATCAACTCCTAAACGGCTGCAGCAATAGAAACAAAATTTGGTAGGAGTAAAGATCTACACCTGAATATCTCACGGCCATATTTGAAAATGATGTCAGTGCTACCAACTGCTAAAAAATCGCAATTGAAATTTGAGCTCCATGTTGGATATCTTGGAAAGTATGAATGGGAGCTATTTCAAAATTGGCACACATACAGATCATAATATTTCAGATTAATTTCCAGGAGGCCAAATATGGCAGTGTTGCCAAAATGATTATAAGCCTCCTGATAGGTCCAATTTTAAAATGCATATAACTTCTACACTATCAATTGGAATTCAACCAAATTTCGTATGTTGTATGTGTACATAACCAGATATGACTGAGCGTATCCTTAAGACCTACCAGGGCTGCCAACTGTTAATAAATGCTCCTAATTTATTTTATCCAAATACCAATATATCACAAAGTATGCAAGCCGACGGCTTTAAACTATGCACACGTATAGTACCTGACATTCTATATTAATTTGGAGTAACTTATATACGTCAGTGCTACCAACATGATTCTAAGCCTGCTGAGAGGTCCAACTTTAAATACATGCAACTTCCATACTATCATTTGGATTTCAACCAAATTTCGTATGTGTTATGTGTACCATAACAGATATGACTATGCGTATTCTAAGGAGCAACCAGGGCTGCCAACTGTTAATATGTGCTGTCCCTATTTTTGTTACCCTAATATCAATACATCAGAAAGTATGCAAGCCAATAGCTCTAAAATTTGCACACGTATAGTACCTGGCATTCTAGACGAATTTGGAGTAACTAATATACGTCAGTGCTGCCAACATGATTCTAAGCCTGCTGATAGGTCCAATTTTAAAATGCATGTAACTTCAATACTAACTAATGGATTTCATTCAAAATTGGCACAACAATAGATCATATTATTTCAGATTATTTCTGACCAATACATGCATGACATTGTTGCCAACATGATTTTACGCGCGCTGTTAGATCCAATGTTTAACTGCATGTAACGTCCTTGCGATTCATTGGACTTCAACCAAATTTTGTATTTTGTACCTTAAGAGATGGAACTAAGAATATATTCAGTCATCAGGGCTGCCAACTGTAGTGCTCTATTAGGATACATTATGCCAGGTATACAGTATTTCGAACTAATTGGAAATTTCGATATTAGCAACTTAATTTCGTCATTATTCTAGATAGGTTCATATTCTGTAGAATAATCATTGGCATGAAAAGTAGGCTGTATAGTTCTTAACGGAACTTCTTGTTTAACACGGTATCTCTCAACCTTCTTTAGCTTAGCCCTGATCCCTCCTTTACATTGAACTTGTAAGTGGCCTCTGACCAGAAAGTGATCACATCCACCTCTGCACCCCGTGCGGTCTTAACATCGGCCACCAATCTCTTGTAGATCAATAGCGACAGGGTCTATCTGAAATTCTCCATCTGGTGACATCCAGGTTCCCTTATGGATGTTCCTACGCTGGAAGTTTGTGCTGGAAATAAAAAATCCTGATGACGCAGCAAAGCTAACGAACCTTACACCATTATCATTGCAATTGAAGGTTAAAGGTTTGAAAGCAGGATAATTCAGTGTTAGTGAAACCAAGTAGAAAAGCTGTAATAGAAGACAAGAAAGAAGATCAAAAATTCAAGAGAATATACCTAAACAAAACGGTAATTCTTAGAATATTTTCAACACAAATCAGCCAACATAGGATAAATAGAGTGTAATTATAACCCAAACGTAGGCACAGAAAGAAGACGCCATTTTGTCACGGCCTATTAGATTCCAAACATGCCAGACGTAGGCACGCAAATCATGTCCCAAACAGCAGACCTCAAAGATGTGGACATCTGCCCCATCTGTGATTAAAAAAAGTTAAAGAATCTGATTGTGGAATTGAATGTCATGGAGCATGTCAAAGATGGCACCATATAGCTTGCGCAGAAATTCAACAAGGACAATACAATGCGCTTAAGGCCACAAAGGAAAAATCCAAATTATTTTGGTTATGCTACCAATGCGAGCAAAATTTTCAATCCTATAAAGCAGGAGAGACCATTAGATTTGAAATTGATCGCATAAGGGATGACATGAATGGGCAGTTACAGGAGTTAGCTAAAATTATAAACAAACTACAGGAGCAACCCGGGAAATCAAAAAAAAAACGAGGGCATAAGCATGATATCAAGTCCCCTCATAGGTGAGAATTACAGTAACATGGAAGATGCAAGAAGAGTAGTATCATTCAAAAGGCAAGAGAATATCAAACCACACACCAGCGGCAACCAATCTAAGCTGACATCCAGTGAAGAGAACTCGAACAACGAGGACATAGAACCACACAGGGCACTAGAAGACAAAATCACTGAGAAAATCAAAACTCACGTGCATTCAATGATGGAAAACGTCACAATCAATATACGAAAGATAATCAGAGAGGAAACCGGAGCTACAAAACAACATGCACCGAAAGCACACAACGTGAACGATTGGATTACAACGAACGCCAACGAGCGAAATAGCGCCCGACCGAATACGGGAGAAGACAGAGTCAAAATCCAAAACCATGTAGCAGAAGAAGATGAGCTCTTACTAGATACAAGTGACTCAGCCCAAAGACAACAAGAAAAAATTCAGAAGGACGATACAGACGATGAACAGTGGATACAGGTAACGCAAGGAAGGAGAAGACACCCAGCTAGACAACATGCACCCACGACCGGCACGGGACCGGGAGACGAAGACCTACAAGCGGCTGAAAAGAGGGCCTGGCTATTCGTGGGAAGAGTGAAACAGGAGATAACGGCAGATTCAATAAAGAATTTCCTTTCAAAGAGGGGAATTAAAGAAAACGTAATATGTGAAGAAATTGGATTGATGCACAACTCAAAATCGTTTAAAGTGGGAGTCCCGTTTAATTGTCTAGAAAGAAATAATAAGTCAGATTTTTGGCCAACAGGAATAACTATAAAACGTTTCAATTTTTTCGGAGGAGCACAGGGTTTTCGCTTAACAAAGAAACATCCAAAGCAATCGAAAGAAACAGAATGTAAAAAAATGAATAAAGAAGAGGGTATGAAGATTATGCTATGGAATATAGAAGGACATCGCAACTAAATCTTATACCTGACAATACTTTTGATCTATATGATGTAGTCACCCTGACAGAAACTTTTCTAACATCACAATGGAGCCATCATTTTTTCTACTCAGTACATTCATGTGCATCTCAAGGGGAAAGAGGTAGACCATCAGGTGGCATAAGAATGCTAATAAAGCCTAATTTTGCACCATTGGAGATACTCTACAAAACAGAAAACATACTTATGGTTAAAACCAGACTTTGTACCTTCGTGAATGCATACTTCCAACCGGAGTATAAAGCAGACGAAATTATAGGAGAAATAGCCTCAGCAATAACTCTAACAGGCAGAAATGAAACTCTTCTTTTAGCCGGTGATCTAAATTGCTGAATTGACGTACCTTCACAGAAGACATCAATTGTAATTGGATACTTAGAAGGTAAAGGACTATCATTAATCAACGACAAAACAGAGAAAACATACTTAGGTCCAAATGGCACAAGCACAATTGACATTGTCTTCATGAACATCACTCGGGTATCTCAGAACGTTTTACACAACATTGCGGTAAGGAAGCATATCCCTGTCGCTACAACAATGTACTTACAGGACAAACAAAAAGGGGAATCCAAGAAGACAAAGGCGGACGAACTAACAAGGAAAATTGACATAGAGAGACTAAATGCAAAAGAAATTTCAAAAATAACCAACATGATAGAAGACGGAAGATTTGATCAAGACCAACTACAATACTCAGACCTTAATGCAGGTATCGAAAGTGTGAAAATGGCGTATGCGGAAGCCCGAGATATTGTTTGTTTACATTCGTGGCTGGGATACAATATTAGATTTGATTAGCTTCGTTTGATGAAAGTTGGGATAATCTATTGTTCATCTGTATTTTTAGTGTCTTCAGTATGTCTGTTAAGTCCAGTTCGCGTTAATGTACTGCAATCGTGTGTAAATATGTGATAATACGCTTATTATGGACTAGTTCGATTGTGTGATGATTGTTCAGTCGCCCGATGGCATTGTGTCATTTACTGCAGAATTTGAAGTACCTAAATCATTAATAGAAGTGTCTCAAGAATATACACCGCTATGATTTGCTAGTTAGTGACAGTATAATAATAGCTTAGTAAACTTCAGTAAAGGGAAATCGCAATGAGCATCTACGGCTAGACCAATCCGTTGACGTTATCTTGAACGCTCAGCTTCATGTGCCTCCGTAAATCCTTACCAGTCTATCAGATGTTCTACACTGCCTTGTATACACGCCAAATATTACAGTGAACTTCTGTTTTATTGGTTAAGGAAGATGTTTCCCCTGTGCCAACCAGTGAACTCATTGTGTTCCGTCATTATTCATACTTTTGTGATTCTTACAGCTTGCAAGTTATTTTTTATTATGATGTGTGTAATAAAGTGTTGTGAGTAACTTGCCAATTATGTACTTATATTGCGAGATGGTGTGCCGCCATAATTCCGCAAGAGGGAGATGGTGCTTTCCAACCTATAGTACTTTACTAAATCAACTATTTCCAGCGTACAACTACAGTATTCCAAACGGTAACAGCGAATGTTTAATAGGTTAGATGTTAACATATTATAGTGTCCCTTGTGTGTAGTATTCTCCATAATTATATTCTGATATCCACACGAAGACTTCTTTGCATTTTTCAATCAACTAATTCGGTGTGATGTTTTACCCGAGATTTTAGACAATTCCACGAGAGGTCTTAATTGAATTGTATCTCTATAGTGTTGGTTCGATTATTTCAGGCAACTATTCTCATTCCAATTGTGTACACAAATACTCTGCATATGCTGGGACAGCACTTCAGTAACCGGGTACTTCCTTCTCTCCTACTTCAAAATCTGTTTTATTTTATGCTAATAATATTAATCTATAATTACTGAACATAAGTATAAATCGTGATAACTCGCCAAAAAGCTTCTTATTCAACCACAGAAACAGTGAGACTATTGTAGCTGCCCCTTGGGTGAAGACGAAGAAACCTATAATTTGAGGACAGCACTATATAGATAAATTAATTCAGGCAAGTCTAAATTATTGATGCATATTTCTTTGGAACCTAGTCTCGTCTTGCGATATCTTTTATGCTCTTAGGTGAGTAAAAATAATAATTTACACGAACTGTGACAACCCCGATGACATGATCTTAGCTATTGGTAGGGCAACCATCGCTGCCATGTTTTTTCTACATTAAGGTCTGAGGATTGTAGTTGGTCTTGATTTGATGAAGCACTAAATTCAATAGAACAATATATGAAACAGGCCGCCGTACCAAAGCAGACAAGAACCAGAAGAGCTCAACAATGATTCAACGAGTATTGTTACATAGCAAGGAGAGAAACAATAGCAGCCTTACATAAAGCCAAGATTACCAAGACACCCCAGGACCTCGAATTATATGGAAGGAAACGGAAGGAATACAAACTAACAGTCAAATACACGAAAGAGAAATACCAGATGGAAGAAGAAAAAAGAGAAATTCAAATGGCAGAGGAAAAATGGTACAAAAATGAAACCTATGAGGCAGACGATCCAATAAGACCCTTTACCCATCATGAAATAGAAGATGAAATTCAACGCACAAGAGACAGCAAAGCATGCGGGCCTGACGGTATATTTAACGAATACCTGAAAGCCACAGCCCCTTTCTTGATAGAAAGCTGGACATTATTATTCAATGAATGCTTACGGAAAGGCACTATCCCAGATAAATGGAGACACGCCACCCTAAAGGTACTGTATAAAGGAAAAGGAGATGCTGGAGATCTTAATTCATACAGAGGCATAGCCCTTGAATGTACAGTTTTCAAGATTCTAACAAGTCTACTAACAAGACGGTTATATTATATGACTAGCAGGGCTATTCCAGAAGAGCAACTTGGCTTCATGACGGGACCATCAACAATTCAGGCAATAAAATGTCTACAGGTTGATATTCAAACTGAACTGCAATATACAGGAGGGAAACTACATGCGGTATTTGTTGACTACACAAAGGCATTTGACCTAATGAGCAGGAAGAAAATAATGGAAAAAGTAGAAGAGATCACAGGAAGAACATACGAAACAAGACTATTAAAGAACATACTAGCAAGAAACATCGTTGAAATAGACGACACGGTGACAAGATCTAACCCAATTGAGCAAACAAATGGAGTGCTACAGGGGGATCCAATCAGCCCCCTACTCTTCATAATAACCACAGCTGAAATTCCAAACGCTATTGATACTGTACCGAAAATGTAAAAATATATATGTACGCTGATGATATGGCCCTAGTATCACCAAGCATACAAAACCTACAGGTAGCTTTTGACAAATTGACTAAATGGACAGAAGGAAATCATTTAAACTTAAACGAAGACAAAACTGTGGTAATGACTTTCAGGAATTGAGGGAGACGGACAGCGAGCGACAATATCAGATATAAACAGACAACATTAAGACACGTAACAAATTTTAAATACCTAGGAAGTACCTTTTAAAACAAAGGATTTGTATACACTACGCACATCAAAGAACGAACAGCAGCAGCAACGAAGGCAATTAACGGTAAAAGAAATTTAAGACGATTATCATTGACCACAGCGTTGACTCTCTTCCGCTTAAAAATTTTACCAATACTGACGTATGGTTTAGAGATTATATGGGATCACCTTGGCAAAACGAATCTGAAAGACCTAGAGAACGTCAAAGGAAATTTTCTTAAAAAAGTATTATGCTTGTCGAATATACTCCATATCGACTGGTCTATATTCAGACAAGTGAACCTTTTCTAATTGGAAAACTTCGACTCGACATGCTTTTACCCTGTACATCAGCATACTCAGATTTACTAAAAGAGCTGGAAGGCAAAAGAAAGGACATATGGGAAGATTTTTATGCCACAGATGCCATGATAAACAAGGAATGGATGAGAGCAGAATATGAATATCAACCTGTAGACATTTTATTGCCTGAATTGTTGATGGTCCCGTCATGAAGCCAAATTGCTCTTCTGGAATAGCCCTGCTAGTCATATAATATAACCGTCTTGTTAGTAGACTTGTTAGAATCTTGAAAACTGTACATTCAAGGGCTATGCCATCTAGTGACAAGACTAGCAGTTCATGGCTTCCACCATCGTGTGTGCAAGACAGAGAAGTTCCATAAGGCTGACACAGAATACCTATGCAGATTATGTGGAAAGCAGTGTGAAAGGTACCATGTGCTGGTGTGTACCGAGAGAAGGACATCCCTAAATTCTTTCTGCAAATACTAAATTTTATTTATGTATGAGAGTGTGAAATGTGTATATATGTATACTGCATTATGGCTATTTGGCTGCATTAAATATTATTATTATCATTGCTTACCTCATGTAGGCTGTGCCTTCCTACTGTACCTTGGAATACTTGTTATTTCCCAAATTTAGCATTCATGTCTCCGATAAGGATCCTCAAGTGTCCATTTGGGATAGCATCCACTACTGCTTCTAGCTGCGCATAGAACTCGTCTTTCACTTCCCTTTCACTTTCTTCCGTGGGAGCATGGCATTTCACAAAAGTCGCCTTGTGATGCTTTACGTTCACTGTTAACACAGAGATTCTGGGGTTGATAGACACAAACTCTGATTCATTAGTGGCCCAGGCCTTGCTCACACAAAAACAAGTACCCAACCTATGCCCTTCTTCACAGGCTCCATATAGGATAGTCGAGTTCTCAATATCGATGCCGCTCGAATCCTCCCACCGGATTACTTGCAGTGCAACTAGATCTAGTTTGTATTTCTGGATTTATTTGACCACACTGGTTGCTGCTCCTGCCTTGTATAGACTCCTTACATTCCATGTTCCAAATCGAATACCATTTATTCGCCGTTGTTGTCGTCTAATATTATCAATCATATTCCGAGGCTTACCTGTAGCATTGAAAGCATAATCCTTTTTTTCTTTTTAAGAAGAAAGGGTAACCTGCGGTGTTACCCTCACAGCTTACAGGGTTGCTGGCTTTGTTTATATTGTGTTATAAATTGTACAGTCGGTTTTATTTGTTTTCATTTTTTTTTTCATTTTTGAGTATTCATACTGTACCCGTAAACATCAAGGAGGTGTTCGCTGGTCATCCAAAGCGTAGCTGGAGTTTTGAAGTGAACGTCCCGGCTTAAGATCATATCACAGTACCGCCAGTGAGTTCTCCAAGATTATGCACAGCAAGCTTGAAAACATGTTATGGATAAAACAACTACCTTTTATACGTAAGTGTGCAAACTTACCTGCTTTTTCTCGGGGCTTTGTTGAAAGGAAAAATACATCCTATCTATTTTAGGCTGTTCTATAACATGTCTCATTTATAGAAATAAAGAAACTCCGAACAAACGTGTAGAAAAATATAAATTTATTAATAAAACTAAATAACATTTCAAAATCTATATAACACCTTAAATTTAAATATTATTTTACGCCACTGTCATTCAAATAAAAATTCCCTACATTTATACATGCGTAAACTGTTAAAATTTAAAGACGCTTCTGCCGTCTACAAGTCATGAAAATAAATCTCAAAACATATTATACTGCTGCTGCTACACAGCGAACATTCCATTTAAATAATTGGCATACTTCATTCGCGTGTCTGAGAACGCTTCTTGACTGGTTATTCATAGCCTTCTCGCCTGTCCTCCACACCACAGGTGCGAGAATTTGATTCATTTGTTACTCGACCCTCATACAGAAACGGGGTCTGCTTGCTTGTCAGCTGTTGTGGTCGAGACAGGACTCACAATGCTAGCAAATGAACACACAAAATGCAGTTCTTGCGTTTGATAAAATAAGCTTTACAAAAACTGTCGTAACTCTGCAAATTCTAGTTGAAATTCATTCATAATTTAAACACTCATTCTTACAATTGTGATCGTTGTTCATGACCAACGATGCTGGCATACACACTGTTTTAACAATAAAATCAAACACTCATTAAAAAAACATTCGCTCCTTCTAGCTATAACCTAAGTCAAAAACATTTTAAAATTATTATTATTATTATTATCGAAAATAAACAACCCTTAATATTAACAAAATAAAATATTTACACGCTATATACAAGTGTCTATGGCCTCTAAGACTAGTTCTTGAACGATAGGACCGCGTTAGTTTCATTATCAACGCTCCTTTCTCATGATAGTATTAATTTACTGTATGTATGTCTACCCCTTATTATTCCCGTTTTTCCAACGGGGTCGGGGATGAGATGCGATGGAAGTCTTTGTGGCGATGGTTTTTACGGCCGGATGCCCTTCCTGACGCCAACCTCACGAGAGGAGTTAATGAGAGATGAAATGAATGATGGTGAATGAAACTGGGCAAGGATGTGGAAGGAAGCGGCCGTGGCCTGTCAGAAGGTACCGTCCCAGCATTTGCCTGGTGTTGAAAATGGGAAACCACGGAAAACCATTTCAAAGACGGCCAACGGTGGGGCTCGAACCCACGCGTCTACCGAGTCAGCAGAGCTAATGCTGCGCTTTAGCCAGCGTAGCCACTACTGTCGGTATAGTATTAATTTACTATAGCCTTCTATTTACAATACTATACCACTTTCTTATCATATCAAGTTAAAAGACATTATCGGTTTCTCAATGACCGATCATTCAAGATGAGTACATTGTCGTTACTATTCCAGATTAATAAAGTTAATAATGATTTAGAGAACAGGGACATTATATCCTTTCCTAATGGAGTTCCGCCAATAAACGGCATCTGTGTCGCAGATCTAATCACATGAGAAATCTTCACTGACTCTCTTTAAAATACAACAGCACTACTTTTATACAATCCTCAGTACTTCATGACAATACATATGGTAATCCCCTTCGTATTACAAACAACTATTTATGGCAAAAACCTCCATAACTCCACTATAAAAATGTCACTAACACTCTTGTTCTCAACAATGGTTCCAATGTACTCGTATAGCTTTCTGCTAGCTTAGCTCTTATTGTTGTCGCAACAATACAACATATCAATGAACAGCGTCGTCTGTTCTACAATTACATTGCTCGTTTTCAAACGATGGTATTACTAGATCTTTCGTGGTTTACTAAACAAAATTACTCTGACATAAAACACCATGTCTCCAAATATTTAATAAAAATATACATGTTCTTCTTACTGGTCATTTCAAAAAGTGCACGGTTGTAAAACTACATTAACACATAACGTAGTGTTACACGTGTGCCTTGATAACATCTTGTGTTATCTTATCGCTTAATAAGGATCGATTATAACCAGAAAAAGTTTTAACTAACCTTTCCTAGGATCGAATAAATTATCTTTCAAAAGATAAGTCTCAAATCATTTATATTTAATGAAGAGCAAAACCTTCCTTCAATGCAATATAAGTTTGTCATTAACTGAATGTATCTTCAGTCTACACAAAGAATGTTCGTGACTATCACTTTCACGTTGTATTCATAACGAATATAGCTTGCTTAGATCGTCGAATTGTTTCTAATTGCAGTGATATTTCACATTATACCACTCGTCGGTTTCTTCTTCGAATTATATATTTCTTCTTACAAAAAGAACACCCAAGTTCATTTTAATCAAAATTAATTTAATTAATGTTCTAGACTAAAAGTCTGAAGTCTTGAATAAAAATCGAAATCGTAGAATAATGACTTCCTTAAAGATTTTCCCAATGGAAAATAAATTTCTCAAACAGTTGACTTCAGTTCAAAAACTGAATCAGAAATATTTAACTAGTATAGATGATAACTGAACCCCACCAACCTGGACCCATTATTTTGGACAGCCAGGCTCTGCCTGTCACAAGTCAGGACAAAGGGGGAGTGATAGAGGAGTAACACCTCTTAGAAAAAACCTTGGGCCAGCTGACCCGGCTGGTAGTACCATGTAAGGGTCCCTTGCCAGGGTTACGGTGAAGACCTCAACGGCAGCTACAGTGGAGGGGATATTCTCTGGTACAGTGTAGATGGCGGAAGGCGCAGCCCAGTGCTCGGGATTAATTGAGTACAAGGTATCGTCCTCACTTGAGGGCAGATATCGGCTGTAGCGTCTGATCCGGAGCGGGCGGCTACAAACGGCGTCTGTACCCCATGTTAGGGGCGGCCGAACTATATGCTGGCAGTAGCGTTAAAATGCCCGATGACAGACCCGGGCGACAGGCCGGTCGGTTTATCACCGTCGCAACTCATGGCTCAATGGCACAAGTTGATTTATCGGAAAATGCTAGGGCGTCCCCCGCAAGCGACGTGCGATGGTCTCGCCCGGCCAACGTGAGAAGAAAGCAAGGGCTACCAATTCAAGGACGAAATTGGTTAAAGAAGCGAGTCCAAAATAAACCATTGCGTATTGCTTCCTGGAACATTGGGACAATGACAGGTCGCAGTCGCGAATTGGCAGCAATCCTAAAATCTCGTTGCGTAGATCTGGCTTGTCTACAAGAGACACGGTGGAAAGGGAAGAAATCTAGAGATATTGGAGAAGGGTATAAGTTGATCTATCATGGTACGACTAATAGCCAGGGAGTCGCTATTGCAGTGAATGAAACACTTCGCAACCAAGTATCAGCTGTACATCGCTACTCCGATCGTCTCATGTCAGCAGTTATCGACACCCCAATTCGCCGTATACATATATTTTCAGCGTATGCCCCACAGACAGGCTGTGATGAGACAGCTAAAGACACATTCTGGAACGAACTTCAAGATGCCGTTACAACGTGCAATGAAGAAGACCTATTTCTACTTTGTGGAGATCTTAATGGACATGTTGGCAGTACCATCGAGGGGTATGAATGCCATGGAAATTTTGGCTATGATCTCAGAAATGAAGACGGGAACAGGATCCTTGAATTTGCAGAAGCAAAGGATCTAATTATCACTAACACCTTCTTTAAGAAACGCAAATCACACTTGATCACCTACACTAGCGGAGGGCACAATACTCAGATTGACTATGTACTACTTCGTAGGAGAGATTTCCCAATTGTCATAGGCACTAAGGTCATACCATCTGAATGTTTAGCCCCTCAACATAAACTGCTAGTTACCGATCTTAGAATGAAAGGTTACATAAGAAAACCCTATGTGAAAGGTCATGCCAAAATCAAATGGTGGAAGCTACAAGACCATGAAGTGGCATTCAGTGAGAAGATTTTGTTCCCTCCACTTGATTCTGTAAATACGAATTATACTTGGGCATCAGTCAACAACTGCGTAACTAGTATAGCTCAATCTGAGCTTGGTGTAACACAGCCCGGCACACGTAGAATTGATAAACAGACGTGGTTGTGGACAGACAAGGTACAGGAAATGGTGCATGAAAAAAAGCAGCGTTTAAACAGTTGCGAACATCACCGATTGAGGAGAATCTTCTGAAATACAAAGCCACCAAGAAGGAGGTGAAAAGAGCAGTTGCAGAGGCTAAAGTAGATCACTACAAACATTTATATGATCAACTGACAACTAAATACGGAGACAAAATTATCTACCGACTAGCCCGAGCACGGTGTAGAGCAGGTCAGGATATAGAACACTATATGTGTGTGAAGGATAAGAATGGTCGACGACTTCACGATAGAAAGATGATTCTGCACCGTTGGCGAGAGTATTTTAGTGAAGTATTCAACACTGAATTCCCTCACCCACAAATACCAGACAACAATGTTACAGCTGGACCAGTACCTTGTATCACTGAAGATGAAGTCAAAGTTGCCATTCGTAGCAAGAAAAATGGAAAGGCCCCAGGGCTAGATGACCTTTCTGCAGACATCTGGAAAATTGAGGAACTTACTGACAACGCGACCACCTGGCTGACAGAGTTCTTCAATTCAATTATCCTCTGTGGTCAAATAACTACAGATTGGTCAACTAGTATCACAGTACCTATCTTAAAAGGTAAGGGTGGCCCAGCTGAATGTACCAATTACCGTCCAATTAGACTTCTCTCCCACACTATGAAAATATTCGAACGTATCCTAGACAATAGGCTGAGGAACATCGTACAGCTCTCAGCAAATCAATGTGGGTTTGTCAAGGGATGTGGCACGATGGACGCAATCTTTGCTGTGCGCCAGCTGATGGAGAAATTCCGAGAGAAGAGGAGGCCACTACATCTTGCTTTCCTTGACCTCGAGAAGGCATTTGATCGTGTACCACACCAGATGATTTGGTACGCTCTCCGAGATCATCAAGTTCCAGAAATGTATATAAACTGGATAAAAATGCTGTACAACAACACCAAAAGCCGCGTGCGATGCCCTGCAGGACTGACTGACAGCTTCCCTGTGACAGTTGGGGTTCATCAAGGCTCAGCTCTGTCTCCCCTGCTCTTTGTTATCGTCATGAATGATGGATTGGAATCCGGGCTAGCCATAGGAAACAACGAATTCCATAACGCGAGACCTGCAGAAGTGTGTCCCATGGACATTGCTATACGCTGATGATGTCATGCTTGCGGCAGACTCCTGGAAGGATCTTGAAACCCAAGTGCAGACATGGCATGATCGTCTGCAAGGATTTGGTCTTCGTTTGAACATCCATAAGACTGAATACCTCGAAAAGATTCCATCCCCTGGAACTATAGGTATTAATGGAGCTCCTCTTACCAAGGTAAATACATTCCGATACCTAGGCTCACGATTGAATGGCGACAGCTCTGTGAATGAAGATGTGCGAGCACGAATCAATGCGACTTGGATGCGATTCAGAGATGTCACCGGTGTTCTTTGTGATAAGAAGATGCCTATCCGCCTAAAATCAAAGATATACCGCACAATGGTGAGACCAGTTGCATTATATGGTACCGAGTGTTGGCCAGCACCTAGAAGTGCTGAGCACTCGCTTCATGTCATGCAAATGCGGATGCTGCGAAATTCATTAGACATTTCTCTGCTCGACCATATCCCCAACACAACGATTCGACATACAGCTGGCGTGGCTCCAATCAATGAGAAAATGCAGGAATGGAGACTCCGTTGGTATGGACACGTTGTCCGTGCACCACAAAGTTCAGTCATCGGCTCGGTCTACCATCTAACGGTCGACGGCCAGAGACAGCGTGGGAGACCAAAATTGCGGTGGCTCGACACCATTAACGCCGATTTACGATCAAGAAACTTGAAATCACGCGAAGCATTAGATCGCAAGAAATGGCGTGCATTGATCCAAAAAGCGGACCCCGGTCCTACGGGATGACGCTAAGAAGAATGGCGACAGCTCTGTGAATGAAGATGTGCGAGCACGAATCAATGCGACTTGGATGCGATTCAGAGATGTCACCGGTGTTCTTTGTGATAAGAAGATGCCTATCCGCCTAAAATCAAAGTTCATTGTCGGGTATCAGAAAATACCCAACTGGATCGACATTCAGGTATGATTTGTTGAAATCAAACCCAGTTCCCTCCATTGGATACGAGCTGCTTCCTCGAGAATGGAAAGAATTCCTTCTCGGCATATTCGTTGGTTGGTCAATGAAAGATTATATCTGCTCATAGTCGAGAATGATAACTGACCTTCATCTTATACAGACCCGAAGAATAAAATTTACTAGACACCGAAGTGAAAATACATAAAACAACTACTTCTTCAATCGCCGACATCTCTAGACGATCCTCCATCATCATTGAGCAAGATATTCTGGATAGCATCATCGTTACAAAATAAATTTGTAAGTCGAACTTCTTCTGTCTTCCGTTGATGCTTCTTCAATCGCCGACATCTCTAGACGATCCTCCATCATCACTGAGCAAGATATTCTGGATAGCATCGTTACAAAATAAATTTGTAAGTCGAATGTCGATTCACTATCGTAGATGGTAAAGTTCATTTGGTTGGTCAATGAAAGATTATATCTGCTCATAGTCGAGAATGATAACTGACCTTCATCTTATACAGACCCGAAGAATAAAATTTACTAGACACCGAAGTGAAAATACATAAAACAACTATGGAGAATTGTTGTTCCGAAATGCCATTAACACACTCAAACAAGAATAATAATGGAAAGCATCTACCTTGATCTTGTAGAAAATTGAAGTTCATTGTCGGGTATCAGAAAATACCCAACTGGATCGACATCCAGGTATGATTTGTTGAAATCAAACCCAGTTCCCTCCATTGGATACGAGCTGCTTCCTCAAGAATGGAAAGAATTCCTTCTCGGCATATTCGTTGCCTCCCGGTATCGAACTTCGTTCTTCGGACTCGAGTTCCATCTCGAACAATCCTCGGGCTCATATCTTCTGTCTTCCGTTGATGCTTCTTCAATCGCCGACATCTCTAGACGATCCTCCATCATCATTGAGCAAGATATTCTGGATAGCATCATCGTTACAAAATAAATTTGTAAGTCGAATGTCGATTCACTATCGTAGATGGTAAAGTTCATTTGGTTGGTCAATGAAAGATTATATCTGCTCATAGTCGAGAATGAATGTACATGGAAATACATTAAATGTACTGGATGGAAGTGTACATAATGTATCATGTTGTCTCGGCATTCTATTTATCTAGATGTTATAGATCTTCTCATTGTTTCTTAACGTTGTTCCATTGTTGCTATCACAACTCTGCCTTGATATATCCCAAACGCGTATTAGTTTAATACATCATCACACACATATTTAAAAAGTCTTAAACTATTTGCTCTTCATAATTGTCTGTAGCCATCATAATGTTCATGCACAATAAAGTCACAATGTTTATACAAATCACTGTACTTACTTCGAGCTGCAACGTGGAATTGCTTGGGTTGATGTCGCACTGCATTAAAATGATATTCTCCGCTCGGAGTTGAGTAACTTTGTCTGACAACACAAAGCCTCAAATATCTCGTAAAATAATCGATGGATTTTACTGAATCCTTTTGGTGAAGCCTTATCACTGGATAAGTAAACTGATAACTCTTATATTTCGACAAAGTCGAACACTTGTCCGCTATTAAGCAAATTATCTGCCGCTCAACTTCACCTAGATTGAAGCGGGGCTCTCGAAAAATGTTGGCCGGTGCCACAGCTGCCTAAAGTGTCGCGTAGGACCTCACACTGCATCACGTCTACGGGAATGAATTACCTCCGGACGATACGTCTTGTCGCTATGAAGTCAGTCGAGAGAAGAACACTCTTGGCTGCCGTTCCCTCTTCAACTCGTCTGAAATTCGCGCCATTGCTCATCCCGCGCAGTTAGTGGCGCGTACTTGTAATAATGCTTATTACAGTGAAATTCTTCCGTTTAACGTCATTCAAAGTAGTAGTAATATCTTCTTTTAATTTTCTTAATGTTTTCGATGGAGTAAAGTTGTTACATAGGGCTTAAATGGCATAATGAATCACATTAACTAGATAAAAATCCATGTCTGCTTCCATAAACCCTCCTCTCATTGGAGGAAAGCATATATCCAATGATATATTTAATAACAATTAACTGGTAATATTTCGCGCAGTTTCCTTGTTGCTACGCACATTCCAATGATCGAGAATATTCTGGGCGTCTCTGATCACGTGACGGGTTTCTCCCATAGCTTGCGTTCGCTAACAAATCTCGCCTTGAGCCAACTTCCAAGATTTATATCCCAATGTTAAATTTTATCATGGGCTGGGATAATAACATCATTTTCATCATAAATCATCCAAATTTCGGGCGCAATACCATGTTTTCCCTTTGCTTGTTATAGTTTCTTAAACACAAAGCTTGTTGTGGTTCCTTTTATAACAATGTCCAATCACTGTTGTTTTAAAAAACTGGGTAAGCCGCAGTGGTTTTATAGACGTTAAACCCTCATCCTCTTCTTTTTCATCATCATCATCATCATCATAAGCAGCATCATCACCACCGTAATCTTTATCACTGTCATTATAATCACCATCATCATCCTAAACATCACTAGAACTATGCAATTCCTCTTGTTCCTCTTCCACAGGGTCCTCGTGTAGAGTCTGCGTGGCTTTTGATAGTGTTACGGGTTTTTAAACGTTGAACTATCTTGAGCAGCAATATTGTTTGCTGGAACTTGCTTTTTAGCATTTTCATGATTGTTTGTAAACAGCAACTGTGGTTCGTTTGGAGTACTGCATTGATGGACACCCACACTTAAAACCTTTCCATTTTTACTTTTCAGGTCATCGCGACACCGTTTTTTACCTCTCTTTTGAGAATCACCAGAATATTATTCCATGCACATTATGGCGATTATAGTTATAAGAGTAGCCTTGATAGAGTGCACGTTGGCTACCTTTGTTGATTGTAGTAAGTTCCATAGTAGTAACTGACCTGTCAGTATAATGTTCACACTACAAAGGTCACAACTGTTCTGGTAATGGAGTGACGCTATTCTTGCTAAGGGTCACTAATATATCCTAGACGAGGCCTACAGCTAGTTACTGCGTATGACAAGGCTGTAAACTGGTTGTTGCGACGGTCTTTCACGATGTGAACACTGTGAGAGGTAGTAATCAACTGAATGTATTCCTGCTAAGGGTCCTCTAATACCGTAAAATGAGGTGAATAGGATCAGTGGGGGGAATGGGATCAAAACTTTGTTGGTAAACCTAAACGTATATTACATGTACCACATAAACCGGAAGGCGGTTGTTAGCAGTTGGTGTTACTTGTGTTGGTACAACGCTATGCTAAAACATGTTTTCCAATTTTTAAGTTGGCAGCACTTAACAGTACACACATTCAACCAGAAGCTACAAGTTTTTCGAAATTAGCTTGGTGAAATAACTTTGTGTGGAACATGTGCTTGCACTAGCATTTTGCAAAATTTGTGTTTTATATTTGGATAAGGTATGTTTAGTGAATTCATTTCAAGTATCACCTTCAGTTTGCATATTATCAGTTGTGATATAATCTTATTTGTTTTGTGTCCTGCCTTATTTTTCTGACTGGCAGGTGAATCGGATCAGATACTTTGATGTTAAGTTTGAGTATGCCGTGGCAGAACAAACCAGATCCACACAGCAAGGTACACCGCAAAGCTGACCTTAACTCTATAGAAAGAGCTATGCTAGCTATAAGGAATAAGGACCAAATATAGAGAGGCGGGAAATAAATTCCCAATTCCATGAAGTGCTGAAGGAGACTGGGTCCTAGTAAGTTTTCCTCCAGATACCAGGAAGCAAGGCACAAGCAAGCTGCCTTATTTTGTAGGCCAATTTTTGTGGTCTGTAAACAGTAAAGATGAGAAGAAATTCGAAGGGACGTTTGTTTGATGCAAATCCACAAGACACTTCCAAGGACACAGCTATGTGTTTCCAGCTGTGGAGGACATTACTTGCTCCTCTTATGAGCAAATAGTTGGGAAACTGAAGGGCTCAGAAAATATCCGTAGGGGGCAACTTAAGTTTGCATTCAATTATAGCACCCTATAGTTGTGTTTATCACCAATTTTATAATTTATGTAGTGAATACGTTGTCATTCAACTAAATAAGTATATTTTGTAAGTAATAAATTGTTTTACAGGTCTTTTCACCATCGGCAGTTTAATTTAAATATGATCTGATATTACTAGGAGTCGTCCAGAGTCCTAAATAATGATCCCTTTCACCCTACAGTTCAACTGAATAGGATTAATCATAGAAATGAAGGAGTGTTCCTATTCACCCCACCTGTGTAGTGAATGGGATCACGCACTTAATTAGGTATATGCACTTAATTTTTCAGGATAGAGGTATATTTACCAACAATATACAATCTATTGATGCGGACTCATGTTTCAATTAAAAGAACATGAAATAAAGTTCAGTGGTTCAAAAGTTACAGACAGTCAAAGTTTAAAAGTGATCCCATTCACCTCGTTTTACGGTATACCCTAGTCAAGGCTAACAGCTGCTTATGTGTTGGCTTTTTGTATCGGCCTTTATGTTGGCTTTTATGTTAGCTTTTTATGTTGGCTTTTTTGTTAACTCTGTATTGGCTTTTATGTTGGCATTTATGTTGGCTTTTTATGTTAGCGTTTTATGTTGGCATTTTATGTTGGCTTTTTATGTTGGCTTTTTATATTGGCTTTTATGTTGGCTTTCTGTATTGGCTTTTATGTCGGCTTTTTATGTTGGCATTTTGTATTGGCTTTTATGTTGGCTTTTCATGTTTGCTTTTTATGTTGGCCTTTTATGTTGGCATTTGTGTTAGCTTTTTATGTTGGCAATTTGATTGGCTTTCATGTTGGCTATTTATGTTGGCATTTCGTATTGGCTTTTTGTATCGGCTTTTATGTTGGCTTTTTATGTTGACTTTTATGTTGGCTTTTGTATTGTCTTTTTATGTTGGCTTTTTGTATTGGCTTTTATGTTACCTTTTTGTGTTGGCTTTTTATGTTGGCTTTTTATATTGGCTTTTTGTACTGGCGTTTATGTTGGCATTTTATGTTGGCTTTTATGTTGGCCTTTTGTATTGGCTTTTGTGTTGTTTTTTATGTTGGTTCTTTGTGTTGGCTTTTTATGTTGGCTTATTTGTTGGCTTTTTATGTTGACTTATTATATTGGCATTTATGTTGGCTTTTTATGTTGGCATTTATATTGGCTTTTTATGCTGGCTTTTATGTTGGCTTTTGTATTGGCTCTTTATGTTGGCATTTATGTTGGCTTTTTATGTTGGCTTTCATGTTAGTTTTTTATGTTGGCTTTTTGTATTGGCTTTTATGTTGACTTATTAATGTTGGCTCTTTATGTCGGCATTTTATGTTGACATTTATGTTGGCTTTTTATGTTGGTTTTTATGTTGGCTTTTTATGTTGGATTTTATTTTGGCATTTATGATGGCATTTATGTTGGCTTTTTATGTTGGCTTTTAATATTGGCATTTATTTTGGCTTTTTATGTTGGCTTTTGATGTTAACTTTTTATGTTGGCTTTTATGTTGGCTTTTTCTGTTGGCATTTTGAATTGGCTTTTATGTTGGCTTTTTAAGTTGACTTTTTATGTAGGCTTTTATATTGGTTTATGTGTTGGATTTTTATGTTGGCTTTTTGTATTGGCTTTTATGTTGGAATTTTGTATTGGCATTTTGTATCGGCTTTTTTATGTTGACTTTTGTATTGGCTTTTTAAGTTGGCTTTTTGTATTGGCTTTTATGTTAGCTTTTTGTGTTGGCTTTGTATGTTGGCTTTTTAGGTTGGCTTTGTATGTTGGCTTCTTTATGTTGGCTTTGTGTATTGGCTTTTTATTGGCATTTTGTATTGGCTCTTTCTATCGGCTTTTATGTAGGCTTTTTATGTTGGCTTTTGTATTGGCTTTTTATGTTGGCTTTTTGTATTGGCTTTTATGTTAGCTTTTTTGTGTTGATTTTATGTTGGTTCTTATATTGGCTTTTTGTATTGGCGTTTATGTTGGCTTTTTATGTTGGCTTTTATGTTAGCTTTTTATGTTGGCATTTTTGTTGGCTTTTAACGTTGGCTTTTATGTTGGCTTTTGTATTGACTTTTTAGGTTGGCTTTTTGTATTGGCTTTTATGTTGGCTTTTTATGTTGGCATTTTTGTTGGCTTTTAACGTTGGCTTTTATGTTGGCTTTTGTATTGGCTTTTTATGTGGGCTTTTTGTATTGGCTTTTATGTTGGCTTTTTATGTTGACTTTTATGTTAGCTTTTTTGTATTGGCTTTTATCTTGGCTTTTTAATGTTGGCTTTTTTATTGGCTTTTGTATTGGTTTTTATGTTGGCTTTTATGTTGGCTTTTGTATTGACTTTTATGTATGCTTTTTAGTTGGCCTTTATGTTGGCTTTTTGTGTTGGCTTTTTATGTTGGCTTTTTATGTTGGCTTTTTGTATTGGCTTTGATGTTGGCTTCTTAGTGTCGGCTTTTTATGTTGGCATTTATGTTGGCTCTTTATGCTGGCCTTTATGTCGGCTTTTATGTTGACTTTTATGTGGCTTTTTATGTTGGCTTTTAAGTTCGCTTTTTATATTGGTTTATGTTTTGGCTTTATGTTGGCTTTAAGTTGGCATTTATGTTGGCTTTTTATGTTGACACAAAAATTAGTAGGAAGTAAGAGGGATCTGAACTCATCGGGTACATAATTTTGAGCAACCTGTGGGTTTAGATCCCTCTAATTCTTGTGTCCTAGAGACATGAAATTCATTTTGGGGTTAGAGGGGGTAAAGACCATTCATTTACGTCAAACAAACCTTTCGTAAAATTCTTAGTTTTCAAAATATGGCCACTTTCAAAATTGGACTTTTAAAAAATGTAAAAAGAAATTTTTATTGTAAAAATAAAGGACATAAAGACCTTTGTTTTAAGCCTATTTAACACTTTTTAGGATGTTAAGCTTTTGAAATATCGCCTACTTTCCAAATATTTTTTGGAAAAATTTGAAAAATACACTATTTTTGGACTGAGAGTGTGAAAGAGGTGGGTGTAAGAGTTAACAAATGACTTTTTAGAATTGTTAGTTTTAACATATAGCCTACTTTCAAAATATTGTTTGGAAAAATTTGAAAAATACAATATTTTTGACTGTGAGTGGGATAGAGGTAGGGGTAGGAGTTACGTACGACATTATATGATTTTTAGATTAAACATATAGCCTACTTTCCCAATTGAACCTTTTTGAAAAAAATTAAAAATATAATGTTCTTGACTAGGCGTGGATAGATGTAAGAGTAGGAGTCAATCATTTTGGAATTTTAGTGTTTTGTTGTTGTTGCTTACAAACATAGTGCTTAGCATTATGCTGTCATATAAAGGGGTGATATACTTTCCAAGAACAAATAAGCCAACAAATAGGAGCAAATATGAGAGAGCCAATACAAAATCCAACACAAAAAGCTAACGTAAAAGCCAACACAAAAGCCAATACAAGAGCCAATACAAAAAGCCAACATTAAAGCCAACATAAAAAACAACATGAGAGCCAACATAAAAAATCCAACATAAAGGGCAACATAAAGAGCCAACATAAAAAGCCATCATAAATGCCAACATAAAAATCCAACATTAAAAAGTCAATACAAAAATGCAACATAAAATACAACACAAAAAAGCCGACATAATAGTACATTATGCAACGAGCCTTTAATGGCAATAATTAAGACACGAGTATGTTTAAAAACGAGCGTATGCCTGTTTTATAATTTCCATGCGAGTGTCTTAATTACCATTATAGGCGAGTTGCATACGACTGTTTATGTTCGACGATAATTATAATAACTATTTTATGTTCAAACATAAATATTCATAAATATCTGTCGAGATTTCGCCAGTTTTATGTACTGAACAGAGCGCATGGGACGCCGAGAATACCTTGTATTTGACCATGACAGTAGGCCACACAGTGAAATTTAAATTATAAGGCCTTGGAACTCAGCGCAGGTGCGATGCTATCCTTATGTAATTGGTCACAGGAACTGTTTCTTGAGCTGGGACTGGCATGAGAAACCGTTTCATAATGAAAAATAGTGTTATAATGACCATCATTATGATACAGTTTTCTGACATATAATAGTCGGGGTCGAACATAAAAACCCAATACAAAAAGCCAACATAAAAGCCAATACAAAAGCCAACAAAAATCCAACATAAAAGCCAATACAAAAAGCCAACATAAAAGCCAACACAAAAAAGCGAACATAAAAAAGCCAACATAAAAGCCAACATAAAAGCCAACATAAAAAGCCAACATAAAAAGCCAACATAAAAGCCAACATAAATGAAAACATAAAATGCCAATACAAAAGCCAACATAAAAGTCAACATAAATGCCAACAAAAAGACAACATAAAAAGCCAACATAAATGCCAACATAAAAGCCAAAATAAAAGTTAACATAAATGCCAAATATAAAAAGCCAACATAAAAAGCCAACACAAAAACTAACATAAAAGCCAATACAAAAGGCCAACATAAAAAGCCAATACAAATTCCAACATAAAGGCTAACATAAAATGCCAACATAAAGCCGATACAAAAAGCCAATACAAAATGCCAACATAAAAAGCCAACATGAAATGTCAACATAAAAGCCAACATAAAAAGCCAACATAAAAGCCAGTATAAAAAGCCAACATAAATGCCAACATAAAAAGCCAACATTAAAAGCCAACATAAAAGCCAACATATAAATCCAACATAAATGCCAACATAAAAGCCAATACAAAAAGCCAACACAAAAGCCAACACATAAGCAGCTGTTAGCCTTGATTAGGGTATATTAGAGGACCCTTAGCAGGAATACATTCAGTTACAGTGTTCACATCGTGAAAGACCGACGAAACAACCAGTTTACAGCCTCATCATACGCAGTAAGTAGCTGTAGGCCTTGTCTAGGATATATTAGAGACCATTAGCAAGAATGTCGTCACTCCATTACCAGAACAGTTGTGGCCTTTTTAGTGTGAACATTATACTGACAGGTCAGTTACTACTATGGAACTTGCTACAACCAACAAAGGTGGCCAACGTGCACTCTATCAAGGCTACTCTTATAACTATAATCGCCAGAATGTGCATGGAATAATATTCTGGCGATGCTCAAAAGCGAGGTCAAAACGGTGTCGCGGTGACCTGAAAATTAAAAATGGAAAGGTTTTAAGTGTGGGTGTTCATCAACGTACTGTAGTGCTCCAAACGAACCACAGTTGCTAATTACAAACAATCATGAAAATGCTGAAAATCAAGTTTGAGAAAAGAATATTGCTGCTCAAGATAGTTCAACGTTCAAAAAGCCCTTAACACTATCAAAAGCCACGCAGACTCTACACGAGGACCCTGTGGAAGAGGATATTTGTAATGATGTTGAGGATGATGATTGTGATTATAATGATAGTGATAAAGATGATGTTGATGATGATGCTTTTGATGATGATGATGATGATGAAAAAGAAGAGGATGAGTGTTTTTCATCTATAAAACCATTGCGGCTTACCCAGTTTTTAAAAACAACAGTGAATGGACATTGTTATAAAATGATTTACGACAAGCCTTGTGTTTAAGAAACTACCGCAAGCAAAGGGAAAACACGGTATGCATACTCAAAAATGAAAAAAATAGAAAAAAATTAAAACCAACTGTACAATTTATAACAAAATATAAAAAAACAGATGTATTATGTGTAAATATTGTACATTTAAAATGAATAAGAACATATTTATGGACATTGCTGGTACATTTTAATTACTACTCATCTCCCACTCCTAATGCAAACTGTTAACCTCCAGTAATTTGAGAAATTGCCCTTAGTTAGCTAAAACTAGGTAGCCAAACGTATGGTATAACACATGTTTTACCTATAGACCTCGTGCGCCTCGCTGGATTTTGACCGCTGGCGCCCCTAGCGAATGCTTGTGCAACACGTAGGGTGACTGACTGACGCAATTGCCTTTGAGTCTATGCAAGCAATTATATTTACCGCTCCAATGTCGTGCTCTGTTGAAGTTTGTGTTGGTTTTGAAAGGATACAGTAGACTCAGACTTATTTCAGACCTTCCACCCTGAAGAAAGGTGCAAAGCTCAATGAGAGTTGTCATGTACTCAAAGTGAGAGAAACGAATGGAGGGGAAATTGTCGGCGTATGTTTGAGAGAAACAAACATAAATCAACCACCGTATGCCGTCAAACTTCAAGTAAGAATTAAAATAGTATTACATTTCTTATGATACATATGCAAACGTTTTATCAATAGGCCGAATTATCATTCGTTTAGGCCTATGTCTTCAATTATCATGGGTAAGCCACTAGGCTATCATGCCCGTCGAATGCCTTTATAATTCATGTTTCTTTTCAGATCGATCGCGAAAGAAATCTTCAATCCGCTGAATGTCAGTGCAAACAGGGGCATATATAAGGGGGATGCTGAGGGGGCTCCAGCCCCCCCCCCCCCCCACCCCCCACCCCCGAAAAAAGGCAATAAAAATTAAGAAAGTGATCCTTTGGTAAACGCATTAAATAATTGTAAATTTGGTTGTACCCTAATCTTAACTTATTGGCTAAGTTATAAACAATATTGAGATTGAAATTGGACTAACAAGTGTGTAGTGGCTAGCATTCTTGGCTGCCGTCCCGGAGGTACGAATTTGATTCCCGGCTCTGCCAAGAAATTTTAATTCTGGTCTGAGTGCTGGAACGAGGAACACTCAGCCTTGTGAGGCAAAACTGTGAATTCCACAGTACGGTACTTTTGAAAAATGAATTATCAACTTGTAAAAAAAAAACCTGTTTACTCTTCTGCTTAGTAAATTGACAAATTTTTAGATATTTGCCATTCATACTCCATAGGCCATAATAGAAAATTCATTAATTATTACATTTTATTTTTGTGTTGCGTTGTATTTTACCACTTTTTTGTATTACATATAATTGTAGGCTATGTAAACTTTGAATCTTATCTAAAAGAATTACACAAAGTTATATGCTCTAAGTATTTGGTTGATATTTTTGGGTATTTTGGCGGTGACAATCCCTTGAGAATACTCACAATTTTCCAGGAAAGTCAGCCCCCACCCTTGAAAAAAATTGTATGTACGCCCCTGGTGCAAAGCCGGCCCCTCCCAATGTTGTAAGCTTATTGCTGCGTTGTGTTATTATGTTAACACAGAAAGAGACAATTCTAGTACTTCCTCTCTGCAGCGGTGAGAGAAACCTAGGAATGTTCCCGTAGGATATAGCCTACTAAAGGTGACATAAGGTAAATGATAGAGAAGAAAACAACTAAGCGACCAGTTCACTGCATGCCAGAAAGGGGAATTGACGAATATTTCAGTAAAGAAGAACTACTGTATATACCCGTCTTAAGAACATCGATCGCGCATTAACGGGAGTTTTAGAGGTGGAATGTGAAGGAGAGCCGTCGTCTTCCATAAGTACTTCAATTATAGACCACGTCGTGGATAATGCTGTAGGACTGGCTGACAAAGCATCTGTGACTCAGTGCCTCCATGGATTTAACAACCAATCTCAAGTACAATATCAGTGCTATGAAATCACTCACATGGGCGGTGCTGAGATAGTGCTAGTAAAAAAAAAAAGAATATGAAGATATGTTATCTAGTGAAGTGTTGAGATTTTATTATGACTAAGTAAAAATCAATATTTTGCAAAAATATGAAATTGCATTTGAGACAATGGCACAGTCTCGATGTCACTTGTGGTTTCAGCAGAGATTGATTCGAATTTTCACCAGTCAGAATGTGCACAGGATCATAACATTACAAAGTGGGGATTACCAAAAACTAGCGTCTGTAATTCATAACTCCAAAGACATAAATACTCCTGCAGTTAGGTATGGAAGGGATAATGAAACGAATGCGATAATGGAATTATGTGCATTGTGCCAATGCTCAGTAAGGCTTGCTTGTAAAACATGAACAACCATGGCTCTGCTGCAGTCCTGACGGGATTGCTCTACGGGAACATCATGAAGGGTTTCCATCTCTTCTCGAGATCAAGTGTCCGTATTCGTGCCGGGAAAACCCTGTTATTGAAAGGAAACTGTGCAACAACCCCTATTTGTACATTAATAACAATGGGGAAGTAAAATTAAAGGAGAACCTTGTATATTACACCCAGGTACAGGTTCCGTTAACAAAATGACGACTAAAGTTTGTTGTTTTGTTTACTAAGGCTTCCAACCCCACAAAATGACTACTGCAAATACGTGCTTTTTTACTGGGAACCCATGGTTTCCTGTCAACAGTCTCTCGCCTCACTGCTGTAATTAAAGCTTTCCTTTTGATTATATGCTGTTTTTCATTAGGAAAACTAAAAAAATATAGTACCGGGAGGACTGTTTCTGTACGTGTAATTGCAACCAACTACGCAACAGTTTCTTCGACTCTTTGTAACACTCGCTTCCATCGCGACAAACTGAACCAAGACCGACTACAATGATATATTGTAGTTGGTCGTGACTGAACATTCCTTTCCATCAAGCGATACCTTACAGTAGAGAGCTGCTTCATCCCCACCAGCTATAGATTTGTCACCAGAGCGCAGCACAGTAGGCACGCACGAGGTCTATAGGCTTTGGGATAAGGTATACAGCCTTATTATATGTAATGAAAAATCGTGTTTCGCAAATATTAACTTTCAACATGGACTAAATAAAAAAACAAAAAACATGTTAAGAACAAAATTGGAAAATCCATGTTTCCATATTGACAAAATTCAAAAACTTTAAACTGACATTTTGAAAACTGTAAATGGGAAATTGTGAAATTGACAAATGTGTAAACAGCAAATTGAAAAATCCATGTTTCCATATCATAAAATTCCAAAACTTTAAACGTACATTTAAAAAAAATGCAAAGTGGAAATTATGAAATTGTGAATGTGTGAAATGTGAAAATTTAAGGGGAATAAATGAATAAAAGCTTTTACTTTTTAAAACTTAACTAACTTTGTAATTGTAAGGTGGTTGCGCGTAGCGTAGCATAGAGATAGTTGCGTGTGCCCTTATACACTTTGGGTGTGTGCATGAGCCTTTGGCTCAGGGGGATGACAGTTCATAGGGAGCGCGTGGGTCGGGGTAAGGCCCTGTACTGGTTGTTCTGCCAACCAATGAAGAATTAATTTTAGCACTAAGGTTCCGTAGTTGGTACTCATGAACGTTCACATCAAACCGACTGGCGGAAGCGGGAATAGTCTGTTTTGATTGATATTCCTCGTGGTGTTGTTGGTTGGTTTGATTTGTTCAGTATTTTGATTATTTATTTTAATTAAATTGAGAGTCAATCATGCCACTGCAAGGGAGGAAAAATTGCCAAGCACCGGGATGTAAGAATTACAATGATAGTAAGAACAATACGGCAATTTTCATCTTCCTGGTGTTGACCATGTGAAAAACTAGTGGGCAATATGGACTACTCTCGAATAAAAATATATAGAGAATAAATGTGTGCATTTCATCTCTTGTTTGTTTTCTTACCCATTCTCCTTTGAATTGCAATACAATTTGTGGTTTAGGGCTACGGGGAGGGGTGGGTGGTTGCGGGCATGCTAGGCAAAAAGTGAGGTTATGGCAATGTAGTGTGTGCATTTGGACGATTTTCTTTATATTCATCGAATATCCCAACTATTCTGTAGAGTATGAGAGCATTTTTTAATTAGCCTAGAGGTGAATTAAGCTCTAGAATGGCATAACTGTGTCTTTCGTGACAAATCCATTGCCAACATTGATATATATCAAAATGTATTATTTTCCTATCTGGACGTATATTTCAGCACCTAGCGAAAGGCGCAGTTATGTTTGAGTTATTTTCATCAATAATCAATAACTCGTCGCAGAACATACTGTTCATTTACGTGTAATAAAGGCTACATTCATATGGCTTTTTACTTTTTGTATTGCCAGACTTGGCAGTACAATCCATAGCCTCAGGCGGTGTTCTCTCTCGGAAATTCTATAACCAAAAGTGACGAATCTCTTATACATACATGATCCTTGCTTTGGCTTAGCTTAAAAGATGGGGTGAAGTTAGGTTAGGTGAGGTTTGTTAGGTTAGGTAAAGTTAGGTTAGGTTAGGTAAAGTTTGGTTAGGTTAGGTTAAGTTAGATTAGGTTACGTTAGCATGCCGTATGTGTAAGTGGTTGCGTGCAGTGCCCATTTTCTGCATTAGCCCTGAGCTAATATATATTAAATAAATAAAAAAATATAAGTTAAAAATACAAAATTTAAAGATAAAATGTTAGGTCTGTGAACTTGTAGTTTGGTTTGATTTGTGTCGTGCTATTTATAACAGGTGACCTGTGCGGTCCCGTTACATCACCTGAAATCGCGATACATAAATTCACACACTAGATCTCGCCAATTCCTTTGAATTGCAAGAACATCATATAGGGTTCCCAACATTTGCCTCGCGAGGTTAAAATGCGAACCCGGGAATAGCGGCAGTCGGAATATGACAATTCCTGCAAGCTAGTATCCCTTAAAACACATATGCAGACACAACAAAACTTTGGGCTGAACACACACGGATCTACCACAGGCCGGCTCTCGAGTCAGATATCCCTAGATTCGTGGCCAAAGACACTAAAAGAATTTACATCAAATCATTACATTGAGTGGGCAGACGACCCCCTCACTTAAAAAATTGCACAAGAGGCACTTAATAACAATAAAATCTATACACTACAGAGATTTACCACCAATTCTAATTAATTCAGTTTCGCTTCTGTTATGATATCGATTCCCAATTTGTGCCACTTAGCAGCACATTTACGGTAGCGAATACGCACTCGTGTACGTGTGCCCCGTGTACTTGCATATCAACAAAAATATCTCCACAATACTAAAGTACAAGTCATCACGCTGCTCATGCATTTACGATAGTATGCCAGTAACAAAAGATTTACATTAAAACACACAAACAAAATGTTTACACAAAAATTTTAGTCCCATAAAAACCATAACCGGCTTGACAAATAATATAATTATTTTGTACTTATTCCTCTTTCTGCATCGTCTCATCATACATCGCCAGACATCCTCCCTTCACAGCGCTTAGCTCATGTTAGACCACATGAAGCCGAAGAAATGCTGGTTTGACATCTTCCTCTGGATCTGGAGTTCCATCTTGATGCTGAATAAAAAGTTAATTATAGTCACACGTATTTTCTCTAGCTAAATTTTGCCAAAGGCTACTTCTTTCACCAATTGTCTAGTGCAAAATTATTCGTAGAAATTTCCCTATTATTTTGTAGTCATGGTCAAAGTCAACCCCTGGCACTATCCTGCCCATGACGGGCTAAGGCCGAGACTACCTAAATTTCACTGACTCGAGAACTTTCCACAAGCTGTGCGCACATGAATCATGACTCTCTCTCAAGACTGAAATATAAAATCGAATAACCTCTCTCAAGAATGAATCGAGTAGAATGCCTCCGTCGTCAACTCAAACGGCAGTATTTATGTGATTCAGGCAAAAGGACGGAGGGAAACTAAAATCCAACACTAATTTCTATAATTTGGCGTCTATTGGCATGAAACAGGTATCAAATAACTCGAAATTATTCGCAGGTCACAGTTGAGCCGTCGTGCTCAAGAATCGATCATGAGCTTCTTTAATCCAAGCTTCCCACTTTTTATCACCAGGACGGCGTCAGATGCAGCTTTTGGCGCTACCAATGGCGTCCCTCTCTGATTGGTTGTTCATGACGTCAATGTCGCAGATTTGAACAGAAGCCTCTGTCCTATGATTGGTTAAAAGTTCCCATCGTCTCTTTCTCCCAGCAACTATCTTTCTCTGGACGCTAAGGTAACAAAGAAAGTTCGGTTGAAATGAGTCAGCACCCAACACACTTTCTGTCTTATTCTTGCACCTGCCAAACATTCCGATCGTCGTCATCTCTTTGTTTCATGACTGGGTACGTCCATCCAAACTGTCTCCATTTAAGCTTGTCAATTCGCAATCCTATCTGGCCTTCTGTATGATTCTGGCAGAAATATCAGAATGTAATGAAATAAAAATTAGAATCATTTATATGCGCAGCTTATAAAGGGTTCTATACATTTTCTAATAATGGAAAATAAATCAGGAAATGATGTGATAATAGATGATTACTCCTCTGCTGTCCATAACCCACCCACAGTCCCCTTTCTAAATCATGAATAATATAGCAAAATTCCAACTGTCCCATTATATGAGTGAATTATCTTCAAATGCAGTATTGCCAGCCCCACGAATACGGTAGGCTACTACTGTGTATATAGGCGGTACCGTACTGTAATCCTCCCACCCGCTAAAAGGAACTTCCGCAGCTACTGAGTAACGTCCACCACGTGCGTATATGATGTGTGTAATAATTAGCTGCTGTGTTATTAATGTATGTAATATTTCACTGTAATTGTTTTTTGTAATAGTAAAATTTGTTAGATCCAGACCAATGGTTTTTGCCTGGACCAATAATTATTAGGTAGCGCGGCCCGCCACGTTAGCCGTATATACACTTTTAGTTTTTGTCACGTACAGTAGGGTAGGTACTCGCGCATCAATAATCTTTATCCAGACCAGACCTATGTGGTATATTTTGTATCTCACATGTTGGTAACAGTAGTGACATCAGCATGTGCAAGTCTTGTTACCAGTTGAAGAGACCTCATCCCAGTGGCGAAGCGTGATATTTTGTGTAGGGTAGGCTGAAGTTGAATGAATTCCGAAAATAACAAACGTGCTAACTCCTCAAAATGCACAGCTTAAGTCTACTGGAAAGGCTGTGCCCCCACCCCCAGTGTCCCTTAACTCATCAGAGGTCGGGCCTTTTTTTTTGCTTTAATGGGGCACACAGAGTTACTCATACCATGTATGGAAAAAATTAAAATAGAACAATTATCTCAACTAAATTGTATTCTTCACTTACACAGTCATAATAGAGCAGATGTGTTATTTCAAATAATTAAATCTAATTCGACAAGGAGCATCAGTAAGTTAATACATTATCACTCACCATTAAATTCTTTTGTAGATAAGTTCAATCCTTCTGTCCTTTTTCTGGGCGTAGACGTCGATAACTCGAGAAATGAATTCTTGACGTTTGGAAGAAGATTTAACAGTTCTCTTCTCTATAGCCAAAATTGCCAAATTTGATAGTCTATCGTTCGTCATTGTGTTGCGGAGGTACGTTTTAACACGTTTCAATGTACTCATGCTTCTTTCGCATGAAGCAGTGGTCGCCGGAACTGCAAGTACCAAGGAAAGTAGCTTCACGCACTCGGGGAGCACATTTTTTAATCCATTGTGTATAATGTATTTGAATAAATCCCTAGGCGATAGGTGTTTATCCTCGCTACTATAAACGAACATAAGTTCTCCTGTCAGTTTTTCATGATCGAAGAATGGATACACTTTAAACAATTTTTCGAGAATAAATGTCGGGAAATTATTTGGCCTACTGTAATACAAAAATTTTTCCTGATCGACCAATTCCGTAAAATCTAGCTTCTGAAAGTCCTGGAATCTGGTTTCCATATTCACTACTATAGTGTCAACTATTTCAAACGCAAGTCTCTTCAATTTCTGTGATCCTGCTTCATTTAGAGTAGTTTTAAGTTCACCTGCTGAATTTAGTAGAGAGTTAGCTTTCTCTATGCAGGCAAGAACTACTTCTTCACATCTTAGTTTGTCAACCGCCTTGGTGCAATTTTCAATTTCGTACTTGCAACGTCTTATATCTACGGTTTTGCTTTGCAGGATGTCAAACAATACACCCGTATGCTGAAAAATCAAATTATAAAGCTGCAGCAAAAAAGAAACGTCAGATCATTCAATATATTGCAGAGTCCAATTGCCTGATGTAAGGAATTATCATCCCATCCATCATTGTCTATAATATCATGAAATGCGGCTTTTAGTTCCGCATAGTGAAGGATAATTGTTGCAACAGCGCGCGAATGAAAGTTCCATCTTGTTTCACATGAGCTTGGCAATTTGAAACCCCTTGCTCTAAGAAGATCGCTTCTTTTACTAGAACAGCTAAAGAAAGTATGGAATCCTGCGAGGTTTGCTACAAAAATCTTAACTTGCGTAATTGTTTTACAAGCATAAAGCAGAACCAAATTTAATTGATGCGCGTAGCAATGGATGAAGAGGGCATGAGGATATTCTTGTTTTACAATACAGTGAACACCAGCATTTTTACCTGCCATTGCACTGCATCCATCGTACGTTTGGGATATTAATTTCCCTTTCGAGATCTTCCAGGTTTTGAGGACGTCAAGCAAAACAGCGGCTATACCTTGAGCACTTCGGTCTTTTGAAACGTCATAAAATCCGACGAATCTCTCTTCAATTTCTCCCGATTCGTTATTGGCATAACGGAAAATAACGCTCAATTGACTTGTAGTTGAGACATCCGTGGTTTCATCAGCCTGTATAGAGATAAACGGACTATTTTCAAGTTCACTAAAAATCTGTTCTTTAACTACTTCCGTAATGCATTCGAGTAGTTCATTTTGTGTGTCAGAGGAAGTGCCTTTATATACCCCATCGGATAATAAATGATCTTTCATATACGGTTCTTCCTCTGCCAAGAAATCCAATAATTCTAAATAATTGCCTTTGTTTAAAGACGTCTCAGATTCATCGTGACCTCTGAGAGCTAACTCTTGCCGCGCCAGGAAACAGAGAGTTGAAATCAGTCTTTTCATTATATTCCTATTTCGCTCGACTTTTTCATTGTGTTTCAAAGCAGCAAGACGCATCGCCTCAGAAAGTGCATGGTCAATTCTAGCGGTACCTAAATGATTATATTTAACAGCTGCTGTGATGTGTGAAATTGAACACTCATGTTTTTTTGCCTTAGAAAGAAAATTTTTAAGACTTTCCTCACCAACCCCTCTTTTACCCCATTCTAAATTGTCTTTAGCAAAAAGCACACAATAAAAACAAAATAATCTATTTCGGGTAGCACTACCACTCAACCATGGTTTCGACTCGTACCATTGTCTCTGAAACCGTCTTACAAACTTTCCATCGGTTTTCTGAAGTGACAAGCTTGGCGTGGACTTCCGTTCTTTCACCTGGATTTTTTCCTCTAAAGAGAGCTGAGAAAAAAATGTTGGATTTTCAATAAGAAAATTCAATGGATCTTGAGTTGTATTGAATGCATCCATTGAAACGCATGTGCCGTGTAGATTAGCGTAGTGATGCCTACTATTTGTTTTCAATTACACTGTAACACAAACACACCACACAGTAAGATACAAATAGATTAATAGAAACACACTTCACTGCACTTACATTTCACACTGGCAATAGGCTACACAGATTCGTATCATTCTCCGTGTAACCAGGACTGCCAACATGTCGAAAGAGCACATTTAAAACCAAATATCATTCTGCAAGTTAAGTTATGTATTTTAAAGTAAAACATAATGAGATTTATCTTAAATTCATTTTTTTGCGTTTGTCTGGGTCCTGTTCTGATTTATGTCCATGTTCAATAATTTTTCATGTCAGAAAATTATGCCATCTTGCATTTAATGTCCTTGACAACACTGGAACCAGTATCATTCATTATACTGTGCTGTCTTAGTTCTGCCAAACACCCCTAGATTGCAGCAGTTACTTACAACCAGCGTTGTGGGATTTCTCCCTCCAGGTCCTTGGGCAAGCCTTAACGCACACGTTTAAAAGATACACCCCCCTCTTTACCCCGCCACTTAAGTAGTTGCTACTGCGTCTGCGCGCGCCAGGCTGAGTTGAGGTGAATAGCGATTGGTTGATTTGGTTGTGAGCAAACACAGCGCTAGACAGCGCGAGTTCAAATATATAATATTTGAAATATCAATCGAAAAGCACCAGTAACAGCGGAAGAAAACTAATTTAAGTATTTTTACGGATAGGCTGAGCCTCAGCGCCCTAATGGGCGCCTCGCCCCTGCCTCATCCGCCTGCTGTCGTTGAATTATCAAGAAATAGAAACACGTACCGTATTTACGTAATTTAGAACATATTCCCTGTGCAGTAGTGATCATGGTTGGTAATTTGTATTGGGAATGTCACCCAGCAGATGAAACATTAATTCTGAATGAGACCCGAACGTGGCTTTTACACTTGCATCAGACGTCATTGTGGCTTTCATCTTCTAGGGTACATTACCAATTCAAATTAGTAACCCTGGTTACTACTGCACCTGAAATATATGCTAAACTACATAAATATGTGCTTTTATTTATTGCTCTTTTAACAACGTCAGCCATGTGTCGACGGCACATGAATGTCTTTGAGTCAACAAGGCGCACACATTATTGCCTACATGTGGGATACAAAATACACCACACTAATTAAAGATTAGTTACGCGACAACCCCACTGTGCGTGCAGGGGTGTATGCATGGTTAACGCGCGCCCGCAGGCTAAAACAATTGGATTGGATAAAACAAAGGTTAGAATGGTCGGGTTGAAGTGCGGCAAGCGGGGCACTGTTGATAACCTGTTAGGCTGTAACCATTGATCTGGACGAGTTAGGTTGTAACCATTGACAAAACCACTGTTACTTTCATTTTAACCCCTCACAGAACGCTACCCTTGACGGCCTATACGATTAGTACCGTATGGATGGGCTTACGTTGGGGTTGACAATACTGTACGTTACATAATTCGCGTAGAAAATGGCCGACACAGCTGGAATTTCACTACATAAGTCGTGATCTAAACGTGGGATGGTGGGTGGGTTATGGTCAACAGGGGAGTAAACACCTATTAAGTTACTGCCGGTAGGTACATCATTTCCTGATTTATTTTTTAATTTGAAAAGGTATTTTGGCTAATTTCAGTACTTTAGGAACTCCAACTGCGACTTGTTACTGTTACCATTGACCATATAACAGTATGACTCGAAACTGCTATATTATGAGTTCCAAACTTATGCTCCCCATAGAAGGGACCTATATAACTTACTAAGCAATAAATTCATTATGGATTTGGTGTTGGAGCCTACCAATCACAAGGATTTCATTTAAATGTTTCTTTGAGTGTGCTAGTGATCCTAGGAGTAATTCCTAGTTGCTATTCCACCTGTTGCTATTGAGAGAAAAAGGGTAGTTTTGGCTCAGCTCACCCATGCTAGACCAATTTTTATTTCTATTACATGCATGACAACGTATTATTTTTCTTGTCAGGGACATCAATGCACCATCACCGACACTCCCCATGGTCTCAAAAGCAGCTGTGTACGGTATAGCAACTCTGGGCAGTGCTTCGACTAAAATACTTGTAAACTTATACCCATACTCCTTATTTCTAATTTGTTCCCCTAGGGCAAAAAAGAATTTTCCAATTTGAAGTACCTTTTGTATGGGCAGTCCACTTCTTTTTTAATTATGTGTTCCTTTCTTATTTAGGCACCTGATGGGGATGTAAATTCTGGAATATGGACGTCAAGTTTACAAAAATCCGGGATTCCGGTCGCTCTACATATTCTGATTCAGTCCAGTGAGAGATTTACAAGTTGTTTGAAGCAATTCTTTCCAACGATGAGACCATATCGACAAAGTTGAGGGAGATCGCCTCACCAGTGGATGCTGCCTGTGCATCCACATCCACACAATCTGCCCCAGCAACTCTTCAAGTTCGAAGTCCCCAGGGGGCAAGGAGTGATCTAAGAAGCAGACCAAGTATAGCAAAGATGGAGCTACATAGACAAGTCCTTGCTGACACTGGGGCTGAGAAGTTGAAGTTGTGCTGCCTATGGCAGGCAGTTGCTAGAGGTAATGAACTGTCCCAACAATGCAACAAATATTTTCATATGAGGAATGATTTGATGGGAAAAATTAGTTTACCGGTAATTTGTGAAGAAAAAGAAGTGTTGGTTTAGCCGTAAATTGTACAACCTACTTATGTTTTCTATTTGTAGCAATGCCATTTGCAAAATTTATTTAGGGTAATTAGGTTTACTGTTCGGTTAAGCAACTTCGCCTCTGGGTTGTACTTCATTGCTTCTGCATGCTGGTCACAAGTCCACATGAAGGAGGAGGGCCTTTATAAATAAACTTGTTCACCTCGTGTTACAGTGTCTAGTGTTCTCGGCTGTCGCCCCCAAATTCGATCAGAGTCGAACTAAGATGTTATTTCAGTGTTGTTGAAGTTGTATAATTGAGCCAAGATGATAATTGTGTTGGTACTCGCATCTTTTCTCTTGGGATGTGTGAGCAGGGGTGCACTCAGACTTTTGGTTTGGAGGGGGCTTTCCTCAATAACATGATTTCAGCTATGGAAAGAGAATGTGTCCATTATTAGTCTTGTATGTAAATATGTATATTTGAGATCATATGCATAAAAAGATATTATATGAGAATAAACATACTGTAGAATGCTCTGTTAAAACCAACACAAAAGATGCTATTGGACTGGAGATTATTTAAACAAAATGTGCATTGGTTTTATACAAATGTTAGTTACAGCACCATTGAGCTAAGGTTATACAAGTAATAAAAAGGAACTGGGTGTTTTTTTTTAAATCAAGAATTAACTTTTGATCACGATCAGAGTGATAACGACTGGATTGCTCTGCTCACTATTATCATAACTATATATCCAGCTACCAGGATCGTTAGATTGATGTGTAACATCAATTATCTGCAATCATTTACTAAGTTTTGAGTTGTTTATACCAAGAACTAGTATAGGTTTTAGCAAATTAATAATAACATTTTGATTTTGAATATGTAAATTTAATTGGAACTAAAAATTACATTTTAAAAATTACGAGATGTAATTGTATACCATAGTGTTATGGATTGTAACAAATATTTTATGTACTGTACGTGAAAATATATAAGTTATTTTAATTTCCATAATAACTAACATTATAATACAAAATATTAAACATTTCTAGAATTTCAAGTTGAACTTAATTACACAGGCTGAATGCAAGTTTAAACAAATAGTTGAATACAAATCCTGTATTAATGAATTAACATTAACGTTGTTTGAATAAAGTGGAAACTCAAATTTCACTGAACAAAATCCAGCCGCCTAGCAGATTTTTTCAAAACGGAAAGTACCTCTGTACTGGTGACTTCAATTTCCCGGTGAATATTCAGTGCTGCTAGTCCAGTCAGCCTGTCTGCACCCATGGTATTCCGAAGATATGTCTTCAGCCGGCGTAGTGTAGAAAATGACCTCTCAGCAGTGTTTGTGTTCCCAGGTTTTTTTTTTGGGGGGGGGGGGGAGGAGGAGGGGGGGGGGGGGGGGACTTAAGCCCCCAAAGCCGGGGGGAGGGGGTGCACCATTGTGTGGGAGTATCCGTGAATTTTATACTGTCTCATTTATATTTAAAATTATAAAACTTTTTCCTCTTCTAATTGTGTTTTTTTTAATGTCTGTTGCATTAAGTGTCTGTAAAATGGTGGTGGGATGGAACTAAGGTCTAAAAAGAGAAACAAGATGTTCAGTAAAGAACATATAGCCTACTTTCTCCTAAATGCATGGGTATTGTTATAACTCTTTGTCCTTTTCAAGGAGTATGATCGAATGTTGGTTGTAGTAGCTTGTTGAAATACAACGTGCTATAGGGATATTAAACATGAATATGAGGTGCCCTTTGCTAGTGCTACCTCTGTACCAAATGTCGTTCCATTCGGTTTCACCGTGTTCGAATTGATAAGGGGAATCGATTTTCACACAAAGATGGCCACCATCCGCAAAATATCAGGCTGATGACCTATTAGTTTGGTCAAAGGATGCTCCCTCCATAAAGGTATGTTGTTGCTAAATTTGCTAGAGATCGGATGATTAGGCTAATCGTAATTTGATTTAAGCTTTGAACATTTGTGTGGCCGCCATTACGTTTCCGTCAAGATGGCGGCGATATAAAACATGACACTGAGGTGCCCTTTGCTAGTGCTACCTCTGTACCAAATTTCGTTCATTCGGTTCCACCGTGTTCGAATTAATAGGGGGAATCAATTTTGACATAAAGATGGCCGCCATCCGCAAACTATTAGGCTAATGGCCTATTAGATTGGTCAAAGGATGCTCCCTCCATAAAGGTATATTGTTGCAAAGTTTGGTAGAGATCGGATGGTTATGTTAGTCGTAATTTGATTTAAGCTTTAAACATTTGTGTGGCCGCCATTACGTTTCTGTCAATATGGCGGCGATATAAATCATGACACTGAGATGCCCTTTGCTAGTGCTACCTCTGTACCAAATTTCGTTCCATTCTGTTTCACCGTGTTTGAATTAATAGGGGGAATCGATTTTGACACAAAGATGGCCGCCATCCGCAAACTATTAGGTGAATGACCTATTAGATTGGTCAAAGGATGCTCCCTCCAGAAAGGTATGTAGTTGCAAAATTTGGTAGAGATCGGATGATTAGGTTAATCGTAATTTGATTTAAGCTTTGAACATTCGTGTGGCCGGCATTACGTTTCAGTCAAGATGGCGGCGATATAAAACATGACACTGAGGTGCCCTTTACTAGTGCTACCTCTGTACCAAATTTCGTTCCATTCGGTTCCACCGTGTTCGAATTAATAGGGGGAATCAATTTTGAGATAAAGATGGCCGCCAGCCGCAAACTATGAGGCTAATAACCTATTAGATTGGTCAAAGCATGCTCCCTCCATAAAGGAATGTTGTTGCAAAGTTTGGTAGAGATCGGATGGTTATGTTAGTCGTAATTTAACTTAAGCTTTGAACATTTGTGAGGCCGCCATTACGTTTCTGTCAATATGGCGGTGATATGAAACATGACACTGAGATGCCCTTTGCTAGTGCTACCTCTGTACCAAATTTCGTTCCATTCGGTTGCACCGTGTTTGAATTAATAGGGGGAATTGATTTTCACACAAAGATGGCCGCCATCCGCAAACTATTAGGCTAATGACCTAGTCATTTGGTCAAAGGATGCTTCCTCTATAAAGGTATGTTGTTGCAAAATTTGGTAGAGATCGGATGATTAGGTTAATCGTAATTTGATTTAAGCTTTGAACATTTATGTGGCCGCCATTACGTTTCCGTCAAGATGGCGGCGATATAAAACATGACACTGAGGTGCCTTTTGTTAGTACTACCTCTGTACCAAATTTCGTTCCATTCGGTTGCACCGTGTTCGAATTAATAGGGGGAATCGATTTTCACACAAAGATGGCCGCCATCCGCAAACTATTACGCTTATGGCCTATTGGTTTGGTCAAAGGATGCTCCCCCCATAAAGGTATGTTGTTGCACAATTTGGTAGAGATCGGATGATTAGGTTAGTCGTAATTTGATTTAACCTTTGAACATTTGTGTGGCCGCCATTACGTTTCCGTCAAGATGGCGGCGATATAAAATATGACACTGAGGTGTCCTTTGCTAGTGCTACCTTTGTACCAAATTTCGTTCAATTCGCATTCACCGTGTTCGAATTGATAGGGGGGGACAGACATTCAGAGTACACACACTCACACACACACACACACACACACACACACACACACACAGACACACACACACACAGACTCACACATACACATACACACACACAGACAGACACACTTTTTTCGCCCTGTGTTGATCTCATAAGTCTACTTTCATTTTTTGCAAAAATCGAAAGTAGGCTAAAAATAGCGATGAATTTTGAGTAAATTAATATGTACCGGTATTAAGTTAATAAATGGTTTAAAAATCATTTCAATTCTTTTTCTGGACTCCCTATCTTATACCCTTATTACAAAATGTGGATAAACGAATGGGTCGATTCCCAGGTAAGAGCACAATTCAATACAAATAGCTGGCATTGAATATTACTGTAGCAAATATTTTCTGTCTATCTGTGAGCCAACATAGGGAAACCATTCCAAATATTCAACCTTATTTTGAATCCATATCATTAAGGACATGTATATTTCTCTTGCATTCCAATATTACAGTATTCTATGGTGAGTATCGCCTTACCCTCAAGTTTTATAATATTAAAAGAATCTATTTTCAGTCAGTCAACACAGCAATGTGGCCAATTAAATTCTTTCCAGTTAGTGTGACTAATTATTCGGGCACATACTGTGTTTAGCAACTGAAAATTGATTCTTTCTTAGATAACAAAGGCGACACTCAAGAATATTTTTCTAAAACTTGGTCAAGTCATAGTTGACTGAATAGAGAACGTCTCCTCTAACTGTGAAAACTTCCTATTAAATTGTCATTAACAGAATGCTTTTCAGTCAGTCAACATGATTCTGTCCAATTAGTTTGGGAGAGGAGCAACAATTAATATTTTATCACCCAAACCTTAAAGAAATAGTGAGGCTATTGTTGTTTTAAGGTGCAGAACTATGAGGTCATCTGCCCCCTTAAAGAAATATTACAATAATTAAGTTATTTATCACTTGACACATTTTTGTAGAAAAAAGTGTTTGTATATAAATTTTTAATCGCATCTGATATGGTACCTTATTGACATATACGGGAGAATTAAATAACTGAAGGGCTTGGGGCAACATCGTGATATCCCTCATTTTATTAATTTTAAGCTAAAGCAAAAATAGCTTGCCAATAGCCTTGCACTACAATTATTTACATACAGAGCTGTGTTTTACCACTATGGGCTACAGTAATATGAACAATCTTGTTGAATTGTATTTTATAGAATTAATACATGTTAATTTTGTGGGTTATGTTGCCCCAAACAATTGGCTTGTTTGATAGTAGGGTATTTAATGATAAATGTTGTTTTAAAGGATAGAACAGCGAGGTCATCTGCCCCGCGTAACACGTAGGAGAGACAATTTTTATTTCTTTACAAATTTAGACGGATGTTTAAATAAGAAATCAGCCTAATATTAATAAGACTAATTAAAGGAGTGGACTAGCCTAAAATAAAATTGAATTTCAAAAGAAGATTTATTCTTATCGTCAGGATGTCTACCCCTTATTATTCCCGTTTTCAACAGGGTCGGGGATGAGATACGATGCAAGTCTATGTGGCGGGTGGTTTATACCGCTGGATGTCTTTCCTGACGCCAACCTCGTGAGAACTGAAATTAATGATACTTGACTAGGAGATGGAAGATAGAGGTCGTGGCCTATTAGAAGGTACTGTCCCGGTATTTGCCTGGACCTGACGATTGGAAACCACTGAAAACCATTTATATGACGGCCGACGGTGGGATTTGAACTCGCGTCTCCCGAGTCTGCATATAGCTTGGCTCCACGGCCTAGCGCCGCGCATTAACAGGGGTGTCTACAGCTCTGTCGCTTAAAAGTTATTATTTTCTATGTATTTATCATAGATCATATACCAATAAGTATGGTACCTTCAAAGTAACTCTGTGCATTGCTCAAAGTTCCCGCGTCAGCTTGTAGCAAAGCGTTCAGGCGGGTTCACGCCTGCTATATAGCGTAGCAACAAGTCAGCAGGCACCTAGCAGATTGCTGAGCCCGCTGAATTCGCCCGATCGCTTTCAGCCTCAGGCGCTTGCAGGCACTTGCTTGCAGGATGTTTGGTGTCGCGAGAGGTTGTTGTTGTTAGTTGTGGTAAACAATATGATCGTGTGTGGTATTTTAAGTCAAACGCAAGTATTTGTCACGAAGAAAATAATTTGTTCGTCCGTACATCCCGCTGAAAGCATGCTTGTTGGAGTTCTTTAATGAATATCCTGAATTTTAAAATATACATGGCATGGATCATTTGTGCAGGTTATGTTCCTCTACTGTGTCACCTGTGGAATTAGTGGATATGTTTGAAGATTTTGCATTGATGGAAAAGGTTCGGAAGCATCTACAAATAAAGGTACAATATAAATGCATTGGAGTATTGTATTTATTTGCAAATAGGGTCATGGTCCCTGGTGGTAAAATTACAATAAAACTAGCCTACTATTTAAAATATGTACACGACGATAATGAGAAACAGATACATTTTCTGAAGAAATAAATAGTAATAGCAAACAAAATATTAGATGATAAAATAGTGCTACTAATCCATACAGGGATGCAGTAAATTACTAGAAGTAGCAAAGACATGACTTGGGACAACAGTGTGTCATCATCATCAGGTCTTCGCTCCAGCAAGCCGGTGCGGTAGTGCAGAAGCCTCTTCCAATTTGTTATATCCATCCACAGCTGTTCTTCGGATATAGTATGCCAGTTTACATCTCTCTTCTCCACATCCTTTGAAACTTGTTTCACCCATAAGTCTCGAGGTCATCCTCGGGGTTTTTGCCAGGAACCACCCTTTCAAAATAAGGTATATTTCTTTCTGGAACCATTCTTTTCACATGGCCATACCACCGTAGTCTGTAGAGTTCCATTAATTCCAAAAGGCTTCTTTCCAATCCAAGCTCTTCTTGAATATCAACATTCCTTATTTTATCCTTCCTTGTCCTTTGTAAGCAGGAACGGAGGAACTTCATTTCAGCAGCCTGTAGACGGCTGTTTGCTGGTCCTGTCAGTGTTTCTGCTTCAAGTCCGTATGTTAGAATTGAATTGGTAGCCTTCAAAGTAGGTTTTGTATACGGTAATCTTAGAAGCTAGTGGGAATGTTGGATCCCAAAGTACAGTAGTGAACGCACAGAGAGATAAAATTTTGAAGCTCCTTGTAGTCTGTTGTTGATTTCTCACTTCATGGTGTTGTCAGAATAAACAAAACTGCCAAGATATTTAAAGTTGTCAACAATATCCACTTCTTCATTTTTAATTTTAACCCTCCGTCGGGCGCAGCTGGCCTGACAGGCCCCGAAAATCTATTCTTGCTCCCCCATCTTCCCCGAGGGCACCTATGCACCTGCCCCTTTTTGTATTTTCCTATCTCTAGGTCCCTTTCCGAATGCTCCCTGTTAGTTTTCCCACCTCCTCCGCCGTAAAGCGCAGTAATTACGCTCCAGGCCTGTGAGGCGCGTTGCGCCCGAACTCGTTCGACTTTGGAAGATTCGTATTTCCTTATTATTCCATTGCATAATTGCTTCTTTTCCTCATTTTATGAATAAGAAATACATAGATTGTGGTTATTTCGTGGAATAAATGGGTCAAAGGATGTCGAATTATGAGTGCTATGAATGTCACAAAGCAATCTGTCAGATACAGTGTGACTTGCCAATCATGCACTTTACTGGGACAATGTATCTTTACTGCTGAGCATTCCAACAGTGATTCCAAGACTGACTGACTCTTTATGGTGTTTGAAGCCAGTTTTCAGTGTTGCCTTAGTAAACAGAAGTTTTGGTGCTTTTCAGTCAGTCAACACAAACACAATAGTATAGTGTTGACCGACTGAAAAGCACCAATTTTTTGTTAAGACTAACTCTATTGTGCTATATCTTATTTTGTAACTAGCAGTAGTTCCCGGCTTCGCCCGGTGGAATGATGATAATATTTCAGTCTCCTTAACACTCAACGTCATAAATTATATTTATTTATGTATTCATTTCTTACATTATCAAACCCAGTGACAATGTTTATACTTAAGTCACTATGGGAGGCTCTGTAAAATAATGATCATTCTCGTGATATTTGTCTTCAGTCCGAGTCGAGATATGTCGTTAGCGGTCCCAGAATTCGTGACATCTCAGTCGTAGAAGACTTTATGTGGTGGTTAGAAATATAATGGACTTAAAATCTAGGTCATTTGCCCCCAATGACGTTGAGGGCGTAACATCTAGGTAATTTGCCCTACTGATCAGGATGATATTGAAAATTACTACATAACTGACATATGAAACTTAGAAAATAATAGAAAAAGTTATTTTTAGGACTCATATTTAGGGAAAGACTTGATTATTTTTTGCCACAGAGCTCTCACTTAGATCGCTATCTGGTTAAAAGTTTCGTCTTGTTAAGGTTTAAACTGTACGATAAATGTCTGAAGCAATTCCTCCAAGAAGCTTCCAGATTTCGCAGTCGATATATCGTTAACGTTCCTGAGCATCCAGTTGTCTTTTCTTCTGACGCAAAACATCTTCTACATAGTGATGATGAACATAGAAGCGACTACTGGCACATGTAACTTATCAACGAATGGGAAAAATTGATACTTTAAAGGAATGAGAGGTCATTTGCCCTTTTGATGAGGATGACAATGAAGACTACTACTACTGAACGGGTATATCAAACTTACAAACTAATGGAAATACACATTTTAAAAATCACAGGCGATGAAGACTGTGGTGTTGCTTAGTAGTACTGTATAATGGACATAACATCTAGGTCATTTGCCCTTTTGATGAGGATGATAATGAAGAAGACTGCTACTGAACGGGTATATCAAACTTACAAACTAATGGAAATACATATTTTTTAAATCACAGGCTAGGTAGAGTCTGGTGTTGCTTAATAGTATAATGGACGTAACATCTAGGTCATTTGCCCCTTTGATGAGGATGATAATGAAGACTACTACTACTGAACGGGTATATCAAACTTACAAAATAAAGGAGATACGCATTTTAAAAATCGCAGGCGATGAAGACTGTGGTGTTACTTAGTAGTATAATGGACGTAACATCCAGGTCATTTGCCCTTTTGATGAGGATGGTAATGAAAACTACAGTTGAATTGACACGACAAACTTACAAACTACCGTGATAGAAATAAATATTTCAAAATTCACAGGCGATGAAGACTTATTGTGTGTGGTGATTAGTGGTATAATGGGCATAACATCTAGGTCATTTGCCCTTATGATGATAATAATAAGGTAATGAAAAATGACTACTAAACGAACATGGTGTAATTTTAAATCTGATATAGGTAATTCAGATCTCTACCTTCGATGTCTTCCAAAGTCTGAACGTTATTTTCTGGCTTAGGCCTATACTCGATGCGTGTAGTGAAAGAGCTTATCGAGTACAGCTCGGGTCCAAGCTGCACAAACCTGAGAATATCGCAGATGATGTCGAAATATGATGACAGACGTTCGGAGGGGGGGTTCCCGGTCCTATTCACATTGACCGGTGAATCACTCATTCTTTCGTAACACTACAGTGGTTTGAGCGAAGACCCTGTATGAACATCAGCATAGTCAGCAATACCAGGTAACACGGTGGGGACTGGACATTTCTCTCATGTCACCTCGCGATGAATCAGTAAGCTATTCTCACACCTGCCCCCTCCTCCCCCCTCCACCCACCAGGGTCTCACAACTTGTGGGACGTGGGTTTGCGACCACGGGACCCCAGCTGAGTCCGGCATTGCTTCTACTTACTGGTGCCGGGCTCCTTTCAGTTCTCTTTCCTGTCGGCCTCCCTTGGTCAAACTCTTGTTCTCTTCCGACCCAGATGGTATCAGTGTATCCGAGGCCTAGCGACTCTTTCACTTTCCCGCCTTAATTGGCCCTTGTTTAATCATTCCTGATAGCCTCATTCTTCGAGGCGTCAGCCTTCTTTTTCTTTTCTTAATATCTCATGTCTTCTGCTCAAGACCCTCAAGGAGGCAGGGTGTATGTAGCCCCACCACTTCTGGTGCACCCTAGATAGTGCTACATCCTCAAGGGCTCATGGCTGGTGAATTCGGGAGCTGGCAACCCTGAGGGTTTCCTGAGCTGGGTCCGGTTTTACCCCTTCTTTCCATTGTCTTTGGGACGGACCCTGTCCTCTTTCCGGGAATGGAGTGGTCTGTCCGCAATTTCAAGCAGACAGTGTTACTCGCAGGGTACCAAAGGGTAAGTATTTAAATTTTGGTTCTGATCGGTGAAACGGTGTAGATTTGTGCCAAAGGGCCTACATGCAGGGAATGGGGTGGTCTGTCCGAAATTTTAGGTGGACAGTGATATTCACAGGGTTACAAAGGGTAAGTATACACATTTTGGTTCTGATCGGTGAAACGGTGTAGATTTGTGCCAAAGGGCCTAAATGCAGGGAATGGAGTGGTCTGTCCTAAATTTCAAGCAGGCAGTGTTACTCGCAGAGTTCCAGACGGTAAATAACAAATTTTGGTTGAGATCTGTGAAACGGTGTAGATTTGTGCCAAAGGGCCTAAATGCAGGGAATGGAGTGGTCTGTTCCCAATTTTAAGTGGACAGTGTTATTCACAGGGTACCAAAGGGTAAGTATACAAATTTTGGTTCTGATCGGTGAAACGGTGTAGATTTGAGCCAAAGGGCCTAAATGCAGAGAATGGGGTGGCCTGTCCGAAATTTCAAGTGGACAGGGTTGCAAAGGGTAAGTATACAAATTTTGGTTCGGATCGGTGAAACGGTGTAGAAGTTTGCCAAAGGGCCTAAATGCAGGAAATGGGGTGGTCTGTCCTAAATTTTAAGCGGACAGTGTTATTCACAGGGTTACATAGGGTAAGTATACAAATTTTGGTTGAGATCGGTGAAACGGTGTAGATTTGGGCCAAAGGGCCTAAATGCAAGGAAAGGGGTGGTCTGTCGGAAATTTCAAGTGGACAGGGTTACCCGCAGGGTTCCGAAGGGTAAGTATACAAATTTTGGTTCAGATCGGTGAAACGGTGTGGATTTGTATACATAACAGACAGACAGACAAACATTGAGCTTCTTCTATCTATCTATCTATCTATCTATATATATAAAGCACAAAGTTTGTCTGTCTGTCTGTCTGTTATGTATACAAATCTACACCGTTTCACCGATCTGAACCATAATTTGTATACTTACCCTTTGGAACCCGACGAGTAACCCTGTCAACTTTAAATTTCGGACAGACCACCCCATTCCCTGCATTTAGGCCCTTTTGCACAAATCTACACCGTTTCACCGATCTGAACCAAAATTTGTATACTTACCCTTTGGAACCCTGCGAGTAACACTGTCCACTCAAAATTTCGGAAAGACCACCCCATTCCCTGCATATAGGCCCTTTCGTCCAAATCTACACCGTTTCACCGATCAGAACCAAAATTCGTATTCTTACCCTTTGGTACCCTGCGAGTAACACTGTCTGCTTGAAATTGCGGACAGACCACTCCATCCCCTGCATTTAGGCCCTTTGGCCCAAATCTACACCGTTTCACCGATCTCAACCAAAGTTTGTATATTTGCCCTTTGGAACCCTGCGAGTAAAACTGTCAACTTAAAATTTCGGACAGACCACCCCATTCCCTGCATTTAGGCCCTTTGGCACAAATCTACACCGTTTCACCGATCTGAACCAAAATTTGTATACTTACCCTTTGGAACCCTGCGGATAACCATGTCCACTTGAAATTTCGGACAGGCCACCCCATTACCTGCATTTAGGCCCTTTTGCACAAATCTACACCGTTTCACCGATCTGAACCAACATGTGCATACTTACCCTTTGGAACCCTGCGAGTAACACTGTCCACTTAAAATTTCGGACAGACCACCCCTTTCCCTGCATTTAGGCCCTTTGGTCCAAATCTACACCGTTTCACCGATCAGAACCCAAATTCGTATTCGTACTCTTTGGTACCCTGCGAGTAACACTGTCTGCTTGAAATTGCGGGCAGACCACTCCATTCACTGCATTTAGGCCCTTTGGCACAAATCTACACCGTCACCGATCTGAACCAAACTTTGTATACTCACCCTTTGGAACCCTGCGAGTAACACTGTCTGCTTGAAATTGCGGACAGACCACTCCATTCCATGCATTTAGGCTCTTTGCCCCAAATCTACACCGTTTCACCGATCTCAACCAAAATTTGTATATTTACACTTTGGAACACTGCGACTAACACTGTCCACTTAACATTTCGGACAGACCACCCCATTCCCTGCATTTAGGCCCTTCGGCAAAAATCTACACCGTTTCACCCATCTCAACCAAATTTTACATACTTACCCTTTGGAACCCGACGAGTAACACTGTCTACTTAAAATTTCGGACAGACCACTCCATTACCTGCATTTAAGCCCTTTGGCAAAAATCTACAACGTTTCACCCATCTCAACCAAATTTTACATACATACCCTTTGGAACCCGACAAGTAACCCTCTCTACTTGGAAATTTGGGCAGACCACTCCTTCCCTGCATTTAGGCCCTTTGCTAAAAATCTACACCGTTTCACCCATCTCAACCAAATTTTGTCTTGCTTGACTGTGATTCATTATTACTATTACGTTAGTTTGTAAGTTTGACGTGCCAATTCAATAGTTGTAGTGTATGTATGTCCCCTATGCGTTCATATACCATTCATCCGATTGCGATGATACTTGGGTGAGTTGTTGTGTGGATTCCAGGGAAGGTTTCTAGCTACAAATTATGTATGTAACACAAAAGGGTGAGGGACTTAACAGGAAGTTTTAAATGCCACAGTAACCCAATTGCACAATGCCAGTTGTGATGATGATGATAATTGTTGTTTAAAGGGGCTTAACATCGAGGTTATCGCCCCTAATGGTTTGGGGGATTGTGAAAATGAAATTAATACTAAAACTAGCTACAAAACTTATGGGCTAGAAGAAGATAAGGACAAAAGAAAGGAATAAGGGAAATAAAAGACAGGAGGAATGAAATGCCCTCAACCCTAGATAAATGAGAATTGAGGACTTGGAAGGAAGGAGAGCCACGAAATGCAGATAGGAAAGGGAAAGAGGACAGGGTCCGTCCCAAAGGCAATGGAAAAAAAGGTAAAACCGGACCCAGCTCAGGAAACCCTCAGGGTTGCCAGCTCCCAAACTCACCAGCCATGAGCCCTTGAGGATCTAGCACTATCCAGGGTGCACCAGAAGTGGTGGGGCTACACACACCCTGCCTCCTTGAGGGCCTTGAGCAGAAGACATGAGATATTACGAAAATAAAAAGAAGGCTGACACCTCGAAGAATGAGGCTATCAGGAATGATTAGACAAGGGCCAATTAAGGCGGGAAAGTGAAAGAGTCGCTATGCCTCGGATACCCTGATACCATTGGGGTCGGAAGAGAACAAGAGTTTGACCAAGGGAGGCTGACCGGAAAGAGAACTGAAAGGAGCCCGGCACCAGTAAGTAGAAGCAATGCCGGACTCAGCTGGGGTCCGTGGTCGCAAACCCAAGTCCCACAAGTTGTGAGACCCTGGGGGATGGAGGGTTGGAGGAGGGGGCAGGTGTGAGAATAGCTTGCTGATTCATCGCGTGGTGACATGAGAGGACTGTCCGGAGGCCGCCGTGTTACCTGGTATTGCTGACTATGCTGATGTTCATACAGGGCCTTTGCTCAAACCACTATAGTGTTACGAAAGAGTGAGTGATTCACCGGCCAATGTATAGGACCGGGAATCCCCCCCGAACGTCTGTCATCATATATCGTCATCAACTGCGATATTCTCTGGTTCGTGCAGCTTGGACCCGAGCAGTACTTCATAAGCTCTTTCACTAGACGCTTCGAGTATAGGCCTAAGCCAGAAAATAAGGTTCAGACTTTGGAAGAGATCGAAGGTAGAAATCTGAATTACCTATATCAGATTTAAAATTACACCATGTTCGTTTAGTAGTCATTTTTCACTACCTTATTATTATCATCATAAGGGCAAATGACCTAGATGTTACGTCCATTATACCACTAATCACCACACACAATACGTCTTCATCGCCTGTGAATTTTGAAATATTTCTATCACGGTAGTCTGTAAGTTTGTCGTATCAATTCAACAGTAGTTTGATATACCCGTTCAGTAGTAGTTGTCTTCATTATCATCCTCATCAAAATGCAAATGACCTAGATGTTACGTCCATTATACTACTAAGCAACACCGCAGTCTACCTAGCCTGTGATTTTTAAAATATGTATTTCCATTGGATTGTAAGTTTGATATACCCGTACAGTAGTAGTCTTCATAAATAAATATAATTTATCACGTTGAGTGTTAAGGAGACTGAGATATTATCATCATTCCACCGGGCGAAGCCGGGTACTACTGCTAGTTATATATATAGATAAGAACATTATTTAAGTTTTGCTCGTAATTTTAATATTTGTTTGAATTTTTCACATGAAAACTGAACGCAATTTGGTGGTGAGTTATAAATGCGAGCTATTATTTTAAAGTTTGATTGTGAGCAATAAATTATAGTATGTTTTTAAAAACCTGATGTTGAATAAACTCCCTATGTATTTCCTAATGAATGCCACTTATCACTTAAAAAATAATTGCGTTAATTGAGTGTTAATGATGTCTAAAAACAAGGGCCTGTCGGGCGCACTGCGCCCGAACTCGGGAGTCGCGGAGGTGCGCCCGACGAGGGTTAAGGTAGACTCTTCCAGCATGCCTACTAATTACCAAGGCAACTGATTTGGATTTGCTAATCTTTAGACCCAATTTTTCAAGTTCTTTCTGCCACAGATCTAATTTGGCCTGTACTTCCGGTTCTGTCTCTCCCCATACCATAATACAGGGTCTTTATATTTGCTTGGCAAGGACATTCTTGCTTACGCGCTCCGCCAGTGACGGCTCAGTTGCCGGCTGCCGGGCCCTCAAATATATGGCAGAATGCCGTGCTTAAAATCAGTATCATGCATTTTTACTCACCGTGTTTACAGTAGATGCTGAAAATGTTCCCCATCTGCTGCCAAACATAATCGGCATCTCTTTATGAAGTTTCTGGTTACTCCTGTTAATTTAGCTTCAGTAAGGAAATAGGCCTAACAACCTTTACGTCTGTTTTTATTCTTTACTGAACCTGTACGGTTGAATCTCTTAGACAGTTGTTTTATTGTAATACTAATATCATGTGGCCTCGGGTGCCGGGTGCAAGTTTTGTTGTTTGACACCCAGAGGGTAGCTTGCATGTCGAATTTCGTTGTTCCTTGACTATGAAAGTCAAGGATGTTAGATGTTAGATATCTAAGCTCCTTGAACATAGCACTTTCTAGTAGAGAAATGAGGAACTTTGTGTTGGCGGAAACTCCCGAGATTAATTTTGCCATTATGAACTCGGTCTACTGATTTCAAATGAGTTCTTTGACATGCCAACATCATATGACAAGCTTATCGTATTTTTGCCGCCTTTCAAAAATCACTTACCACGGCCAGGAACGAACCTGCAATCTTGGTGTTAGTAGACCGACATGCTATCCACTCACCCCCGTGGCAAGCTGTTGTTTTATTGTGATTGTGTATAGTGCTGTAATGCCTGATGTGAAATATTCGTTACTTTAATGTGTAGGCTATATCTGCACAATACGTACATAATGTGCAGGAAATCGTGCGCTAGAACAAGACAAAAGTTTCGAGTGAAATTTCCAGGAAGACCCATTGCTATAAATTGGACAATAAAACAACTGGCTAGGTCGTTAGGCCTATTTCCTTACTGAAGCAAAATTAACCGGAGTAACCGGAAACTTCATAAAGAGATACCGATTATGTTTGGAAGCGGATGGGGAACATTTTCAGCATCTACTATAAACATGGTGAGTAAAAATGCATGATACTGATTTTAAGCACGGCATTCTGCCGTATATTTGAGCGCCCGGCAGCCGGCAACTGAGCCGTCACTGGCAGAGCGCGTAAGCGAGAATGTCCTTGCCAAGCAAATATAAAGACCCTGTATCATCAGCAAAGAATAAAGCATTTGTTTTTTGAACCCTTCGTTTGACAGATTTTATAACTTCATCCATTAGGCCTACAACAATGAAGAGAAGCTGTGGCAGGCAACTTCCTTGTTGGACTCCACTCTTCGTGGCAAAACAGTGCGATCTTTCTCCCTGGACTTGCACACAGCTCATCGCTTCTCGGTACAGTTCTTTCACACACTCTTCTGGTACTCCCTTTCGCCATAGACATTCCCAGATTATGTCTGTGTGGTATATGGTCATATGCCTTTTCAATGTCCAGGAATACAATTAGAACTGTCTTATTTTTCTCCCAGTACTTTTCAAGGAGGGTCCTGGTAGCAAAAATGAGATCTATGGTTGATCTATTAGGCCTAAATCCATGTTGTTCATCTTCGAGGGTAGGTTCCACTAGTTTCCTTAATCTTTTCTCAAGAATAGACTCGTCCAGTTTTAACCCATGAGATAGAAGTAACCCCTGTAGTTAGTGCATCTCTTGTAGTCTCCTTTCTTTAACAATGATACGATGACTCCCATCTTCCAGTCATATGGTATTTCATTGTCTTCCCATATTTTGTTTAAAACTCTGTGAAGCCATTGTTTGCCAAATTCGTCTGAAGCCTTTATCATATCCACACTTAAGTTAACTTAATTCATCTGCACCAGTGGATTTGTTGCTTTTAAGTTTCATGATAGCTGTTTCCACTTCCCACCAAGTGAGGTTTCCTGCAGCTTGGCTTCTGGGATTTGGAGGGTTAACATCCAATGGAACTGCACTGTCTTCAGAGTTCAGTAAAGCATCAAAATATCTCCTGAATTCATGCAATACTACCCTTCACTTCTGGCTACCTCTCCGTTTGTTAGCTCTATGGAGTTGATAGGCACACATTCATTCCTCTTGTTCCTAACGATGCTGTAAAGAAGCTTCTTATTGACATCTTCCAATATTTTATTTGCAAGATCTTCATTGCATTTCTGTTTTGCAAATTGAACAGTTACCTTGACTTTCAACCTTTTTTCCCCCTATAATCTGAAAGCTTGGACTGGATTCCACTTGGTTTTCCGTGTTGTCTTGCTCGATATAAAGCTCCTCTTGCTGCATCCCTTTCTGTGATAGCAGTCTTCACCTCGTCGTTCCACCATGCAGTTTCCTTCGGTTTCCATAGTTTGTTTTGTCTCCCACATATCTTCTCTGATGTTGTTACAATTGCTGTGTTTATGGCATCCCATTCTTCATTTGCTGATCTCAGCTCACTCTTCCTTCAGCAGGATTCTACAGGTATTTTGTTTGAAATCCTCTTTCACACTTGGCTCAGAAAGTCGCCATACTTTTATTTTGGGGACTCTTCTGTTTTAGGCCTAGATACGGAGAGGGCTATCTGCTATTAACAGACGGTGGTCTCCTTCAAATTTTCACTAGGAATCACTTTCACATCACACACAATTTTCCAAACATCTTGATCTGTTAGTATGTAGTCAATTATCGTACCGTACTCCATTTATCATCCCAGCTGTAACTTATCTTGAGAATTTATGAGAGTCTCTCTTCTTGAGCCAAGTGTTTGTTACAACCAGATTTCTTCTCAGACATAAATCTAGGAGATGGTCACCCTCCACATTTCTGTCACCTATCCCATGAAGACCCAAAGTGGGTTCATAACCTGTTTTATTTGACCTAACCTGAGTGTTGAAGTCTCCCATTACAATCAGATTTTCACAATCCAGATGTTCTTCTAAGTTGTTAAGGAAGTCAATTTTTTCTTCTTTTGGACAACCCACTTCATCATCATCATCATCTTGTACAGTTTCCAGCCCCAGGCTGGGTCTGTTTGGAACATAAGCCTCGCCACTTAGTCCTTTCTTCCCACCACCTCTCCGCTGTCACTCTGGTCCAGTCCTCGCCTCTCTTCTTGACACATTCCTCCACTCCTTTCAGCCATCTATCTCTTGGTCTTCCCCTTGGTCGTTTCGTCTGCATCTGCATCTCATGTATCCTCTTGGGAATCTTCTTCTCATCCATTCTCTTTAAGTGTCCATACCACCTCAGTCTTGATGTCTCAATCCTACCTTGCAAGGGCTCCTCTTTCACCATTTCCCTGACCTTTTCATTCCTCACCCTGTCTCTTCTTGTTACTCCGATCCTACTTCGCAGGAACTTCATTTCACCTGCCTGTATTCTGCTTATGTCTCTTTTCTTCATTGTCCACATTTCTGAAGCATAGGTCAGTATCGGGATATAGTAGCTTCTGTATAAAGCTTGGACTGGATTCCACTTGGTTTTCCGTGTTGTCTTGCTCGATATAAAGCTCCTCTTGCTGCATCCCTTTCTGTGATAGCAGTCTTCACCCCTTCGTTCCACCATGCAGTTTCCTTCGGTTTCCATAGTTTGTTTTGTCTCCCACATATCTTCTCTGATGTTGTTACCAATGCTGTGTTTATGGCATCCCATTCTTCATTTGCTGATCTCAGCTCGCTCTTCCTTCAGCAGGATTCTACAGGTATTTTGTTTGAAATCCTCTTTCACACTTGGCTCAGAAAGTCGCCATACTTTTATTTTGGGGACTCTTCTGTTTTAGGCCTAGATACGGAGAGGGCTATCTGCTATTAACAGACTGTGGTCTCCTTCAAATTTTCACTAGGAATCACTTTTACATCACACACAATTTTCCAAACATCTTGATCTGTTAGTATGTAGTCAATTATCGTACCGTACTCCATTTATCATCCCAGCTGTAACTTATCTTGAGAATTTATGAGAGTCTCTCTTCTTGAGCCAAGTGTTTGTTACAACCAGATTTCTTCTCAGACATAAATCTAGGAGATGGTCACCCTCCACATTTCTGTCACCTATCCCATGAAGACCCAAAGTGGGTTCATAACCTGTTTTATTTGACCTAACCTGAGTGTTGAAGTCTCCCATTACAATCAGATTTTCACAATCCAGATGTTCTTCCAAGTTGTTAAGGAAGTCAATTTTTTCTTCTTTTGGACAACCCACTTCATCATCATCATCATCTTGTACAGTTTCCAGCCCCAGGCTGGGTCTGTTTGGAACATAAGCCTCGCCACTTAGTCCTTTCTTCCCACCACCTCTCCGCTGTCACTCTGGTCCAGTCCTCGCCTCTCTTCTTGACACATTCCTCCACTCCTTTCAGCCATCTATCTCTTGGTCTTCCCCTTGGTCGTTTCGTCTGCATCTGCATCTCATGTATCCTCTTGGGAATCTTCTTCTCATCCATTCTCTTTAAGTGTCCATACCACCTCAGTCTTGATGTCTCAATCCTACCTTGCAAGGGCTCCTCTTTCACCATTTCCCTGACCTTTACATTCCTCACCCTGTCTCTTCTTGTTACTCTGATCCTACTTCGCAGGAACTTCATTTCACCTGCCTGTATTCTGCTTATGTCTCTTTTCTTCATTGTCCACATTTCTGAAGCATAGGTCAGTATCGGGATATAGTAGCTTCTGTATAACACTTCCTTGCTTTTTTGTGGGACATCTTTATTCCACACTAAGCTCCTAATGCTTCTCAGAAATGCTTCTGCCTGTCTGCCATGTTCCGTAATCTCTTTGTCATTTCTCCCATTTTCCTCCACTATACTTCCCAAGTACTTGAGACTTTCCACCTTCTTCAGCTGTCCACCTCCAAGTGTTGTCCCACTCATTGATCTGTCCTTTTTCCTGGTCGTTAACAGGATCTCACATTTACTGATGTTGAACTTCCATCCGTACTCTCCCACTGTTTCTTCCCAAGCCTTCAGTTGCTCCTGAATTTCCTCCTCCTTGTTTCCCCAGACCATGAGATCATCTGCAAACACCATTGCTTTCATCTTATCTTCTCCTATCTTTCCTGCTATCCGTGTCATAACCTCGTCCATAACCCACTTGTGGAGCATAAATTTGGATCAGATTGTATTTCTGACCATCCCAATTTACTGGTAGTTTAATTATTCTGTCACTGACAAACTCAATTTGGCTGCAACCATCTACATCCTTATGTAGTACAAATCCCACTCTGTTCTTAATTTGTAATGCTTTCCCAGACCAATACAACTTATAATCCAACCGAAGGTTTTTAGTTCCTGGTTTCTTCCATTTCGTTTCACTAACTCCAAAGATCAAGATCTTTCTCCTTTCCATAAGATCTACCAGCCCTTCAGTTTTGTTGGACAGTGTTAGTATATTTCAAGTTCCAATCCGGGAAGAATTTCGTGTCTAGTATGGGATAGTTGATATAGCATCGGGCTTTATGCCGTAATTCGAACCAAACTGATGTTGTTTCCGTTTTAAGTTTTTTCCAAGGCTCTTGTTTATCTTGAAAGCAATATAACACATATTTTCTAACTGGCTTGCTAGGCCTAACTTTGGAGAAGATTTTCTTTCGGGGTTGATCTCCCTTAGCCTTTGTGGATCCCTCCATATCCCACAAGGCAGTGCTCCCTCTGTACTATCCCCAGAGGGGTGGTATCGCCTCATCCGCCAGCTCCGCCATACCGAATTCCATCTTCTCCGCCTTTGCTGCCTTTAAAGTCTTCGCACGTATCCCTGTGCAAAGGGCCTATGCTTATACCCCATAGGACTGGGTCCTCATCAGAACTTGGCCGCTAGTATAGATTTGACTATGGTACCGTTGTCCCGCTACGCGGAAGCGTCAGATGAGCTTTATCCATGTAGACAAGGAGCCTCATTGGCTGTGTTAAGGAAACAATCTGATTTGCCTCCAAGGCAAAAGACAGGAAAAAACACACATCCTGGTGGAATGGCATAGTGAAATCTGCTTGTAAAAGTAAAAAGAAGGCTTACAAAAAATGGCTCCACACAAGGAAACCGGTAGACAGGGAGCTATATGTAGTGAAAAGGAACAGAACCAAACAAATAAGACGTGGTGAACACTGGAGAAACCTGTTTTATGCAACTGGTTTCATGGAATGGGTTTCAAGAACCCAGTCGCATTGGAACATGCATACAGGAGCAATGGTTTTCCATCAGTTAGGAGGGTGGGGCCATGATTTTGTCTTGTTGGATTTCATGGCCCCACCCTCCTAACGAGGACCATGCCCCCAAATAATAATGAACCCAAACAGTAACTAAATACAATTAAAATATGGTAACCATGCCTGTAGCCTTCAGGGGCAGATGACCTCGTTGTTCAGCCCTTTAAAACAACAACCAGTAGCCTTCGTATTATGCTCACGTGATCGCAATATAAACTACTATCGCATCCAAGCAGCATCCCGTACTTGCCAGCCCAAAGAAAGAGTGCCCGGTTCAGCTGGCGAAAACCAATAGAAAGGACAAGGACACCCACATAATAAATAGATAACATAATACTATCTTAAATAACTGACCTTGAGGATCACGTGAGCAAAGAGGTTGCCTGATTCCCCACTCCCTTCTTATTACAAGGTACTATTTACATGTTTTGTAAACAACTTGGTTCATAATGTCCAACCAACAGCAGGCCACGTTTTTGAGGAGGCATTGGCCAAAGAATAAAATTGAAATGCAAGAAACGTGCAACTGACGCGACAGGAAAACGTTTTCCGTTTTTCGTGAAATCAATGCAATTACAGTTTTATGAAATGAGGTGTGCACAGCCCTGTGTTAATCTTATCTAAGTTATCTGTTGCAAGCAACTTCAGTTTCACGTTTCACAAAGCCAGTTGCATGAAATAGGGGGTTGGCCTAATAGTAGAGTCCAAAAGGAAATCCCGGGAGGAATTTGGAGCCAAATTAGAAACGTTTGGTCAAGTGGCAGGAAAGCCTATCTCGAGTGTTATAAAGAGAAATGCTGGAAGAAGTGAAATGAGCACATAAACTAAGATGTCACAAAGTGGCTGGGGTTGATGAAATTAGGCCAGAAATGGTAAAGTATAGTGGAAGAGCTGGGCTGAAATGATTGCATAGGATAAGGGATTGACATGGGATTTAGGAAAGGTACCCTCAGACTGGACCGACAGCGGTAGCTACGCTCGCTAATGCACAGCTCTAGGTCATGGAGCCAAGCTCTCCGCAAACTCGGTAGATGTGGGTTCGAGCCTCATCGTCGGCTGTCCTTGAAATGGCTTTCCATGGTTTCCCATTTTCAACTCCAGACAAACCTTCTGGCGAGCCACGGCCACTTCCTTCCACATCCTTGCCCAGTTTCATTCACCATCATTTGTTTAATCTCATTAACTCCTCTCATGAGATTGGCGTCAGGAAGGGCGTCCGGCCGTAAAAACCATCCACCACAAAGGCTTTCATCGCATTTCATCCCCGACCCCATTGGAAAATGTGAATAATAAGGGCAGACATACACCCTTGACTGGACAAAAGCAGTAATTGCACCAATTCATAAACAAGGTAACAGGAAAGATAGTAACAATTTATAGAGCCATTTCTTTGATTAGTGTTCCGGCAGAGTGTACTCTGGAGTCATAGAAAGGAGAGTTTGATCATTGGCCGAGAGTAAGATGGATTGAAAGATGTGTCTCTAGACCACAATGAAGTTGTAAGGATCAAATTTGTAGTATGCGCCAAGTTATTGAGAAATGCTACAAGAGGAATAGGCATTTTGTGTTTTGTAGATCTAGAGTAGGCCTACCCAGGGAGAAGATGCTGAGCATCCTAAGGGATTATTGTATCGAGGGAAGACTGCTACAGGCAATCAAAATTATTTATGTTGATAATGAGACTGCAGTGAGAGTTGATGGTAGTAATGTGCCTCATATTCCCAAATTCACAGGTTCAATCCTTGCCAAAGGCTATTGATTTTTTATGTACAAAGAGATAATTTATATTCTACCCTGCTCCCCCTAGAAACATTACTGATACTGAAGGTATGTAGCCATATAAGTTTTTTTCTGCTAGTTAATATTCTTGAAGCAAATGAAGTCCACAGGCACCACATGCGAAGGAAAATCATTTTTGCCCCCCAGGGGCTCACATCTAGTGGGACGTGGGTTAGCGACCACGGGACCCCAGCTGAGTCCGGCATTGCTTCCACTTACTTGTGCCGGGCTCCTTTCCGTCTTCTTTCCTGACGACCTCTCTTGGTCAACTCTTGTTCTTTTCCGACCCCGACGGTATTAGGGTATCCTGGGCCTAGGGAGTCTTTCACTTTCCCGCCGTAGTTGGCCCTTGTCTCATCTTTTCATTCTTTGGTGTAAATGTGTGTGTGCGTGAGAGGAGGTGGAATCCTCCCCTAATCACAAGCTGAGTGGTCGTGGCGAGGTGATGAATGGCTACTGGGTGAGTAGTCACAAACGACCCACCTCCAGATACCTGGCGACCTCTGGAGAACTCTAGCCTTACCCCGGGCAAGCGGGGCTCTGCCGGGGGTTGACTTTTAGTTCCCTAGCTACTCGTGGGACCAAACATAGTGTCCTTTATACCTTCACAGGGTGGCTCCCTTACAAAGCCGTCTTAAAATTTAAGAAGAGGAGGTTTATGCCTCTAGTATCGCCACTTGATGAAAAGGATTCAACGTTTTTCCCTCGGTACCTTATGGTAACAAGGACCAATGGGCAAAATTTTACAAACGTTGATCCTTTCGATTTGCATGATGCAATTGAGGGAAAATGGGGCAATGTAGACACAGTAAAAAAAGCTGCGAAATGGTGCACCCTTGAAAAAAAACTCAAGGAAAGAGACACAGATGGTCTTCTTGGGACGACAAGTTTCGGTGATATTCCAGTAGAGGTAGTGAAGCACCAGTCCCTAAACCTGAAGAAAGTTTTAGTATTTCATAGGGATCTGGTGAACACTACCGACGAGCATATCCTGGAAAGAACTGGAATGCATGGCGCTGTCGAGGTGAGACGAATCAAACGTAAGATTAATGGTGTACTAGTTGACACCGGGGCATTCATCTTATCATTTGAGTCAGATAGCCTGCCCAAGAGGATCAAAGTGTCAATGTACACTCTCGATGTGCGACCGTATATTCCATCTCCATTGTGGTGTTTTCAGTGTCAGCGATTTGGACATACCTCATTTCGTTGCTCGGGAAAGCCTATCTGTCTTTCCTGTGGCAAGGCCACTCATGAGGGAGTGGAATGAACACCACCTTCCGCATGTCCAAATTGCAAAGGAGAGCATTCTCCTCACTGGAAAGAATGTCCTGCCTTCCTAGAGGAGAAAAAAATTCGAAAAATTAAGACCTTAGACGAGCTCTCCTACACTGAAGCACGCAGAAAATATCGCTCCATGGCCTCTCCTATTTTCTCAGTATCATATGCACAAAAGGTATCAAAAGAATCCAGTAATCATGTGGCAAATGTGACTTCGGAAACAAGTTACCACTATTAAGGGGGCTACAAATAGCCTTATTATCACCCCTGTTATCCAGAAGAAGGTTACGGAATCTTCTTCGGGCATCCAACAAAAGGCGCAGGTGCCTCGATCTAAACCGGGGCCATCGGAGAAGGTAACTCCTCCGATAAGGCCAGTGAAGAAGCCATCTCCGACTCGTTCGAGGAGGAAGTCTTCGCCGGCCACAGCTGGACCCATATCCAGCCAAATAAAACAGGGAACAGGAACGGAGGGTAAGAAAGAGACTGTTCATCGCTGTCTCTCTTGCCCTCCTGCTGAAAAGGCAGCTCCAACATCTGCTGGCAATTCTGCTTCCACGACCACCGGAGGAGCAGTGCCAGCAAACGCTGCCATTTTTAGCAAGGACGCGACGTTTGTTAAGAAGGGACCAAAAACTACCCCAAGCAGACGTCAACGCTGTTCCAAAATTAAGTCAAATCGGGATGTGTCGGTACCTGACTCCCAGTCTTCGGACAGGGAGAAGGTCTCTCGACACCGATCTCGCTCTTCTCCAAGAGCGAGAAACGTGAGGTCCGACGACGACTGTGCGCCACATAAGAGTGCGCCCCCTCCATTTACTTCGTCTTCGGACGAAGATGTGGAGATTGAGCAGTGCTCTCCTCCCCAATCATCTCCACCTAGAGATGGGGAAGGGTGGCAAATGGTACAGCATAAGTATGTAAAATGTAACAAAATACAAACTGTCAACACGGAACCTGAAATGGATTCTTCTTCGAATAAACAGCATAAGTAGACGACAATCCTCTCCTTAAGTCCACACTATGGCACTATTACAATGGAACTGTAATAGATATTCTGGTCATCTTGCTGAGTTACGTCAATTAATAACTTCGTTTTCGGCAACCATTGTCTGTCTTCAGGAATCCAGGTTTCGTCCTGGACATGAGACAACAATGCGTCGCTTCAAACTCTTCTCTAAATACTGGGTGGACGGAGCTGTGGCCGCC